>CM046877.1:237829969-239239136 GCA_025667525.1 Glebionis coronaria
TAGTTTTTATTAAATAGGACACCATTTGTCCCGATTGTTTGTTTATTGATTTTGGACCCGAATGATTGAATGACCCGATTGTATGACCCGATAAATGATTAAAGGACCCGATAGATGAAAATAAACGGATTATTAAAGTTAGGTTATGTCACTAAAAGTCCCATTAGCATGAATTGTGAACTACCGGGATTTGGTAGACGCTTATGCATTTAATAGTACTATTTGGGGACGATCACCCCAGTTCGCGCCTTGACGGTTGATCCCCGTCGTGCCACATTGATTGGTAAGCGAATTTATGTATGAGAAGATTTCCATAGCGTGACCTTTGTGACGACACGCTACTTTAGATGGGCAAAATTGGTATCGGGTTAGCTACCCGTTTTGGTTTAGTAAGGTAACAATGTCATGCGGCTTATAATAATCCAAACTAACGAAATACTACTAGACGCTTCGAATTACGATGTATTGCCTGACTAGCAATACAGGGTCATACTAATGATATTATGTTTGTGTTTTGGTTTTCATAACCATATTCATATAATGGTTTTTATTTGATTTTATACAACGTTATAAGACGTATTGTATGATGTTTTTACGACATTGGCTCGTATAATGATTTTTACGGCAAATGCCTACATTATGATTTTCGATAAGGATTTGTATAAAATGACTTTGGCTATTTTATGGCCTATTAAAATGATTTGTACAAAATGATTTTCAGTAATAATTTTATACTGATATTATATTGATGGAATTTATTAAACTCTATGAATTCACTCGGCGTTATCGCTGACCTTTTCTTTTAACATGTTTTATCTCAGGTACTTGAAGGTAATTCTCGGGAAAACGACAAGAATTCATGGCCCGCACCTAAACTATATTTTCCATTCAAATACTTTGTAAAACTTTGTATGAAATATAATGACTTGGGACCGATGTAACTTTGATATTTATGAATGGAAATGATTTATTATTAAACAACGCGATTTTTATGCGTTGTCTATGATGTGAGTAATGTGCTATCCCGTAACACCAACTAGTCTTCCGCTGTACTAAGTTGTATAAATTTGGGGGTGTTACAGTTTGGTATCAGAGCTCTCATTATAGAGAACAAAAGATTTTTAAAACCAAGGTTTTGAATAAAACATTTCAAAATATTTTAACTATAAACATTTTTCTCAAAATGTCTAAAAATCTTTTGACTATAACGGTGCCGAAGAATTCCCGAGTTACCGACAAGACCAGACTGAGAAGTGTTATTTTAATATATATATAACTTGGATTATATATATATGATGTAATTTGATTACATGATTGTTTGATGATTATTTCTATATTTTTACGAGGTATTTATACGACGTAGATTGTCACAAGAAACCCTAACTTCCCTAGAAAATTAATCGAAGCCATTCTCGTAGGAATTCTAGCTATCCTAGATCTAAACCAAGTTGTGGATATTTATGATCCCAACAAATGGTTGATATTCGTAGGAATGTTGTTATTAGTTGATTGTGAAATTGAAAAAGAATTGGCGAGATTAAATCTGATATCGATGTCATGACGATCTTTCCTTATAGAGTGGAGTTTGACAAAACGTTATCACCTGGAAAGATGTCATCTGATTCGTTGTCATCCAATTCTTAAATTGAAATCGAAAGGGTGAATGTTGCACTTGAGGTTGTCATTGGAACCATTACCCAAAAGCCTCGTGCCACTAATACCTTTCCGAGAAGTCTAATTGAATGTATGAGTCATTTCATACTAGCGACTCATTTGATAATTGTTGTTGTAAGAGCTATAGGATTGGAAATTAAGTGTTGTTTATATTGAGATTTTATTGCCCTATTAAGGTCTAAAAATAAGGTTGAAAATATTGGAAAATGAGGTAGGATATCGAATTGAGTATAAATTGGTTGAAACTTGAATAAAGTAAAATTTAACCCATATGGAATATGAGATTATTAATAAAGTCGTTAAGTTTTGTGATTGAATTATAAGGTTTTAGTTGATTGTTGATTCGTGTTAAGGGTTGTTCCTAGGCCATTGTCCACTGACGAGGATGCCCAGTGTCCAAGAAATAAATTGAAGAAATCTTCTTCTGAATTGAGACCGATGGATCTTTCGGGACATGTGGAACACCTAATGACTCTTGTAGATTAGTATTCATTGTGGTATCTTTTAAAAATAATCCCTAACTTAAATGAGATATCAGTTGGTAGGATGAGTTCTGAGAATTGTATGACATAGAGACACGTAATGTGTTACGGTACAATTTTGACTTGTTTGTGATTAATGAAAAAGACTACCTTTTATTACTAAATTTTACATGTATCGATGTTATCTATCTCTTATTGCTTCATCCTAATGTTCACATTAGTGATGCAACCATTGAACAAGTACTCATCTCGATTTGAGTTACGTTGTGGATTATTCTTTTGAGTGCCATCGAGATCATGAACCTCATGACTATTTGGCTAAGCTCATTTCCTATCGTATTGTAGTTAGTTCTTGGTGAACAAGCTTTCATCACTCTTTAGCAGATCACTCATTGTTTTTATAAGATAAAACAGTATCAATTGAGGAAATTGAATTTTCATCACTATAAGGATTATTCAAAATAAGATTTATAAGTGATTGTTATTGAAATGAGGTTGTTTATAAAACGCTTTGGAAACTTAATTGTTTTCATAACGAGGAAAATCTTTGTAAATTTATTTTGATTCTTATTTTAGAATTAAGCATGAAAATGTTTTTATGATGATAAAATTTTGACGAACTGAGTATTGCATCGTTAATCTTGAAATTGTATATAGTTGCGCGCCTACATACAATTTGGAATGGACCATGCAAGGCTGATTAGTAGTCACCATAAAACTAATGAATAAACAACACATTTTCTTTGAAGATTGTGAAAGATTAAATTTTATGAGATCTGCAAGAAGTGAAAAATCGTCCTACTTTATTTTCGGCCTAATAAATTATCGAAATAAGTCAACAATGCATCCTCGTGATCATTCAAGACAACAATAAAATATAAGAGATACACCTAGGAATAAGGGAGTCTAAGTAAATAATTGGGCCACATGAGTGAGTGTTAGTTTACTAACTTAGAATAACAATGATCTCGTTATTAAGCTTGGTTTGGGGAACGTGAAACTAGAGGGTGATAAACATTCATGACAATCCAAAGCCCTAATGTAAGTCTTCGATCTCTTTACTTGTTTTCTTCCTTCAAATATTTTGTAATTTTCTATATTTTTAAGTTTCCTTAATGTCTTGTGTTTAATAAAGGCCAAGGTGGGTTAATTATGATGGAAAATGTAAATCTTTCTATGTAATTAATGCATTGCATGAGGGCATTGCAATGGTCAAGTGTAGGGGATTTAATAAGTGTGAAAACACTTATCTTTTTACCACTTAATTATAATAATAACCAAGCCAAAACGTGTATTTTATGTCGTAAATGTCGGAATTATGCGTGGTTTGTGTTTTTATTGTGTTTTAGGTCCAAAATGTGAAAAAAGAAGAAAACATGGGCTTTCATGGGCTTTTATCGAAGAAAAAGACAAAAGACAAAGTCAAAAGATCAAGAGTGCAAAAAGAACGGAAGTCCAAGGCCTATTCTGAAGATTTATCGAAGAAAAAGTCTAAAGACGGAAGTTTAATGAAGTCGAAGAACCAAGTCTAATAAAAGAAGAAAATTATAAGACGAGTTCAATTTATATCGACAAATGCCAAGACAACGTCGAGAAAGTCGAAGAATTTAAAAGACGAAAAGATGAGAAGAAAGAAGAAAGCATCAACACATGTTAATCCTCCTATAAATACCCTCCTAATGACACATTAGGAGGGGTTAACTAATTTGCACATTAGTCTTTCCAATTTATTTTCATGCGCTTTCATATTGTCAATTTACTTTATTATCTTTAATTTCAAGTAAGTAATTAATTTTGTTGTTGAATCTTTATCTTTAATCAAGTTTTTAATTAATCTCTCATTCTACCTTTCTTGTTTGCTTAATCTTTATGCTTATTTGCTTATTGTTATGCTTATTTGATTGTTCTTTATGATTTTATGTGTTTGATTGTTTAGCTTAATGTTCTTATAGCTTATTGTGTGTTTTTTCTTAATTTTAATTAAGTGTTTTTAAAAGTTATTTTATAAAAAGTTGATTTTAAATATTTAGATTATTTAGTGTTTTTGAAAGTTTTTAAATTTTGGCTTATTTGTTTTTTCTTAAAGTTAATTTGGTTAAGTTTTAGGTAAGGGCTTATTTGATTTTTAGCTTATTTTAGTTTTGCTTATACTGCTCCTTATTCGGGTTATTTTAAAACCCTAATTACCCGAACTAGGTGTAGGATCTTCATTTTCCCGAACTACTTGCAATTGTCCTTTTCCCGAATTAAGAGTGTGATGCATATTTCGACTTAAGTATAAATATTGCTTTTTCCCGAATTAGGTGAGTGTTGCATATTCCGACTTGAGTGCAAAATGCTTTTCCCGAATTAGTTCAAACCGACGGATTCTGAACTAGATATGGAACTCACATTCCGAACTAGGTCTAGAATCCCTATTCCAAATTAGGTGTGAATTCCCATTCCGGATTACATCCATCACACTTATTCCGAAATAGGTCTGGAGTGAGGATTCCGAATTGCATCACTAACTTGGATTCCGGATTAGATCTTGTTTTCATAGATTCCAAATTAGGTTTGGCATTGTGTTTCCCGACTTATATATTTTATTTAGATTTCCTGTTTTATTTTTAAATCCTTATTTTTCCCGCCATTTTCTTTATGCTTTATTTTTAATTTTTTTATCTTAAAGTTATTTAAAGTTTGCATTTTTATTTAAGATTTCAAATTTCCATTTTGTCAAGCTATAATTTCTCGTCATTTAATTAATTTAATTTTAAAGTTTTAACTTTTTTCCATTTACTTTTTAATCATTTTTAGCTTTATTTACCTTGTCATTTACTTTAAAAGCTTGCATCTTTACTTTACTCAACGACCAATCCCTTTCTTTTACACACCAAAAGACGACTGAGTCACACATTAAACCGGATCAATTTGATTAGACATAATTCAACGAATTTCAACCTAGTAAAATCGGTATTAATGTACCTATTATCTGTGAATTTCCTGGGGTATTTCGCAATGATTTACCCGGACTTCCACCGATAAGGCAAGTTGAGTTTCGAATCGATCTGATTCCTGGTGCTGCACCGGTGGCACGTTCTCCTTACCGATTAGAACCTTCTAAGTTAAATGAATTATCCGAACAACTAAAAGAGTTGTCTGATAAAGGTTTTATTCGACCGAGCTCGTCGCCTTGGGGAGCTCCAGTCTTCTTCGTTAAGAAGAAGGATGGATCTTTCCGTATGTGCATCGATTACCGTGAGCTGAATAAGTTGACAATCAAAAATTGATATCCTTTACCAAGGATTGATGACTTATTTGATCAACTACAAGGCTCTAGTGTGTATTCTAAGATAGATTTGCGGTCTGGATATCACCAACTTCACGTCCGTAAAGAAGATATTCCAATTACTGCATTTAGAACTCGTTATGGACACTATGAATTTCAAGTGACGCCATTTGGGTTAACTAACGTACCTGCGGTCTTCATGGATCTAATGAATCGAGTGTGTAAACCCTATTTGGAAATATTTGTGATCGTATTCATTGACGATATTCTAATCTATTCTAAGAATAAAGAGGAACATGGAGAACACTTAGGATTATCCTGAGCTTGTTAAAGGATGAAAAGTTGTATGCTAAGTTTTCAAAATGTGATTTTTGGTTGGACTCTGTGCAATTTCTTGGTCATGTGATTAACAAATATGGAATTCATGTTGATCCTGCAAAGGTTGAAGCCATTAAGAATTGGTCTGCACTGACAACGCCAACGGAGGTGTGACAGTTCTTAGGATCAGCTGGCTATTATAGACGATTCATTAAAGAATTTTCTTTAGTAGCTAAACCCCTGACCAAGCTAACTCAGAAGAATAAACCTTTCATTTGGGGAAGTGAAGAAGAAGGAGCATTTCAGATATTGAAGAAAAAATTATGTAGTGCACCAATTCTATCATTACCCGACGAAAGTGAAGATTTTGTAGTATTTTTTGATGCATCTGTTAGAGGTTATGGAGTTGTCTTGATGCAGTGAGAAAAGGTGATAGCTTATGCTTCTAGGCAATTAAGGAAAAATGAGGAGAATTATACTACTCATGATCTGGACTTAGGAGCTGTAGTCTTTGCTCTTAGGTTGTGGAGACATTATCTGTATGGCACCAAGTATACGGTATTCACCGATCATAAAAGCCTATAGTATATTCTCGATCAAAAGGACTTAAATATGAGGCAACGAAGATGGATAGAACTGATAAATGATTATGATTATGATATAAAATATCACCCGGGAAAAGCAAATGTTGTTGCCGATGCATTAAGTAGAAAGGATAGAGAGCCTATCAGGGTACGTTCTCTAGTCTTGATTGTGCACAATAATTTGCCTGAGGAAATTAGAAATGCGCAAATAGAAGCCTGTAAGAAGGAAAATTTAGTTAACGAAGGGTTTCGAGGTGAAGGAGATCCTTTAGAGGTTATAGCTGATGGAGTGAAATGCTTAAGAGGTCGTATGTGGATACCTAAGTTTGGAGGCCTAAGAGATTTAATTATGTTGGAATCCCATAAATTCAAATATTCCATTCATCCTGGATCTGATAAAATGTATCATGATTTGAAGAAGTTTTACTGGTGGCCGAATATGAAAGCTGATATTGCTATGTATGTTCTTTAATGTTTGACTTGTGCAAGAGTCAAAGCTGAACATCAAAAGCCATCAGGACTACTTCAACAACCAGAAATTCCTGAATGGAAGTGGGAGCGAATCATGATGGAATTTATCACTAAGCTTCCTACAATATCTTCTGGAAATAACTTGATTTGGGTCATTGTCGACAGACTGACCAAATCAGCTCACTTCATTCCTGTTAAAGAGCGGTTCTCATTAGAGAAGCTGACTCGTATTTATCTTGAGAATGTTGTATGTAAGCATGGAGTGCCTGTATCGATCATTTCTGATCGAGATCCTAGATTCGCATCGAATTTTTGGAAATCCCTCCAAAGATCTTTGGGAACGAATCTCGACATGAGAAATGCTTATCACCCCAAACTGATGGGTAGAGTGAAAGGACAATACAGACACTGGAAGATATGTTAAGAGCTTGTGTGAGAGATTTTGGTAAGAATTGGGATAAACATTTTCCTTTAGTAGAACTTTCATATAACAATAGTTATCATGCTAGTATTAAGGCTACACCTTGAAGCTTTGTATGGTAGGAAGTGTAGATCTCCTGTATGTTGGAGTGAAGTTGGGGATACCCAGCTCACAGGACCGGAATTGATCCGGGAGACTACGGAGATGATAGTACAAATTAAGAATCGGCTGTTGACTGCCCGAAGTAGACAGAAAAGTTACACGGATGTGCGGCGGAAACCGATGGAGTTTGAAGTGGGTGACCGTGTAATGTTGAAAGTGTCGTCATGGAAAGGCGTCATAATATTTCGAAAGCGAGGGAAATAAAATCCCCGCTATATTGGACCCTTTAAGATTTTGTCTAGAGTAGGTCCGGTGGCTTACAAATTAGAGTTACCCCAAGAACTTCGTGGTGTTCACAACACATTCCATGTATCTAATCTGAAGAAATGTTTAGCAGTGTGTGATGACAAAATCTCGTTGGATAAGGTCCGAATTGATGAGAAGTTGCATTTTATCGAAGAACCCGTAGAGGTTATGGATCGTGAGGTAAAGCAACTTAAACAAAGTCGGATACCTATCGTCAAGATCCGGTGGAATTCAAAGCATGGACCAGAATTTACTTCGGAACGAGAGGATGAAATGTCGAAGAAATACCCACACCTCTTTGATTTCAATAAGAAATGGGCATCAAAATGAAATGGATCACGAGGACGTTGATCCCTTTTAGGAAGAAATGCTGTGACAAATCTTACTTTTTCAGGTAGTAAATTATTTTCTCGTATATTATTTTAAACTTATTTTTGTGTTGGTTTGTGAACTCACAATTTACGGGTTGAAATTAAGGCTTACGTGCATAATTTAACGTCCTTTACGACTAAATCGGAAACCCTAGGTTTACGTATTTACGTTTTTGAACTCCTTTTTTGATGAGACAATTTTTATTAGATTCGTTTTGTGTCGTTGATTCATAATTTATAAAAACATTTTTCGTAAAACGACCTGAGGACACGCAAATCGAGGAAATTAGAATCGAGGAGTACCCCTAAATTAGTAGGGATGAAACAAGTTTACACTTGCCTCACCCCTACTAGGGGCGGCCAAGGCTTAGCCAACACACCCTTTATGTGTAAACTTAAGATAAAACTAAGGACACTTGTCCTTAGTTTCTAACCAAAACCACTTAACTCTTAAAACTAGCTACAACAAACCATTACCCTCATTTCTTTCATGCAAACAACTCCAATCTCTCTATCTACTCTCCCCCATTGCTGTCCTATTCACCACCACCAAACACCACCATTGATCAAATTTCGACCATGAATCTTGTGTATAACTTGCATAAGATGAAAACCCTTTGAAGACTTGGTGATTTGAGGTGATCCTAACATCCAAAAAGAAGTTTTCAAAGGAGTCTAGGGCTGATTTTTCTCAAGGTGTTTCACTATATTGGCTGGTAACAAGATCATTTCTTCTATCATCTTGTTATTTTGTAAATGTAATCTTGTATTTTCTTTATAAGTGTATATGTATATGATGATAAATGATGATCAAAGTATTATGTGGGGATTTTGTGTTAATATATTTGGTTAAAAAGATTAAAATCAACAAGTAAAGATGTTTAAATCTTGATTAAATTTATAGGCTGTATAAACCAGTAAGTAACCATATGAACACTTGGTAAAAAGGCTTGTATTATTGAATATACAGTTAGATATATGATTTTTACATATGTGGTGAGTTGGCCACCCAATGGAATCATTACAATGAGCAAGATATGATCAAAATACTATCGAGGTACAAATCTGTATAGTCTGTTTTAGATGAATTATTAGGAATACTTAGAGGATGATTGAGCAGTAGATATAGGAGTTAATTGTAACAAATATTATGTAGTTTGTGCTGCCCAAATTTGAGCTTCTATCTCCTTGTTGAACTCAAGATATGGCAAAAATGGTGGAAGTGACTTTAATAATCAGATTTGAAATAAAAGTATATAATATAAAATGAGCACTCAAGTAATATTATTATAAAATAAATATATAAAACCCACTAACTAATAATAAGTAGTATAAAATAAGTTATATACTATGATAAATAAACATGGCATTTTTATAAAAGTAAAGACTCAAATGTTTTTTAAAGTTATAAAACTATATATAAGTTTTACGTCTTTTTGGCTAAAACCGAAAGATTAACGTTTTCGCCAAATAAAACTTAGACGGTCGGACCCATCTAATGTAACATTTTTATAACTCATATACTGATATGTAAGTACATTTGACAAATAAAAACCGATAAACCCGAGCTTTATAACTTATGGACATTAATGGGCCAAAGTAGCCTTATTGGACCATTGGCCCAACTAGTTTGGCTAAACACTAATGGACTTACTCATGGGCTTAACCCACTTGGGCCCAACATATGAGTATAGGACTGGTATTTAAAGTATAAATGGACTAATATAATGTATTGGGCTTTTAATGGGCCTATTGGGCCTTAATATGTAAACAAGTTAAAACTAGTGTAACTAGTCTAAAAATTTACTAACACATAACACTATAATGTTGTATAAAGATATATAATCCCACTTGATCATCATCATACTTATAATATCATCACATATACATAGCCATTATTTTTACAAAGTCATTGGATAATAGTCTAAGACCGAGTATTAATTGTCTAGGTTTTTGTGATTGAAGCACGCACCATCGTCGATAACCCGCCTTTCTTAATCAACGTTAGTTCATAGCCTCACACTCTTTTATATGTTTTATAAATTTTTTTGTAAACCCGCGAGGGAGATAACATGCTAGTTTTGATAAACATAGAACACAAGTAGTCCTGATGGTATGCTTATTGATATGGACCCGAATGATGCTATGACCCAATGAATGAGATGAAATAGATTATTAGTAGTCAAGTTATGTCACTTAAAGTCCCATTAGCATGAATTGTGAACTACCGGGATTTGGTAGACGCTTATGCAAATAATAGTACTATTTGGGGAAGATCACCCCAGTTCGCGCCTTGACGGTTGATCCCCGTCGTGCCACATTTATTGGTAAGAGAATTTATGTATGAGAAGATTTACATAGCGTGATTTTTGTGAAGACACGCTAATTTAGATGGGCAAATTGTTTGTCGGGTTCGCGGACCGTTGTTTATTATAGTAAGGTAGCAATGTCATGCGGCTAGTAATAATCCAATACCAATGTAATCCGATACAATATAATGCAATGCAAATAACGATAATATTGTGACTACGCTCTCATGTACGGTTTAAGATGTATGACTTGATATATATATATATATATTGCTAACTAGCAATACGAGGACTCACTTCTGATATTATACTTGTGTTCTGCTTTCTATAACTGTTTTATGTAACGGTTTTATTAAAGTCTATGAATTCACTCGGCATTCGCTGATATAATTTTCGCATGTTTTATCTCAGATGCTTGAAGGTAACTTGGATGGAGATCGACTCTGATGGCCCACATAATAAAAATATTCATTCGATCTATGTTTTGTAAACTTTATGACTGTGAAACTTGGGGATCTGATGTAACCTTAAAACTTTTATTCGAATGAATGTATGTTAAACCTTGTACAACCATTTTTATGCGTTCTCTATGATTTGAGTTATTTTGCTATCCTGTAACACTCTATTGACCCTTCCGCTATCATGTAGCACTCTATTGACCCTTCCGCTGACCTGATACGAAATTTGAGAGTGTTACAAACTTGAAGATCCATTCATGTTACCTTTAATGAAGCAGATGCTGTCATTACTCACACCAACCTAGAAGAATGTGACATTGATTTCAATGAAGTCAAATCATATCCAAAGGATGATTTCTTAAATTCCAAGGAATCACTTCAGGTATGTCATAAGGACTTTCCATATGTTCATGCTTTTGATCCTCACTCAATCTCTGACATCACTCTAGAGGCTGCAATTGCTGAATCTATCACTCCACCTCCCACTGCAGAAAATGCTAATCTTACCGAACCAATCTCTCACTCAGATGAAGAGATTATGGATGAAGAAATAATATGTGAAGATCTTCAAGCATTCATTTAACCTGCTGTGACACCTGAACCCATAGAGACTCCTGCTCCTCAATCCAAATGGAGTAGGAACCAAGATATTCTTCTGGTGAATATCCTTGGTGAACCCTCTGAGGGAGTCACCACCAGAGGAAAGTTGAGATCTCTGGAAACCGCCTCAGCGAATGAATGCCTTTTCGCAGACTTTCTCTCTGAAGATGAACCTAAGAATATGGCTGCTGCTCTTATCGATGAAGGCTGGGTTGTTTCCATGCAAGATGAATTGAATCAGATCAAGAGGAACAAGGTGTGGACTCTGGTAAAAGCTCCAGCTGGAAAACAAGTAGTTGGAACTAAATGGGTCTATAGAAATAAGAGGGATAAAGCTGGCATGATAGTTAAAAACAAGGCTAGGCTTGTTGATAGGTGTGTAAACACCCATCCTTTTTACCACTTAACTACAATAATAACCAAGCCAAAACGTTTATTTTATGTCGTAAATGTCGGAATTATGCGTGGTTTGTGTTTTTGTTGTGATTTAGGACGAAAATGTGAAAAGGGGAGAAAACACGGGCATTCACGGGCTTTTATCAAAGAAAAAGACGAAAGACGAAGTCGAAAGATCAAGAGTGCAAAAAGAACGGAAGTCCAAGACCAATTCTGAAGATTTATCGAAGAAAAAGTCAAAAGACGGAAGTTTACTAAAAGCCGAAGAACTTGAGTCTTATTTATGAAGAATTACAAGACGAGTTTTAAGAAATCCAGACACAAAGTTGTTAAAGTCAAAAGATTAAGAAGACAAGGACTTAATCATGCAATTAAGAAAAGAAGAAAGAGGGGAGGAAGCTTCCTAAGCACCTTCCTAATCTTCCCTATAAATAGATTAGGATTTCATTTCATTTTCTCTTGTTGGCTAATAGTGACAATTAGTTCTTCCATTTTAATTACCTTGCACTTTAAATACATGTCATTTAAATACATTGTCTTGCACCTTAAATACCTTTAATTTCAAGTAAGTTTCCTTTTAATTATTGTCAATCTTTACTTTTATTGTTTATCTCTCATTCTACCTTTCTTTCTATGCTTTAATCTTATTGTTTATATGCTTATTGTGTTGCTTATTTGATTTATGTTCATGTTTTTATGTTTTTGATCTTGTTAGCTTATTGATTTTATAGCTTATTGTGTTTTTCTTAAATTTAATCAAGTGCTTATTAGTTAATTTTTTTATAAAAAGTTGATTTTTAATATTTTTATCATTTAGTTTTCTTAAAAGTTTTTAAATTTTGGTCTTATAGCTTTTTCTTAAAATTGATTTTGATAAAGTTTTGATTAAGTGCTTACTTGTGTTTAGCTTAATTTTTAGTTTTTAGCTTATTTGCATTCTTGTATCCGGATTCCCTATAAACCCTATTATTCCGGATAGCTTGCTATTGTTTTACCCGGATAAGCATCAAACCCTCATATTCTGAATATTGCCTCCAAGTCTAGCATTCCGAATAGTGACAGGTTCGATTATTCCGGATAAGGGGAATTTGTAATTATTCTGGATAAAGATACGGAAAACATTCCGGATAAGCCCTAGGAGAAAGTATTCCGGATAAGAGTCTGGTCGATTATTCTGGATAAGGGTTCGTTGAACAGGATTCCGGATAAGGATCATCTGCATATTCCGGATAAGAAGCAGCAGGTATTCCGGATAAGAAACTTGGGGTTTATTCCGGATAACAGCGACATCAAATATTCTGGATAAAACTTCAAACTTATTCCGGATAGGCAAGTTTTGTTTATTCTGGATAAGTGTCTAGAGTTTTTCCGGATAAGCTTCACGTGGTCATTCCGGATAAGCTTATGTTTCGTATTCCGGATTCGTGACAGATTTGGATTCCAGATAGTGGTAAAGTTTGGATTCCGGATAAGGATAGTGTGTTTATTCCGGATAAGCAGTGTCTAATTGGTTATTCCGGATAGTGACAGTGTTTTGGGATTCCGATTCAGGTTCTGTTTATTTCTCTCATTTATTTTCAAGCATTTATTTTTCCCGCCATTTTTCTTAAGTCTTATTTTTATTGCTTTGTCTTAGGTTAATTTTAACGTTCACATTTTTATTTCTTTGTCAATTTAATTTTTCGTCACGTTTTAATTTCCCGTCATTCATTTTAAATTAGATTTAGATTTATTTTACCTGCTCTTTACTTTAAAGTTTTGCACTTTTTAATTACTACAACGACACAACTAATTGATTCACCAAAGAACGACTGAGTCGCATAGTTAACCAGGATCAATTCGATTAGACCAGAACAACGAACTTTTTAACTGAGTAAAATCTAGTTATTAAATGGCGCCGATACCGGCTCTTTTCGTAAAGATTAACGGTTTTCTGTGAGAGACGCGTTGCTTTTTGGGATCCGTTCATTCGTGAGCGTTAGTTTTCTTGCTTAAAAATTTCAAAAAAGCCAAAAAAATAAAAAATTGTTAAAAAAATCCATAAAAATTAAAAATTTCAAAAATACAAAAAGATTTTATTTTTATCTTTATAGTGTATATATATTCTCTTTGTGTTTGGTATTGTTTTCTTTTGCCTTTGTAGGTGTATGCGTACTAGATCTTCTAATTATCAAGAGTCATAGACTCGAGAAGATTTAGCTATGGCAGGTGTGAACAACAACAATAATCCACTGCACCTCAATAATAACAACAACAATGTTCTTCCACAACCCGATCTTCGGACAATGGAGGAACTTTCTCAACCCACCATGTTTGGACGAGGAGGACCGATTGCGCCGATGCAAATCACGGCTCCGGAGTTTTCGTTGAAGCATCACATGATCCAACAAGTGCAAACTAATCCATTTCGAGGAATGCCTGATGATGATGCCAACAAACACCTCGAAAAATTCATTACAATCACTCAAAGCATGAAGTTGCCCGGTGCCACAATGGATGTTCTTCGCCTTCAACCCTTCCCACATACTTTATCACACCACGCCGAGAAATGGTTTGATCGTCTCCCGAAGAATTCAATTCATACTTGGGATGAGATGACTCAACGCTTTTTGTCGCGATACTTTCCACCATCCATGGTCACGAGCCTTCGCAATCAAATCAGCAGTTTCATGCAAGAACCCGATGAATCTCTCTTTGATGCTTGGGAAAGATATAATGTTTTGATCGATCGATGTCCAAACCACAACATGCTCCCTGTGACCTTAATGATACTTTCTACAACGGTTTGACTTTTCGAGATCGTGATACGATTAATGCAGCCGCCGGTGGCACATTTATGAAAAGGAGACCCGAGGAGTGTAGAGAGCTTATTGAGAACATGACTACTCAACACAAAAACTGGGATTCCTCCGCTTCTTCAAGGAACAACCCGAGAGTCAATGTTTTTTCTACTTCAGCAAACCCCGACATGACCGAATTCACCCGCATGATGACCGAGATGAACAAAAATATCTTGCTTCTCGCTACAAACCAACAACAAGTTAAAGCGGTGGCTAATCCTTGTGAGACATGCGGCGGTCCTCACCCATACACTGATTGTCCTTCTACTCAAGGAAATCCGGAAAACGTGTATGCGGCTTATGGTAATTATTCACCGGAAAATTACCAAGCTCGACCTCAAGGGGATCGAAATTTGCTGAGTTACCGGTCCAACAACTACCTTTCACCCGGTTTTTATCCTCAAAACCAAAACCCCAACAACAACTACAATAGAAGCAACCAAATCCCACCTAGAGCTTCTAATCCTTATCACCCACCCGCTCAACAAACCCCACCCATTCCTCAAGATGTTGAAGCCTTAATGAGAACCCAAGGTGAGCAAATCAAGAATCTACAGAGCCAAATTATCAATTTGAAAGGGGATATCACCAAGCAAGGGAATGACATAAGATCCGAGCTTCGAGATAATATTCAATCCTCCTTCAACAATCAAACGAATGATTTGAAGAATATGCTTTCTAGTTTCTTGCCCACCACTCAACCCTCTACCTCGAGTTCTCTACCTTCAAACACCGTCACCAATCCGCGAGCGAATGTGAGTGCTATTACTACTCGTAGTGGAGCAACTTTAGTAGGACCATCTATTCCACCCCCATTTACACCATCTACACCCCCTCCACCACCATTTATCCCTACTATTCCCACACCTAGTATTAGTTCACCATTACCGTCTCCGCCTCGTCATGACGAAGTACCCAAGAAGAACCCTTCAACATCTCAACCCTCACCTTCTACACCTCCACCACCCAACCCAAGCATTCCTTACCCTTCTCGACTCAACAAGGCTAGAATTTAGACTAAGAATGACATTCAAGTCTCTAACTTTTTGGACAAGATTGCCGGCATGAAAGTCACTTTTCCCCTTGTCGAAGCTCTTACACAAATGCCGAAATTTGTGAAGATGTTTAAGGAATTGCTTAGTAAGAAGGAGAAGATGGCCGAGTTTGTTAATACTCGATTAAATGAAAATTGTTCTTCCGTCCTTCTTAAAGAACTTCCGGAAAAACTTGGAGATCCCGGTCGTTTTGTGCTACCTTGTACTTTTAACCAAAACGTCAAATTTACTGCCTTAGCCGATCTCGGGGCAAGTATTAATTTGATGCCGTTAAGTGTTTGGAAAAAGTTATCATTGCTCGACCTTACACCCACCAAAATGACTCTTGAGCTAGCCAATCGCACTCTCGCTTACCCCGTTGGTATTGCCGAAGACGTGTTCATCAAAGTTGGCACATTCACTTTTCCGGTCGATTTCGTCGTTGTTGAATATGAAATGGACCCTCGTATTCCGTTAATACTTGGGCGCCTATTTTTGAGAACCGGTCGAGCTTTAATTTATATGGATAAATGTGAGCTCATCTTAAGAGTCGGGGATGATGCACAAGTTTTTGAAATGGGGAAGCTTACAAGCAAATCCTATGGACGAGAATCTGCGAATATGATTAATGTACTTGATGATTTTGTCGTCTACAACAATCCTCTATTCGAGTCTTGCAATGATAATCCACTGTTTCAAGATGATGTGGATGATTCTCTCCCCATTTTGGAACCTTCACCCATTTATGATTCTCCACTGACCTTTGATGCTTATGATGATGATTCTAGCTCAGATTCAGATGATTATGATGACTTTGCTTCCGAGTATCCCGACATGCCCACTTATGATGATTTTGATGAGGCCGATACTCTTTCGAGTGATTCTTCTCATGATGAAGATCCTCCGCCATCCATACTTGATCCTACTTTGGATGACTACTCATTTGAGGAAGACTTTTCTACTTTTCTCAATACATACTTCCCTCATGAGAGTGATGCCCCTCCTTTGGACTTTGATGATTCTGGTCTTCATCCTTCTACGGATTTGAAGAAAATTCTTTCAAAGGAGACGACATCGGACGACACCAACATCCGCAGCACGTATGTTTTGACACCTCTTTGTCCACCTTCTGAGGACGAGGTTGTGCATTTTCTTAGCGGATCTTCTTCAAATTCTGCTAAGCCTGAGTGCTATTTTCCCCTAAAGGAAAAGGTGTTCGACCCCGGTATTGGAATTTTTAAGCCATCTCAGTATCCATCTGATGAAATAAAAGGAAAGATTTTTGGAACTACTGAAGATATGCTTGCACCTCTTTACCCTTGCTCCCACCGTGCTCCATCTTTGCTTAAGGGAACCTTGCCTACCCTTCTTTGGCTTGCCTTGTTCGCCTTAAGCTTGTGCTATTTGATGGACGAAAACTATGTATTTGATCCCGGTGGATATGTTTCATGCTTCTTCCTATGCTAATCAAGGTCGAGTCAGGCTCATGACTCGGTGAACAAAAATCAAGCGCTTCTTGGGAGGCAACCCAAGTATCAATCTTTTAGCTATCTTTATCCTAAGTGTAGGGGAGACCCGTTGGTGTTTGCTATTTCCTCTCTTCTCATATTCAAGGATTCGATCGCTCAATGATCCACTCTTGATGCTTTTTTGACGACCCATGATTCCGTGTTTCCGTCTTCCCGGTTCTATCCTAAACTCTTTTTGATTCACTATTTTATATTTTTTCCAATATTAAAATAGGAATCTCGTTAGTTGTCTTTTCCTTAGCAAGATTTAAACAACGTGCACAATGTCCTAAGTGTATGGGAGTTTACTCCCATTTGCTTAAACATTGAGGACAATGTTTATATTAAGAGTAGGGAGGACTTCTATCGAAGTTAAGTGGTCTTTTCCTTGTACTTGTCCTCATTTTAACCGGAAAATCAATTTTTCGACATTTTTCAAAATTTTTGATCTATTTAGGCCTATTAGTTTTTTCCTTTGTATAGTTATTTTCTTTCTTTGTTAGAATAAATTTTTAATAAAGTGGTTTTAGTTTTCAAACGTTGTGAATGTTTTGACTCAACCCGAGTTTACTTATCTTAGTTTACTCTAGCTAGTATCCTTAACATGTTTAAGTCAAGTTTTGCTAGGCTTTTATATAGGGAGCTATAAAACGCGTAAGTCTTAACTCTCACGGGTTAAGAATAAGAACTTTTCGCAAATTCCTATAATTGATCCGAGAGAGTCGTTTATCAAGGGAACTTTAAAATGCGATTTTTAAACTTGAAAAAGTCTAAGAATTTGCAAGATCCTATAGACGACTCGAAAACCCAAAACTTTGACTTAATAGGCTAAGCATCCACGAGTCTCATTCCTTGAGATTTTAAACTGTGGAGAACGAGAAATGGTGTTCTTTCGTGAATTTATGTGAGTTAATTATAAGCCTATTCTCCCATCGCTTGCTAATAAATTTATCTGCAATAAATAAGGTTGTACGATTTGAAAAGTTACTTAGCTTCTAGCCCCAGATCGTTTAAAAGTTGCTCGGTATGGATTAGAGTTCATAGCCAAGGAATAACTTATTGAAGCGGGATGCGAAGATTGGCGAGTCCGAAAAGGCCCTAACAAGGCATGAGGGCTACATTTTGTTGCTAAAGATCCAAAAGTGATGTGAAGAATCATTTATCGAAAATCAATATGAAGGATCGAGACACACGACGAAAAGCAAAAACTCCCCAAAAATCATGGAGAAGTCTATCCGAAAAGGCCCTAACAAGGTATGAGGATAAATAGATCCAAGTCCAAAAAGGAGGCGGATCGTTGTGTATCAAAGTCCAAAATAAAGATTGGAGAAAAATGAAGAAGTCGTGGTCCAAGTATGAAGAATCTCTCAAAACTTCAAGTGAAGAAATTCCTATTATGAAGAGAAGACCATTATTTCATTAACGTCTCTCAAGATTTGAAGTATGAAGTCGCTGCCAAATATCGGTCCGAGAAAGGTCTCAAATCGCGAAGCGAGTTATGCCAAGATATGAACTTTATGAGGTCCCGAGAAGCAGTTTTAAAAGATTTTGTCCTTTAGCTAACTATTGATTAAATCGTCCCACTTTATTTTCAGCCTAAATAATTATCGAAATAAGTCAACAATGCATCCTCGTGATCATTCAAGACAACAATAAAATATAAGAGATACACCTAGGAATAAGGGAGTCTAAGTAAATAATTGGCCCACATGAGTTCGTGTTAGTTTGCTAACTTATAATAACAATGATCTCGTTTTTAAGCTTGGTTTGGAGAAAGTGAAAACTTGAGGATGATGATCATTCATAACATTTCCAAAACCCGAAGGTATGTTTTTGATTTCTTTACTTTGAATGTTTCTAATTTTCTATCTCTTTAATAAAGGCCAACGTGGAATGATTATGATGAAAAGTGTAATCATGCTTTGTAACTAATGCATTGTAGGAGGACATTGGAATGGTCAAGTGTAGGGGATTTGATAGGTGTGTAAACACCCATCCTTTTTACCACTTAACTACAATAATAACCAAGCCAAAACGTGTATTTTATGTCGTAAATGTCGGAATTATGCGTGGTTTGTGTTTTTGTTGTGATTTAGGACGAAAATGTGAAAAGGGGAGAAAACACGGGCATTCATGGGCTTTTATCGAAGAAAAAGACGAAAGACGAAGTCGAAAGATCAAGATTGCAAAAATAACGGAAGTCCAAGACCAATTCCGAAGATTTATCGAAGAAAAAGTCAAAAGACGGAAGTTTACTAAAAGCCAAAGAACTCGAGTCTTATTTATAAAGAATTACAAGACGAGTTTTAAGAAAACCTGAGACAAAGTCGTTAAAGTCAAAAGATTAAGAAGACAAGGACTTAATAATGCAATTAAGGAAAGAAGAAAGAGGGGAGGAAGCTTCCTAAGCACCTCCCTAATCTTCCCTATAAATAGATTAGGATTTCATTTCATTTTCTCTTGTTGGCTAATAGTGACAATTAGTTCTTCCATTTTAATTACCTTTCATTTTAATTACATGTCATTTAAATACATTCTCTTGCACCTTAAATACCTTTAGTTTCAAGTAAGTTTCCTTTTAATTATTGTCAATCTTTACTTTTATTGTTTATCTCTCATTCTACCTTTCTTTCTATGCTTTAATCTTATTGTTTATATGCTTATTGTGTTGCTTATTTGATTTATGTTCATGTTTTTATGTTTTTGATCTTGTTAGCTTATTGATTTTATAGCTTATTGTATTTTTCTTAAATTTAATCAAGTGCTTATTAGTTAATTTTTATAAAAAGTTGATTTTTAATATTTTTATCATTTAGTTTTCTTAAAAGTTTTTAAATTTTGGTCTTATAGCTTTTTCTTAAAATTGATTTTGATAAAGTTTTGATTAAGTTCTTAATTGTGTTTAGCTTAATTTTTAGTTTTTAGCTTATTTGCATTCTTGTATCCGGATTCCCTATAAACCCTATTATTCCGGATAGCTTGCTATTGTTTTACCCGGATAAGCTTCAAACCCTCATATTCCGAATATTGCCTCCAAGTCTAGCATTCCTAATAGTGAAAGCTTCGATTATTCCGGATAAGGGGAATCTGTAATTATTCCGGATAAAGATACGGAAAACATTCCGGATAAGCCCTAGGAGAAAGTATTCCGGATAAGAGTCTGGTCGATTATTCCGGATAAGGGTTCGTTGAACAGGATTCCGGATAAGGATCATCTGCATATTCCGGATAAGAAGCAGCAAGTATTCCGGATAAGAAACTTGGGATTTATTCCGGATAACAGCGAGATTAAATATTCCGGATAAAACTTCAAACTTATTCCGGATAGGCAAGTTTTGTTTATTCCGGATAAGTGTCTAGAGTTTTTCCGGATAAGCTTCACGTGGTCATTCCGGATAAGCTTCTGTTTGGTATTCCGGATTCGTGACAGATTTGGATTCCGGATAGTGGTAAAGTTTGGATTCCAGATAAGGATAGTGTGTTTATTCCGGATAAGCAGTGTCTAATTGGTTATTCCGGATAGTGACAGTGTTTTGGGATCCGATTCAAGTTCTGTTTATTTCTCTCATTTATTTTCAAGCATTTATTTTTTCCGCCATTTTTCTTAAGTGTTATTTTTATTGCTTTGTCTTAGGTTAATTTTAACGTTCACATTTTTATTTCTTTGTCAATTTAATTTTTCGTCACGTTTTAATTTCCCATCATTCATTTTAAAATAGATTTAGATTTATTTTACCTGCTCTTTACTTTAAAGTTTTGCACTTTTTAATTACTACAACGACACAACTATTTGTTTCGCCAAAGAACGACTGAGTCGCATAGTTAACCAGGATCAATTCGATTAGACCAGAACAAAGAACTTTTTAACTGAGTAAAATCTAGTTATTACTTGTGGTGCTGGGGTACAATCAATCTGAGGGTATCGACTACGATGAAACGCTTGCACCAGTAGCCAGATTGGAAGCTATCAGAATCTTCCTAGCCCTTGCAGCTTATATGGGGTTCACTGTATACCAGATGGATGTAAAGAGTGTTTTTCTAAATGGTAAGCTTGTAGAGGAAGTATGTGTCTATCAACCCCCAGGGTTTGAAAGCAGTGACTATCCTGATCACGTCTGCAGACTTCACAAAGCACTCTATGGGTTGAAACAAGCGCCTAGAGCCTGGTATGAAACTCTATCAAAATTCTTACTTGAAAATAAATTTGTCAGAGGTACCATTGACCAAACCCTGTCCACTTATAGGTCCAAGGGTGATGTCTTTTTAGTACAGATTTATGTGGATGACATAATTTTTGGTTCAACCAACATTACCTTGAGCAAACAGTTTGCTAAACTTATGACCAAAAAATATGAAATGAGCATGATGGTGGAATTAACTTATTTCTTGGGTTTTCAAATCAACCAAAATTCAAAAGGAATTTCGATTTGTCAAGAAAAATATGTTAAGGATTTGCTCAAGAAGTATTATTTGTCTGATTGCGCATCAGTGAAATGCCCCATGGTTCCTCCCAACCACTTAGGAGTTGATAACTTAGGGGTCTCTGTTAATGAGACCTTATACCGAGGCATGATTGGGTCACTGATGTACCTCACAGCAAGCAGACCAGACATACAATTTGCCACGTGTCTCTATGCTAGGTACCAAGCTAACCCTAAGGAATCCCACCTTGTAGCTGTCAAAAAATTTCTAGGTACTTAAAAGGATCTCCCACACTGGGTCTTTGGTATCTAAATAGACCAGGCTTCAACCTCAAAGCCTACTCTGACTCAGATTACGCTGGGTGCTGCCTTGATAGAAAGAGCACCTATAGGAGTTGTCAAATCCTTGGAGGAAAGGTGGCATGATGGAGTACAAAGAAACAAAACTCAGTGTCCATGTCATCAGCAGAATCTAAATATGTAGCTGCCGCTGGTTGTTGTGCTCAAGTTCTCCGGATGAAAAGTCAGCTGGCTGATTATGGGATCAATTATGAAAAGGTTCCCATATTCTGTGAAAACACAAGTGCCATAGACATCTCCAATAATCTAGTACTTCATGCTAGAACCAAGCATAATGACATCAGGTATCACTTTATCAGAGACCATATTTTAAAAGGTGATATTGAGCTTCATTTTATACCCATTAAATACCAGCTCGCTGTTATTTTCACCAAGCCTCTGGCTGAGCCAAGTTTTACTAGGATGGTTGCTGAGTTGGGTATGCTTAATATTGGTAAACAAATCTGATAAATGATCTCTGTCTCTGGGCATTTAAGGGAATTGAATGTAACGAGGTAGTTACATTCCAATGGGAGTTAATATATTCCTATATTTAATTCAAATGATTGTCCTTCAATGTCAACAACTTTCCCGCTTTCTAATGGGACAGAAAAATCACATGAAGGGTCAAGGGGTCCCACTTTTTCTTAAAAGGCAAACATTTACATTTAATGCTTTAATTAAAAAACGGCATAAACATTTTTACAAGACCTTGACTCATTTTCTTTCATCACATCTTTCATATTTTTCAAACACACATACTATTCATCTTCTTCTCATCCTCCAAACCTTCACTAAACATCAATGGCGTCTTCATGAACAAACCCCACGTTCGCCGTCTTGGCCGCTTCGGACGTAGACTTTGGGATGGGCAGATTGCGCTTAACAACTGTGTAGCTCTCCTTGAACACAACAATCCCCTCTACTTTCCTTTGTTAACCTTCCTCAAGAACTCCACCATTAACAAAGCCATAACTAGGGAACCATCCACATGTTATCATCAATACCTGAGGGAGTTCTAGTTCAGTGCTGAAGTTGATCAAACATCTTCACACATCACCTTCAACCTATCTACCCATCCTCAACCTCTCACCTTTGATTTTACTACCTTTGCCAAAGTCATTGGACTTCCTGTCAATGAGGGCATGACCACTGTGCCAGCCAGCGCCACAGTGAAGAAGGCTCTGGCTACCCTTCGTCCTCATGATGACGATGACAAACCCTTCACCTCTCAAGGATTCCAAAACAAATCCCTGATCAAGGTGAATTACTTCTCACCCATATGGAGGACGCTGATGCTTTACATAGTAAAATGTATGGGAGGAAACCAGGGGCACATGATCATCTGAATTGTGCTCAGCAAGCAATTGCTTATAGCTTGATTTAGGGGCAGGATATAGGGATCGCCCACATACTTTACACCGACCTCATTGCCAAGCTCAAAAACAAAGGGAAGTAGAATCGACTGGCCACCATCTGCTACATAATATATCTCTCTCATCATAGAGGATATGCTTGGTGAAACCTACACCAATGATGCACTTCACTCTTTCTCTCCCTATCACATCACACCAGCTTCACTGAAGACTCCCTTAGAGGATGAAGTGCCTCTGAGTAGGCATATGATGAAAGTTGTTGGGTTACTCGTTGATGATGAAGCGCCCTTGATCCCTCACAATGAAGTGAATGCTGAAAGTCAGATTGACAAGTCTTTGTCCAAGACCTCTGTGCAGTCTACTTCTTAGCCCAAGGCGCTGAAGGAGAAGAAGAAGAAGAGGAAAGACATCCCCCTTTCCTCTGAAACCCCTTCTGTTAATCCAACAAAGAAGAAGAAGACCAAGAAGAATCCATCCCCTTCTCTGGTGGATGTGGATAAAGAGCCTACAGCTGACAAACAACCAGAGTCTAGCATCCCCTTGTCAGCAGAGACGACTAAGAACCCTCTCTACGCTGATATCTCTCATGTACTAGCTCGCCTGTTATTTTTTCTTCTTGGAGGTTCACATGCAATCACTCTCAAATTTCTGTAGGAGAGGGTGATGAAGTTTAGGGTATTCCTCAATCGATAGAGTGTCTGTGTCAGCACCTAGATCTCTTAGGATTATCTTTACACTCTGTCTTGGCACTAGGATATGATTCATTTGTGCTCATAACGCACCTCAATGATCCTTCACCCTCTGGACTGTGCTCTTGCCTATAACAACTTGAGCACACTATAGGTCCCGACCCAGAGTCTCTGCACTTCACGTGGTCTCTAGTGCCCCTCATATTATAAAGAGTCCCAAAGAATTTATTCTTTTGGGGGGACTGAATAATCACCCTCAATCTTCCTAGGGGCAGCGATAAAAGGCGACCTTTACCTTCAAATATTTCACAACTAAAAGAGTCCCAAAGAATTTATTCTTTTGTGGGGACTGAATAATCACCCTCAGTCTTCCTAGGGGTAGTTATAAAAGGCGACCTTTACCTTCTAATATTTCATAATTAAAAGATTCCCAAGGAGCAATCCTTCAGGGGGAGTTGGATAATCACATCCAGCTATCCTAGGGGCAGCGAACAGCGACCATTCACCTCATATTATTCACAAATCAAAAGAGTCCCAAGGAGTAATCCTTATGGGGGAGCTGGATAATCACACCCAGCTATCCTAGGGGCAGCGAATGGCGACCCTTCAACATATCTGTTTCACAATAAAAGAGTCCCAAGGAGAAATCCTTAGGGGGGGTTGGATAATCACACCCATCTTTCTTAGGGGCAGCGAATGACGATCTATAATTTCATATTTATTTCACACTGGTTACTAACAAATATCATAACAGGCTCACAATCTTCATGAAGAACAACATAACGATGAGGCTTACTCCATTGCTGGTGACGAAATGCTGAAGCCTCCAACATTGATCTAGATGCCATGTCAGACATTGACTCCATGCCTAAAGATGAGGTGTTTTATCATTGAAGATGACCTTACCATTTCATACTATGCTGATATGGATGCTGATGATGACCAAGTCACATCTTAGTTAAAGCCTATTTCCTTCCCATCGATGGTAAATGTTCAGGAACTTGCTGCCAAGCAGCTATAGGACCAGAGGATCTGTACACCAACCCCAGTTCCCTTCCGAACTTTGCCAAATGTCATGGAACTGGGGGCAATGAAACACTTAGATTATTTGTAAAGCCTCAAGCCTATCCCTGTTCCAAGAATGAAAGATGTTCAAGAACTAGCCGTTGAGGAACTCCAAGTTAACAGGGGAGACATCAGCATCACAAAGCCTAAAGTCACAAATGATGTTATCCTCTTTGAGATACAAACACTCACCCATGCTACTGAAGAACTCACCACAACCTTAGAGACTTCCCTAATCTCATCTGTGGAATCCTCTATGACTTCACTACTTCCTCAACTACTGGGAAATGCCTTGAAAACTCAACTCCCAATGGTTCTAAACCAGAGTCTCCAGCAGTACATGCCATCAGTCCTCACAACAGCCGTCAAAGCTTATGTTGCAGCTATTGCCAAGGCATCTGAACCTTCCAGGCAACTTCTTCAGGAACTCTTACAGAATGAACTTAATGAAATCTGTCTCTTTGTACATCAAGAATTCGTTAAGTTTCATAGAGCAGGAACAGGCACAGCTACTAATGGCGCTATGCCTGAGGGGGATAATTCTGCTACTTCCACCTCTGAAGAAGAAGATGATGATGCTCAACCTAAGGGGGAGAAATCACTTAAACAAACTACACCCACAACAGAGACCCCAACACCAAAACCCATCAGATCCTTCAACCCCATCACTGAGGTGGCAAAGGACAAGGGAAAGGGTATTGCAAGACACTCTGACCTGAACAAATTTAAAAGCGCAGATGAACCACCACTAACCCCAGAGCAGGAAAAGGCTCAAATCATGGAACAAAAGAGGTTAGGTGACATTAGAGCTGCTGAAATCAAGAGCAAAGAGACTCTGAACAAACTACTCTCTCCAGTTGTAAAGGAAGCTCAGCTGAATAAGCTCAAAGAACTTAAAGTAAAAAGGAGAAACCTTCAAAAGGAATATGAGAGAATAGTGGAGCAAAGAGCAGAGCCCGGTCAAATCACCAAGTACACTTGTTACACTGATAAAGACAAGAGAGTAGTGATGACCTTATACAGAGATAATCATATAACCAACTACAAAGTCTTCAGTGACTTTAAACTCAGAGATCTGGTCCTCTCTGAATGGTTAGAAGTGTTGTCCCTTGCCCAAAAGAAGACTGGGCCTGGTGCTGCCCAAATGATGAAAAACATACAAGCAAAGCTTAATTGGGTAAGAGACACTGCTAAGAAGCTGAAGCTACCTCTGCCTCCTCAACTATCACAACAACAACCAACTCAAGGTCAAAGGAAAAGGAAAACCCTAATGGGACCTCTAGTAGAGAAGCTAGTCACTAAGAACGTTGTAGTAGATGGAATGTACAGAAACCTTGTACTTCCTAAAGAGATTGCTAAGCCAGTGGGTGGCCAAGTTTACTTAGAACCAGATATAGGATTGGTATTCATGAATGGGAACTGTGAATACTGCTTCCAGAGAAAAAGTGAGTTACACTTGGCCTCAAGCATACAACTCATCAGACTCAAACAACGCATGCTCAGAAACTGCAAGAAAGCCAGTGAATTTGAATTCGAGATGGACTTAATCATCAACTCCAGGGCTGATAGAGTTGAAGCTCAAAGAACTGTGGACCAAGGCCTTGATCGCTGAAGAACCTTTTGTTTTTTATTTTTACACCACTGGGTGTTCATGTAATAGGCTAGGTTTTTTTATGAATAAAACTTTGAGGTATGTTTGTTAAAATTACGTGTAAGAAGAAGTTGTGTACTCACTTAAAATAATTCAAGACTTAGTATAACTTATAAACAAATAGGGGGAGATTGTTGGGCCAATGAAAGTTTTAACTATGGCCCAGTCTAGATTTGTTTAAATTAGACTAAGTGTTACTGATCGTTGAGAGGACCAGCAACAGAGACCAGACCAGCGGAAGGCAAAGCCTCAGCTGGCACACCAGGAACATTCAAGTCAAAGACAACGTCAGAGAAGGAGAAGACAATATGAAGTCATACTTACCAGCAATTATGAATAGCTGGGATGTAGAAGGAATGTGCTGGTGTTCAAGGATCTCTGAGTTGACAATATTCAGAGATCACTTAAGAACCCTAGAAGTCTGATACAAGCAAAGCTTGTCAATTCCTTTATACTTTAGGCGGGAGAATCTACAAGTTTTTTGAGCGGGACAAAACAAGAGATTCAAGATGAAGCCTAGTACGACCTAGTGGGACAAAAGGTGAACAATTGGCAGAACTGTTCACCTAAAGTTGTTTAAATGTATGTCTCAATTTGGACATGCATTTAATACGTTGTACTCTTCCACTCAGAAGATCATACGTATCAACTACTCCCACTAAGGAAGCAACCTCGGACCACTATAAATATGAGTGAGAAAGAAGAGTTAAACCAACCCTTGTGCTTGGATAATTTATCTAAGTTCTTTCTCCCTTTGGAACCTCTGAGCCCTCAGCTGTCTACCAGCGACTCATAGGTTCTCTTATAAACTTGAGTCTCGAATCAAGTTTACTTGTTCTAGGGTTCAATTCTTATTGTCATTCAACGGGTGTATTCATAGCACTTTGTAATACTTTGTTTATAATAGTTAATAGAGCATTATGCATTTGAAAATTATTTTGTTGTGTATTTGTGTTTATACGAGTTATAGTTTTGACAATTGTTATATTAAAGGACTTTCAATAATAATGAAAAGACGATACAAACTAGGTATGAAAACCTTAGTGAAGTAATAGACATGTCAAGGGCTTTTAGAGCCGTTGAAGCCATGGGCTGGGTGTAATTGGCCTTATGAGTTGTAAAATATAAGCAAATACACAGCAAATACATTCTATTTACTTGTAAAATATCAGAATTACGTGGGTATTTGTGTTTTTGTGTTTTCAAGTAAACAAAATACATTTTGGAGCATACACGCGTTTTTAAGGGAATTATATGAGAAAAAGACAAAGGAAAGGACAAATCAAGTTTTCAAGGACCTTACTTGCCATTATTTCAAAGATCGAGGGCTTAAAGTGAAATTTCTACAAAAACAAAGGATGAAAAAGAAAATTGTTTAAAAACCTTATCTCTTTTATCATATTTGATAAAAGATAAAAATTAATGGGTTAAAAACAAAACAAATGAAAGTTTCTTTATCAATTATTTCGGTCAAAGTCAAGTCTCATACTTAACTTAGTAAAAAGACCAAGTCACACGTCTGTCTTCTTCATATCCAAAACATAGAGAGAGAAATCAGTTATCATAGTCGATTTCTTATCTTTTATCCATCAAAACTTCAATTCATTTTCAAGATAGAACAAGAAGGTTTCAGACGAAGACTCAAGCAGCAAAAGTGCTTCTTTTTCTTTCCTTTACAAGAAGGTGGTACTTAATTATATCAATAGTGAAAGATGAAGAAACGCCCAAATTAAATGGAGCCATGAAGAACGAATTCTTCCTCGTATTTACACGTGGAAGAAGATGATTGGACAAGACATATCACCACTTCCTCTTCGACGCCTATAAATACCAAGGGAGCCCCTCACTTCAAGATGGTTAGCTAGGTGTTAGTTACACATAGTTAGTGTAAAATTAGATAGGAGTAGTTAGTTCAGTTTTCTTTCACAACTTGTGTTCTTATTTTCAGTTACTCGGTTAGTTAAAAGTCACATTTGAAATTGTTAAATCAATTCGATTAGACCGAGAGAAAACGAACTAAAAACGAGTTATTAAATGGCGCCGCTGCCGGTTCTTTTCGTGAAGATTAACGGTTTCGAGTGAGACATATTGGATTTTGGGACCCATTCACTTTGTGAACGTTATTTTTACGTATTATAAATAAAAAACATAAAGAAAAAAATATAAAAAAATCAAAAAGATAAAAAGATAAAAATTAAAAAACCAAAAAATCAATTCTTTTCCTAAAAATTTGAACAAAAAAATAACAAATCAAAAAGTAATCTTTTTCCTAAAAGATTACACAAAAAATAATATTGTATATATCGCTTTCAATTGTTTTTACGTACATATTATATTTTCTTTAAAAAGATCAAATAAATACAAAAATATTTTTGATATATTATTATATGTAAATACATGTACGTACTACGAACAACCAATACATCTACTTCCATAAGTATTGCCGAAGCAATACACCATGCTTGGGGGCATTCTGGTCCTAAGTTCGTGTATCGATCAAATTTAATTAAGACACAATAGATAAATACCATAATCTACTTGAACTTGAGAAAGAGGCCACTGTGTGAGGGGTATAAGGCGAGTGTATTTCACATTCTAAAGAAGCAGGCTCTTATGTGCTACGCGCCGCCTCGTTTCTCCGCTTCCTTGTGGGTCTTTCAAGGGTGATAGTAGTGACTGGTGTGCCACCCAATTAGTATTTACATATATTATATTTCCTTGTAGATATTAATTATTTCACCTCGAGAGAGTTAATCTCTTCTCTCTCAAAAGTCGACCGAGAGCTCATCTCTCACTCCTCGAGTTTATTTACATGTGTACTTGCACGCGTGTAACCATACAACATATGGTGTATTACTTCCTTCCCCGAGGAAGTGTTTAAAACGTCATTCTCTTGTATACATTCGGCCAACTTGCTAAACATGGATACTCGTTCCATGTTGGAGATTTTACAACAACGATCCGCCAACGCTAATTATTCGCCTTTTTCAAATTGTGGTGGTCCACACGATACTTATTTATGTGATCAAAACAATGGCTATTATGGGGAGTCATATGCTTACAATAGAACCGAGAACCCTAATTTTCGACCTAACCTTCAAAAGACTACACTTGTAATGACTATATTGGATATTCTGGTTTTTCATCACAAAATCCACCATCATATCATGATCAACCCTTTGATGAGCCATACCAAAACCAAGGATTTTCAAACAATGAAGGTTTTCAAAATAATGATAATTTTCAAGGATATAATCAAGAAACCTTTCATAATCAAGGATTTTCAAATAATGAAGGCTTTCACAATGATGAAAATTTTCCATGCTATAATCAAGATACTTTTCAAAATCAAGGATTTTCACATTATGAGGGTTTTCAAAATGAAGGAAATTTTCAAGGTTACAATCATGAGAACTTTCATAATCATGACTCTTTTCAAAATTATAGTCCACCTAATTATGGAAATCCACCTCCACCATATTCTTTGACTTATTCATGTGAGTTTTGTGGAAACGCACCCCATTATGGTTATGATTGTCGACCGAGGGATCCGCCGTCCTATGCCCCTAATGTTTTCAATGAGCTTTGTTCTTTACTTGAGAAAATAAACGAGTCGATCGATGACATTTCTAAGGTGATTGATAGTAAGAAAGACATAAGCCTTGAGGAAATGAAAGACACGTGCCTGTGGTTAGAGAAACAAATTAAGTTTTATGAGGAAGTGTAAATTAAGACTTGGCAATTTCATGACAAGGATATCGGTGATATGTTTCGTGAATCGTTGAACAAATTTTCTTGTCACCTCAGGAAATATTTAAATGATTTACTCTTTAAGATTGCTACAATCAAGGAAGAAGAACAATATTTTGCTACTCGTGCTCGTATGCTTTATCAATGCTTATATGCCAATGATGAGGGGCCTTCGATATGTATGACACTTAATGATGACACACCTTCATCATCTTTACCTCACATGGAACCCACCGGCTCTTTAACCATGGGGGACGAGCCTCTTAGCACTAATACAAACACCGATTAGATGAACTAACATCTTCTAGTGTTGAGAACCTTATCCCAATCTAAAAAGAGCTTGAGGGTGTTTCCAATAAACCATGTGACGAGCTTTGTATTGATGCCTCTTCTCCTCATGATCACATTGAGATTTCATCACACGTTGACCTTCATGCTACTACTAGTGATTTTGGTGATTTTGATCTTGATGAATTGTTCAAAGAAAGGGAGAATGAGATTGAGGAAGAATTTTTGCAAGACTTGCCACAAATAGAGGATGATGATTGTGGTTCTAGTGAGGCATCTTATGATATATTATCCGAGGACTTATCATGTCAAGATGACATTCCTAATTTGGAAGGAGATGTTGCTCTTATAGAAGAAGTAGAAGATGTTCATATTCGTGAGGTTATATCAAATGTTTATAATCTTATCTCCTCGATTGAAGCATTGAACACACCATAATGATGATTCCATAGAAGAAGAACATTTCATTGATATTTCTTCACCGGTTTTTGAGGTTGCACCTATTGACTTTCATGATTATATCATCCCTTTGAGTGATTTTCTCATTAATACACCTCCTTTTGAGCCTTCTATTCCCACCCTCCCACCCTTGAAGTTGGTTATTGATGAAGATCCTATACTCTTAGAGATTGATCCTTTTTCACCTAAGGCAACTTTATAACCAAAAAACTTTGATATGGACTCTCTTATGGAGATTGATGCCACCATAGAGGCTTATCTTGCTAATTAGGAAGAGGATATTCGTCTTATTGAGAACATGCTTTTTGGGACCATAGAGCCTACACCTCTTTCACAAGACACTATTACTCTTGATCTACCTTTCACTATGCCTTCTATGGAATATTACTCACCTTTTGATGATGATGAGGAGCACCACATGGATATACTTGTTATGAATGTTTTGATTCTTACACCTTCATTGTCTCATGCTTCTTTGATATCTAAGGGGGAATCTTATATGCTTGATACGAGCTCCATTTTCTTATTTTCCCATGAAGGGAAAGGTTTTTGATCCTAGGATCCATAAATTTGAGACATTTTGGTTTTGATCTATTCCACTTACGAGTGTGATTTCTATTAAGATGGGATTCTCGTATGAGCTTACTTAGTTGATGCTACCTACTTTGGAGTTGTTCACATATATAGATGGAAACTATGTATTTGATCCTGGGGTACTTCCTATTTGAGAGATTTCGTATATTGGACAAACTTGAGACACGTTCGACCGTTTTATCAAGGCGGATATTGTAAATCTTATAGTAAATGGCAACGTGCTATGTTTGAGTGTATCATGGTGATATGTGCTTCAAAGTGGATATCCTTTATTCTCCATGATGGTTTCCCCAAGGACAAATTAATTCGGGGCCGAGTCGAGCTAGAGACTTAAGGTCATAAAAACTCAAGCATTGAATAACTAGGTTAGAAAACGTAGAGTAGATCTTAATAGGTTAGATTTAACAAAAGGGTTTTATAGTAGAGCTGAAGTGGAGGGGTGTCCTTTCTTCGTCTTTTGGTGTTTGTTTCAAGGGTTGCTCTCTCTTATTTCATGCTTGGAGCTTATGGAGGAGGCCCGTGCATCTGGTTCACTTTGATTAGTTTTTGTTATTGTGATATTCAAAACAATTGTGCTTAAAATGAATTCACTTTAGTTGTCTCTTCCTTAGTTCGAGTTAAGAAAATCTATCAATGTCCTAAGTGTAGGGGTTTTTACTCCAATACTCTTAAACATTGAGGACAATGTTTATCTTAAGTTTAGGGGAGACTTATATCGAAGTGACCTTACCGAGACCATTGCCCTTGACTTCATGATAATTGGGAAAACTAATTTTTTCAAACGTTTTTCAAATTTTTGATCTACTTTGGCCACCAAAAATATGCATTCATAATTTTTGCATTAATCATTTTTCATTTGCATAACAGATTTGCATTGTATATATTTTTTCTTTTATTTTGTATCAAAATATATAAAAAGAAAAAAATATAATAAAGGATATTGTTTAACAATTTAGACTTCTTTGACATATTAGGCCCGCCATGGATACTTTGACTCAACCCGAGTTTGCTTATCTAAGCATCCTCTAGCTAGTAGCCTTAACCATATAGACCTTTATTGGTTTATTAGGCTAAGCATCCACTAGTCGCATTATTTGAGATTTTAAACTGTGGAGAACAAGAGATGATAGAGTTTGAAATAAGTGTAAAGGGCTAGATAAACCTCATATTCATTAATTGTGGCTTTTATATCCCATTTCGTAACCTTTATTTTCTTGTCAACGCATGTATATATGTTAATAAATAATCAAGAATGGTTTTAATCGGTTTGTAGTCTCTTATGCATTTTTATTAATCATTCGTGGTTGGTATAAGTACGTCTTAAGATTCTAAGTTAGAACGCTTTATGTGTATTAGACTTATGTCATGCTTAATACTTAGCGGGTGTTTTTCCTTTTATTATTTTCAACTTTCTTTGTGAGGAGTAAAGAAAAATAAGAGCGGCTTATGAAAAAAAATGAGTGGCTAGAAAAAAAAATAAAAAATAAAAAAGAAAAAATAATAATTATACAAGACTCCCAAGAGGGACAGTGAAGTGTTAATTATAGTAGCTATTGAATTCCAATATTACTCTCACAAGGGTTGCAGAGATTTGATAGTTTCTCCAATCCCATATTACCTTGACGGCGTCCGGGATTGAAGATCCAAAGTCTCAAAAAGGCGGCGGATATAAATTATTGTGTGAGTTTTAGTTTTCTTTTCTTAGCAAGTGTGTAGCTAATTATTAATACATGACATAAGGATCTTACACATAAGGCGAATGACTTATTACTTTTGAGTCGGACTTATATAAATTGGGGGCGGTTTTTCGAGTAATGGATAAGATGGTTACATAGGATTAAAACCGTTCTTCCTTATTTTGAGATTTCACATTTCTTATATTTCACGCTTTAAATAATGATAAATTTGCTGTCAAGCAATTTGCTCAAATAATAGCCGGTCTTAGAGGCATAATAAGTGGAGGTATATTAGTAAAACAATTAATCTTTATGAATAAGTCGATGCACTTTTACTTATGAATAACAATGATCTTGTTTTTAAGCTTGGTATGGGGAAAGTGAAACTTGAGGATGATAAGTGTTCATGGTACTCAAAAGCCCTAATCAAAGTCAATGATTTCTTTATGAGTTATTTCCATCAAAACCATTTTAAGAAAATTAAAAATATATAAATAAGATTTCTTTCCTTGCATTGCATTGTAAATATTCAAAATCATTCAGCATGTAGTATATTCTAGTTTATTAAATCATAAAATGGCCAAGGTGGATTAATTATAAGAAAATACACTCTAGAGCTTTAAAATGTTGCATTGCATGAGGCTATGGCAATGGTCAAGTGGAGGGAAGTTGATAAGTGTGAAAACACTCATCAATAATGACCCAAAAACCACTTAACACAGCAAATACATTCTATTTAACTGTAAAGTATCAGAATTACGTGGGTATTTGTATTTTTGTGTTTTCAGGTAAACAAAATACATTTTGGAGCAAACACGCGTTTTCAAGGGAATTATATGAGAAAAGACGAAGGAAAGGACAAATCAAGTTTTCAAGGACCTTATTTGCCATTATTTCAAAGATCGAGGGCTTAAAGTGAAATTTCTACAAAAACAAAGGATGAAAAAAAAATTGTTTAAAAACCTTAACTCTTCTATCACATTTGATAAAAGATAAAAATTAAAGGGTTAAAAACAAAACAAATGAAAGTTTATTTACCAATTATTTCAATCAAAGTCAAGTCTCATACTTAACTTGGTAAAAAGACCAAGTCACTCGTCTGTCTTCTTCATATCCAAAACGTAGAGAGAGAAATCAGTTATCACAGTCGGTTTCTTATCTTTTCTCCATCAAAACATCAATTCATTTTCAAGAAAGAACAAGAAGGTTTTAGACGAAGACTCAAACAACAAACGTGCTTCTTTTTCTTTCCTCTACAAGAAGGTGGTACTTAATTAGATCAAGAGTGGAGGATGAAGAAACGCCCAAATCAAATGGAGCAATAAAGAACGAATTCATCCTCGTATTTACACGTGGAAGAAGATGATTGGACAAGACACATCACCACCTCCTCTTCGATGCCTATAAATACCAAGGGAGCCCCTCACTTCAAGATGGTTAGCTAAGTGTTAGTTACACATAGTTAGTGTAAAATTAGATAGGAGTAGTTAGTTCAGTTTTCTTTCACAACTTTTGTTCTTATTTTGAGTTACTCAGTTAGTTAAAAGTCACATTTGAAATTGGTAAATCAATTCGATTAGACCGAAAGAAAACAAACTAAAAACGAGGTATTATGAGTCAAAGACAGAATTCATCAAACAGCAACAATAGTCCCTCCATACTTTGGAACTAAACAAGAAACAATTGTCCTGATGAATCTAGAAGTTGGAATGAGCCAGTACGCAAAAAACGCAATCGGTGGTGGTACCATAAATGTGGTGGTAATACTTTCAAACCAATTGATATGGATCTTGTGAATTAAATGTCCCATAGGCCATGACTCTTGTCCCTTTATAAATGAAATGGTTCTTCATCAACCTACCAAACTAGTACCGGGTTTGAAAGAGATAAATTTAATGATGATACATACATATAGATCGAGAATGGATCTTTTGTACTACTTAAACTACATTATACTTCATCTATAGAGTGAAATGCACTTTTCATACCTGTGGTATGTCCATATTGCATATATAGTAACTGGTCTTCTGAAACTGCAGGCGGCCTCCCTGGTCTTCCATTAAGTGTTCACTTTGCTACCTTGACCGTAACAAACGTTATCCGTTGACCGTTACTAAAGGGGAAATGTTGTTTTTTTCTTTTATTTTCTTTGTCTTTCTTCTCCAACACACCACTCTTATCACCACACCACCATCACTCCTACCACTCAACTACCACTTCTCCTTCCACCATCCCGCAAAAATCATTCAAACACCAATCATAAAACCAAGATCTAAGAATTAGATTTACATAAGATTTTCATTGCCGATCTACTGGTTACTGTTCATAACTGCTAAGGAGGAATGTATATTCATGGACAAAACAAGCATGATGATCATAAAATCTATTTTCAGAACATACAAAAGAAAGGTGTTTGGATGATCTTTCCCATGAAACACAACCATACTGTTTGATCATTGGACGATTACAGGACAAAGGACAGGCATGCACGGAACCAGGAGACAAAACAACCAGGTGCACTTATAATAAACTATACAATGCTACAAACAACGTTTTTAAGGACTAGGTGCATTTAGTAAAAATCCAACAAAAATCGAAGTTTTTTAACAAATTTGACACTACAAAACAAAAATTCATGGGTTTCCCGGGACCCCCCGGGACCCACCCTGGTTCCGTCCGACAGCAGAAGGTGCTGCTAGGCTTTTGAAATTCGTGTTGAATATATTTTGTGATCAGCAGCACAAAAGGAAAAGAAATAGTAGCGTATGATCATGGGATGATGGCGCTGATTTGAAGATAGTAGTATGATAGTTTCAAATAGATGTGATTGGCAGCAACAAACAATCATAATGGTCATATGATAATATTGGAGTATGAAGTGTATAACGATCATAACAAGATTACATATGTCGTTTGATATCTTGTTTGTTTGTTGATCAATGTGTCAAGGACGAACAACAAGAATAACAAGAATGTATGGATGGCAACGACGAGTGAACTATATCATGGGTAAGATTCTTGTTTATTATCATGGCAACGACGTTGTTCATAAACGCTTTGATTGTTTATGTAAATCTAATTCTTCGATCTTGGTTTTATGATTGGTGTTTGAATGATTTTTGGGGACGGTGGAAGGGGAAGTGGTAGTTGAGTGGGAGGAGTGATGGTGGTGTGGTGAAAGGAGTGATGTGTTGGAGAAGAAAGACAAAGAAAATAAAAGAAAAAGACAACATTGCCCCTTTAGTAACGGTCAGTGGATAACGTTTGTTACAGTCAAGGTAGCAAAGTGAACACTTAATGGAAGACCAGGAAGGCTGCCAGTTTCAGAAGACCAGTTACTATATATACAATCTGGACATACCACAGGTATGAAAAATGCATTTCACTCTTCATCTATAATAAACATAAACGACAATTATTTGTTAAGATTGCATTCTCTACAAGCTTATTTATACAAGCAACCCTTAACTGAGAGCACGTTTAGTATATATACATTAGACACATCATACATATTCTATAATCTAATGATGACGAAATCTACATATATGCTGAAAATTGAGACTAAGAGGACAATATATAGTTAACATAAGTCACAAACTTATTAGCGACTGACATTACAACATAATAAAATTCAGTATTTTGTTGTAGCTACGGTTGTCAAATTAATAGTTTACTTATTCTCGAGATAAATTATCGTGTTTCACTATTGTGGTCCAGTGTGTTGACTTGATAAATCCAAGCAAGGTGTACACGATATATGTGGTAAAAGATAATTTTGCAAAGAGGAGCATAGTATGTTCATTGAAAAGGAGATGACTGAGATAAGTACCCTCCCTCGATCTATTAATGCAGCATGAAAATCTAGCTATGTGCACGTTTCAATTAAATGTACACTCTCATGCAAGATGGTGTTCTTGTATCCTAAAGGCGCACGGTGTAGCTGAGCCGTGAAGCTTAAGTCGTGGATAAAAAGGTGTGTCAGGTCACATTTTTCTCTCATAACATCAAAATGTTGGAAAATATTGTTCGCATAATAACTTTTGACCAACTTTGAACACAATTATGTATATGTATGTATTATATATATTAGTGATATTTTATAAGTTCGTGTTCTCCTTGAAAAAAGCTTCGCAATGAGCCTTTATGTGTCCAAAATGAAGGTGATGTGAATGAGATATCGTGTCTCAAAGTTAGGCATTTGGTACCATGCTTAAAGAGAAAAAAATAGTTTATTTTTTGTCCCACATCGGTGAGATGAGTAAACTCGAATGGAGTCTATTGTGTATCAATAGAGGCATAATTCCATAGTTTTTTCACACATCAAATCAATAAGTATTATTATTGATTTTCAACGGAGTACGCATCTGATAAGGTAAAATTCTAGGCAGTTTTGTTAAGTCCGATAATACTACTTACTTTTTCGGGTGTTGTACTCTAGGAAACAGACGACGAATCTGTTTTAAGGGAATCGTTTCAAACACGTGTCTCGGCTCTTTAGTTCTAAATGTACCTTACGCGTGCCTCGACTTGCTGGTGATTTTGTAAGTCTTTTTATTATTTTGTTGTTTTATTTAATTATCGTTTATAATTATGTCGTCTTAGTTTTAGTGCTTTCTTCAATACTGTTATTTATTTTCTGTCTTTATATTTTGTTAGTTTTATTAATTGTAATCTGTTTATAATAAAAGTATACACTGTTTTCCACAATCATAAAAAAGCTTCTGTTTAACAGAACTAAAACTTTTTATTAAATCGGATTAATTTTTTTTAACAGATTTATTTACACTGTTTTCTGTCGAAACAAAGATTGAGTTTCATTAGAAATCAGTTTTAAATTTTTGGATTTTAATTAACAGTTCTGTAACGTTTTTATAAGCATTTGTTCTAATCAGTTATACTGAAACCAAGATTGTGTTTATGTTAAACTGATATATTTGATTATTGCATCTGATTCATTGAAACCAAGATTGAGTTTCTTTGAAGCAGATCCGGTTTAAGTATATAGAAATCACGACTAATTTCTTATATACAGATTTATAACAGTTGTATAACTGTTTATGTTTTAATCTTGTTTGATCTTTCAGAATGACTATTGGTGCTCCTAAAACTCCTGCAACTACTACTGTGAATGTAACTAGTGCGTCAATTACCCAAACTGTTGCTAATCATGCTGAAAAACCAGAACAATTCAATGGGCAGAATTTTAAGAGGTGGCAACAGAAGATGTTCTTCTATCTCACAACTTTGAACATTGCGAGGTTCTTAAAAGAGACTGCACCTCAGGTGGAACCTCCTCAGGAAGGTCAACCCGCTAATCTACAAGCAGTGCCAGCTGTTGAAGCATGGATACATTTAGACTTCTTGTGTCACAATTATGTTCTGAATGGTTTGATGGACTCTTTGTACAATGTGTACTACAAGACTAAGACTGCCAAAGAATTATGGGAGTCATTGGAACGCAAGTACAAAACTGAGGATGATGGTACAAAGAAGTTCGTAGTAGCTCGCTTTTTGGATTACAAGATGGTTGATTCAAAGAATGTGATAACTCAGGTTCAAGATCTGCAGGTTATGATACACGACATTCATGCTAAGGGTATGACTTTGAGTGAAACTTTTCAAGTTGTTGCTATCATTGAAAAAAGTTACCTCCAAGCTGGGTAGAATTTTAAAACTACTTGAAGCATAAGCGAAAGGAGATGAGTGTTGAAGACTTAGTTTTTCGTCTTCGTATTGACGAGGACAACAACTTGGCTCAGAAAAACACTTATACACCTGATTATGTCAAGGCAAATATGGTTGAGCATGGTTCGTCTTCTTCAAAGCCTAAAGGAAAGAGATTTGGCAAAGGGAAGAATGACAAGAAGAACAAAGGGAAGTCTGCGTACCTTGCTCCTAGTGCTGTAATTGTGAAGCAGAAGTTCCAAGGAAATTGCTTCAACTATGACAAGCCAGCCAGGTCATCGTGCTGCTAATTGCAAAGTGCCTAAGCGGGTGACTCCATGCAAGGCTAATATGGTTAATGATGATGTGGACATGATTGCTATGGTGTATGATGTCGTTGACATGATCTCTGAAGTTAACCTGGTAGGTTCTAATAACAGTGATTGATGGGTTAATACTGGGGCAACCCGTCAAGTGTGTGCTGACAAGAGTATGTTTCACTCTTTCAGAGCGGTTGACAATGGAGAGAAGCTCTACAGGGGCAACTCTGCGACTGCTGATATCAAGGGGGAATGAGATGTTATTTTGAAAATGACATCCGAGAAATGCTTATGTTGACTAAAGTCTTGTATGTTCCGGAGATTAGTAAGAATCTTATGTCCAGTTGGCTTTTGAATAAGTTTGGTTTTCGTCTTCTTTTTAGTCTGATAAAGTTGTTCTTTCTAAGAATCAAATGTATGTTGGTAAGGGGTATGTCCTGAATGGTATGTTTAAGCTCAATGTAATAGTTTTTAAGAATGCTATCAATAAAATGAATTCTTCTACTTACTTGATTGAGTCTTCTAATTTGTGGCATGGTCGTCTTAGACATTGTAATTTTAATTCAATGTGTCGTTTGATTAAATTTAATGGCATAACAAATTTTCATATTGATTCAAATTATAAGTGTGAAACTTGTGTCAAAGCCAAACTTACAAGATCATCTTTCAAATCGGTTGAATGAAAAACCGAACCACTTGATATGATACACACAAACATATGTGATTTGAAATCACTACCCACAAAAGGTGGCAATAAGTACTTCATCACGTTTATTGATGATTGCACAAAGTACTGCTACGTTTACTTGTTGAAAAGTAAAGATGAAACTATAGACAAGTTTGTTATATACAAAACCGCAGTTGCGAATCAACTTGGTAGGAAAATCAAGGTGGTACGAAGTGATAGAGGAGGTGAATATGTGTCTCCTTTTTCTGATCTATGTGCTAAACATGGAATTAGACACGAGTTCACTGCTCCTTATTCACCTCAGCAAACCGGTATTGCCGAAAGAAATAACCGTACCTTGAAAGAAATGGTTAATGCCATGTTGTTAAGTTCTGGTTTGAGCCGGGACATGTGGGGGAAGCCATTCTAACGGCTACTTATCTTTTATACAAGATACCTCGTAAAGATAAAGTGGAAACCCCATATGAACTGTGGATGGGAAGAAAACCATCATACGAGTACTTACGAGTGTGGGGGTGTCTAGCCAAGGTAGCTGTGCTGACACCTAAGGCCCAAAGAGTTGGACCTAAATCTGTGGATTGTATATTTGTTGGATATGCTAAGAATAGCAGTGCTTATCGTTTCATTGTATATGATTCGAAAAATCCAGATATACACAAGAACACAGTAATGAAATCAAGGAATGCTTCTTTCTTTGAAAACATATTTCATTGTTTAAATACGGAAACTAGAAGCACATCTAGAATAGATGATGTAGTTGTCCAAGATAAGAGACAACGAGATGATAATGATCTCCAAGATAAGAGGCAAGATCAACCCGAGGAAGAAGAGGTTGAACCTAGAAGAAGAAAACGAGCGAGAACCGAGATATCATTTGGACCTGGTTGTGTTTCTTTTATGGTAGAAAATGAACCCACTTCTTATCAAGAAGTGGTAAATTCTTCGGAAGGGCCTCGATGGAAAGAAGCGATTAACAATGAAATAGAGTATATTTTATAAAATCATACTTGGGAGCTCGTGGATTTACCTCTTGGTGGTAAACCACTAGCTTATAAATGGATCTTCAAGAAAAAGATGAAAGCTGATGGCACCATTGACAAGTACAAAGCAAGATTGGTAATCAAAGGATTTAGACAACGCGAAGGTCTATATTATTTTGATACTTATTCGCCTGTTACGCGAATAACTTCTATTAGAATGATTCTTGCTATTGCCGCATTAAGAAATTTAGAAGTTCACCAAATGGATGTGAAAACGGCTTTCTAAACGGAGATTTAGAAGAAGAAATATACATGAACCAACTCGAGGGTTTCATGGATCCTGGACAAGAGAGCAAAGTTTGTAGACTGGTTACGTCATTGTATGGCTTAAAACAAGCTCCTAAACAATGGCATGAATAGTTTGTTTATGCCATTCTAGAGGATGGATACAAAATAAATGAATGTGACAAGTGTGTTTATGTCAAAGACACAAATAATGTATATTTAATCTTGTGTCTTTATGTTGATGATACGCTTATCGTTGGTAGTAATGAAAAGATGATCAAGTCTACTAAAGACATGTTGAAATCAAAGTTTGACATGAAAGACATGGGTTTGGAGAATGTGATCCTTGGAATAAAGATCATACGAACTCAGAGTGGACTAGCATTAAGTCAAGCACATTACGTGGACAAAATTCTTAATACTCATAATGCGGGGGATTCCGACCTAGCTAGAACTCCAATTGACACCATTTTGCATCTATCTAAAATCGAGGCGAGGATGTTTCCCGGTTAGAGTATTCAAGAGTTATTGGCATGTTAATGTATTTGATGACAGGTACCCGACCTAACTTAGCATATGCTGTTAGCAGACTAAGTAGGTATACTAGTAATCCAAGTAATGCACATTGGAAAGCTATGACTAGGGTACTTCATTATTTAAGATACAGTCGTGATTATGGACTGAATTATGCTAGATATACAACTGTTATTGAAGGATACAGTGATGCAAATTGGATATCTGACATAAAGGATTCTAGATCAACTAGTGGATTTGTATTTACACTAGGAGGGGCCTCTATATTGTGACAATCCGTCAATTTCAGATCGTTATTTTAATCTCGACTATTACGTATTACGTGTTTAATTTAACGAGAATTTTAAATTATCGGCTAACCGAGAAGGTTATGACTTGAAACTAGCGTAAGAATGTCGATTAGTTGAAAACCGGCAAGGAATACGTTAGGTATCGATATTATATTCTCAATTTATCATAAGAATGATTTTTATTGTATTTATCTTTATTTTTCGTACTTTACGTTTTAACGAATGACGAGAACTATTAGTGATCGCGATACCGACGTTTCAAATACCTCTATCAAAACAAAGAGCTTTAATCTTCTTCCCTAATTTGAGTTCTTCTTCTGCTTTAAACACTTCGAATGTTTCAAATACCTCATGTTTATGCCTAAGTAAAAAAACATAACCATAACGGCTATAATCATCCGTAAATGTTAAGAAGTAGCTAGTACCTTTCCTTGACATATGTCTAAGTGATCCACACACATCCGTATGTATTAGTCCAAGTAGATCAGTAGCTCTTTCAATATTTTTATTAAAAGGTTTCTTGGTCATCTTTCCAGAGATACAAGACTCACATTTATCAAATGATTCATCATTGATACTTTCCAAAAGACCTTCACGTTGAAGCTTTTGTATACGAGTCTTCCCAATATGGGAAAGTCTATAATGCCAAAGATAAGAAGAGTTCTTGTCAAACTTTCTCTTCTTACTCATGATAAAGACAGATTTATTATGCTTAGATTCATTATCATGCATGTCTATTTCAAACACACCATTCACAGAATTTGCATTAAAATAAAAATACCATATTTCCAAACATAAATTCCATTATTATCAATCGTGTGAACGAATCCATTATTCAACAAACAAGAAAAGGAAAGAACACCCCTAACAATTGGAGGTGCATAATGACAATCATTTAAAATCAGTACTAAACCCGAAGGTAAAACTAGATTAAATGTTCCTATTGCTTCAACCGTTGCTTGTGTGCCATTGCCCACTTGCATAAACTGTTCCCCATTGGATAGCTTCCTTTCCAGATTAAACCCCTGCAGCGTATTACAAATGTTAATACCGCATCCCGTATCATATACCCAGGAATTTAATTTGTATGTTAAATTGAAGTTTGGGCCAGTAAGTTCAGGACGATCCAAGAAAGCTTTCAACGCATAACTTATAGTTATATTATTTTCGGGTTGAGCCATTTCTACATAAATAAGTTGAAATATTAGTATTTTCGATAATAAAATACTTTTAAGAAAATAAAATTACCCCTATATATAAATGTTGTCCCACGTTATTAGATGATTAAAGATAGAAAATAGATGGAAAAGAGATGAATTTCTAAAGAGAGAAAGTAGAGAGAGAGATGATTAACTATGTGAATATTAGATTAAGAAAATGAAATCACCAACCTCTCCTAACATGCTAGGAGAGGTATATATAGTCGGGCTTACATGCAGTCTTAATGGATTATATTTGTTTAATGGGCCAGGCTTGAATAAAATGCTTAGTACCCTAAAAGAGACCTTTTAAGCTAGCCATCAAGTCCGTAATGTCACGACTATTTTAACTAACTATTACAACATTCTAATAAATGTTACAATATAAACCTATGGCCGGACATTCTTGTTTGACTCAATATTTTGAGGCTAAAAATATCCCCCAATGTTAGGTCATTCCTCTTCGATATTTGGAGTTCAATGGAGATTACGAATTTCATCATATATGAATCTTGAAAGTGTAATAGTAGTCTTTTTCTTTCATGCTATGATATTTGAGGCTTTGTCGTTGTCTTTCGACTTTGTCTTTAAACTTGAGATCTTCAAATTATTCTTGGCTTGTCTTTGCCATCTTGCGATCTTGTATCTTCATCCACATGCTCATACGTTGCGCTATCTTGAAATCTTGCTAACAATCTCCTTTGAAGAGAGGTTATTCCTCTACATTAATTGATAAGGAAGATTTTGATCATCAGAGTTGTGGAAGTCTTTAGCTTTCTTGATTGTTGAATGTCTTTGGGCATGAGTATGTGGTTTTGAATCTTTAACTTTGCTGAGTACACCGTAACGCCACCTTCTCGAGACAAAACATAGACACGGACTGAATGACTTTGACATTCGTCCAAAATCGGTAGCATTTTACCTCCGGTCGGTGAAGACCGCTAGACGATAATAAATATCGTACCTGTGATAGGAAGATTCAATTAAGAATCTCCTTGACAGGGTTTCGTGACTGTACTAGTCGTTCTCTTTACTCGACCGTCTCAAAGCAAAACTACGAACATAAAGAGCGAATCAATTGGATAAATATCCGCTTGATTAAAGTCGTCAGTTCAAATCCTGGAACAATTTGATTCTTTAAGAATCATACCATTGTTGCTTTCCAGTTGACACAAGCTTGATTCATAAGAAACTCGCAAGTTACCTACCGTAGCGGTGTTTAATGTTGACGGTAGAAGGATTTCCATTCGTCACTGTGAATATTAATAAATATCACTCTGAATGTTCTAGCAAGACCATAAAGATATTTCGTAGAAACCTGAAACGAGTTTGAATCGATAAAGAAACAAACCATTGTTGCTTTTCAGTTTTACATATGTTCAATTCATAAAGAATCTTACACATGACCTACCGCAATGTTATTTGATGTTAACACTAGAAGGATTTCCATTCATCATTGTGAATACTAAGTAGTATCACTCTGAGTGTTCTAGCAATATCACAAGGATATAGCGTAGGACTCTCTTGATCGTCATCCGTATGTCCTAACGAGATTTGATTGATCTTTTGTCTCTAGACTCGATTTGTGCACTTTTAGTGGTCGGAGGCTGGAGAAAATGCCACCTATTCAATATCAACTCACTCGGAGTGAGAAACTTAATAGAAGTCGTATTGATCTCCGTGACAATAAAACAAACTTCTTTTAAGAGAAGCCCGAGTTAGCTAGGAAAGGGTTGTGCATTACATCACTGGGTCCATGATGTGTTGTCTTCATGATGTGTTGACCCGGTTTCTGTCTAAGTTGTATGGAGGGCTAATTTCTTTTCACCCTTTATCCTTACATTTCTTTTTCATTCTTCAACCCCTTCAATGCTTACCAAAGACATCATTACTAGCACCTTGTTGTTATTGTTCTAGTGCTAGCATCAGTAATTAGTCGGCATTCAGCTTCGTTCACATTCTACTCCATCTTTCCTAAGGACTTCTAATAATCTATTGGATTGTCCGTGGGAAGATCCCTCCGGTTCTGGTTGGATCATAGGACTTAAACCTAACCACCCTTTTGACACCAATAACGTCGTGAATTAAAGATGTTGTGGGTATTTGATCGTAACCATAAGTGCTTGAGTCTTTAGATCATATTTTAATCACATTTTCTTCCTTATCTCTAATATATAAAATCGTTTGATTTTAGAGATACCGAATTTGATTAAAATATATTATGAAAAATAGTCTTGAAAACTTTCGGGAAAAAAAGGTGTCAAACTTAGCATGAAATTGGAACGCTCCCCCTCAAAAATTAATCCAATTGAATTGTCATTACGAGGATATGATCCACATTAAACTTTTGAGGATAGGAGTTGTTAGACACACAATTTTTGAAAGATTTTGAATAATCATAGAATGATACTTGTAAATATTGTGTTCAACGCTTTTTGAAAAATCTCAAAATTCCAAATTTTTTGAAAAGAATGGATTTTTAAAAGCATAAACTTGAGTTAATAGACTTTGAATGTCTTGACGAATCCACTCAAGTGTAAGACGATTCCTCTTCTTTTGCTGAGAATAAGGGCACTAAAGCGTACACTCCCCCCGTGAATATAGATTCGGGTTGCAATCTAAAAGTGATTACATGCCATAGTGTTGAGCTCAAAACGTTGAATGTTTTGTGACAAGCTCAACCCAAGATAGATTGCTCTACCTGTTGTTTGAAAAATAGTCCAAAACAGACATTTTCCTTTATTAAAAGTAGAAATGACATGTTTTGAAAAATATGTACAACTTTCATTCGAGCTTTATGTACACACTCGTGTCGTTATTGAGCGATATTTCTAGGTTCGTCCATATTATCGATACTGAAAGACATGTCGAGAAGAATATTTTTGGATTTTCAAAGATTTTTAATTTTGTATTTTTCTTTTTCATTAATATTTACATGTAGATGTTTAATAGATGAATCAAGCAGGCTTCTTTGCAAGAATATCCAGTTCTACTAGAGTCAAACATCTCATACCAATTTGCCTAACTAGTTACGGAAACCTCTCTTTCGAAAGAGTTTTTGTAAACAAGTCAGCTAATTGGTAATCAGTTCCAACAAAGTATAGTTCAACTATACCCCTTTCAACTTGTTCATTAATGAAGTGATATCTGACATCAATGTGCTTCGTACGGGAATGCTGTACCGGATTGTAGGAGATGGCTATGGCGAACATTGAGTCACAGTACATACAAACTTTATAAAAGTGGAAGCCATAATCCGTTAGTTGTGTTCTCATCCAAAGAACTTGAGCACAACACGTAGATAGAGACACATACTCCGTTTCGGCTGATGACAGTGACGTGCAATCCTGCTTCTTGGAAGACCATCCCACGAGCTTATCTTGACCTAGAAATTGTGCACCACCAGAAGTACTTTTTCGTGTATCAAGACACCCTGCATGATCAGAATCTGAATAGGCCGTTAGAAATAAACCGGTTTCCCTCGGATACCAGAGTCCCATGTGAATGGTATTCTTAAGGTACCGAAAGATCTGTTTAACCTACTTGAGGTGCTTTTCAGTGGGTTGTACTTGATATCGTGCATAATAACACGTAGCATGTGATATATCTTGTTGGCTTGCTGTTAGGTACATGAGAGAGCCGATCATGGAACGATATCTAGTTTAATCTATGGCATCTCCCTCCAAATCAGCATCTAGGGATGTGGTTGATAATGGTGTCCCAACGGGGTTACATGAGGTCATACCATGCTTTTTAATTATCTCTTGACAATACTTAGCTTGGTTGATAAAGATACCACTTGGGATTTGGTGAACTTGAATTCCTAGAAAGAATTTTAGTTCGCCCATCATTGACATTTCAAATTTGTTGTGCATTAATTTTCAAACCATTTTGAAAGTTTTGGCTTTGTAGACACGAAAATAATATCATCAACATAAATCTGCACAAGGAAAATGTCATACCCATATTTATAAGTGAAGAAAGTTAGATCAATGGAAGCTTTTGAGAAACCTTTGGAGACCAGAAATTTCGAGAGCTCGTCGTACCACGCCCTTTGAGCTTGCTTGAGTCCATTAAGTGCTTTATGGAGACGATACACCTTGTCAAGATAATGAGGATTGACGAATCCTTCCAGCTGTGTGACATAGACTTCTTCCTTCAAAGGACCGTTAAGAAACACCGTCTTTACGTCCACTTGATAAATGATGAATCCTTTATGTGCTTCATAAGCAAGGAAAATCCTGACCGCTTCCATACGAGCTACTGGTGCAAATGATTCTTCAAAATAAATACCCTCTTTCTAGCCATACCCTTTAGCCACTAGCCTAGATTTATTCTTGATGATCGTGTTTTCTTCATCCATCTTGTTTTTCCAGATCCATCGAAGATTTAATGGTGTTACATCTTATGGTCTGTCAACAAGTTTCCAGTCTTTAAGTCTTTCAAATTGTTGAAGTTCATCCGTCATCGATTCAATCCAAGCGTGATCTTCCAAGGCTTCTTTGATATTTGTTGGTTCAGTTGTACTCACGGCGAGTGCGAACATACAAACATCACCATCGGCTTCAAGTTGTCGTCTTGTACGAACGAGCTGTGAAGGGTTTCCAATTACTTGAACCAAAGGATGATCTCGGGTCCAATCATGTGTTGAAGTATGTCATTGATAAAAGGTATGCATATTTGACGGATCAACATGGCGAGTATAAGACTCTCCAATTTCATGTACCTGTGTATCGAATGGGTTGATAGATTCGTCTTCTTCATTTAATGCATGGTCTGCTTGATTTGTGTTCTCTAGAGTAATGACAGTAGTTGTGGATGTTGTAGGAGCGGTTGTTGATGTGATATTCTAAGGAGGTAAATCTACAGCAAGCCGTGTTGAAGTAGATGAAGTTGTATCCTTTTGCTGACGATGATCGGTATCATCATTCTTATTATGAGTGACAGTGGAAGACTCCGATACAACATGTTTCTCCCACGTGAAATATTCATCATACATTGGTCCATATAACATTTCCAACTCTTCAATTGTCGTGTTGATTGTCACATCTGCTCTTGGAACATTTCCTTGAACCAACTTTGAACTTGACGGTTCATTGTTGTGGTCAGGAGTTCCGAGTTCTGTGCGGTTGTGAATGGAAGTCGTTTGTCGTTGTGGATCAGGACTTAAACTGTTTTGTTCAAGTGTCGTTTCTTGTAATTCATCAAATCTGATATGAATAGTCTCAACTATCAATTTTGTTCTCTTTTTGTAAACTATATATCCTTTAGACTGAGTTACATATCCCACTAGAATACATGCATCACCTTTCTCTTTCATCTTATCCAAATTTTCTCGTATAATGTAACAAGTACATTCAAAAATGTGAAGGTGTTTGAGTGAAGGTTTTCGATCATGAATTATATGATATGGTGTCTTTTCGTGTCTCAGAATAATTAAGGATCGGTTTTGTGTGTAGCATGCGGTTGACATGGCTTCGGCCCAAAAGAATAGTGGAAGTTGTGAAGCGGATAACAATGTTCGAGCCGCCTCAACTAAAGTACGGTTTCGTCTTTCAACAATGCCTTTTGTTAGGGTGTTCGAGCAATAGATGTTTCATGTCCAATCCCTTCTTCTTCAAAATATTTCTTCAGAGTTGAATTCAAAAATTTTGTGCCTCTGTCAGTACGAACCACTTTTACTTGAGCTTGAAGACCACGTTGTATCTGCTTAAGGAAGTTGATGAGAAATTCGGGTGTTTCATCCTTGGATCTCAAGAAGTGAGTCCATGTGTACCTTGAGTAGTCATCGACAATTACCATAATTATTTCTTCCCATTGATACTTTGAACACGCATAGGACCACACAAATCTATATGAAGAAGATCTAACCGTCCTTTAGAGCTTGGTGTAGTCTTTGTCTTAAAGCTACTTCGTTTAGCTTTACAAAGCTCACAAGAAGAACAAAGATGATCTTTGATGAATTTCAAGCTTGGAAGGCCTCTCACAATATCTTTCTTGGAAAGCAAGTTGATGGTATCAAAGGTGAGATGAGATAGACGTTGATGCCATAACAATGCCTGAGTCGTTGAAGCTTTAGCCATGAAGCAAATTGGAGTTGTAGAAGTTGTGTCTTGAAGTGAGATTGTGTAAATATCTATACCTAGTGAACTAGTGAGTAAATCATTCCCATCATAATCACGAACAAAACATGTCATCTTTCTAAATGCAACCTCTAAATCTGCATCACAGAATTGACCAACCGAGAAAAGATTTTGTTTAAGCCCTTCGACGTAGTATACCCTTTTGATCGTGATATTACCCTGAACCGAATCTCCATATCCTAGGATCGGTGCAAATTGATCATTTCCGAATCGGACCGTACCCAGGAACTTCTCCTCGAAGTTAATTAGAAGCTTGAGATTCCCCGTCATGTTCTTCGTGCATCCAAAGTCCAGTATGAAGAGAATTATTTGTATCACCTATAGAAGAATTAGAGCACGTTGGAGCATTTGCTAAATTGGATACCACGTTAGTTGTGATTTCAGAATCATTAGTGTCCTTAGCAACATTTAAAGGCATACTAACACTCGTTGTCACATTTTCTGTGCTACCTTTAGGCATCTATTTATATCCTGGAGGACATTGATTAGCAAACCACCATTTCCAAGACTTGCTAGCAGACTCATATAATTCCCTAATTCTGCTTCTAGGGTTCTTAGTGGTGGAGTCTGATGCAATACTCTTCTTAGGGGGTTTGCACCAGAATTGTTCACTTTGCGTTTGGTTTTACTAGCACTAATAGGCATCGCAACTTGCTTCTTAGTTCTAGCATCTACTCCTTTTACATTATTCATAGCACACATAGAATGATTAGCATTAGCACATTTTCCACATTTTACACAAACAAATTTAACATTCAAAGCATTCAAATCATTGAAAGCATTCAAATCATCATTACACGCGAATACAGATATTTTATTCTTAGAAACATTCAAATACCTAGGGTGTTCTTTTACTTCCTTCATCTTCCCTTGACTCTTGTGTTTCCAAACCTTATCATTCACTTGAGTGCGCTTAAGCTGAGGCCGACTAACACTAGCAGTGGAGACTACTCCTGTAGGAGAAGACACACGAGTATTAGTGTTTCTAGAAGTCTGAGGCGATTGACTAACTTTGTTTGTGGGTTTAGTGGTCATTCTATACATCCCTGGTTTAATTACATTATTGTGCTTAAAGTTTGGTGCTAGAGTATTCCATATGGGTTGATTATGTGGTAACCTTTCCTTTTCATCCATCTTGGGGGCAAACACAGGTTTTACAAACGAGGAATTTAAGAAAGCGGATGGTTTTCCCAAGATAGAGGATCTATTCACTTTATAGGCATTGGGTTGTCTAACAACAGGTTCCTTAACGCTAGGTTCCACAACTTTCCCACCCATCTTAGCAACGATTTTCTTCAACTCTGCTATTGCTATGTCTTTTACTTGTAACTAAGCTTTCAAATCTGAAATATCAAGGCTTTTTTGGTTTAGTAATCGACATGACTCAAATAATTTTACTTCCAAAGGTGTATCATTTGAAAAGCTGCCAACTTTGTTTTGCAAAGCAAGTTCAAGTGAATGACAATGTTTTTGAAGATAATCATATCTATGTTGAAGTAAGAAAAAATCTTTTTGGTCAACTTTATTCGAAAGCTCAGTTTAAAGACGTTCACACTCTTTGACTTGTTCAAGATATTTTCATGCAACATCAGAATATTCATCAATATCAGCACAAGATGTAACATAAACACACATAATATCTTTTGAGAGGCATTATTGCAAGAGTAGATCATATGCTATAGAAAATTCGTCTCTTTCAGGTTGATGGTCGTTCACTTCTTGTTCAAGAGATTCCACATATTTCAAATCATCAAACATTTCTTGCTTAATTAATGTTTCAAATTCCAAAATATGTTTTTGCGTTCTTTCCGCAAGCGAAATCAAAATACTTTTCACAAGCACAGTTATATCATGAGGAGTTTCTTTGTTGCCTTTCAAACGTTCACGTTCTTTCCAGTCGTCATCTACAACCTTTTTGAAATTTTCAATGTTTTGTTTAAGAAAACTAAGTGCTTGCTTACTCTTGCTTACAAAAGCTTTATATGGCAAGTACTCAATAAATTTTGAAACATTAGTTTTCTTAGTGGTAAAAACATGTCTCCATTTAATTCTTATTTTTTCACATTCGAAAAAAATTTGCTCATGAGACTTCTGTTTTTGTGGTTTGAAAATTTCATAAAGACTATTTTCATAAGCATAATTATATGGTTTCACGAAGTCTTTATTCACTGGTGATCTACTCTCCTCATCAAAAATTAGTGAATCATCACTATCTGGCCTAGCAATTAGAAAATCAACGTCCATCCATTGGGACTGCTCAAGATATAGGCGCGGGTTCTCAGATTGAGCTTGCTCGAGGTACTTAGGACTAGCAAAACTAGCGTTACCCTTGAAAAACGAACGAGGTGCCAACATTCGCATGGTTTGAATAGATTGATTTGTTTTATAAACAATTTTCTTATAAAAATCAATTTGCAATTCAAGTTTCACGACTTTGTCAATGTCTTTAGCTTGTTTAATTTTAAAATCTTTTTTCAAGTTTGGAACCTCTTCCGTTTTCGCAGTGACTAGTTTAGTTTTATCCTCTTGAAGAAAATCAATCTTTTGACTTAACTCATTCACTTTGGTGGTAGCAAGATACGTTTTGTGTCGTTCCGTACTTAAATAGGTGTTATAATGACGTTTCTCTTGTTATAAAATCTTAATAGTTTCGTTGTATTTAGTTTCAAAAACATCCTTTACAGTAGTAACAACACCCCCTTTGTACCTTGCAAGCTCTTTATCTTTTTGAATAAGCTCAGCTCTGCAGCTTGCAAGAAGCTCACTAGATTTTATGACTGTAGCTTTGCTTTCCTCAAAATTTTGAGACAGCGTAGCGTTTGCCTTCTTTAATTGCTTTTGACTTTTTTCTAGTTTCTTTGACATCTTTTTGTAAAGAAGCAATTAAGTTAGCAAGCGCAATACGCTCCTCATCATCATCATACTCATTTGCATGTTGATCATCCTCAGACTTATTATTGCACATGTCTGATGAATCAGGTGTGGTATTGTTATCAACCGTTTCCATCATACATGTGTCATTAATGGCTTTGGGTAGCTCACAATGCTCATGAATATTACCAAACACATTATATTCCTCTTTAGTGTGTACCTTACCGATTGGCTCAGTATCAAAGATATGACCGTTGTCATCTTCAATGACATTTAGAACTTCTTCAACCTTTGCCATGTACGAGTAATGTGCTTCATGTTCTTGGTCAGAGGCTTCATCATCAGCGTCATCAAGCATTGCTCCTTCCTCAGCCGACAGTTTAACCCTAGCTTCCATCTTCTTGCATAACAACATCTTTTCTTTATGATTACCAGAGTCCCTAAACCGTTTTGGCTTCCTACATTCCTTTTCCATATGCCCATAACCTTGACAATTAAAGCACTGAATCCCACTTTGCTGAACCACTTGAGTTCCAACAGTTTCCCTATTCCCAACAACAGTAGCAATCCTCTGACTATCATACTTAGCATATTGTCGATCATACCGTGCAGAACCCTCAACATGTGTTGGATTACGTCAATCATACATAGGAGGACTTTCATCACGTTGACGTGTGCCATACCTTCGAGGACTCTTAATGTATTGGTTCCTTGTGTTAGATGATGTTAGAAGATTGTTGTTGGTGGGTTTGAAGATTTTCTTGTAGGTCTTCATATTGAAAGCAACTTGTTGGTTCATCTCCCTATCCTTCTGAGCTTGTTCTTCATCACTGTCCTCTTTAGATGATGGCTCAGGTGATGGTGATGGTGCTCTTGGTTCTTTGCCTCGTGATCTTGTGGGAGCTAAAGACTTAGATGAAGTGGAGTATCTTGGTGAGGAGGATGTAGTGGATTATCTTGGTGAAGAGGATGTAGCAGAGTAAGACTTTGGAGCACGAGAGCGATGATCTTGGACATGGTGAGTGGTAGACACCAAAACAAGTGGATTAGCAGTCTTTGCTACCCATTCAGCTCGAAGTTCATTTGCCTCATTATGAAATTGTTTCAAAATGTCAATGAGCGTGTGATAGTTGACCTCTTCCAACTTATTTTCTTGTTTCACCAAAGTTACAAATCGTGTCTACCTTGGTTGAAGTTGTTGTAAAAATTACACATTGACTTGCATGGTGGAGACTTCCAAGTTGTTTCTTGTCATATCATTCATTATTTTATAGAATCTGGTATAATATGAATCAATTGATTCCCCATCCAATGAAGTAAACTTATCAAAGTTCCAAAACAAGTTTGTTTTGACATCTTGTTTATTTAATGATTCTCCTTGTTGCAGACGTTCAATTGCAAACCACATCTCTTTCGCAGAAGAGCATGCATCGACCGTTGAGTAAGTATCATCCCCAATCCCACTTAGAATCAGATAGATTGCTTCCTTCTCTGCATCAATCCAAGCACGGTTCTCTTTCGAAGTATTCTCATGTGTTTCCTTAATAGTCTGTTCAGCGGCACCTGGCGTCGAGTCAGTTGCTGGAGTTGCAGGAATGGTGATTATAGTGGGAGTATAGGGTCCGTCGGTGATGCATAGCGAAAAACATCACCATTAGGTTTTGTTTCAAGATATCAAAGAAATCGTGATTGCCATTGTGCATATCGACCGGACACAAGCATTGGTGGTCTCTCTTTATTACCTGCCACCATGATGTTGTTATTAGTAACACGATATTCAGTAGTAGAATCCATCTCGAAAATGATGTGACTAGGATCTTAAGTAGATGTTGTTGTGAGTAGGTTGTGGTTGATATTCCGAGAAACTTTGTGAAAAACCCTAAACAATGTCTTCATGAGAAACCAAAAATTCTTAGACCAAAAAACTCACGAAAAAATTTTCACTTTCGGAAAAAAATTTCCATTTTCGGAATATTGGTGGTTTTTCGGATAAATTATGAGTTTTCGGAAAAATTAAAGCTTTTAGGATAAATGGAAGATATTTGGATAAATGAAGCTTTTCGAATAAATGGAAGATATTCTAATAAATGAAGCTTATCGGATAAATGGAAGATATTAGGATAAATGGAACTTTTCGGGAAAAATGGCTATTTTCGGATAAATAGAAGATACTCGGATAAGTTGAAATGTTTTTGGATAAATGTGTTGTTTCGGAATATAAGTTTTTTTCGGATAAATGTCAGATTTCGGATAAAAAGAAGAGTTTCAGATAAAGTGAAGATTTTCGGGAAAAATAATGATTTTCGGATAAGTGACCTTCGGATAAATGTTTTCGGATAAAATGTAGGTTTCTGAATATTTGTGATTTTCGGATAAAAAAAGTTAAAACACTTTCGAAATATCTGATGTTTTTCGGGATAGTTGTGTTTTTCGGATAAATTGTGTGTGGTGACTTTCGGATAAACGTTGCAGTTTCGAGATACTCAAACAAAAACACTTACCTACGGATAAAATCTTTGGATAAAATCTTCGGATAACCTCACCTTTTCGGAATAAATCACCTTCAGATAAAGTGAAGACAAATTGATTTTTGGTATGTAAAACCCTTTTCCGAAAAAGTTATTTGTTGGCAGACAAATCCGCTGTTCTTCGAACCAAACCCCAAACACAATCCAAACACTCCAAAAACTTGCGATTTCAACCACAAAACTTAACCAAATCCCTACCACATCTATGTAGGCAATTTGTACGAAGATTTAGAGCTCGAAAACACAAAAAAAAAATAATACGAGATGATTTGATGATAAAATCACACAAATCAAAAACAATAACCACAATCTAAACATGAATCTACCCCATGGAGATTGATACCAATTGTTGTCTCACGTTATTAGATGATTAAAGATAGAAAATAGATTGAAAAGAGATGAATTTCTAGAGCGAGAAAGTAGAGAGAGAAAGTAGAGAGAGATGACTAAGTATGTGAATATTAGATTAAGAAAATGAAATCACCAACCTCCCCTAACATTCTAGGAGAGGTATATATAGTCGGGCTTACATATAGCCTTAATGGACTATATTTGTTTAATGGTCCGGGCTTGAATAAAATACTTAGTACCTTAAAAGAGGCCTTTTAAGCTAGCCATCAAGCCCATAGTGTCACGTTTATTTTAACTAACTATTACAACGTTCTAATAAATTTTACAATATAAACCTATGACCGAACATTCTTGTTTAACTCACTATTTTGAGGCTAACAATAAACCATAGTATTTTCCTTGAATCCTAGAACTATATTGTCATAAATCCATTACATCAATTGATATGCTAGTAATGAATGTACACAACATAGTGACTTGTCGAACAATTTAATTGACAAACAATTTTAAATTTTTATATATTTTAAGGGATTTACATTGCCAAAAACGTTTTGCATTGTAAACATGTTTCATCCCTTCTGAATGCCTTAAGTTTCCAGATCTCACTATGTAACTTAATTAAGTCGTCTAATCTGAATAAGGTAAAACCATCATACGGATTCTCATTCTACGAAAGGTTTTCTCTCCATCACAACATCACCCAAAAATCTCATTTGATGACGAAGTAATTTCAAGTGTTCGTCAATTAGGAGCATTCGAATTAAATTTAAAGGGTATAAATTTTGACGTCAAAATCAATGTATGAAGAAGCATGCATACAATCTACATAGCATAAGTTTAATAAAACATTTAGTAAACTTCCTCATGAGACTAAATTTCTACATAAGTTATGTTGAGGTATTGGTTAAACCAATTAAAGTATTTATCCACAACTATTCACAACATACTTTTGCTAAAACTTGGCTACGCATAAAGCAATACCCTTAGTCATTGTGTTTCGGATGTGAATTTGTGATAAATCACCCTTGAGGTATAATTCAATTAATAATCGTAGGTAATTTAAATTTGACGCACAGGCGAGCCGGGAATTTGGTCAGCGACTAATGGCATAACACCTCCTTCCTTAACCATGTACATGAGAAGCGGTGTGTTATACCCACTTTATAGTTTGTCAAAAGGATAAGGCCGTTAGATTATTATTGAAATTCACCAATCAACTTAATCTTATGTAATTTAAGTCTATAACAAATCATTGTTTTTAATATGACTTAGTCAATATTATTTCTTTTCATAAAAAAACCCTTGTTTACAACAATTCAATAATTTTATAGATAAACAAGTATAAAAACGAAATCATAAACACATAATAACAATTTATATGTGTAACAAATAAATCAAATAGCCACATGCATACGATTTATTCAATAATCATCAAATCTAGGTCTTTATATTCATATAAAAGTCTTCCCTAATTCTAGATTTATTGAATCAAATAATCACGTAGCACATAAAATCATATAAACATATAATTTCATAATCCATGAAAACATGCACGTAATCATGGACTGCCCACAAATTTTAACAATTAAATCTCTACGGATCATAACCATACATGACATAACAATTAATCATGCAATTTAATCTAAAATTACCCCACATGTAATTTAGGGTTTCAGAACAATTTTTTTATTATTAAAAAATTCGGCTAAAAACCTTAATTTTTTTAAAAAACAAAACCCTAATTTTATGAAAACCTAAAAAACATGTAGTTTTAACTCAAAACGATTATTAGTTAAAAAACTTTAGATTTCTGATGATTATAACATGTTAAAACGGCTCTCGATGCCACTAAAGGTTTATTAACATCATAACAATTATATAAAAGCCTAAACGAGATCAAAGCACATATAGCGGAAGAGATTTAACAAGATCATAATAATAACACAATTATAATTAATCGAATTAGGTTACATACCTTTACGCTAAATCAATTCCACAAGACGAAGAACGAATCACCAATTCGGGTTTATACCGTAATACACCAAGATATAGTCTAAAGTAAGAATATATTATGATCTTGTACACACGTAATACAACGAGCTAACCGTGATTCTAGCACGTGAAAACTGAGCTACAAAGCTTGTAAATAATCTATCCAACAACCCTAGAGAGGGCCTAGAACTATATTGTAAGTAAATTGACCAAACAAGAAAACCAACCAAACACCCCTTTGTGGGTTCTTCAAAGAAAGAGAAAGAAGGGGAGAAAGATTTTTGTGATGTGAATTATGAGGAGAAGGATTTGTTTATATAGGCATAATCTTGTATCCAAAAACAAATAAAAGGAAGTTTTCCCCCTTCCTTTTTCTCCTATAACCGACCGACCAAACACCCCTATAGGGTGTTCCGGAATCTTCCAAACTTCTTTCCTTTTGTTTACTTACTATATTTTTATTTAACAATCATTAATACTTCACTAGTAATTAATTATTGATCATTAAAGTTATGTCCCGGTTTAATTTAATAAATACATAAATATATATTTATTAGATAAATAAATAAATACAATAATTATATTTATTAATTAGATTAACTCTTTACATATTGTGTGTGTTAATGCAAAGCAATGCCTAAAAACATTGTTAGTACTAATTAATCTGTCTTAGTTTTGATCACGACATATTACAAAGACATTTATTGTCAAACATAATCATAAAACGAATTATCTAACAAACACTATCATCAAGGTAATAATCATTACACTAACATGTCTTAATCATGCTTAGTGATCATAAAAGTTATTATCCTTAAAACTCACTTTTGTCAAATGTAACAAAAGTTTTTTAATAAACTTTATTTATAAGAAAATGTTTTATTAAAATAAAAATGTAAATTTGAATATGGCATATTTCAAATGCCATAAGAATATCCTTTGAAGGTTTAAACAGCCTCAGATATTTCAAATTCACTAAAAGACAAAAAGGAGCGTAGTCTACTCTCCACGGTTCCTTAAGTGCCTACGCGGTTCCCTATCAATAAGGAACCGCCTGGGTAGCTAAGGAACTGCCCCCAGGTAGCCGTTGGGATCTTGTCTCCTATAAATAATGAATCAAATCTGCACTTTCATTAACCCTTTTTGGACATCTTTTTCAGTCTTCTTTCTTGTTTCTAATCCTAATCATTTGTAAATGATCATTTAAAGTTTTAAGTATGTTTACCTATAATTATCCTCTTGATCTCCTTCTTTACCTAGTGATGAGACTGCTTTTATACATAGTCTCATCGTCCAAATAGGGCTTAAATGCATTAAATATCATATATATGCTTGTGTTTGTTGCTTGTGTATTTTAGGTACGGATATTGATAAAATGACAAAAGATCACAAGAATCATGCAAAAACGAACACGGGAAACGAAGCCGTACAATGAACCAAGCCCTAATGAAGACTTTCCCAAGAAAAACCCTTGAAGACTTGAAGAATTATGAAGAAGGGTCCTCCAATATGGAATAATTGACACGTTATACCCTTGTATCCTCATAATTACAAGTTTGGTCCTTAAAGTTTGTCAAAATTACAAAAAGGGCCCTCCCCTTTGAAGATTTGACAAGTTTAGCCCCTCAACAAAGCTAAATTGTCAACCATTATCCTCCACAAAGTCAAATATATCATGAAGACCTTCAAAGTTCAAGAAATTACAAGTTTGGTCCTTTGAAAATCCCAAAATTACAAAAAGGACCCTTGACATTCAACATTTGGCAAAAATGATCCCTCATCAAACAAGACTTGGCAATTTCAGTCCTCCAAAATGCCAATCATACAAGTCAAGACCATTACCATTGAAGAAATTACCAAATAAGCCCTTCAAGAATCCAAAATTGGCAAGAAATACCCCTGAAAATACTTTGGAAAAGTATTTGGGGTAAAAGTGTGAAAAGTAAAACTTTAATAACAAAGGGAATATGATTATGGCATGTTTAAAACAAAGTAGCAAGAAGGAAAGAAGTGGAGGACTAAAGCTGGCCAGACAACATTGTTACCTAGACCAACCCAGTCATGCCACGTGCCCCACTCACTCACCATAGCCAATCACAACACCCCATTCTTCCATGTCACATTCCACTCACACCGGATTAACAAACTTATTTAATTAAGTTTAAAACTGGCGCCTTAACATGTTTTTAAACATGTTTTAACCCAAAACAGGATCAAACACATAACTATTCATGTGATGAACACATTTGGGTATTTCTGATTGTGTTGTAATTAGAGGTTAATTTGCTCCAGAATGATGATTAACCATCCCATAAACACATCCTAAACCTTAAACATGACACCCCACCAACCAACAGCCCCACACAAGATTCCCCTTCTACACTTTGGGAGAAAATGACAAAGGCTGCCAGTCATCCAACGACCAAGCTTCTTGCTTCAAACTTAAGCATCTTGTGAGCCCTTGATCAACTTTACATGCTTGCCAGCTCCACAAACAGCCAAGAATCCGTCACATGATTCCAAGATATTCAAATTCTACAAGGGCATTTTTGGGAATTCAAGCCTTAGGGTTTAGTGTTTTTATCTGTTCTTAGTTCACATGTAAGGCTCTATATAAAGCCATAAGGTATCATTTGCACAACTGCTTTTTGGTTTTTCCTAGTTCAACTACTTGTAAATCCTCTTTTCAATTAATGAAAGTGTGTTGAGTTTTGTTGAAGAAAGACCAAGTGCCACCTTATTTTAAGCTTGTTTATGATATTTATTAACTGTAATTGGACCTTGAAACGTTTTTCAAATTTTGTGTAAGAAATTACACATTGGATCAAAATTTGATATTTTGCTAAGTTCTTGTTCAAACCTTGGAATTCTTGGGTTATACGGCTGATCATAGCATCCTAATTGTGATATTAAGGTGTGGTGAGGCTTATAACTTGGGGATAATCAAGTGTGGGTTAACAAGGTTGCATCAATCAAGTTTATTTTCCAAAAAGTCACCTTTCTGTTTTAATTTTGTGCTTCTAACCTTGTTGAATCTTAGGAGGGTTGTTATTGGAAGCTTGTGCTTGTTCTAGCTAGCACATAAGTTCATAAATTCGTGGGTGTGGATGTACATCCATGAGGTTTGTCTTGAAACCTTGAAAATCTGATAAAAATTGGATTTTTTGTGGATTTGTGCTCTACTGGTGTTCTTGTTGTTTTCTTGGCTTAAATCTGCTTAGTCTTGCATGATAATGTTGTTTATATGCTAGATTGATCATTGGGTAAACTGAATCACACTGTTTCTTGTTTAAAATTTGATTTGAAAAGATAAAGGGGTGTTTGGGACTACCTATTTAAGTTTGAATCTTGTTATTGTGTTGTGGAAAGTTTGTGTTTGTGCTCTATATCTGATATATGCTTGGTTGAGAGTGTTTTGCTGCATTTTTTTGGGTTTGAAACTTCAAATCAAACAATCTGCTATTACTTGTTGAATTTAACTGTTTTTGACCTAAGATTTTTGTGAAATCTAGTATTTGTGCATGATTAGGGTTGAAAGTTGTTAAAACATCATTATTATAAATTATTTGATAGATCTTGAGGTTTGAATCTGGCTTATTGGTCAAATACATCAGCAAAGTGTAAAACTGCATGTTCTTGTGTTCATCAGTAACTTAAGGTGCTTGAATCTTGCTTAATACTTTGAATCATTGCATGAAACCTGTTTAGACTTGTTCATTTGATTTTATAATAGTTTGTGTATGCATTTGGTTGAGTTTTGGCTGGCTGAATATTGCTCTAAGTGCTTATTGAACATGTTCTGCTTATTTGTTCATGTATGTGCTTGATCTGGTGCTTTATTGATTAAACTGTATCAATTGGGTGATTGTGTTTGTGATTTTTTGATTGTTATTGACCCCTTATGATCCAAAGATCATTTGGGTGCCTTTGTGTAATCTGAATCTCCAAAAAGTTCACTAAAGACAAAAAGTCAAACAAGTCAAGCAGTGGAAAAAGTTTCCACTGCTCAACACCTAAAACTAGCCCCTGCTAGTGTTAATTTGTCATCAGCTTATCAATAAGCTATTTTAGCTTATCCAGACCTGAAACAACTTATTTTTTTGTGATAGATCTTCATTATTTGACCCATTTGATTAGACTGGAGCTTATTGGACCTTGACTTTGACTTTTTGCTAGAAAACCAACTTATTTGACTTTTACATAAGTGCTTGTTTTCTTTTTCCAGCTTATTGAGTCAGCTTATTTGAAAACTTTTTTTTTGAAATAGCTTAATTAAGTCATTTAAAAGCTTTAGAAACTTGAATCAGCACTTGGGGTGGCCTAGAACTCAAAAACGACTATTTTGTCGTTTTCTATAAATTGCTTATTGCATTTTCAGGCTTATTCCTTGGGCTTATTTCAAATTTCTTTTTACAAGAAGTCTTATTTAGGACAAAAGAAGCTTGTGTGTCTAATTTGAGCTTATGGCATTAGCTTATAGCTTAATGGGCCAAAAAGCCCATTAAGAATAAGCTGTTTGGTATAAGCTAGCTTATTTCACACTTTCAGCTTTTGGGCCTTTGGAAAAAGTTGTTTAAAATCAAATTTTGAGTCAAGTAGTGCTTTTTGGGCTTATTTTGGACACTTTTTCATTTTGGGCCCAATTTAGCCCATTAAGTGATCTGTTTTGGGTTTAGCCCATTTTCTAGGCCCATTAAGGGTATTTAGGTAATTTCACTTTCATTTCTGTATTATTTAGGTTAAATTAAGCCAGTTTGCAAGTTTTTAGAATTTTTTATGATTTTTGGATTTTTAATATTATTTTATTGTTAAAAATTAAAAATCTGATTTTCTAAGTTTTTATATTTTTACTTGATTATAGACACTTAATTAGGAATTTTTAAACTTTCCAAATATTTTTAGGGTCTTTTAATTATTTTCTATAATTATTTTAACTTTTAAGTAATTTTAATAGTTTTTAATTGTTTAAAAATAGTTTTTAGTGGTTTTAAAATTTTGAAAAATACTTTTTAGCTTAATTAGGTCATTTTAAAGGTTTAAAAACTTTAAGATCTTATTTTGGACTTTTTAATAGTTAATATTGATTTTTAGGGCTTTAATTAACATTAAAAAATCATTATTTAATTAATTAAAAGGTTTTGGCAAGTTTGGATTTTTTGTAAACTCTTAGAATATTTTTGTGGATTTTTAGTGATTTTTAGGAATTTTTAGGGTAAAATTTGAATTTTGGTGCTTTTTACGGTTTTACGTGTACACCTTTTTCGTCTTAGTTTAATCCGTCTTCATAACCATCATTCTCTTCTTATCCCCTTTCAATTTTTCTTTTTCACAAATATAATCACAAAGATAATCAATTCATTACACACACACTAAGCCTCCTTGAGAACGATCCCCATTTTAGGGTCATTTGTACACGGTTTTCCTAAATCGTCGTACTTAATACTTGCCACTTTTGCTCTCTTTTCCTAAAGAGTAGTAAAACTACTACATCATTTTGGCGCCGCTGCCGGGGAGGCGTGTTGTGTTTTGATTTGGAATTGTTGTTTTTATATACTAACCAAAATAGTATTTGTATTAGTGGCACTCTACTAATACCTATTATCGGTTTTCGATTTTTGTGTGAATACTATTACTATATTGTATACGAAGAACAATAAATTCACAAGTACTCCAAATACGTGAGAAATCACAACCTTGACTTGGGAGGTCATTACCCAATCATTGTATTCGAATCTCAAACCAAAGAAAAAGGCAAAAATAGATAAATACTTTCGTGAAGCTCAATCTTGAAAAATACAAATTATAAGGTGGGTATAAGGCGGATATTATAAAATATATCCTATAGAAAAATGCTCTTAAGTGCTTCGCGCCGCCTCGTTTCCCCCTTGCTTGTGAGTATTTGATTTTGAGAGCTAATCGAGGGTTTTGCCGCCCAAAGTATTACTAAGTATCATATATATTTTTTTAGTTTCATTGATTAAACCCTCTTGAACATTTTGGTGTTCCACCAACGTTCTGAAGTCATCGAAGGCGCTCACTTCACGTGATCGTTTTCATTCCTTGAGGCTTCTTTAATCGAGAGATTTTATTGAGGAGGAGATTTGTAGATTTGTGTCTACTTAATACATTAACCAAAATCCAAAAAGGTTAATTCAATCAAAAACCACAAAAAAAAATTGAAAAATACAAAACACCAAAAAGAATCTTCTTTGCTTGTCTCCTCGTTGTACGTGACGTTTATGCTAACTCGTAATCAAGCAAGACGTGCACGTAAACGAAAGAACAAAACTCCCACTCCTAATCTTTCTAGTGAGGAGTCTCCTATTGACGAACCCATTGTAAGAGAAGCCCCAACCATGGCGAATCGAACTATGATGGAGTTACTTCAAGCACCCACCGAGGGTTATGGAGAGGCTATTGTGATTCCCGCTATCCTTGCGGAGAATTTTGAAGTGAAAACGGGTTTGTTGTCGATGATCCAAAACAACAAATTCTGTGGTGATGAGAAGGACAATCCACACAACCATATCCGCCAATTGAATCGTCTACCGCCACTTGCAAGTTTAAGGATGTCTCGAATGACTCGATTAAGATGATGCTTTTTCCGTATTCCTTAGCGGGACTCGCTAAAATTTGGTTGGAGAAAGAGCCACCCAATTCTATATTGACGTGGAAGGATCTCGTGTCTAAGTTTGTGAACCAATTTTTTCCGCCCTCTAAGACTACGCACTTGAAAAACGAGATTTCAAAATTTTCACAAGAGTTTAATGAAAGCTTTTCAACGGCTTGGAATAGGTTTAAGGAAATGTTACATGAATGTCCTCATCACGGTTTTTCCGACTTGCATCAAATTGACACGTTTTACAATGAACTTAATGATCATGAAAGGGATTATTTAAATGCCGCCGCGGGTGGTAATTTTTTGTGTAAAATGGTTGAGGAAGATTTGGTGATAATTGAGAATAGATCTAAGGTGTATAGTCCTCGTAGCACGTCTAGTGTTCGTAAGGCTTCGTCTTCGGCTTCACCTTCTTTGTCTACTACTATCTATGCTTGCCAAACTGAGGCGAACTTGGAAAACAAGATTTTTGATAAGGTAAAAGGACTTTTGATTGAGTTTAAAGTTGGGGAACAAAGTGCTCCCGCTACGGCTAATGCGGTTGAGGTTTCATGCATGTATTGTGGTGGAGGTCATGATTTCTCTGAGTGCATTACCAACGGTGGTAAAACTTCGAGTGCCTACGCGGCCACGGGAACTTACAACCAAAACGGTCAAGTTACCCGCTCTAATTAATTGACTCCACCGGGTTTTGGTTCAAATCAAAATGCTAACAACAACTATCGCAACAATCAAGTTGGTTTCAAAAAAATTTCAACAAAGGAAACTATGGTAATCAAGGGGCTAATAATCAAGTTTCAAACAAGAATCAAAATGATTTTCAAAACAACAACAAAGGTTTGCAAACGTTGAAAGATCTTCCAAATGAATTTGTTGAATACGCTAATGGGAATGATGCTAGGTTTGACAATATTCAAAGAGAAATCATTAGCCTAAGATCCGAGTTTAAGAACGACTTGAAGAAAAAGTTGAAAAATGAGTTAGCTAATGAACTTAAAATCCACACCAACAAGATGGAAGGAAATGTAACAAGGTTTCAACAAAACCAAAAAAAAGGAACAAGGGCAACATGAGATTAAACAAGAAATGATTAAAGCCGAGAAGAGGCAATCCGTGTTTGAAGATAAAATCTCGTCTATGTTTGAGGTAATAATGTGTACACCGTCTTCGAGTAGTCTTCCTAGCAACACCGTATCAAACCCTAAGGGTGAGATGAAAGTGATTACCACACGTAGTGGTAAGACACTTAAGGAACCGACTCCTCAACCAATTGCTCCTTCGGAGGAAGCAATTGAGGAAGAACCCGAGGTGGTGGTCCAAAAGGAGCATGTCCCAATCCCACGAAGTACCGCTCATGCCACACCTATGGTTGACCCTTTACCAACATTGGAACCCGAGATTCCAAAGGCTATGCCTATGCCTCAACCCACACCACCTTTGCCCTATCCATCGAGACTTAGAAAGGAGAAACGTCAAGAGCGCGACAATTATTAATTTGAGCTTTTTATGAAAATGTTTCGTGATTTGCACTTTAATGTGAGTTTCGTCGATTCTTTGGTCATGATGCCTCGATTTTCCGCTAACTTTAAGAGTATGTTGAACAACAAGGATAAATTGCACCAATTGTCTAGTTGTTCGTCGGTTTATCTTAATCGCATACCTCAAAAAGTCGGTGATCCCGGTAAATTTTTGATCCCTTGTGCAATCCAAGATATGGAGGAATGCTTCGCCTTGGCCGATCTTGGTGCTAGCATTAACTAGATGCCACTTGCAATTTTCAAGTCGCTCAATCTTCCTAATCTTACTCCTTCACTAATGTCTATCGAGTTGGCCGACCATTCCACGATTCCCGCATGTGGATTGGCGGAAGACGTTTTTGTGAAAGTGGGGAAGTTCTACTATCCCGTAGACTTTATCGTTGTTGATATCCCCACGGATCCTCAAGTTCCTCTCATTTTAGGTCGTTCGTTTTTAGATACGTCTATGGCTTTGATCGATGTTCATGCTAGAAAGATCACCTTACGTTTCAATGACGAGGAACTTGTTATAAACGCAACTCAAAACTCTCAAATTTCTAATGTTTATTCCGTTGCAACCATAAACCTCGTTGATATGATCGACGTTGTTTGCGAGGAATTTTCACAAGAAGTTCTAGGTTTTGGTGATGAAGAAACTAGTGGCAATCCCACTATGTTAGATCCAATTCTTGACATTCGACACCAACCTTCACTCCCTTTGAAGGTGGTGGTTTTACGTTGGAAGAATTCGATGTTCCACGTACTTGTAATGAAGACCTCGACAACGATGAGGACTTCTCGATTATCAAGGATTTTCTCAACGATTTCCCATTTCCTCCACCCGAGGAGGTTATGAGTACCGAGCCCAAATCTTCACTTGAGGAACCACCTATCCTCGAGTTGAAAGATTTACCTCCTCATCTCAAATATGTCTATTTGGAGGAGGGCGACAAGTTGCCGGTTATTATTGCGAAGGAACTTTCGAATGATAAAAAACCGCACTTGTCGATGTTCTAAAGGATCACAACGGGGCAATTGCGTGGAAGTTATCCGACATTAAGGGAATCGATCCCAAGTTTTGTACCCACAAAATCTTAATGGAGGAGTATTACAAGCCCGCAATAAAATGTCAAAGGAGGGTGAACCCCAAAATTCACGATGTCATCAAAAAGGAAGTCCTTAAACTCCTTGACGCGGGAATGATTTACCCTATTTCCGATAGCCCTTAGGTGAGTCCTATCCATTGTGTCCCTAAAAAGGGAGGAATGACTGTTGTGCCAAACGATGCCAACGAGTTAATTCCCACTAGACTCGTTACCGGATGGAGAGTGTGCATTGACTATCGTAAGTTGAATGAAGCCACTCGAAAAGGCCATTTTCCCTTGCCCTTCATGGACCAAATGTTGGAGCGTCTTGCGGGAAACGATTTCTATTGCTTTTTAGATGGTTTTTCCGGTTACTTCCAAATCCCCATCGATCCTCGTGATCAAGAAAAAACTACGTTTACGTATCCATATGGAACGTTTGCCTATCGTAGAATGCCATTCGGACTTTGCATTGCACCGGGAACCTTTCAAAGGTGCATGATGGCTATTTTTCATGACTTGATCGAGAAGACGATGGAAGTCTTCATAGATGACTTTCCCGTGTTTGGTAATTCGTTCACTTCGTGTTTGTCGAATCTTGAGAGAATGTTGAAACGTTGTGAGGAAACCAACCTTGTGCTCAACTGGGAAAAGTGTCATTTTATGGTTAAGAGTGGAATCGTCTTAGGGCACAAGGTCTCGAAAGCGGGGATTGAGGTAGATCAAGCTAAGGTAGACGTCATCGCCAAATTACCTCATCCGAAAACCGTTAAGGGAGTTAGGAGTTTCCTAGGCCACGTGGGCTTTTATCGTCGATTCATCAAGGATTTTTCAAAGATCTCTCGACCCATTACACATCTTCTTGAAAAAGAGGCACGTTTTGTCTTTGACGAAGATTGTGTACGAGCCTTTGAAATCCTTAAGAGGAAACTTACCGAAGCTCCCATTCTTGTTGCTCCCAGTTGGAACCTCCCCTTTGAGCTCATGTGTGATGCTAGTGACTACGCTATAGGGGCCGTATTGGGGCAACGTCATGAAAAGCACTTCTTGCCCATTCACTATGCTAGAAAGACGATGACCGAGGCTCACCTAAAATACACTACAACGGAGAAGGAGTTCCTTGCCGTGGTGTATGCATTTGAGAAATTTCGACCTTATCTCGTCTTAACAAAATGCATAGTGTATACGGATCATTCGGCTATCAAGTATCTTATGGCTAAACAAGATGCAAAGCCGAGATTACTTCGTTGGATTCTCCTCCTTCAAGAATTTGATCACAAAATCGTTGACAAAAAGGGAGCCGAGAATCTAGCGGCCGATCACCTTTCTCGTTTGGAAGATCCTCACCAAAGTGTTTACGAGCCCAAGGAAATCACTGAAACATTTCCGCTCGAGACACTTGGTGTAGTGAATTCCAAGCTTGATTCTTCCACCCCATGGTTTGCGGACTTTTCAAACTACCATGAGGGTAACTTCATCATCAAGGGTGTGACGACTCAATAAAAACGAAAATTCTTTCGTGACGTCAAGTTCTACTTTTGGAACGACCCTTACTTGTTTCGAACTTGTGCGGATCAAATCATCCGACGTTGTGTATTTGGCATCAAAGCTTCTAATATCCTTAGAGCTTGTCATGAGGGACCCACGGGTGGTCACCATGGTGCTAATCTCACGGCTAAGAAGGTGTTTGATGCCAGCTTCTTTTTTCCTACTATTTACCGAGATGCACAAGATCTTGTGAAGTCGTGTGATTCATGCCAATGACAAGGAAAAGCCTCACAAAAAAAGAGATGCCACAAAATATCCAAGTGTTCGAGATCTTTGACGTTTGGAGTATAGACTTTATGTGGCCGTTCCCATCATCTCGTGGTAATAAGTACATCTCGTGGTAATAAGTACACATCGGCTTTCTACGGCTTATCACCCACAAACGAGTGGGTAATTCGAGGTTTCAAACCGAGCGTTGAAGAGGATCTTGGAGAGATCCGTTGGGGAAAACCGACAATCTTGGTCGGATAAGTTGGACGATGCTTTATGGGCCTTTAGGACCGCTCATAAGACACCCATTGGGTGCACTCCCTATAAGCTTGTGTATGGAAAAAATTGTCATTTGCCAATCGAATTGGATTACAAGGCTTATTGGGCCCTAAAGCATTGTAATGATGATATGGAGACCGCGGGAAAACACCGGAAAATGCAATTAAATGAACTGGATGAATTGAGGGACATTGCTTATGAAAATTCATTAATTTATAAAGAAAAGACTAAAAAGTTGCATGATTCTAAAATTAAAAACCGGGTTTTTAACATTGGGGATCAAGTTTTGCTTTTTAATTCTCGCTTGAAAATCTTTTCCGGTAAGTTGAAATCCCGTTGGTCCGGTCCATTCACCGTGACTCAAGTATTTCCGTATGGGACCATCGAGCTAGCTCAAAATGATGGCCCCAATTTCAAGGTGAATGGACATAGGTTGAAGCACTACTTTGGCGGGGAAGTTCCATCCTTGAACTACCTCGACCAAATCACTTTCCCCAATGATAATTAGTATTGAGGGGATCGAGTCGAGCTCATGATTCGGTAATCAAAAACGAGGTGCCTCGTGGGGGAATCCCATACTTATCCTATGTATATATTATCGCTTTCTAATGTAGTAACGTGTGGGGATTTGTGCCCTTCCAACCTTTGTTCCGTGGTTGTTTGTGAATTGTGGACTTTAGATGATCACGATCTTCACGATTGGAGCCTCTCGTGTTCGTTTTATGAGAGCACTCGATCGTTTGCTATTAAGACTTTCTCAATATCCATGGTATATCCTTTGATGTTCTAACCTTAGATTTTAGCACACTTCATAAACGACTTTAAATTTAACGGTTACACCCTTTCCATGCAAGATTAAGCATTCGACTACGTCTCTAGTATAGGGGTGTTTGCACCCCTAGACTCAAAACATTGAGGACAATGTTTAGCTTTAGTATGGGGGTGAATAGTTACTTGCCTTGCCAAACCTTCACGCTTTCCAAAGTTTGTCTTTTTGTTTATCGTTTTGTTGCAAAATAAGGCTAAAAATGGCCAAATTGTAAAAATTTTCTCATGTTTTATAAGTGTTTGAAGACACGAATGTAGGTTTTCCGATGGCGAGAATAAGAGTAATTTTTGACTCGACCGTGCGTGTTGAGCACTTAGCTTTGGTTCCTTAACTTCACATTAGGCTAAGTCTCTTAAATAAGGACGAGAAATGATAGGGTTAATTATAAGTTACTATGCTAAACGTAGAGTACTCGTATTCTTTCAAAAACCCATGTGTTCTCGTTGTTTGCTTATTCTCCCTTCGCATGTAAATATTTTTTTGCTTAATAAATATTGACTTAGCGGTTTAGTTGGGATTGTTGGGTTTCTAGTCTTTTCTAGTAGCTTCCGTGTAATCAAATTGGGAAGACATTAAGGTATCGCCAGCGTCACGGTTTTGAAGTATTAGCACCCGAATAATCAAAAGCTTCACCCAATAATAAGATTTCAAGTGCTCACCTAAATCAAGCAAACAATTTGAAGCCCCACAAGGTCGAAAAATCTATGCAAAATTAAAAGTGAATCAAGCCTTAATCTTCGAAGCTTTAAAGATCCAAAATTCGCCTTAGCGTGAGGATATACGTCTTTGGCTAATAAAACCACCGATGAGGTGGATAATAAAAGGCAAGGCAAGACCGAAGTCATAATAAAAGCATCATGGCGAAGTTGAATAAAAGATGGAGGTAAACCAAAGATAATAAGGCCTTTCCGTTAGGGGGCGTATAAAAGTCTTGGTAATAAGTCTCATGTTCAAAACCGTTATAAAACCTTGTTTATCGATCCTTCTTGTTGACTTAATTTTTTGACATCGTTGTCTATTGGGAGGGGTTATTGATTTGATGGTCTTGGTTACACTGTTATGACTTTATTTTTAGACCTAAATCTCTATTATCGCATAAGTCAAACAATGTATCCTCGTGAAACATTCAAGACAAAATAAAATATAAGAGATACAACTTAGGAAATTGGGAGGATAAGTACGTGATTAGGGCATATGAGTTGTGTTAGCATTACTAACTTATAATGACAATGATCTCGTTACATGCTTGGCAAAGAATTGGGGTGAAAATCGAGGACGATGAAATTATTTCTAACGAAGCATTCACGTGTTCTTATTCTATGAACCTAAACGTCCCATTTTGCGATGAAAATCATACATTATGTCTAAAACGCAAGTAGTAGTAGCAATAGTAGTAGTGTAGCTAGTTTACCATTCAATAAAGTGAATAAAAATGAATTTTGGAGATGCTACGATACTTTATTCTAGCATTGCGTGGGGGCACGACAATGGTTTAGTATGGGGGAGTGATGAGACTGCTTTTATACATAGTCTCATCGTCCAAATAGGGCTTAAATGCATTAAATATCATATATATGCTTGTGTTTGTTGCTTGTGTATTTTAGGTACGGATATTGATAAAATGACAAAAGATCACAAGAATCATGCAAAAACGAACACGGGAAACGAAGCCGTACAATGAACCAAGCCCTAATGAAGACTTTCCCAAGAAAAACCCTTGAAGACTTGAAGAATTATGAAGAAGGGTCCTCCAATATGGAATAATTGACACATTATACCCTTGTATCCTCATAATTACAAGTTTGGTCCTTAAAGTTTGTCAAAATTACAAAAAGGGCCCTCCCCTTTGAAGATTTGACAAGTTTAGCCCCTCAACAAAGCTAAATTGTCAACCATTATCCTCCACAAAGTCAAATATATCATGAAGACCTTAAAAGTACAAGAAATTACAAGTTTGGTCCTTTGAAAATCCCAAAATTACAAAAAGGACCCTTGACTTTCAACATTTGGCAAAAATGGTCCCTCATCAAACAAGACTTGGTAATTTCAGTCCTCCAAAATGCCAATCATACAAGTCAAGACCATTACCATTGAATAAATTACCAAATCAGCCCTTCAAGAATCCAAAATTGGCAAGAAATACCCCTGAAAATACTTTGGAAAAGTATTTGGGGCAAAAGTGTGAAAAGTAAAACTTTAATAACAAAGGGAATCTGATTATGGCATGTTTAAAACAAATTAGCAAGAAGGAAAGAAGTGGAGACTAAAGTTGGCCAGACAACATTGTTACCTAGACCAACCCAGTCATGCCACGTGCCCCACTCACTCACCATAGCCAATCACAACACCCCATTCTTCCATGTCACATTCCACTCACACCGGATTAACAAACTTATTTAATTAAGTTTAAAATTGGCGCCTTAACATGTTTTTAAACATGTTTTAACCTAAAACAGGATCAAACACATAACTATTCATGTGATGAACACATTTGGGTATTTTTGATTGTGTTGTAATTAGAGGTTAATCTGCTCCAGAATGATGATTAACCATCCCATAAACATATCCCAAACCTTAAACATGACACCCCACAAACCTACAGCCCCACACAAGATTCCCCTGCTACACTTTGGGAGAAAATGACAAAGGCTGGCAGTCATCCAACGACCAAGCTTCTTTCTTCAAACTTAAGCATCTTGTGAGCCCTGTATCAACTTCACATGCTTGCCAGCTCCACAAACAACCAAGAATCCGTCACATGATTCCAAGATATTCAAATTCTACAAGGGCATTTTTGGGACTTCAAGCCTTAGGGTTTAGTGTTTTTATCTGTTCTTAGTTCACATGTAAGGCTCTATATAAAGCCATAAGGTCTCATTTGCACAACTGCTTTTTGGTTTTTCCTAGTTCAACTACTTGTAAATCCTCTTTTCAATTAATGAAAGTGTGGTGAGTTTTGTTGAAGAAAGACCAAGTGCCACCTTATTTTAAGCTTGTTTATGATATTTGTTAACTGTAATTGGACCTTGAAACGTTTTTCAAACCTTGTGTAAGAAATTACACATTGGATCAAAATTTGATATGTTGCGAAGTTCTTGTTCAAACCTTGGAATTCTTGGGTTATAGGGCTGATCATAGCATCCTAATTGTGATATTAAGGTGTGGTGAGGCTTATAACTTGGGGATAATCAAGTGTGGGGTAACAAGGTTGCATCTGTAACACCCCCAAATTTATACAACTCAGTACAGCGGAAGACTAGTTGGTGTTACGGGATAGCACATTACTCACATCATAGACAACGCATAAAAATCGCGTCGTTTAATAATAAATCATTTCCATTCATAAATATCAAATTTACATCGGTCCCAAGTCATCACATTTCATACAAACTTTTATAAAATATTTGAATGGAAAATATTGTTTAAGTGCGGGCCATGAATTCTTGTCGTCTTCCCGAGAATTACCTTCAAGTACCTGAGATAAAACATGTTAAAAGAAAAGGTCAGCGATAACGCCGAGTGAATTCATAGAGTTTAATAAATTCCATCAATATAATATCAGTATAAAATTATTACTGAAAATCATTTTGTACAAATCATTTTAATAGGCCGTAAAATAGCCAAAATCATTTTATACAAATCTTTGTAATAGGCCATAAAATTAGCCAAAGTCATTTTATATAAATCCTTATCGAAAATCATAATATAGGCATTTGCCGTAAAAATCATTGTACGAGCCAATGTCGTAAAAACATCATACAACATGTCTTATGACGTTGTATAAAATCAAATAAAAACCGTTATATGAATATGGTTATGAAAACCAAAAATACAAACATAATATCAATAGTATGACCCTGTATTGCTAGTCAGGCAATACATCATAATTCGGAGCGTCTATTAGTATTTCGTTAATTTTGGATTATTATAAGCCGCATGACATTGTTACCTTACTAAACCAACAACGGGTAGCTAACCCGATACCAATTTTGCCCATCTAAAGTAGCGTGTCGTCACAAAGGTCACGCTATGGAAATCTTCTCATACATTAATTCGCTTACCAATCAATGTGGCACGACGGGGATCAACCGTCAAGGCGCGAACTGGGGTGATCGTCCCCAAATAGTACTATTAAATGCATAAGCGTCTACCAACTCCCGGTAGTTCACAATTCATGCTAATGGGACTTTTAGTGACATAAACTAACTTTAATAATCCATTTTATTTCATCTATCGGGTCCATTAATCATTTATCGGGTCATACAATCGGGTCATTCAATTATTCGGGTCCAAAATCAATAAACAAACAATCGGGACAAATGGTGTCCAAACTTTTATAAAAACTAACATGTTATCTCCCTCGCGGGTTTATAAAGCATTTATAAAACATTTAAAAATGTGCGAGGCTATGAACTCACGTTGATGTGGGAAGGCGGGTTATCGGCAATTTGGACGTACGGTACGTGCTTCAATCACGGAAACCTAGACAAATAATAATCGGTCTTAGACGTTTGTCCAATGACTTTATTAAAATATCAATTATATATAAATATTATGATTATTTATATATGATGATCAAGTGGGTTTACATATTCTCGTTTACTCATTTTAGTGTTATGTGTCGGTAACATTTATACTAGTTCACTAGTTTTACCTATTTATGTATTTTAAGTCCAATAAACTTATTATAAGTTATTTAACTTATTTTAATCCATTTTGTACTTATATTATCAGTACATACACTTTCAAGTTGGGCCCAAATGGGTTAAGCCCAATAGATTCTTTTTACAAGTTTTTATCCTATTTAGTCCATTTATTAGTCCAATATGTTTATTTTTAACTTGTTAATGTCCGTATGCCCTATAGTTCGGGTTTTATCGATTTTTACTTGTTATACATGTCTATATATCAGTATATAAGTTTTATAAAGTTTTCATTAGACGGGTCCAACCATCTAAGTTTTATTTAACAAAAACGTTAATTTTACGGCAATAGCCGAAAAAGTCGTAAAAATCATGTTTATAGTTTTTATTATTTATAAACATTATTTCACCACCATTTATATAATTTATCCATTTGATTAAACTTTTATATATATTTATATAAATAAGTTTTATAAGTTAGTGGGTTTTTATTTTATATTTTATATATTAAAATGTGAGTGCTTATATAATAGTATTATTTTTTAATTTCCAAAAATCTGATTTTTAACTTCATCTTCACCAAAACTGCCATATCTTGAGTTCTATATGGAGATAGAAGCTCAAATTTTTATCACATAAACTACATGTTATGTGCTACATTTAACTCTCCTATAGCTACTGTTGAATCATCTTCTAAATATTTCCTAAAAATCGTCCAAAACAGTAACTTCATATTTATACCCTAAACTTGTTTTGATCATATCTCACTCATTATTTTGATTCCATTGCATGGCCAACTCTCACATGTGTACAAGACCCATAGCTTACTGTAAATCCATTATTCTTCATCATTTTATCAGTCCATGACCTGTTTACTTACTGTTTTATACAGCCATGTAAATTAATCAAGATTTTAACCTTGTTTCATATGGTTTTTCACCTTTTTAATCATGTTTATTAACAACAAATCCCCACATAACATTTTTATCATCATATAATCATCATAAATATATACAATAGGAAATAAAATACATGTTTACATAATCAAAATAACAAGTAGATGAGGAGGACAATCTTTATACCACCAAGTTGATGTAGGTTATGATTTGGACATGGTTTTTGTTGGAGAAACTTGTGAATAACTATGACCATCTTCAAGACCACCCATCTACATGAACACCTTGATGAAAATCAGCCCTTGACTCCTTTTAAAACTCATTGCTAGTTGTTAAAATCACCTCCAATCAACAAGTCTTCAATAGGTTTCAATCTTATGCAAGTTAAACATAAGATTTATGGTAGAAAATTTGATGAACATTGTGGTGGTGGTGGTAGTATGGACGGCACAAAGAGGAGAGATGGAGAGAGTTTTTGAGTTGATTTGCATGTGTGTGTGTGGTTTAGTTGCTAGTTTCCATCTTAAGTGGTTTTGGTGAAAGGTGTAGGACAAGTGTCCTATATCTTTGTAATAAAATGACACCTTATGGTGTGTTGGCTTATGTTGGATGCCACACACATAGTGGGGTGGGCAAGTGTAAAACTTGTCCCATCCCACTAATTTACGGGTACTCCTCGATTCTAGTTTCCTCGATTTGCGTGCCCTCGGGTCGTTTTACGAAAAACGTTTTTATAAATTATGAATCAACGACACAAAACGAATCTAATAAAAATTGTCTCATAAAAAACGGAGTTCGAAAACGTAAATACGTAATCCTAAGGTTTCCGGTTTAGTCGTAAAGGACGTTAAAATAAAATCGTAAGTCCTAATCTCTTCTCGTAAATTTGTGAGTTTATGAATCAACACAAATTTAAAACTCCAAAATAATATTCATGGACAAATTTATTTTCTGAAATGTCGGACTGTCACCAAAGACGGTGTATGTAAACGTAAGCACGTAACGTTGAATCCTCCGGTTTAGACGTAGTCGATGCTACTCCAAGACGTAAATCCAAATTTCTTCTCAAAAATAAGTGAGTTCATATTGTATCATTAAAATAATATTTTCAAATAATATTTGAGAATAAAATATCAATCGTAAATTGACGGATTGTCACAGCATTTACCCCTAAACAGGATCTTTGTCCTCAAAGATCATCTTACTTTACTACTCGCTTCTTATAGAGTTAAAGCCATGTGGGTATTTCCTCCACATTCGGTCTTTTCTCACAAGTGCAATTCATTATAATACGTGAGTTTCATCAAACATAACTACGGGAATAAGATCAGGCTAAATGTTGACTTACTTTCTCTATCCATGATGTTCACGGGTTTCTGATGAATGCAACTTTTCTCCGATCTAAGCTCTACTAAGAATAATCAGATTCTCACTTGATAGATATTCCATCAAGTTCGATATACGAAACATAATTCACGCAGTCTTTGAAGTCCTGGGGTAGATCCAGCTTATATGCCTTTCAATCCCAACTTTTTCATCATCTCAATGGTCCCAAACAACGGGGACTTATATCCCATGATTTGTCAGATCATGAATTCATTTTTCCAAGGTTAAAAATTGTGGCATAACTTCGCTACCCATTTGGCACTTCAGATCTACATTTCACATTCACATAACCTCTTGCCCACTACCGGCATTCAATAATCAGATCCTAATTTCACCAATCATTTCAAGTCTCGCGGGTCGGGTATTTTGTAAGGTTAGGTTCGCCATCATAGGAAACCTTAAACCTAAAAGACATGTCCAACTCACAGTGGGTGTATGTCGGATGTCTTCATCTCAACTCTTGCTTACAGATGCTCTAAGATTTAGATCCTAACAAGATTCAATCTCGATCCTAATACGATAGTCATCAAGGATAATCTCTCCAAAGGAAAACGATTATACTGTCTATTACCAAAGGTCAATCATTCAAACATAAAACAACACTTATATTACTTTGTATCGTTACTTTACCTCGTCCCTTCGATTTGGGGTGGTACATAGTACTCTCATCAAGGTTCGTTCTTATTGATTTCTGAGCAAATCTCTAGAAATTCGTTGCGAAGCGAGGATCTTGATATAGATGTTCGATACAGGCACACTATGTTTACATAACTCTTTTGCATTTATCATTAACGGGAATGATATTAGCAGATTTGGTCAGTCTGTCGACGATGACTCAAATCGAATCAAATTCAGATGATGACCTTTGCAATAGCTAGACGTTTACTAATGTATGAGGCGATGTCTGCCTTCATAATTTCTATCAGTATATCTTCTTCAGACAAAGATACTTTTAGTCATAAATGACAGGAATATTATACTTATACTTACAAATTCCAACATAACTATATCTCACAATCTCCATATTTAGGCAATCACGTGTGGTCTTTAAAATATTTTACGCTATCGGCTTCTCAACTCTAATGGTTCACATTAGCCGTGGAATCCTTTTATTATCTATATTATCCTTTTTACAACATTGTTTATTTTTATATCGTTCAGCAATTTATTTTGCACCTTCATTATTAAGGAACACGTCCTAATGGATTCTTTATCTTTTATACATAATGCGTCAGTATCTATATTCACTTCTCATGATGATGTGATTATCGTGTTCATAATTCACTCAGGTATTCTTTATATATTATGCGTCAGTAATTACGTTCACTTTCCTGATGAAATAAATATCATAACCGTATTTATTCAAAAATTATTTCTTCACATTTTCTGAGTTTTAGTTTCTTCTTAACTATTATTTTTATCCGTTTTTCTCATTCCGTCGTCTAAAGCGTCGATAATTATTATAATTAATTAAATAATTATTAGTTAATTTTTATGAAGCGTAAACGTAAAAGTTTTAAATTTCTTAGTTCGATCAATTATATAAAATGTTCAAAAATAAATTTGAATTTAATTAATTAGATTTTTGTTGATTTATCAAAAATATTTAATGAGATTCGTAAATGTTCGAAAAACCTTTGTTTATACCTTGGTCAAAATTTTCTTAGTTGAAAAGCAAAAATTGTCGTTTTAAGTTTTCAGGTTATGGTATAAATGGTTTTACTCAATCCTTCTTAAGTTATCTTGAGGTATACACAAACATTTACCCCTAAACAGAAGTTTAGTTAAATGGTTTGTGTATAAGGGAGTAATCCCTTAAAATCCTTTGTTTAAAACATTTGTCAAAACATATTTCCATTTCTTTTTGGTAAAATCCAAAGTCTTAAAAGGGCTCTTAATTTTTTTGAAGAGTCTATATGCATACATCTTACCATTATTAATCCAACGGTCATTTTACGTAAAGGATTAAGTCCTTAATCACATGTTAAATATTTAAGGTATAGGTTTTCATTGTTTAGCCAATTCAGGGCAATCTATAAATAATTATTAACTCATCCTTATTCTTATAAACAAACAAATGATCCTTAATGATCACAAGCATGAAGTTATCAATTTACAGCCTACACACGTGATTCACCAAATTTATGAATGCGACATGTGCATCGGTCAATCCAAACGAGATCACGTGAAACTCATAATGTTCATTACAAGTAACGGATGTAGTGATTGGAATAGATAATCTCTTTCGCAGATGCGAAGTAGATAATAACCATACCGTGGATCAAATCTTTAAAACATACGCTAGAACCTTGTAAATGATCGAATAAATCTTCCATTTCGAGTTATGGATAACGTTTTCGATTGTCAATTTACTCAGTCACAGTAATCTATAAATATAAGGAATGATAACACCATAGCTCTTCAGGATGACAGGCTTGGTATAATAAAATCTTTCTCCGACAACTTTCTCAGTTGTACGGTAATTCCTTAAATTCAGATGGTGCTGACGTACAGTGCACAAGCCACAAGTGCAGCACCAGAAATATAATCAATACCAATTTCAACTTGCCTTAATGGCGAAAGTCTAGGTAATTCATCAACAAATACTTTCTAAAGTTTCAGATAACAGAAACATCTTTTAATACATCCATATTAGGTTCCTCTAGATTATAATATCAATAACTAATTCACAACCATTCGCGATATAATTTCAGGTCTAAATGCGGGATATGGGCATCCGTCAAGAATTATTTAGATCACTTTTGTTAATCAACATCTTATCATTTAGGGGAATTCTACTCGAGTTCCCATCAATTCAGACAATGTCGTCCTGTCATAATTAATCAATCCATTCTACCGGCATTATCAATTTTTCAGTTTCATTACCGTCGATAAGATGTGAACTTCTCAAAAGACTAACAATAACTCATAATCCTTCACAAATCAAGGATATATGGAGACACAACTACTATTAAAAGAGTAAGGTCAACGCATAATCTATGCGAGAGAATTTCAAATCAGATACAGACGAAAACATTTAACGAATATGAATATATCCCATGTTTTCATAATTTGAGTACGCATTCGAAAGCTCCTCGGATCGTTACCCAGGTCATTCAAATGAAATCAAATCATAAGAAATGATAAGAACGTCAATACATCCAGTCGGGTATCAACACTCGGTAATCAAATACTTTTCCTAAGAACCTTACTACGGAAGAATTGGACAAGAAGGAATTGTCAATTGTCAAATAGGACAATTTCCATAGATGAGTAAATTCGACTCAGAAGAATAGATGCTACAGGCACATATGTAGATGTCTCTAACATTATGTCCTTATTTTTCACTTCTTGCAGATCTCATTAAAATTTAATCTTTCACAATCTTCAAAGAAAATGTAGTGTTTATTGATCAGTGTTATGGTGACTACTAATCAGCCTTGCATAGTCCATTCCAAATTGTATGTAGGCGCGCAACTAAATACAATTTCAAGATTAACGATGCAATACTCAGTTCGTCAAAATTTTATCATCATGTTTATAATAGAAACATTTTCATGCTTAATTCTTAAATAAGAATCAAAAATAATTTGCAAATATTTCCTTTGTTATGAAAACAATTAAGTTTCCAAAGCGTCTCATAAACAAATTCATTTTGATATCAATCACTTATAAATCTCACTTTGAATAATCCTTATTGTGATGAAAATTTAATTTCCTCAAAGGATACCGTTTTAACTTTATAAAAACAATGTGTGATCTGCAGAAGAGTGATGAAAGCTTGTTCACCAAGAGTTAACTACGATATGATAGGAAATGAGCTTAGCCAAATAATCATGAGGTTCATGACTTCGATGGCACTCAGGAATACAAAGAGAATAATCCACAACGTAACTCAATTCGAGATGAGTACTTGTTCAATGGTTGCATCACTAATGCGAACATTAGGATGAAGCAATAAAGGATAGATAACATCGAGACATGTAGAGATTAGCAATCAAAGGTAGTCTTTTCATTAATCACAAACAAGTCAAAATTGTACCGTAACACATTACGTGTCACTATGTCATACAATTCTCAGAACTCATCCTACCAACTGATATCTCAGTTAAGTTAGGGATTTTTAAAAGATACCACAATGAATACTAATCTACAAGAGTCATTAGGTGTTCCATATGTCCCGGAAGATCCATCGGCCCCAATTCAGAAGAAGATTTCTTCAATTTATTTCTTGGACACTGGGCATCCTCGTTAGTGGACAATGGTCTAGGAATAACCCTTAACACGAACCTACAATCATTTAAAACCTTATAATTCAATCACGGAACTCAAAAACTTCCTCTTAACAATTTCTTATTCCATACAGGTTAAATTTTACTTTATTCAAGTTCTAACCAATTTATACTCAAGGCGATATTCTACCTCATTCTCCAATACCTTCAATCTTATTTTTCGGCCTTGTAAAGGCAATACAATCTCAATATGAATCAACACTTAATTTCCAATCCTATTAGCTCTTACAACAACAATTATCAAATGAGTCATTAATATGAAATGACTTGATCATTCAACTTAGACTTCTCGGAAAGGTATTAGTGGCATGAGGCTTTTGGGTAATGGTTCTAATGACAGCCTCAAGTGCAACATTCACCCTTTCGATTTCAAGTTTCAGAATTGGGTGACAACGAATCAGATGACATCTTTCTAGGTGGTAAGGTTTTGTCAAACTCCACTCTATAAGAAAAGATCATCCTGACATCGATATCAGATTTAATCTTGCCAATTCTTTTTCAATATCACAATCAACTAATATCTACACTTCTATGAATATCAACCATTTGTTGGGATCATAAATATCCACAACTTGGTTTAGATCTAGGATAGCGAGAATTCCTACGAGAATAGCTTCGATTAATTTACTAGGGGATTTAGGGTTACTTGTGACAATCTACGTCGTATAAATACCTCGTATAAAAATCAAAATAATCATCAAACAATCATGTAATAAAATTACATCATATATATATAATCCAAGTTATATATATATATATTAAAATAACACTTCTCAGTCTTGGCCTTGTCGGTAACTCGGGAATTCTTCGGCACCGTTATAGTCAAAAGATTTTTAGACATTTTTAGGAAAATGTTTATAGTTAAAAGATTTTGAAATGTTTTATTCAAAACCTTGGTTTTAAAAATCTTTCGTTCTCTATAACGAGAGCTCTGGTACCAAACTGTAACACCCCCAAATTTATACAACTCAGTACAGCGGAAGACTAGTTGGTGTTACGGGATAGCACATTACTCACATCATAGACAACGCATAAAAATCGCGTCGTTTAATAATAAATCATTTCCATTCATAAATATCAAATTTACATCGGTCCCAAGTCATCACATTTCATACAAAGTTTTACAAAATATTTGAATGGAAAATATTGTTTAAGTGCGGGTCATGAATTCTTGTCGTCTTCCCGAGAATTACCTTCAAGTACCTGAGATAAAACATGTTAAAAGAAAAGGTCAGCGATAACGCCGAGTGAATTCATAGAGTTTAATAAATTCCATCAATATAATATCAGTATAAAATTATTACTGAAAATCATTTTGTACAAATCATTTTAATAGGCCGTAAAATAGCCAAAATCATTTTATACAAATCTTTGTAATAAGCCATAAAATTAGCCAAAGTCATTTTATATAAATCCTTATCGAAAATAATAATATAGGCATTTGCCGTAAAAATCATTGTACGAGCCAATGTCGTAAAAACATCATACAACATGTCTTATGACGTTGTATAAAATCAAATAAAAACCGTTATATGAATATGGTTATGAAAACCAAAAATACAAACATAATATCAATAGTATGACCCTGTATTGCTAGTCTGGCAATACATCGTAATTCGGAGCGTCTATTAGTATTTCGTTAATTTTGGATTATTATAAGCCGCATGACATTGTTACCTTACTAAACCAACAACGGGTAGCTAACCCGATACCAATTTTGCCCATCTAAAGTAGCGTGTCGTCACAAAGGTTACGCTATGGAAATATTCTCATACATTAATTCGCTTACCAATCAATGTGGCACGACGGGGATCAACCGTCAAGGCGCGAACTGGGGTGATCGTCCCCAAATAGTACTATTAAATGCATAAGCGTCTACCAACTCCCGGTAGTTTACAATTCATGCTAATGGGACTTTTAGTGACATAACCTAACTTTAATAATCCATTTTATTTCATCTATCGGGTCCATTAATCATTTATCGGGTCATACAATCGGGTCATTCAATCATTCGGGTCCAAAATCAATAAACAAACAATCGGGACAAATGGTGTCAAACTTTTATAAAAACTAACATGTTATCTCCCTCGCGGGTTTATAAAGCATTTATAAAACATTTAAAAGAGTGCGAGGCTATGAACTCACGTTGATGTGGGAAGGCGGGTTATCGGCAATTCGGACGTACGGTACGTGCTTCAATCACGGAAACCTAGACAAATAATAATCGGTCTTAGACGTTTGTCCAATGACTTTATAAAAATATCAATTATATATACATATGATGATTATTTATATATGATGATCAAGTGGGTTTACATATTCTCGTTTACTCATTTTAGTGTTATGTGTCGGTAACGTTTATACTAGTTCACTAGTTTTACCTATTTATGTATTTTAAGTCCAATAAACTTATTATAAGTTATTTAACTTATTTTAATCCATTTTGTACTTATATTATCAGTACATACACTTTCAAGTTGGGCCCAAATGGGTTAAGCCCAATAGATTCTTTTTACAAGTTTTTATCCTATTTAGTCCATTTATTAGTCCAATATGTTTATTTTTAACTTGTTAATGTCCGTATGCCCTATAGTTCGGGTTTTATCGGTTTTTACTTGTTATACATGTCTATATATCAGTATATAAGTTTTATAAAGTTTTCATTAGACGGGTCCAACCATCTAAGTTTTATTTAACAAAAACGTTAATTTTACGGCAATAGCCGAAAAAGTCGTAAAAATCATGTTTATAGTTTTTATTATTTATAAACATTATTTCACCACCATTTATATAATTTATCCATTTGATTAACCTTTTATATATATTTATATAAATAAGTTTTATAAGTTAGTGGGTTTTTATTTTACATTTTATATATTAAAATGTGAGTGCTTATATAATAGTATTATTCTTTAATTTCCAAAAATCTGATTTTTAACTTCATCTTCACCAAAACTGCCATATCTTGAGTTCTATATGGAGATATAAGCTCAAATTTTTATCACATAAACTACATGATATGTGCTACATTTAACTCTCCTATAGCTACTGTTGAATCATCTTCTAAATATTTTCTAAAAATCGTCCAAAACAGTAACTTCAGATTTATACCCTAAACTTGTTTTGATCATATCTCACTCATTATTTTGATTCCATTGCATGGCCAACTCTCACATGTGTACAAGACCCATAGCTTACTGTAAATCCATTATTCTTCATCATTTTATCAGTCCATGACCTGTTTACTTACTGCTTTATACAGCCATGTAAATTAATCAAGATTTTAACCTTGTTTCATATGGTTTTTCACCTTTTTAATCATGTTTATTAACAACAAATCCCCACATAACATTTTTATCATCATATAATCATCATAAATATATACAATAGGAAATAAAATACATGTTTACATAATCAAAATAACAAGAAGATGAGGAGGACAATCTTTATACCACCAAGTTGATGTAGGTTATGATTTGTACATGGTTTTTGTTGGAGAAACTTGTGAATAACCATGACCATCTTCAAGACCACCCATCTACATGAACACCTTGATTAAAATCAGCCCTTGACTCCTTTTAAAACTCCTTGCTAGTTGTTAAAATCACCTCCAATCAACAAGTCTTCAATAGGTTTCAATCTTATGCAAGTTAAACATAAGATTTATGGTAGAAAATTTGATGAACATTATTGTAAAACCCGCATGCTTTTACCATGAATAGTGCCTTTAAGATCGTACGTCCTAGATTAAAACTTACCTCAGTTAGTATTGATCACATTCATGTGCTAATAATCAAGCAAGTGCATACGTGTATGACATGATAAGTATCGATTACGTACAAACTCATGATAAGCAGTTAATAAGTAATTACTATGCACGATCACGTAATAATTATTTAAACAATAATTAATCACGAACATGCGATCATGAAATCATGAACATAATTAAAACACGAACTAAAATAATTACGTAAATACATATAATATAATTACGAGAGTTAAGAATACGATAAACTACATGATAAAATAAACAGAAACACTTTAAACACGAACACGTTTAACCACGAACGAACACGAGAACACACTTATTATTTAGACACGAAAAACATTTGGGTTACCCCTTGTGGGCCCCATATCCACGAAATTTGGAAGAAGAAATGGGCTTAGCCCATGCAAAATTACTAACATGAAAAATTTGGAAAACTTGTTCATTTTGACAAAACCTAGAAAAAAGATAAAACCCTAAAAAGTTTCTCCTCTCCTTCTTCCTCCCCATTTTTGGCCGCCACTTCTACAACACCAAAGGAGGTGTTCTTGTTGATTTTGATCATGGATATTGTACAAGTGTTAGTGTTTGTTCATCCTTTATTGATCCACACATTCGGTATACCTTTTTAACCTTTCTTTTTAATTATTTCTTTTGATTTGATTTGGTAAAATTAATTAAGAACATGATGTTTTTAAAACCTAATTAAAAACATAAAATTAACATGTATTTGGTTAAAGGGTAAAATCAAAAGGGTGTTTTACGGGTGTTTGGTTTAGCCGACGCCTAGACTGTGCCCTAAGGGGGTCACGGCTTGGCCTAGAAACCACCACCGAGACCATGTGGTCCCGGTTTGGTGGTGTGGGTCCCACGGCAGCAAGGAACCAAGGGGAACCCCGATTTGGTTCGGGGTACGGTGTCGATTTCATGCCCGGTTCACGGTTCGTTGGTTAAATCATGATCTATGTTACATGTTAATTTTTATGAATCATGAACTTAGGATATAAATTAATTAATAACATGAGATATTAATTAAATCATGACTTAGGTTATTCTAATTATTAATTTAGCATGATATTAATTTAACCTAAGTATTTTATGTTATAAGTTATAATTAATTAATTATTTAAAACATGCCTATAATTAATTAATTTAGACATGACTTAGGTTATATTATTAATAATAATAATACACATTTTTAACCTAAGTATTTTCATTTCATTTTAATTAAAACATGTTATACTTTAATTAAAATGCTTAACCTATAGTTTAATTAAAATACATGAAATAATAATTAAACTATATACTATATCATATGACTTAAGAAATCAGCTTATAAACACGTAGACTTATATGTTAGCTTATGTAATCAGCTTATAAACACGTAGACTTATATGTTAGCTTATGTAACCAGCTTAATTCTAAATATGGAAACTTCTAATTATAGAAACTTAATTAAATAAGGCAACTAATCTATTAATGGAAACCTTCTATATATGGAAATCTATCTAATTCAGGCAGCTAATCTAATCATGGAAACCTTCTATATATGGAAACTTATTTAATTAAGGCAGATGATCTATTTTTGGAAACTTTCTATTTTTAGAAACTAATCTATTTTAAGCAGTAAGTTCTATTTTAGGAAACTTTCTATTTTTGGAAACTTTCTATTTTTGGAAACTTTCTATTTTTGGAAACTTTCTATTTTTGGTAACTTTCGATTTTTGGAAACTTTCTATTTTTGGAAACTTTCTATTTTTGGAAACTTTCTATTTTTGGAAACTTTCTATTTTTGGAAACCTGCTATTTTTGGAAAGTTACTTATTATTACACAGTAAGTATAATAATACATGAAATACCAGTAGTACTTAAACAGAGTAATCAAAATACAAGATAAACACTGTTTAAGACTTTAAACAGTGAACCATGACCTAAAACATACCAAGTCAGCTAAAATGAGACATAAAACCCAGTACGTAATCAGTGAATCGATACTTATACACGTGTGTATTCATGTAGCTTTAGTGATCCAGAAGTAGGAGTCTTTCTTCCGTTCATTCACTGGACTTGAGGTACGGATTCCCGTCCTTTCAGTATGGACATTCTTTCCTTATTAGGATTTTCCCCGTATGCAGCCAACTGTTTTCCCCAGTATTTGTTTTATTGTTTTGAACTGCTTATGTTTAATTAGCATAATCTATAGCCATATACAAGCATGACCAGTTTCACCTAGTTATGGAGGTACCATAACCATAGCATTGGAGGCACCGATGTTATGACTTCCCCACGGCGGAGTGATTGCTCGTGGCGTCCCTTTTCAGTTTTGGCCATATTATTATATCAGGTGGGGCGTATGGGTGCATCCTAGTTACATGTTTTATTCAGTTTATCATGGTGAATGTGGTGTGTGCCTTGCATCCTTCACAAGGAGTTGATCCCTCCTACCCAAACCAGTATATTAATTAGAGGCATCCCCTCTAATCAGCATGATGAGGTCACCCCTCCAAGTATTCATGCACGTGACCTTTTCATGACCTATATGGGCTATGGTATATATATGTTAAAACAGTTTTCACAGGATAAACATAAGGCTTTTCAAACTATAAAACCAGTTTTCTTGATACTTAACCAGTTTACTCAGTACTTAGTCTTCCGCTGTTATATGTTACATGTTTACTCTATTTCATGCTATATTGTATATCCGTGCACTGAGCGTTTTGCTCAGCCGTTACTTTCCATTCCATGTCCCAAAACGGCAGGTACCCAAGACTCGAGCATTTGGAGGACGTGCATAGGATGGAAGCTGCCATAGACTTCTTCTCCTTTTGCCTTCATATATTAATGCTTGTTCAGTCTTTCATTCAGTTCATTTACTTTGTTATGTTTTGGGCTTATGTTTGGGAACCGATGTTTGATTCCGGTTTTCCCTATGGTCATGTATGTTTTACTACATATTACCTTGCATGCTTTGATGACACGCCATAATTACGCGTGACATTCCATTTATCAAAATGGGGTGTTACAATTATGGTATCAGAGCCAAGGCTTCGACCTGTAGGCTCTAAAACTTGACCTGTGACTAGTGGGTAGTCACCAGGAGCTTCCTAAGCCAACGATTGTTATTCCACGTATTGATGTTTCAGCGCGTTGTTGTTTTAACCATTATGTTTTCAGCACCTTTTTGTTTTAGCCATGACGTTTTCAGCACCTTGTTGTTTTCACCATGATGTTTTCACCAGTATCGTCTTACTAATATGGAATGAACAACCGTCATCCATACTTAGTTATGTGTCATTGTCTATGCATGATGTTCCTCGTGAACTGTGACGATGTGGACTGACCCCATTAGTTCATAATTTTCACATAAAATTTTTCTGTTAAGTTTTGACAATGATTTTTAATTATTATGTTCCATGCATTCATGCATTTATATCATATGTCATCTGTTGCAGGAATTTTGACTAAGTAATGGTTGGTACAGGACTGGCCCTATTTAGTCGCATGTGCTTTTATCGAAACTTTTAACTTTGGGACCGACCCATAGGCGTCCCCTCGCCATGTCTTTTGTTTTGGAACCGACCCATAGGCGTTCCCTCGCACATATAAAGGTTTTATAAACTACATTACGCATTCATGCACTGTTTTTCTTGCATAAAATTTTTCTCATGATTTAAATTGGCATAAATTTTTTTTCATGTCCCATCATAAGTTATTATGTCTTTATGTCAAGTATGCCTTCATACTGTCATGGTTAACTTCAGTTTCATGCTGATTATGTTATACACTTCTTCGTAATAGATGGTTTCATGTTTCCTCATGATAATTCCGTCTTCATGTTGATTATGTTTCATGCCTCTTTTGTTATTTACGTTGTCCTGCAAGACATTGTTAGATTTCTTTAATCATGCTTTCATGATAGTCATGGTTGGTTTTCATTGATCATGCTGTCAGGCAAATCATCGTTGAATTTTGTGTAACCACACTTTAGCGTTTCTCTATGCAACCAGAATGATGTCTATGCTAATACTGCCAGGTTATCATGATGGTTTTCCTAACCGTTTAACCGGTTTACTTTCCTTAAATCAGGACAAATGATCGAGCCCATACCGATCATTTCATGTGTATTCCATGTGTACTCCACGTACCGTATTTCATGTGTATTACATGTACCTTAATCCATGTGTATTCCACTTGCAATACTTCACGAGTATTCGCTAGTCGATTCTAAATCATCTCAGGCGTATGTTCACTTGCTGATATTCTACAAGGTTGTCGATGCCGCTCATAGATTGGAGATGTTACTGAAGGTTGATGCTGCTGATGTTGGGAGACGCTACGAGATGCTGATGCTGATGCTGTTCACAACCTGGAGATCCTAAAAGACGAAGACAAAGGCGTCGGAGCAAAGCAATTGGACGAGAAGATGCTTCACCATCAGACAATTCCCATCAATCATTGTCCCAAATTCATAGTTACATGTCACACGTCGTTCGGCTGTCATTTCAGCCATATGAGTTCAAACCAGTACCAGCCGGCCACTCAGCTAAATAATTACATGAGTCACGGTCATGAGGATGACCGTCATGGAACCGACAGACAAGATGATAGTAACCACTACTATGACAGCAACTATCCTAGAAATCGCAACCGAGGCTCCGGCCACGGACGTGATCAAACATACAAAAGATCAGTAGTCCAACCGATCCGCCAATTCTGGCATATTAACCTAATATTTGTAATTCTAATTGTTTCACATCTCGAGACACATGTCAAGACATCAGTCAAGACACATGTCTCACGTATACTTTCTGAGGACACATGTCAAGATACCAGTCAAGACATATGTCACGCTTACATTTCTCAAGACACGAGTCAAGACACATGACTCACGTCTGATTATGGAACATTTCTAAGAAATTCAGGGTACCCTTCAAGGGTATATCTATGTTGTTGTGCCATGTATTAATCAGGCCACGAGAATTTCAATACCATTATCGGCGCATCAGTGAGCACTGTCACGTTGCCGATGTCACTTTCATTTCTTTCACCATAGTTCATATATTCATAACCATGAAGGACGCCTTTCGTATTCCCACGCATACGAAGGTTTTCCTTCAGCTTAACGATAAGATCCAAGCTGCTAACGCATTTCCTCGGACAGACACGAGATGAATTTTATCCTAATTATGTACTATGAACACCACACCATGCTATGATTCATAATTATGTACAGTAATGTTCAGGCTCCTAAATACATTCAGCTTGATTTTCCATCAGGAAAATCCGTACAAATTATCTACGCTTACAAGCAGGTTCATTGTTAGCCATGGTCGTTAAAATTTTCTAGCTGTCAGTAAGACACGACTACTTAGGTCCTTTTACGCATAGCCAGTGGATTATTCCAAAATCTTCCTATACATTCCAGAAGAACCTACAAGGAGAAGAACTGTACCATGAGATTATGTGTCGACTACCGTCGACTTAAACAAATCACCATTCATGACCATTATTCTCCTCCACATATTGACAACATGTCCAATCAACCGTATGGTGTTACAATTATGGTGTTACAATCATTTTTTTTTCAAGATCGAACTCACGATCATGCTGCCAACAGTGACGAGTGAAAAAGCAGGACATGTCCATGACTGCTATTCGTGCACGACTCGGTCATGCCAGATTTATGATTTTGAATTAGTCTCATCAATGCTCCAACCGCATTATGGACTTAATAAATTGAGTTTCCATGAACTCCTAAACAAATTCATCAGCGTTTTCATTGAGGATAACCTGATTTCCTCTAAGCCTAGAGAAGAACAGGAAGACCATATCTGCACTATGTTGCAAATTCTATGACAAGAGAAATTCTACCCTAGAAATTTTTTTTCCAATATCAATTCTGTTTGATTACAGTGACACACTGAATCACATGGGTTTCTATGGTTAATCTTACCATGACTCAGCTTATGCGTAAAGGAGAGAACCCTACACTACATTAGGTGTTCTAGAAAATTATACGCTAGGAGAAATCTAGATTCAGAGACTCAGAGTCTCGCAAACTCCTAGGTATCAAGTTCTACAAAGCAAGATACAGTTACGTTCATATCTAGGTACCTGACATACCAACAGGTTAAGATAGGACACCAACAAACTGGGATGTTTTCATCATATGAAATTGTGAATCGAAAAGGGACAAGATCTCCATGGATTTTAGTACCAGATTTCAGCAAACTCAGAAGAGGCATGATGCTATCTGGGTTATTGCCAACAGTTTAATCAAGTCTGCAGAATCCTTACATCCGTACGGATTTCAGAACCAACAGATTGAACGAACATGTTCCAGCCAAGGCTCATCCGATCACTTGGCAACCCCTCAGCTATCGGGTCAGACAAAGATTCGTAATTGTACTCCTAACTTACTTCACGTCTTCATTCTAATTCCACGACTTGCTTTCGCGCTCACGTTCATGACACTATTCACGTTCATGATCGTATTTTGGCTAACGATATTACGTTCATTCTTTTCTCATTCTGGGAAGTTTGCAAGAACTTGAGAGACCAGACCCAAGTTTAGTATAACTCTCCATCATCAGATAGACGTTTCACGTCACATTCCACGTCTCACCTTGTAGCGTTTGGCGTTACCGTCATTATATTCTATGATCACGATATGCCTCACATGTCATGTTCATTCCACGTTCCTCATATCATGAACAAAATAGGTTACACGTATCATGGATCACGATATGTTTACTCTTACTACACTCGCCATATCTCCACGTAGCACGTTCAAAATTTTTCACGTATCACGTTCAAAATTTTTCACGTACTACGTTTCTTTATGTCTCACGCATCGTTTCTAATTATCAGTTAAGTCAGATTGTCTTGCATCGTAACGTTTCAGTTACCCTTGCACGTTAACTCTTATTTTTCCACGATCGAATTTAGGGGATCTACCTTCCGTTGATAACCAAGAATTTCTTCGTATTCCAAGTCAAGGTCAGGAGGACCAAGATTTATCATTAGTGTCAGGATCTTCTGAAGGAACCGTTCCAAGAGGGAGGCCACTTGGAAACGGACAAGTTCATCCGGACTTCTTATCCATTTTTTTTCCCTTATCGATTAGATATGTCCTTTCAGTCACGTCGCGTTCCATGTCCTTTCAAGACATGTCACGTTCCACGTTCCCTTCTACCATGTCACCTTCATTTCCGTTATTTTGCATACCTTTCCAGTTTGATTCGGGTATGTTTCGCTTCCAGTTACTTTATCTATAATTCGGGGACGAATTATTCTTTTTAGGGGGGAAGAATTGTAAAACCCGCATGCTTTTACCATGAATAGTGCCTTTAAGATCGTACGTCCTAGATTAAAACTTACCTCAGTTAGTATTGATCACATTCATGTGCTAATAATCAAGCAAGTGCATACGTGTATGACATGATAAGTATCGATTACGTACAAACTCATGATAAGCAGTTAATAAGTAATTACTATGCACGATCACGTAATAATTATTTAAACAATAATTAATCACGAACATGCGATCATGAAATCATGAACATAATTAAAACACGAACTAAAATAATTACGTAAATACATATAATATAATTACGAGAGTTAAGAATACGATAAACTACATGATAAAATAAACAGAAACACTTTAAACACGAACACGTTTAACCACGAACGAACACGAGAACACACTTATTATTTAGACACGAAAAACATTTGGGTTACCCCTTGTGGGCCCCATATCCACGAAATTTGGAAGAAGAAATGGGCTTAGCCCATGCAAAATTACTAACATGAAAAATTTGGAAAACTTGTTCATTTTGACAAAACCTAGAAAAAAGATAAAACCCTAAAAAGTTTCTCCTCTCCTTCTTCCTCCCCATTTTTGGCCGCCACTTCTACAAAACCAAAGGAGGTGTTCTTGTTGATTTTGATCATGGATATTGTACAAGTGTTAGTGTTTGTTCATCCTTTATTGATCCACACATTCGGTATACCTTTTTAACCTTTCTTTTTAATTATTTCTTTTGATTTGATTTGGTAAAATTAATTAAGAACATGATGTTTTTAAAACCTAATTAAAAACATAAAATTAACATGTATTTGGTTAAAGGGTAAAATCAAAAGGGTGTTTTACGGGTGTTTGGTTTAGCCGACGCCTAGACTGTGCCCTAAGGGGGTCACGGCTTGGCCTAGAAACCACCACCGAGACCATGTGGTCCCGGTTTGGTGGTGTGGGTCCCACGGCAGCAAGGAACCAAGGGGAACCCCGATTCGGTTCGGGGTACGGTGTCGATTTCATGCCCGGTTCACGGTTCGTTGGTTAAATCATGATCTATGTTACATGTTAATTTTTATGAATCATGAACTTAGGATATAAATTAATTAATAACATGAGATATTAATTAAATCATGACTTAGGTTATTCTAATTATTAATTTAGCATGATATTAATTTAACCTAAGTATTTTATGTTATAAGTTATAATTAATTAATTATTTAAAACATGCCTATAATTAATTAATTTAGACATGACTTAGGTTATATTATTAATAATAATAATACACATTTTTAACCTAAGTATTTTCATTTCATTTTAATTAAAACATGTTATACTTTAATTAAAATGCTTAACCTATAGTTTAATTAAAATACATGAAATAATAATTAAACTATATACTATATCATATGACTTAAGAAATCAGCTTATAAACACGTAGACTTATATGTTAGCTTATGTAATCAGCTTATAAACACGTAGACTTATATGTTAGCTTATGTAACCAGCTTAATTCTAAATATGGAAACTTCTAATTATAGAAACTTAATTAAATAAGGCAACTAATCTATTAATGGAAACCTTCTAGATATGGAAATCTATCTAATTCAGGCAGCTAATCTAATCATGGAAACCTTCTATATATGGAAACTTATTTAATTAAGGCAGATGATCTATTTTTGGAAACTTTCTATTTTTAGAAACTAATCTATTTTAAGCAGTAAGTTCTATTTTAGGAAACTTTCTATTTTTGGAAACTTTCTATTTTTGGAAACTTTCTATTTTTGGTAACTTTCGATTTTTGGTAACTTTCTATTTTTGGAAACTTTCTATTTTTGGAAACTTTCTATTTTTGGAAACTTTCTATTTTTGGAAACTTTCTATTTTTGGAAAGTTACTTATTATTACACAGTAAGTATAATAATACATGAAATACCAGTAGTACTTAAACAGAGTAATCAAAATACAAGATAAACACTGTTTAAGACTTTAAACAGTGAACCATGACCTAAAACATACCAAGTCAGCTAAAATGAGACATAAAACCCAGTACGTAATCAGTGAATCGATACTTATACACGTGTGTATTCATGTAGCTTTAGTGATCCAGAAGTAGGAGTCTTTCTTCCGTTCATTCACTGGACTTGAGGTACGGATTCCCGTCCTTTCAGTATGGACATTCTTTCCTTATTAGGATTTTCCCCGTATGCAGCCAACTGTTTTCCCCAGTATTTGTTTTATTGTTTTGAACTGCTTATGTTTAATTAGCATAATCTATAGCCATATACAAGCATGACCAGTTTCACCTAGTTATGGAGGTACCATAACCATAGCATTGGAGGCACCGATGTTATGACTTCCCCACGGCGGAGTGATTGCTCGTGGCGTCCCTTTTCAGTTTTGGCCATATTATTATATCAGGTGGGGCGTATGGGTGCATCCTAGTTACATGTTTTATTCAGTTTATCATGGTGAATGTGGTGTGTGCCTTGCATCCTTCACAAGGAGTTGATCCCTCCTACCCAAACCAGTATATTAATTAGAGGCATCCCCTCTAATCAGCATGATGAGGTCACCCCTCCAAGTATTCATGCACGTGACCTTTTCATGACCTATATGGGCTATGGTATATATATGTTAAAACAGTTTTCACAGGATAAACATAAGGCTTTTCAAACTATAAAACCAGTTTTCTTGATACTTAACCAGTTTACTCAGTACTTAGTCTTCCGCTGTTATATGTTACATGTTTACTCTATTTCATGCTATATTGTATATCCGTGCACTGAGCGTTTTGCTCAGCCGTTACTTTCCATTCCATGTCCCAAAACGGCAGGTACCCAAGACTCGAGCATTTGGAGGACGTGCATAGGATGGAAGCTGCCATAGACTTCTTCTCCTTTTGCCTTCATATATTTATGCTTGTTCAGTCTTTCATTCAGTTCATTTACTTTGTTATGTTTTGGGCTTATGTTTGGGAACCGATGTTTGATTCCGGTTTTCCCTATGGTCATGTATGTTTTACTACATATTACCTTGCATGCTTTGATGACACGCCATAATTACGCGTGACATTCCATTTATCAAAATGGGGTGTTACAATTATGGTGGTGGTGGTAGTATGGACGACACAAAGAGGAGAGATGGAGAGAGTTTTTGAGTTGATTTGCATGTGTGTGTGTGGTTTAGTTGCTAGTTTCCATCTTAAGTGGTTTTGGTGAAAGGTGTAGGACAAGTGTCCTATATCTTTGTAATAAAATGACACCTTATGGTGTGTTGGCTTATGTTGGACGCCACACACATAGTGGGGTGGGCAAGTGTAAAACTTGTCCCATCCCACTAATTTACGGGTACTCCTCGATTCTAGTTTCCTCGATTTGCGTGCCCTCGGGTCGTTTTACGAAAAGCGTTTTTTTAAATTATGAATCAACAGCACAAAACGAATCTAATAAAAATTGTCTCATCAAAAACGGAGTTCGAAAACGTAAATACGTAATCCTAAGGTTTCCGGTTTAGTCGTAAAGGACGTTAAAATAAAATCGTAAGTCCTAATCTCTTCTCGTAAATTTGTGAGTTTATGAATCAACACAAATTTAAAACTCCAAAATAATATTCATGGACAAATTTATTTTCTGAAATGTCGGACTGTCACCAAAGACGGTGTATGTAAACGTAAGCACGTAACGTTAAATCCTCTGGTTTAGACGTAGTCGATGCTACTCCAAGACGTAAATCCAAATTTCTTCCCAAAAATAAGTGAGTTCATATTGTATCATTAAAATAATATTTGAGAATAATAATTGAGAATAATATTTGAGAATAAAATATCAATCGTAAATTGACGGATTGTCACAGCATCAATCAAGTTTATTTTCCAAAAAGTCACCTTTCTGTTTTAATTTTGTGCTTCTAACCTTGTTGAATCTTAGCAGGGTTGTTATTGGAAGCTTGTGCTTGTTCTAGCTAGCACATAAGCTCATAAATTCGTGGGTGTGGATGTACATCCATGAGGTTTGTCTTGAAACCTTGAAAATCTGATAAAAATTGGATTTTTTGTGGATTTGTGCTCTACTGCTGTTCTTGTTGTTTTCTTGGCTTAAATCTGCTTAGTCTTGCATGATAATGTTGTTTATATGCTAGATTGATCATTGGGTAAACTGAATCACACTTTTTCTTGTTTAAAATTTGATTTGAAAAGATAAAGGGGTGTTTGGAACTACCTGTTTAAGTTTGAATCTTGTTATTGTGTTGTTGAAAGTTTGTGTTTGTGCTCTATATCTGATATATGCTTGGTTGAGAGTGTTTTGCTGCAAGTTTTTGGGTTTGAAACTTCAAATCAAACAATCTGCTATTACTTGTTGAATTTAACTGTTTTTGACCTAAGATTTTGGTGAAATCTAGTATTTGTGCATGCTTAGGGTTGAAAGTTGTTAAAACATCATTATTATAACTTATTTGATTATCTTGAGGTTTGAATCTGGCTTATTGGTCAAATACATCAGCAAAGTGTAAAACTGCATGTTCTTGTGTTCATCAGTAACTTAAGGTGCTTGAATCTTGCTTAATACTTTGAATCATTGCATGAAACATGTTTAGACTTGTTCATTTGAGTTTATAATAGTTTGTGTATGCATTTGGTTGAGTTTGGCTGGCTGAATATTGCTCTAAGTGCTTATTGAACCTGTTCTGCTTATTTGTTCATGTCTGTGCTTGATCTGGTGCTTTATTGATTAAACTGTATCAATTGGGTGATTGTGTTTGTGATTTTTTGATTGTTATTGACTCCTTATGATCCAAAGATCATTTGGGTGCCTTTATGTAATCTGAATCTCCAAAAAGTTCACTAAAGACAAAAAGTCAAACAAGTCAAGCAGTGGAAAAAGTTTCCACTGCTCAACACCTAAAACTAGCCCCTGCTAGTGTTAATTTGTCATCAGCTTATCAATAAGCTATTTTAGCTTATCCAGACCCGCAACAACTTATTTTTTGTGATTTTTGGATTTTTAATAATATTTTAATATTATTTTATTGTTAAAAAATAAAAGTCTGATTTTCTAAGTTTTTATATTTTTCCTTGATTATAGACACTTAATTAGGATTTTTGCAACTTTCCAAATATTTTTAGGGTCTTTTAATTATTTTCTAGAATTATTTTAAGTTTTAAGTAATTTTAATAGTTTTTAATTATGTAAAAATAGTTTTTAGTGGTTTTAAAATTTTGAAAAATACTTTTTAGCTTAATTAGGTCATTTAAAGGTTTACAAACTTTAAGATCTTGTTTTGGACTTTTTAATAGTTAATATTGATTTTTAGGGCTTTAATTAGCATTAAAAAGTCATTATTTAATTAATTAAAAGGTTTTTGGCAAGTTTGGATTTTTTGTAAACTCTTAGAATATTTTTGTGGATTTTTAGTGATTTTTAGGAATTTTTAGGGTAAAATTTTAATTTTGGTGCTTTTTACGGTTTTACGTGTACACCTTTTTCGTCTTAGTTTAATCCGTCTTCGTAACCGTCATTCTCTTCTTATCCCCTTTCTATTTTTCTTTTTCACAAATATAATCACAAAGATAATCAATTCATTATACACACACTAAGCCTCCTTGAGAACGATCCCCATTTTAGGGTCATTTGTACACGGTTTTCCTAAATCGTCGTACTTAATACTTGCCACTTTTGCTCTCTTTTCCTAAAGAGTAGTAAAACCACTACATCACCTTGTCCAAAGAGAAGATCACTCACACACTGGTGATGTGATTAAAAATGAAGCATTGATGAAGATCTGTTAGCCCTATATTTTATATAGTCGAACAAGAATGTAATAGGTCATCTTAGTCGTTAAAAGGTCTTGTATTGTAATAGGTTAGTCGGGAAAACCGGGCTTGGACTTTAAGCTAATGCTGTATAAGTTAGGGGCGTAAGCCCAAAACAAAGCCAAGCCCGGCCCATGTCTCTTAAACCCACGGCCCAAAAGCCAAGGGTATATATACCCTCTTCCATGTGTGGAAGAGGGTGTTGGTTACCATTTTGTTTCTCTCTCTAGAAGTGTTTAACCTTCCAAATTCTCTCTTGTTTCTCTCTCTACTTTCTTCTCTTTCTCTCTCTAAATATCTCTTCTAAATCTTGTGTTATGGATTGAATGGGAAAAACATTTGGTATCAGAGCCTATAGTGGATAGGTGATTGAAGATTCGTGTGGTGTGTTCTTAATTTTTCGTGGTCATTTTGATCTTTATATCACGTCCCAAAAATTTTTCTTGTGTTTTTTATGGTTTTTTCTTGATACAAATCTTCTACATAGTTGTGGTAGAGATTTGGTATTGTTACTTTGGCTAAAAACACAAAATTTTTGGGTGTTTTGATCATTTTTTGGTTTAAATTCACGAATTGGTTGAGTTTTGTCCGAGAAAAGTGGGATTTATTCCGATCAGGTCATCAGAAAAGGGCTTACAGTTATTCCGATCAGTGTAATCGGAATAGGGTTTATACATTCCGATTGGTCATTCCGATTTGACATTCCGATTGGTCATTCCGATTTGACATTCCGATTTGAGTATTCCAATTTAGACATTCCGATTGGTCATTCCGATTTGACATTCCGATTGGTCATTCTGATTTGAACATTCCGATTAGACATTCCGATTGGACATTCCGATTTGTCATTCCGATAAGAATATTGCGATTTGACATTCTGATTTGAACATTCCGATTGGACTTTCCGATTTGTTATTCCGATAAGATTATTCCGATGGACATTCCGATGGAAATTTTGTTCGAGTATTTTTCAGACTTAGCCACCATCTAGACTTGTCCCGGAACATAGGTTACACGAAGAGTTTTTTGGCGGGAAAATTATAGAAAAATTTATTTTTCCTAGACCATTTTTAGGCCATTTAAGCTTCAATTTCAAATTTTGGCGAAGCGAAAAAATTTTCGACCAAAAATTCGAATTTTCGGACCAAAATTCAAATTTTTAGGCCAATTTTAGGTTTTATTTTTTTCAAAATTTTTCACTTTTCAAATTTTTTCCTACTAGTTTTTGGCTATTTCTAACTCGATTTCAAAATTTGGTGATTCAAAATTTTTTCAGCTTACCGTTTTGTCAGACTGAGTAATTTATTGTCGGACTGAGAAAAAAAAATCATATTTTTCGGAATTTCAACCACAATCAAATCACAACACATCCACTAAGATCCGTAATCCATACACATCATATCCTCTTCGAGACATCCGTTCAATGGACATCTTCGTGGATTCAACACCAACAATGTCCATGACTGAGATGAATAAAGAGAAGATGCAGAATCCAGAGGTTCAGACAAATACTGAGACTCCAATCAGTAAACCTTCTAACAAGGATTCTACCACCAAAACCGTTCATGCAATCAAATACAAGATGTCGAAAGCAAAAGAAAGATGCATGGAACACATAAAGTTGCTTCAGTCACACCTTCAGGTTCTTTCAAGAGAAGACCTAAAAGGCACTCGTCTTGAAATTGGATTCAAAAGGGTATTCTTTTTACTATTTGGTCAAGATGTTGAGACATTCATCAGAACGATGCTACTTAAATGTGGACCATCTTCAACAAGAACTTGACAGAGACGATTTTCACGAGAATATATCCATGGAGGTCCTTTTAGCTCTCAACAATCAGTTCCAGCAATTCATTGACTCAAGTGGCTTATCCAAAAACGATCGAGAGTTCACAAGCACATACTTTACCAAATATACTCTCGTAGATCTTCAAGCGTTCAAAGAGACACTTCTTCAACATATGAGCAATATAAAGAAGTCAATTGTTGAAAGAACACGCCATCAAAGGCACTTTCAAAGAAGGGTGAATCAAAGACTGATGCAGACGAAAGAGAGCACTGTCGATATAGATCAAGCATTGGATGCTTCTTCGGTTGATACAGAGAGCAGCGGGACAGAATCAGAAACGCAGCATATCAGTACCAGCTCAGGGAATGATCAAACAACCAATGATGCGGATATCAGACCCATTTATGATGATCAGCCAATGGCTATGGTACATTTAAATGCTGAATACAATATTCCTCAACATACTGAGCAATCTGAACCCATTCTTGACACGTATCTAGTGGAAAAGGTTGATAGCAATACCACACCTGATTCATCAGATACGAGTACTAATGGTGGAGAGACTTCTCAGAATGTTAATTCTAAGATTCACGAGCTTGAAAGTCTGTTAGCTCAGAAGACAAAAGATTTTGAGGATGCCAAACTCGAATTTTCAAAGAAAAATGACAAATTTGAAGCTTATTTTGAAAAACTTGAAAAAGCAAATGTTGTTCTTGAACAAAAATTGGATCGTAAGATTCAAGATTTCAACGCGGAAAAGAACATTTTGTGAACCAAATAAATTTGTTAGAATCAAAGTTGGCTTCTCAAAATCCAAGTCCTCCGACTGCTTCATTAACTGAATTAGCTGTGCAACCTATCGACACTGTAGAAAGTAATGATGCGAATGCTGATAATGCCATATTTGATAATATGAACATTAAATTAGAACAACGTGTTGCTCAATTACTTCTACAAAATGAGCAATTAAAGGCTCAGATTCAGGAAAAGGTTTTTGCACTGACAGCGGTGAAAAACGAATTAAGGAAGATAAAAGGAAATAGTATGGATACTAAGTTACCAAAACAGTCAGTCTTGGGGAAACCTCCTTCTCAACCAGTCAGAAACCGCTCAGTTGCTAAACAACCGAATGCGTTTAAATCTGAACGACTCAAAACGTCGAATCTGAGGTTTGCATCCCAAGTTGACGTGCGTAGCAATTTACCTAAACCAGTCACTCCACAATCTAGACCCCCATTAAGAAAATCCGCTTCTGCAAAGCCCGATCACATGAATGCTTCAACCAACTCTAGAAATAGCTCCAAGAACATGCCTAGGCGTAGTTCAAAATACACGGGTCACAAAAGCTATCTAGAGGATGCTAAAAAGAATACACAAGCAAGAGATAGGACCAAACCACAACCTAGGAGCGTTATTCACACATCTAGGAATTCTAGACCCTTCTATGATGTGCACAATTCTGCCAACCCTAGGAAATCAAGAGCCTTCTCAGATGCTAAGCACTTTGTTTGCACGAAATGTAACAAATGCGTGTTTAATGCCATTCATGATGATTTTATCACTAAAGTCCTGAACAAGGTGAACCAAAAAGCTAGAGCACCTCAAAGACGGAACCCTAAAGGAAATAGGTTATCTCCAACTAAGTCTTCCGCTGTGCATGAGAAACCTATGTCTCCTAGACCTTGTCTTAGGTGGATACCAACGGGTAGAACCTTTAAAATAAATGGTCTTAGGTGGGTTCCTACTGGAAAGATATTTCCCTCTAGCTCGACAAAGGTTCAAAGTGAACCCCCACATGGTTCTCATCAAGATATCGCTAACCCACATGCAAGCATACAAACTACTGATGTAAGTGCAGGTAATAAAGTAATGTTTCAACAAGAACACAAAGGTTTTCCATATACATACCGTTCAACAAAAGACACTTGTGATGTGATTAAAAATGAAGCATTGATGAAGATCACCTTCTCGTAAAGATCTATTCATGTTCATCATTTGTTTATTTGTGTCTTGTGTAGATCCAATGTATTTGTGAATACTTGGACTAGTTGTGTTCATATAAGCTATATGTGAATACTTGGATTAGAGTTGTGTAAATCCTTTGCATATGTGTGTGCTTGAATTTGTGTTGTGTAGATCCAAGCTACATGTGTGTACTTGGATATGTTTAGTTGAGTTGTAATAAGTTGTGTTAGTTCTCACTAAACTATAAAGTGATGTGGTTGTGTATTTTGAGTTCTCATTAAACTATAAAGTGATGAGTAGTTGTGTTGGTTCAAAGTGAAGAGTCATGAAGATTGGTTCTAGTTTTCAATTAGAACTCGAAATCGAAAATGGTGAAGTAGGCAACGTTGTGAAGATTGGTTCTAGCTTTGGATTAGAACTCGACATCTAGCCTTGTGTCATAAAATGGTGAAGTGGGCAACGTTGTGTAGATTGGTCCTAGCTAAGATTAGGTCTCGACATTTAGCTTAGTGTCAGAAAATAATGTAAGTGACGTTGTAAGATTTTCTCCGCCAAGAAGGGAGCTTGTAGATATAGTGGAAATCTCGAGTAAGGTGTACTCGAGGAGTGGAGTAGGAACAAGGATAGAGCCTCGTTGCCGAACCACTATAAATCTTGGTGTCTTCCTACTAGGTTGTTTCTTTCCTACTAGGTTGTTTCTTTCCTTACTCATTACTTACATTCATTATCATTATACTTACTACATATTGTTAATGCATTAGAATTGAACCTAATTATTATGCAACTAGCTTTCAAGTAAAAGATAGATTTTGCACTCACCTAATTGAAAGGAATTTTAATTAGAAGATAAACCAATGAGAAACTATTCAACCCCCTCTTCTAGTTTCTATAATTGGTATCAGAGCGATGGTGACACAAGATCTTTGAAGTATACTGTACTTTAAAACTTGGATCGATCCATTGTCTCCTCAAATTAGAAGGTTAAGTTGTATTAAAGTTTTTCTTTGGTCAAAACTATTTTTTGTTGAAAATAATTCTTTTAAATTGATAATATTGCATCTCATTTAGATTAATAGCATTAATTCATTTTAGATTTACTCTTGAAATGTATCTACTAGTTTGCATCTTGTTATGTGTAGGTACTCATGAAGATAAATCATTCTATTGATTGTGGATTGAGTTACTTACACTTGTAGAAGACTCATCTTCTTTGATTTCCAACATCATTAAATGATGATATCAAGATGGGTAAGAGTGATACTAGTCCTTGAAGACTTAGTAGTCACTATTAGTCATTGTTGGGCTTTGCATTTGTTCCTTGAAAGCTTGGAATGCAATTTGTGACCAAGGTACGCTTTCGTTCTTCAACTCGCCCTATTGATCATTCTTTTGATCATTTATTGACTATATGCTTGTTCTTAGCATCCTTGCCTTGATATTTATATGTGGTTTGTTATTTTTTGCTTTTTCCCTCTCAAACCTTCATTGCTTGGATACTTGACTCACTATGGAGATGTAGGGTGAGTTAGTAGAAGCTTAAAGTATCAATCATGTTTTCCATGGTTTACACCCTTACGGTTAGTAGGACCAATATCATGTGTAACTTGTGCAATTAAGCTCATCTCTAGGATGATTAGTAAATCCCTTGAGATACCAAACTACTTCATTAAGTTGTAGGTGGATTTTACACATTCGAATTGAAATATTCCAAGGATATTGTTATTGTTAATCCTAGCAATAATTATCCGGTCATGTGGGAGAGAAAGTGAATTTATACTTTGCTCATGTTTTGAAATAGAATAAGAATACTCTTGAAAATGATCTTATTCTATGCATCAAAATTGATTGGTATAATTCATTACCAAAGCCGTTTAGACTTTTGCCGGAAAGACACGTCTTAAACCACTATATATGACACAAGCTCTTCGTCTCCTCGATTTGAAGAATGTAATTTGTCTCTTTAGCAATGTTCTTGGTCTTGATTCACTTCTCTTGACTCCTCTCCCCTTTTCTTCTTTGCTACGAGTAGTCGTTTGTCCGTTTCGGTCTTTTCCTATCTCGATTCAACTCGTAATCCTTCAATAAAGCATTATTACCTAGTGTTGTGGTGGTCCAGTGATATCCTAAAAGGTCTAAGATATATTTTTAAGTACTTTAAAAATTTTGGTTTTCAAAAATTCTTTGTTTTTCTTTGATAAAAACCGGCCACTGTAGGCGGTTCCTTATCATGCGCGGTTCAAATGCGCGGTTCCTTATCATAAGTAACCGCGGGCAGAAACTTCGCTAAAGTGCCAGTTTTTTTTAAATATCCCTTTTCAAACAAAACCCCCTCTCTCCTTCTCACACACAGCCGGCATGTTTTTGGTTTTCCATCATTGTTGCCTCTTCAAAAACCTTCAATCACTCAAACTAATTGATTCAAGTTTGTGGGTTTCACTCATCCATCATCCAAGATCAATTAATTGTAAGTCATTTCTTTCAATTTCATCTAATTTGTTCTAGGGTTCATACATTCATAATTGGGGATTTTTAAAATTGACATTGAATTAGAACCTTACTAGGAATAAGAGTTGACATAGTATTGTTGCTATGATTCCTTAGGTTCATATTCATTAAGATTTCACTAAAACCCACTTGTAGAACAAATCCGAATTTTGACTAAATATTTTGGTTGATTGATGGAATTGATATCAACCCATGAACAAGTTGGTAATGGCATTGTTAAATGCTTACCTAAAAACCTTGTTTTGAAAAAACAATGTTTAAAGTTCATTGTTGATCTTACATTATCAATGTGTTATTGTCAATGATGAACTAGGTACATTTTGAATATGAGAATGATAAAGATTAAACCTTGGTTTGTCAAGAGATTGATGAAACACATTCTCATGTTCTTTGATTTTTGGTTTATATGTAACATATGAGTAATTGGAGAAATATGTTTGTATGTTATTTTTAGGTCATGTCATGACTTCAGGATATCAAAATGACCACCTACTTACTAGAAGATACATGCCTAATCTTTCTTTGTTAAATCAAACTCGCTCTACTCAAAACACTTATCTTAGTCTTGAATCTTGTTGTTTCCATGAAGGACGTATTGTTCCTTATAAATTTCTTGGACTTGACTTCATTCGATTCATGTTCAATACCATTGACTTTGATTGCTTGCTTGATATAGATGAGCCAATCTTTCCTTCTTTCCTCATGGAATTCTTTAACTCGTACACACTAATGTGCATCAATAATGGTCTATCTATAAGATTTTATATCAAGGGGAAAACCATTGTGTACACTCTTGAGGAATTTGGTAAGAATCTCAGAGTTCCATATGAAGGTCAATGTAGGTTCACCGATGCTTGGGGTTTAAACCACTTAGAATCGGCCCCTATTGATGTGCATTATGTGAATGAGATTCCTTCGGCTTCGTCCATCTCTTGTGCCATTGCTAAACCTCGTGAACATCCTATTCTTGGTAATTTTGAAGGAGAATTTCGTGCTCTCACTCCTTGGGAATTACTAACTAGAGATCTTAGTGATTTTATGATCTCTTGGGCCGAAATCATTAGGGAAAATGCAATGTGCTTGGATGGTAATCACAACCATGTGCTCGCTTGTCTTGCACATATGTTGTATTGTGTTGCTACCACCATTCCATACAACCTTGCATTTTTCATAGCTATAAGAATAAGATTTGTTCTTTGTGGATCTTGTTTTACTCTTCCATATGCCATGATTCTCTCACGGCTTCTTAAGAGACTTCTTCTTGACTTTCCACCTATAAATCTTTTATCTTTTCACTCCGTGGATCGAGTCATGCTTCCTATTGAAGGGAATGTCTCTTCTGTACCCACGCATAATTCAAATGAAGATGAAAATGTCTCTCAAGACTATTCTCTAAATCCTTGTTATGACTTGTCATCATCTATCTCTCAATTGTCTTCACTAGACATTGATTCAGACTATCAGTATTGTCTCAATCTTCATCTTCAAGATCGAATAAGAAGTGAATCAAGGGAAGGAGGAAATGCTCATAGATGAATGATATATACCACTCTTGAATGACTAACATGTGTGTAAACATGTTTGGATTGTTGAACTTCATCTCCTTTATCTTTATTCTTAGGATGTTATGTATTCATTAACTAATACTTTGTTTTTGGTTATCTAGTATTTTAATCCTAATTATCCATGTTATCGATCTTTCGATTTGCATGGCTCTGTGCATCTTATGTGTTAGATAGCCTCCTAGTTTTTGATTATTATTTCACTTTGGCTTGATAAACCTTGGTATAAAATATGGGCTAGCAAAAGTTTAAGGAAGTGCTATTTTTGAACACCTCTGGTCACGGTTTCATATCGAACCCGCGGTTCCTTGGAAATAAAGAACCGCGGCCCTACGTAAGGAACCGCCTAGTATTGTTTCAACAAAATATTTGCTTGACAATGTTTTCCTTAATCTGTGTATAACTTCGATAAATTTTTTGCAAAAACCTGCACTTTCCTAAACTAGGCTACCTAATTTCATTGTTCACATAAAATGATTTTAACCTATTACTAGTTTGGATCATCTCCTTCTCTTCTTAAACCCTCCATTGTTGATTGTGTTCTTCATCCCTTCAACTCTTCTCTAAACCTTAACACACAACTATGGTATCTACTAGAACATCCAATTCCTCTAAAACTTCCTCATCCAAAAGAAACCTTATGATGAAATTCAAGTTTCCTAAACTTGGCTCTCCATCTTCTCACAAACCAAAATGTTAAGCCTCACCTATTCTCATCTCTTCATCACTTTCACCACCACTTGCTTCATGGAAGATGATTGAGGCTCACATCAAGTTGCGAACCTCCTCTTCATTCCAATCAAGAATGAATGAGTTTTCCTCACCACTCACTTCTAGTCCTCCCTTAAATGTGAATGCTCAACCTCAACCTCATCAAAGAATTCCCTTTGTTTTTGAGCCTCTTCCTTTCACTCTGTCAAATTCACCCATCTCACCCATATCACCCTTGGATACCATGCCTTCTCCACATCCTCCTCCCTCTAAAACTCCACTTTTGGGTGTTCCTCTTTCCCACCTATTTGGTGATCCACACTTGTTTGAATTTTTCATGCACAATGGGACCAATTGTCCTTGTTGCTTAAACAACTTTCACCTCATTGATATCCTTAGAATGGAGATGATTGAGGATCACATCAAGTTGCAAAGATTCTTGTTGGACTTATTTCCCAATCCTCCTCCTCTTAGGAGATGAATGATGGTTTTAAAAATCAAATGTTTTTAAAAGAAGGTCAAGCCAAAGAGTGTGGAAACCTTAGTTTCACGGATCTTTAAGCTACTAGGAATGCATCATGTTCATATGATTAGATAATCAAAACGGAATTAGAACACGACACATTAACAAGGTGTTTAGGCACAAAGAACATGAATAAAAACAAATGGATTGCTAATTATATTAATAATCAACAATCACTAGATGTGTATACATTGAATCCCACGTCTAGTCGACACACGCTTTAGGTTTACATTGTGAATGAACTTATAAATAAACCTAATACCCTTGGTTCCTTTTATAGTGTAAGGATTAGGGTTTACAAGAGATAATAATGAATAAACAAGTAAATCTTCTATTTAGATAAAAATATACAAAATATATCCTGCATATATATCCAAATAGAAGCTTCTAAAGGGTTCTTGTCTACATTTCTATCAATGCTTACATTGTACATGACAATGCTTGGATTGTACATGACAATGCTTGCTTCTGTCAACGCTTGATTTGTTCTTGACAATGCTTGGAATACACTTGTCAACGCTTGTACAAATGCCTTCATGTTTTCTTCGTCAACGCTTATGCCACATCAACTTTTTGACCCAACAATCTTCCCCTAGTTGATGTAGGCAAAACTCTTTGTATATCTCTTGTAAGTTGTACATGATCTTCAAATTGCTTCCCCTCAAGTGTAGCATGTGTATATTCCCCTTTTTGTCAAATCAACAGGGAAGTAAATAATGTATGCAATCTTGAAGATTCTCCAAATGTAGCTCTATGTAATGATCTTGAAGAAAAATAAATATAATATTCTTGTTGTAGAAGTAGAATAACCCAAACCTATGTTCCATATCTTGTATGATGTGATGAAGTGTGTAGCAGATACAAAAATCCTCATCCTCTGTGAGACACTGAGCACGATAATATTATTCCTTCAAGTGATATAAAATATGTGCATAAAGAACCATAAGAAAAATCACATATTCCTAGATCTTGTATCACTTCATCAGTAACAATGTAGGCACAAACAAGTTACCTTAAAAGTCAGTGGCTGGAAGTGCATGACTTTAAGATATGATAGAACACAAACTCGCGAAAATCTTCTTCAATCATCAAGCTTACCATAAGAATTCTTCCCCTTAAGCCAACACCTGTTCATGACGAATCTTTATGAAATAATAGCTTCATATCATATGTAAAAGTTTACATACGGATAACTCTTTTACAAGGCTACCCTGATTACATAATCTAATAAAATATCACTCCAATCAAATACTTCACTAATTGTTGCTAACTCGCATTAAAATCATTAATCCCTTTTAAAAGTATCTGAGCCATAAATATCACCTTGATATTCTGAATAAAAACGGAGATTCCATGTACCTTCGTGTGTAAATTCCTCCTTTTTGTATGCTAAAAACGTATCAATTTTCTCAACAGCAGCCATTCTTTTGTTATCCGATAACCCTTACTGTCCAAGATCACTATCAGATGTATTGTCCGATATCAGACAATACCTATCAGCGTTTGGATTCACATTTATCAGACAACTCATGTCAATGCTATCCTGTCAGCGTTCGACTTATTCTTGTCAGCGTCAAACCAATACCTGTCAACATCTCCTTCACCTGCTGACGTCTTCTAGGGCTATATCTCTTATCAGCGTGTAAAAATAATAAGAACAGTGTGCTATAATGAAGATAACATGTTACCTTAATTCCATGAAGTCTTTTGTACAACACACTTAACAAATGTACCTTCGCTGACCTAGTAACCCACGTGATATGCTTTATCTGTGTATAGTAAGTTATATAATACATATTGCAACCATGGACCACTCATTATCCTTTGTTCGTGTGAAACCAAGAATATTAAGGTAGACCCTATATTTAATTATTATTTGACCATATGCACAAGTAAATCTTGTACCCACTTTGGCAGTATACCGATGTCATCACAGTTCTATCCCACGTGAATATACAACAATCGTACCTTGTGAAAGTCAGACGCTTTAACCAATAGCATTTTAAATATGCCACGTCCAAATCACAACAGCCATATCACGTCATCATCTTCCATTGATACAATATTAATAATTCCATATATATACCAACCTGCTGATCTTACACGAAGAATAGATCTAGGGTTTATAAAAACCCTAAAACGTAATATGAGCTTACAGCAGCAGCTTGGTGTTTGATCCTTGCACAGCTTCTAGGGTTCTAAACAAACTCTAATAACCAAGAATATGATCACCATCATTAATACTAACCGATCACAACAGGGCTGCTACTATGTTTCAAGAGATGAATCTAGGGTTTATACAAACCCTAAAAATGAAAATCAACATAGCAACCAGGATCAGTGATCATACTAGGGTTCATCATGGATTCATGAATCCACTCACCAAATCTAGTATGATCTATCACAATTGACAATAACATGTCTCTTTTCTGTTCGAAGATCGATCTAGGGTTTGTAGGAAAACTCTAAATCATGAATTTATATAAAACAGGAAATCTGAAAATCACCACTGCTGCCAACTTTGACGCCTAACAACTTTTGATTGAGGGCTAATCTGGACAATCCCTCTGGTGGATGTTTAGATATATGTGTATAGAATACACACAAGAAATTTCGCGACAATCCAACGGTTCAATCAAAAGTTATGACCTTCTGAATACTGCTGCGCACAAAAAAACGTCCAGAAAAAACCCTAGACGGATTTTTCTTCTTTTCACCATACACGAACACCTTGTTGGTCATACTCACGAGCCACGAGGCTCTGATACCAATTGTGGAAACCTTGGTTTCCACAATCTTTAAGCTACTAGGAATGCATCATGTTCATATGATTAGATAATCAAAGCGGAATTAGAACATGACACATTAACAAGGTGTTTAGGCACAAAGAACATGAATAAAAACAAATGGATTGCTAATTATATTAATAATCAACAATCACTAGACGTGTATACATTGAATGCCACGTCTAGTCGACACACGCTTTAGGTTTACATTCTGAATGAACTTATAAATAAACCTAATACCCTTTGTTCCTTTTATAGTGTAAGGATTAGGGTTTACAAGAGATAATAATGAATAAACAAGTAAAACTTCTATTTAGATAAACATATACAGAATATATCCTGCATATATATCCAAATAGAAGCTTCTAAAGGCTTCTTGTCTACGTTTCTATCAATGCTTACATTTTACATGACAATGCTTGGATTGTACATGACAATGCTTGCTTCTGTCAACGCTTGATTTGTTCTTGACAATGCTTGGAATACACTTGTCAACGCTTGGACAAATGCCTTCATGTTTTCTTCGTCAACGCTTCTGCCACATCAACTTTTTGACCCAACAAAGAGGACTATGCATTCAAGACCTAGTTTTAGCTAACTTTGTAGTAGTTAGTTGTAATTTTATTTCTTGTATTTCTTTTCCTTTCTCTCATAATTTTCTCATGTGGATGATTTATGGATTTAATTTTATGTGTTTTAACCTATGGGGTCACATTAAGGAACTTCAATTTATTTAAAACTGAATCTAAATCTATCACAACCTCTAAAAACTTAACTTAAAATTGGATCAAAATGTTATGTAAATGTTTTGTCACCCTTTGTTAAGATATTGTTTTTGAATGTGTTGCTTTTATGCAAACCTATCATACTCTAGTGCTAAAAGAGGTAAAAATCCAAGATTTACAAAATTTTGAAAAAGTCTTATGTTTCTCCAAAACTTTTGAAAATCAAGGTTTGCTGTCCCCTGGACGCGGCTCCTTAGCCCCCAGGCGGCTCCATATCGATATGGAACCGCGGGCTCTATTAAGGAACCGCGTACAGGAAAGCTGTTCTTGGCTTATTTTTGGTCTTTCTTCTTTGACCACTGTCTTTCCCTAAAACCTTTTATTTTCATTTCAGATCTTCCGCCTTGTCTATTTTCTTTAAATTCTTCTCTTTTGGGAGTTCTTCTCTTCATCCCTCATAATGCCTAATTCTTCCATTCCTAACCTTGACATTTCTTTGTCACAATCTTCTCAACCTAAAGCTTCTTCTTCCTAGCTTTCAAAGAAACCGAAAATCTCGGTTCGACCCGTTTGGATCAAAAAGAACAAGAATCCTCATGATTCTTCTTCTCCAAAATCCTCCAAGAACTCTTCTTTTTCTCCGATTAAACATTGGAATGAGACTTACTCTAGAAATCCAATTACCGGAGAAAAGGAAACTCTTCCACCACCACCTAAACCTTTCAACTCTCCTCAACTCAATGACCTGTTTTATTTCCCTAATATCACTAGGCATTGTGAAAACATCTCTTATCCATTATCTCCCTCTCCACCAAACTCTCCTTTTGATGGATCTCCCCCATCTAACGACTTTGTTTTGCATCATGGTTCCTCGTGTGCTTGTTGTCGGTTTCAACAAATTGAACTTGCTCATATTTATGACAAGCTAAATTTTTGTTGAATTCCTACTCACACGACCTCCTTTCAAAGTTTTCGTTCCCGTGAACAAAACTTCGAATGATGCCTCGTCGTCTTTCTTTTCCAACTAAAGCACATCTTGTACTTTAGTTGTTTGAGTCAATAAAACTTAAGCAATCTTGGAAGGTTATCACTATTAGTGTAGCTTATGCTTTGTGATTTATTTTCATTTTTTTGTGATTTCAATATTCATATTGTGTGTATGAATATTATCTTGTATGTTATTTCATATTTGTGTAATATGAATGTTATGTGTGTTATCTATCCCACTAATTCTTTCTCACAAATTTGTTAAAAAGTTGATCATGTTAAAACTTACAGTTAATTATGGTTGATTCCATAAATTCTAAATTTTAACCCCTTGACATTTAAAATCATTTTTAATTGGTTTGGATGTTTCTTTTCTTCCTTTATTCCACCAATTGAACTATGATGTTGTCAACACACACTCTTTGGACATACTCAGTAAATACTTGCTTCTAATTTGAGATTTCTTTTCCTTCTCTCTCTCAAGTTAGTTAGTAGGTAGTGCACATATATACATTGGTGTTTCTTCTCTATCTTCTAACCTTTGTGTAACATGTCACCTTAGCTCACTCATTTGGTGCCCCAAGCAAGGGGGAGTAAGCACCAAGAGGGAGCTACTAGCAAAGTCTGGTTCTTTTCTTCTTTAAAGACTTGTGCTAACCTTTTTGCTTCGACAAAGGGGGAGAAATGATAGTGATAAACTCGTTAATAATTCGATAATCTTGTATTTTACGTAAATGAGTTTATAGTTTGTCGTAATCAAAAAGGGGGAGATTGTTGATGCAAAGAAATGCCTAAAAACAATGCTAGTACTAATTAATATTTCTTATTTTTGATCACGACAAATTACAAAGACATTTATTGTCAAACAAAATCAAAAAACGAATTATCTAACAAACACTATCATCAAGGTAATAATCATTACACTAACATATCTTAATCATGCTTAGTGATCATAAAAGTGATTAGCCTTAAAACTCACTTTTGTCAAATGTAACAAAGTTTTTTAATAAACTTTATTTTTAAGAAAATGTTTCACAAAAATGAAAATGTAAATTTGAATATGGCATATTCCAAATGCCATAAGAATATCCTTTGAAGGTTTAAACATCCTCAGATATTTCAAATTCACTAAACGATAAAAAGGAGCAGAGTCTACTCTCCGCGGTTCCTTAAGTGCCTACGCGGTTCCCTATCGATAAGGAACCGCCTGGGTAGCTAAGGAACCGCCCCAGGTAGCTGTTGGGATCTTGTCTCCTATAAATAGTGAATCAAATCTGCACTTTCATTAACCCTTTTGGACATCTTTTTCAGTCTTCTTTCTTGTTTCTAATCCTAATCATTTGTAAATGATCACTAATTGTTTTAATTATGTTTACCTATGATTATCCTCTTGATCTCCTTCTTTACCTTGTCCAAAGAGAAGATCACTCACACACTTGTGATGTGATTAAAAATGAAGCATTGATGAAGATCACCTTCTCCTAAAGATCTAATCATGTTCATCATTTGTTTATTTGTGTCTTGTGTAGATCCAATGTATTTGTGAATACTTGGACTAGTTGTGTTCTTATAAGCTATATGTGAATACTTGGATTAGAGTTGTGTAAATCCTTTTGTTGTCCCATAATTTAGATTATATAAGATAGAAATAAAGAAGAAAATAAGATGGATTCTAAAGAGAGAAAGTAGTGAGAGAAAGTAGAGAGAGGGAGGTGATAAACTTGGTGAAACTAGATTAAGAACTATGAGAACGTCCACCCTCCTAACATGCTAGGAGGGTACTTATATAGTCCACCCACATGCTGGCTCTCTAATAGACTATATTGTTTTGGGTCAGGCTTGAATAAATGCTTAGTACCTTGAAGGAGGCCTTTTAAGCTAACCATCAAGCCCGTAATGTCATGACTATTTTAACTAACTATTACAACGTTCTAATAAATATTAAAATATAAACCTATGACCGAACATTCTTGTTTGACTCAATATTTTGAGGCTAACAATCTCCCCCAATGTGAGGTCATTCCTCTTCGATATTTGGAGTTCAATAGAGATTGTGAATTTCGTCATCAGTGAGTCTTGAACGTGTAATAGTAGTGTTGTTCCTTCATGTTGTGATCTTTGAGCCTTTCTCGTTGTCTTTCGACTTTGTCTTTTATCTTGAGATCCTCAAATCATTCTTGACTTGTCTTTGCCATCTTGCGATCTTTTGTCTTCATCCACATGCTCATAATTTTCATAATCTTGAAAGCTTGCTAACAATCTCCCTTGAAGAGAAGTCATTCCTCTACATTAATTGATAAGGAAGATTTTGATCATCAGAGTTGTGGAAGTCTTTAGCTTTCTTGATTATTGAATGTCTTTGGGCATGAGAATGTGGTTATGAATTTTTGACTTTGCTAAGTACACCGTAACGTCACCTTTTTGAGACAAAAACATAGACACGGACTGAATGGGTTTGACATTGATCCTAAATCGGTAGCGTTTTACCTTCGGTCGGTGAACACCGTTACACGATATTAAATATCGTACCTGTGATTAGGTAGTTTCAATTAAGAACCTCCTTGACAGGGTTTTGCGGCTGTACTAGCCGTTCTCTTTACTAGACCGTCTCAAAGCAAGACTGCGAACATAAAGAGTGAATCAATTGGATAAATATCCGCTTGATTAAAGTCGTCAATTCAAATTCCTGGAACAAGTTTGATTCATTAAGAATCTTACCATTGTTGCTTTCTAGTTGAAACAAGCTTGATTCATAAGAATCTCGCAAGTTACCTACCGTAGCGCTGTTTGATGTTGACGCTAGAAGGATGTCCATTCGTCACTGTGAATATTAATAAATATCACTCTGAATGTTCTGGCAAGACCATAAAGATATTGCGTAGAAACCTGAAACGAGTTTGAATCAATAAAGAAACAAACCACTGTTGCTTTTCAGTTTTACATATGTTTAATTCATAAAAAATCTTACACATGACCTACCGCAATGCTGTTTGATGTTAACACTGGAAGGATTTCCACTCATCATTGTGAATACTAGGTAGTACCACTCTGAGTGTTCTAGCAATATCGCAGGGATATAGCGTATGACTCTCTTGATCTTCATCTGTGTGTCCTAACGAGATTTGATTGTTTCTTTTGGCTCTAGACTCGATTTGTGCACTTTTAGTGGTCGGAGGCTGGAGCAGATGCCACCTATTCAATATCAACTATCTCGGAGTGAGAAAGTCAATAGAAGTCGTGTTGATCTCCGTGACAATAAAACAAACTTCTTTTAAGAGAAGCCCGAGTCAGCTGGAGAGGGTTTGTGCATTGCATCACTGGGTCCATGATGCGTTGTCTTCATGATGTGTTAACCCGGTTTCTGCCTAAGTTGTATGGAGGGATTCTTTCTTTACACCCTTTATCCTTACATTTCTTTTTCATTCTTCAACCCCTTCAATGCTTACCAAGACATCATTACTAGCACCTTGTTGTGATTGTTCCAGTGCTAGCATCAGTACTTAGTCGGCATTCAGCTTCGTTCACATTCTACTCCATCTTTCCTAAGGACTTCTAATAATCTATTGGATTGTCCCTGGGAAGATCCCTCCGGTTCTGGTTGGATCATAGGACTTAAACCTAACCACCCTTTTGACACCAATAACGTCGTAAATTAAAGATGTTGTGGGTATTTGATCATAACCATGAGTGCTTGAGTCTTTAGATCACATTTTAATCACATTTTCTCCCCTATCTCTAATATATAAAATCGTTTGATATTAGAGATACCAAATTTGATTAAAATATATTGTGAAAAATAGTCTTGAAAACCTTTCGGGAGAAAAATGTGTCAAACTTAGCATGAATTTGGAACGCTCCCCCTCAAAAATTGATCCAATTGAATTGTCATTGTGAGGATGTGATCCACATTTCACTTTTTGAGGATAGGAGTTGTTGAACACACAATTTTTGAAAGATTTTGAATATCAGTATGAAATTCTTGATAAAATTATGTTCAACGCTTTTTGAAAAATCAATTCTTTTTGGCGAAAAGGTTTTTCTAAAGCATAAACTTGAGTTCATAGACTTTGAATGTCTTGATGAATCCACTCAAGTGTAAGAAGATTTCTCTTCTATTGCTGAGGGTAAGGGCACTAAATCGTACACTCCCCCGTGAATATAGATCCGGGTTGCAATATGAAAGTGATTACAAGCCATTGTGTTGAGCTCAAAACGTTGAATGTTTTGTGACAAGCTCAACCTAAGATAGATTGCTCTACCCGTTGTAGGAACAATTATCCAAAATAGACAATTTCCTTTATAAACGATAGAAATGACATGTTTTGAAAAATATTTACAACTTTCATTCGAGCTTTATGTACAAACCCGTGTTGTTATTGAGCGACATTTCTAGGTACGTCCATATTATCGATACTGAAAGACATGTCGTAAATAATATTTTAGGATTTTCAAAGTTTTTTAATTTTGTATTTTGGTTTTTCACTAAAATTTACAAGTAGATGTTTGATAGATGAATCAAGCAGGCTTCTTTGCCAGAATCTCCAGTTCTACTGGAGTCAAACATCTCATACCAATTTGCCTAACTACATACGCAAACCTCTCTTTCGAAAGAGCTTTTGTAAACAAGTCAGCTAATTGGTAATCAGTTCCAACAAAGTATAATTCAACGATACCCTTTTTAACTTGTTCCTTAATGAAGTGATATCTGACATCAATGTCCTTCGTGCGGGAATGCTGTACCGGATTGTAGGAGATGGCTATGGCGGACTTTGAGTCACAGTACATAGGTACTTTATCAAAGTGGAAGCCATAATCCGTGAGTTGTGTTCTCATTCATAGAACTTGAGCACAACACGCAGATAAAGACACATACTCCGCTTCGGCTGATGATAATGATGTGCAATCTTGCTTCTTGGAAGACCATCCCACAAGCTTATCTTGACCTAGAAATTGTGCATCACCAGAAGTACTCTTTCGTGTATCAAGACACCCTACATGATCAGAATCTGAATAGGCTGTTAGAAAGAAACCGGTTTCCCTCGGATACTAGAGTCCCATGTGAATGGTATTCTTAAGGTACCAAAAGATCCATTTAACCTCCTTGAGGTACTTTTCAGTGGGTCGTGCTTGATATCTTGCACAATAACACGTAGCATGTGATATATCTGTTCGGCTTGCTGTTAAGTACATGAGGGAGCAAATCATGGAACGATATTTCGTTTGATCTATGACATCTCCCTCCAAATCAGCATCTAGGGATGTGGTTGATAAAGGTGTCCCAACGGGGTCACATGAGGTCATACCATGCTTTTTGATTATCTCTTGACAATACTTAGCTTGGTTGATAAAGATACCACTTGGGGATTGGTGAACTTGAATTCCTAGAAAGAATTTTAGTTCGCCCATCATAGACATTTCAAATTCACTGTGAATTACGTTTTCAAACCATTTTGAAAGTTTTGGGTTTGTAGACCCGAAAATAATGTCATCAATATAAATCTGCACAAGCAAAATGTCATCCCCATATTTATAAGTGAACAAAGTTAGATCAATTGAACCTTTTGAGAAACCTTTGGATACCAGAAATTTCGAGAGCTCGTCGTACCACACCCTTGGAGCTTGCTTGAGTCCATAAAATGCTTCGTGGAGACGATACACCTTGTTAGGATAATGAGGATTGAAAAATCCTTCAGGCTGTGTGACATAGACTTCTTCCTTCAAAGGACCGTTAAGAAACGTCGTCTTTACGTCCACTTGATAAATGATGAATCCTTTATGTGCAACATAAGCAAGGAAAATCCTGGCCTCTTCCATACGAGCTACTGGTGCAAATGATTCTTCAAAATAAATACCCTCTTTCTGGCCATACCCTTTAGCCACTAGCCTAGATTTATTCTTGATGATCATGTTCTCTTCATCCATCCTGTTTTTTCAGATCCATCAAACATTTAATGATATTACATCGTATGGTCTGTCAACAAGTTCCCAGATATTAAGTCTTTCAAATTGTTGAAGTTCATCCGTCATCGATTCAATCCAAGCATGATCAGCCATGGCTTCTTTGATGTTTTCGGTTACACTGAACTCACGGCGAGTGCGAACGTACAAACATCGCCATCGGTGTTAAGCTGTCGTCTTGTACGAACGGGCTGTGAAGGGTTTCCAATTACTTGAACCAAAGGATGATCTCGGGTCCAATGATGTGTTGAAGGATGTCATTGGTAGAACGTATGCATATTTGACGGATCAACATGGCGAGTAGAAGACTCTCCAGTTTCGTGTACCGGTGTACCGAATGGGTTGATAAATTCGTCTTCGTCAAATAATGCATTTTCTGCTTGATTTGTGTTCTCTGGAGCAATGACAGTAGTTGTTGATGTTGTAGGAGTGGTTGTTGATGTGATATTCTGAGGAGGTAAATCTGCAGCAACCCGTGTTGAAGTAGATGAAGTTGTATCCTTTTGTTGTCGATGATCGGTATCAACATTCTTATCGTGAGTGACAGCGGAAGAAACCGATGCAACTTGTTTCTCCCCCATGAAATATTCATCATACATTGGTCCATATAACATTTCCAACTCTTCAATTGTCGTGTTTACTATCATATCTGCTCTTGGAACATTTCCTAGAACCAGCTTTGAACTTGACAGTTCATTGTTGTGGTCTTGAGTTCTGAGTTCCGTGCGGTTGTGAACGGAAGTCGTTTGTCGTCATGGATCGGGACTTAAACTGTTTTGTTCAAGTGCCATTTCTTGTAATTCATTAAATCGGATGTGAATAGTCTCGACTATCAATTTTGTTCTCTTGTTGTACACTCTATATCCCTTAGACTGAGTTGCATATCCCACTAGAATACATGCATCACCTTTCTCTTTCATCTTGTCCAAATTTTAACCATCTCGAATTATGTAACAAGTACATCCAAAAACATGAAGGTGTTTGAGTGAAGGTTTTCGATCATGGATTATGTGATATGGTGTCTTTTCGTGTCTTGGGCTAATTAAGGATCGGTTTTGTGTGTAACACGCGGTTGACACGGCTTCGGCCTAAAAGTATAATTGTAGTTTTGAAGCGGATAATAATGTTCGAGCAGCCTCAACCAAAGTGCGGTTTCGTATTTCAACAACGCCGTTATGTTCGGGTGTTCGAGCAATAGATGTTTCATGTTCAATTCCTTCAGCTTCAAAATAATTTCTCAGAGTTGAATTCAAAAATTATGTGCCTCTGTCAGTACGAACCACTTTTACTTGAGCTTGAAGACCATGTTGTATCAATTTAAGGAAGCTGATGAGAACTTTGGGTGTTTCATCCTTGGACCTCAAGAAGTGAGTCCATGTGTACCTTGAGTAATCATCAACAATTACCATAACATATTTCTTCCCATTGATACTATGAACACGCATGGGACCACACAAATCTATATGAAGAAGATCTAACCGTCCTTTAGAGCTTGGTGTACTCTTTGTCTTAAAGCTACTTCGTTTAGATTTACAAAGCTCACAAGAAGAACAAAGATGATCTTTGATGAATTTCAAGCTTGGAAGGCCTCTCACAATATCTTTCTTGGAAAGCAAGTTGATGGTATCAAAGTTGAGATGAGATAGACGTTGATGCCATAACCATGCCTGAGTCGTTGAAGCTTTAGCCATGAAGCAAATTGGAGTTGATGAAGTTGTGTCTTGTAGTGAGATTGTGTAAAGATCAGTACCCCGTGTACCGGTAAGTAAGTCATTCCCATCATAATCACGAACAAAACATGTCTTCTTTCTGAAAGCAACCTCCAAATCCACATCACAGAATTGACCAACCGAGAAAAGATTGTGATTGAGCCCTTTGACGTAGTATACCCTTTTGATCATAATATTCCCCTGAACCAAATCTCCATATCCTAAGATCGGTGCAAATTGATCAATTCCGAATTGGACCATACCCAGGAACTTCTCCAAGAAGTTAATTAGAAGCTTGAGATTCCCCGTCAAGTGCTTCGTGCATCCGGAGTCCAGTATGAATAGAATTATTTGTATCACCTGCAGAAGAGTTAGAACACGATAGAGCATTTGCTAAATTGGATACCACAGTAGTTGTGATTGTAGAATCATTAGTGTCCTTAGCAATATTTAAAGGCATACTAACACTCGTTGTCACATTTTCTGTCCTAACTTTAGGCATCCATTTATATCCTGGAGGACAATGATTAGCAAACCACTATTTCCAAGACTTGCTAACAGACTCATATAATTCCTTAATTCTGCTTCTAGGGTTCTTAGTGGTGGAGTCTGATGCATTACTTTTCTTAGTAGGGGTTGCACTAGAATGGTTCACTTTGTGTTTGTGTTTACTAGAACTAATAGGCATCGCAACTTGCTTCTTAGTTCTAGTTTTTACGCCTTTGACATTATTCATAACACACATAGAATGATTAGCATTAGCTCACTTTCCACATTTGACACAAACAAATTTCACATTCATAGCATTAAAATCATTCAAATCATCATTACATGCAATTACATACTTTTTATTCTTAAAAACATTCAAATTCCTAGGGTGTTCTTCTACTTCCTTCATCTTTCCTTGACTCTTGTATTTCCAGACCTTATCATTCACTTGAGTGCTCTTAAGCTGAGGCCGACAAACACTAGCAGTGGAGACTACTCCTGTAGTAGAAGACACACGAATATTAGTGTTTCTAGAAGTCTTAAGTGAGTGACTAACTTTGTTTGTGGGTTTAGTGGCCATTCTATGCATCCCTGGTTTAATCACATTATTGTTCTTAACGCTTGGTGCTATAGTATTCCTTATGGGTTGACTATGTGGTAACCATTTCTTTCCATCCATCTTGGGGGCAAACACACGTTTTGCAAACGAAGAATTTGAGAAAGCAGATGGTTTTCCCAAGATAGAGGATCTATTCACTCTAGAGGCATTGGGTTGTCTAACAATAGGTTGCTTAACGCTAGGTTCCACAACTTTCCCACCCATCTTAGCAACGAGTTTCTTGAACTCTGCTATTGCTATGTCTTTTTCTTGTAATTGAGCTTTCAAATCCAATATATCAAGACTTTTTTCGTTTAGTAATCGACATGACTTAGATAATTTTACTTCCAAAGGTGTATCATTTGAAAAACTGCCAACTTTCTTTTGCAAAGCAAGTTCAAGTGAGTGACAATGTTTTTGAAGATAATCATATCTATGTTGTAATAACAAAAATTCTTTTTGGTCTACTTTATTCGAAAGCTCAATTTCAAGACGTTCACATTCTTTAACTTGATCAAGATATTTGCATGCAACATCAGAATATTCATCAATATCAGCAAAAGATGTAACATAAACACACATAATATCTTTTGAGAGACATTCATGTAAGAGTAGATCATATGCAGTAGAAAACTCGTCTCTTTCAGGTTGATGATCGTTCACTTCTTGTTCAAGAGATTCCACATATTTCAAATCGTCAAACATTTCTTGCTTTATTTGCGTTTCAAATTCCAAAATATGTTTTTACGTTCTTTCCGCAAGCGGAATGAAAATACATTTCACAAGCACAGTTATATCGTGAGGAATTTCTTTGTCTCCTTTCGAAAGTTCATGTTTTTTCCAGTCATCATCAACAACCTTTTTGAAATTATCAATGTTACTCTTGAGAATACTAAGTGCTTGCTTACTCTTGCTTACAGAAGCTTTAAATGGCAAGTATTCAATCAATTTTGAAACATTAGTTTTCTTAGTGGCAAAAGCTTGTCTCCATTTAATTCTTATTTGTTCTCATTCGAAAAATATTTGCTCACGAGTTTTCTATGTTTGCGGTGTGAAGAGACCATAAAGACTGTTTTCATAAGCATAATTATATTTTTTGACGAATTCTTAATTAACTTTTGGTCTACTCTCTTCATCCAAATCATTTGTCTCTTTACTATCGGGCCTAACAACAAGACAATCAAGATCGGTCCATTGGGACTCATCAAGATATAGGTGTTGATTCTTAGATTGAGCTTGCTCAAGGTACTTAGGATTTGCAAAAATAGGTCTATCCTTGAAAAAAGAACGAGGTTCCGTATTGATTAGTTTTGTAAACAATTTTCTTGTAAAAATCCATTTGAGTTTCAAGTTCCACAATTTTTTCGATGTCATTCGCTTGTTTAGTTTTGAAATCCTTTTCCAACTTTTCAACCACTGCTTTCTTTTCATTAGCAAGTTTATATTTTTTTTCCTCTTGATGAAAACCATTAATTTGAGTTAGCTCATTGACTTTAGTGGTAGCAAGATATGTTTTGTGACGTTCAGTACTCAAAGAGGTGTTATGATTACATTTCTCTTGTTCTAAAAGCTTAAGATTTTCGTTATATTGCTGTTGATAATCGTCCTTTTTTACGTTAATTAAACACGCTTTGTACCGCTCAATCTCATTGGTCTTTTGAAGAAGCTGAGCTCCATAGCTATCAATGGTCTCACTAGATTTAATTAAAGCAGCTTTGCATTATTCAAAATTTAGAGTGAGCGTAGCGTTTGCCTTCTTTAATTGCTTTTGACTCTTTCTAGTTTCTTTGACATCTTTTTGTAAAGTTGAAATTAAATTAGCAAGCGCAATACGCTCCTCATCATCATACTCATTTGCAGGTTGATCATGGTCAGACTTATTATTGCATGTGTCTGAGGGATCAGGTATGGTATTACTATCAACCTTTTCCGTCATACATGTGTCAATAAGGGTTTGATTTTGATCACAATGCTCATGCGTATTAGCATTGGCAAACACATTATATTCATCACTGTGTACCTCTTCCAATGGCTCAGAATCATAAACACGGCCAATATCATAGGAAGGTGTATTGTTGATGATATTCTCAGAACTGATGCCTTATATGCCAGTGCTGCTGATTTCTTTCCCATGTATGGTATGATCATCCTGCGTACCATGCTTTGTGTTCCTTGATGTGCAGCTTTCATTCACATGACCCGATACTGTACCACAATTTGCCTTAAACCTTTTATCTATCTCTTGTTCATGAATTATTATTCTGTGGACATAGGTTTCAATGGATTTAATGTTACTTGGGATCAGGTCTTTGAACGTTTGAGCATTTCTATGATGTCTCATGAAGCATCACTGTGTACTCGAAGACATGAGATATTCTGAATCAAAGGTCTTTTCAAATGTCGTATTGAGTTCAGTGAAGGTGATCTTGCATTCACTCCCAAAAAGTCTTTCTTTGGTGAGTTGTGTCACAAGTTTCTCCATGGCTTGTGTGAATGCTCTTATGAACGTGCCAGTGGATTCACCTATGTCTAGCAGGACTTTTGAAAGGCTCTCAAATGATGATTGAAGGATTCTCAAACTTTCCATGCATTTATCTCTTAAGAAGTGTGTCCGTTGTTATAATTGTTCCATCTCGAGATTTGTCACAACTGAACACTCACTCTTTTCCATGATGATCGTCTCTCTGTTGATGAAGTGACATCGGATCTTAAGAGACATGATGTGATTGTGTAGTTGTTGAAATTCCGAAAATTCCGATTTTTTCTCAGTCCGACAATAAATTCCTCAGTCCGACAAAAACGGTAAACCGAAAAATTTTGAATTACCAAATTTTGAAAACGAGTTAGAAATAGCCAATAAGTAGTAGGGAAAAATTTTGAAAAATGAAAAATTTAATGAAAAATAAAACCTAAAAAAATTGAAATTTGGCCAAAAAATTTGAATTTTGGGTCGAAAAATTTTTCGCTTCGCCAAAATTTGAAATTGAATCTTATATGGCCTAAAAATGGTCTAGGAAAAAATAAATTTTACATGGGTTTTCCGGCCAAAAAACTCTTTTTTTTAATCTTCGTGTAAACTAAGTTCCGGAACTAGTCTAGATAGTGGCTAAGTCTAAAAAATACTCTAACAAAATTTTTGTGTTTCGAAGGAAGTTACTTTCAGAAGAACCTTTCAGAGAAATCTTTTCGGAGAATTCCTTTCGTAGCTAAATTCTTTCGTATCTCTTTCGCTGAAATCCTTTCGTAACTCTTCAATGAAATCCTTTCGTAACCAAAATCCTTTCGTAACAAGATCCTTTCTTAGAAAAACCTTTCGTAAGAAAATCCTTTCGTAGCAAAATCCTTTCGAAGCCAAAATCCTTTCGTAACCAAATCCTTTCGTAGAATCCTTTCGTAGAATCTTTTCGTAGAAATCTTTCGAAGAAACTTTTTGTAACAAAATTGTTTTGTAGCAAAACTTTTCGTAACAAATTCCTTTCCTAGCAAAATCTTTTCGTGACAAATTCCTTTCGTAACAATTCCTTAACAAAATCCTTTCTTAGAAAAGACCTTTCGTAAATCTTTTCGTAACTCTTTATGGTTCGTAGAAACTTTAGGTTTCGTAGAAAATAGATTTCGTAGGAAAAAAACTTTCATAGAACAAGGCTTTTGTTGAAATCATTCGCTAAAACCTTTCGTTGAATCTTTTCGTAACTTGATTTCCTTTCGTAGCTTGATTCCTTTCGTAGGACTTTCGTAACTGAAAGCTTTCGTAGGATCCCTTTCGTAGAAGCCTTTTAAAGAAACTTTTCGTAGGACAAAGCTTTCGTAGGAATCCTAAAACCCTTTTACGAAAGGAAGCTTTTTGAGAAATTCTAAAACCCTTTTACGAAAGGAAGAACAGCCAACCTCAAATCAATCCAAAATCAAACAGTAACCCAAAATCAATCCAATACGCCCCAAAAACATGTGATTTTCACCACAATAACTAATCTAAATCCCTACCACAACTTTGTAGGTGATTTAAATCAAGATTTAGAGCTCGAAAAACACTAAAAAAAATTAATCCCTGATGATTTATGATTAAATCACACAAATCAAACCAATAACAACAACCAATCACGAATCTACCCCGTGGAGATTGATACCAAATGTTGTCCCATAATTTAGATGATATAAGATAGAAATAAAGAAGAAAATAAGATGGATTCTAGAGAGAGAAAGTAGTAAGAGAAAGTAGAGAGGGGGAGGTGATAAACTTGGTGAAATTAGATTAAGAATTATGAGAACGTCCACCCTCCTAACATGCTAGGAGGGTACATATATAGTCCACCCACATGCGGGCTCTCTAATGGACTATATTGTTTTAGGCTGGGCTTGAATAAATGCTTAGTACCTTGAAAGAGGCCTTTTAAGCTAACAATCAAGCCCGTAATGTCACGACTATTTTAACTAACTATTACAACGTTCTAATAAATATTACAATATAAACCTATGTCCGAACATTCTTGTTTGACTCAATATTTTGAGGCTAACACCTTTGCATATGTGTATGCTTGGATTTGTGTTGTGTAGATTCAAGCTAGATGTGTGTACTTGGATATGTTTAGTTGAGTTGTAATAAGTTGTGTTAGTTCTCACTAAACTATAAAGTGATGTGGTTGTGTATTGTGAGTTCTTACTAAACTATAAAGTGATGAGTAGTTGTGTTGTGTGAAGTTCTCACTTAGGTTCAAAGTGAAGAGTCGTGAAGATTGGTTCTAGCTTTCAATTAGAACTCGACATCTAGCCTTGTGTCAGAAAATGGTGAAGTAGGCAACGTTGTGAAGATTGGTTCTAGCTTTGAATTTGAACTCGACATCTAGCCTTGTCTCGTAAAATGGTGAAGTGAGGGACGTTGTGTAGATTGGTCCTAGCTAAGATTAGGTCTCGACATTTAGCTTAGTGTCGGAAAATAATGTAAGCGACGTTGTAAGGTTTTCTGCGCCAAGAAGGGAGCTTGTGGATATAGTTGAAATCTCGAGTAAGGTGTACTCGAGGAGTAGAGTGGGAACGAGGATAGAGCCTCGTTGCCGAACCACAATAAATCTTGGTGTCTTCCTACTAGGTTGTTTCTTTCCTTACTCATTACTTACATTCATTATCATTATACTTACTACATATCGTTAATGCATTAGAATTGAATCTAATCATTATGCAACTAGCTTTCAAGTAAAAGATAGTTTTTACACTCACCTAATTGAAAGGAATTTTAATTAGGAGATAAACCGATGAGAAACTATTCAACCCCCCTCTAGTTTCTACAGTGTGCAATCCTTTAATCTCGAGTTCGATCCTATCACACGACTATTAAATATAAGTCCACAAACTTACCCAAGGGTTATGTTTCTCTTCTTTCTCCCTCGTATTTATAGTGGTACGAGGTTGCTTCCTTAGTGGGAGTAGTTGATACGTGTCATGTTCGGACTGGAAGAGTACAACGTATTAAATGCATGTCTATATTGAGACATACCTTTAAACTACTTTAAGTGAAAAGTTCTGCCAACGGTTCACTTTTGTCCCACTAGGTCGTACTAGGCTTTATCTTGAATCTCCTATTTTGTCCCGCCCAAAAAACTTTGGAGATTCTCCCGCCTAAACTATAAATGGTAAGGCAAGTCTCTGCTTGCGTAAGTCTTCATAAGGTTGTAAGTGATCTATGAGAATTGTCATCTCAGATATCCGTGAACATTAGTACATTCCTTCTACATCCCAGCTTGTCCATAACTGCTGGTGAGTATGACTTCAGATAATCTTTGACTTCTTTGACATTGTCTTTGACTTGAATGTTCCTGGTGTGCCAGCTGAGGCTTTGCCATCCGCTAGTCAGGTCTCTCTCGCTGGTCCTCTTAGCGACATGTAACACTTAGTCGAATTTAAACAAATCTAGACTGGGCCATTGTTAAAACTTTTATTTGTCCAACGAATCCCCCTATTTGTTTATAAATTATACAAAGTCTAAAATTACTATAAGTGAGTACACAGCTTCTTCTTACACATAATTTAACAAACATACCTCAGAGTTTTATTAAACATAAACAACCTAAACCTATTACATAGATACCCAGTGGTATAAGAAAAAAAATACAAAAGGTTCTTCAGTGGTCGAGGTTTTGGTCGCAGATCCTCTGTGCTTCCACTCTGTCTGCTTTTGAGTTGATGACCAACTCAATCTCATACTCAAAATCTGTGGCATACTTGTAGTTCCTCAATAGGCATTTCTTGAGTTTGATTAGCAGGACAGTTAAAGCAAGGTGTAGTTCATTCTCCCTCTGAAAGCCATAGTCATGATTCCTATTCATGAAGGCCATGCCTTTCTCTGGTTTAGTGTATGCTTGACCATGGACTGGCTTTGAGATTTCTTTGGGAAGCACCATATTTCTGTGCATCCCATCCACTATCACATCTTCAGTGACCAACCTTTCAACGATTGGCCCCATTGGGTTCTTTCTCTTTCTTTGACCTTGAGTATCTTGTTGTGATATTTGTTAGGGCAGAGGGAGTTTAAGCTTCTTTGAAGTGTCTCTTACCCAGTTAAGCTTGGCTTGTATGTTCTTCATCATCTGGGTAGCACCAGGCCTAGTTTTCTTTTGGGCAAGAGACAACAGTTCCAACCACTTTGAGAGACCCAAATCTTTAAGTTTGAAGTCATTGTTGTAAGTTTATGGACTTATATTAAATAGTCGTGTGATAGGATTGAACTCGAGATTACGGGATTGCACACAATACGTAAAGAGTTAATTTATTTAATAAATATATTTCTTGTATTTATTAATTTATTTAATAAATATATATTTATGTATTTATTAAATTAAACCGAGCTAGAACTTTAACGATCGCTAAATAATTAAGAGTTAAGTATTAACGAGCGTTGTACAATAAATATAAAGTGGAATTAATAGAAAGAAGAATGGAAGGTTCCCGAACACCCCTAAGGGGTGTTTGGGCCGTCGGATTTAGAGGAGAATGGGGGGAAGGAAAACTTTCCTTTTATTTGTTTTGTTTGGGCTAGAAGGTCTCCTAGGCCTATATAAACAACCCCTCACCTCCATAATTCTTCACTCCATTATTCTCTTTCTCTCCCTTTTGCGATCAACAAACCAGACTCAACCTTAGGGTTATTTGGTTTGTTTGGTTTCTTTCTTGCGATCAACACCAAATGAAAAACACCTTTTTTAGGGTTCCTTTTATCCTTTGGTTTTGGATTAGCAATAATCTAGTCCTAGCCCCTCTCTAGGGTTGTTGGGTAGATTTTCCACTTGATGTTGAAGCTCGGTTTACACGTGCTATAATCACGGTTAGCTCGTTGTATTACTTGTGTACAAGAACGTAATATAGTCTTACTTTACGCTATATCTTGGTAGTGTTCGTTATAAACCCTAATTGGTGATTCGTTGGTGATCTTGTGGATCTTCGCTAGGATAAAGGTATGTAACCCTAATTCGACTAATTATAATTGTGTTATTATTATGATCTTGTTAAATCGCTTTCGCTATATGTGCTTTGATCTCGTTTAGGGTTTTATATAATTGTTATGATGTTGATAAACCTTCAGTGGCATCGAGAGCCGTTTTAACATGTTATAACTATCGAAAATCTAAAGTATTTTAACTAATAATTGTTTTGAGTTAAAACTTCATGTTTTTTAGGTTTTCTTAAAATTATGGTTTTGTTTCTTAAAAATTAGGGTTTTGGCCGAACTTTATAAAAAAAGAATTGTTTTGAAACCCTAAATTACATGTGGGATAATTTTAGATTAAATTGCATGATTAATTGTTATGTCATGTATGGTTACGATCCATAGAGATTTAATTGTTAAGATTTGAGGGAGAATCCATGATAACGTGCATGTTTTCATGGATCTTAAAATTATATGTTTATTTGATTTTATGTGCTATGTGTTTATTTGATTCAATAAATCGTGAATTAGGGAAGACTTCTATATGAATATAAAAACCTAGATTTTATGATTATTGAATAAAGCGTATGCATGTGGCTATTTGATTTATTTGTTGCACATATAAATTGTTATTATGTGTTTATGATTTAGTTTTTTTCTTGTTTATATATAAAATTGTTGAATTGTTGTAAACAAGTGTTTTTTTATTGAAATAAATAATATGAACTAAATAATATTAAAATCAAGATTTGTTAGAGATCTAAATTACATAAGATTAAGTTGATTGGTGAACTGCAATAATAATCTAACGGTCTACTCCTTTTGACAAACTATAAAGTGGGTATAACACACTACTGGTCATGTACCCGGTTAAGGAAGGAGGTGTTATGCCATTAGTCGCTGACCAAATTCCCGGCTCGCCTGTGCGTCAAATTGAAATTACCTATGATTATTAGTTGAATTATACCTTAAGGGTGATTTATCACAAATTCACATCCGAAACACAATGAATAAGGGTATTGCTTTGTGCGTAGCCGAGTTCTAGCAAAAGTACGTTGTGAATAGTTGTGGATAAATTTTTTAATTGGTTTAACCAATACCTCAACATAATTTATGTGGAAATTTAATCTCGTGAAAAAGTTTACTAAATGATTTATTAAACTTATGTTATGGAGTTGTATGCATGCTTCTCCATACATTGATTTTGACATCAAAATTTATACCCGTAAAATTTAAGTCGAATGCTCCTAATTAACGAACAATTGAAATTACTTCGACATCAAATGAGATTTTTGGGTGATGTTGTGGTGGAGAGAAAACTTCATGGCTGAATGCGATTGCACATGATGGTTTTACGTTACTCAGATTAGACGACTTAATTAAGTTAGTGAGATCTGGAAACATAAGGCATTCAGAAGGGATGAAACATGTTTACAATGCAAAACGTTCTTTTGGGAACGTAAATCCCTTAAATATCTAGAAATTGCAAACTGTTTGTCAATTATTGTTCGACAAGTTACTATGTTGCATACATTCATTACTAGCATATCAACTTATGTAATGGGATTTTGTCAATATGGATTCTAGCATTCAAGGAAAATACTATGGTTTATATACCGGGGTAATTTTATTTTCTTGAAAGTATTTTGTTATCGAAAATACTAAAATTGAATTTTTTAAATTCTTTTACAATGTATTAATGCAACGTTACACCGTAAACATGGTTTAGTCATTCATTTATTGATCTACAAACCATATGGTTGAGGATAGAGTCAATTTACAATGAAAAGATAAACATGAACTCTTTTTCATGAGTGAAGAAGGAGTAATAAGAATTTTAGAAATGTCTAATTCTATACATAACTCATAGCAAACTTTAATTGTTAAGAAAATGCATATTTTGAGTTAATACATTTTAAGAATGGTTACCGCTAATGGGTCAAAAGGAAAACTAGCATATTCTATCTAGTAGTTGTGCTTTGACCATTTATAGGCACTACATACCATTGTGGGGTTGGTAGACCTATTAAGGAAGAAATTGCATGTCAAGTTTTTCAAGTTAAAAGCAATTGATGGATAAGTCATCATTTACGAAGTAGAGTACACTCTTAAACACTACAAGTAAATTGTTACGAATGTGTAAGTAATTGTTACGAATGTGTTTTTTCAAAAGTGTAACAAAGTAAACACTACAAGTAAATTCATACGAATGTGTAAGTAATTGTTACGAATGTGTTTTTCAAAAGTGTAAGAAAGTAAACACAACACTAATTATTTTCACCGATTTTGAAACATTTTCAATGTTGTCAAATTAAGTGGGAGTTACAAGCTTTGTTGTCTTGGTAATAACCCATGTTATCTTTAGTATGTCCTAAGATAATTACTTTCGAATTGTTGACACTATTATCTTCAAAGGATAATCAAGTATTGATTCTTGTATATTAAGTGGTTCTACATCTACTTGTAAAAAGCTAATATAAAGCTACTATATATGACACAATCATATGTTGTATAGACAAACGTTAGACGTGATGTTTATCTAATATATATGAGGTTGTTCCATGAACAAGTGGGAGAAATGAATATTGTGTGCAAGAAACAACTCATAAAGATATGATTCTCTTGACTTCAAGATAAGAGACTAACGATCTAATTAATAATTAGATGAAAGTTAGATCATGTGTCAATATGATTATTAAAGACTACTTAAAAGTATATATATCATTCACATTAAGAAACACTTGTGGTTTTGTTTTAGTCATGTGAGAGCTTGGACTAAATTATAAACACAAGGGTTAAATATCCACATGACGTGAGATCGGACGTGGATTATTTTGAGGTTTCTTAAAATGGGTAATTCCTAGAATGACATAAATACATAGAGTAATCTTGTACTACTAAACTAAAATATTTGTGTATTTATGGAATGACATAAATAGAAATAGTAGTGAATTAACTTGAAAAGATTAATGAAACCTAGTGGTGTTCATGACTACTTTAGTTATACATGTTTATGATTTATTGTATAAAGTCACAAACATAAAAGTCTTGAAAGACGTATATTATAAAGTAAGACGTTAATGTGTTGTCTCTTTTGTTAAGACATATACATGGAGTCATTTTTAAATGACTTAAAACATATGATAGAATTATAACATTTATGTTTTAAAGACATGAAAATGAAGTAACTTTGTATTAGAAGTACTTGAGTTATAAAGCATGCAAAATGGTTAGGAAATTTATTTTACCATTAAGATGATTTAGTTGGTATATAGGTAAACTGAAAGATATATATTTATCTTAATATTGTTAATATTGACTTACAATATGTCCCTAAATGAAATACAACATTATTATGGTATGATCATTAGGAGAATCAAACTCTCGGTATGATGGTGATGTCTGATTCAAGATAACTATATCTTTCTTTTCTTCCAAAAGATATCAAGGTTAGAAAGTTAAGTATGACTTGAGCTAAGAAGATTAATAAGATACCATTATATATGGAGTGTGATGAATCAAATTATGTCTAAAATGAAGTTTGGATTTTGCTAAACTACTTATGAAGTGGGTTATTAGAAAATAAATAGATAGGAATTATCATTATGTTATGTAAAGTCCCAAAATAGATAACGTTGAAGTGTTGATCTATTTGATATGTATTTAAAGATTAACTTTATGTTACTAAAAGCAAGTGGGAGTTTCGATCTTGAAAGATAAAATTACAAAATACATAATCTTCTTAAATAAACTAGTAATTATCATGAGGTAGGCGTGTTAATGCTAACTCTCAAGATAACGGAATTTAAATCATAGGTCCGCAAGGATATCTCAGATATGCGAGTAATATGCTGAGAATTATGAGTTACAAATAAACGTTGTGATTTGTTACCAAATATTGACTTGGGTAAACTAATCATACTATGAATGTTATAGATGTTGTCCAAACAAGATAATCATTTTTAGATTTGGTTTATCTTAAATAGTTTGACTAGAAACTAAAGATAAGTTTCGTCAAATAAAGGTAGAAATGGCCATTGTGGTGGATTAAATCCTTGTGTCGAAATTTATGAATAATATTGTACACATATTTAATGTATGTATTATGAATAGATTACTAATCACACTTAAGTAAATTAATTGTGGTTGAGTATTATTTCTTAAATTTATTAAATATATAAAGATTTTGGTGGTCATATTTTAATTGGCAACATTGAATATGTATGAACTCTTTCTTGAATGACTACTTGAGCACGGACTTAAGTAATCGAAAGGAGTTTATTAATTCAAAAATAAATCTTTGAAAAGTACAAAGTGCAATTATTCATGAATGGATAAATGCAGGCATCTAGAAAATTATTCTTATGTTTAATTTGAAATTGAGATTGGATTTAAATTTGAAAAAAATAATTTCTGAGTATTCCTAAAAGCTGTTGGGAGTATTATGGTTATTTTCTTAAATTAGATATGTCGAATAGACATATAAGAAAGTAAATTTAATTCAAATTAAATGTTGATTTGGTTTAGATTTGAAATGAAACTTTGCTTTGGTGATTTAGAAAATAAGATACATAACCTTGGAACAAATAAATTTATTTATTTATGCGGTGGAAATACAACAGAATATGCCATGTAGTATGTTTATATGGATATTTGAAACATGAAGAAATCTAAATCTGGTTTGAGAAATTTCTATGTGTATCACGTTGTACTTATTTCATGCTTAAAATGCAAGATGATTTGAATATATTAATCTATTTGAAAGTTATTAAATAACTTGTGTAATGAATATTCTGAAGGAATACGTTTGGATATAGAATAATATCCTTGTCTTGGATCAGTTTCCATATTCTATAGATGAGTAATTTTTCAATAGTTGTGAAAATTATCATAACCAACAAACTTGGATATTTGGTTGGAATCAAACATTACATAATAGATATTATTGGTAAGGTATTTATATCTTTAAATGAAAAGTTATAAAAACTTAAAAATATATAATTTAGGTAACACTCAATATTAATCATGGGATTTTTAGAGATGACATGTTGATTAAATTTCATTATACATTAAAGAATTAGAATATACTTTGAACTTCAAATGTGGTTTTGGAAGTTTAGTATAATAAATTAGTGATCAAGGATGTTTCATAATTTTGAACCATGTGGCAATATCAAAGTATTTGAATGCACATGTGCAAGAACTTCAATAATTGAATTATTGAAGAAAGTATTCTCAAAATTCCAATAGGTCAAGATTTGTTGTTTTATGCTTTGCCAAACTAGTGTGAAGGTCACTACTAGAGGCATGATGCATCAACCATTTTTTCATGCATTGATCTAATTAGTATTTGGATAAAGGATGTTAAGACATTATTATTTAACGGAATAAAGATTGGGTTTCGTTTATTCTTGTTATTTAATTTTGTATCCTATTTTACATGTTTTAATCCATGAATAAATTATTATGCTAAATCTCCGTTGTCGATTAATAATATAGGAATATTATTAAATTAAGACAATTCAAAATGCGATAGAGTATACTTGAAAGTATATTGATCGATTTTGGATGATATTTGATGAATCGAAAATTGGACTTATCCCAACTATATGATTATACTTTGTGGATCTTTGTCATCAAGTAAATCATAAAGAGTTATCCTCAGACCTGAGATAACAGGAAACTGATCTGAATCTAGTGCATTTGTGTGGAATAATCTAACGCTAAACGTAACTGGTCGCTATAAGGGTTATTTTCAGAAGTGTTGCAAAATTCATAAGTTTTGCTTGTAGTCAATATGGAATTTGTTTCATTTAAATTTATTTTGAAGTTTAATACAGCTGGGGCCCTCGTGGGATTAGTAAGATGTTTGTATGGCCGTACCCAAAGTCTTTCTAAATTATGTTTAGAAGTTTTGGTAATCTTACTTGGATCCGTTGAACGAGAAACAGAATGGTTAATGAAAGGAATGAATAAGATCCATATCCTTATTAATGTTGTATTAGAAACAAAAGGATACTAATAATAATGATGAATCATTAAAAGGTTTTATCCAGGAGACCTTACTCGAGTTGTACTAGAGACATTGCTAGTGTAACTAGACGTTAGTCAATGTAATCACGATATTCGAAATATTTCCATGTGGGAGCTATAAGTTTATGGACTTATATTTAATAGTCGTGTGATAGGATCGAACTCGAGATATTACACACAATACGTAAAGAGTTAATTTATTTAATAAATATATTTATTGTATTTATTAATTTATTTAATAAATATATATTTATGTGTTTATTAAATTAAACCGACCTATAACTTTAACGATCATTAAATAATTAAGAGTTAAGTATTAACGAGCGTTGTGGAATAAATAAAAAGTGGAATTAATAGAAAGAAGAATGGAAGGTTCTAGAACACCCCTAAGGGGTGTTTGGGCCGTCGGGTTTAGAGGAGAAGGGGGGGGGGGGGGGGAAGGAAAAGTTTCCTTTTATTTTTTTTTCTTGGGCTAGAAGGTTTCCTAGGCCTATATAAACAACCATTTACCTCCATAATTCTTCACTCCATTGTTCTCTTTCTCTCCCTTTTGCGATCAACAAACCAAACGCAACCTTAGGGTTGTTTGGTTTGTTTGGTTTCTTTCTTAAGATCAACACCAAAGGAAAAACACCTTTTTTAGGGTTCCTTTTATCCATTGGTTTTGGATTAGCAATAATCTTGTCCTAACCCCTCTCTAGGGTTGTTGGTTAGATTTTCCACTTGATGTTGAAGCTCGGTTTACACGTGCTAGAATCACGGTTAGCTCGTTGTATTACGTGTGTACAAGAACGTAATATAGTCTTACTTTAGACTATATCTTGGTAGTGTTCGTTATAAACCCTAATTGGTGATTCTTTGGTGATCTTGTGGATCTTCGCTAGGATAAACGTATATAACCCTAATTCGATTAGTTATAGTTGTGTTATTATTATGATCTTGTTAAATCGCTTCCGCTATATGTGCTATGATCTCGTTTAGGGTTTTATATAATTGTTATGATGTTGATAAACCTTCAATTGCTGACCTTGTAGTTTGTTATCTGGTTATCTCTGTATCGGGTCATGATCACCTTTTTTATCTTTTTTAGTAAAGAACTTATACTTGGTGATTTGCCCTGGCTCAGCTCTCTGGTTCACAATCTTCTCATACTCTTTTTTAAGATTGCTTCTTTTGGCTTCAAGTTCTTTGAATTTTTTTAGTGAGCTTCCTTAACAGATGGTGAAAGGATTTTCTTTAGTGCCTCCTTTCTCTTGAGCTCAGCAGCCTTAATATTAGCGAGCCTTTTCTATCCAATAATTTGGGCTCTGGCTTGCTCTGGAGTCATTGGTGGCTCATCAGCACTCCTAAATTTGTTAAGGTCAGAGACCTTATCAGTGGATCCTCCTTCTTCATGTAGGGATTGCAACGGTATGACAAGTTCATCAGTGGCTATGCCTTTGCCCTTATCCCTTGTGGTTTCTGTTGTGGGTTTGAAGGTCTGATAGTAGTGGGTGTGGGAATGATAGTTAACTTGGGTTGTGTTGTAGGTTTTGGTTGTTTGGGCGGCTACTCCCCCTTAGACATAGCATCTTGTTCATCATTAGAGGTGGAGGTAGCAGAATTATCTCCCTTAGGCACAGCGCCAGAGGTAGCTGTGCCAGATCCTGCTTTGTTAAACTTAACGAATTCTTGATGAACAAAAATACATATTTCCTTAAGTTGTTCTTGAAGGAGCTCTTGAAGAAGGCGCCTTGATGGTTCAGATGCCTTAGTAGTGGCTGCAACATTTGCCTTGACAATTGCTGTGAGGACAGAGGGCATGTACTGCTGAAGACTCTGATTCCTAACTTCTGGTAGATGTGCTTGCAGAGCATTCCCTAGCATTTGTTAAGCAGGGATTTGAGAGAAGATTCTGATGAGATGGCATTTATACATGATCTCATCGTTCTTTTCGGGCTTTAAATACATAAACTGTCATTAATATACCATATATTATGCTTGTGTTTGTTACTTGTGTATTTTAGGTATGGATATAGTGAAAAAGACAAAAGATCAAAAGAAACAAGGAAAAACGAACACGAGAAACGAAGCCGCACAATGAACCGGGCCCTAGTTATGATTTTTCAAAGAAAAGACCTTGAAGTATTGAAGATAATCAAGAATGATCCCTCATCAATAAAGAAATGACACTTAATACCCTTGTATTTTCATAATTTCAAGTTTGGTCCCTTAAGTTTGTCAAAATTAAAAAAAGGTCCCTCAACTTTGAAGAATTGACAAGTTTAGTCCCTCATAAATGATGATTTGTCAACAATGGTCATCCTCAAAGTCAAACATACCAAGAAGACCTTCAAGATCCAAGAATGTACAAGTTTAGTCCTTCAAATATCCAAACATGTCAAAACAAACCCTTGAAATCCATTTTGAAAAGTTTTTGTGTCAAAAGTATGATAAACAAAACTTTAAAACAAAGGGATGTACGTTTTATGGCTGAATAAACATGTTTTACATATTTCACCAAAGAACAAGGACTACTTTTGCTTTTCTGAAAATTTGAATCTTCAAACATGCGCCAAACAGACACAATCCACCAAAATAGGATGAAATGGGACCACTGTTCACGTTCATCCCACTCGGATTTTACTTTTACAAAAGAGAGGGTAAATCCCAATACCAAAAGTAATTAACCCCCACACGATTACATCCCACACTTCACATCATACACCACTTCACCCAATGGACCCCAACATTCAAACACGTCCACCTATCACATCACAACTTAACCTCCAAGGAATGCCACGTGTTCCCATCAACGGTTTATGCTTCATACTTGGTCCCTAAGGCAAAATAAACGACTTGGATGAATTTGGACAGCTCAATAACTCAACACGCATTCAAGCACCTCAAGGGAAATTTTAGGATTTCTAGGCTAGGATTTCTGTATTTTTAGCTTTCTAGAATGATCATAGGACCTCTATATAAGGAGACCTCAACATGTGAGAGTCCCTTTGTTCCAGTTTTTGCTTCTCTCTTGTATTTTTCTATAAAATTTAATAAAAGTTGGTATTTTCTAAATTTGAAAGTGTAATTCCTTTTTATTGTTTGAAGTTGTTAAGAAGAGGCAAATTATGAGTTCCATCTAGTGTTTTGAACAGGTTTTGATCATTGGATTGAAGCACGTTTGGTTTTGAAAAGGTTTTCAAGTTTGAAAGTTTTCAAAATCTAGGGTTTCTGATTTGCTGCTTTACCTGTTCTAACCCCAACCAAAAGCTATAAGCTCTTGCAAGCTTGTTCACACCAAGCTTGTGAAGGTTTATCAACCTTTGGTTGGATTGTTTGTTGCTTGTGTTGAAGATCACAGCCTTGTGGTTCAGCTGTTGAACCATCAACCAAGGCTGCATATCCATCCTTTGTTCAAGTACCCTAGGTGTGATCTAGTTGTTGATCTACACTCTATGGAGCATTGCTGACCTTCCCTAGGAAGTAAGGGGAAGGAGGTTCATTCTCTTTCACTTTTCTCTCTTTTAATTTTTTGTTGAAATCTGCTAAGTTATTTGTTATGTGATTTTTGAGATCTTGTGTTTGTTTTGTTAGTTTTATTGTTTGGACCTGCTAGTTGTCACCTAGTTGAGATATTAAAAGCATAAAATCAGTAGGTTATTTAGAAAAATAAGAAGTTTGTTTGAAAAAGGAATAAAACAAGGTTATTTGGGATTTTGGGATCAAAAGGCCTTGTGGCCTTGTGCCCTTGGTTCTTAGGGTTTTTCTACTAAACAAGTCATTTATAAGCTGTTTTGGTCATTGGTTAAGTCTCAGAAAGTTTGGAAAAGGTTTTGCAAATTTTTGAAAAATCAGTCTAAGTGGTTTGAAATTGGTCAATCATATTAGCAGCCATAAAGTCTTTGTTTTTGGATTCAGAGTCTGATTTTTGGTTTGGGAAGAGTTTTTGTGGTGTGCTATCTATGCTATATCTGTTTGTTAACTTTGGTGGCTTATTGAGTGAGATATAGCTTATAAAAGTTGGCTGAAGTGGACAATTGCATCAACAATTTGACCACTCCTATTTTGCTTTGCATTTGGTTAACTAGTGTTTGCCCTACTATTATTTTGCTTGTTACTTATCATTTTGCTGCCTGTGAACCTGTTTTGATTGTTGGATTGCTTATTTGAAGGCTGATAAGCTAACTGGCTTATTGGCTAATATTTGCCAAAACTGAAATCAAGTTAGCCAACTGGTTTGCTTGATTCAAAGGATTCAACCTTGAATCCTTCACAATAATTGCTCAAAACAAGCTCATATACAAGTCCTGATAATTTGGTGAAATTTGGAACACTTTGACTTTTGGTCAAATAAGCTCAATTTTGCTTATTTTTCAGTTCTGCTTATTGGTACATGCAACAACCTAGTTTTGTAATAGGTGTCATTTTTCTCAGCTAATTATCATATCTGGAAGGTTTCAGCTTCATTGGTTAAGGTTTTGCTAGAAAACTAGCTTATTTGGCTTTTTTAGTGTGCTTATTTGCTTCTACAGCTTATTTCACTTGGCTTTTTGGGATTTTTCTTGTTGATTATTCTTAGTTAAGCTATTTGTGAGCTTTTGCAAAAAGAATCATCTTTTGAAACCCTCTAGAACTCAAACCTGACTATTTTGTCGTTTTGTGAAAAAGTTTTTTTCAAGATTATGTCTTATTACTTGAGCTTTTTCAAAATTTCTTTTTGCAAAAAGCTTTAGAATCTCAATAGAAGGTTGTGTGTTTAAGCAGAGCTTATGGCATTAGCTTATAGCTTAATGGGCTTATTGGCCCATTAAGAATAAGTTGTTGGTTTATTAAGTTGTGATAAGCTCACTTCAGCTTTTGGGCCTTTAGAGTTTTTTGTTTAAAATTGAATTTAAGTTAGTCTGGTAAATTTGGGCTTCTTTGGTTGAGTTTTATTTTTATTGGGCCTAAAAGCCCATTAAGGTTACTGTTTTTCTTTTTAGCCCATTTCGGGGCCCAATAGGGGTATTTTGGTAATTTCAACTTTATTTTATGTTTAATTAGGTTAAAATAAACTAGTCTGAAAGTTTTTAGAATTGTTTTTAAATTTTGAATTTTTAATATTATTTTAATATTTATTTTTAGTTTTTAATCATTTTAAATAGTTTTAATTGGTTTTAAATTTTGCAAAAATACTTTTTAGTTTAATTAAGTCATTTTTGAGTTTTACAAATTGAAAAATTTTTATTTGGACTTTTTATTAATTTATTTGATTTTTAGGGCTTTAATTAGCATTAAAAAATTAAATATTAATTAAATAAAAAGTTTAAAAAGGTTTTGATCATTTGTAAACCTTAATTGTATTTTTAGGAATTTTTGGTAATTTTTTAGGAATTTTTAGTGCAAGTTTTAATTTTGTCTGTTTTACGGTTTTACGTTTTATACGTCGTAGTGTAAATTTCTCGTATCCGTCATTCTCTTTTCTCATCTTTTCTTTCTACAAATATTAATCCAAAATCATACAAGTTTTTCACACACAATAAACCTCCTTGGGAAACGAAGTTTCACCTTTGGGTCATTAGTGCTTGATTTTCATTAATCGACACTTAATACTTACCGCTTATACGTTGTTTTTCCTAAAAGACGTATTTTTACCACAATCATTTTGGCGCCGCTGCCGGGGAGGTGTGTTGTGATTAATTTGGACCATTTTATTTTTGATATTAGCCATAAATAGTATTTGTGTTAATTAGAACTCTATTAACACGTATTGTTAGTTTTTCGTTTTCTTTGTGAATTATTATTACTATATTGTATATGTATCACAATTAAATCACAGTATCTCCAAAAGTGTAAAAACACAACCTTAATTGGGATTTGATCTCCTAATTATTGTATTCGAATATCAAACAAAAAGAAAAAGACAAAAATAGATAAATACTTTATATTAGCTCGATTTTGAAAAATACAAACTTTAAGGTGAATAGATAGGCAACGTGCTATAAAAGGTCGTTAAAGGGAAGTTAGGTACTTAAGTGCTTCGCGCCACCTCATTCCCCCCGTGCACTTGTGATTATTTGATCTTGAAAGCTAATCGAGGGTTTTTCCGCCCAAAGTATTATTACGTATCATATATATTTGCTTGGTTTCTTGTGATTAAAACCTCTTGAACGTTTTGGTGTTCCACCAATGTTCTAAAGTAAATCGAAGGCATTCACTCCACGTGATCGTTTTCATTCTTCGATGCTCCTTTAATCAAGAGTTTGATTCGAGGAGAGATTGGTAGATTTTTGTTTACATAATACACACAAAATCCAAAAAAATAAAATTAAAAACAATCAAAAACATAAAAAAAATTGAAAATTCACGAAAACCCCAAAAGAATCTTCTTCGCTCACCTCCACGTTCTACGTTACGTTTGTTGATCCCAAACTTAGATCGATTTAGCTTGTGTAAACGAGATTAAATCAAGTTAAACACGTAGAGAAACTTTGTTGTGTATAAAACGATTTAAGTATTATGCGGAATTAATACTCAAACAAGAACACACAAACAATGTAAAGCAAACTTTCACTTGATTTATTAGAACAAACTTGCGTACAATGAAAGTGTTAAAACGTATGAAAACTTATATTGAAACAAAACCTAAAGGCCTCCTTTTATATACATAAGGAGTCTTGTACAAGAGTCTACGTATCAGCTATTTTAGGTAAAGATAAATATAGAAAATACATTGTTGATCATATCTTTACTAGAAACAAACTAGAAACATAATACGTGTAGACTAAGTCTTCTATCAGTGCTTGACTTCATCCTATCAACGCTTGACATCTTCCTGTCAACGCCTGTTTTCTTCTTTTCAACGTCCCGATTACTCTTGTCAGCGTCCAAGTGTACTGGCTACATTTTATTCCCAACAATCCTCCCCTAAACTTGATATCTAATCTAGGTATCAAGTTTCTGAATAAAACCTAAGACCTAGGAGGATTCTTACAAATCTAATCAAATTGGTAATAAACATATCTAATCAAATCTTTGGCCACTCACTTGAGTAGTCAATCTCCAGCTGTGTTGTCTTCATCTTTTCCAAAACTTCTTTGGACATGGGATACTCAGCATCCACAAGAAGATATTCAGAAAACATTGTAGAACTCAAACAATACACACCAGCTGTTGAATACAAACGCCATTGAAGTCCACTGATATCATCCTCAAGATCCTTCCAAACATGATCTTCTTCTTCTGGTGCACACATTCTCTTGAATGTTGACCAAAGCTTTATTCCATTGACTAAAGTAGGTGGTTCAGTCTCATACTTGGCCAGCAATAACCTCCAAAGGTCTGCCAAGTCTTCCCTATCCATACTTGCAAAGAGAGACATAAGAGTGGTAAATGTGTGTACCTCTTTCCCATATCTGCTAATCATCCAAAACCCACTTGCATCTTCTTCATAGCTAATGATAGGGTTTCTGGCATCAAGAGGTAAAACTTGTACCATATCTGAAGCTTCCATGGGTGAGAGCTTAATGCTCCTTCTTATAACAGCTTCACTGGGATTCACTTTATTCAAATCTTTAGGAAACTCAAGTGGAACTCCCTTCTTCAAAGGCCTTGGAACAACCATAGCCTTTTGAAACTCCATCTCTTCTGCAAGTTCTTCTCTCCTTTCATCTGAAAGAAGTCTGATAGGATTCATTTCTTACATTGTTGCCCAAATGGGATAAGCCTTATACTCCAATTCTTCAAAGGTTAATCCCTACAATTTCTGAAAAGTCCATCCTGTTTGATGACACCTGAGCAACATGTAATAAAGCTCCCTTCTATCTCTCTTCAGCAGTGAGAAAACATTGCTAGCCTTATGCTTTAGAATTACCTTGCAATCTCTTTGAACTCTTAGAAGAATCTCCAAACCCCAAATTTGATCTGAAATTGTCATATCTGGATTCTCCATAACCTTATTACCCCAAGCATGATACATCTGAGCAACTTCTGGCATATCATAACCTACCTGCAACTTTAACACTCTAAGTTTCTCCCTTGCCAACTCATCACCATATTCAAGTCTTTCTGGTTGTTCAATTATCATAACACTTGAATCTGAACTTTCGTCATTAATTCCTTCTTGTTCCTCAAAAGTAACTACAAATGGTGACTCACCAACCTTCTTCTTTTCTTGTTCCATAAGTTGTGCAGCTAACCTTGAATCAAATTGTACTTGTGTTGCATCCTTTGGAACCTCTTCTTCTACCAAAATTCCTTTACCCTTATCTAATGGATCAATGATGGGTAAAGATGATGATGGCACCTGTGAAGACACTTCCTTGATGATAGCTGATGACTGGGATACATCAACCATATCTGCAGGTCTGTCAAGATTCAAATCCTGTGTGTCAACGCCCAACTTACTCTTGTCAGCGCTTGGTGTGTCAGCGTCCAAAATCTGCTTGTCAACGCTCACCTTACTCTTGTTAGCGCTTCTTGTAAATTGCTCCATCATTGCTGTAAAGGACAAGTTCAAATTTGTAGGAGTATCCAAAGATACATCAAAACCTGGTTGCTTCTTCAATTCAGTAAGAGCTTCAGCCACACCCAAAGATTCTCCATCATGTGAGCCTTTGTCACTCACATGATCTCCAAGAAGCTTCCCCTTAAATATGTGCTATACTTAAGGGGAAGCTTCTTGGATATCATGTACTACATACAAAGGATTCACGCTTAAGTAGAAGTGTTTTGTCATCATCAACTAGGGGAAGATTTTTGGGTTGAATTATTGAGTTGATGTGTCAAAACTAAAAGACAAGGACTAAATTTGACAAAAGAAGATTCTACAAGCTGGTGGAAAAACTTGTATAAAATATATTAAGATATATTTAGAAGAATTGGTTTTATCTAGTTTCCTTTGTAAAAGTCTGTACATTCTATTATATAAAGAATGTCAGACCATAGGTTTGATCATAACAATCATTCACTATGTAACCTACAAGCAATTCGTGTGTCTAGACGTGGGATTCAATGTATACACGTCTAGATGTTATTTGTGTTTAATAATACAAGTAACGTTTGAGAAAATTCATCTTGTCCACAACACCTTGTTCATGATTATTGTTCTAATTCTGCTATGTTAAATCATATGAATGATAATCATGCCTAGCAGCTTAAAGATCCGAATCTATAGGATTCATCAGTTGGTATCAGAGCCTCGTGGCTCGTGATGCTAGGACCAACAAGGTGTTCGTGTATTGTGAAGAAAAGAAAAGTCCGTCTAGGGTTTTTCTGGACGTTTTTGTGTGCGCAGAAGTATTCAGAAGGCCATAACTTTTTATTGGACTATTGGATCGTCACAAAATTTCTTGTGTGTGTTTTATACACATATATCTAGACATCCACCAGAGGGATTGTCGAGTTTTATCCCCAAGAAAAAGTTATTAAGCATCAAAGTCAGCAACAGGATGTATGCAGTTTTCTGTGGACAACCATGTTCAAAACACATTTTCTCCTTCGTTAACCGTTGGATCTTCGTGATTTTTGAACTGTAGATTCTTGGCACTTGTGTCTAGGATCTCAACGAAGGGATCTTTGATCTAAGCTCTCATGAAGAAGTTATTCGAGGTCCTGCAGAAGGAATTCAGGTTTCTGTTTATTTTCTTTAAAGTTTGAATTAGGGTTTCCACATACCCTAGATCGATATTGAAGACAGAAAAGAAGATGCTCAGTGATTATTCTTAAAGCTATGATGTTTGTAGCAGTTATATCGAGCCTAGTATGATTGATTCATGGTGTCTGATGCTGTACAAAGATCGATCATTAGGGATCTTGGTTAACAAACCCTAGAGATCTGATGATCTATGATAGACACAGAAGAAGACCCAAAGGCTGCCATATTTTATGGTTGATATTTTGGTCACGTAATGATGATAAAGCTAATGCAGAGGGCTGATTTTTGTTCGACTGCATACAGTTTTCATTAGGGCTCGATTCAAGCAAAAGAGTAGCAGGGATACGCAGCATGTTTGTTTTTTTAAATACACAACAAGAATTAGGGTTTCTTCTGAAAACCCTAGATGTATGTTGCTAATTGAAGACAAGTGAAACAGTTGTTCCATTCAGATTATGATCTACGTGATTTTACTTAAAGGATAAAAACAACATGATAAGTTTGTGGCAACGTGTTTTTAAGACAATAGTGGTTCAAAGTTGTAGTCTTCACGTGATTTGATGAAACACTAGCTAACAAAAAAATACGCGAATGACGTCAGCGTTTGTGACAGTAAGAGACGATGACAAGTATTGTTTTGACGCTGACAAAGAATAAGTTGACGCTGACAGGAAGGGTTGACATGTGTTGTCCAAGAAATGATTGATCAATCGTTCATAGGTATTGTCCGATATGGGGCAATACACATGACAGAGATATTGGACAATGAAGGATTTCGGATAACAAAGGAATAGCTGCTGTTTGGAAAATTGATACGATTTTAGCACACAAAAAGAGGTATTTACACGAAAAGGTACATGGAATCTCCGTTTATATACAGAATATCAATTTGATATTAATGCCTCGGATATTTTTAAAGGGGTCAATGATTTTTCTAAGTTAGCACCAATTAGCGAAGTATTATTGGAGTAATGTTTATTATGTAATCAGGATAGCCTTGTGAAAGAGTTATTCGCTAACAGCTTTTACATATGAAGATATTAGTTCATTAAGACTTGTCATGAAGAGGTGTTCGCTTAAGGGGAAGAATTCTTATGTTAAGTTTGATGTTCGAAGAAGATTTTCGCGAGTTTGTGTTTTATCATATCTTTAAATCGTGGATAATATCCAATTGGTTTGAAGGTAACTTGTTTGTGCTTTTAATGGTTGGTGACGAAGACTTGTCATAACACTTGAAGAAGTTACATTATCGTGCTCAGTGTCTCACAAAGGATGAGAATATTTGATAGGTGTGTAAACACCCATCCTTTTTACCACTTAACTACAATAATAACCAATCCAAAACGTGTATTTTGTGTCGTAAATGTCGTAATTATGCGTTGTTTGTGTTTTTGTTGTGATTTAGGACGAAAATGTGAAAAAGGGAGAAAACACGGGCATTCACGGGCTTTTATCGAAGAAAAAGACAAAAGACGAAGTCAAGAAATCAAGAGTGCAAAAAGAACGGAATTCCAAGACCAATTCTGAAGATTTATCGAAGAAAAAGTCAAAAGAAGGAAGTTTACTTAAAGCCGAAGAACTCAAGTCTAATTTATTGAAGAATTACAAGACGAGTTTAAAGAAATCCCGAGACAAAGTCATTAAAGTCAAAGAATTAAGAAGATTAAGTACTTAATGATGCAAGAAGAAAGAGGGGAGGAAGCTTCCAAAGCGCCTCCCTAATCCTCCTATAAATAGGATCCATTTTCATTCCATTTGTTTATGTTGGCTAAGTGTGACAATTAGTCTTCCACCCTTTAATTACTTGTTCTTTAATTACATGTCATTTAATTAATTGTCTTGCACCTTAAATACATTTAATTTCAAGTAAGTTTCCTTTTAATTATTGTCAATCTTTACTTTTCTTGTCAATCTCCTATCTACCTTTCTTTAATCTTTAATCTTTATGCTTATTTGTTCATGTTCATGTTTTTGATGTTTTTATTGATTTGATTAAAGTGGGTTTTGATTATTGTGGTTATTATTGTTAGTTTTATTGTTTTGGTTTGATAGATTATCATTAGTTGATTATTTGTTATTAATCTCGTTTAATCTTTTGGTTGATTTTAATTAGTTTTTGATTAGATTCGTGTTTTCTTTGTCCCGTGTTCTTCGCTTCTGTTCATTTCCTAGGTTGTTCTGAATCAAGCAGGACATTCCGAACGAAGGGTGTTTGTTGTTTATTCCGAGTGAAGGAATTGTGTTGTGATTGTTCCGAACCAAAGTTTTATTCAGGAAGTTCCGAATCAGTGAAAGTTCATTCGGAATAGGTTCATTCGAAACATTCCGAACGAAGGTTTTGAGGAATTGTTCCGGATCAGCAGAATATTCCGAGTCAAGGGAAAGTATTCCGGATCAGCGAGTTCATTCAGAACATTCGGAGTGAAGGATTTTACTCGGAATATTCCGAACCAAACCATATATTCCGGATAAGTGGCTGCTCATTCGGAATATTCCGAACGAAGGATTTGGGGATTGTTCATCCGGAACATTTAGTATTTCGGATCAAGGGAGTTCCGAATCAAGGGAGTTCATTCAGAATATTCCGAATCAAGGAGTGATTATTCCGAATCAGTGACAAATTCCGAGTGAAGGGTTTATTCCGGATAAAGTGACATATTCCGGATGAACCAATTGTTCCGAATGAGTGTTTTGTTTTGATTATTCCGAGTGAAGAAGAAATTATTCCGAATGAAGGTGACATTCCAGACGAGTGATTTATTCCGAATGAGGGTATTATTCCGAATGAGCATTTTCAGTTTCTTTTAAGTTTCTGTTTTTAAATTTTTAATTTTCAAGCTTTACTTTTCCCGCCTTTTTCCTTAGTTGCACTTTAAGATTACTCGCCTTAGATTTATTTTAGCCTTGCCTTAGTTTAAGTTTTAGTTGTTTTTTAAGTTTGCCTTTAGGTTAGATTTAAGTTTGTGTTATTTACTTTAAGTGCCTTTTAATTCTCGTCTTGCTTTAAATTCTTGTCATTTATTTTAAATTAGATTTAGATTTGAATTACCCCCATTTACTTTTAAGTTTTGCACTTTTTAATTACTACAACGACACAACTATTGGTTTCACCAAAGAACGACTGAGTCACATAGTTAACCAGTTATCAATTCGATTAGACATACGACAAAGAACAATTTTTATAACTAAAACCTAGTTATCAAATGGCGCCGCTGCCGCCTCTTTTCGTAAAGATTAACGGTTTTCTGTGAGAGACGCATTGCTTTTTGGGATCCGTTCATTCGTGAGCGTTATTTTTCTTGCTTAAAAATTTCCAAAAATCAATAAAAATTAAAAATTGTTAAAAATCCAAAAAATTAAAAATTTCAAAAATCCAAAAAGATTTTATTTTTATTGTGTATATATATTCTCTTTGTGTTTGGTATTGTTTTCTTTTGCTTTCGCAGGTGTATGCGTACTAGATCTTCTACTTATCGAGAGCCCGAGACTCCTGAAGATTTAGCTATGGCAGGTGTCAACAACAACAAGAATCCACCGCACCTCAATAATAACAACAACAATGTTCTTCCACAGCCCGATCTTCAGACAATGGAGGAGCTTTGTCAACCAACCATGTTTGGACGAGGATGACCAATTGCACTGATGCAAATCACGGCTCCGGAGTTTTCGTTGAAGCATCACATGATCCAGCAAGTGCAAACTAATCCATTCGCCGGAATGCCTGATGATGATGCCAACAACCACCTCGACAAGTTCATTACAATCACTCATAGCATGAAGTTTTTCGGTGCCACAATAGATGTTCTTCGCCTACAAGTCTTCCCACATACTTTATCACACCACGCCGAGAAATGGTTTGATCGTCTCCCGAAGAATTCCATTCATACTTAGGATGACAAGACTCAACGCTTTTTGTCGCGCTACTTTCCACCACCCATGGTCACGAGCCTTCGCAATCAAATCAGCGGTTTCATGCAAGAACCCGATGAATCTCTCTTTGATGCTTGGGAAAGATATAATGTTTTGATCGATCGATGTCCAAACCACAACATGCTCCATGTGACCTTAATTGATACTTTCTACAACGTTTAGACTTTTCGTGATCGTCATACGATTAATGCAGCCGCCGGTGGCACATTTATGAAAAGAAGACCCGAGGAGTGAAGAGAGCTTATTGAGAACATGATTACTCATCACAAAAACTGGGATTCCTCCGCTTCTTCAAGGAACAACCCGAGAGTCAATGTTTCTTCTACTTCAGCAAACCCCGACATGACCGAATTCACCCGCATGATGGCCGAAATGAACAAAAATATCTTGCTTCTCGCTACAAACCAACAACAAGTTAAAGCGGTTGCCAATCCTTGTGAAACATGCGGCGGTCCTCACTCATACACTGATTGTCCTTCTACTCAAGGAAATCCGGAAAACGTGTATGCGGCTTATGGTAATTATTCACCGGAAAATTACCAAGCCCGACCTCAAGGGGATCGAAATTTGCTGAGTTATCGGTCAAACAACTACCTTTCACCCGGTTTTTCTCCTCAAAACCAAAACCCCAACAACAACTACAATAGAAGCAACCAAATCCCACCTAGAGCTTCTAATCCTTATCACCCACCCGCTCAATAAACCCCACCCATCAATCAAGATGTTGAAGCTTTAATGAGAACCCAAGGAGAGCAAATCAAGAATCTATAGAGCCAAATTATCAATTTGAAAGGGGATATAACTAAGCAAGGGAATGACATTAGATCCGAGCTTCGAAATGATATTCAATCCTCCTTCAGCAATCAAACGAATGATTTGAAGAATATGCTGGCTAGTTTCTTGCCCACCACTCAACCCTCTTCTTCGAGTTCTCTACCCTCAAACACCGTCACCAATCCGCGAGCGAATGTGAGTGCTATTACTACCCGTAGTGGAGTTACTTTAGTAGGACCACCTATCCCGCCCCCATCATCTACACCTCCCCCACCACCATTTATCCCTACTACTCCTACACCTAGTATTAGTACACCATTACCGTCTCTGCCTTGTCATACTGAAGTACCCACCAAGAATCCTCCACCAACCCCACCTTCCACCTTTAAACCTTCAACATCTCAACCTTTACCTGCTACACCTACACCTTCACCACCCAAACCCAAAATTCCTTATCCATCTCGCTTAGGCAAGGCCAAAATGCACACCAAGGATGACATTCAAGTGTCAAACTATTTGAATAAAGTTACGGAAATGACCGTCACTTTTCCCCTTGTTGAAGCTCTAGCACAAATGCCTAAATTTATCAAGATGTTTAAGGAATTTCTTAGTAAGAAGGAGAAGATGGTCGAGTTTGTTAATACTCGATTGAATGAAAACTGTTCTTCCGTCCTTCTTACTTCCGGAAAAACTTGGAGATCCCGGTCGTTTTGTGCTACATTGCACTTTTAACCAAACCGACAAATTTACTGCCTTAGCGGATCTCGGGGCAAGTATAAATTTGATGCCTTTAAGTGTTTGCAAAAAGTTATCTTTGCCCGACCTTACCCCGTTGGTATTGCCGAAGATGTGTTCATTAAAGTTGGCACATTCACTTTTCCGGTCGACTTCGTCGTTGTTGATTATGAAATGGACCCTCGTATTCCGTTAATACTTGGGCGCCCATTTTTGAGAACCGATAGAGCTTTAATTGATGTGGATAAATGTGAGCTCATCTTAAGAGTCGGGGATGATGCATAAGTGTTTGAAATGGGGAAGCTTACAAGCAAATCCTTTGGAGGACGAGAATCAGCGAATATGATTAATGTGCTTGATGATTTTGTCATCTACAACAATCCTCTATTCGATTCTTGCATTGATAATCCACTATTTCAAGATGATGTGGATGATTCTCTCTCCAATTTGGAACCATCACCCATATATGATTCTCCACCAATCTATGATGCTTATGATGATGATTCTAGCTTCGATGGAGATGATTATGATGCTTTTACTTCCGAGTATCCTGTTAGAAATACGTTTTTACGTATATTAGAAGTATCGGTCACTCCACAATATTATTATTGTTGTAATAGCTCGTAGTTAATGTGTGCTTATTAAGTTAAGTAAGAAACCGACCCATGGGCTTGTCATGGGTCGGCCCAAGCCCAAATAGTGGCCTTGGATATAAATACCCCTTTCCACCATGGAAAGGGGTTGGTTGTTGACATTCCATTTTTCTCATTTTAATGAAAAACACATAGTTTCTCTCTCACTTTCTCTCACTAGTTTCTCTCTCTAGGAATCTTCAACCCACTTCATAGATTCATAGTTTATCAAGATTCTTCATTTGGTATCAAGAGCTATAGGGTGATTTAAGGTAATGATTTGTGTTGTTATTTAGTTTTTAAGAAGATCCATCTTGATTCTTGGATTTTTTGGTGATTTTGTGATTGGGATTAGTATATAAGTATTAGTTTTTACTTATTATTGTAGAAATCACAAAACTTTTTGGGTTATTTGGTAAAAATCTGGGTTTATTTCATCATTTATTTGATCGACTGGTACTCGAACAAAGTTTCTGTTTCCCAGTAAAAGTTCCAAAAAGTTCCAGATCAAAAAGTTCCGGATCAACCAAAGTTCCGGATCAAAAAGTTCTGAACCAAAAGTTCCGGATCAAGGAAAGTTCCGAATCAAAAAGTTCCGAACCAAAAGTTCCGAATCAAGGAAAGTTCCAAATCAAAAAGTTCCGAACCAAAAGTTCCGGATCAAGGGAAAGTTCCGGATCAAGGGAAAGTTCCGGATCAAGGGAAAGTTCCGGATCAAAGGAAAGTTACGGATCAAGGTAAAGTTCCGGATTAAGGGAAAGTTCCGGATCAAGGAAAGTTCCGGATCAAGGTAAAGTTCCGGATCAAGGGAAAGTTCCGGATCAAGGAAAGTTCCGGATAAAATCTTCCGAATCAACACTTCCGAATCAACAAAAGTTCCGGATCAAGGGATATTTTACTTGTTTTTTCGACGATTTTTTAGAGGATTTAATCTTGGTTTCTTACAACAAAAACTCAACACAACTCACACACTTTACTTCACTGCTCGATCAACCGATAATCTTTGTCTCTTTGAAGTGAACAAAATGAATCCGAATTCATTAATGCCTCAGATGACATCACTTACGGACATTTCCGTCATTACGGGAACGGATAATCGCCCTCCAATGCTCATTAAAGAAGTCTTTGAAGCATGGCAAGGCCGTATGATGTCATACCTTAAGGGAAAACTGACATATGGGATGCTTATGGTTAAGTCAATTCTAAATGGTCAACTTGACTATGGTACCATCGTGGTTAACAATGTGACTCGACCAAGGGAGTTTGAAGAACTTACACCAGCTCAACAACTTGTTGCCGATGCAGACGAAAAGGCTCTTCAAACCATTCTCCAAGCTCTTCCACATGACATCTATCGAATGGTAAGTCAGTATACGGTTGCAAAGGATTTATGGGAACGTCTAAAGGTGTTGCTACAAGGTACGTCTCTTACCAAACAGGAAAGGGAATGTCAGTTGTATGATCTGTTTGATAGATTCACGTACAGTCCAGGGGAAACGCTTCACGACTATTACTTCAGATTCACTACTCTCATGAATGATCTGAATGTATACAATCTCGTGATTGCTCCATTCCAGGTTAACATCAAATTTATTGAATACTTTACCTCAAGCTGAATGGGGTGAGTATATTACCGATGTTAAGTTAACCAGGGATTTGCATAAGTGCAATTTGGATCAACTCTATGCTTTTCTTCAGCAGCATGAGAAACACGTGATCATGCACCGTTCGCCTCGAGGTATGTACCCTGATTCTTTAGCTTTGATGGCGAATCAACCAAGCTTGTCACACAACAACACTCCTTATATCTTGGGACACCAAGCCTATCATCCATCACCTTACATGACACCAACCTTCCCCCAATATTCGATTTTACCGCAACCACCCACCTCACATCAGCAACAATATCGGTTTAATGCACCTTCATCACAATATGCTTCACAACCTCACCCAGCAAGCATTGCACCTTATGCTCAGTCTTCATATTCCTCTTATCAAGAGAATGCAGCATATCCATCAAGCTACTCTGACCACATGAGTATTCCTTCTAGTGCTTATGCAGCTCAACAAGACCAAGCACTGTATTGTAATGATGATGAAGTCCCCATTCCTGAATTCAAACAAGGAACTGACCCAGTTGAAGTGTTAGCCACTATGTCTGCTTATCTCACAAGGACTTTAAGCAAACGAGGATTTAGAGGACCAGCTCCTACTAACAATCAGTTGAGGAATTCATCCAATTCTCGCCAACAAGCTACTATTGAGAATGGCAGGGTAATGGTTCAACCTATTCAACCTTATCAGGGGAGACCTACTACATCAACCACCAATGCACGCACAATCAATCCTGCTCCAATGGTCAACACTCCTCCACGGGCTAATTCCACAGGCAAGTTGAGAATGATTACATGCTACAACTGTAAGGAAGAAGGTCACATGTCCAGGGATTGCAAAAAACCCAAGAGGAGAAGGGATGGTCAATGGTTTGCAGAGAAGATTTATCTGGTAAACGCTCAGGCACAAGGAAGGGAACTTGATGAAGAGGAGCTTGCATTTCTTGCTGATCCAGGGATTACTGAACAAGACGTTGTCACCACACAGAATGCAGCATACCAAGCAAATGATCTTGATGCTTATGATTCAAACTGTGATGAACTTCAATCTGCACAGGCAGCTCTTATGGCAACTATCTCTAGCTTAGGGCCACACAAAATATATGAGGTACTTAATAATACTACTGATAATACCACTGATACTAGTATTCAACCACATCAAGTTGTGCAAGAGAGTGCTGATTCGAATGAGTCTTCGGTGGTGAGTCTTTCCAATGAGGAGACAATCAATGATAGTAATATCAATGTGAGTCCCTAGACTTTGAGTGAATCACAACCGGGAGCCATTTCGCATATGCATACTCCTGCTCAACAAGATTTGGTCATGGTTCCTGCTACATTACTTAGCCAAATGAATGTTGCACTCTTAGAAACCCTAGCTAAGAATAAGAATTTGTCTGATGAGCTTGCCTTGTGCAACGAGAAAGTTCAAACTTTAGAATTAGTTCCTTCGTCTAGTGTTCTAACAAATCCCGAATATGATCATTTTCGAAACAAACAATTGGGTCATTTGCAAGAAAGTGAAACCTTAAGAGCAGATCTTTCTAACGAACTTAAAGAAAAAGAGTTAGTGGTCACTAATTTTCAAAAACTTCAAACGGATTTTGAATTACTCGAGTCTAAGAAGAATGAAATGGAAATTAATGCGGCTAATAAGATTAGAAGTCTAGATTATTTGCTTTTAAGACAATACGCTGCCTCTCAACTAGTGCACTTATTTGATGCTTCGTTTAGAGAATTTAACTTATCACGTCAAAAAGGCCTTCCCCCTAACCCACGGTATGCAAAACAAGCTTTTACCATAGTCCAAGACTTTATAATGCAACCCAATTAGGATTGGTCTTAGACCCGATTGTTATTTTCGATTATTGCACAAATAAGGATCTAGTTGATGAGAATCGGTCATACAACTTTGCAAAATATCCCGAGTGTGATTATTTTAAAATGAATCAGGAGCTTGCAAAAACGGATTTTATAATTCGCTTCCATATGGATAAAGATCTCATCACAGCACCAACCTACATGTTACATGAAGAAAACCCTAGTACACTTCCTACACTTGTCAAAATGGAAGGACCTAAGGAAATTCCAAAGGATCTTCCACCTGTTAGCACTGTATGGTTAAACTTGCAAGAGATTAATCAATACTTTGCTAGTTTTGACAAGGTCATTTTGGAATGTACGACTTCAAATGGCCTAAACGCCGGAGAATGGGCTTTCGAACACATGAACGAGGTGTTTAAGAATGAGATCAATCCGTTTGTCGAAAGTCTAAAAGGAAGTTTTGCATCTCATTCGGAAAATCTTGAGTTTGAAATTGCAGAAGTTCAAAAAGTGTTTTATGAAATGGACACTGCTTACGAACTACAATTAATTGAAAAGGAAAAGATTTTATCTGAATATGACCGATTCTTGTCCCAAGTAATTTCGTGTGATGTGCTTACTACTGTGAATGCTAATTATTCGAATGAGCTTACATCCGCTATGACTAAATGTGATGCTGTGAATATATGTGATGATGTGTGTGATCTCTCTGTAAATGTTGCTGATACTGTAAATGAGGTAGATAATCATTCTTGTCACGAATCTAACGCTGAATTTTTAAAGCTTCAAGATTCTTACAATTTACTTTCAAAACGCTTTAATCAACTCGAACAACATTGTATATCTTTAGAATTAAAACAACAAACTCAAAATGAGGATCTTTTGATAACAAATGGTTGTGAAAACAGTGTTGAGACGAGTGACAAGATGATTGCAATAGTTAAGGCATTAGAGGAAGAGATTATGAGATTAAAGAGAGATGTGTCATCAAATGAAACACTAAAATTGGAACTAGAGGCTGCAGAGTCTAAAAACCAGGACTTAGAAATTAGACTTTCGTCTATTCTATGGGAGATGGATCGGGCAAGACAGGGACTATCCGCTCTTTATGGTTCAATAGAAGAACGCTTAGCTTTTAATGCTGCACAGCAACAATCTTATGTTGAACAACTGAACCAAAAGTGTGAGGAAATCTCTGACTTAAACATCCAGCTCAATGACAAAAACATGGTTTTGGCCGAGTTAAAGGAGACACTTCTTCTCACCCGACAAGAAGCTGTTAATAACTTAGCTAACAACTCTGCACCGTCCTCTAGTGCTCCAACAACCAAGTCAGTAGTGCTTTATAAGAACCCGCTCCATAAGAAAAACCCTGTTACCTACGATGATTATATGAGGAATGCAATTAAGCATGTAGATCTTGTTAGGGATATTTTAGACGATCTTTATGCCTTAGATCCCTCAAGTAGCAACTATTATTCAGCCCATGAATATATTAAGCGTGTTCAATATTGCTTAGCCTACTTGCAATACATAGGAAAACCGGGTTCTGCACTACTCACTAATCGACCCATTGCTGTAACTCCATTCAATAAGACCCCAGGAGCAAAACCGTCATTGGCACCATAGAGTAAGGCACCTTTAAAATCTGTTGCTAATGTTCCCACTTTGCCTTCTACAGGAGTAAAAGAGTCTACTAAGGCTAAAGGATCGCCACTCAAGAAAGATAAGATCAAGCCCTCCACTAGTAGTACCAACAAGAAGAAAGTAGAAGCTCACCATAGGAATGTTATGTCAGATTTAAATAAAAAGAATCATGTTGCTAAGACTAAAAGCTCTACGTCTGTGTAGAAGCCTAAACCATTCGTGAATTCTAATTTGAATTGTTGGAATTGTAATGAGTGCATGTTTTCCCAACGTCATGATTTGTGTCTTATTGATCATGTGAATGAAATGAATGCCATTAGGAATAATCTTGAATGGAAGCCAACTGGTAGAACTCGTGCTCAAGTTGGATGGCAATGGCGTCCCACTAGTAGGACCTTTACATTAGATGGAAAAATGTGCCCTTTAACTAGGAATGCATCCATTGAGGTTAGGTCTCAGCGTCCTTTAGTTAGGAATACTAGAACTACAGTATGGAAACAGCGCCCTTTAATTAGGTCAGCCCCCACTATAGTGTCTATCAGTGAAGAAATACCTCAGGATTTAAGCCAACTAGAATCTACACCACCAACTAGGAAGAAGGCTAGGAAATCTAAGAAACCTAAAGTTAGCAAATATAAGATTATTAAATCTGTACCTGCTAATAACAAGGAACATTCAGATTCCGATACCTCTACATTGTCCTCTTCTGGTGATATTTTCAGGTGGTCCAAATCATCCTCTGGTATTTGGACTCCGGTTGTTCAAAGCATATGACCGGAGATCGCTCGATGCTCCGAAATTTCGTCAGCAAGTTTCTTGGAACGGTTAAATTCGGTAATGATCATATTGCAAAGATAATGGGGGTATGATGATTATCAGATTGGAAACGTTACGATTTCAAGGGTATACTATGTAGAAGGTCTTGGTCATAATTTATTTTCAGTAGGACAGTTTTGTGATTCCAACCTAGAGGTTGCTTTTCGACAACATACTTGTTTCATCCGCAACTTGGAAGGAAAAGACTTGTTGAAGGGTTCTCGTGGTGCAAATCTTTATACGTTGTCCCTACAAGACATGATGGCTGCCTCTCCAGTATGTCTTCTCTCTAAAGCCTCTAAGACCAAGTCATGGTTATGGCATCGCAGATTATCTCATCTCAACTTTGATGCTATTAATCATCTGGCTAAAAACGAATTAGTTCGTGGTCTTCCAAAGCTCAAATTTCACAAGGACCATTTATGTTCCGCGTGTTCAGGGGGAAAAGTACCAAGAAATCATACAAGCCCAAAGCTGAAGACACCAATCAAGAAAAACTTCATCTTTTGCATATGGATCTTTGTGGGCCATTGAGAACTGAAAGTGTGAGCGGTAAGAAATTCATCCTTGTTATTGTGGATGATTTCTCCAGGTTTACATGGGTTAGATTTCTACGTACAAAGGATGAAGCACCGAAGGCTATCATCACTTTTCTGAAATTCATTCAGGTACGTTTAAATACTACTGTCCGCCGTATACGTAAAGACAATGGAACAGAGTTCGTCAACCAGACTCTTCGTGATTACTATGAAGAAGTTGGTATCTCACATGTAACATCCGCTGCACGTACTCCACAACAAAACGGTGTCGTTGAAAGACGGAATCGTACGCTTATGGAAGCTGCTAGGACGATGCTGATTTATGCGAACGCTCCATTGTTCTTGTGGGCAGAAGCTATATCTACTGCATGTTTCACCCAAAACCGTTCTATCATTCGGAAACGCCATGGAAAAACACCTTACGAGATTCTACATGATCGTAAACCCGATGTTTCATTCTTTCATGTGTTTGGTGCTCTTTGTTATCCAAACATTAATAGTGAGAACTTGGGCAAACTTCAACCGAAAGCCGATATAGGTATTTTCATTGGTTACTCACCCTCCAAGAAAGCATACCGAATTTACAACCGTCGTCTTGGTAAGATAGTAGAAACTATGGACGCATATTTCGATGAGCTGACAGCGATGGCTTCTGAGCAACGCAGCTCTGAACCCGCGCTTCATGAGATGGGAACCGGTGCTATTAGTTCCGGATTAGTTCCCAATAATCCTACTTCTACATCATTTTTACCACCTACAAGGCCCGAGTGGGATAAACTGTTTCAACCGTTGTTTGATGAATTCTTTGATCCCCCGAATGATGAAGTTCCAGCACCTGTAGTGATAGCTCCAATCCATGAAGTTGTTGCTCAAGCAAATGAAGCTTTATCTAATGCATCTTCAATTAACATTGAACCGGATGCACCTTTACCAAGTGATTCTCAAACTACACCTGAATCGTCACCCTTACTTGTGCCTAATGATGTTGAAGAGGATTCTATTGATCACGATTTGGAATATGCTCACCTACAAGAGCTTCCTTTCTTTGGTGTACCGATACCTGAAAACCCTTCAGTCGCGTCTACCTCAGATGAAGCTCCTTCTATTGTTCACTCCAGACCACCACGGATTGAAAAACATAGCACCAAATGGACAAAAGATCACCCAATTAGGAATGTCATTGGTAGTCTCGATCAACCAGTCTCTACACGCCATCAATTACAAGAGAGTGCACTCTATTTCTACTTTGATGCATTTCTCTCCGAAGTTGAACCTAAAAATTGGCAACAGGCTATGACTTAATCATCTTGGATTGAAGCCATGCAGGAGGAACTAAATGAATTTCAAAGACTTGAAGTATGGGAATTAGTTCCTCTCCCTGACAAGGTTAACATCCTTACTTTGTTGTGGGTTTATAAGGTTAAATTCGATGAGATGGGTGCAGTCTTGAAGAATAAGGCTAGATTGGTTGCTAGAGGATATAAACAAGCCTTGGGTATCGACTTTGAAGAATCTTTTGCTCCTGTTGCAAGATTGGAGGCTATTAGACTATTCCTTGCGTATGCTGCTCATATGAACATGATCGTCTATCAAATGGATGTGAAGACGGCATTTTTGAATGGTGAACTAAGGGAAGAAGTCTATGTTAGTCAGCCGGATGGGTTCGTTCGCACGGAGTTTCCTAATCATGTGTACAAGCTTAAGAAGGCTCTCTATGGGTTGAAACAAGCTCCACGCACGTGGTATGATCTCCTTTCAACATATCTCATCTCGAAAGGCTTCTCCAAAGGCAAGGTGGACCCCACTCTATTCACTCTCAAGGAGGACAACGACATGATACTGGTACAAATTTATGTTGATGATATAATATTTGCTGCCTCTAACATAGAATTGTCAAAACGCTTTGAGAAGATAATGTCCACACGCTTTCAGATGTCAATGATGGGAAAAATTTCATTTTTCTTAGGATTACAAATTTCTCAGAATCCCAGAGGCATCTTTATTAATCAATCCAAATATGCTCTAGAATCTTTAAAGAAATATAACTTTGAAAATTGTGACCCCGTGGACACTCCAATGGTGGAGAAATCCAAGTTAGATGAAGATAGGAATGGGATTATTGTCGATCCAAAACTTTACCGTGGGATGATCGGCACCCTTCTCTATCTGACTGCTAGCAGGCCTGATTTGCAATTTGTTGTATGCATGTGTGCCCGGTATCAGGCTTGGCCTACCGAAAAGCACCTACATGTTGTTAAAAGGATCTTACGGTATCTCAAAGGAACACTTCATCGTGGTCTATGGTATCCGAAAGATTCCTCTATTGCTTTAATATCATACGCAGATGCCGATCATGCTGGGTGTCAAGACACGAGGCGTAGCACTTCTGGATCTGTGCAACTCCTTGGAGACAGATTGATCAGTTGGTCTTCAAAAAGGCATAAAAGCGCTGCAATTTCTAGCACGGAGGCTGAATACATCGCCATGTCCGGTTGTTGTGCTCAAGTCCTTTGGATGAGATCACAATTAACTGACTACGGTTTGGGATTCAACAAAATCCCGATGTATTGTGACAACAAGAGCGCCATTGCCCTTTGCTGCAACTATGTTCAACACTCCCGGGCCAAGCACATAGACATTCGCTACCATTTCATTAAAGAGCAGGTGGAGAACGGAGTGATCGAGCTGTATTTTGTCACCACTGAGTATCAGCTGGCAGATATGTTCACCAAAGCCTTAGATCGAGGACGAATCAAGTTTTTGATCGACAAGCTTGGCATGAAATCATTCACTCCAGCGACTCTCAAAGAATTGGCAGAAGAATCAGCTGAATAGTGGTGGTAAACTATTCAGGCGTATCCTTTGTTCGTGATCATGTATATTATCGTATATATATAAACCACAAAAAGAAAAATACAAAAATTTAAAACCAAGAAAAACCATAAAAAATATAAAACCTAGAAAAACCATAAAAATTATAAAATCAAGAAAAACCAAAAATATTTTACGTTTTTAAAATCGGGCATGTCTTTTAGTACGGTAATATTTACGGCCTTAGAAATGTCGATCAATATTGACACGGTGCCATAAATAGAGTCCGTATAAAAGTTGTACATTTTTAAAACATGCCCATTATGGCTTGTAGTTATTTCAGACTGCAACCCAGTTTTCGCATTAAAGTCACGTATTTCCTTGGAAAACGTTGGCTCACAACGGGAATTAATTTTCTCGGGCATGATTTACAAGCCAAATCATGCAAAGGGATCAAGTTTACTTTACAACTTGGTCTAACACGAGTTTGTGTACGTCTCAGTGCATTAATTTGTTAAAATAAGAAAAATCTTATTGCCACCACGAATCAATCTTTTCAAGACATTAATTGGAAACGTTTTCATCAATATTTGACTCTTTAAACAATGACTACAGCTCTTTAAATAGAAAACGGGTCATCGTTTAAGGGGGAGAAAATATTAAATCGTCTTCGTCATCAAAACGATTTTTCAAAAATGCTTGAGGAAAATTTATTGGCTAAATGGTTAATGAGTGGTCTTGCTTTAGAATAGGACTTGCTTTAGATCTCGGAGTTTTGCTAATTGGATGCGATGCTTAAGTTGTGTGAAGGTTAAGTTGGCTAAATTTAACAATGGTTAGGGAGATTAGAAAAGACAAGGAATAAAAAGTAAAAGTGAAAAGTATAGGGACTTAAGGTGACATTTGTGAAAATTGTTAAAATTTGACCTAAGTCAAAACCAAACCCCCCGTCCCTTTTAGTTTGTCTTCTTCACTGTTTCGGTTTTTCCTTCTTGCCGCCATTTTCACACACTCAAGCTTTCACAAACTCTCATTCTAATCATCCAATCCGTTCCATTCAATCAAAAAGGTACAAACAACAAATTCTTTGATTTATAATTCTCCTAATTCATCATTAAATCCTGTTAATTGATTCGGGTAATCAACTTTATCAAATTAGGGTTCGTTTGCCTAATTAGGGATTAATTGATTAGGGTTTTAGATGGGTTTTACTCGGAATATCCTTAGAAAGATGTTGTGTTGCCTTAGCATGCCTTAAAACTCACAATCGCTCTTAGAATAATCATCAATAGGCTGCGTTTAGAACTTCCGGATGAACAAGATTATGAACTTCCGAATGAAGGAAGTTCCGGATGAACTTCCGAATGAAGGAAGTTCCGGATGAACTTCCGAATGAAGGAAGTTCCGGATGAACTTCCGAATGAAAGAAGTTCCGAATGAACTTCCGAATGAAGAAGTTCCGAACGAAACTTCCGAATGAAGAAGTTCCGAATGAACTTCCGAATGTAGAAGTTCTGAATGAAACTTCCGAATGAAGAAGTTCCGAATGAAACTTCCGAATGTAGAAGTTCCGAATGAAACTTCCGAATGAAGAAGTTCCAAATGAAAATTCCGAATGAAGAAGTTCCGAATGAAACTTCCGAATGAAGAAGTTCCGAATGAAGGACTTCCGAATGAAGAGTTCCGAATGAAGGACTTCGGAATGAAGAGTTCCGAATGAAGGACTTCCGAATGAAGAGTTCCGAATGAAGAGTTCCGAATGAAGGACTTCTGAATGAAGAGTTCCGAATGAAGGACTTCCGAATGAAGATTTCCGAATGAAGGACTTCCGAATGAAGAGTTCCGAATGAAGAGTTGTGGGATTGATAGTTGTTTGCCTGTTATAATTACTTGTTGAAATGTGTTATGCTTAAAAGTCTTAATGATATATATATATATATATATATATATATATATATATATATATATATATATATATATATATATATATATATATATATATATATATATATATATATATATATATATATATATATATATATATATATTTTGTGCATCAACCTTTTATGTCTTATCTTAAGCAGACACGATGACTAATCCAACAGTACAAGCACTCCAAGATGCTAGAGCAGCCGCAATTGCCGAAGCAAGAGCCCTCAAGTTCATACCAAACAATTACCGGCTGAAGCAAGTCTCAAAATCCACTCACCATGGATTTAATGTCGCCATAGCAATCCTTGATCACTCTCACTTCAAGAATGCTTTAAGGAGTACTGCCTCGGTGCCTTATGATTACATGTACGAGTTCTGGGCTACCAAGGAAAGTACTTCAAACAAGATCACCTTCACTCTCGACAACAAGCAACAGACACTCACAGTTTCAGACTTCCGTAAGATATTTGGAATACGGGATACACCCAAAGGTATGTCATTTTCGAGGGATCCCACTAAAGACGAACTCATGGAGATGTTCGAGGCTCTTGGATGTCCTGACATACGAGTTGTGTCTGATTTTACCACTGCTAAAGTAGGTCAACCTTGGAGAGCAATCTTGGGTATTCTCAGTAGATGTCTTACACCTAAAACATCTGGGCATGATGTTGTGCGTAGTCCAATTATGAACATCTTCCATGGAATGTACAAAGGCTCAAATGCAGATTATGCATTATTGTTATGGGAAGAATTTACCTTTCAACTCTTCCAAAACAAGAAGCTGAAGACTAATTTCTTTCCTTACCCTCGGTTTATCAAGCTTATAATTAATTATTTTATGAAGAATGATGTTACTATTGATAAGCGTGCAGCAAGTCGTCATCACACTGAAGAGGCTGATCACACTGTGGATCTAAGGCATGAATGACCATCTGGGGCTGTTATCCCTAGTCCTATTCCTAATTATCTTCTGACGGATAAAGTTAAAGCTTCTGCTGATTACAAACTACTGCTACTAGAAATCAAGAAGCTAAAAGCAAGCCTTCAGACAGGAGAAGACTCGTCTACTACGGTCAAGAGTAAAGGTAAACGCAAGCAACCAGCTGCTTTATCTGAACCCGAAACCAAGAAGAAGAAGACTGAGGCTAAAAAGGGAAAGGGTACGGCTGATGAGTTAGTTCTCCGCGACGAAGAAGATGTTGATGATCCTACTCTTGACAAGGCTGAGAGAAAATTAATGAAGATAGCTATTGAAAGGAGTAGGAGAGATACGGGCGGTAGTGGTTCGGGTGCACAGATGAATATTGAAGAAGAGTACGAGGAGCCAGAGGATATTGATGAGTTTGGATCACCTGAACGGTATTCTACTTCGAAGGAGACATCCATCCCTGTTTCAGCAAGTGTTGAAAAGGAGTCCGGTGCTCCTACAATCATGGTACCTACTCAGCCTTTAGTAACTCAACCTCCACCAATACAGCCCTTACCAACCCGACCGGTACCAACACCATTCCTTCCACCTCCAATAACTCCCATCCTCAGTACTGTGGTCACAACCGAGCCTCTTCAACCAACCCAGAGTAGCTCTGCATCATCTTTAATGGCTGCATTTGTAATGGTAGAACTCTTGGATAAACATACGGATAATCAAAGAAAAGAGATGGATGATATTCTCCAAGAGCTACTTAGACGAGTTCAAAGTGAAGAAACATCTAAGAAAGCCCAAGAAGAGATGCTTGCTAAGTTCGCTGCAGAGATGGAGTTGACACGTAAAGCTCATGCAAAAGAACTAGCTCAGGTTAAGCAGGCTGAAGCTGATAAGTATGCTGCACGAATCACGAGACTTCAAGCTATAAAGGATAAATACAAGGAGTAGAAAGAAACACTTGAAGCTTCTGTTGAAGAGAGAGTGAAAGAATCCGTTGAGTCCCTTATGCCAAAACTGCGTGATGAGATGAAGAAACTCGCAGCTGATAATTTGATGATTAAGTCGTCCAATCCTTCCGAATCCGCCTACAAAATTGCATATGATTTGACGGATTTTGAATTAAAGAAGATCCTCAAAGCTCGCATGAGGGAACTTGGATCTTTTGATAAATCTAAGATTCAACGGACACTCTACAAATCACTGAATGACGCTATTATGGAGGATGATCGGCTATTTAAGATGTTTGGAAGTGTGGTACCTTACCACATTCTGCCTGAGGAAGAAAGGGAAGAAAGTGAACAAGAAGAGGGTGACGGGGAAGAAGAAGGTGAAGAAGAAGAAGAAGAGGATGATGATGGTGACGATGACGGTGATGATGATGAGGATGATGATGGTGATGATGGTGGTGATGGAAATGAGGAGAGTGCTAAGGGAAGCAACGAGGATAGCGATGAGGATGATGATGGTAAACAGCCTGAAACAGGGGATAAGGTTGCCAGCACAAAGAAACCCTCTAAGTCTGGAACCAAGTCTAAGAAAGATGCTGTAGAAAAGGAAAAATCCACTTCAACGGAATCAAGACGATCCAAGTGGCGCCATGATGTGAATGCTACTAAGGCGTCATCAATTCCTGGTACATCTATTGCTGTGTCTATACCTGTTACCACTAACCCTTTTAGTTCTGTTGTTGCTCCTGTGATTGCAGAGTCAGTAACTGAACCTGAAGCTGCACAACACTCGCCGGTTCATGACACCGCCGAGATGCCTGAATCAGAACTAGCAGATGTTCATGTTTCTACTCCTCTACAACAAGAACCACAATCTACTGTTCCCGAGTCAAGCACACGGGACTGGGCGGACACATTGGAGATTGATGAAACTGCACCGCCACAAGCTTGGATCACGGCAGCTGCTAAATATGATCCAATCACAGACGCTGACAGAGATGTTCTATATCTCCGTATTCGTAGTCCGATTGACTTTTGTGCATTTCTAGCTCATGAGTATAAGTCTTCGGTTACTCTGTCTTTGGTGAAAAGAGCACTAAAGGATAAGAGAATTCGCGCCAAAACCAGGTTAACCCGAATGGAGTACGAGTATTATGCTGACGAGGTCCTGAAAGCTCTTAACACCGTTCAAAGGCCAGGCCTCCATGAATCAGACAGAGCTCCACCTCCACTTGATCCTTCTCAAGATAATCAAATCGCTCTCGACTTCTTCGTCACCTATGATCTTGAGTATCTCCTCAAGGGTTCATCAAAGTACGCAACCTCCCTGACCTTGCTGAAAGCTGCCAACTGGGGGACAATACCCTGGATCGAGGAAAAGGTAAACCGACTATGGGTCCCAAAGGTAACTCGTAATTATGATATGTATGCTGTTATAGGTGCATCCCATTGGGACGAACGAGTCCGAAGGGCGTACAGAGGTTGCTGCTTAGCTAATTCAGGAAGCAACGTTAGATCCGATATTCGCATCTCCAGCATTTTGGGACTGAAAACTGAAGCCAAGAATGGCTATTATCATGTGACGGAGATTCATCTAAAAAGGGAGGATGACAGAGAATACAAAATCCAGCAGAGAGATTTTTCTATCATTCGCCTTGAGGATATCGAAGAAATGTTGCTTATGATGACTCGGGATCAACTCACCCATATTGCTCGTGAAGACATCATTGCCTTGAATACAACACTTCGTATGTTCACACGAAGCGTTGTTATCAAGAAACGAGTTGAAGATTTTCAATTGGGAGTCGAAAGCTACCAAAGGAAGCTTAACCTCACCCGTCCAATGAATCAAGTTCTACCTCAACATGTTGCTAGATGTCCCTATACCGACATTACTGTTCCGAATTATGGGATTTTCTACTTGAACAGTCATGGGATAATGAAGTTTATGAGGGTAGGTGAGCTTTATAAGTACTGTGATGGGACTCTCCTGTACGTCAGAGGAAAATTGGAGCATCTTAATTCAGTTGGGTCTTTACCAGAGATGACTGAGGATTGGCATCAGGGTTATCGGCAAATGGCGAAGTATGTGATCAAGAAGATTGATCAAAAGCTCCGTGAACGTAGATTGATGAGGAGCTTAGAAAGATTCGTTGGTGGAAGACCATATGGAGTGCACCACAAGTTACTGCAACGATCCATCTAATGGTTCGTATATTTCAGGTCTACTCTATATTGGTTTTTAATTATGAATATGTAAATTTGTGAATATTGTGCTTCTACGGCTTGATGTAGTGTTAAGGTATGATAATTTTTCAAGAATTTCTCACGAGATTCTAAATCTTTCAAAATATATCATACTAAAGCACTACAACTATCCCTTATTAATTTAAGGGGGAGCATTAACATGTTCTATGGCTAAACATCGATTTCATTTTTACCCAAAGACCGGTTAATCCATTCAATATCCCAAATATTAATGGTTAACATTTTGGATAAGGGGAAAAAATAGGATTAAGGAGACTTAAATGATACTTGGCTAAAAGATGAAAAAGACTTAACGATTATCCAACTTAATATGTGTAAAGCACGTGTTAAGGGGGAGCGTTTTTGATGAACAAAACACCTAAGGTACAAAACTTTTGATTTCAATATCACAAGTACCTTAAGTGATTTTCAATGATTTTTCATGGTGGCTAAACTTTCCCAAAACACGCTTAATTCACGACGGATGTGGTGACAAAAGGGTGGTAGGAATAGGTTTTAGTCCAATGATTCATCAGAGCCGATGGAATCTTCCCATGGACAATTCCCTAGATAGAATTAGAAGTCCTAGGAAAGATGGAGAAAGATTGTGAACGTAGCTGAGTACCGACTAATTACTGATGCTAGCACTGGAACAATCACAACAAGGTGCTAGTGATGATGTATTGGTAAGTACTGAAGGGGTTGAAGAATGAAAAAGAAATGTAAAGATAAAGGGTGTAAAGAAAGAAGCCCTCCTTACAACTTTAGGCAGAAACCGGGTCAATACATATGCTATTGAGATCATTTTTGTTAATGATTCTCGGTATTGAAGAAAGACATCATAGACCCAGTGATGCAATGCACAACCCTTCCCAGCTAACTCATATATCTCTCAAAAGGTATTTGTTTTAATCACACTGAGATCAACACGTTATCTATTGGTTTATTCACTCCGAATAGACTGATATTGAAAAGGTGGCACTCCTCTCCAGCCATCGCTCACTAAATCAAAATGCACTATCGAGTCTAGAGCCACGAGATCATCAAAAGTCTCATTAGGACACTTTCCATTTATTCCTTGCTTTCTCACACACTGTGAAAAGTAAGAGATTTTTATGAGTCCTACGCAGTATTCTTGTAATATTGCCAGAACATCCGAGTAATACGCAAGTATTACAATGAAGATGGAAATCCTGCTTGAGCCAACATCAAACAAGCTCATGGTAGGTTACACGTGCGGTTCTTTAAGAACCAATCTTGTGAAAAACTGGAATGAAACAGTAGTTTAATTCTTAATTGAACTTAAACTCGTTCCAGGCCTCTACGCATTATCATATGATCTTGCCAGAACACTCAGAGTGACTCTTTATTGATCACAGTGACGAGTGGAAATCCTTCTAGTGTTAACATCAAACAGCACTTGGTAGGTGACGTGCAAGATTCTTTATGAATTGAGCTCGTGATAACTGGAAAGCAACGATGGTGAAAATCTTAATTGAAATTCACTTGTTCCAGGTTTCATGAATTGACGGCTTCAATCATAAGGATTTTTAATCCAAATGATTCACTCTTTATGTTCGCAGTCAGCTTTGGACGGTCGAATAAAGAGAACGGGTTTACCCGCGAAATCCTGTCAGGAAGTTAATTAATTGAAACTATCCGTCACGGGTACGATATCTAATATCGTCCAACGGTCTTCACCGACCGGAGGTAAAATGCTACCGAATTAGAATAAAATGTCAAAGCCATTTTATTCGTGTCGTTGCTTTGTACCTGTTAAAGACAGTGGCGTTGCTGTGTACCTGTTGAAGACGGTGGCGTTGTTGTGTACCAGTTGAAGACGGTGGCGTTGCGATGTACCTGCTGAAGTCGTTCCCACATGCTTATGTTTTTCTGCATCAAAGTTCAGCAGAATTCAAGAAAGTGCAAAATGAAGTCTTCCGCTGTACCAAACTCTGAAGCTTTCGAGAATTCAACAAAAAGACATAAGTGTGTGGAACATGGAGTCACGAGGAGGCAAGATTCACAAGAAGGCAAAGATCGCACGTGAAAGGCCAAAAGAACAATGCTCTCAAGCCAAAGCCTAAAAGATCAAACCAACATATTCACAACAAAAAGAAAGAAGAAAAGACTACGAGCTGAAGAACGAAGACTTAGTATAGTATGCTAGGTTTAGAACTTTGTAAACGTGGAGTGACCTCCCTTAGGGGGAGATTGTTATAAATACGTTTTTACGTATATTAGAAGTATCGGTCACTCCACAATATTATTATTGTTGTAATAGCTCGTAGTTAATGTGTGCTTATTAAGTTAAGTAAGAAACCGACCCATGGGCTTGTCATGGGTCGGCCCAAGCCCAAATAGTGGCCTTGGATATAAATACCCCTTTCCACCATGGAAAGGGGTTGGTTGTTGACATTCCATTTTTCTCATTTTAATGAAAAACACATAGTTTCTCTCTCACTTTCTCTCACTAGTTTCTCTCTCTAGGAATCTTCAACCCACTTCATAGATTCATAGTTTATGAAGATTCTTCATATCCCGACATGCCCACCTATGATGATTTTGATGAGGCCGATACTCTTTCTAGTAATTCTTCACATGATGAAGATCCTCCGCCATCCATGCTTAATCCTACTTTGGATGATTACTCATTTGAGGAAGACTTCTCTACTTTTCTCAATACTTACTTCCCTCATGAGAGTGATGCTCTTCCTTTAGACTTTGATGATTATGGTCTTGATCCTACTTCGGATTTGAAGAAAATTCTTTCAAAGGAGAAGTAACCGGACGACACCAACATCCGCAGCACGTATGATTTAACACCTCTTTGTCCACCTTCTGAGGATGAGGTTGTGCATTTTCTTCGTGGATCTTCTTCACATTCTGCTGAGCCTGAGTGCTATTTTCCCCTAAAGGAAAAGGTGTTCGACCCCGATATCGATATTCTTCAGCCATCTTGGTATCCGTCTGATGAAATAAAAAGATTCATCTTTGGCACTTTTGAAGATATGCTTGCACCTCTTCACCCTTGCTCCCACCGTGCTCCATCTTTGCTTAAGGGAACCTTGCTTACTCTTCTTTGGCTTGCCTTGTTCGCCTTAAGCTTGTGCTATTTGATGGACGAAAACTATGTATTTGATCCCAGTGGATATGTTTCATGCTTCTTCCTATGCTAATCAAGGTCGAGTCAGGCTCACGACTCGGTGAACAAAAATCAAGCGCTTCTTGGGAGGCAACCCATGTATCTATCTTTTAGCTATCTTTATCATAAGTGTAGGGTAGACCCGTTGGTGTTTGCTATTTCCTCTCTTCTAATATTTAGGGATTCTAGCGCTCAATGATCCACTCTTGATGATTTTTGACGACCCGTGATTCCGTGTTTCCTTCTTCCCGGTTCTATCCTAAACTCTTTTCGATTCACTATTTTTTATTTCTGAATATTAAAATAGGAATCTCTTTAGTTGTCTCTTCTTTACCAAAATTTAAACAACGTGCACAATGTCCCAAGTGTAGGGGAGTTTACTCCCACATGCTTAAACATTAAGGACAATGTTTATATTAAGTGTAGGGGGACTTCTATCGAAGTTAAGTGGCCTTTTCCTTGTATTTGTCCTCATTTTAACCGGAAAATTTTCGACATTTTTCAAAAGATTTGATCTATTTTGGCCTATTAGTTTTTACCTTTGTATAGTTATTTTCTTTCTTTGCTAGAATAAATTTTAATAAATTGGTTTTAATTTTCAAACGTTGTGAATCTTTTGACTCAAGCCGAGTTTACTTATCTAAGTTTACTCTAGTTAGTATCCTTAACATGTTTAAATCAACTTCAGCTAGGCTTTTATATAAGGAGCTATCAAACACGAAAGTCTTAACTCTCACGGGTTAAGAACAAGAACTTTTCGCAAGTTCCTATAATTGATCCTAGAGAGTCGTATATCAAGGGAACTTTAAAATGAGATTTCTAAACTTGAAAGAGTCTAAGAGTTTGTAAGATCCTATAGACGACTCGAAAACCCAAAACTTTGATTTAATAGGCTAAGCATCCACGAGTCTCATTCCTTGAGATTTTAAACTGTGGAGAACGAGAGATGATAGAGTCAATTATAAGTTTGGTATTCTTTCATGAATTTATGTGAGTTAATTATAAGCCTATTCTCCCATCGCTTGCTAATAAATTTATCTGCAATAAACAAGGTTGTACGATTTGAAAAGTTACTTAGCTTCTAGCCCAAGATCGTTTAAAAGTTGGTCGGTATGGATTAGAGTTCATAGCCAAGGCATAACTTATTGAAGCGGGATGCGAAGATTGGCGAGTTCAAAAAGGTCCTAACAAGGCACGGGGGCTACATTTGTTGCTAAAGATCCAAAAGTGATGTGAAGAATCATTTATCAAAAATCAATATGAAGGATCGAGACACACGACGAAAAGCAAGTACCCCCCAAAAGATCATGGAGAAGTCTATCCGAAAAGACCCTAACAAGGTATGAGGATAAATAGATCCAAGTCCAAAAAGGAGGCGGATCGTTGTATATCAAAGTCCAAAATAAAGATTGGAGAAAAATGAAGAAGTCGTGGTCCAACTATGAAGAATCTCTCAAAATTTCAAGTGAAGTAATTCCTATTATAAAGAGAAGGCCATTATTTCATGAACGTCTCTCAAGATTTGAAGTATGAAGTCGCTTCCAAATATCGGTCCGAGAAAGGTCTCAAATCGCGAAGCGAGTTATGCCAAGATATGAACTTTATGAGGTCCCGAGAAGTAGTTTTAAAAGATTTTGTCCTTTAGCTAACTATTGATTAAATCATCCCACTTTATTTTCTGCCTTAATAACTATCGAAATAAGTCAACAATGCATCCTCGTGATCATTCAAGACAACAATAAAATATAAGAGATACACCTAGGAATAAGGGAGTCTAAGTGAATAATTGGCCCACATGAGTTCGTGTTAGTTTGCTATCTTATAATAACAATGATCTCGTTTTTAAGCTTGGTTTGGAGAAAGTGAAAACTTGAGGATGATGATCATTCATGACATTTCTAAAACCCTAAGGTATGATTTTTATTTCTTTACTTGTTTTGTTATTGTATATCTCTTTAATAAAGGCCAATATGGATTGATTACGATGGAAAATGTAAAACATGCTTTTTAACTAATGCATTGCATGAGGATATTGCAATGGTCAAGTGTAGGGGATTTGATAGGTGTGTAAACACCCATCCTTTTTACCACTTAACTACAATAATAACCAAGCCAAAACGTGTATTTTGTGTCGTAAATGTCGGAATTATGTGTGGTTTGTGTTTTTGTTGTGATTTAGGACGAAAATGTGAAAAAGGGAGAAAACACGGGCATTCACGGGCTTTTATCGAAGAAAAAGACAAAAGGCGAAGTCAAGAAATCAAGAGTGCAAAAAGAACGGAAGTCCAAGACCAATTCTGAAGATTTATTGAAGAAAAAGTCAAAAGACGGAAGTTTACTTAAAGCCGAAGAACTCAAGTCTAATTTATTGAAGAATTACAAGACGAGTTTAAAGAAATCCCGAGACAAAGTCATTAAAGTCAAAGAATTAAGAAGATTAAGGACTTAATGATGCAATTAAAGAAAGAAGAAAGATGGGAGGAAGCTTCCTAAGCACCTCCCTAATCCTCCTATAAATAGGATCCATTTTCATTCCATTTGTTTTTGTTGGCTAAGTGTGACAATTAGTCTTCCACCCTTTAATTACTTGTTCTTTAATTACATGTCATTTAATTAATTGTCTTGCACCTTAAATATATTTAATTTCAAGTAAGTTTCCTTTTAATTATTGTCAATCTTTACTTTTCTTGTCAATCTCCTATCTACCTTTCTTTAATCTTTAATCTTTATGCTTATTTGTTCATTTTCATGTTTTTGATGTTTTTATTGATTTGATTAAAGTGGGTTTTGATTATTGTGGTTATTATTGTTAGTTTTATTGTTTTGGTTTGATAGATTATCATTAGTTGATTATTTGTTATTAATATCGTTTAATCTTTTGGTTGATTTTCATTAGTTTTGGATTAGATTCGTGTTTTCTTTGTCCCGTGTTCTTCGCTTCTGTTCATTTCCCAGGTTGTTCCGAATCAAGCAGGACATTCCGAACGAAGGGTGTTTGTTGTTTATTCCGAGTGAAGGAATTGTGTTGTAATTGTTCCGAACCAAAGTTTTGTTCTGGAAGTTCCGAATCAGTGAAAGTTCATTCGGAATAGGTTCATTCGGAACATTCCGAACGAAGGTTTTGAGGAATTGTTTCGGATCAGCAGAATATTCCGAGTCAAGGGAATGTATTCCAGATCAGCGGGTTCATTCAGAACATTCCGAGTGAAGGAGTTTACTCGGAATATTCCGAACCAAACCATATATTCCGGATAAGTGGCTGATCATTCGGAATATTCCGAACGAAGGATTTGGGGATTGTTCATCCGGAACATTTAGTATTTCGGATCAAGGGAGTTCCGAATCAAGGGAGTTCATTCAGAATATTCCGAATCAAGGAATGATTATTCCGAATCAGTGACACATTCCGAGTGAAGGGTTTATTCCAGATAAAGTGACATATTCCGGATGAACCAATTGTTCCGAATGAGTGTTTTGTTTTGATTATTCCGAGTGAAGAAGAAATTATTCCGAACGAAGGTGACATTCCGGACGAGTGATTTATTCCGAATGAGGGTATTATTCCGAATGAGCATTTTCAGTTTCTTTTAAGTTTATGTTTTTAAATTTTTAATTCTCAAGCTTTACTTTTCCCGCCTTTTTCGTTAGTTGCACTTTAAGATTACTCGCCTTAGATTTATTTTAGCCTTGCCTTATTTTATGTTTTAGTTGCGTTTTAAGTTTGCTTTTAGGTTAGATTTAAGTTTGCGTTATTTACTTTAAGTGCCTTTTAATTCTCGTCTTGCTTTTAATTCTTGTCATTTATTTTAAATTAGATTTAGATTTGAATTACCCCCATTTACTTTTAAGTTTTGCACTTTTTAATTACTACAACGACACAACTATTTGTTTCACCAAATAACGACTGAGTCACATAGTTAACCAGTTATCAATTCGATTAGACATACGACAAAGAACAATTTTTATAAGTAAAACCTAGTTATCAGTATTGACAAGGGATCGAGGTCTACTTATATTTTTTCAATTTGGTATAAGTTCTTCATCACATGGATAGTACAAGAAATGGAACATAAGGTTGGGTTATTCTACTTCTACATCAAGATTACTTTATTTATTCTTCTTCAAAATCATTACATAGAGCCTACATTTGGAGAATCTTCAAGATTACGTACATTGTTTACATCCCTGTTGATGTGACAAAAAGGGGAAGACATACAAGCTACAATTAAGGGGAAGCAATTTGAAGATGATGTACAACGTACAAGAGATACACATAGAGTTTTGCCGACATCAACTAGGGGAAGATTGTTGGGTCAAAAAGTTGATATGGCAGAAACTCAAAAACGAAGAAAACATGAAGGCATTTGTCTAAGCATTGACAAGTGTAATCCAAGCAATGTCAAGAGTAATTCAAGCATTGACAGAAGTCAAGAACCAAGCATTGTCAAGTGTAATCCAAGGATTGACAAAAGTCAACATTGAAAAGTTTTGTTGGAAGCTTCTATTTAGATAAGTATGCAGAATATTATTCTGTATTAGTTATTTAAGTAGAAGATTTACATGTTTATTCATCATTATCTCTTGTAAACCCTATTCCTTACACTCTAAAAGGAACCAAGGGTATTAGGTTTTATATAACTTTCATTCACAATGTAAACCTAAAGCGTGTGTCGACTAGGTGTGGGATTCAATGTATACACACCTAGTGATTGTTTGTTATTAATATAATAAGCAATCCGTTTGTTTTAATTCATGCGTCTTGTTCCCCAAACACCTTGTTTAATGGTTGTTGTTCTATTCTGCTGTGATTGTATGATCACATGAACAATGATCATTCCTAGTAGCTAAAAGATCGAGGAAACCAAGGTGTCCACAGAAGCAAACCATGTACCTGATCTTAATACCAAAAGATACCACTTAAGTTTGCACCTTTTGTTTTGATGTTTGTAAACGAACCACATCCGGTACATACTCCTTTACCGTTGTCCCAATTCTGGGAGACCACAACTCTTTCCACAAACACGCAGCCATAATACGAACACCTACTGTTAGAATAACACCAGATCTAGGGTTTCACAAAAACCCTAACAATCACAAGCCGCACACACCGTTGTGTAAGGAGTCATAACGTGCTGTTAGGGCTCATCATCGATTCATGAAGAATCGACTCCCCAAATCTAAAAACACATCAGTTTAATCCAGCAATGATGAACAAGTATTCTAGGGTTTATGAACCAAACCCAAAAAAAAAACGAAATCTATCTCTGCAGTCAAATTCGTTTACCAATAAATCCTTTAAAATAGCTTAGATAAAAGATCCCTCCGGTGGGATCTAAGACATAAGTGTCAAGAACCTACAGCGAAAATTTCACAACGATCTAACGGTTAATGAAAGAGAAATCGCGTTTTTACTATCACTATTCACAGAAAACTGCATATGAACACTGCTGAATTCGACGCTTAATAACTTTTTCTTGGGGATATATCTCGACAATCCCTCCAGTGGATATCTAGATATATGTGTGTATAACACACATAAAAAGTTTCGTGTCGATCCAACGGTTCAATAAAAAGTTATGGCCTTCTGAATACTACTGCGCACACAAAAACGTATATAAACCCTAATACGGGTTTCTTCTTTTTCGTCATTAACGGAACACCTTGTTGATCCTAGCATCGAGAGCCACCCGCTCTGATACCAATTCATGAATCCTATAGATTCGGATCTTTAAGTTACTAGGCATGATTATCATTCATATGACTTAACATAGCGGAATTAGAACAATAATCATAAACAAGATGTTGTGGACAAGATGAATTTTCCCAAACGTTACTTGTATTATTAAACACAAATAACATCTAGACGTGTATACATTGATTCCCATGTCTAGACACACGAATTGCTTGTAGGTTAGATTGTGAATGATTGTTATGATCAAACCTACGGTCAGGCATTCTTTATGATTGTTATGATCAAACCTACGGTCAGGCATTCTTTATATAATAGAATGTCCAGACTTTTACAAAGGAAACTAGATAAAACCAAATCTTCTAAATATATCTTAATTGTTGAACCCGTTGTAGAACCTTCAATTAAAGAAGAAACTCTAATTGTTGAACCCGTTGTAGAACCAATAGTCACCATGGCTAATCGTACTATGATGGAGTTGCTTCAAGCACCCACAGAGGGTTTTGGAGAAGCTATTATGATTCCCCCCATCCTTGCGGAGAATTTCGAGATCAAGACGGGTTTAATGTCGATGCTACAAGTAAACAAGTTTCGCGGACATGAAAAAGACAACCCACATTATTACATACGGAATTTCAATCGTCTCACCGCAACAAGCAAGTTTAAGGATGTTCCACATGACGCCATTAAGATGATTGTTTCCATACTCTTTAGATGGAACCGCAAAAATTTGGCTCGAGAAAGAACCGCCATATTTGATTTTTACATGGGGTGATCTCGTCTCTAAGTTTGTGAACCTATTTTTCCCACCATCTAAGACTACACATTTGAAAAATGAGATTTCAAGGTTTACGCAAAGATCTAATGAAAGTTTTTCAATGGCATGGGAACGATTTAAAGAAATGTTACATGTATGTCCACACCATGATATTTCCGAATTGCATCAAATTGATACTTTTTATAATGGGCTTAACGATCATGAACGAGACTATTTGAATGCCGCCGCGGGTGGTAATGTTTTGTACAAAACGACCGATGAAGCTTTAAAGATTATCGAGAATAGATCTAAGGTTTATAACCCTCATAACACACCGAGTGTTTCCACTATGGGTTCGTCGTCATCGTCTCGTAACATGAATGCCTTACATGATGAAGCAAATGAGGAGAATCGGTTTTTCAATAGATTTTTTATGCTTATGACTCATTGGAAAGTACAAGATGCTTTGAATTCCGCATCGGTTAAAGCGGTTGAAAATAGTTGTATATCTTGTGGTGGAGCTCATGATTCTTCCGAGTGCATTACCGCCGGTGGTAACACTTCGAGTGCTTACGTAGCAACATTACAACCAAAACGCCCAAGGTTCCCGCCCAAATCAAGCTCCCCAAAATTAAAATGTTAAAAACTATCGAAATAACAATCAAAGTGGTGGTTATCAAGGAAATCAACGTAATTATAACAAGGGTAATTACCAAAGGGGGAACAATGGGCAAGTGCAAAATCAAAACCAAAACCGTGATTTTCAAAATACTACACAAGGTTTTCAAAATGCTCACACGAAAATTTTCAAGGAGAATTTTTGGATTATGCTAAGGCAAATTACGTTAAGTTTGATAACATGCAACGAGAAATGATTAGCTTAAGATCCGAGTTGAAAAATGAGCTTAAAAACGAACTTGCTAATGATTTGAAAACTCATGCTAATAAAATGGAAGGAAACGTTCAACGTCTTCAAGAAAATCAACAAAAGATGGAACAAGGTCAACATGAGATTAAGAAAGATTTGTTAAAAGCAGATAAAAAGCAATCCAAATTTGAAGATTGAATGGCTAGTATGTTTGAAGCTATCATGTGTAAACCCTCTTCCTCGGGTGGTCTTCCTAGTGATACCATTGCAAACCCGAAGGGAGAAATAAACGTTATTACTACTCGTAGTGGTAAAACTTTCAAAGGACCAATCTCTCGTCCAAGTACTTATACGGAGAAGGAAATCGAGAAAGAACCCGAGGTGATTGTAGAAAAGGAGCATATTACAAGCCCACGAAGTAACGCTCGAACCACACCTACGTTTGAACCAATACCAATTATGAAACCTGAGATTCCAAAGCCGATGCCTATGCCCCAACCCACACCACCCTTACCTTACCCATCAAGACGAAAGAAGGAGAAGTTACATGAACGTAATAAACAACAAATTGAGCTTTTTATTAAAATGTTTCAACAAGTGTACTTTAATGTGAGTTTAGCCGACGCGTTGTTATACATACCTCGTTTCGCTTCCACTTTTAAAGGTATGATGAACGATAAGGAAAAGCTTTCAAAGCTATCTAATTGTTCTTCGGTTTATCTTAACCGAATACCAGAAAAGGTTGGTGACCCCAGGAAGTTTCTCATTCCTTGTGATATTCAAGAAATGGAAGGATGCCTCGCCTTGGCCGATCTTGGCGCGAGCATTAATTTGATGCCTTTTTCCATGTGGAAATCGCTTTCACTTCCGGTTCTTAATCCATCGAAAATGTCTATCGAGATGGCCGATCATTCTATGATTCTCGCATGTGGAGTGGCCGAAGACGTTTTTGTGAAAGTAGGGAATTTCTACTATCCAGTTGATTTTATCGTAGTAGACATTCCCGCGGATCCTCAAGTTCCTCTAATTTTAGGTCGTCCATTTTTAGACACCTCGAGATGATAACTTTGAGATTCAATGAAGAGGAACTTGTTATAAACGCTACTCAAAACTCTACACCTTCTCATGTTTATGCAATCGCTACCATCAACCACATTGACTTAGTCGATGTAGTTTGAGATGAGTTTTCACAAGAAGTGTTAGGTTTCTCTGATAGCTCGTCAAGTGGCAATCCCACTATTATGGATCCAATTCTTGCTAATGCTACACCAAATCTCACTAAATTCCAAGGAGGCGATTTTATCTTGAATGAAATCGTCAATGAAGATGAGGTGATTATTGGCAATGATACTCTCAGTCCACCATTTCTTCCGCCAATGGAAGTTATGAGCGTTGAACAACAATCATCAATCGAGGATCCACCAATCCTTGAATTGAATGATCTTCCACCTCACCTATAATACGGATTCTTGGAAGGTGATGACAAGTTGCCGGTTAATATTGCGAAAGATCTTTCCAATGAAGAAAAAACCGCACTTTTGACAATTCTTAAAGCTCACAAAGGGGCAATTGCGTGGAAAATTTCCGACATTAAGGGTACTGACCCAAAATTTTATACTCACAAGATTTTAATGGAGGAGGACTACAAACCCGTAATTCAATGTCAAAGAAGGGTAAACCCTAAAATTCACGATGTCATTAAATAAGAGCTTTTAAAACTTCTTGACGCGGGAATGATTTATCCTATCTCCGATAGCCCATGGGTGAGCCTAATCCATTGTGTCCCTAAGAAGGGGAGTAATGACCGTTGTGCCTAATGAAAACAACGAGTTAATTCCCACTCATGTTGTGACCGGTTGGAGGGTGTGTATTGACTACCTAAAGTTAAATGACGCCACTCGTAAAGACCACTTTCCCTTGACTTTCATGGATCAAATGTTGGAGCGACTCGCGGGAAATGACTTCTATTGCTTTTTAGATGGTTTTTCCGGTTACTTTCGAATCCCCATCGACCCTCGTGATCAAGAGAAAACTACGTTTACGTGCCCATATGGAACGTTTGCTTATCGTAGAATGCCATTCGGACTTTGCAATGCACCGGGAACGTATCAACGGTGTATGATGGCTATTTTTCACGATATGATCGAGATATCGATGGAAGTATTCATGGATGACTTTTTTGAGTTTGGTGATTTGTTCACGTCGTGTTTATCCAATCTCGAGAAAACGTTTAAACGTTGTGAAGAAACCAACCTTGTGCTTAATTGGGAAAAATGTCATTTTATGTGTAAACAAGGAATCGTCTTAGGGCACAAGGTCTCGGAAGCAGGGATTGAGGTAGATAAAGCTAAGATAGACGTCATCGCCAAATTACCTCTTCCCAAAACCGTTAAGGGAGTTAGGAGTTTCCTTGGCCACGCGGGCTTTTATCGTCGTTTCATCAATGACTTTTCGAAAACTACTCGACCTATGACACACCTTCTTGATAAAGATGCTCCGTTTAACTTCAATGAGGATTGTGTTCGATCTATTGAAACTCTTAAGAGGAAACTTACCGAAGCTCCTATTCTTGTTGCTCCTAATTGGGAATTACCCTTTGAAATCATGTGCGATGCAAGTGATTATGCAATTGGGGTCGTCTTAGGGCAACGTCATGAAAAGCACTTTCGACCTATCCATGATGCTAGTAAGACGATGGCCGAGGATCAAATGAAATACACTACAACGAAAAAAGAACTACTTGTCGTGGTGTATGCTTTTGAGAAGTTCCGACCTTATATCGTTTTGACGAAACGCATCGTGTATACGGATCATTCGGCTATCAAGTACCTCTTCTCTAAACTTGATGCTAAGCCGAGATTGCTCCGTTGGATTCACCTCCTACAAGAATTTAATGTAACCATACTTGACAAAAAAGGAGCCGAGAATATAGCGGCCGATCATCTCTCTCGTTTAGAAGATCCGCACAAGAATGAGTTCGAGAACAAGGAAATCGCCGAAACATTTCCTCTCGAGACTCTCGGTGTAGTGACTTCTAAGGACGATACCCCATGGTTTGCCGACATTGCAAATTACCATGCGGGGAACTTCATAATTAAGGGTATGACGACACAACAAAAGCGAAAATTCTTTCGTGGCGTCAAGTTCAATTTTTGGGACGACCCTTATCTCTTTCGGGTTTGTGCGGATCAACTAGTTCGACGTTGTGTCTTTGGGTTGAAGCTTCTAACATCCTTAGAGCTTTTCACTAGGGACCCACGGGTGGTCACCACGGTGCTAACTTCACGGATAAGAAAGTGTTAGATTCTGGCTTATTTTGACCTACGATCTATCGTGATGCACACGCCCTTCTGAAGTCGTGTGATTCTTGCCAACGTCAAGGAAAATCCTCTCAAAAGGATGCAATGCCGCGAAATATAATTCAAGTGTGTGAGATTTTTGACGTTTGGGGCATTGACTATATGGGGCCGTTCCCATCGTCTGATGGTAACAAGTATACCCTCGTCACCGTTGACTACCTATCTAAGTGGGTGGAAGCTAAGGCTTTGCCTACGAATGATTCTCGTGTGGTACTGAAGTTTTTGAAGCAACTATTCTCTCGGTTTGGAACCCCTCATGTTATTATAAGCGATCGTGGAACCCATTTTTGTAATGACCAATTCGAAAAGGTTCTAAGGAAATATGGGGTTACACATCGTCTTTCTACGGCTTATCACCCACAAACGAGTGGGCAAGTTAAGGTTTCAAACCGAGCTTTGAAGAGGATTTTGGAAAGGTTGATTGTAGAAAACCGTGATTCATGGTCCGACAAACTCGATGACGCTTTATGGGCCTTTCGCACCGCTTATAAGATACCTGTCGGTTGTACTCCTTATAAGTTGGTTTATGGAAAGAATTGCCATTTGCCTATTGAATTGGAACACAAGGCATATTGGGCCCTAAAGCATGCCAATTATGACTTAAAGACCACGGGAGATCACCGGAAAATACAACTTAATGAATTGGATGAATTACGAGATAATGCTTATGAAAATTCATTGATTTTTAAGAAAAATACTAATAAGTTTCATGATTCAAAGATTAAAAACCGGGTTTCTAACATTGGTGATCAAGTGTTACTTTTTAACTCTCGTTTGAAGATATTTTCCTGGAAATTGAAATATCGTTGGTCGGGTCCGTTCACCATAACACAAGTGTTTCCTTATGGGTCCATCAAGCTAGCTCAAAAGGATGGTCCTAATTTCAAGGTGAATGGACATAGGCTTAAACACTACTTCGGTGGGGAAGTCCCTTCTTTGTAAGACCTCAACAAAGTCACATTCCCTAATGATAATTAGCATTGAGGGGATCGAGTCAAGCTCATGACTCGTAATAAAAAACGAGGTGCCTCGTGGGGGAAATCCCATGCTTATCCATGTACATATTATCGCTTTCTAATTTAGTTAATGAGAGGGGATTTGTGCCCTTCCAACTCGTTGTCTCGTGGTTGTTTGTGAATGTGTTATCTAGATCATCATCATCGCCACGGTTGACGACTCTCGTGTTCGTTTACGTGAGCGTCGATCGTTTGCTTGAATAGTTTTTCACGAATCCATGACATATCCTTTATTGTTCTAACAATTATCTTTTAGCATAATTCATAAACGGCTTTAGATATATTGTTGATCACCCTTTCCATGCTAGATCCTAAGCATTCGACTCTTCGTCTCTAGTATGGGGGGCTCCACCTTTAGACTCAAAACATTGAGGACAATGTTTAATTTTAGTATGGGGGTGAATAGATACTTGCCATGCTACGCCCTCATGTTTTCCAATTTTCATCGTTTTCTTTTTTTTGTTTTATTGCAAAATAAGGCTAAAAATAGCCAAATTTTAAAAAATTTCTTAGTTTTCATAAGTGTTTTTAAGAAACGAATGTATATTTTCCGATGGTATAAAATGTCATTAATATACCATATATTATGCTTGTGTTTGTTACATGTGTATTTTAGGTATGTATATCGTGCAAAAGAGAAAAGATCACAAGAAACAAGGAAAAACGAACACGAGAAACGAAGCCGCACAATGAACCAGGCCCTAGTTATGATTTTCCAAAGAAAAGACCTTGAAGTATTGAAGATAATCAAGAATGATCCCTCATCAATGAAGAAATGACACTTACTACCCTCGTATATTCATAATTACAAGTTTGGTCCCTTAAGTTTGTCAAAATTACAAAAAGTTCCCTCAACTTTGAAGAATTGACAAGTTTAGTCCCTCATAAATGAAGATTTGTCAACAATGGTCCTCCTCAAAGTCAAACATACCAAGAAGACCTTCAAGATCCAAGAATGTACAAGTTTAGTCCTTCAAATATCCAAACATGTCAAAACAAACCCTCGAAATACCTTTTGAAAAGTTTTTGTGTCAAAAGTATGAAAAAAAACTTTAAAACAAAGGGATGTACGTTTTATGGCTGAATAACCATGTTTTACATATTTCACCAAAGAACAAGGACTACTTTTGCCTTTCTGAACGTTTGAATCTTCAAACACTCGCCAAACAGACACAATCCACAAAAATAGGATCAAATGGAACCACTGTTCACGTTCATCCCACCCGGATTTTACTTTTACAAAAGAGAGGGTTAATCCCAATTACCCAACCCCAAAAGCAATTAACCCTCACACGATTACATCCCACACTTCACATCATACACCACTTCACCCAATGGACCCCACCATTCAAACCCGTCCACCTATCACATCCCAACTTAACCTCCAAGGAATGCCACGTGTCCCCCATCAACGGTTTATGGTTCATACTTGGTCCCTAAGGCAAAATAAACGACTTGGATGAATTTGGACAGCTCAACAACTCAACACGCATTCAAGCACCTCAAGGGTAATTTTGGGATTTCTAGGCTAGGGTTTATGCATTTTCAACTTTTTAGAATTATCATAGGACCTCTATATAAAGAGACCTCAACATGTGAGAGTCCCTTTGTTCCAGTTTTTGCTTCTCTCTTGTATTTTTCTTTAAAATTTAATAAAGTTGGTATTTTCTAAATTTGAAAGTGTAATTCCTTTTTATTGTTTGAAGTTGTTAAGAAGAGGCAAATTCTGAGTTCCATTTAGTGTTTTGAAAGTGTTTTGATCATTGGATTGAAGCACGTTTGGTTTTGAAAAGGTTTTCAAGTTTGAAAGTTTTCAAAATCTAGGGTTTCTGATTTGGTTTTTTACATGTTCTAACCGCAACCAAAAGCTATAAGCTCTTGCAAGCTTGTTGACACCAAGCTTGTGAAGGTTTATCAACCTTTGGTTGGTTTGTTTGTTGCTTGTGTTGAAGATCATAGCCTTGTGGTTCAGCTGTTGAACCATCAACCAGGGCTGCATATCCATCCTTTGTTCAAGTACACTAGGTGTGATCTAGTTGTTGATCTACACTCTAAGGATCATTGCTGACCTTCCCTAGGAAGTAAAGGAAAGGAGGTTCATTCTCTTTCACTTTTCTCTCTTTTAAATTTTTATTGAAATCTGCTAAGTTATTTGCTATGTGATTTTTGAGATCTTGTGTCTATGTTGTTAGTTTTATTATTTAGACCTGCTAGTTGTCACCTAGTTGAGGTATTAGAAGCATAAAATCAGTAGGTTATTTGAAAAAATAAGAAGTTTGTTTGAAAAAGGACTAAAACAAGGTTGTTTGGGATTTTGGTATCAAAAGGACTTGTGGCCTTGTGCCCTTGGTTATTAGGGTTTTTCTACTCTAAACAAGTCATTTATAAGCTGTTTTGGTCATTGGTTAAGTCTCACAAAGTTTGGAAAAGGTTTTGCAAGTTTTTGGAAAAATCAGTCTAAGTGGTTTGAAATTGGTCAATCATATCAGCAGCCATAAAATCTTTGTTTGTTGGATTCAAAGTCTGATTTTTGGTTTGGGGAGAGTTTTTGTGGTGTGCTATTTGTGATATATCTGTTTGTTAACTTTGGTGGCTTATTGAGTGAGATATATTTTATAGAAGTTGGCTGAAGTGGTCAATTGCATCAGCAATTTGACCACTCCTATTTTGCTTTGCATTTGGTTAACTAGTGTTTTCCCTGCTATTCTTTTGCTTGTTACTTATCATTTTGCTGCCTGTGAACCTGTTTTGATTGTTGGATTGCTTATTTGAAGGCTGATAAGCTAACTGGCTTATTGGCTAATATTTTCCAAAACTTAAACCAAGTTAGCCAACTGGCTTGCTTGATTCAAAGGATTCAGCCTTGAATCCTTCACAAAAATTGCTCAAAACAAGCTCATATACAAGTCCTGATAATTTGGTGAAATTTGGAACGCTTTGACTTTTAGTCAAATAAGCTCAATTTGGCATATTTTTTCAGTTATGCTTATGGGTAGCCTTGGATGTTTGTCTTCTCCTCAAAGCACCTGAGATTAATAGTTTCAATGACACGCTTGGCATGGAGATTATAGACACGATAGGCCCGAGAGTGAGCTGAATATCCCACTATGTATCCTTCATCTGCCTTGCCATCAAATTTCCCCAAAGAGTCACTAGTATTCAGAATGGTTACAGGATAACAACTTCGTTTTTGTAATAGGTGTCTTTTTTCTCAGCTTATTATCATATCTGGAAGGTTTCATCTTAATTGGTTAAGGTTTTGCTAGAAAACTAGCGTATTTGGCTTTTTCAATGTGCTTATTTGCTTCTACAGCTTATTTCACTTGGCTTTTTGGGATTTTTCTTGTTGATTATTCTTAGTTAAGATATTTGTGAGCTTTTGCAAAAAGAATCTGTTAGTGCAAACATTACGATGCTTTGTCGATATAATCTATTTATGTTTTGTTGATGACAAACGTATAATTCGCAATACATTATGTAAAATGTTAAGGTACTTGTAATCACTCAAGAATAAATTTGTATACTTCTCTCGACACCTCCAAGATCGCATTCGGCATGAATCACTCAAGGTATGTACAAACATGTCATTAACCTAACTAAGTGATCAAGGATTAATATTTTCTTAAAACTCACTTTTATACAAAGTGACAAAGTAATTTTTAATTAACTTTATTTTTAAGAAAATGTTTTATTAAAAAGAAAAATGGAAATTTGAATTTGGAATATTCCAAAGAATATTCCCTAAGGTATATTCCAAAGAATATTCTTTAATTTGAATTTGACATATTCCATATGCCAAAGGAATATCCTTTGAGGGTATAAACTACCCCAGATGGCATATCCCCACAAAAGGACAAATTTGCACGGACTCCAATGCGGAGGTTCCTTAAAGGAACCCGCGATTCCTTATTGATAAGGTACCGCGGGTAGAGATAAGGAACCACGGGTGTTTTTGACTGTTGCAATGTTGTCCTATAAATAGTGGATCATTTCCAGGTTTTCATTCAACCCTTTTTGCACAGTTTCTTTCAAAAATCATCTTAGATCCTTGATTAGTTAGTTTTGATTAATCTTCTTTAAGATGTGATTCTATCCTGAATCTCCTCATCCTCTCAAGTGCAAAGAGAAGAACACTATCATTACCATGATGTGTTGGGTTCACTATGTGACAATCCGTCAATTTATGGTTGATATTCTATTCTCAAATATTATTTAAAAACATTTTTTAATGTTATATTATGAACTCACTTATTTTTGGGAAGAAATTTGGATTTACGTCTTGAAGTAGCATCGACTACGTCTAAACCGGAGGATTCTACGTTACATGCTTACGTTTACATACACCGTTTTTGGTGACAGTCTGACACTTCAGAAAATAAATTTATCCGTGAATATTATTTTGAGATTTTAAATTTGTGTTGGTTCATAAACTCACAAATTTACGAGAAGAGATTAGGACTTACGATTATAATTTAACGTCCTTTACGACTAAATTGGAAACCTTAGGATTACGTATTTACGTTTTCGAACTCCGTTTTTGATGAGACAATTTTTATTAGATTCGTTTTGTGTCGTTGATTCATAATTTATAAAAACGTTTTTCGTAAAACGACCCGAGGGCACGCAAATCGAGGAAACTAGAATCGAGGAATACCCGTAAATTAGTGGGATGAGACAAGTATACACTTGCCCCACCCCACTCTATGGGACGGCTAGATATACTCCACCACACCATGAGGTGTCAACTTGTTAGATACAAGTTGCATACTTGTCCTACTTAGCTTAACAAGCTAACTAAACTAGCAAAACCACTTCCCACTAAACCATTTCTCACATTCAATGCATGCAAACCACCATAAACACTCTCCCCTCTCTCTAAAATTCGTCCACTATTCAACCCAAACACCCCATTTGATCTTGATTCAACCATAAAAATCTTATGTTATTCATACATAAGATGAAGAACCTTTGAAGCCTTGAAGATTTTAGGTGATTCTAACATCCAAGGAGGTGATTTGGTGATGTTCAAGGGCCGATTTCTACAAGAAGTTTACAAGTATTGGTGGTCTTGAAGATTGGTATTGATCTATCACAAGTTTCTCCATCAAAAATCCTAGCCTTGATGAATACCTACATAATCTTGGTGGTATAAAGATTGTTCTTCCCATCCTCTTGTTATTTTGATTATGTAATCATGTATTCTCTTTCTTATTGTATATGTATATGATGAATATATGATGATAAAAATGTTGTGTGGGGATCAAGTGTTGATAAATATGATTAAAGAGATGAAAAACCATAGGTAACAAGGTTAAAATCATGCTTAAAATGATGGCTGTATAAAACAGTAAAGAATCTTATGATAAACTGATAAAATGGCATGAATAAATTAATATACAGTAAGCTATGAGTCTTGTACACATGTTAGAGTTGGCCATACAATGGAATCATTATAATGAGTGAGATATGATCAAAACAAGTTTAGGGTGCAAATCTGACTACACTGTTTTGGACGAATTTTATAAAATACTTAGATGTTGATTCATCAGTATCTAAAAAGGAATCAAATGAAGCACATATCATGTAGTTTCTGTGATAAAAATTTGAGGTCCTATCTCATTATATAACTCTAGATATGGATATTTTAGTGAACTTAAAATCTAGGACTGATTTTGTGAAATTAAAGTTTAATAATATTATATAAGCACTCAAATAAATATAGTATAAAATATGAATTAAAACCCACTAACTTATATATTTCATTTATATAAATATACATAAGGATAAATAAATGGACATTATATAAAAATGGTAGTTTGGTAAGTTTTATATGTTGTAAAAACTATATACTACGTTTTACGTCTTTTCGGCTAAAACCGAACGGTTAACGTTTTTGCCAAATAAAACTTAGACGGTCGGACCCGTCTAAATACAAATTTTTAAAATTCATATACTGATATATAAGTACTTAATACAAGTAAAAACCGATAAAACCCGAACTATATAACATATAGACATTAACGGGCCAAAGTAGCCTTATTGGACTATAAACCCGACTAGTTAGTAAAACACTTATAAACTTATTTATTGGGCTTAACCCATTTGGGCCCAACATGTAATGTATAATACTGATAGTAAAATTATAAGTGGGCTAATGAATAGTATTGGGCTTGTAATAGGCCCATTGGGCTTCAAAATGTAAACAAGATTGAACTAGTGTAACTAGTATAAAAATGTTACCAACACATAAACACTATAATAAATGAGTAAAGATGTATAAACCCACTTGATCATCATCATATGTATAAAATCATCATATGTATACATAATTGTTATTTTGATAAAGTTATTGGACAAAAGTCTAAGACGAGTATTATTTGTCTAGGTTTCCGTGATTGAAGCACGTACCGTACATCCGAATTACCAATAACCCGCTTTCCCACATCAACGTGAGTTCATAGCCTCGCACTCTTTTAAATGTTTTTATGAAATGTTTTATAAACCCGCGAGGGAGATAACATGTTAGTTTTTATGAAATAGGAAACAAGTTTTCCCGATTGCTTGTTTATTGATTTGGACCCGAATGATTGTATGACCCGATAGATGAAATGAAATAGATTATTAAAGTTAGGTTATGTCACTAAAATTCCCATTATCATGAATTGTAAACTACCAGGATTTGGTAGACGCTTATGCATATAATAATACTATTTGGGGACGATCACCCCAGTTCGCGCCTTGACGGTTGATCCCCGTCGTGCCACATTGATTGGTAAGCGAATTTATGTATGAAAAGATTTACACAAGCGTGATTATTGTGACGACACGCTAATTTAGATGGGCAAATGAGTTTCAGGTTAGCTACCCGTTGTTTGTTGTAGTAAGGTAACAATGTGATGCGGCTTATAATAATCCAAATAATGAAATACTGCTATACGCACTAAATTACGATATATTGCCTGACTAGCAATACGGGGTCTTATTATTGATGTTATGTTCGTGTTTTGACTTTACATAACCATATTCATATAACGGTTTTTATTTAACTTTATACAACGTTATAAAAGGTATTGTATGATGTTTTTACGACAATGGTTCGTATAATGATTTTGAAGGCAAAAGCCTATATTATGATTTTCGATAAGGATTTGTATAAAATGACTTTGCCTATTTATGGCCTATTACAAAGATTGTACAAAATGATTTTCGGTAATAATTTTATGCAACGATGTTATATTGATGGATTTTATTAAACTCTATGAATTCACTCGGCGTTATCGCTGACCTTTTCTTTTAACATGTTTTATCTCAGGTACTTAAAGGTAATTCTCGGGATGACAACAAGAATTAATGGCCCGCACTTAAATAATAATTTCCATTCAAATACTTTGTAAAACTTGTATGAAATATTATGACTTGGGACCTATGTAAAAATTGATATTTATGAATGGAAAAGATTTATTATTAAACGACGCGATTTTTAAGAGTTGTTTATGATGTGAGTAATGTGCTATCCCGTAACACCAACGAGTCTTCCGCTGTATTGAATTGTAAAAATTTGGGGGTGTTACAATTTGGTATCAGAGCTCTCGTTATAGAGAACGAAAGATTTTTAAAACCAAGGTTTTGAATAAAACATTTCAAAATCTTTTAACTATAAACATTTTTCTAAAAATGTCTAAAAATCTTTTGACTATAACGGTGCCGAAGAATTCCCGAGTTACCGACAAGGCCAGACTGAGAAGTGTTATTTTAATATATATATAACTTGGATTATATATATACATATGTGATGTAATTTTATTACATGATTGTTTGATGATTATTTTGATATTTATACGAGGTACTTATACGACGTAGATTGTCACAAGGAACCCTAAATCCCCTAGTAAATTAATCGAAGCTAAACTCGTAGGAATTCTAGCTATCCTAGATCTAAACCAAGTTGTGGATATTTATGATCCCAACAAATGGTTGATATTCGTAGAAATGTTGATATTAGTTGATTGTGATATTAAAGAAGAATTGGCGAGATTAAAACTGATATCGATGTCATGACGATCTTTTCTTATAGAGTGGAGTTTGACAAAACGTTACCACCTAGAAAGATGTCATCTGATTCGTTGTCACCCAATTCTTAAATTTAAAATCGAAAGGGTGAATGTTGCACTTGAGGCTGTCATTGGAACCATTACCCAAAAGCCTCATGCCACTAGTACCTTTCCGAGAAGTCTGATTGAATGTATGAATCATTTCATACTAGTGACTCATTTGTTAGCTATTGTTTTAAGAGCTATAGGATTGGAAATTAAGTGTTGTTCATATAGAGTTTTTATTGCCCTTTTAAGGTCTAAGAATAAGGTTGAAAGTATTGGAAAATGAGGTAGGATATCGCATTGAGTATAAGTTGGTTGAAACTTGAATGAAGTAAAACTTAACCTGTATAGAATATGAGATTGTTAAGAGGAAGTCGTTAAGTCCTGTGATTAAATTATAAGGTTTTAAATGATTGTTGGTTCATGTTAAGGGTTGTTCCTTGGCAATTGTCCAATGATGAGGATGCCCAGTTTCCAACAAATAAATTGAAGAAATCTTCTTCTGAATTGGGACCGATGGATCTTCTGAGAAAGGTGGAACCCCCATGACTCTTGTAGATTAGTATTCATTGTGGTATCTTTTAAAAATAATTCCTAACTTAACTAAGACATCAGTTGGTAGGATGAGTTCTTGGAATTGTATGACATAGTGACACGTAATGTGTTACGGTACAATTTTGACTTGCTTGTGATTAATGAAAAGACTACCTTTGATTGCTAAATCCTACATGTATCGATGTTACCTATCCTTTATTGCTTCATCCTAATGATCACATTAGTGATGCAACCATTGAACAAGTACTCATCTCGGTTTAAGTTGCTTTGTAGATTCTTTTCTCTGTATTCCTGAGTGCCATCGAGGTCATGAACCTCATGATTAATTGGCTAAGCTCATTTCCTAGCATATTGTAGTCAGTTCTTGGTGAGCAACTTTTCATCACTCTTTTGCAGATCACTCATTGTTTTTATAAGTTAAAACAGTATCCCTTGAGGAAAATTGGGTTTTCATCACCATATGGATTATTTAAAGTGAGACTTATAAATAATCGTTATCGAAATGAAGTTGTTTATAAAACACCTTGGAAAACTTAATTGTTTTCATAACAAAGAAAATCTTTGTAAATTTATTTTTGATTCTTATTTAAGAATTAAGCATGAAAATGTTTTTATTATAAACATGATGATAAAATTTTGACGAACTGAGTATTGCATCGTTAATCTTGAAATTGTATATAGTTGCGCGCCTACATACAATTTGGAATGGACCATGCAAGGCTGATTAGTAGTCACCATAAAACTAATGAATAAACACTACATTTTCTTTGAAGATTGCGAAAGAATAAATTTTATGAGATCTGCAAGAAGTGGAAAATAGGGACATAGTGTTAGGGACACCTACATATGTGCCTGTAACATCTATTGACTTTAGTCGAATTTACTCACCTGTGGAAATTGTCTTATTTGACAAATTGATATTCCCTTCTTGTCCAGTTCTCCCGTAGTGAGATTCTTAGGAAAAGTATCTGATTACCGAGTGTTGATACCCGACTGGATGTATCGACATACCTATCATTTCTTTTGATTTGATTTCATTTGAATGACCTGGGTAACGATCCGAGGAGCTTTCGAATGCGTACTAAAATTATGAAAACATGGGATACATTCATATTCATAAATGTTTTCGTCTGTATCTGATTTGAAATTCTCTCGCGTAGATTATGCGTTGACCTTACTCTTTTAAGGTTAGTTATGTCTCCATATATCTGATACTCTGGTTTTAGATGGGTTCAGATTAAATTCTCTCGATATCCTCTCGAATTGATCTTGGTTCTAAGTGGAATGATTGTTCTTGGTTACTAAAAAAGGGGATTTAGTTTTCTAATCTACTAAAAAATTAAATGCATGAAAATGTAAACTTAAATTTAAAGGCAATTATATTAATAACAGTTAAATAAAACTAGAATTAAACTATGAAATAGAAATGAAGAAACAGTAATACTAAAGAAACAGTAACAATTAAAGATGCTCAAAAGAAAACTGATTCGGAAGTTAACCTTGATTCGGAACTTTTCACTCGGAACTTGGTTCGGAACTCTTGATCCGGAACTTCACTCGGATCTTTATGCGGAACTTTGATTCGGAAGTTTATTCGGAACATTCAACTCATTCGGAAGTTTTGTTCATCCGGAACTTATTGCTCATTCGGAACTTTTAAAGGAAAAACTCATTCGGAACTTTTAAAAATGACATTCATCCGGAACTTTTGTTCATGCGGAAGTTTATTCGGAACTTTTCAAAAACACATTCATTCGGAACTTTAAACTCATTCGGAACTTTCAGTTCATTCGGAAGATTTGTTCATCCGGAACTTTCAGCTCATTCGGAACTTTCTAACTGACTCGGAACTTTTTAAAAGGAAACTCATTCAGAACTTTTCAAAAACATATTCATTCAGAACTTTCTAGTTCATCCGGAACTTTGGTGTTCATCCGGAACATTTGGTTCATTCGGAACCTGGGGAACTCAAAAACAGAAACTTAAGCCGAAGAACAGGGAAATCAATTTTAGGCCAAAAATCACCAAGTTTTTCACCAAAACTTAAATAAAACTAAACACAAATGATATACTAACCAATAACTACAAATCCCATCAATAAAAACACAAAACCCAACAACTTTTAAAGATCAAATCAATCAAATAAGATCTTTAGAACTTGAATAAAAAGATGATGATGAACAAGATGGAATGGAAAGATTAAACAAGAACTTGTATTGATGATTAATGTTTTAACAATCACAAAACAAAGATTAAAATTACAAGATTGAAAAACAAAGATCAAAATCACCAAACACCCTAGTGGTGTTGGTGATCCTACAAAACAGAAAGGGAGAAAAAAGAGGAGGAAAGAAAAAAACTAAAAACTGGATGAAAAGTGTGTGAGGGGAACCCTTTATATAGGTGTTCCCTTTGGTTGGTGAGTGGGCTTTCTCCCGTTCTTCTTGTCTTCTCGTCTTTTCAGAAAAGTTGACGTTTTCGATTCTGATTCGGGATTTGTTGTCGATTAAATTCAGCTCGTCTTTTAATTTCTTCGTTTAATAGACTTGAGTTTCTTCGAGTTTTGTAAATCTTCTATCTTTGGTCCTTTTCTTCGATAAATCTTCGAATAGGCACAGTGACTTCAAATCTTTTGCATCTCTTGGACAATAGACTTCATCTTGAGTCTTTTTCTTCGATAAATCCCGTGCAATCCCAAGTTTTCTTCAATATTCATCCGGTTGGCTCTGAAAACACAATAAACACAAAAACCACGCATAATTCCAAACAAATGATATTAAATACGCGTTTTGGTCTCGTTTTAGCCAGAATTAAGTGGTAAAAGGATGGGTGTTTACACACCTATCAAATCGCCTACACTTAACCATTGCCATGCCCTCATGCAATGCTTAGTGATAAAGCAATTTTACACTTTTCTCATAATTAATCAACCTTGGCCTTATTCAAATACTAATAAACAAAAAATTAAAGTACTAAAAGAAATTAAACTTTAAAGGAAACAAAAGGATGGAAATAACTTGCAAAGAAACCAATGACTTACATTAGGGCTTTGGTGCTGCGAAGATTTATCACCCTCAAGTTTCACGTTCCCCAAACTAAGCTTAAAAACGAGATCATTGTAATTATAAGTAAGTAAATCAAACACTTACACACATGGCTTAATTAAATGCTTAAACTCCCTTATTCCTAGGTGTACCTCTTATATTTTATTTTTGTCTTAGAATGATCATGAAGATGCATTTTTTGGACTTATTGCGATAGTTTATTTAGGCTGAAAGCAAAGTAGGACGATTTGATCAATAGTTAGCTAAAGGACAATATCTCTTAAAACTGCTTCTCGGGATATCAAAAAGTTCATATCTTGGCATAACTCGGTTCACGATTTGAGACCTTTCTCGGGCCGATATTTGGCATGTACTTCATACTTCATATCTTGAGAGACGTGCTTGAGATAATGGTCTTCTCATCGTTCATAGAGTTTCTTCACTTGGAGACTTTTGAGAGGTACTCCAACTTTGTTAACCATGACTTCATGATTATTTCTTCAATCTCTATTTGGGATTTTGAGATACAACGATCCGCCTCCTTTTCGGACTTGGATCTATTTATCCTCATACCTTGTTAGGGTCTTTTCGGATAGACTTCTCCATCATCTTTATGGGAGTTGATTGCTTTTCGTCGTGAGTCTTGATCCTTCATATTGACTTTGGGAATAATGCTTTTCACATCACTTTGGATCTTTAGCAATAAAATGGAATCCTCATGCCTTGTTAGGGCCTTTTCGGACTCGCCAATCTTCGCACCCCGCTTCATAAGTTATGCCTTGGCTATGAACTCTTATCATTACCGAGCAACTTTTAAACGATCTTGGGCTAGAAGCTAAGTAACCTTTCAAATCGTACGACCTTACTTATTGCAGATAAATTATCAGCAAGTGATGGGAGAATAGGAATATAATTACACCAAGTGAGCTTGTGCAAGAATACCGACTTATAATTGACTCTATCATTTCTCGTCCTCCATAATTTAAAATCTCAAGTAATGAGACTCGTGGATACTTAGCCTAATAAACCAATTAAGGTCTACATGGTTAAGGATACTAGCTAGAATAAACTTGGATAAGTCGATTCGGGTTGAGTCAAAATAAACGCAACGGGCCTAATATGTCAAAGACTTCTAAACTAGATACACCACTTTATTAATATTTTTTTTGACTTTATTGCGGAATATATACATATGAAAGCAACGATAAAAATTTTAAAAATTACGACTAAATGGCCAAAGTTAATAAAAAATTTGAAAAATGTTGAAAAATAGGATTTTCTGGTTAAATGAAGGCATTTTCATGGAAAAGTCCACTTAAAACTTCGATAGAAGTCCCCCCTACACTTAAGATAAACATTGTCCTCAATGTTTAAGCATGTGGGAAAAATCTCCCCTACACTTATGACATTGTGCACGTTGGTTAACTCAAGTTAAGGAAGAGACGACTAAAGTGATCAATTTCAAATGTGAGTATGAAGAAAATTGAATCACGATAGTTGAGAGATAGAACCGGATTTCGGATAACACGGGAGCACGGTTCTTCAAAGTTTCCAAGAGTGCACTAAACCCTGTAATCACATCACCACACAAATACAAACACGTATAGAAGTCCCCCTACACTTAGGAGGTTAAAACATAAAAGGATAGATACTCGGGCTGCCTCCCGAGGAGCGCTTGTTTTTTATAACCGAGTCACGAGCCTGACTCGACCCAAAATTAGTTCATAGGGAACGTGGTGAGGGATGGAATCACCTCCGGAGAGGTGTCCTCACCAAAGACAACTTCACTCGTTGGCCATTCACCTTAAAATTTGGTCCATTAGGTTGAGCGAGCTCGAGAGTACCATATGGAAAAATTTGGGCAATGGTGAATGGGCCGGACCAACGAGATTTCAGCTTGCCCGAAAAGATTTTCAACCGAGAGTTAAAAAGTAAGACTATGTCTCCAACATGGAACTCTCGGTTCTTAATATTAGAGTCGTGAATGAGCTTAGTCCTTTCCTTATAGATCAAAGAATTTTCATAAGCCTCATTACGGAGTTCATTGAGCTCATTGAGTTGGATCTTGCGTAGGTCACCAGCTTTGTTGATATAAAAAATAGCCCACTTCAAGGCCCAGTAAGCCTTGTGCTCCAACTCAATGGGGAGGTGGCACGCTTTCCCGTACACGAGACGATGTGGTGTGCAACCAATCGGAGTCTTGTATGCAGTACGAAAAGCCCACAAAGCATCATCAAGTTTATCAGACCATGAGGCACGATGCTCTCCCACGGTTCTTTCAAGAATTCGCTTAAGTCCTCGGTTGGATATTTCAGCCTGGCCATTAGTTTGTGGGTGGTAGGCTGTGGAAAGACGATGATTTACACCGTACTTAGCTATGACTCTTGCGAATTGGTCATTGCAAAAATGAGTCCTACGATCACTAATAATGGCACGAGGCACACCGAATCTAGCGAAAAGAGCTTTCAAAAAGTTACAAACCACCCTTGCGTCATTAGTGGGTAAAGCTTTGGCTTCAACCCACTTTGAAACGTAGTCAACGGCTACAAGGATGTATTTGTTTCCTTTAGAAGAAGGGAATGGCCCTATAAAGTCGATACCCCAAACATCAAAGATATCACACTCTTGAATGAAATTCTGAGGCATCTCGTCTTTATGTGTGATCGTGCCTTGTTTTTGGCAAACATCACATCGTTTAACCATATTGTGAGCGTCACGATATATGGAGGGCCAATAAAATCCCGAATCAAACACTTTTTTGGCGGTGTAGTTGGGACCAAAGTGACCACCGGTGGGTCCTTTGTGGCAAGCATCAAGGATTTCTGAAGCTGACGGTCCGTCAACACATCGGCAGATAATCAGGTCGGCACATTGTTTGAATAGGTAAGGGTCGTCCCAAAAGTATGTCTTAATGTCGGTGAAGAACTTTTTCTTTTGTTGAGACGTCAACCCTTCCTTGAGAATTCCACCCGCCAAGTAGTTTGCAAAGTCCGTAAACCACGGGGTTTCATCAGAATTCGAATTTATAGACATTAAGGTCTCCAAGGGAAAAGAATCATTGATTTCTTTGTTCGGATGATCCCCTTGGTAAGGATCCTCAAGTCTGCTGAGATGATCCGCGGCTAGGTTTTCAGCTCCTTTTTTATCGCGAATTTCGATTTTAAATTCCTGGAGCAGCAAAACCCAGCGAAGAAGTCTTGGTTTGGAATCTTGCTTTGTCAACAAGTACTTCAACGCCGAATTATCGGTATACACAATAGTTGTAGAAAGGACAAGATAGGGCGGAATTTTTCAAAAGCATAGACAACAGCTAAAAGCTCTTTTTCTGTTGTCGTATAATGCAATTGTTCCCCCATCATTGTCTTGCTAGCGTAATGGATTGGTTGGAAGTGTTTGTTCACTCTTTGTCCCAGAACCGCTCCAATAGCAAAATCACTAGCATCGCACATCAACTCAAAGGGAAGCTCCCAATTAGGGGTAACCAAGACGGGTGCCTTAGTTAGCTTATCCTTCAGCGAGTTGAAGGCTTCGAGACACTCTTTGGAAAAGATAAAAGGAGTATCTTTTACCAAGAGGTGGGTCATCGGGCGAGCGATTTGAGAAAAATATTTGATGAATCGACGGTAGAAGCCCGCATGACCCAGAAAACTTCTCACACCCTTCACGGTTGAAGGTGGAGGCAACTTGGCGATAACATCGACTTTAGCACGGTCTACTTCAAGACCGGCTTTGGAAATCTTGTGTCCCAGCACGATGCCTTCTTTTACCATAAAATGGCATTTTTCCCAATTCAGAACAAGGCGAGTGTCTTCGCACCGCTTAAGCATATGTTCCAAATTGGCAAGGCGAGAAGAGAAGGAATCCCCGAAGACCGAGAAATCATCCATGAAGACTTCCATGGTTTGTTCAACCATGTCATGGAAGATAGCTAACATGCACCTTTGGAAAGTCCCGGGGGCATTACATAAGCCAAAAGGCATTCTTTTGTAAGCAAATGTGCCATAGGGACAAGTGAATGTTGTCTTCTCTTGATCTTGGGGATCGATGGGTATTTGGAAATAACCCGAGAAACCATCAAGAAAGCAGTAATATTCATTACCCGCTAAACGTTCAAGCATTTGGTCCATAAAAGGTAGAGGGAAATGATCCTTTCTCGTGGCATCATTGAGTTTGCGGTAGTCTATACAAACTCTCCACCCAGTAACGAGACGAGTGGAAATCAAATCGTTGTGTTCATTGGGAACAACGGTTATTCCGCCCTTCTTGGGCACACAATGGATTGGACTAACCCATGGTGAATCCGAAATAGGGTAAATCATACCCGCATCAAGAAGTTTGAGAACCTCTGTTTTGATGACTTCATGTATTTTTGGATTCACCCTTCGTTGGCTTTGAATTATGGGCTTAAATTCGTCCTCTATGAGAATTTTGTGTGTGCAGAAGTGAGGATCAATTCCACGAATATCAGAGATTTTCCAAGCAATAGCCTTCTAGTGATCTTTCAACACGGTGATAAGTCGGGCTTTTTCTTCTTCCTTTAGGTCCTTAGCAATGATGACTGGCGACTTCTTCTCTTCTTCAAGGAACACGTACTCGAGATGAGGCAGCAACTCCTTAAGCTCTAAATCCGGAGGATTTTCGATGGGAGGCGTTTTCAAAGTCGGAGTATCGATAGCAATAACCGTGGGAGATGGAGGAGAAGGATTGTCTTCGTTGAGAAGGTTGTCAAAGAAATGCATGTCTTCATCCCCATCGGTGGGAGAATCATCAGTAGCTAAATTCACATCTCCCATGGTGTCTTCAAGATTGTTCCAAAACAAATCACTTTCTCCAAATAGAGACAGTGATGAATCAATAGAGGCAACGGTTTCAACATTGGGAAGAGAAGTAGGAATACTTTTACAAGCATCTTGGAAGTGTTCTTCACAAGCCTCATCCATAACGTCAATAAAATTAACACTCTCGTTGGAATAAGGTTGTTTAGACAACTTTCCTATGTTGAAGACGATTTTATCGTCACCCACTCTCATGATAAGCTCACCGGCTTCAACATCGATGAGAGTGCGACCGGTCCTCAGGAATGGACGACCCACGATCAAGGGAACACGAGGGTCCATCTCGTAGTCGACGACGACGAAATCAGCAGGAAAAGTGAATTTGTCGACTCCTACAAAGACGTCTTCGGCTATCCCCACTGGATAAGCAACCGTACGGTTAGCTAATTCCAAAGTCATTTTAGTGGGGACTAGCTCAGGGAGAGATAATTGCTTCCAAACGCTTAGAGGCATGAGATTAATACTGGCACCTAGATTGGCTAGGGCCATGCAATTCTCTACTCTCGGGAAATTGCAAGGGATTAAGAAACGACCCGGATCACCAAGCTTGGTTGGCAATTTCCTTAAGAGCACTGCAGAGCAATTCTCATTAAGTTGGGTGTTGGCAATATCAAGAAGTTTTTCCTTGTCACTCAGAAGATCTTTAAACATTTTGCGTACTTAGGCATGTGCGCGAGAGTCTCAGCGAAGGAGATGTTGAAATTCAATTGTTTGAACATCTTAAGAAAGTTCGAAACCTGAATATCGTCCTTGCTTTTGAGCTTCTCTTTCCTCAACCTAGATGGATAAGGTATATTGGAAGAAGAGGAAGGCTTTGGAAGAATAGGATCACTCACATCCTCAGGTGGAGGAGGGGTAGAAGGAAGAGGCGGAGAAATTGGGGAAGGAGAAGGATGAGGAATAGGAGCAGGTGACTCGTTCTCCTTAGTCACAACCACCGGTGGAGGTATAGGAAGCTCGGGTTCCTTGGTACCTTTACCACTTCGAGTGGTGATTGCTTTCATCTCCCCTCTTGGATTCGCAACGGTGTTACTCGGAAGAGTACCCGAAGAAGAGGGTTGATTACCTTGGAAGAAACTAGCCATCATGTTCTTCAAGTCATTAGTTTGGCTATCCAACGTATTTCTCATGTCGGCTCTCAGATCGTTCCCTTGGTTGACCAAGTCTGCTTTCAAGTTGCGCACTTCCTGTTGAAGATTTTCCACGATCACATCGTTAGTTCTCATGTAGGTCTGCACTTCTTGGTGTAAAGCGGTGGGTTGGTTGGGAGGAGCATTGTATGCGGGTGGTTGATAAGCAGGTTGGTGGTAGACTTGGTTGTTTCGTTGAGGTGGTTGTTGCTGCTTGTGAGGAGGTATGTATGGTGTACGAGATTGTTGTTGTTGTTGAGGAGGGCGATTGAGGTTTTGTTGTTGGTTTGGGTTGGTAGGAGGAAAACCGGGTGGTGAGAGGTAGTTGTTGGAGCGGTAGCTAAGCAAATTACGGTCACCTTGAGGTCTAGCTTGATAAGCAGGTGGAGGATAGGTGCCATATGCTGCATTCACATTCTCAGCAGGGTAGTCTTGGGTGGCGGTACAAGTGGTGTAAGAGTGAGGACCCCCGCATATCTCGCATGGTTGGCTAACAACATTGACTTGAGCGTTTTTAGCGTTGTTGCTGTTGGTGTTGCTGACGGTGTGGGTAACAAGCGATTTAAGAAGCGTAGTGATTTTGTCCAGTCGCTTGTCGCTGTCACTAGTGCTAGCACTAGCGACATTGGTCCGAACACTCTTGGTTTGCACACGAGACTTATTCTCAATGATATCCCAAGCAGCATTGGAAGTCTTAGCCAAAAGATTACCCCCCGAGGCACTGTTTAGTGAATCTTGGTCACTCATGCTTAAACCATTGTAAAAAGTATTAATTTGATGTACTTTGGTAAAACCATGTTGTGGGCATTTTCTTAATAGATCTTTAAAACGATCCCAAGATTCACTGAACGACTCATCGTACTTTTGTTCAAAATTTATGATTTCATTCCGCAAAGCGGTAGTACGAGAGGGTGGGAAAAAGTAATTGATAAACTTGGTTTCCAAATCCGTCCACGAGAGAATACTCTGTGTCGGTTCCTTAGCAAGCCAATGCCGGGCTTGTCCCTCTAAAGAAAAGGGGAAAAGTTGTAACCTGATTACCTCTTGTGGAACACCATTGAATTTGACCGTGTTGGTGAGTTGCAAGAATCTCTTGATATGGTCATGTGGATCATCAATGGTACGCCCCAAGAATGGTTGAGCAGAGACCATCTGGATAAAGCCTGATTTTAGCTCAAAGTTGTTGGCTGCAATCGCTAGTATAACAATTGGATCAGTGTTGCCATCTACATGAGCTTGCAGCAGTTCAATCATCGGGCGATTATCCGGAAGAGGCTCATTGTTGTTGTTATTATGCATGTTGTTGAAAGGTGGGTTGTTGTTGTTATTATTGTTGTTTGGAGGTGGTATGTTATTGTTGTTTTGTACACCGGCCATGTCTAAGTGATCGAGAGGCTCGGGCTCTTGATAAGACGTGGATCGAGTGCGCATACACCTGTAAAAGAACTAACAAGAGAAAAACAAAGCAAAAATATTTTTGGTTTTTTTATGTTTTTTTAATTTTTTTGTATTTTTGAAAATTTTATATTTTTTAGGATTTTTGAAATTTTTATGAAAAAGTAACGTTCACGGGGAACGGATCCCAAAATCCAAGTTCTCACAAAAAAACTTTTGATCTTAACGAGAAGAGCCGGCAGCGGCGCCATTTGATACTCTGGTTTTAGATGGGTTCATATTAAATTCTCTCGATATCCTCTCGAATTGATCTTGGTTCTAAGTGGAATGATTGTTCTTGGTTACTAAAAAAGGGGGTTTAGTTTTCTAATCTACTAAAAAGTTAAATGCATGAAAATGTAAACTTAAATTTAAAGGCAATTATATTAATAACAGTTAATTAAAACTAGAATTAAACTATGAAATAGAAATGAAGAAACAGTAATACTAAAGAAACAGTAACAATTATAGATGCTCAAAAGAAAACTGATTCGGAAGTTAACCTTGATTCGGAACTTTTCACTCGGAACTTGGTTCGGAACTCTTGATCCGGAACTTCACTCGGATCTTTATGCGGAACTTTGATTCGGAAGTTTATTCGGAACATTCAACTCATTCGGAAGTTTTGTTCATCCGGAACTTATTGCTCATTCGGAACTTTTACAGGAAAAACTCATTCGAAACTTTTAAAAATGACATTCATCCGGAACTTTTGTTCATGCGGAAGTTTATTCGGAACTTTTCAAAAACACATTCATTCGGAACTTTAAACTCATTCGGAACTTTCAGTTCATTGGGAAGATTTGTTCATCCGGAACTTTCAGCTCATTCGGAACTTTCTAACTGACTCGGAACTTTTGAAAAGGAAACTCATTCGGAACTTTTCAAAAACATATTCATTCGGAACTTTCTAGTTCATCCGGAACTTTGGTGTTCATCCGGAACATTTGGTTCATTCGGAACCCGGGGAACTCAAAAACAGAAACTTAAGCCGAAGAACAGGGAAATCAATTTTAGGCCAAAAATCACCAAGTTTTTCACCAAAACTTAAATAAAACTAAACACAAATGATATACTAACCAATAAATACAAATCCCATCAATAAAAACACAAAACCCAACAACTTTTAAAGATCAAATCAATCAAATAAGATCTTAAGAACTTGAATAAAAACATGATGATGAACAAGATGGAATGGAAAGATTAAACAAGAACTTGTATTGATGATTAATGTTTTAACAATCACAAAACAAAGATTAAAATTACAAGATTGAAAAACAAAGATCAAAATCACCAAACACCCTAGTGGTGTTGGTGATCCTACGAAACAGAAAGGGAGAAAAAAGAGGAGGAAAGAAAAAAACTAAAAACTGGATGCAAAGTGTGTGAGGGGAACCCTTTATATAGGTGTTCCCTTTGGTTGGTGAGTGGGCTTTCTCCCGTTCTTCTTGTCTTCTCGTCTTTTCAGAAAAGTTGACGTTTTCGATTCTGATTCGGGATTTGTTGTCGATTATATTCAACTCGTCTTTTAATTTCTTCGTTTAATAGACTTGAGTTTCTTCGACTTTTGTAAATCTTCCATCTTTGGTCCTTTTCTTCGATAAATCTTCGAATAGGCACAGTGACTTCAAATCTTTTGCATCTCTTGGACAAAAGGCTTCATCTTGAGTCTTTTTCTTCGATAAATCCCGTGCAATCCCAAGTTTTCTTCAATATTCATCCGGTTGGCTCTGAAAACACAATAAACACAAAAACCACGCATAATTCCAAACAAATGATATTAAATACGCGTTTTGGTCTCGTTTTAGCCAGAATTAAGTGGTAAAAGGATGGGTGTTTACACACCTATCAATATCCTTGAATTTGTGAAGGATTATGAGTTATTATTAGTCTTTTGATAAGTTCACATCTTATCGACGACAATAAAACTGAAAAGTTGATAGTGCCAGTAAAATGGATTGATTGATTATGACATGACGACATTGTCTTAATTGATGGGAACTCGAGTAGAATTCCCCTAAATGATAAGATGTTGATTATCAAAAGTGATCTAAATAATTCTTGATGGATGACCATATCCTGCATTTAGACTTGATATTACCGTGAATGGTTGTGAATTAGTCATAGATATTATAATCTAGAAAGAACTTAAAATAAATGTATTAAAAGATGTTTATGTTATCTGAAACTTTAGGAGGTATTTGTTGGTAAATTACCTAGACTTTTGCCATTAAGGCAGGTTGAATTTGGTATTGATTAAATTCCTAGTGCTGCACCTGTGGCATGTGCACTGTACGTCAGCACCATCTAAATTGAAAGTGTTACTGTACAACTGAAAGAGTTATCAGGGAAAGCTTTTATTTTACCAAGCTCGTCATCCTGAAGAGCTATGGTGTTATTATTCCTTATACTTGCTGAATTACCATGAACTAGGTAAATTGACGATAAAAATCTATATCCACTACCTAAGATGATAGATTTGTTCGATCATTTACAAGGTTCTAGCATATGTTCTAAATATTTGATCCATGGCATGGTTATCATCAACTTCGCATCTGCGAAAAAGATTATCTATTCCAATCACTACATCCGGTACTTGTAATGAACGTTATGAGTTTCACGTGATGTCATTTGGATTGACTAATACACATGTAGCATCCATAAACTTGGTGAATCACGTGTGTAGGCTGTAATTTGATAAATTCATGTTTGTGATCATTAAGGACCATATGTTTGTTTATAAGAATAAGAAGGAGTTAATAATTATTTATAAACTGCCCGGAGTTGGCTGAACAATGAAATCATGTACCTTGAATATTTAACATGAGATTTAAGACTTAATCCTTTACATTATTTGACCGTGTGATTAATAGAAAATGGAATATATTGACTCTTCAAAAATTGGAACCATTAAGGCTTTGGGTTTTACCAAAAAGAAAATGGAAATATGTTTTGACAAATGTTTTAACAAAGGATTTTTAAGGGATTATTCCCTTATACACAAATAATTTAACTAAACTCCTTTTTAGGGGTAAATGTTTGTGTATACCTCAAGACAACCTAAGAGGGATTGAGGAAACCGTTAAACCATGACTTAAAATTTAAAACGATAATTTTTGCTTTTCAACTAAGAAAATTTTTACCAAAGAATAAACGAAGGTTTTTCGAACATTTACGGATCTTACTAATTATTTCCGATAAATCAACAAAAATTGTGTTAATTAAATTCAAATTTATTTTGAACATTTTTATATTGGACAAACTGAGAAAATTTAAAAACTTTTTGCGTTTACGTTTCATAAAAATTAAATATTTATTATTTAATTACTTGTAATATTTATCGACGTTTTAAAACGTCGGATTGAGTAAAACTGATAAAAATGATAGTGGAGACGAAACTAAAACTTAGAAAATATGAAGAAAGAAATTCTGAGTGAATTTTGGTTATGATAATTATTTCACCAGGAAAGGTGAATATAGATACTGATACATAATATAGAAAGGATAAAGAATCAATTAGGATGTGTTCCTTAATAATGAATGTGCAAAATAAATTGCCGAACAATATAAAAATAAACTATGCTTGTAAGAAGGATAATATAGATTATAAAAAGGGGTTCGCGGCTAATATGAACCATTAGAATTGAGAAGCCGATGGCGCTAAATGATTAAAAGGCCACTGTGATTGTCTAAATATGGAGGATTGTGAGATATAGTTATGTTGGAATCTTGTAAGTATAAGTATTTTATTCATGAAATTTATGATTTAATGTATTTTTATCTGAAGAAGTTATACTAATGGCAAATTATGAAGGCATACATCGCCTCATACATTAGTAAACATCTAACTATTACAAAGGTCATCATCTGAATTTGATTCGATTTGGGTCATCGTCGACAGACTGACCAAATCTGCTAATATCATTCTCGTTAATGATAAATTCTTGATGAAGAAATTGACTCTTTTGTATTTAAAGGAGTTGTGTAAACATGGTGTGCCTGTATCGATCATCTCTATCAAGATCCTCGCTTCGCATCTAATTTCTAGAGATTTGCTCAGAAGTCATTGGGAACGAACCTTGATGAGAGAGTACTGTTTACCAACCCAATCGAAGGGACGAGGCAAAGTAACGATACAAAACACTAGAAGTCTTGTGTTATGCTTTAATAATTGACCTTTGGTAATAGACCGTATAATCGTTTTCATTTGGAGAGATTATCATTGAAACCTATCGTATGAGGATCGAGATCGAATCTTGTGAGGATATATATTAGAGCATCTGTAAGTAGGAGTTGGGAGGAAGACACCCGACATACACCCATTGTGAGTTGGACATGTCTTTTAGGTTTAAGGTTTCCTATGATGGCAAACCTAACCTTGCAAAATACCCGACCCGGAAACCTAAAATTATTGTTGAAATTAGGATCTGATTATTGACTGCCGCTAGTGGGCAGGAGGTTATGTGAATATGAAATGTAGATCTTGAAGTGCCAGATGGGTAGCGAAGTTATGCAAAAAAATTTAACAATGGAAAAATGAATTGATGATCTGAAAGATCATGGGATATAAGTCCCCGTTGTATGGGACCATTGAGATGATGTAAACGATTGGTTTTAAAGGCATATAAGCTGGATCTACCCTAGGACTTCAAGTGCTGCGTGAATTGTGTTTCGTATATCGAACTTGATAAAATGCCTATCAAGTGAAAATCTGACTATTCCTTAATGAAGTTTAGATTGGCGAAAAGTTGCATTCATCAAAACTCGTGAACATCATGGATAGAGAAAGTAAGTCAACAATAAGCCTGATCTTATTCCCGTAGTTATGTTTGATGAAACTCACGTATTGTAATGGATTACACTTGTGAGAAAAGACCGAATATGGAGGAAATACCCACATGGCTTTAACTCTATAAGAAGCGAGTAGTAATATAATATGATCTTTGAGGACAAAGATCATGTTTAGGGGTAAATGCTGTGACAATCCGTCAATTTATGGTTGATATTCTATTCTCAAATATTATTTAAAAACATTATTTTAATGTTATATTATGAACTCACTTATTTTTGGGAAGAAATTTGGATTTACGTCTTGAAGTAGCATCGACTACGTCTAAACCGGAGGATTCTACGTTACGTGCTTACGTTTACATACACCGTTTATGGTGACAGTCTGACATTTCAGAAAATAAATTTATCCGTGAATATTATTTTGAGATTTTAAATTTGTGTTGGTTCATAAACTCACAAATTTACGAGAAGATATTAGGACTTACGATTATAATTTAACGTCCTTTACGACTAAACTGGAAACCTTAGGATTACGTATTTACGTTTTCGAACTCCGTTTTCGAAGAGACAATTTTTATTAGATTCGTTTTGTGCCGTTGATTCATAATTTATAAAAACGTTTTTCGTAAAACGACTCGAGGGCACGCAAATCGAGGAAATTAGAATCGAGGAATACCCGTAAATTAGTGGGATGAGACAAGTATACACTTGGCCCACCCCACTCTATGGGGCGGCTAGATATACTCCACCACACCATGAGGTGTCAACTTGTAAGATACAAGTTGCACACTTGTCCTACTTAGCTTAACAAGCTAACTAAACTAGCAAAACCACTTCCCACTAAACCATTTCTCACATTCAACTCATGCAAACCACCATAAACACTCTCCCCTCTCTCTGAAATTCGTCCACTATTCAACCAAAACACCCGATTTGATCTTGATTCAACCATAAAAATCTTATGTTATTCATACATAAGATGAAGAACCTTTGAAGCCTTGAAGATTGGAGGTGATTCTAACATCCAAGGAGGTGATTTGGTAATGTTCAAGGGCTGATTTCTACAAGAAGTTTACAAGTATTGGTGGTCTTGAAGATTGGTGTTGATGTATCACAAGTTTCTCCATCAAAAATCCAAGCCTTGATGAATACCTACATAATCTTGGTGGTATAAAGATTGTTCTTCCCATCCTCTTGTTATTTTGATTATGTAATCATGTATTTTCTTTCTCATTGTATATGTAAATGATGAATATATGATGATAAAAATGTTGTGTGGGGATCAAGTGTTGATAAATATAACTAAAGAGATGAAAAACCATAGGTAACAAGGTTAAAATCATGCTTAAAATGATGGCTGTATAAAACAGTAAAGAATCTTATGATAAACTGATAAAATGGCTTGAATAAATTAATATAAAGTAAGCTATGAGTCTTGTACACATGTGAGAGTTGGCCATACAATGGAATCATTATAATGAGTGAGATATGATCAAAACAAGTTTAGGGTGCAAATCTGACTACACTGTTTTGGACGAATTTTATAAAATACTTAGCGGTTGATTGAATAAAATGAAGCACATATCATGTAGTTTCTGTGATAAAAAGTTGAGGTCCTATCTCATTATAGAACTCAAGATATGGACATTTTAGTGAACTTAAAATCTAGGACTGATTTTGTGAAATTAAAGTTTAATAATATTATATAAGCACTCTAATAAATATAGTATAAAATATGAATTAAAACCCACTAACTTATATATTTCATTTATATAAATATGCATAAGGATAAATAAATGGAAATTATATAAAAATGGTAGTTTGGTAAGTTTTATAAGTTATAGAAACTATATACTACGTTTTACTTATTTTCGGCTAAAACCGAACGATTAACGTTTTTGTCAAATAAAACTTAGACGGTCGGACCCGTCTAAATATAAACTTTTAAAAGTCATATAATGATATATAAGTACTTAATACAAGTAAAAACCGATAAAACCCGAACTATATAACATATAGACATTAACGGGCCAAAGTAGCCTTATTGGACTATAAACCCGACTAGTTAGTAAAACACTTATAAACTTATTTATTGGGCTTAACCCATTTGGGCCCAACATGTAAAGTATAATACTGATAATAAAAGTATAAGTGGGCTAAATAATATTATTGGGCTTGTAATAGGCCCATTGGGCTTCAAAATGTAAACAAGATTGAACTAGCGTAACTAGTATAAAAATGTTACCAACACATAAACACTATAATAAATGAGTAAAGATGTATAAACCCACTTGATCATCATCATATGTATAAAATCATCATATGTATACATAATTGTTATTTTGATAAAGTCATTGGACAAAAGTCTAAGACGAGTATTATTTGTCTAGGTTTCCGTGATTGAAGCACGTACCGTACATCCGAATTGCCGATAACCCGCTTTCCCACATCAGCGTGAGTTCATAGCCTCGCACTCTTTTATATGTTTTTATGAAATGTTTTATAAACCCGCGAGGGAGATAACATGTTAGTTTTTATGAAATAGGACACTAGTTGTCCCGATTGCTTGTTTATTGCTTTGGACCCGAATGATTGTATGACCCGATGAATGATTTTATGACCTGATAGATGAAATGAAATAGATTATTAAAGTTAGGTTATGTCACTAAAAGTCCCATTAGCATGAATTGTGAACTACCAGGATTTGGTAGACGCTTATGCATATAATAGTACTATTTGGGGACGATCACCCCAGTTCGCGCCTTGACGGTTGATCCCCGTCGTGCCACATTGATTGGTAAACGAATTTATGTATGAGAAGATTTACACAAGTGTGATTATTGTGACGACCCGGTAATTTAGATGGGCAAATGAGTTTCGGGTTAGCTACCCGTTGTTTGTTGTAGTAAGGTAACAATGTCATGCGGCTTATAATAATCCAAATAATGAAATACTGCTATACGCACTAAATTACGATATATTGCCTGACTAGCAATACGGGGTCTTATGATTGATGTTATGTTCGTGTTTTGGTTTTACATAACCATATTCATATAACGGTTTTTATTTAACTTTATACAACGTTATAAAACGTATTGTATGATGTTTTTACGACAATGGTTCGTATAATGATTTTGAAGGCAAAAGCCTATATTATGATTTTCGATAAGGATTTGTATAAAATGACTTTGGCTATTTTATGGCCTATTACAAAGATTGTACAAAATGATTTTCGGTAATAATTTTATACCGATGTTATATTGATGGATTTTATTAAACTCTATGAATTCACTCGGCGTTATCGCTGACCTTTTCTTTTAACATGTTTTATCTCAGGTACTTAAAGGTAATTCTCGGAAAGACAACAAGAATTCATGGCACGCACTTAAATAATAATTTCCATTCAAATACTTTGTAAAACTTGTATGAAATATTATGACTTGGGACCTATGTAAAAATTGATATTTATGAATGGAAAAGCTTTATTATTAAACGGCGCGATTTTTAAGCGTTGTCTATGATGTGAGTAATGTGCTATCCCGTAACACCAACGAGTCTTCCGCTGTATTGAATTGTAAAAATTTAGGGGTGTTACACACTACATGATGAAAATCTCTCATTCTAAAGATCTAAGTTATGTTTTTAGTTTTCCTACAATGTAAACATGAAGATCCAAGTGATGTGTATACTTGGACTTGATGTATGTGTAGAAGATCCAAGTGTTGGGTTCACTTGGATGTGGGTAGAATATCCAAGTGATGGGTATCCTTGGATTAGGTGTTAGTTTTGTAGATCCAAGTCTTGTTAGTACTTGGATATAGTGTTAGAGTTATAGATCTAAGTGTTGTGTGCTTAGATCTATATGGTTTATGTGTTTAGGCCATAAAACACAAGGTTTGTTATGTTGGGCCATAAAACATAACCAGTGGGTAGATTAGGTGAAGATTGGTGTAGATTGGTCATACCTATGATTAGGACTCGACATCTAGCCTTGTGTCAGAAAATGGTGAAGTAGGCAACGTTGTGTAGATTGGTCCTACCTGAGATTAGGACTCGACATCTAGCTTAGTGTCGGAAATTGTGTAAGCGACGTGTATGGTTTTCTCCACTTTGAAAGGATTTTTGTTGACTAGTGAAGTAACTCTCAAGTAAGGTGTACTCGAGGAGTGGAGTAGGGCGAAGAGAAGCTTCGTGACCGAACCACTATAAATCATCGTGTCGGTACGTTCCTTTACATTTATGTCTTTACCTTTGTAGATGTATTTATAGTTGCATACTTATGTTGTGTGTCTTTGTGTGCATCACATAATCTAAACATCTAAGTTGCGGAAAAGCTTTGGCTTAGTACGTGTGTGCTTCATGTTTAGATTATGGTCAAGTGTGCATCCTTTAGGCTAAACATCTTAGTTGCGGAAAATCTATGGCTTAGTACGTGTGTGCTTAGTGTTTAGACTATTGCTTGATGTACTCTTGATTTGATGTATTTGTGTGTTTCCTTACTTATAGTTATTATCTATTACAAACACATCTCATATCCAGTCAAGCTTAAACGAGAATTTGATACAAATGATTGTCAAGGTTTACAACGTTTCAATATTTGGCATTCACTGTAGGCGGTTCTTTATTGAGCCTGCGGTTCTTTATTGATAAGGAACCGCGGTAATATTTAAGAAACCGCGGCCAGTGGAATAAACGAAATGTTTTGAAAAATGAACTAGAAACTATTCAGCCCCCCCTTCTAGATTCTACAATTGGTATCAGAGTGAGGTTATTCAAGATCTTTGAAGTATGTTGTACTTTAAAGCTTGGATCGATCTTTGCTCTCTTTTTCAAAACAAATGGTTTTTAAAAAATGAAAACTGTTTTTAAAAATAGAGACGATCTTTGTATCAAATTGTTCATGAAGAGTGATTACTTATGAAATGTGTTTTGTTGTTTCATTCGTACAAGTTTTGGTGTTAAATAAACTTTGTATAATAGCTTGAATTAAATCTTTTCATGTTTGGAAGTATAAAAATCTTTTGTGTCATAATTAACTCTAATATATGAGTTCAGTGTGTCTAAAGTGATTTTTTAGAGTCCTAAGTCCTTCCAAATTGTTTCTAAATTATTTTGGTCAAAAAATCATTTTTTGTCGTCTGACCGCGGTTCTTTATTGTTCCCCGCGGATCCTTATCAATAAGGAACCGCAGTCAGTCTGACTCAGATTTTTTCAAACATTGAAAAGTCATATAAAATCAACCGTAAGTCCGTAGAAGTCGTGCCACCCGGCGTTTCGAACGTAATTAAGTTCTCTTTCATTTAAGAATACTTCCAAACCTTTATTTAAACTTTAAAACTTAAATTTTTTATAAGTTATATACTTTGTTCAAAGTATTGAGTCTCGGTTTGTCGTAAAACTTGTGTTTTTCTATTTTCTATTAAGTTAGACATTTCTTGTTGGTGTATCTTTGAAAATTGATATATTTACAAAGTGTTAAACTTAATTAAATTTTTGAAATGAGTCGAAAACCTTTTTCAAATAAAATCAAGCTATGCATACTTTGGTGTATCTAACACTCAAAACAAAGGCGAATGCTTTTGTGCTTTTTCTTTTGTTCTTGGACATTCTTAAGTGATCATTACTATTGGTAGTAGTGTTACCTAGTTGTCTATTTATGTGTGCATTGCATATAGGATTAACATCTCTTGGTTTACAAATGTTACATAAACATCTTGTACACCTCGGCATGTTCTTTAACACTTTTAGGTTTGAAAGCTTTGGGAGCTTGTCAAATCTGTTGATTTGGGTCGTCTTACTCGATCATTGTGTTATTAGTTAAGTAGATAAATCTATTACTATAAATCATGAAACACCCTTTGAAAATCTTAGATATTTTCTCTTAAAAGAGTGTTTGTTGGAATCAAGAAAGAATTCGATTAAATATCAATGCATTATTCAAACTATGATTGGTATCATTATCGAATCTAATTGACATGTTTTTTAGTGTAGACATGAATGCGGTTTATCAATAATATACATTGGATCATAACTGACACTTGTGTTGATGGTGTTATATTGTATCTACTTGTTCAAATTGTTAGACATATTTTGTTTAATAATTATTATAATACACAATAGAGTCGGTTTGATAACTTGGATGTTTCATCCGAAATACTCAAGTAATTTATATTGCTATGCAATTTATAAATGTGTCATTTCCGAAAGACCAATCAAGAGTGTTCCTTTGGTTTGTGTAAACTTTGTTTATACACTTCAAAGTTATTGGCCTCAAGTTCTATTAAGGTAAATAAGGGTAAAAGATATAAAATACCAACGTACTTATTCACATGTATCGACTTTAAACACTTACTAATTTATCGCTGGACAATAACAATGAACTTTCAAATTCGTTCCGTTTTTACCAATATATCCCTGAAATGACTGTATTACCCCTATCTTTTTAATATAATTACATATATTGCTACATTCACCATAGGATTCACCATAAGTAGTTAACTTGGTATTTATTTCTGGAATCACGGAAGAACAAGTTACCTGATCAAGAAAGTCTTAACTCGAGTGTTTACATGGTTTCATAATGAGAGGAGCGCCTATGTTCGCGACTCATTCTAGTACTAGTAATTGAAGCGGATGATCAAACTGTATCTCTACTCTTTTCCACGTCAGTCTTGCAAGCCTAGCTATCATAAATCTTTCTATCATGTTGCTAAATCCTGTTTAATATATTGATTTCAGTATGTCTATTTTAATACAACATACGAACGTATACTTAAAAAATGGGATACTCAGCATAGAAGAAACCTCAGCTTAATACGAGAGGAAAACAATTCTCGTTATAAACATGATGGAATCCGTAATCATTTGGTACTTTCTTCTGTAGTTTTTATTGTTATTTGTTAGTGTAGTAATTTGTTTGATTTAGTTGCTGTTAGGATGTAACTGGGTTTTAAACTCTAAAGTAATCTGTTTATTAACAGTGTTAAAGAAGACAAGGATAATATAGTCATTTTAAAGACATATTGGTAAAGACGGAACGAATTTGAAAGTTTATTGTTATTGTCTAGCGATAAATTAGTAAGTGTTTAAAGTCGATACATTTGAATAAATACATTGGTATTATATAGCTTTTACCCGGTAAATAACCTTAACTAGACTTGTTTGACAAGATATGCAATGGTGCATTCTTAACCCTCATTAGGTCATGCATTGTGTCGCCATGCAAGTTTCATCCTTGCTAAACTTTATTAGGCAAATGTTGGAATTACATTTTGTCTAACTTGAGAATGACTACTAGTGAATTTATGCACTAGGATCTTAATTTGACCTAACGGTTGAATTAATTCCATGTGGTAAGTTGAGTTGGTGTATAACTCGTAAAAATGGTCGTGTTTAGCCTTAATTGAGCACCTCTAGTGATAGTCTCATACTCATTCTCTAAATTGGCTAAATGGTTCTTCCTATATATGACTAATGATAGTTTACTTTGATGAACTTTGTATGTCATTAGGAGTCTTCTCCTTTTGTAGCCATTAGGTTTTTCTTAACTTTCTTCCTACGTGCTAATTGAACCTATGTGTTTTTCCTTTGTGTGTGTTCTAGTTTTTATTGCTCTTAAGCATGACTTTATGATAAGTTAGACTAGAACATTAGGATTTGCTGAATTGGAAAATCCTCCTTCACCACCTAATACAAGCCTCTGTAGGCGGTTCTTTAAATAGACCGCGACTCCATATCAATATGGAACCGCCGGTGGAGATAAAGAACCGCGGGCAGAAGCTCTCAAATTCAGATTTTCTGAAACTTCCCTATTGTTCCAACACCCTTTGGAATCTTTGTTTCAAATCTTTGATCACTCCCAAAATATCTTGGGCTTTCTCTTTTTAACCCTTTACTAGTTTGGATCATCCCCTCACCCTTTTAAACCCTCCTTGTTAGCCATGTTCTTCATACCTCAAACCATTCATCCTTACCCCTTAAACCACCCATTACTACCATGGTTTCTACAAGAACCTCCAGTTCATCAAAAACCTCCTCTTCGAAGAGGCACCTCAAAATTAAGATTAAGTTACCCAAACTTAACTCTTCACCCTTTCACGCACCTAAGAATAAGATTGTGCCCATTCTCATCTCTTCATCACCCTCACCACCTCTTGCTCCATGCAAGACTACCTTAACACATGGCACCAACCATTCACGTGGTTCTACCTCCTCTTCATTCCAATCTAGAATGAATGAGTTAACCTCACCCTTCACTCCTAGTACTCTCTTGGATGTGACTACTCAACCTCAACCTATCCAAAGCATTCCCTTTGAGAATGACTTTGTTGAACCCTTGGTGACTTCACCTTTTATCCCACCAAATTCACCCACTTCACCCATCTCACCTTTGGAGAACATACCACATCCTCCACCACCCACTTCATCCATCACCTTGTCTTCTAATTAAGCATGTGTATTGCTTATTAATAAGACATCTAATTTAAGCAAATCTTAGATTTCTAGTGTAACTAGGATTAAAATTAGGCTTAAGTTTTAGGCTTGTGTTTTATACATTTTTGTATGATCTTTACTCTCATGTATTTCCCTTCATGTTTTTCAACATGATTTGTCTTTGGGTCTTGGATCTCGTTATTCTCGTGATGTTTCTTTTCTTCTTTATTTTCTCACTCGGTTGTCAAGGAAGGTTAGATTTATATCTAATTCGTCTCCTAGTAAGATTGACAACTCAAAATATTTCTTTTGAAATATTCAATCAATTTTAACTTGCAATTGCAATTATTAAAAGTCATATCTGAAGCATTGATTTTCAAGCCTTTTAGCATCTTATGTTAAATTGTTTGACCAAGTGATTTTTCTTTGAGTCGATAATCGTTTTTGGACACCCAATGTCCACGGTTCCTCAAATAACCTTGGGTCTCATTAATGATAATGAACCACGGACCTACTTAACGAACCGCGACCATTGAGTCCTTTTGTTCGTTTTGGTCTTTTTCTCTTTTGACGAGTTTTCTTGAACATTCCTTCATTTCTTCTCGTTTGAGTTTCTTCTCTAGTTTCGTGAAGTTATCCTTAACTTCTTTGTTGAGTCTCTCTAAATTCATTTTAATCATGCTCTTCTAAGTCGAGTCTCTTTCTTCTAGTCTTTCTAAACTAAGTTGAGTTGAGCCTTGCCCTTTCCTCATCATGTAATTGTTCTTTGAAAATCCATAATGATTGAGAAGAGCTACGAAACTTTGAGCATGTATTTTATCGTATGCTAAACACAATTTGGTGTCGACATTCATACGCATTTTTGCCTATAATGTCCTATATCCCGAATTTTTCTTAAAGCGTCGATTTATCCGCTTTTGGTTTTCCTTTTTTTTTTGGTCAAAAATGTCTCTAGGTTGAGATATTTCTGTTCCTCTTTTTTGCGAGTTGATGGTTAAATCTTGAATTTTCTTGGGTGATTCCAAAAATCTAAGCTTTTTACCCTTTGACATATTATCATTACAATTGGTATGGATGTTTCTTTTCTATCTCTATTCCAACAATTGTGAATTGATCTTGTCAAGATCCTCTCCTTTGATTTGTTTTTGGATTGACAGCATCGCATGCGCACTTCTTTACTTGTCATTGTTTGTGCAAACGACTTGTTTATCATCCCCGTTTGGGTGACATCTCTTTTTATATATGCTCTTGGCTACTAACCTGGTTTTGTAGGACACTTCTAACCTATTTTTGTAGCTCATCACTATTCTTGCTTTGTTGGTGCCTCAAGCAAGTGGGAGCTCATATCAAGGGGGAGCATTTGTAAGAGTTTAAGTCATTACATTTGCGATCGTTGACTCAATCAAATTGCATTCATCGAACATTTTGCAAGTAATGCATTTTGGACACTCGTAGATAAGCATATTATTATGCTTGGAGTTGGTTAACCTATGGTGATTGAAGAATTCACTAGGATGACGCAAGCTCAATATAAATTTGTATGATGGGTTATGGTTTGGATTCTCGCCTCTCAAACGACAACCACTATGGATGATTAGATTTTTGGATGCATGTTCTCTCGAAGTCGATCCTCCTCCTCTACAAATGAAGACTACCTTTTTGATTCGACAAAAGGGGGAGAAGTAAGTGTAAACGAGTAATTTATGCATTAGAATATGTGTTGCGGTTTACTTGTTTGTCATCATCAAAAAGGGGGAGATTGTTAGTGCAAACATTACGATGCTTTGTCGATATAATCTCTTTATGTTTTGTTGATGACAAACGTATAATTCGCAATACATTAATTAAAATGTTAAGGTACTCGTAATCACTCAAGAATACATTTGTATACTTCTCTCGACACCTCCAAGATCGCATTCGGCATGAATCACTCTAGGTATGTACAAACATGTCATTAACCTAACTAAGTGATCAAGGATTAATATTTTCTTAAAACTCACTTTTATACAAAGTGACAAAGTAATTTTTAATTAACTTTATTTTTAAGAAAATGTTTTATTAAAAAGAAAAATGGAAATTTGAATTTAGAATATTCCAAAGAATATTCCCTAAGGTATATTCTAAAGAATATTCTTTAATTTGAATTTGGCATATTCCATATGCCAAAGGAATATCCTTTGAGGGTATAAACTACCCCATATGGCATATCCCCACTATAGTACAAATTTGCACGGACTCTAACACGGAGGTTCCTTAAAGGAACCCGCGGTTCCTTATTGATAAGGTACCGCGGGTAGAGATAAGGAACCGCGGTTGTTTTTGACCGTTGCAATGTTGTCATATAAATAGTGGATCATTTCCAGGTTTTCTTTCAACCCACAGTTTCTTTCAAAAATCATCTTAGATCCTTGATTAGTTAGTTTTGATTAATCTTGTTTAAGATGCGATTCTATCCTCAATCTCCTCATCCTCTCAAGTGCAAAGAGAAGAACACTATCATTACCATGATGTGTTGGGTTCACTACATGATGAAGATCTCTCATTCTAAAGATCTAAGTTATGTTTTTAGTTTTCCTACAATGTAAACATGAAGATCCAAGTGATGTGTATACTTGGACTTGATGTATGTGTAGAAGATCCAAGTGTTGGGTTCACTTGGATGTGGGTAGAATATCCAAGTGATGGGTATCCTTGGATTAGGTGTTAGTTGTGTAGATCCAAGTCTTGTTAGTACTTGGATATAGTGTTAGAATTATAGATATATGTGCTTAGATGTATATGGTTTATGTGTTTAGGCCATAAAACACAAGGTTTGTTATGTTGGACCATAAAACATAACTAGTGGGTAGATTAGGTGAAGATTGGTGTAGATTGGTCCTACCTATGATTAGGACTCGACATCTAGCCTTGTGTCAGAAAATGGTGAAGTAGGCAAGGTTGTGTAGATTGGTCCTACCTAAGATTAGGACTCAACATCTAGCTTAGTGTCAGAAATTGTGTAAGCGACGTGTATGGTTTTATCCACCTTGAAAGGAGTTTTGTTGACTAGTGAAGTAACTCTCGAGAAAGGTGTAATCGCTGAGTGGAGTAGGGTGAAGAGGAGCTTCGTGACCGAATCACTATAAATCATCGTGTCGGTACTTTCCTTTACATTTATAATTTTACCTTTGTAGATGTATTTATAGTTGCATACTTGTGTTGTGTGTCTTTGTGTGCATCACATAATCTAAACATCTAAGTTGCGGAAAAGCTTTGGCTTAGTACGTGTGTGCTTCATGTTTAGATTATGGTCAAGTGTGCATCCCTTAGTCTAAACATCTTAGTTGGGGAAAAGCTATGGCTTAGTACGTGTGTGCTTAGTGTTTAGACTATTGCTTGATGTACTCTTGATTTGATGTGTTTGTGTGTTTCCTTACTTATAGTTATTATCTATTACAAACACATCTCATATCCAGTCAAGCTTAATCGAGAATTTGGTACAAATGATTGTCAAGGTTTACAACGTATCAATATTTGGCATCCACTGTAGGCGGTTCTTTATTGAGCCCGCGGTTCTTTATTGATAAGGAACCGCGGTAATATTTAAGAAACCGCGGCCAGTGGAATAAACGAAATGTTTTGAAAAATGAACTAGAAACTATTCAACCCCCCCCCCCCCTTCTAGTTTCTACAGAATCAGCTTTTGAAACCCTGTAGAATTCAAACCCAACTATTTTGTCGTTTTGTGAAAAAGTCCTTTTCAAGATTCTGGCTTATTACTTGAGCTTTTTTAAAATTTATTCTTGAAAAAAGGTTTAGAGTCTCAATAAAAGGTTGTGTGTTTAAGTAGAGCATATGGCATTAGCTTATAGGTTAATGGGCTTATTGGTCCATTAAGAATAAGTTGATGGTTTATTAAGCTGTGATAAGCTCACTTTCAGCTTTTGGGCCTTTAGAATTTTTTTGTTTAAAATTGAATTTTAAGCTAGTCTGATAAATTTGGGCTTATTTGTTTGAGTTTGATTTTTATTGGGCCTAAAAGCCCAATAAGGTCACTGTTTTTCTTTATAGCCCATTTGGGGGCCCAATAGGGGTATTTTGGTAATTTTAACTTCATATTCTGTTTAATTAGTTTAAAATAAACTAGTTTGCATGATTTTAGAACTTTTTATAAATTTTGAAATTTTAATATTATTTTAATATTATTTTAATTTTGTTTTTAATCATTCTAAATAGTTTTAATTTGTTTTAAATTTTGCAAAATACTTTTTAGTTTAATTAAGTCATTTAGAGTTTTAAAAATTGAAAAATCTTTATTTGGGATTTTTATTAAATTATTTGATTTTTAGGGCTTTAATTGGCATTAAAAAATTAAATATTAATTAAGTAAAAGGTTTGAAAAAGTTTTGATCATTTGTAAACCCTAATTAGATTTTTAGGAATTTTTGGGAATTTTTTGGGAATTTTTAGTGCAAGTTTTATTTTTGTCTATTTTACGGTTTTATGTTTTGTACGTCGTAGTGTAATTTTCTCGTATCCATCATTCTTTTTTCTCATATTTTCTTTCTACAAATATTAATCCAAAATCATACAAGTTTTTTACACACAATAAACCTCCATGGGAAACGAACTTTCACCTTTGGGTCATTAGTGCTTGATTTTCATTAATCGACACTTAATACTTACCACTTATACGTTCTTTTTCCTAAAAGACGTATTTTTACCACAATCAGATTCCATGGAGGAAGTCAAGGAAGTCTCTAGCTTTGTGGTCAGCTCCTCAACAGCATTAGTGAGAGTTTTAATCTTAGAGAGAATAACATCATTTGTGATAATTGGCTTTGTGATGCAGATGTCTCCCCTCTTAACCCATAATTCCTTAGCGGCCAATTCTTGTACATGCTTCATCCTTGGAACATGGATGGGCTTAAGGTTCTGCAAGAGTTCCCAGTGTTTCCTTGCCCCAGCTCCATGATATTCTGCATTGTAGGGAATGGAACTGGGGTTGGGGGAATGGGCCATTGTTCCCATATCTGCTTAGCAGCAAGCTCTTGAGCATTGATCATTGTTGGGAATGGAATGGGCTTCAACTCAGTAGATGATACTATCAACATCCATGTCTTCAAATCCTGAGGTGGTGAGATCATCTTCAATGATAAAGACTTCATCATCTGGCATTGAATCAATGTCTGACATAGCGGAAAGATCAATAGTAGAGGCTTCAGCATTGTCATCACCAGCATAGGCAAATTGATTATTGTTCAGCTGTTCCACATGAAGATTAAAGTCCTGTTATGAAAGTTGTTAGTAACCAGTTGGTGAATTTATAATAAGGTGAAGGATCGCCATTCGTTGCCCCTAGGAAAGCTGAATGTGATTATCCAGCCCCCCCCCTAAGGATTTCTCCTTGGGACTCTTTTATTTGTGAATCAGAGATGGTAAAGGATCGCCATTCGCTACCCCTAGGATAGATGGGTGTAATTATCCATCTCCCCCTTAAGGATTACTCCTTGGGACTCTTTTGATTTTGAAACATTATATGGTGAATGGTCAACGCTCGCTGCCCCTAGGTTAGATGGATGTGATTATCCAGCTCCCCCAGAAGGATTTATCCTTGGGACTCTTTTCATTATGATATATGATATGGGAATGGTCGCCTTTATGCGCCCCTAGGATAAATGGGTGTGATTATCCAGCTCCCCCTGAAGGATTACTCATTGGGACTCTTTTAATTGTGAATTATATGAAGGTAAAGGTCGCCTTTTGTCGCTGCCCCTAGGAAGACTGAGGGTGATTATTCTGCCTCCCCAAAAGAATAAAGTCTTTGGGACTCTTTTAATTATGAGGGGACCCAGAGACTGAGTGAAGTTCAGATACTCTGGGTCGGGACTTATAATGTACTCAAGTTGTTATTTGCAAGAGCAGTAGTCCAGAGGGTGAAGGATCATCGGGCTGTGTTAAGAGCACAAATGAGTCATTTCCTAGTGCAGAGACAGAGTGTACAGATGTCCTATGAGAACTAGGTGCTGACACAAACACTCTATGGGTTGAGGCAGACCCTAAACTTCATCACCCTCTCTTACAAAGTTTTGAGGGTGATTGCTTGTGAACCTCCAAGAAGAAAAAAAATAAAGGCAAACTAATACCTGAGTGATATCAGTGTTAAGAAGGTTCTTAGTTGTCTCTTCTGACTTGGAGACGCTAGATGCTGGTTGTTTGTCAGCAGCAGGCTCTCTTTCCTCATCCGCCAAAGTAGGGGATGGGACCTTCTTGGTCTTGATCTTCTTTGATGGATTAACAGAAGGGGTTTCAGAGGAAAGTGGGATTTCTTTCCTCTTCTTCTTCTTATCCTTAAGAACCTTGGGCCGAGAAGAAGACTGCACAGTGGTCTTGGGCATAGACTTCTCGGCCATTCCTTCAGCATTCACCTCATGAAGAGGAATCAAGGGTGTAAAACCCACATTAAAATACCATGAACAGTACATGTGAACAGTAAATACACGAAAATACGATAAATTTAAAAACTTTCCATTTATAATATATCACACGTGTCACAACATTAAATGATAAGTATTTAAGATATTATAAATGTGACATGTTCACGACATATTAATTCATGATAATTAAAACACGAACGTACACGAGTATTTAGCTAACTTAGAAAAATCAAGTTTTTGCCCTATGGGTTAAGGTGCTGCGGCTAGGAGAGACAAAAAGGAAGGAATGGGCCTTTTTTCCCATGACACAATACAAATCCAATAACAAGTAAAACACCATGTTAGATTATTAACATAATTTAGCTTTACAAAAAAATCAAGAAACCCTACTTGGTCTCTCTCTTGCCGCCTGTCTACACAAGAACACAAGGGTGTTCGGGGTTGATTTGATCTTTGATATTTTGTTGTACGTTTTCGTGTTATTAATCCTTTTCTTTCACGCATCGGGTAACGCCATAACCTTTTCTTTTTATTCTTTTTAATTGATTTATGATGAACATGTTATTTAATCATAAAAACAAACATGAAAACATGTTAGGTTAAACAAGAAACATGATTAAGGGTTGTTTTGGTTGGTTGTGGCTCGGCCGACACACCACCGAGAGCACCAAGGCTCTCGGCTTGGTCTTTGCACCACCACCGAGACCACCAAGTCTTGGCTTGGTTGGTTCGTGGGTCGATTGCACACAAGGGGAAACCCTGACCTCGTGTCGGGGTGTTGACTTGTTTTGGTTTAGTGTCAACCGAGACATCTTGTCTCGGTGGGACTTGGTTGTGCAGCAGTGGGAACCTGGCTACAGCCGGGGTCTCGTTTGGTTCGGCAGTGGGTAGCCAACAACGAGCAGGGAGAACATTTGGCCATCAGTGGCAACCGGCTAGCCGGTCTAGCCACTGATGGGGCTGCGTTTGGTTTTCAACCGCCGGCTATGTGGTGTCGGCTAGGCAATTTTCAGGCTCGGGTTAGTTTTAATTCATGGGTTCAGGTTCGGGGTATTATTAAAAGCAGTAAATTAATTTTATTAAATTATTTCATGACCATTTAATTTAATTAAAAACATGACTTAGGTTATAAATATTAAAGTTCATATTTCATGATATAACCTATGTAATTTACTAGCTTAATTTAATTAAACATGTTATTTTAATTAAATTCATATAACCTATAGTTTATTAAACCAATCATGTTAATTATTTAATAAGCTATAATACTTAATCCATGACTTGTATTTTTACTAATAAACTTTACCTTATATTTTAGTAATCCAACTTATTTCTAATTATATAGACTTACTATTTTTGGAAACTTTCTATTTTTAGAAACTTACTATTTTAGGAAACCTGCTATTTCTAGAAAGTTACTTAGTATTACAATACAAGTATTATAATACCTTATTACATGAATAATAAACAACATAATACAAGAATAACTACAATTAATACTTAAAACAGCTAAAACATGACAGAACATGAATAATAAGCTAAGAACTCACAGAACTAGTAAACACATGTATCTCATACAACTCATACACGTCCCTATTCTTATGTAGTATTATCCGTCAAGGTGGAGTAGGTTCTTCAGCGTTTCCGTTAGCTTTTACTGGACACAAGGTACGGATTTCCCGTCCTCCAGTAAGGACACTCTCTTCATTTATTAGGATTTCCCGTATACAGCCAACTGTTTTTCCCAGTAGTTAGAGATTTAAATGCTTATCTTTTATTAGTTACCTTATCCATATACATGCATTTCAGTTTCACCTAGTTTTGGAGGTACCATAACCATAACACTAGAGGCACCAATGTTATGACTTCACCACGGCGGAGTGATAGCTCGTGGCGTCCCTTCAGTTTATTTGGCCTTTATTATTTATTTATTATCATGTGAGGCGTATGGGTGCATCCTAGTTACAGTTTCAGTCAGTATTTCATGGTGAATGTGGTGTGTGCCTTGCATCCTTCACAAGGAGTTTGTAAATCCCGCATGCTTTTACCATGAATAGTACCCTTGTGATCGTACGTACATGATTAGAACTTTCCTTATTTAGCACGTTTACGTTTCACGAATAGGAAATTCAAGTATTACATACGTGTTATTACACGATAAGTATTTAATACGTATTAAGACACGATAAATAGTATCAACAATAATTATAATCATGAACACGGAAAATGTAACACCCCCAATTTTATACAACTCAGTACAGTGGAAGACAAGTTGGTGTTATGGGATAGCACATTACTCACATCATAGACAACGCATAAAAATCGCGTCGTTTAATAATAAATCATTTCCATTCATAAATATCAAAGTTACATCGGTCCCAAGTCATATTATTTCATACAAAGTTTTTACAAAGTATTTGAATGGAAAATAATGTTTAAGTGCGGGCCATGAATTCTTGTTGTCTTCCCCAGAATTACCTTCAAGTACCTGAGATAAAAAATGTTAAAAGAAAAGGTCAGCGATAACGCCGAGTGAATTCATAGAGTTTAATAAAATCCATCAATATAATATCAGTATAAAATTATTACTGAAAATCATTTTGTACAAATCATTTTAATAGGCCATAAAATAGCCAAAGTCATTTTATACAAATCTTCATCAAAATCATAATATAGGCATTTGCCTTAAAAATCATTATACGAGCCAATGTCGCAAAAATATCATACAATACGTCTTATAACGTTGTATGAAAATAAAAACCCTTATATGAATATGGTTATGAAAACCAAAACACGAACATAATATAAATAGTATGACCCTGTATTGCTAGTCAGTCAATACATCATAATTCGGTGCGTCTAGTAGTATTTCGTTAGTTTTGGATTATTATAAGCCGCATGACATTGTTACCTTACTAAACCAACAACGGGTAGCTAACCCGATACTCAATTTGCCCATCTAAAGTAGCGTGTCGTCACAAAGGTCACGCTATGGAAATCTTCTCATACATAAATTCGCTTACCAATCAATGTGGCACGACGGGGATCAACCGTCAAGGCGCGAACTGGGGTGATCGTCCCCAAATAGTACTATTATATGCACAAGCGTCTACCAAATCCCGGTAGTTCACAATTCATGCTAATGGGACTTTTAGTGACATAACCTAACTTTAATAATCCATTTAATTTCATCTATCGGGTCCTTTAATCATTTATCAGGTCATACAATCGGGTCATTCAATCATTCGGGTCCAAATCAATAAACAAACAATCGGGACAATATAATTTTGAGTGCTTATATAATAATAATAAACATTAATTCTCAAAATCTGATTTTTATTTTCATCTTCACCAAAACTGCCATATCTAGAGTTCTATATGGAGATAGAAGCTCAAATCTTTATCACATAAACTACATGATATGTGCTCTATTTAACTCTTCTATAGCTACTGTTGAATCATCTTCTAAGTATTTTCTAAAAATCGTCCAAAACAGTAAACTCAGATTGGTACTCTAAACTTGTTTGTATCATATCTCACTCATTACAATGATTCCATTGCATGGCCAACTCTCACATGTGTACAAGACCCATAGCTTACTGTAAATCCATTAATCAATGCCATTTTTATCAGTTCATCATTTGATTCTTTACTATTTTATACAGCCAACAAATTTAAACAAGATTTTAGCCTTGTTTCTTATAGTCTTTCATCTTTTTAAGCATGTTTATCAACAACAAATCCCCACACAACACTTTTATCATCATATAATCATCATATACATATAAAATAGGAAAGAAAATACATGATTACATAATCAAAATAACAATAGGATGAGGAGAACAATCTTTATACCACCATGATAATGAAATGATGAGCTTTTGGATGAACAAGACATGGTTTTGGGTAACCAATCTTATGAGATATCAACACCACTTCTAGGATCACCAAGTATTTGTAGATTCCTCCAAAAATCAGCCCTTGTTCTTCATGAAAACTCCTTGAGAAATCAACCCCAAACTCCCTTGAAAACTCCTTTTTACATGTTAAGATCACCTCCAATCTTCATAACTTCAATGGGTTTTCATCATATGTGTGAATAACATAAGATTTCATGGTTAAATCAAGATCAAATGGGTTATTTAGGGTGAGAGTAGGACGAATTTTTAAGATAAAAATGGGAGGATGAGAGTGGTTTGCATGAGTGAAAATGGTGGTTATGAGTAGCTAGTTGTTTTGTGGGATGAGTGGAAGAAACTAGCTTAAGGATTAAGCTAGTGCTTACACTTGTAAGTTACAAGTTAACATGATGCCACATCTTTGATGTGGTGTCATGTTGTGCCATCCCATGTGTATTAGTGGGGTGGGATAATGTATTTTGTCCCACCTCACTAATTTACGGGTATTCCTCGATTCTAGTTTCCTCGATTTGCGTGCCCTCGGGTCGTTTCACGAAAAACGTTTTTATAAATTATGAATCAACGACACAAAACGAATCAAATAAAAATTGTCTCATCAAAAACAGAGTTCAAAAACGTAAATACGTAATCCTAAGGTTTCCGGTTTAGTCGTAAAGGACGTTAAATTAAAATCGTAAGTCCTAATCTCTTCTCGTAAATTTGTGAGTTTATGAACCAACTTAAATTTAAAACTCCAAAATAATATTCATGGACAAATTTATTTTCTGAAATGTCGGACTGTCACCAAAGACGGTGTATGTAAACGTAAGCACGTAACGTTGAATCCTCCGGTTTAGACGTAGTCGATGCTACTTCAAGACGTAAATCCAAATTACTTCCCAAAAATAAGTGAGTTCATAATGTAACATTAAAATAATGTTTTCAAATAAACATTGAGAATAAAATATCAACCATAAATTGACGGATTGTCACAGCATTTACCCCTAAACAGGATCTTTGTCCTCAAAGATCATCTTCCTACTCGCTTCTTATAGAGTTAAAAGCCATGTGGGTATTTCCTCCACATTAGGTCTTTTCTCACAAGTGTAATCCATTATAATACGCGAGTTTCATCAAACATAACTATAGGAATAAGATCAGGCTAAATGTTGACTTACTTTCTCTATCCATGATGTTCACGGTTTCTGATGAATGCAACTTTTCGCCAATCTAAGCTTTACTAAGAATAATCAGATTTTCACTTGATAGATATTCCATCAAGTTTGATTTACGAAACATAATTCACGCAGTTCTTGAAGTCCTAGGGTAGATCCAGCTTATATGCCTTTCAATCCAAACTTTTACATCATCTCAATGGTCCCATACAACGGGGACTTATATCCCATGATTTGTCAGATCATGAATTCATTTTTTTCCAAGGTTAAAAATTGTGGCATAACTTCGCTACCCATTTGGCGCTTCAAGATCTACATTTCATATTTACATAACCTCTTGCCCACTACCGGCTGTCAATAATCAAATCCTAATTTCAACAATCAATTCAGATCTCGCGGGTCAGGCATTTTGTAAGGTTAGGTTCGCCATCATAGGAAACCTTAAACCTAAAAGACATGTCCAACTCACAATGGGTGTATGTCGGGTGTCATCATCTCAACTCTTGCTTACAGATGCTCTAATATTTAGATCCTAACAAGATTCGATCTCAATCCTAATACGATGATTATCAATGATAATCCTTTCAAAGGAAAACGATTATACGGTTTATTACTAAAGGTCATTCATTCAAACATAAAACAGCACTTATATTACTTTGTATCGTTACTTTACCTCGTCCCTTCGATTGGGGTGGTACATAGTACTCTCATCAAGGTTCGTTCTCAATGATTTCTGAGCAAGTCTCTAGAAATTCGATGCGAAGCGAGGATCTTGATAAAGATGTTCGATACAGGCACACTATGTTTACATAACTCTTTTGCATTTATCATTAACGGGAATGATATTAGCAGATTTGGTCAGTCTGTCTACGATGACCCAAATCGAATCAAATTCAGATGATGACCTTTGCAATAGCTAGACGTTTACTAATGTATGAGGCGATGTCTGCCTTCATAATTGCCATCAGTACAACTTCTTTAGACAAAGATACTTTTAGTCATAAATGACATAAATAGAATACTTATACTTACAAATTCCAACATAACTATATCTCAAAATCTCCATATTTAGGCAACCACAAGTGGCCTTTAAAACATTTAACGCTATTGGCTTCTCAATTTTAATGGTTCACATTAGACGCGAACTCCATTTATTATCTATATTATCCTTTTTACAAACATCGTTTATTTTTATATTATTCGGCAATTTAGTTTGCACAATCATTGTTAAGAAATATATCTTAATTGAATCTTTATACTTTCTATATAATATGTCAGTAATTACGTTCACCTTTCTTCATATTTTCTAAGTTTTAATTCTATCTCAACTATTGTTTTTATCAGTTTTTCTCAATCCGGCGTCTAAGGCGTCGATAATTATTATATGTAAATTAACAATAATTATTTAATTTTTATGAAACGTAAACGTTAAAAGTTTAAATTTCTTAGTTCGACCAATTATATAAAATGTTAAAAATAAATTTGAATTTAATTAATTAGATTTTTGTTGATTTATCGAAAATATTTAATAAGATTCGTAAATGTTCGAAAAACCTTTGTTTATACTTTGGTTAAAGTTTTCTTAGTTTGAAAAGCAAAAATTGTCGTTTAAAATTTCAAGTAATAAGTTATATAGTTTCCTTAATTCTTCTTAGGTTGTCTAGAAGTATACACAAACATTTACCCCTAAACAGAGGTTTAGTTAAATGGTTTGTGTATAAGGGAATAATCCCTTTAAAATCCTTTGTTAAAACATTCGTCAAAACATATTTCCATTTTCTTTTTAGTATAACTCAAAGTCTTAAAAGGGCTCTTAATTTTTTTTGAAGAGTCAATATAGATTCCATTATCTATTACTCACACGGTCAATTAATATTAAGGATTTAGTCTTTAATCACATGTTAAATATTTAAGATACAGGTTTTTATCGTTCGGCCAATTCAGGGCAATCTATAAATAATTGTTAACTCATTCTTATTCTTATAAACAAATAAATGGTCTTTAATGATCACAAGCATGAATTTATCAAATTACAGCCTACACACGTGATTCACCAAATTTATGATTGCTACATGTGTATTAGTCAATCCAAACGTCACCACGTGAAACTCGTAATGTTCATTACAAGTACCGGATGTAGTGATTGGAATACATAATCTTTTTCGCAGATGCGAAGTTGATGATAACCATGCTGAGGATCAAAAACCTTGTAAATGATCGAACAAATCTTCCATTTCGAGTTATGGATATTGTTTTCGATTGTCAATTTACTCAGTTTATAGTAATCTATAAATATAAGGAATGATAACACCATAGCTCTTCATAATGACAGGCTTGGTATAAAAATATCTTTCTCCGACAACTCTCTCAGTTGTACGGTAATTCCTTTAATTTAGATGGTGCTGACGTACAGTGCACACGCCACAGATGCAGCACCGGGAGTATAATCAATACCAATTTCAACTTGCCTTAATGGCAAAAGTCTAGGAAATTCATCAACAAATACTTCCTAAAGTTTCAGATAACATAAACATCTTTAAATAAATTTATATTAGGTTCTTCTAGATTATAATATCTATGACTAATTTACAACCACTCACAGTATAATTTCAAGTCATCCATCAAGAATTATTTAGATCACTTTTGATAATCAACATCTTATCATTTAGGGGAATTCTACTTGAGTTCCCATCAATTAAGACAATGTCGTCATGTCATAATCAATCAATCCATTCTACTGGCACTATCAACTTTCCAGTTTTATTACCGTCGATAAGATGTGAACTTCTTAAAAGACTAATAATAACTCATAATCCTTCACAAATCCAAGGATATATGGATACATAACTAACCTTAAAAGGGTAAGGTCAACGCATAATCTACGCGAGAGAATTTCAAATCAAATACAGATGAAAACATTTAACGAATATGAATATATCCCATGTTTTCATAATTTGAGTACGCATTCGAAAGCTCCTCGGATCGTTACCCATGTCATTCAAATGAAATCAAATCAAAAGAAATGATAAGAACGTCAATACATCCAGTCGGGTATCAACACTCGGTAATCAGATACTTTTCCTAAGAATCTCACTACGGGAGAATTGGACAAGAGAGAATTGTCAATTGTTAAATAAGACAATTTCCACAGATGAGTAAATTCAACTCAGAAGAATAGATGCTATAGGCACATATGTAGGTGTCCCTAACATTATGTCCCTATTTTTCACTTCTTGCAGATCTCATATAATTTAATCTTTCACAATCTTCAAAGAAAATGTAGTGTTTATTCATTAGTTTTATGGTGACTACTAATCAGCCTTGCATGGTCCATTCTAAATTGTATGTAGGCGCGCAACTATATACAATTTCAAGATTAACGATGCAATACTCAGTTCGTCAAAATTTTTATCATCATGTTTATAATAAAAACATTTTCATTCTTAATTCTTAAATAAGAATCAAAAATAAATTTACAAAGATTTTCTTTGTTATGAAAACAATTAAGCTTTCCAAGGTGTTTTATAAACAACTTCATTTCGATAGTGATTATTTACAAATCTCATTTTGAATAATCCTTTTGGCGATGAGAATTCAACTTTTCTCAAGGAATACTGTTTTAACTTATAAAAACAATGAGTGATCTGCAAAAGAGTGATGAAATCTTTTTCACCAAGAACTAACTACAATATGATAGGAAATGAGCTTAGCCAATTAATCATGAGGTTCATGATCTCGATGGCACTCAAAAGAATAATCCACAACGTAACTTAGTTCAAGATGAATACTTGCTCAATGGTTGCATCACTAATGTGAGCATTAGGATGAAGCAATAAAAGATAGATATCATCGATACATGTAGAATTTAGCAATCAAAGGTAGTCTTTTTCGTTAATCACAAACAAGTCAAAATTGTACCGTAACACATTACGTGTCACTATGTCATACAATTCGCAGAACTCATCCTACCAACTGATGTCTCAGTTAAGTTAGGGATTCTTAAAAGATACCACAATGAATACTAATCTACAAGAGTCATTTGGTGTTCCACATGTCCTAGAAGATCCATCGGTCTCAATTCAGAAGAAGATTTCTTCAATTTATTTCTTGGACACTGGGCATCCTCGTTAGTGGACAATGGTCTAGGAACAACCCTTAACACGAACTATCAATCAATCAAAACCTTATAATTCAATCACAGGACTTAACGACTTCTATTAACAATCTCATATTCCATACGGGTTAAATTTTACTTTATTCAAATTTTAACCAATTTTATACTCAATTCGATATCCTAACTCATTTTCCAATACTTTCAATCTTATTCTTAGGCCTTAATAGGCAATAAAAGCTCGATATGAACAACACTTAATTTCCAATCCTATATCTCTTACAACAACAATTATCAAATGAGTCATTAATATAAAATGACTTGATCATTCAACTAGACTTCTCGAAAAGGTATTAGTGGCGTGAGGCTTTTGGGTAACGGTTCCAATGACAGCCTTAAGTGCAACATTCACCCTTTCGATTTCAAATTTAAGAATTGGGTGACAACGACTCAGATGACATCTTTCTAGGTGGTAACGTTTTGTCAAACTCCACTCTATAAGAAAAGATCGTCATGACATCGATATCAGTTTTAATTTCGCCAATTCTTCTTCAATGTCACAATCAACTAATATCTACATTTCTACGAATATCAACCATTTGTTGGGATCATAAATATCCACAACTTGGTTTAGATCTAGGATAGCTAGAATTCCTACGAGAATAGCTTCGATTAATTTACTAGGGGATTTAGGGTACATTGTGACAATCTACGTCGTATAAATACCTCGTATAAAAATCAAAATAATCAATAAACAATCATGTAATAAAATTACATCATATATATATATATAATCCAAGTTATATATATATATATATATATTAAAATAACACTTCTCAGTCTTGGCCTTGTCGGTAACTCGGGAATTCTTCGGCACCGTTATAGTCAAAAGATTTTTAGACATTTTTAGAAAAATGTTTATACTTAAAAGATTTTGAAATGTTTTATTCAAAACCTTAGTTTTAAAAATCTTTCATTCTCTATAACGAGAGCTCTGGTACCAAACTGTAACACCCCCAATTTTATACAACTCAGTACAGCGGAAGACAAGTTGGTGTTATGGGATAGCACATTACTCACATCATAGACAACGCATAAAAATCGCGTCGTTTAATAATAAATCATTTCCATTCATAAATATCAAAGTTACATCGGTCCCAAGTCATATTATTTCATACAAAGTTTTTACAAAGTATTTGAATGGAAAATATTGTTTAAGTGCGGGCCATGAATTTTTGTCGTCTTCCCGAGAATTACCTTCAAGTACCTGAGATAAAAAAATGTTAAAAGAAAAGGTCAGCGATAACGCCGAGTGAATTCATAGAGTTTAATAAAATCCATCAATATAATATCAGTATAAAATTATTATTGAAAATCATTTTGTACAAATCATTTTAATAGGCCATAAAATAGCCAAAGTCATTTTATACAAATCTTCATCAAAATCCTAATATAGGCATTTGCCTTAAAAATCATTATACGAGCCAATGTCGTAAAAATATCATACAATACGTCTTATAACGTTGTATGAAAATAAAAACCCTTATATGAATATGGTTATGATAACCAAAACACGAACATAATATAAATAGTATGACCCTGTATTGCTAGTCAGTCAATACATCGTAATTCGGTGCGTCTAGTAGTATTTCGTTAGTTTTGGATTATTATAAGCCGCATGACATTGTTACCTTACTAAACCAACAACGGGTAGCTAACCCGATACTCAATTTGCCCATCTAAAGTAGCGTGTCATCACAAAGGTCACGCTATGGAAATCTTCTCATACATAAATTCGCTTACCAATCAATGTGGCACGACGGGGATCAACCGTCAAGGCGCGAACTGGGGTGATCGTCCCCAAATAGTACTATTATATGCACAAGCGTCTACCAAATCCCGGTAGTTCACAATTCATGCTAATGGGACTTTTAGTGACATAACCTAACTTTAATAATCCATTTAATTTCATCTATCGGGTCCTTTAATCATTTATCGGGTCATACATTCGGGTCATTCAATCATTCGGGTCCAAATCAATAAACAAACAATCGGGACAAATGGTGTCCTATTTTATAAAAACTATCATGTTATCTCTCTCGCGGGTTTATAAAAAATTTCATAAAAACATTTAAAAGAGTGCGAGGCTATGAACTCACGTTGATGTGGGAAGGTGGGTTATCGGCAATTCGGACGTACGGTACGTGCTTCAATCACGGAAACCTAGACAAATAATACTCGTCTTAGACTTTTGGCCAATGACTTTATAAAAATAACAATTATGTATATATATGATGATTATTTATATATGATGATCAAGTGGGTTTACATATTCTCATTTACTCGTTTTAGTGTTATGTGTCGATAACTTTTATATTAGTTTACTAGTTTTACCGATTTACGTGTTTTAGGTCCAATAAACTTATTATAAGTTCTTTAACTTGTATTAATCCATGTTATACTTATATTATCAGTATCTATACTTTACAAGTTGGGCCTAAATGGGTTAAGCCCAATAATAAGTTTATAAGTGTTTTAGTCCATTTTTGTTGTATTATTAGTCCAATAACGTTAATTTAGTCCGTTAACGTCCGTATGTCCTATAGTTCGGGTCTTATCGGTTTTTACTTGTTATATATGTTTGTATATCAGTATATGAATTTTATAAATTTTACATTAGACGGGTCCAACCGTCTAAGTTTTATTTAACAAAAACGTTAATTTTACTGTAATAGCCGAAAAAGTCGTAAAAATCATGTTTATAGTTTTCTAACTTATAAAACTTAACAAGTTACCATTTTTATAAAATGTCCACTTATTTAACCTTTTACATACTTATATAAATAAAATCCATAAGTTAGTGGGTTTTTATATTACATTTTATACAATATAATTTTGAGTGCTTATATAATAATAATAAACATTAATTCTCAAAATCTGATTTTTATTTTTATCTTCACCAAAACTACCATATCTAGAGTTCTATATGGAGATAGAAGCTCAAATTTTTATCACATAAACTACATGATATGTGCTCCATTTAACTCTCCTATAGCTACTGTTGAATCATCTTCTAAGTATTTTCAAAAAATCGTCCAAAACAGTAAACTCAGATTGGTACTCTAAACTTGTTTTGATCATATCTCACTCATTACAATGATTTCATTGCATGGCCAACTCTCACATGTGTACAAGACCCATAGCTTACTGTAAATCCATTAATCAGTGCCATTTTTATCAGTTCATCATTTGATTCTTTAGTGTTTTATACAGCCAACAAATTTAAACAAGATTTTAGCCTTGTTTCTTATAGTCTTTCATCTTTTTAAGCATGTTTATCAACAACAAATCCCCACACAACACTTTTATCATCATATAATCATCATATACATATAAAATAGGAAAGAAAATACATGATTATCTAATCAAAATAACAAGAGGATGAGGAGAACAATCTTTATACCACCATGATGATGAAATGATGAGCTTTTGGATGAACAAGACATGGTTTTGGGTAACCAATCTTATGAGATATCAACACCACTTCTAGGATCACCAAGTATTTGTAGATTCCTCCAAAAATCATCCCTTGTTCTTCATGAAAACTCCTTGAGAAATCAGCCCCAAACTCCCTTGAAAACTCCTTTTTACATGTTAAGATCACCTCCAATCTTCATAACTTCAATGGGTTTTCATCATATGTGTGAATAACATATGATTTCATAGTTAAATCAAGATCAAATGGGTTATTTAGGGTGAGAGTAGGACGAATTTTTGAGAGAAAAATGGGAGGATGAGAGTGGTTTGCATGAATGAAAATGGTGGTTATGAGTAGCTAGTTGTTTTTGTGGGATGAGTGGAAGAAACTAGCTTAAGTGTTAAGCTAGTGCTTACACTTGTAAGTTACAAGTTAACATGATACCACATCTTTGATGTGGTGTCATGTTGTGCCATCCCATGTGTATTAGTGGGGTGGGATAATGTATTTTGTCCCACCTCACTAATTTACGGGTATTCCTTGATTCTAGTTTCCTCGATTTGCGTGCCCTCGGGTCGTTTCACGAAAAACGTTTTTATAAATTATGAATCAACGACACAAAACGAATCCAATAAAAATTGTCTCATCAAAAACGTAAATACGTAATCCTAAGGTTTCCGGTTTAGTCGTAAAGGACGTTAAATTAAAATCGTAAGTCCTAATCTCTTCTCGTAAATTTGTGAGTTTATGAACCAACTCAAATTTAAAACTCCAAAATAATATTCATGGACAAATTTATTTTCTGAAATGTCGGACTGTCACCAAAGACGGTGTATGTAAACGTAAGCAGGTAACGTTGAATCCTCTGGTTTAGACGTAGTCGATGCTACTTCAAGACGTAAATCCAAATTACTTCCCAAAAATAAGTTAGTTCATAATGTAACATTAAAATAATGTTTTCAAATAAACATTGAGAATAAAATATCAACCATAAATTGACGGATTGTCACAGAAAACATGAACGTAAAATAATCACGAACATGAAATCATGAACGTAAATAATCACGAACCTATTATTATGTATTTACGTATATTTATTACGATTACGTATAAATATATTTTATGACACGAACGGTTAATAATTAAATCACGTAAACACAACACGAGAACACGTAATATTTTTGAACATGGAAAAACACCGGGTTTCCCCTTGTGGGCCCCTCAAAGTCGTGGCATAGACAAGAAAGGAAGGGGCCAAGCCCACTTAAAATTTAACTAAAAAGAAAAGAAGGAGAATAGATTTTTCATAATACAGAATATTAGAAAAATCACAAAACCATGCTACTCCTTTTTCTCCTTTGGTCGCCGCATATAAACACCAAGAATGGGTGTTTGGTGGTCATGGGGGTCTCGACTGAAAAACAAGAAGCACCACCGGCTTAAGCCGGTGACGGTTTGACCTAAACCGTGGCGATCGGTCAAGCCGGTTCGTCACAAGTACGGGTTTATTGGTCCGGTTCGAGGGGTTTCACAGACCGGTTCATAAAATGTTTAGATTTAAAACAAGGGTTCGGTTTATGGTTAATTTTTACAAGTTAAATAATTACAAGATCTAATTAAATTAATTTAACATGCTTTATAATTAATTTAATTTAGACATGACTTAGGTTAATTATTATTAGAAATAATACATAATTTTAACCTAAGTATTTTATGATTTAATTTTAGACTAAAGTAATTAATTAATTATTAAAACATGACTTGTAATTAATTAATTTCCATGACTTAGGTTATATTAATAATAAATATTAATACATGTTATAACCTAAGTATTATTTACCCTTTTATTTAATTAAATCATGTTGTATTTAATTAAATCTTATAACCTATAGTTTATTTAATTTACATGTAATAATTAATAAACTATATTATTTAATCACATGACTTGGAATATTAATCAGTAAAACTTAAGCTTATATTATTAGCTTAATAATCCAGCTTATTTCTAAATATGGAAACTTCCTATTTTTAGAAACTTATCTATTTTAAGCAGCTAATCTATTTATGGAAATTTTCTATATTTAGAAACTTAATTATTTTAGGCAGCTATTCTATTTTTGGAAACTTTCTATTTTTGGAAACTTTCTATTTTTGGAACTTGCTATTTTTAGAAAGTTACTTATTATTACACGACAAGTATAATAATACAAGAAATACAAGTAATACTTAATCATAATAGACAGAATACATGGTAAATACAACATAACGTTAGAATCAGTAAAACAGAACATGAACATATAAAACAAGCTAAGACATGATATTAAACCAATTACGTATACAGTAATCAGGATACTTATATACGTATATTATTTATGTAGCATTAGTGATATCGAAGTAAGACTCTCTTCCGTTCGTCTTCCTCGTTCACTGGACACAAGGTACGGATTCTCCGTCCTTTCAGTATGGACATCCTTTCCTTATTAGGATTTCCCCGTATGCAGCCAACTATTTTCCCAGTATATGTTTTATATGTTTTGATTTGCTTATGTTTAATTAAATGCCTAAACCATATACATGCATGACCAGTTTCACCTAATTATGGAGGTACCATAACCATAACACTGGAGGCACTAGTGTTATGACTTCACCACGGCGGAGTTATAGCTCATGCGTCCCTTCAGCTTTTGGCCATATTATTATGTTATCATGTGGGGCGTATGGGTGCATCCTAGGTTACATGTTTTTACAGATTATTCAGGTGAATGTGGTGTGTTCCTTGCATCCTTCACAATGAGCTGATCCCTCCTACCCAAAACTTATATTAATTAGAGGCAACCCCTTTAATTGCATGACGAGGTCACCCCTCCAAGTATTCATGCACGTTGATATTTCATGAACTATATTGGCTAATGGTAAACATGTTAAACAGTTTTTATAAGATAAAGATAAGGCTTTTCAAACTATAAAAACAGTTTTACTAAGTTATACCAGGTTTCCAGGACTTAGACATTTCCGCTACTATATGTTGCATATGCTTATGTTATTCATTCTATGCTTGTATATCCATGCACTGAGCGTTATGCTCAGCCGTTTTCCTTTCATGTTCCCAAAACGGTAGGTACTCAGGGATGCTCGTAGACTTTAAGCGTACGTGCATATGGATTGGAAGCTTCCTAGCCTTCATTACTTTACGCATTTCTTTATACTTTTGATACTCATTTCTATTGACATTTTTTAGTCCTTTCCTTCTACAGTATTTATGTTTGTGTGTGATGAGCTTTACTTTGGGGTATCAATGTTTTTTTCCGGTATTTCCTTTATGGTCATGTAATGTTTAATACATTTATCCTTGTATGCTTTGATGACACGCCATAATCACGCGTGACATTCCATTTACCAAAATAGGGTGTTACAATTATGGTATCAGAGCCAAGGCTTCGACGTGTAGGCTCTCAAAACACAACCTGTGATTAGTGGGTAGTCACTATGGTCTTCCTAGAACTGACAGTCAGTTTTCATGCATTCATCATTTGCATGCATACATATATATGTCATTGTCGCAGGTTTATGACTAAGTAATGGTTGGTACAGGACTGGCCCTATTTAGTCGCATGTGCTTTTATCGAAACTTTTAACTTTGGGACCGACCCATTGGCTTCCCCTCGCCATGTCTTTTGTTTTGAGTGAACTGACCATAGGTGTTCACTCTCGCTCATATAAAAGTTTTCATAAAACTACATCATGCATTCATGTACTAGTTTTCCGGCATAAATTTTTTCTCATGATTTATTGGTATAAATTTTTTTCATGTATATATTTTATGTTTTGATCAGTTTAATCATGTAATTTTATGTTATACTATCATATGGTTCTCACACGCGAGCAGGAACAACTCAATGTAGCAGTTCAAGCTGCAACGCAAGCTATGCTTCCTTAGCTGAGGAACGAAATCAGGGCTGAGGTGCAGGCTGCCAACAATCAGCAGTAGCACCCAGTACCTCCTCATCCTCCTCCAACAACATTGGTCACTGGAGAGATTCAATAAGCTACTCCCTCGATCCTTCGAGAAAACAGATAGCCCCAGTGAAGCTGAAAGCTGGTTGGCTCACATTGAGAAGATCTTCGATGCCATGGGTTGTGACCCCGTCTTCAAGTCGAGGTTGGCCTGTTACCGGTTCGAAGGTGATGTGCTATCATGGTGGAAGGCACTGAAGCAGTCTGAGGGAGGTGATAATTGGGTGGCTGGTTTGACTTGGGCTCATTTCAGGGATTTGGTGATGGGACAGTTCTTTCCCAAGGCTGATCAAGACAAGCTGAAGATAGAGTACCATGGAATCAGACGGAGGGCCGGAGAGAACAGCAACGAGTTCAAGCAACTTTTTCTTCGTTTGGCTGGTTTTCTTGGTGCAGCAGCAGGTACTTCCGCAGAGCAAGCATACCACTTTCGGTGGGCGTACATCGGTTGTAAACAACTTGGTGTGTGCTACGTTCAACACTGTGGTACAAGTGGCTGATGCAGCACGTAAGCTGGAGATGCTGCAGGAAAGATAAGAGTTTGGGGAAGCAGAGAGACCCGAGAAGAGGTAAACATTCGTTATTTAGTAGTGACCAAACCGTATTCTTTTCAACATATGTCAATATTTACATCTCTTTTAAACTGTATCTTTCAGGCAGAAGACTGGGGACCGGTCTCAGCCGGCTACTCAACAACAGCCTACTCAACCCAAGGGAAACGGTCAGACTCACGACCGTTCTGCTACAGATAGGCGTGGCTGTAATGATAATTACCGTAACAACGTTGGAAACTCCAACAACAGCAGGTGCTTATACTTACTCATTTTCTTATGATTACATGGAATAGTTCATAATTCTGACACATTAGAGAATCTTCTACCAGGAATCATGGTAACGGGAGGGACCAAAACTAGAGAGGTTCACAGCCTAACCGTCCAGCTATCACTAGTATTCCGTTTTACGAATTATGCCACATTATCATTTGTACCTATTATCATGTCTCATGTATATTTGTTAAGCATAAGATTCAAGCTAACAAGAGGGTGATCCAGAGGCCGGGGAGGATAATACAAGTATTTAGATATTTTAGAGAGAGAAAGATAAACTTGAAATGAGTGTGTGTATTTAGAGAGACAAAGTGAAATACACAAATGAAAAAAACTCACCCCTCCATGGAAGTATGGAGGGGTATATATAGGCTAGACATGGAGTGACTTTGACAACTTAGCAAAAGTAGTCCCTCCATGTTTTGCCCATATGAAACTAATATAATTCCGTAAATGGCGCCCACATTTTAGGGCTAACAATCTTGCCCCAATGTAGAGACATACGGAATTACTTACAATGTTCCTAACAAGTAAAAATACAACAAAATAAAGTCTTCCAAGGCGCTTCCAATGCTGAGGATGTCTTTTAATTCTTCTGGTCTTCATAACTTGTACCTCAGCTTGAATCCTCTTTGTCTTTGCTTGTTGTGGAACAATTGTAATATGCATGATTTGGATTAACTTCCCCCCAATTCATGCAACATGTATTGAAAAAACTTACTTCATAGACTTCTTTTTGACGAAGTTTCTGAATCAGCTTCCCCCCAAACCAATATTTGTATCTTAAGTAGATTCTAACACTTTGATGTAGTTTGAACAATATTCTAGCTCATCGGTTTAAGTGCACAACGGAAATTTGTAGAAGAACCACACCAAATAACAATGCTTCTATACTGTTTCATGTCGCTTAGGTTTTGATGATAATCCATTTGGGGTAACATGCAGGTTATCAACAAAAATTCTTCTCACGCCTGCAAAATACTTCATAAAAATCATATACAGTAAGTAGATACCATTCCATGTACACTATCTTCCCCCATGATGATTTCAAACTCTCGGAAGCATCATTATCGTGGACGTCCATATACTCGAGAAGTTCTTAGTCTAAAGCAAATGTCTTGAAAAGTTTTGAAAGTCATAAAGAAACTTTGAAATATTTTTGCTTAGACTATGAAGTACCATTATCGTTATGAGGCTCATGAATATCCTGTGAGAATTAATTGTTGATTCCATCTCTCTATGTCTAACTTACCAACCTCGAATTCATTCGGCTATTTGTTGTGATCATATGTGAAGTAAACCCGATATTCTAAACTTGAAAGTGAAGTACAATCCCCCAAATTTGTTACTTAAGCTTGAACTTATGTCGATTGAAGAACGGTGCAGAAACAAGTCTCTTATACCTCTCTTGAAGTTATCCACACGAGCAACTGCTTGTGACACCCAAAAATGATAGTAATCCATGTCGTCGACCATCCACCCCTTGATAGTGGAAACTAGATAATTCAAGTCTCAATCATAAATTTTATCGCCCAAGCAAGTCATCAATCGATAGACTGGGTTTGAAGAAAAGGGGTAGAAAAATAGAAGGAAGGCTCGATGATGAAATATGTAGACGCCTTCATGAAATCCCACTTCAACTTCAAATAAAGAATACCAAATTCACTTCGTGATCACTTGTCTTTGTAGAATCAAACCTAGTCGTTGTCGTTAAATTGAATCTTATATCGGGTCCTTTTAGCGTTAAGTGTTTTGTTTGCTTTGGTGTTGTGTTAGAATGTCGTTATCTAGAACAAATGATAAAATATCATTAAAGAATAATTTGTCTAGAAAACTTGTCATTTAAGCTCAACGTCAGTCATATGCCCAACTGATGCGCGGATCGACCTAAAATTTTCTTTTTCGCTGAGGCACTTTCAGTCGACACATAACGAATACCCGACATCAATGATAATGTCATCATAGCCCAATTATACTCATCCGCCCACCTTCTATATTCAATAAAACACTCAAACTTTGATAAATCCAACTCACCAACTGCATCATATAAATTTCAGCCCAACCAACTCAAATTCAGGAAATCAGCTCAATACCAAAATATATGATCGATTATTTTCTGGCTGGCCCGAAATCAAGCCCATTCCAAAGAGTTTTAACAATATTCATTTTAATTTCCACCGACAGAATTAGGTAGAGATATTATAGTAAGCAGTTTAACCAAACTCTCACAACCCTAATCTCATATTTGTTCGCCTCTATCTTTTCTTGAACACTCCGCCTCATCTCATCTACTCTCAAACCAGTCACAAAAAAATCATCTCAATCTTCATATGATCTTAAATTTCCTCACATCATACGAAGCACCAAGAACCACATATAGCACGAATCATTTGTTACACAAAGCATGACAAATCTGATTATATAAACGAATCTCAAACACTTTTTGTTAATCATTCATATTGAAAGGTTCTCAAACAATTGAAGACCTTTGTTTAAGTACATCTTCATTCAAAGATTCAAGAGTGTAGAGTTCGTCTAAGATCTGTGATGGGTCTCGGGTAAGATGATGTTTTGGTTAAGCTTGCTTTATGTAGATTAAAAAAACCGAAATACAAAGAGCAAGACTATAACGAAAATGTTATAAATCTTTCTTTGATTTCGAATAGGTTAACATAGATCAGTGATGACATCTGTTTTGTGGAAGATCTATATAGATCTTGGCTTGCATGTCGTTAAACAATATAGATTGACTGAGATCTGGTTAATATAGTTTTTTTTTTCGAGTCTGGTTAGATGTGATGGTGGAGTCTAAGTGACGATGGGATTAGGATTAGACGAGTTGGGGTCTGTTGGTTGAGTCGGGTTGAAAGACTATTATGGTCTCGGTATCTTTCTAGTATGGTCAAGATGTCACAATGTTTTTCTCAAATTTTCTTTCTGTCTGAGTTACCATCTCAATCTTTTCAGTCTCAACACCCCATCACAATGGTCATTAATACTATCCATCGCAGTCCCTCACAACATGTTAAGTCATCGCAATGTACCCATCGCAACGAGCCATCGCAACAAGCCATCGTAATGACCCATCGCATTAGCCCATCGCAATGAGTCATCGGAATGACTCCATCGTAACCCAGTCATCGCAATCAATGCGATCGAAATATGCCATCGTAAAGCCTCATCGCACTATGGCCATCTAAAGAGGGTTTTGACCAACTATTTGGTAAACCCGAAAAAATGAATCAGATCCATATTTGTCCTTTTCCCCAAAAAAATAGATCTTAGAAAATTTGAAGGGACAAAAACAAAAAAACGGGTACCAAAAAGATTTATGATAAGACAACCAGACACAGATTTAGACAATGAATTTGATATAACGAGACTTTTGGAGGTTTTTTTGGGCGGATTGAAATGAAAGATATGGACTTTTGGACTGACTGATAAACACAACACAAAAAAATCACGTGACATCAGCTTTTAACTAAGCACTGAATAAGCAAGCTTTTAAATAAGCAGTGAACAAGCAACGAGAATAAGCAGACAAACACAAAGCACCCCCGGTTATCTCTTATACCAATTGTTAAGCATAAGATTCAAGCTAACAAGAGGGTGATCCGGAGGTCGGGGAGGATAAAACAAGTATTTAAATATTTTAGAGAGAGAAAGATAAACTTGAAATGAGTGTGTGTATTTAGAGAGAGAAAGTGAAATACACAGATGAAAAAAAAACTCACCCCTCCATGGAAGTATGGAGGGGTATATATAGGCTAGACATGGAGTGACTTTGACAACATAGCAAAAGTTGTCCCTCCATGTTTTACCCATATGAAACCTAATGTAATTCCGTAAATGGCGCTCACATTTTGTTACAGTATTTTTTAGACTTAGCCACTATCTAGACTAGTCCCGGAACGTACTTTACATGAAGATTAAAAAAAAGAGTTAAAATTTTCCCGTCAAGTACATTCAAATTTTTTCCATACTAGTTTTAGGCTATTTCTATCTCGATTTCAAAATTTGGTGATTATAAATTTTTTAGGTCTACCGTTTTGTCGGACTGAGGAATTTATTGTCGGACTGAGAAAAAAATCACAATTTTTGGAATTTCAACAACAAAACAATCACAACACAACTACTTAAGATCCACATTCAACTCATCACTTAAGAGAATATTGAGATGGATTCTACAGCATAATATGGTGTGACGAACAACAACATCATGGTGGCGGGTAACAAAGAGAGACCACCAATGCTTGTGGCAGGTCGATATGCTCAATGGCAATCATGTTTTCTTCACTATATTGATACAAGACATAATAGTGATTCATTGAGGCAATGTATTAACAATGGACCATATGTTTTCTCCGATATCACTGTTTCTCATACACCAGCCACAGACACTACTGCAGAAATACCCGCAACCAAAAGAAAAGAAACTTTATCTGATCTTACACTAGAGAAGCGTGCTTGGTATGATGTAGAAAAAGAAGCGATCTATATGATTCTAAGTGGAATTGGAGATGATATTTATTCCACGGTTGATGCATGTCCAACGGCACAGGAAATGTGGACGACTATTGAACGCTTGCAACAAGGAGAATCACTCAACAAGCAAGATGTTAAAACAAACTTTTTTTGGAACTTTGGTAAGTTTACTGCATTAGATGGAGAATCAATTGAGTCTTATTATTCACGATTCTACAAGATGATGAACGATATGACAAGAAACAACTTGGAGGTCTCCGACATGCAAGTCAATGTGCAATTTCTTCAGCAACTTCAACCAGAGTGGACACGTTTTGTTACTTTGGTGAAACAATAGAAGCAGTTAGACAAGGTAAACTATCACACTCTCTTTGATATCTTGAAATAATTTCAGCATGAGGCAAATGAAATCGATATGAGCAAAAACTCATATAAATTTATCAACAAATCACCCTAAAACACAATAAAAATACCTAAACTTTGTGCTATAAAGCGGAATTATGTGGTATGTTTTGTGTTTGTGTTCAAATAGGTAAGAAGGATACATTTTCAAGCAAACAAAGGAAAATCAAGCTTAATTTGATGAAAAAGACAAAGAAGGATCAAAAGTGACAAGACTCTGAAGACAAAGGACCTATCTTGACAATCTGCCAAAGATGAAGGACCAAAAGTGTAAATATGACAAAGTCAAGATCAAAGTCAAATATGGTCAACTCTCAAGTCAACTCAGTCAAAGGGGCTTTTTGATCAAGTTTACAAGTGGAAGGACTTAAATTGTCAAAAGAATGAAGAATATAGCTAAAAATTACATTCGGCCAAGTCAAGGGGCTAATTCTGCCAACTTTGGAAAGTTAAACTAAGCTTGATCCGTGTGTTATGTTTTTGGCCAATAAGAATGCAAGAATCAAGTGACAAGGATTGCCACTTCACTTCATTTAATTCCACTAGCCGCCAAGCATTGATTGGCCAGTATCACAACAGTGCAAACGCACTAACTCCTTCTCGTCCAATAGAAAAAGGCCATGCAATAATCAGAATTATCCATGTTGGATAATGATCCGTGTGCCTAGTTCTCAACCAATACAAACATGACACGTGTCATCTTCTTCAACACAACAAGCCCAGAATCGTTCTTGAGCTAATAGCAACTTCAAGAGATGGTATAAACATGAAACTTGCTCGTTTTTGAGAGACGAATCCAATGAGCACAACCAATTACACTCAAGATCAATAACAAAGAAAACCCCAAATGTGTTCATCATCTGCAAAATCCAATTGAACTGAATTGTACAAGTGGAAGCTGCTAATTGGTTCTAACACGTCACCAAGCCCACCCACTTCACTCCTGCAGTCTATAAATATCATGGATTATTCTCATTTCTTGTTTGTAGAAAAAGTGTGAAAATACACACTTTAGTTTTTCTCTCAATCCTTCTTAGTTGTAGCTTGACAAATCAAGAGTTTGACACACTCTTGAGTCTGTTATAGTTAGTTGTAAACTTACCAGCATTTGTAACTACTTTCCCATTCAATAAATTCAAATTTCAATTTTCCCTCCAAAATACTCATACTACTCTACTTTTCATACCTGCTTCATTGATACCTTTTGTTGCTGATATTGGTTTTTTATGATCATCACTTGATCATAACTGACTAAGTTTGAAGATTGTAGCTGTTGTATCTGTTTGTTCATCCAGTTCAAGTTCTAGCAGATTTTGGAGAGTTCAAGTCCAGTTATGGTGATTCTTGGTGGTTGTAGTTGTTGACTAGTTGTTGATTAGTGTGTTCTAGTGCTAAGGTGGTGGTTAGCACTAGATTAGAGAGCTCAGCGCTCCTCTACTCCCTAAAGGAGGCCTTAGCTGAAGGTTTTCATTTTCTGATTTTAAGTTCCACTAAACAGTTGATTGCCTGCTTCATTCCTAGATAATCCTTGCTTGATTGTATGATAAAAGTTGTTTTAGCCTGCTATTGATCTGATCTCATTGATTTTGTAGCTTATTAGTAGCTTTTACTGCTTATTAGTTTTGGTACTTGTCCTGTTTTTCAAGCATCTATCAGTAACTTTAGCTTTGCTTGCCATTTAGAGTTCTTGTTGTTAGAGTACTTCTAACTAGTTCTTATTCACTTCATTTTGGCTATAAAATTTAGTGTTTTATCACTCTTAACTCAGTCTATACATTTACTCAAAAAGTCTTCATAAAAGTTTTAAAAAAGATCAGTAAAGTGGTGTTTGGAATTAGCTTGTGATTGATTTTCAAGTATTAGTTTTTGGCAAACTTTTGTTCATTTCCAGTTAACAAGTCATAAAAAGTAGTTTTCTGTCACTTTTAAGTCAAGCACTTGGTCAAAAAGGCAATTGGTTATATAAAAAGTATGGGTCAGTTTTTAACAAGCATTGTTTCAGAAAGTATTGATTTTGATTTGACTGGAATTTCTTTGTTAGTTAATGAAATCACTCCAAACGAGTCCTCAATTTTCAGTCAACATATGAAGTTTGAGTGTATATAAGGAAACTGTACAGTATCAAGAATTAAGCTAGAAATAAGCAAAAGTTTAAGATCATGAGCAAATGCAAGTTACTGTAACTTGGCAAACTGATTTTTCATATTTTGATTTCCACTTCATAAACAAGCTAATTTTCTTTTACAAAATCATTCCATTAGTGTTCCTGGTTAGCTTTGAGATTTTGGGCTTATTGAAATTTCTGGTCAACGAAAGTCAACATAAGCACAATTTTGGCTTATTTTCAGATTCTGAGCTTATTACTTGATCATTTCCATTGAGACTTAATTTCCCATCTTTCTTTTGAGCTGTTTAATATTTTCATCATTAAAATCCAGTTGTGCAAGTCTAGCTTAACAGATAGCTTATTTTGTGCTGATTGGATTTAGCTTATTAGAGTTCTAGTTACTTTTAGCTAAAATCCTTGGATAGGTCTAGCTAATTTTCGATTTTAAGACGTTTGCAAGTGGTTTGATCAAATTTGGTTGAGAAATAAGCTCAAACGAGCTTATTGAAGTGTTAAACCCGTTTTTGTTAAAACGTTTTTGAAAATTGCACTTTGGTCCTTGTAGTATTAAACTGTTTGTAATCCTAGCTAATCTTTCCAAGTTTTTAGGGTTTTCAACTATTCAGTCCCTATATTTTCAGTTTTGTTCAAAATTAGTTAGTTAGTTTTAATTTTGTTGAGAAGTAGTTACATTGTTTATAATTTTCATTTCTAGTCCACAAAGTTTACTGTTTTGGCACATTTAGTCCTTATACTTTTTAGCTTTACATTTTTAGCATTTAAATTTCAAAGAATTTACATTTCCAGTCCTGATAGTTTTTAGAATTTATATTTGGCATTTTAATTGAATAAAAACATGGTATTTGCACTTTGTTTTACATATAAGTAGACGATATTTTTCATTTTAGCATGGCTTGTTTGAATTAGCAACAGAATATCCAAAAATATTACCAACCAAAAACAATTAAAAACTCAATATTGTTAGGACTTTCAATTTGTTAAGAACTGAGAAAAACGAACTTCAACTATACACATTTCAAATGGCGCCGCTGCCGGTTCTTTGACTTTACGAGAGACTATCGATTGACGGTTTTCATTGGCTTTTGGGATCCGTTCACCTAGTGAACGTTATTTTTACGTATCATAAATAAAAAACAAATAAAAAATCAAAAATATAAAAATATATAAAAACTAAAAAATTAACAAAACAATTCTTTTCCTAAAGAATTGACCAAAAAATTAAAAATCCAAAAAGCAATCTTTTTCCTAAGAGATTGCACCCAAAAATATATATTATTGGATTCTCTCGGTTTTTACGTTCATATAGTATTTTCTCTTAAAAACTCATAAATACAAAAATATTTTCCATATATTATTATAAATAAATACGTATACGTATAAGAACAACCAATCTACATATTCTCCATAAGTATTGCCAAGGCAAGACACCGTGTTGAGGGGCGTTCCGGTCCTTGACACGTGTATCGATCAAACAAAATAAAGCAAGAATAGATAAATACTTCCAATAAGCAACAATTCGAAGAATACAAACATTTAAGTGAATAGAAAGGCGATGTGCTATAAAATGCCATCTAAGGGTCAATAGGTACTTAAGTGCTTCGCGCCACCTAACCCCCCATTCACTTGTGAGTATTATAAGAAGGAAGGCTTCATTGGGGGTCTTGCACCCAAGTAGTACATACATATATTATTATTTTCTTGTGGATATTTCATATTGAAACTCGAAGAGGATAATCATTTTCTCTTCAAAGTCACACGAGAGCTTCTCTCTCATTCCTCGTATTGAGTTGCATGCTCACTCGCGGGCGTGCACACATACCGATTGGTGTACAACCTCTTCCTCCGAAAAGGAAGAAAAAGAGAAAGAGTAAGACCACCACCGTCAATCAAGCCGATCACGAGAATCGTGCTTTGATTAATCCACAACAAGAAGCCATGGCTGTTGATAATCGTTCTTTGATGGAACGTTTGCAATCCAATGTTCACGGATATGCCAATGCTATCAGGATTCCCGACGTTCTCGCAAATTCATTTGAGCTAAAAACGGCTATGATTACCTTGGTTTCAAACACACCTTTCTATGGTCACAAGAATGATAATCCTCATGATCACCTTAAGAGATTCCTTGCTCTTTGCAATACCCTTAAGTACAATGGAGTTCCACATGATGATATTAAGTTGATATTGGTGCCATTTTCACTAGAGGGAGCCGCTAAGCATTGGTTAGACACCCAACCACCCGATAGTATCACTACATGGGATGGTTTCACTACTAAGTTTTTGAACAAGTTCTTTCCCCCATCTAAGACCACGGCTTTGAGGAACTTAATTATAGGCTTTCAACAAAAACCTAGTCAATCCTTTAGTGATGCTTGGGAGGAGTTTAGAGAGTTATTGAGGCGATGCCCTAACCATGGATTGGATGAAGTTCACCAAATCAATACTTTCTATGATGGCCTTAAACCTCATCACCAAGATTCACTCAATGCTTCCGCGGGAGGGAATATTCTTCTTAAATCCATTCAAGAGGCCTTGGACATCATTGAGACTAAAGCAATGGTTCAAACAAATTCTCAATTTGAAGAAAGGGTTCATGTTATCCAAAACGATTCTCAAACACCTTGTGATAACCAATTCCTCAAGATTCAATAAGAGATCCTTCAAAAGATGGATAGAGGTCAACAAGAGATGATTCAAGCCATTAAGAGCCTTTCATTGAAGAATTCTTCAAATGATGTGAATGCCATTACTCTTTCTTGTGTAACTTGTGGAGGTCCCCATTCCTATGAACAATGTGATAAGGTGCAAGGTTATCAAGGGGAATGTTATGCTTACCAAGAGGAACATCGTGAACACTTCAAGCCAAATATAAATCCAAATAACCTTTCTTACAAGTCACAAAATTACCTTACTCCACCGGGATTCCCACCCCAACCACCCACCCAAATTCAACAAAATCCTCCTCAAGTTTATAAAGGAATCAAGGGAAAAGACCACCTTACCAAGGGAATAACTACAAGGCACCCAATCATTTTCAACCTCAAGGAAATAACTTTTATCCACCAAACCAAGGATTTAATGCACCACCTCCACCTTTTCCACAACAAGGTTTTTATCAAGGGAATGTGCAACCTAACCCCATGGATTTGATCCTTCAAAAGCTTACTTCTTATGAGAAACAAATGAAAGATGATCAAGAGGAAAATAACAAGAAATTTGCTCTTCTTCAAAACAAAATTATGTATAATCAAAGACCACAAGGGGCTTTAACTTCTAACACACAAACAAATCCAAGGGCAAATGTCAATGCTATTACAACACGAAGTGGAAAGACAACAAAGGATCCTTCACCTCCTAAGTCTCCTATTGTTCCACCCACTTTTGTTCCTACTTGTGACAAGCCTTCTACCTCTACTTCACCACCTCAAAATGTTCCCATTCAATCAAACACACTTTCTCGGCCTATTCCTACTTCTCCTCTACCTTCCACACCTCCCAATAATAAAGCTAACAAAGATAAATCTTCCACTACAACACCTATTCCACCTACACCAAAACCAACTCTTCCATATCCTTCAAGGTTAAAAAAGGACAAGTTAAAGAACAAGGATGACATCCAAGTCTCAAATTTCTTAAGGATGTTTAAGCAACTCAACATCAACATTTACTTTGCGGAAGCTCTTGCTTATATGCCAAAGTTTGCTAAGATGTTCAATGATTTACTCTCAAACAAGGAAAAATTGGTTGATTTGCCCAACACATCCCTTAATGAAAGTTGTTCCACCGTGCTACTTAAAACCTTACCAACAAAACTTGGAGATCCGGGGCGCTTCTTGATACCTTGTAATTTTCCCAGTGTAGAAAATGGCATGGCTTTGGCAGATCTAGGGGCAAGCATTAACCTCATGCCTTTATCGGTTTGGAAAAAACTCTCTCTTCCTGAGCTCACTCCCACTAGGATGATCCTTGAGTTAGCCAACCGAACCATATCTTACCCCGTAGGTATAGCGGAGGATGTGTTTGTAGGTGTGGATAAGTTTACATTTCCGGCCGACTTTGTAGTGGTTGATTATGACATGGATCCTAGAGTTCCTTTGATTGTTGGTAGACCGTTTTTGAGGACGGGTCGTACTTTGATAGATGTGGTGGAAGGAGAACTAATTATGAGAGTAGAGGATGAGAAAGTGGTGTTTAAGTTAGGGAAAGTTTGTGATAGGAAAGAGGTTAAGGAGTCTAGACCTTGTGAGACTATTAACATAGTTGATGTGTTAGATGAAGTGTGTGATGAACACTTTCATGATTCTTGCAAGAGTACTAGTGATGAGATGCCCCATGTTGAAACCGTGGCCTCAATTGCTTCCTCTTTAACACCTTTTGGAGAGAGTGATTTCCTCTTGGAGGAATTTGAGTCAAACTTTCTTGGTGACGATGAATCTCCCATTAATTGGGAAGAAGATATTCTTACTATCGAAAAGTTGCTCAATGAGGACCCTATTCCTTCTCCTACTCCACAAGAAGTTAACAATGAGAATCCTTCCATAGTAAACCATTCCATAGAGAGTCCACCTCCAATTGAAATTAAGGACCTTCCATCCCACTTAGAGTATGCTTTCTTAGAGGGCAAAGACCAATTACCCGTGATCATTGCTAAAGAGTTGAAAGAGGATGAGAAGGAGCAACTTATTGAAGTCCTTAAGAAACACAAAAAAGCTTTAGCTTGGAAAATATCCGACATAAGGGGAATTGATCCACATTTTTGTACACACAAAATCCTTATGGAGGATGATTACAAACCCGCCATTCAAAGTCAACGAAGAGTTAACCCAAAAATCCATGAGGTCATTAATAAGGAGGTGATTAAACTCCTTGATGCGGGTATGATTTACCCCATTTCCGACTCTCCATGGGTTAGCCCGGTACATTGTGTTCCAAAGAAGGCTGGAATCACCGTAGTGCCTAATGAGAACAATGAGTTTATTCCTACGAGACTTGTCACCGGTTGGAGAGTTTGTATTGACTATAGAAAGCTCAATGAGGCTACTAGGAAAGACCATTTCCCATTACCTTTTATGGATCAAATGCTTGAACGCTTAGCGGGAAATGAGTACTATTGCTTTCTTGATGGTTTTTCGGGTTATTTCCAAATACCCATTGACCCTAAGGATCAAGAAAAGACCACATTCACTTGTCCCTACGGTACATTTGCTTACAAGAGGATTCCTTTTGCTTTATGTAATGCACCGGGGACGTTTCAAAGGTGCATGACGGCGATTTTCCATGACATGATAGAGCAAACTATGGAGGTTTTTATGGATGATTTTTCCATCTTTGGAAATTCATTAACCTCATGTCTCACCAATCTAGAGAGAATGCTTAAGCGTTGTGAGGAAACACGTTTAGTGCTTAATTGGGAGAAATGTCACTTTATGGTGAAAGAGGGAATTGTTTTAGGACACAAAATATCCAACAAGGGATTAGAAGTGGATCAAGCTAAAATTGATGTGATTGCTAAGCTTCCCCCACCCACCTCGGTTAAAGGTGTGAGGAGTTTCTTAGGTCATGCGGGATTTTATAGGCGCTTTATACAAGATTTTTCTAAGATAGCTAGACCGATGACTCACCTCTTGGAAAAAGAGGCTCCTTTCATTTTTAACCAAGATTGTTTGGACTCTTTTGAGACTCTTAAGGAGAAACTGACAAAGGCTCCCGTTTTGGTTTCTCTAAATTGGGAATTACCTTTTGAGCTTATGTGTGACGCTAGTGATTATGCGGTGGGGGCCGTCTTAGGTCAAAGAGTGAATAAGCATTTTCAACCTATACACTATGCGAGTAAAACCATGACCGGTGCACAACTTCATTACACTACCACGGAAAAAGAGTTGCTTGCTATAGTCTATGCTTTTGAGAAATTTAGACCATACCTTGTGCTATCCAAAACCATAGTGTATACGGATCATTCCGCTCTCAAGTATCTTATGACAAAACAAGACGCTAAGCCTAGGCTTTTGAGATGGGTTTTGTTGCTTCAAGAGTTTAAGATAGAAATTCGTGATAAGAAAGGGGCCGATAATTTAGCGGTGGATCACTTGAGTAGACTTGAGCATCCTTTTCAAGGAGATTTTCCACATCAAGAAATCAATGAATCCTTTCCATTAGAGGAGCTCATGTCTATCTCTTCCCAAGAGGATGCCACTCCTTGGTTTGCGGATATAGCAAACTATCTTGTGGGAAATGTGCTTATTGAGGGTCTTACTTATCAACAAAAGAAGAAATTTCTTAAGGAAGTGAAGTACTACTTTTGGGATGATCCTTATCTTTTTAGGCAATGTGCGGACCAAATCATTAGACGGTGTGTAGATGGGCCCGAGGCATTTAAGATCTTAGAAGCATGTCATAAAGGACCTACGGGTGGACATTTTGGGCCCAACTATACCGCCAAGAAAGTCTTTGATTCGGGTTACTATTGGCCTTCCATTTACAAAGATGCCCATGAGATGGTAAAATTTTGTGATGTGTGTCAAAGACAAGGAAAAATTACGCAACGTGATGAGATGCCACAAAATTTTATTCAAGAGTGTGAGATATTTGATGTATGGGGCATAGACTTCATGGGACCTTTTCCATCCTCTAAGGGAAACAAGTATATACTTGTGGCGGTGGATTATGTGTCCAAATGGGTGGAGGCTAAAGCTTTTCCTACCAATGATGCTAGAGTTGTTGTGAAGTTCTTAAAGCAATTGTTTGCTAGGTTTGGTGTACCTCGGGCCATCATAAGTGATCGTGGTACGCACTTTTGTAATGATCAATTCACGAGAGTTATGAAGAAATATGGAGTTAATCATAGACTTTCTACTGCGTATCACCCTCAAACCAATGGTCAAACCAAGGTCACAAATCGTGGTTTAAAGAGAATTTTAGAGAGAACGGTGGGAGAGCATCGAGCTTCTTGGTCGGATAAGCTTGATGATGCTTTGTGGCTTTTAGGACGGCTTTTAAGACACCAATTGGTTGTACTCCTTATAGGCTTGTCTATGGTAAAGCGTGCCACCTCCCATTCGAGTTAGAACACAAGGCATCTTGGGCTCTCAAGTGGGATAACTTTGATTTAAACCAAGCCGGTTCACATAGGAAAGATCAACTTAATGAGATGGATGAATTGAGAGCTAATGCCTATGAAAATTCTTTGCTTTACAAGGAAAAGACTAAGAAATTGCATGATGCTAAGATCAAGAACTGTTAGTTCAAAGTTGGAGAGCCGGTTCTCCTCTTTAACTCAAGGTTGAAACTTTTTGCGGGCAAGCTTAAGTCAAGATGGTCCGGTCCATTCACTATTGCTCAAGTGTTTCCATACGGAACTATTGAGTTGTCACAACCCGATGGTCCAAACTTTAAAGTGAATGGTCACCGTGTGAAACATTATTTTGGGGAGGACATTTCTGTTGAAATGGTCCAAGAGATCCCCATTTTCCCCATGAATTAATTCATTGAGGGACGAGTCGAGCTAGACTCATTAACTCAAGCATCGTATAACTAGGTTTAGAGTGTTGTCGGTTAGCAATAAAGGTATAGACTTGGAGATAAGTGTAGGGGAGACCATCTTTTGTCTTCATGTTGTTTGTAGGGTTTCTCACTCATTTCATGCTTTGGAGCTTATGGAGGAGGCCCTTGTATCCGGTTCACTTCGTTACTATTGTGATCTTTCATTGACACCTTGTGCTTAAACATGAATTCACTAATAGTTGTCCTTTCCTTAACTTGGGTTAAGCAAAGTCTATTCATTGTCATAAGTGTAGGTGAAGTTTTTATACTTCCATGTTCTTAAACATTGAGGACAATGTTTAGCTTAAGTGTAGGGGGGTCTTCTATCGAAGTGACCTTACCTAGATCTTGTCATTGTCTTTCATGATAATTCGGAAAATTAATTTTTCAAACATTTTTCAAATTTTTGATCTACTTTGGCCACAAAATAATATGCATTCATAATTTTTGCATTAATCATTTATCATTTGCATATCACATTTGCATTGTATATATTTCTTCTTTTATTTTTCATCAAAAATATATAAAGGAAAAAATAATAAAAACATGGTTTAACAAGTTTAGATTTCTTTGACATATTAGGCCCGCCATGGATATTTTGACACAACCCGAGTTTGCTTATCAAAAGCATTCTCTAGCTAGTATCCTTAACCATGTAGTCCTTCATTGGTCTATTAGGCTAAGCATCCACCAATCTCATTATTTGAGATTTTAAATTTGTGGAGAATGGGAAATGATAGAGTTGAAGCAAGTATAAAAGGGATAAATAAACTTCATGATAATTACTTGTCGATAAACCCTTCTCTTCTTTACCTCTAATTTCTTCGCATGTATATATGTTAATAAATAATCAAGAACGGTTTTAATTGGTTTGTAATCTCTTATGCATTTTTGACTAATCATTCATGGTTGATATAAGTACGTCTTAAGATTCTAAGTTAGAACGTTTTATGTGTACTAGACTTATGTCATGCTCAATATTTAGCGGGTGTTTTTCCTTATATTCTTTCAAACTTTCTTTGTGAGGAATAAAGAAAAATAAGAGCGGCTTATAAAAAAATGAGTGGCTAGAAAAAAAAAGAAAAAGAAAAAGAAAAAGAAAAAGAAAATATATATATACAAGACTCCCAAGAGGGGCAGTGTGGTGTTAATTATAGTGACTATTGAGTTCCAATATTACCTTGACGGGTTGCGGGGATTCAATAGATTGCTCCAATCCAATATTACCTTGACGGGTTGCGGGGTTGAAGATCCAAAGTCTCAAAAAGATGGCGGATGTAAATTATTGGGTGAGTTTTGTTTTTCTTTCCTTAGCGAGTGTGTAGCTACTTATGAAAGCATGACATGAGGATTTTACACATAAGGCGAATGACTTATTACTCTTGAAACGGACTTGTATTAATTGTGAGCGGTTTTTCAAGTAATGGATGAGAGGATTACTTAGGATTAAAACCGTGCTTCCTTATATTTGGATTTTACACTTCTTATATTTCACACTTGAATAATGACAAATTTGCCCACAAGCAATTTGCTCAAATAATAACCAGTTCCACATTTAATTGTCATGAATAAGTTGATGCACTTTTTACTTGTGAATACAATGATCCCATTTTTAAGCTTAGTATGGGGAAAGTGAAACTTGAGGGTGATAAATGTCCATGGTACCCAAGCCCTAATCAAAGTCATTGAATTCTTTATGAGTTATTTCCATCAAAACCATTTCAAGAAAAACCAAAAAGATGTAAATAGAATTGTATTTTGTTCATTGCATTGTTAAAATTCAAAATCATGCATCATTTAGTTTAGAGTAGTGTAGATGCATTCCATAATGGCCAAGGTGGATTAATTATGAGGAGAATGTAAATTCGTGCTTAAAATATATAGCATTGCATGAGGACATGACAATGTTCAAGTGTAGGGGATTTGATATGAGCAAAAACTCATATCAATTTATCAACAAATCACCCTAAAACACAATAAAAATACCTAAACTTTGTGCTATAAAGCGGAATTATGTGGTATGTTTTGTGTTTGTGTTCAAATAGTTAAGAAGGATACATTTTCAAGCAAACAAAGGAAAATCAAGCTTAATTTGATGAAAAAGACAAAGAAGGATCAAAAGTGACAAGACTTTAAAGACAAAGGACCTATCTTGACAATCTGCCAAAGATGAAGGACCAAAAGTGTAAATATGACAAAGTCAAGATCAAAGTCAAATATGGTCAACTCTCAAGTCAACTCACTCAAAGGGGCTTTTTGATCAAGTTTACAAGTGGAAGGACTTAAACTGTCAAAAGAATGAAGAATATAGCTAAAAATTACATTCTGCCAAGTCAAGGGGCTAATTCTGCCAACTTTGGAAAGTTAAACTAAGCTTGATCCGTGTGTTATGTTTTTGGCCAATAAGAATGCAAGAATCAAGTGACAAGGATTGCCACTTCACTTCATTTAATGCCACTAGCCGCCAAGCATTGATTGGCCAGTATCACAACAGTGCAAACGCACTAACTCCTTCTCGTCCAATAGAAAAAGGCCATGCAATAATCAGAATTATCCATGTTGGATAATGATCCGTGTGCCTAGTTCTCAACCAATACAAACATGACACGTGTAATCTTCTTCAACACAACAAGCCCAAAATCGTTCTTGAGCTAGAAGCAACTTCAAGAGATGGTATAAACATGAAACTTGCTCGTTTTTGAGAGACGAATCCAATGAGCACAGCCAATTACACTCAAGATCAATAACAAAGAAAACCCCAAATGTGTTCATCACCTGCAAAATCCAATTGAACTTAATTGTACACGTGGAAGCTGCTAATTGGTTGTTACACGTCACCAAGCCTAACCACTTCACTCCTGCAGTCTATAAATACCATGGATTGTTCTCATTTCTTGTTTGTAGAAAAAGTGTGAAAACACACACTTTAGTTTTTCTCTCAATCCTTCTTAGTTGTAGCTTGACAACTCAAGAGTTTGACACACTCTTGAGTCTGTTATAGTTAGTTGTAACAAACTTACCAGCATTTGTAACTACTTTCCCATTCAATAAATTCAAATTTCAATTTTCCCTCCAAAATTTTCATACTACTCTACTGTTCATACCTGCTTCATTGATACCTTTTGTTGCTGATATTGGTTTGTTATGATCATCACTTGATCATAACTGACTAAGTTTGAAGATTGTAGCTGTTGTATCTGTTTGTTCATCCAGTTCAAGTTCTAGCAGATTTTGGAGAGTTCAAGTCCAGTTATGGTGATTCTTGGTGGTTGTAGCTGTTGACTAGTTGTTGATTAGTGTGTTATAGTGCTAAGGTGGTGGTTAGCACTAGATTAGAGAGCTCAGCGCTCCTCTACTCCCCAAAGGAGGCCTTAGTTGAAGGTTTTCATTTTCTGATTTTAAGTTCCACTAAACAGTTGATTGCCTGCTTCATTCCTAGATAATCCTTGCTTGATTGTATGATAAAAGTTGTTTTAGCCTGCTATTGATTTGATCTCATTGATTTTGTAGCTTATTAGTAGCTTTTACTGCTTATTAGTTTTGGTACTTGTCCTGTTTTTCAAGCATCTATCAGTAACTTTAGCTTTGCTTGCCATTTAGAGTTCTTGTTGGTTAGAGTACTTGTAACTAGTTCTTATTCACTTCATTTTGGCTATTAAATTTAGTGTGATATCACTCTTAACTCAGTCTATACATTTACTCAAAAAGTCTTCATAAAATTTTTAAAAAAGATCAGTAAAGTGGTGTTTGGAATTAGCTTGTGATTGATTTTCAAGTATTAGTATTTGGCAAACTTTTGTTCATTTCCAGTTAACAAGTCATAAAAAGTAGTTTTCAGTCACTTTTAAGTCAAGCACTTGGTCAAAAAGGCAATTGGTTATATAAAAAGTTTGGGTCAGTTTTTAACAAGCATTGTTTCAGAAAGTTTTGATTTTGATTTGACTGGCATTTCTTTGTTAGTTAATGAAATCACTCCAAACCAGTCCTCAATTTTCAGTCAACATATGAAGTTTGAGTGTGTATAAGGAAACTGTACAGTATCAAGAATTAAACTAGAAATAAGCAAAAGTTTAAGATCATGAGCAAATGCAAGTTTCTGTAACTTGGCAAACTGATTTTTCATATTTTGATTTCCACTTCATAAACAAGCTAATTTTCTTTTACAAAATCATTCCATTAGTGTTCCTGGTTAAATTTTGATATTTTGGGCTTATTGAAATTTCTGGTCAACGAAAGTCAACATAAGCACAATTTTGGCTTATTTTCAGATTCTGAGCTTATTACTTGATCATTTCCATTGATACTTAATTTCCCATCTTTCTTTTGAGCAGTTTAATCATTTTCATCATTAAAATCCAGTTGTGCAAGTCTAACTTAACAGATAGCTTATTTTGTGCTGATTGGATTTAGCTTATTAGAGTTCTAGTTACTTTTAGCTAAAATCCTTGGATAGGTCTAGCTAATTTTCGATTTTAAGACGTTTGCAAGTGGTTTGATCAAATTTGGTTGAGAAATAAGCTCAAACGAGCTTATTGAAGTGTTAAACCCGTTTTTGTTAAAAAGTTTTTGAAAATTGCACTTTGGTCCTTGTAGTATTAAACTGTTTGTAATCCTAGCTAATCTTTCCAAGTTTTTAGGGTTTTCAACTATTCAGTCCCTATATTTTCAGTTTTGTTCAAAATTAGTTAGTTAGTTTTAATTTTGTTGAAAAGTAGTTACATTGTTTGGAGAATTTTCATTTCTAGTCCACATATTTTTCTGTTTTGGCACATTTAGTCCTTATACTTTTTAGCTTTACATTTTTAGCATTTAAATTTCAAAGAATTTACATTTCCGGTCCTTATAGTTTGTAGAATTTACATTTGGCATTTTAATTGAATAAAAACTTGGTATTTGCACTTTGTTTTACATATAAGTAGACGATAGTTTTCATTTTAGCAAGGCTTGTTTGAATTAGCAATAGAATATCCAAAAAACATTACCAACCAAAAACAATTAAAAACTCAATATTGTTAGGACTTTCATATTGTTAAGAACTGAGAAAAACGAACTTCAACTATATACATTTCAGAAATTCGAGCTGAACAAGTTGCAAAGACGGCTAATGCACTTGCTCTAGTGTCTACCACTCAAGATCATCGATCTCGTACTCCAAAGTCATACTCCATTCAATCATCCTCACCACGATATTCCACATCATCCAAGTCTTCATCCTCCACAAGATCACGCGGTAAAGAACCAAGAGCACCATCACCACCATTTGAGTCATCATCTGAAGAGGATAGTGATGAAGATCAAGCTCAGAAGAATCAGGAAATGAAACAACAAATTGCTTTCATTATGAAGACCTACAAGAAAATCTTCAAACCTACCAACAAAAATCTTCGAACATCACCCAACACAAAGAACCAATATGTTGAGAACCCTTCAAGGTATGACACACGTAAACGTGGTGAAAGTCCTTCTAGGTATGATCGACATAATTCAACACATGTCGAGGGTTCTACAAGGTATGATCGATAAGCTGCCAAGTATGATACTCAGAGGATTGCTGCTGCTACTGGGAATAGGGAAACTGTTGGAACGCAAGTGGTTCCACAAAGTGGGATTCAGTGTTATAATTTCCAAGGTTATAGGCATATGGCAAAGGAATGCAGAAAGCCGAAACGGGTTAGGGACTCTAGCTATCATAAAGAGAAGATGTTGTTATGCAAGAAGATGGAAGCAGGGGTCAAATTATCGGCTGAGGAAGGAGCAATGCTTGATGATACTGATGATGAAGCCTCCGACCAAGAATTAGAAGCACATTACTCGTACTTGGCAAAGGTTGACGAAGTTCTCAACGTCACTGAAGATGACAATGGCCCTATCTTTGACACTGAGCCACTCGATAAGGTACACACCACTGATGAATATAATGTGTTTGGTGATATTCATGAGCATAGTGAGCTACCCAATGTCATTAATGACACATGTATGACGGAAAAGGTTGATAGCAATACCACACCCGATTCATCAGACATGTGCAATAATGAGTTTGAGGATGATCAACATGCAAATGAGTATGATGATGAGGAGCGTGTCGCGCTTGCTAATTAAATTGCTAGTTTACAAAAAGATGTCAATGAAACTAGAAAAAGTCAAAAGCAATTAAAGAAGGCAAACGCAGCGCTCACTCAAAATTTTGAAGAATGCAAAACCGCACTATTACATTTAGTGAGACCATTGAACGCTACAAAAATGAGCTTCTTCAGAAAACGAAAGAGCTTGAGGGGTACAAGGGTAGTGCATTAAAAAGTCAAAGGACGATCTTGAAAAGAAATACAATGAAACTCTTGAGTTATTAACCAAATAGAAACGTCAATTTAATGTTTTATTAATGGATGAACGTCAAAAAACGTACCTTGCTACCACCAATGTTAAAGAACTTGAAAACGGATTTCGATGGATAACACCGAGTCTGCTAAAATTCTTGATGTTAAGAAACAAGAGGTTGAAACGTTAAAACAGGATTTCAAAAGTCGACATGAAAAAGATACCGAAAAAGTAATAGAACTAGAAAAACAAGTCGAATTTTTGAAGAAAGTTGTTTATAAAACGCATGACTCTATTCAAACCGTAAGAATGATAGCACCTCCGTCTATGTTTAAGGGTTAAGCTAGCTTTGCAAGTCCTGATTATCTTGTCCAAGCTCAAGCTGTGAACCCGCGCCTTTATATGGATGAGTCCGAATGGACCGATCCTGAATATCCTCTTGGTTATGATGAGACATCCCTTTGGGAAGAGGAGAGTAGATCACCGGTCAATAAGGAGTTTGTGAAAGCATACAATTATGCTTATGAAAATAGTCTATATGGTCTTTTCACTACACAAAAACAAAAGTCTCGTGAGGAATTGTTTTTAGAATGCAAACAAAGAAGAATTCAATGGAAGAAAGCTTTTGCTACTAAGAAAACAAATGTTTGTAAGTTCATCAACTACTTACCTCTTGATGCTTCTAAAAGCAAGAGTAGGCAGACATTTGGGTTTCTACAACATTACATTGATAATATTAAATCCATTGTTGACAATGAATGGAAACAACGAGAAAATGACGAGTGGAAAAAACCAATTCCTCAAGAAATAACTGTGCTTATCATACAAATCTTAATACCGAACACGACCACATTAAAAGAAAATATTCTTGAATTTGAAAGATTAATTCGGTCTGAAATGTTTGATGATTTAAAATATGATGGGTCTATTGAGAAAGAAATTGACGATCTTCAAATGGACAAGTCCGTTTTTCTGATGAATATGATTTACTCTTAGAAGAATGTCTCTCCAAAGATATTTTGTGTGTTACTCTTCAATCCTGTGCTGATATCGATGAATATTCTGATGTTGAATGCAAATATCTTGATAAAATCAAAGAATGTGAGCGTCTTAAACTTGAGCTTTCGAAATGAAAAGAAAATGTTGATAAAAAGGCTTTTGAGTTACTACAACACAAAACTGATTTCCTTCAAAAACATTGTCATTCTCTTGAACTTGCTTTGCAAAAAGACGTTGGTAGTTTTCCACATGATAATAACTTGCAAGAAAAACTTACCAAAACGTTTCGAGAAATGAATGAACAGAGTTTGGAAATTAAAGGGTTGAAAGCTCAGTTACAAGATAAGGAAATAGCGATAGCAGAGTTGAAGAAAATCGTTTCTAAGATGGGTGGGAAAATTGTGGAACCTAGTGTTATGAAACCTGTTGTAAGACAACCCAATGCGCACAAAGTGACTAGACCCTCTGTCTTGGGAAAACCATTTGTTTTCTCTGATTCTGCCTTTGCAAAACCTGCGTTTGCCCCCAAGACGGATGGGAAGGATAGGTTACCACATAATACTCTCAGAACACATATTCAATCACAAAACATTAAGAACACAAATATGATTAAACCAGGGATGTATAGATTGGCCACGAAACCCACACACAACAAAGAAAGTCAATCACCTCAGACTTCTAGAAACACTAATAGACGTGTGTCTTTTACTACAGGAGTAATCCCCACTGATAGTGTTAGCCGGCCTCAGCTTAAGAGCACTCGCATGAATGAAAAGGTTTGCAAAACAAAAGTCAAGGGAAGATGAAGATAGTAGAAGACCACCCTAGGATTTTTAATGTTTCTAAGAATAAAACGTCTGTAATCGCGTGTAATGACGATTTGAATGATTCGACTTTGAATGCTTTGAATGTTAAGTTTGTTTGTGTGAAATGTAGAAAGTGTGCTAATGCCAATCATGCTATGTGTTTCGAATAATTTCAAAAGTGTATCTACTAGAACTAAGAAGCAAACTGTGATGCCTATTAGTGCTAGAAAACCCAAACGCAAAGTGAACCATTCTGGTGCAACCCCCACTAAGAAAAGTAATGCATCAGACTCCACCACTAAGAACCCTATAAGCAGAATTACGGAATTATATGAGTCTGCTAGCAAGTCTTGGAAATGGTGGTTTGCTAATCAATGTCCACCAGGATATAAATGGATGCCTAAAGTTAGGACAAAAAATGTGACAACGAGTGTTAGTATGCCTTTAAATGTTGCTAACGACACTAATGATTCTACAATCACAACTACTATGGAATCTAATTTAGCAAATGCTCCATCGTGTTCTAACTCTTCTGCAAGTGATACAAATAATTTTCTTCATACTGGACTCCAGATGCACGAAGCACATATTGGGGAATCTCAAGCTTCTAATTAACTTCGTGGAGAAGTTCCTGGGTACGGTCCGATTCGGAAATGATCAATTTGCACCAATCCTAGGATATGGAGATTTGGTTCAAGGGAATATCACGATCAAACGGGTATACTACATAGAAGGGCTCAATCACAATCTTTTCTTGGTTGGTCAATTCAGTGATGCGGATTTGGAGGTTGCTTTCAGAAAGAAGACATGTTTTGTTCGTGATTATGATGGGAATGACTTACTTACCGGTACACGGGGTACTGATCTTTACACAATTTCACTTCAAGACACAACTTCATCAACTCCAATTTGCTTCATGGCTAAAGCTTCAACGACTCAGGCATGGTTATGGCATCAACGTCTATCTCATCTCAACTTTGATACCATCAACTTGCTTTCCAAGAAAGATATTTTGAGAGGCCTTCCAAGCTTGAAATTCATCAAAGATCATCTTTGTTCTTCTTGTGAGCTTTGTAAAGCTAAACGAAGTAGCTTCAAAACAAATACTACACCAAGCTCTAAAGGACGGTTTGATCTTCTTCATATAGATTGTGTGGTCCCATGTGTGTTCATAGTATCAATGGAAAGAAATATGTTATGGTAATTGTCGATGATTACTCAAGGTACAGATGGACTCACTTCTTGAGGTCCAAGGATGAAACACCCGAAGTTCTCATCAACTTCCTAAAACTGATACAACATGGTCTTCAAGCTCAAATTAAAGTGGTTCGTACTGACAGAGGAACATAATTTTTGAATTCAACTCTGAGGAATTATTTTGAAGCCAAAGGAATTGAACATGAAACATCTATTGCTCGAACACCCGAACAAAACGGCGTTGTTGAAAGACGAAACCGTACTTTAGTTGAGGTTGCTCGAACATTATTATCCGCTTCAAAACTACCATTATACTTTTGGGCCGAAGCTGTATCAATTGCATGCTACACACAAAACCGATCCTTAATTATCCCAAGACACGAAAAGACACCATATCACATAATTCATGATCGAACACCTTCACTCAAACACCTTCATGTTTTTGGATGTACGTGTTACATTATTCGAGATGGTGAAAATCTGGACAAGATGAAAGAGAAAGGTGATGCATGTATTCTAGTGGGATATGCAACTCAGTCTAAGGGATACATAGTTTACAACAAGAGAACTAAATTGATAGTCGAAACTATTCATATCAGATTCGATGAATTGCAAGAAATGGCACTTGAACAAAACAGTTTAAGTACCGATCCAAAACGACAAAAGACTTTTGTACACAACCGCACGGAACTCAGAACTCATGACCACAACAATGAACCGTCAAGTTCAAAGCTGGTTCCTGAACATGTTCCTAGAGCAGATATGACAGTGGAAACGACACTTGAAGAGTTGGAAATGTTATATGGACCAATGTATGATGAATATTTCACGGGGAGAAACAAGTTGTATCAAAGTCTTCCGCTGTCACTCATGATAAGAATGATGATACCGATCATCATCAACAAAAGGATACAACCTCATCTACTTCAACACGGGTTGCTGCAGATTTACCTCCTCAGAATATCACATTAACAACCGCTCCTACAACATCCACAACTACTGTCATTACTCCAGAGAACACAAATCAAGCAGACAATGCATTATCTGACGATGACGAATTTATCAACCCATTCGGTACACCGGTACACGAAACTGGAGAGTCTTCTACTCGCCATGTTGATCCGTCAAATATGCACACGTTCTACCAACGACATCCTTTAACACATCATTGGACCCGATATCATCCTTTGGTTCAAGTAATTGGAAACCCTTCACAGCCCGTTCGTACAAGACGACAGCTTAACACCGATGGCGATGTTTATATGTTCGCACTCGCGGTGAGTTCAGCTGAACCGTAAACATCAAAGAAGCCATGACTGATCATGCTTGGATTTAATCGATGACAGATGAACTTCAACAATTTGAAAGACTTAAAGTCTGGGAACTTGTTGACAGACCATACGATGTAATACCATTAAATCTTTGATGGATCTGAAAAACAAGATGGATGAAGAGAACACGATCATCAAGAATAAATCTAGGCTAGTAGCAAAAGGGTATGGTCAAAAAGAGGGTATTGATTTTCAAGAATCATTTGCACCAGTAGCTCGAATGGAAGCGGTCAGGATTTTCCTTGCTTATGTTGCACATAAGGGATTCATCATGTATCAAATGGACGTAAAGACGGCGTTTCTTAACGGTCCTTTGAAGGAAGAAGTCTATGTCACGCAACCGGAAGGATTCGTCAATCCTCATTATCCTGACAAGGTGTATCGTCTCCACAAAGCACTTTATGGACTCAAGCAAGCTCCAAGGGCGTGGTACGACGAGCTCTCGAAATTTCTGGTCTCCAAAGGTTTCTCAAAAGGTTCTATTGATTCTAACTTTGTTCACTTATAAATATGGGGATGACATTTTGCTTGTGCAGATTTATGCTAATGACATTATTTTCGGGTTTACAAACCGAAAACTTTCAAAAAGGTTTGAAACAGTCATGCAAAGCAAATTTGAAATGTCAATGATGGGCGAACTAAAATTCTTTCTAGGAATTCAAGTTCACCAATCCCCAAGTGGTATCTTTATAAACCAAGCTAAGTATTGTCAAGAGATAATCAAAAAGCATGGTATGACCTCATGTGACCCCGTTGGGACACCATTATCAACCACATCCCTAGATGCTGATTTGGAGGGAGATGCCATAGATCAAACAAAATATCGTTCCATGATCGGCTCCCTCATGTACTTAACAGCAATACGACCAGATATATCACATGCTACGTGTTATTATGCACGATATCAAGCACGACCCACTAAAAAGCACCTCAAGTAGGTTAAACGGATCTTTCGGTACCTCAAGAATACCATTTATTTGGGACTCTGGTATCCGAGGGAAACCGGTTTCTTTCTAACGGCATATTCAGATTCTGATCATGCAGGGTGTCTTGATACACGTAAAAGTACTTCTGGGGGTGCACAATTTCTAGGTCAAGATAAGCTTGTGGGATGGTCTTCTAAGAAGCAGGATTGCACATCATTGTCATCAGCCGAAGCGGAGTATGTGTCTCTATCTGCGTGTTGTGCTCAAGTTCTATGGATGAGAACACAACTCACGGATTATGGCTTCCACTTTGATAAAGTACCTATGTACTGTGACTCAAAGTCCGCCATAGCCATCTCCTGCAATCCGGTACAACATTCCCGTATGAAGCACATTGATGTTAGATATCACTTCATTAAGGAACAAGTTGAAAAGGTTATTGTTGAACTATACTTTGTTGGAACTGATTACCAATTAGCTGACTTGTTTACAAAAGCTCTTTCAAAAGAGAGGTTTGCGTATCTAGTTAGGCAAATTGGTATGAGATGTTTGACTCCAGCAGAACTAGAGATTTTGGAAAAGAAGCCTGCTTGATTCATCTATCAAACATCTACTTGTAAATATTTTTGAAAAAGCAAAATACAAAAATATAAAACACATAAAAGCAAAACACAAAATTAAAAATCTTTCAAAAACCAAAAAGATTTTTCTCAACATGTCTTTCAGTATCGATAATATGGACGTACCTAGAAATGTCGCTCAATAACGTCACGGGTGTGTATATAAAGCTCGAATAAAAGTTGTAAATATTTTTCCAAACATGTCATTTCTTTTAATAAAGGAAATTGTCTATTTTGGACAATATTTCCAAACAACGGATTGAGCAATCTATCTTGGGTTGAGCTTGTCCCAAAACAATCAACGTTTTAAGCTCAACACAATGGCTTGTAATCACTTTCAGATTGCAACCCGGTTCTATATTCACGGGGGAGTATACGCTTTAGTGCCCTTACCCTCAAAAAAAGAAGAGAAATCTTCTTACACTTGAGTGGATTTGTCAAGACATTCAAAGTCTATGAACTCTAGTTTATGCTTTAGAAAAACCTCTTCGCCAAAAAGAAATAGGATTTTTCAAAAAGCGCTGAACATAATTTTTTCAAGAATTTTTCAATGATTATTCAAAATCTTTCAAAAATTATGTGTTCAACAACTCCCATCCTCAAAAAGCGAAATATGGATCAAATCCTCACAATGACAATTCAATTGGATCAATTTTTGAGGGGGAGCATTTCAACTTCATGAAAAAGATTAACACATCTTTCTCCTAAAGACTTTCAAGACTATTTTTCAAAATATATTTTAATCAAATTTGGTATCTCTAATATCAAAATATTTTATATATTAGAGATAGGGGAGAAAATGTGATTAAAATGTGATCTTATATAAGACTCAAGCACTTTAACTCTTACCTACATGTGCAAAACACTTTCGATTATCGATACACATGTAAAGGGGGAGCATTTCTGAAACGACAAAAACTATCAAATACCCACAACATCTTTAATTCACGACGTTATTTGTGTCAAAAGGGTGGTTAGGTTTAAGTCCTATGATCCAACCAGAACCGGAGGGATCTTCCCAGGGACAATCCAATAGATTATTAGAAGTCCTTAGGAAAGATGGAGTAGAATCTGAACGTAGCTGAATGCCGACTAAGTACTGATGCTAGCACTAGAACAATCACAACAAGGTGCTAGTAATGATGTCTTGGTAACCATTAAAGGGGTTGAAGAATGAAAAAGAAATGTAAGGATAAAGGGTGTAAAGAAAGAAGCCCTCTATACAACTTAGGCAGAAACCGGGTCAACACATCATGAAGACAACTCATCATGGACCCAGTTATGTGAAGCACAACCCTTTCCTAGCTACTCAGGCTTCTCTCAAAAGAAGTTTGTTTTATTGTCACGGAGAACAACATGACCTCTATTAACTTTCTCATTCCGAGATAGTTGATATTGAATAGGTGGCATCTACTCCAGCCTCCGACCACTAAAAGTGCGAAAATCGAGTCTAGAGCCAAGAGATCAATCAAATCTCGTTAGGACACACGGATGACGAACAAGAGAGTCATATGCCATATCCTTGTGATATTGATTGAACAATCAGAGTGATACTACTTAGTATTCACAATGATGAGTGGAAATCCTTCCAGTATTAACATCAAACAGCACTGCAGTAGGTCATATGTAAGATTCTTTATGAATTAAACATATGTAGAACTGAAAAGCAACAGTGGTTTGATCCTGAATTGATTCAAACTCGTTTCAGGTTTCTACGCAATATGTTTATGGTCTTGCCAGAACATTCAGAGTGATATTCATTAATATTCACAGTGACGAATGGAAATCCTTCCAGCATCGACATCAAACAGCGCTACGGTAGGTGAATTGTGAGATTCTTATGAATCACGCTTGTGTCAACTGGAAAGCAACAATGGTAAGATTCTTTACGAATCACACTTGTTCCAGGAATTTGAATTGACGACTTTAATCAAGCGGATATCTATCCAATTGATTCACTCTTTATGTTCGTAGTCTTGCTTTGAGACAGTCGAGTTAAGAGAACGGCTAGTACAGCCGCGAAACCCTATTAAGGAGATTCTTAACTAAATATACCTATCACGGGTACGGTATTTAACATCGTATAACGGTCTTCACCGACCGGAGGTAAAACGCTACCAATTTAGGAAGAATGTCAAAGCCATTCAGTCCGTGTCTATGTTTTGTCTCAAGAAGGTGGCGTCACGGTGTACTCATCAAAGTGAAAGATTCAAACCACATACTCATGCCAGAAGACATATTCAACAATTAATAGCGTGAGCATGTGGATGAAGACACAAGATTGCAAGATGGCAAAGACAAGTCAAGGATAATTTGAAGATCTCAATATGAAAAGACAAAGTCGAAAGACAACGACAAAGGCTCAAAGATCACAACATGAAGGAAAAAGACTACTATTACACGTTCAAGACTCATTTATGGCGAGATTAGTAATCTCTACCAATTTCCAAATGACAAAGGGTAATGACCTCTCATAAAGGGTAATGACCTCTCATTAGGGGAGATTGTTAGCCTAAAAATATTGAGTCAAACAAGAATGCTCGGTCATATGTTTATTATGTATCGTATATTAGAACGTTATAATAGGTAGTAGGTTAGTCGTGTATTACGGGCTTAACTTTAAGCTAAGGTTCATTCATAAGTAACAAAAGCCCAAAAGGAAAGCCCGACCCATTATCATATAGCCCATTATGCCACATGTAGGCAAGGATATATAAACCTCTCCTTGTATGTATGGAGAGGTTGGTTGTCTCATTTTCGCTATTTCTCCTAATCTAATATTCACCAAGTTTTCACACACTTTTCTCTCTTTTCTCTCTCTAGTTTCTCTCTCTAGAATTCATCTATTTTCTACCTTTCTTTCTTGTTTAATCATCACGTAATCTATGGGACAACAATATTGTTCTTATCAGGCTCTCAGCCATCAAGGACACATGCTGGAGCATATACTCAACCTCTTTGCACTACCTGCAACCGTAGGCACCCAAGGCCATGTCGCCGCGACAGCGACTAATCGGTGTATTTTGCATACACCTCATAGCATGTTAATTTAGTATATTTATATATTTATTTTTCGTTATATATGTACTTTGAGTGTGTTTTGTGATTATGTAGGTTACGAGTGAAGTGGAATAAAAATGGACGCTTAATTAATTTTTTGGAGAAAAGACATTGTGAGCGCCGATTAATGAAGAAAAAATATTGAAGAAAAAGATTTGAGCGTGTCGTAATATTTTCGGTCATCTATTATTTGTTCGGGCTTCGTTCGAGCAATTATTAATGTTGGGCTATTTTTATTTGGGCCAAAGCTATTATATTTCAAAAGAAAAAAAAAATAAAAAAATAAATTATTAGCCCATGGCCCAATTGACCAACCGACTATTGCAAGTATAAAAGAAAGGATTGAATTCACAAAAAAAGGTGATGCGTTTTTTATTTAGGCCGGAAAGAAGGATCGAAAAAAAGAGAATCTTTTGGGATTTCCTTCTCACATTGCACGTTCGCCGAGGAACCTATATTATAAAGAAAAAAAAAAGAATAGGTGTTGGTGGCGTTAGAAAAAAAAGAGAATGTTGATCAATAGTAAGTGGGTCGGTTGCATCGCGATGTCCGGCTAATCTTGTTATAATTCCTTCCGGTAACTTTATTTATGGTTTGATTATTACTTTTGGGTTATCATATTTCCATTACATTGATTTATGATTTATTTATAAATTATTTTTATCGATTTAATATTATGTTTAATTATTTGTGTGAGACAATTTATTGTTAGTTAACGATTCATACTTATTTTATTTAGTAAAAAAAAAAAAATATGATCGTATAATCAACATAAGTTGTACCTAAATAAATTATTAAAGCATAATTATTGGTTGGATTAATATAAGATTTATTATTGCGAGTTGTTGATGAACATAATAAATGCCGACATTAATTCATTCATATTAAGTCAAAATAATCTTTGTAATCGGTTCTAAAAAGTTTCAATAATCCATAAGTGTGACCAACCATAAATATTAGGAGCTGGAAGGGATTACATTTTTCTTTTAATTGTTTACATCCTTATTTTATTTTTCTAGCTTTACTATTAGCTTAATAATTATTTTTAATTTTAAATCAGCATTTTTATTATCAAAAGTATTTTAGTTGTCAGATTTCAAAACCAAAATCTTTATTGATCAGTGATCACCTCAAAACTTAAACTAAAACCACATAGTCCTCGTGGATCGATACCCATTTACCCTATCTAATATAAGGTAATTAGGTTTATTTTTGACCGGTACTTCGACGCCGATCAAATTTTTGGCGCCGCTGCCGGGGACTCAGTGAGCTTTTCGTTTAAGTTTTTGTTAATATTTTTCTTTAATAAAATACAAAAATACAAAAAGATTTTATTTTTCTTGTTTTGTTTTGTTTGTTTGTTTTGTTTCTTGTGAGTGTGCAGGTTAGTGTATGCGCACACGCAGATCGGGACGAACATCACCGTTATCTTACGATCCTGAGGTTGAGAAAAGTGCAAGGTTAAGAAGAAAGACGTTTCGACAGTTTTCTACTAATCTTGATTTTTCAGGTTTAGCAGAGCTTTTCGCTGAAATGCCAGGTGACGAAGATGCTGGCGGAAGTGCTAGCGGCAGTAGTAGCGGAGGAGAATCTCCACCACGGGGTGTTGATTCTTATTACAGGCCGGGGATCTTCGAGGATCCCTCGCCTATCGTCTATCCGGATCCGGTTAAAGGGGTTACAAGTAACTTCAAGATCCAGCCGAACCTCATAGCAATTTTGCCAGTGTTTAGAGGTCGTGAGGAGCCATATGCACATCTGCGAGAATTCTTCTCAATTGCTGACACACATCAGGTTAATAACATTACTAAGGATGAGGTAAGACTTCGCCTTTTTCCTTTTTCTCTTAAAGATCAAGCTAAGGACTGGTTCTCATCTCTTGAGCCAGGTAGTATTAACTCATGGTCTGAAATGCAATCTGCTTTTCTTGAGGAATTTTATTCTATAAGTAAGACTGCTGCCATTAGGAATAAGATTAAATCCTTTCGTCAAATCCCAGGCGAGCAGTTTCATGAAACATTTAATAGACTTAAGGAGTTATTAAGAACATGCCCTCATCACGTTGTTCCAAAATGGGAGCTTGTCAAAGTCTTCTATGATGGGTTGGATTATAACAACCAACAATTTGTGATGGCCACTAGTGGGGGTATGTTTTTCTCGCGACCTATGGAGGAAGAATGGGAGTTTTTTGAAAAACTAAGCAAAGGTTCTAAGACCCAAGCTTCAGTGGATCGAAACAACCACCCATCGTCCGCCAATTATGTGTCTAACCATCGTGGCACAAATTCTGAAATTAGCGAGTTAAGTAAGAAAGTTGATCTTTTGTTGAAAAATATAGGAAAAGGTGTTCCAAATGTGTCTAATGTGTCGCATAGTGGGTGTTCAATGTGTGGTGATCCGAGTCACTCTGTCGATAATTGTCAAAGTTGGGGGGTGCCACCGAATGAGGAGGTAAATGGAGTCTACGGTGGTCGTCCACGAAATGACCCATTCTCCGAAAGTTACAATCCTGGATGGCGCAATCACCCCAATTTTCGTTGGAAAGATGAAGACAATCGCCCTAATAATACCCAACAACAACACTATGGGTACAAACCAAGGTACGAGGGTGGCGATTCATCTAACTTCAAACAAAATTCTTACAATCATAGGCCACAACAACAATATCCAAATCAGGGCCAAGGCCAAGATGACAACCGTCTCTTGAACCTTGACCGAAAGTTTGATAGGCTTATGGATTCATTGACTACCAACAATCAAGAGATTAATAGAAAATTTGAGGTCACTAATCAAAGACACGAGACCACTACTAAATCTATTGCAGCTCTTGAAAGACAAGTTGGTCAATTGGCGGATCAATTAAGCAAAAGAGATAAGGGAAGGCTACCGAGCTACCCCACCATGAATCCTGCACACAAGAAAAATGGAAATGAGCACGTGAATATGGTGACATCTCTTCGAAACGGTAAAATCTACAACAATGACAAGGGGATTCCAAATTCTCCTGATGTCGAGGATTTCGTTACCGATGACGAAATTATTGTTGAAGGTAAAGATTCTGATAATGTTAAGTCCGGTTCTGAGTTGGTGAATGATTTGTTAAATGATTTTCCTAAACCAACAACACCGAATCCTAAAGCTACTGAATCTTCCGAAGATAAGGAGGGTGGTGTGCCCAACACACCTTACCCTACGACTTTGGAGAAATCGACATCTGCAAAGTTAGCTAAAAAGGGTCCTCACGCTGAGGATATCTGGGAGACTTTCAAGCAAGTTAAGATCAATCTCCCCCTTATTGATGCTATCAAGCAAATTCCTGCGTATGCCAAGTTTTTAAAGGACTTGTGTACCCAGAAGAGGAAGCTGAAGGCGTCTTTGCCTAAAAAGATTGACCTAACTGAGCATGTTAGTGCAGTCTTATCTAGCTCCCTTCCTCCTAAATTCAAAGATCCTGGAGCACCATTGATTTCAGTGGTGGTCGGAAATATTGCCATTAAGAAGGCGCTCCTTGATCTTGGTGCCAGTATCAACATCCTTCCTGCTAGTTTGGTTGATAAGTATGACTTAGGAACTCTTCGTAGGACAGACACTATTATTTCCTTAGCCGATCGATCTACCAAAATTCCTAGAGGTATCTTAGAGGATATTATTGTGAAAGTTGATGATTTCTATTACCCAGTTGACTTCTTTGTGATGGACACCGAGTCACAATACAAGGATGTTCAACCAACTATTATCCTTGGCCGCCCATTCTTCGCCACGATATATGCTAGGATTAATTGTCGAACTGGCGCCATGGATATTGCATTCGGTAATAAGAAGATAAGATTGAATGTGTTTAATTCTATGAATTCTCCTACGATGAATGAATGTTACCAAGTAGATGTGATTGATGAGGAAGTTCAAAAGTATGCATCCCGTATGCTTAAGAATGATCCTTTGGAATTATATTTAACTGGTGATAACGAGGAGATTCTTGATGTTGCTGAAGTTCTAGAGATTCAAGAGTGTTTGGTCAATTCTTTGGACCATCAAAAACCACCTTGGTCTTATAAAGTGGAGCCCTTGCCTTCTACTTTTGACACGGCTACGAAGCCGTCTTTAGAGGTGCCTCCAACTCTTGAGCTAAAACCTTTGCCATCCAATCTCAAATATGCTTTTCTAGGTCCTAATAATACGTTACCCGTTATTGTTGCTTCTGATCTTTCTGAATCACAAGAGGGAGCACTTCTAAAGGTGCTTTCCAAGTACAAAGCAGCAGTGGGATGGACGATTGCAGACTTGAAAGGGATCAGCCCTTCATTATGTATGCACCGAATTGTTACGGACCCAGATATTAAGCCAGCAAGAGATGCGCAAAGGCGTCTGAATCCTAATATGAAAGAGGTGGTGAAGACGGAAGTTCTTAAATGGTTAGATGCCGGTATTATCTATCCCATCTCGGATAGTAAATGGGTAAGTCCTACTCAAACGGTGCCTAAAAAGGCCGGAATCACCGTTGTAGAAACCGAGAATGGGGAAAAGCTCACAACCCGACCAGTTACTGGGTGGAGAGTTTGTATAGATTACCGTAAGCTGAATAATGCCACATCTAAAGATCACTTCCCACTACCTTTCATTGATCAAATAGTTGAGAAGCTTTCGGGTAAAAAGTTCTATTGCTTCTTGGATGGGTACTCCGGTTATAATCAAATACCCATCCATCCTGATGATCAGGCCAAAACTACGTTTACGTGTCCATATGGGACGTTTGCATTTCGAAGAATGCCTTTTGGCATGTGTAATGCACCCGCTACCTTTCAGCGGTGTATGATGAGTATCTTTTCTGACATGGTTGGAGAATCTGTAGAGATATTTATGGATGATTTCTCCATCTTTGGTCAATCTTTTGAAAGTTGTCTTGATCAGCTTGAAAGCGTATTAAAAAGATGCACCGAAACTAATTTGGTGCTTAGTTGGGAGAAGAGCCATTTCATGGTTCGAGAGGGAATTGTATTAGGGTATGTTGTGTCTGAAAAAGGATTTGAGGTTGACCGTGCCAAAGTTCAAGTAATTTCAACCCTTCCTCCTCCCACTACCGTTAAAGGTGTGCGATCTTTTCTTGGTCATGCCGGGTTCTATAGGCGATTTATTAAAGATTTTAGTGCAATATCAAAGCCTCTTTGCAATCTACTCTTAAAAGATGCACGCTTTGACTTTAATGAATCATGTCTTAAAGCATTCAATATGCTTAAGCAAAAGCTTGTAGAAGCCCCTATTCTGCAATCACCTGATTGGTCGAAGCCTTTCGAGATCATGTGTGATGCGAGTGATTATGCCGCTGGGGCGGTTTTGGGACAGCGGGTCGATAAGAAACCCGTTGTGATCTTTTATGCTAGTAAGACTTTTTCAGAAGCTCAAATGAATTACACTACTACTGAAAAAGAGTTGTTAGCCGTGGTTTTTGCTCTTGATAAGTTTAGGTCATATATTTGGGGGCATTCTAAGGTGATAGTATTTTCAGATCATAGTGCCTTAAGACATTTGTTGACTAAGAAAGAGACAAAACCGAGGTTGCTTAGGTGGATTTTGCTTTTACAGGAATTTAATCTAGAAATCCGGGATAAAAAGGGGTCAGAAAATGTAGTTGCCGACCATTTGTCTAGAATTATCCCTCCGCCGTTCAACCCTTCTGATGTGATTAAGGAAAGCTTCCCGGATGAAAGTTTATTTGAGGTTTCTAAGGTTCCTTGGTACGCAAATATAGTTAATTACCTAGCTGTTAAAAAGCTTCCGGATTTTTGGTCCAAGCAACAAAGGAAATACTTCTTCTCCCAGTTGAGGCATTATTTTTGGGAGGATCCGGAACTCTATAAGGTGTGTGCTGACCAAGTCATTAGGAGATGTGTTCCTGACCATGAGCATATGGACATATTGGCTCATTGCCATTCTTATGCATGTGGTGGTCACTTTGGTGCTACGAAAACTGGGCATAAAGTTCTGCAAAGCGGTTTCTTTTGGCCGACTATCTTCAAGGATGCCCAGTCTTTTGTAAAAGCGTGTATTCGTTGCCAACAAGTTGGAGGGATTTCAAGGCGTGATCAAATGCCTATGAATCCCATACTTGTTGTTGAGATCTTTGATGTGTGGGGTATTGATTTTATGGGACCATTCCCCACTTCCCATGGCAATGTGTACATTTTAGTGGCAGTTGATTATGTATCTAAGTGGGTGGAGGCTGAAGCTACTCGAACAAATGACCATAGTGTAGTTCTTAAGTTTGTTAAGAAGAATATCTTTGCTAGACATGGAATTCCTAAGGCTATCATTAGTGATGGGGGTTCTCACTTTAAGCACTTTAGATTTGGGAAATTATTGAAACACTATGGAGTTAATCATAGGATAGCTACCCCTTATCACCCACAGACTAGTGGACAGGTTGAAGTATCTAATAGGGAGATTAAGCGAATTTTAGAAAAGACCGTTCGTAGTGATAGGAAAGATTGGTCCTTGAGGTTAGATGATGCATTGTGGGCATATAGGACGGCTTTTAAGACTCCTATTGGTATGTCACCGTATAAGTTGGTATATGGAAAGGCGTGTCATTTACCGGTTGAGATCGAGCATAGGGCTGAATGGGCAATTAAGACTGTTAATCTGGATTTAGAGAAAGCGGGTAGTTCTAGGAAACTTCGATTATCTGAATTGGATGAGATTAGACGTGATGCTTATGAGAGTTCTAGGATTTATAAGGAGAAAACTAAAGCTTTTCATGATCGACACATCACCAAGAAGTCCTTCTTGGTTGGTCAAAAAGTTTGGTTATTCAATGCTAGACTTAAGCTTTTTCCTGGAAAGTTGAGAAGTAAATGGGCGGGTCCATGCGTTGTGACTCAAGTCTCTCCATACGGAGCCATTGAAATAAAAAATATGGCGGGTGGAGAGCCTTTTAAAGTTAATGGACACCGTTTGAAGCCGTATGTTGAGTTAGAGAGTGATCAGATGGAAACGGTGGATGTGGTTTACTTGGAACCAATCCAACCGTCTCAATAGCTCATACGAGTTATGTCTGGCTGAAGACGGTAAACTTAGCGCTTCGCGGGAGGCAACCTGTGGTTTGTGGAACTTTGTGGGTGTGTTCACTACAAACCCTCACGAGACAAAACTCGTCCAGTCGGGCTACCGAGTGGTTTAAAGGCTTGTTGCATACGCTAAATGCAACCGTGATTCCTACGAAAGTGAGTTAGGTTTTTGTTTTTTGTGTGAGTTTGTCAAATTGATTTTTAACCAAAATTTCAATTTAAAGTTTTTGCATTAGGGACAATGCAATGCTTTAAGTTGAGGGGGGGTTGGCACATGTGTTACATGTTTTTGTGTGAAATTTTGGTCAAAATGGGTTAAAATGTGATTTTTGGGAAAAATTGAAAATTTTTAAAATTTTAAATCACATTATAAGAGTCTTGTGCTAATTAGATGTGGAAGTTTCTTCTACATATATGTTTGTTGAGTGTTTGCAGATTCTAAAGATTAGTTTGTGGATGATTTATTGGAGCAAGCTAGAAGATTTGGCCATATTTATCAGGTGCACCCGATTCCATTGTATAATTTGGTTATTAAATTGATTTGATTGTTTGCATGTAGTTAGGCATATGTATAATTAGATGATCAAACCACGCCGGTTGAATTCCCTTTACTTACCTTTGCTTAGATCGAGTAGAAAGTTTGAATAAATAATATGAAATATAATAATGTAATAGTTGGGTTAGGACATTTAGAATTGATCTTATTCGGCTCGCCACCCGCGCACGGTGGCCTTCGAAAAGAGTTGGAGAACTGTCATAATTATTGGTGGTAGTCATATGCTGGGCTTGCCTATCTGATTCGTCACCCGCGCAAGGTGATACTTTAGTTGTTAGCATGGGTCAGACGCCAATTTTTATGATGGACAGCATTGCACTTAGCTGGGACAATTTTAGGTGAAATAACCCAATCCTTATATTATTGTAAGGAAATTAGAAAGATTAGTTTAATTTAGTGCATTGTATAATTATACTATGTGGTAGGTAACTCCATCATGTGATGTACCAGTAGGCACGAAGTATAACTGTTCCCATTTAAATAAACAGACTTAATTAACCGGTTCTCATGTGCCAATGTGTCGTAGTATGCACCTATAGGATAGATATTCATTTTTCTGAATAATTGGTCTTTATATCAACCTTAAAAGGAGTGTATAAAGCGTTCGGGATGACTTGTATAAGAAACGGTCTCGAATGGCTAAGAAAGAGAGAGCTTATGTGTGATGTGAAAAAGTGAAAAAAAAAAAAAAAGTGAAAAAAAAAAAAAAAGTGAAAAAAAATGAAGAAAAAAAAAAGTGGAAGTATGTAAGATAAAGTATGATGGCTTATGATGTGCTCTTATGGTATGAAAACTCTAATGTCATAAAAGGTGTACGATATTCTCACCTCTTGTTTTAGATTAATGTTTATATTGATTATAGGTGTGTAATAGGTACGTTGGACACATGGTTAATTATATGAAATATAAAGTAAATGGAATCAATGGGAATGGTTATGCTAAGTGTTTAAGAAGGATAAAAATATTGGTAATCATTTTGGATTATTTGTCATGTAGGATGGTTATTAGTGTATTAGGTTGAATGTGATCTTTTTGATGAAATTTCAATAGTATGATTAAAAATTATGAAATTAACATGCTTGTATATTTTTATTTTATTTTTACTTGGGACACGTAAAAGGTTAAGTTCGAGGGGAGTTAATCGGTGTATTTTGCATACACCTCATAGCATGTTAATTTAGTATATTTATATATTTATTTTTCGTTATATATATACTTTGAGTGTGTTTTGTGATTATGTAGGTTACGAGTGAAGTGGAATAAAAATGGACGCTTAATTAATTTTTTGGAGAAAAGACATTGTGAGCGCCGATTAATGAAGAAAAAATATTGAAGAAAAAGATTTGAGCGTGTCGTAATATTTTCGGTCATCTATTATTTGTTCGGGCTTCGTTCGAGCAATTATTAATGTTGGGCTATTTTTATTTGGGACAAAGCTATTATATTTCAAAAGAAAAAAAAAATAATAAAAAATAAATTATTAGCCCATGGCCCAATTGACCAACCGACTATTGCAAGTATAAAAGAAAGGATTGAATTCACAAAAAAAGGTGGTGCGTTTTTGATTTAGGCCGCAAAGAAGGATCGAAAAAAAAGAGAATCTTTTGGGATTTCCTTCTCACATTGCACGTTAGCCGAGGAACCTATATTATAAAGAAAAAAAAAAGAATAGGTGTTGGTGGCGTTAGAAAAAAAAGAGAATGTTGATCAATAGTAAGTGGGTCGGTTGCATCGCGATGTCCGGCTAATCTTGTTGTAATTCCTTCCGGTAACTTTATTTATGGTTTGATTATTACTTTTGGGTTATCATATTTCCATTACATTGATTTATGATTTATTTATAAATTATTTTTATCGATTTAATATTATGTTTAATTATTTGTGTGAGACAATTTATTGTTAGTTAACGATTCATACTTATTTTATTTAGTAAAAAAAAAAAAGATGATCGTATAATCAACATAAGTTGTACCTAAATAAATTATTAAAGCATAATTATTGGTTGGGTTAATATAAGATTTATTATTGCGAGTTGTTGATGAACATAATAAATGCCGACATTAATTCATTCATATTAAGTCAAAATAATCTTTGTAATCGGTTCTAAAAAGTTTCAATAATCCATAAGTGTGACCAACCATAAATATTAGGAGCTGGAAGGGATTACATTTTTCTTTTAATTGTTTACATCCTTATTTTATTTTTCTAGCTTTACTATTAGCTTAATAATTATTTTTAATTTTAAATCAGCATTTTTATTATCAAAAGTATTTTAGTTGTCAGATTTCAAAACCAAAATCTTTATTGATCAGTGATCACCTCAAAACTTAAACTAAAACCACATAGTCCTCGTGGATCGATACCCATTTACCCTATCTAATATAAGGTAATTAGGTTTATTTTTGACCGGTACTTCGACGCCGATCAGCGACGCATGCTTCAAGTGTGGTCTTCCTGGCCATCACATGAAGGACTACCGAAAGGGCGAGATGGAGGGCACATCGGGACATGCTGATACCAAGCTGCCTCCGACTACTGGACTCGTTTACACGACATCTCGCGATCAAGCCAACAAGTCTACAGGTATCATCACTGGAATCTCGTATAAGTATGGTCAAGCTGCATGTGTTTTATTTGACACGGGTGTTACTCACTCGGTCATTTCTACTGCTTATGCTAAGAATGTTAGGATACTCCCCATGCCACTAGAGAATATACTGAATAATTCCACACCTTTAAGAGACTCTGTGCGCATAACCCATGTGTACAAGAGCCTTCCCCTAGAATTTGATGACAAGATTCGTCCTGTTGATGCACTTCCGCTGGACATGAATGATTTTGACATGATATTGGGCATGGACTGGCTATCCAAGCATCATGCTACCATAGACTGCCATTCATATCGAGTCATCTTCGGAGATGTTAATGCACCAGAGTACATTCACAACGGGTTCGTACCAGGAAGGTCTGTACAAATCATATCAACCCTGCAAGCACGTGCATTACTTTCACATGGTTGCGAGGGCTATCTAGCTACTGTTCATGACATGGATGCTGAATCACCATCAATTTAGAATCAGCCGATAGTGTCATAATTTATAGATGTATTTCCAGAAGAACTTCCGGGCATACCATATGCACGTAAAGTAGAGTTTAATATCGAGCTCATCCCAAGAGCTGAGCCGATTTCCAAGGCTCCTTATCGCATGGCTCCCATAAAATTGAAGGAGCAAGAGGATCAATTGCAAGAACTTCTGGAACGAGGCTTCATTCGACCGAGCGCATCTCCATGTGGCGCACCGGTCTTATTCGTTAAGAAGAAGGACGACAGTATGCGTCTTTGCATAGATTATCGCGAGCTCAACAAGATCACCATCAGGAATAGATATCCTCTACCACGCATAGATGATCTGTTTTACCAACTCCAAGGGACCAAACATTTCTCCAAGATTGATCTGAGGTCGGGCAATCATCAGCTACGGGTTAAAGGGCAGGACAACGTCAAGACTGCTTTCCGTATACGTTATGGCCACTACGAATTTGTAGTCATGCCATTTGGCCTTACCAATGCTCTAGCAGTGTTCATGGATTTGATGAACAGAATCTTCCATGAATTTCTAGACAAGTTCATCATTGTCTTCATTGATGACATTCTGGTATTCTCTAATTCCACGGAGGAACACGAAGACCATCTTCGTACAGTGTTACATATTCTTCGCCAGAAGTAGCTGTCTGCTAAATTCTCCAAGTGTGAGTTCTAGTTAGACAAGGTGGCATTCTTAGGTCACATTGTATCAGCAGAAGGAATCACTATGGATCCAACAAAGGTTGAGGCTATTACCAAGTGGCCAAGACCGACATCAACGACTGAAGTTCGCAGTTTCCTAGGCTTAGCTGGTTACTACCCTAGGTTCGTGGAGAACTTTTCCCGTTTAGCACTAACATTGACCAAAGTGATGCGGAAAGGGGAGAAATTCGTCTGGACTGAAGAAAGAGAGAAGAGCTTTGAAGACCGAAAGTAGAAGTTACTATATGCACTGATTCTTACTCTCCCATCTGGTACAAGTGGATTTCAGATCTATAGTGATGCATCGGGGAAGGGACTTGGTTGTGTTCTCATGCAACATGGGAAAGTGATCTTGTACGCTTCACGGCAGCTTAAGCCTTATGAGGAAAGCTACCCCACATATGACTTGGAACTTGCAGTAGTCGTGTTTGCATTGAAGATATGGAGGCACTACTTGTATGGAGAATCATGTGACATTTTCACGGACCATAAGAGCTTGAAGTACATCTTCACTCAACGTGAATTGAACATGAGACAGAGGAGATGGTTAGAACTGTTGAAGGATTATGAGATCAATCTATAGTATCATCCCGGAAAGGCGAATGTAGTGGCAGATGCACTTAGCAACAAGTCCGGAATAATAAAAGGCATTAAAATTGAGGAGGAAATTATAAGAGACTTGGAGCGATTAGACATTGAAATCATGGTACGTGGATAGCACGGTCACTGGGCTAATCTTAGAGTGGAACCCGGGTTACTCCCTAAGATCAAGGAAGCTCAGAAAGATGATGGTGAAATCTGGGCGATAATTCAAAATTTGGAGAAGCAGACATAATTTTGAGTAGACGTAGACGGTATCTTATGGCAGGGCACGAGACTTTGTGTTCCTGATGATCATGAAATCTTGGAAGCATTGTTAGCTGAGACTCATAGCTTCCCATTCTCTATTCATCCTGGTTCAACCAAGATGTACCATGACATCAAGCAATACTTTTGGTGGAGTGGTATGAAACAGGATGTTGCGACTTACGTCTCCAAATGTCTTACCTGCCAACAGGTTAAGATCGAGCATCAGCGATCTGGCGGTCCTACAACCGTTAGATATTCCATAGTGGAAGTGGGATAAGATCGCCATGGATTTTGTTACCGGTCTTCCGGAGACAAAGAGGAAGCACGATGCGATTTGGGTTATCGTTGATCGACTTACCAAGTCAGTTCATTTCTTACAGATCCGCAAGGAAGATTCGATCAGTAAACTCGCTGATACTTACAAGAAGGAAATCATGAGACTTCATGGTGCTCCATCCAGCATCGTCTCAGACAGAGATCCTTGTTTCACTTCGTGATTCTGGAGAAGTCTGCAGAAAGCTTGGGGTACAAAACTTAAGCTTAGTACCGCTTTTCATCCTCAAACAGACGGGCAATCGAAGCGAACGATTCAGACATTAGAAGACATGTTGAGGGCATGTGCGTTAGAATGGACAGGAGATTGGGACGATTACATATGTCTGGTAGAGTTTGCATACAACAACAGTTGGCACGCAAGTATTAAGTGTGCTCCGTTCGAGATGTTGTATGGGAGAAAGTGTCGCGCCCCAAGCTGCTGGGATCAGGTTGGTGAGCGAACACTTGAAGGACCAGAAATGATAGAGTTGACCAACGAGAAGGTCGCAGTAGCTAAGCAAAAATTGCAAGAAGCACGGTAACGTCAGAAAAGTTATGCCGACAAGCATTGATGTAGTGTTTTTCGTACACGTTTTAGGAAAAACGCGCATGAAAGGCAAGTATTAAGTCTTACGCTTTTGGAAAAACGTAAAACCGAATAAATGCGGGTTCGTTCTCGAAGGAGGTGTGTGGATTAATGTGCCAATATATAAAATCAAGTTTGGATTAGTGACGTTTTTGGTTTAAAGAGAGAAAAAGTAAAGACGAGCTACGACTACGATTACACTACGACGTAATGACGTAAAACGCGAACGTAAATACGTAAAACGCGACGAAATTAAAAATTAAACCTAAAAATTAACTAAAAGATTAAACTAAGTCTAAAATAATATAAATAAGAATAAAAATCCAACAAAAATATTTTAAAACCTTTTATTAATTAAATATTCAATTTTAAATGCTAATTAAAGCCCTAAAATTAAATATAATTAAGAAAAAGCCCAAAATATTATTTTATTGAACTAATAAATCACTTATATTATTTAAGGACTAAAAACTATTTTTCCTAAATTTTCAAAACTATTTTTCTATTTTTAAAACACTAAAAACTATTTTTAGTCTAAAATAATCTAAAAAATAATAAAATAATGCCAAAATTAATTTGACAATTTTGAAAATCCTAAATTACACTAATGAACAGTATAAATTTGAAAAAGTTTGAAAAAGTAAAATTTTGCACTAAAAGACAAAACAGTTTAATAATTAAACCCTAATTAAACTAATTTAATTATAAAAAAAAATTAAAAAGTGAACAGTAATAAACTTTTAAACTAAAAATCTTAAAACAATTTTCTTAATCTATGAAAAATATTAAAAATGAAAAATATGACTTTTTACCACTAAAAGACAAAAACAGAATAATAAAAAGTTAATTAAAAATGCAATTTAATCTAAAAAATACTTAATGAACAGTAAAATAAAAAGTAATTAAACAGAAAAATCAAGAATAAAATAAGAAAAATAATGAAAAAGATTTGAAGACCTAAAACCTAAATAAGGTCACTAAAGACAAAAAACTAAGAAGATGAAAGTGACATCTCAAGGACTTTTGTCCAGTAGCACAGCAGGGGAAACTAAAGTGCTACCAGTGGGAACTTGGTTCCCACTGTTTTAACAGAAAATGGGAACTGGTGCTTTTTGGACGTGTATCTTGAGTTTTGCTTGGAGTTTCTTGGTAACAAAGGCACCCCTACACTCAGTGGAGTGTAGGGAGTCTATAAAAATTATAAAAAACACAAGCTATTCACAAAAATCACACAAGAAATAGCACATTGCAGTTACTGTTACTATAAGGGGGGGGGGTCTGTGGTGATGTTGCTGATGCACTTGACACACAAATGAGTTTCAAAGGCCAAATATTTGATCAAAATCTCACCAACTCATATTTAAACTGATCACAATCCTAACTTAACCTATATTCTAACAATCATGCAAGAATTGATGGGCAAATTCCCACAATACAGTCAATCAAGCCACTTTCTGTTTTAGCTAGTGAATTCCATGTTTAACATGCAAACTTGCTATTACTTGCCACTAAACTGAAATAAATGAAATTTAATACCACAACTAACCTAATGGAGTCTATGCAGATTACTTTTAGGCCAAATATTTGTCAAACTCTTAATCTAAAAAGTAGATCCAAACACCCCCTTAAAATCAGAAATCTAATTTTTACCAACCAAATGCTTACCAAATGGGCTTAAACTGATTCAAATCTACTCTAACACGCTTATGAAGCCTTTACAAGCAATTTCACAAATAGGGTTCAAGCCTGGGATACATGGGCTGATGCCGTCTATTTGGGTTGTTAAGAGCTTATGAGGGCTTCTGAAAGTGTAGAGATAGCTTGTTGGAGGAATCCAAGTGGACCCTAAGCTTACAATGTCTTCAAAGGATGGAAATTATGAAAGATGCAATGGAGAGGACTTGCTTCTTCAAACCCTGCACAAAACACCACACAACCAGGAAGAAATCACAAGTAGCAAAGGCTACAAGCTTTTGGCTTGTAGCTTTTGCTACAGTAAAATAAAAAAATGAAACAAAGATTTTCTGAAAAATCTTGGAAGACTTGGAATTTGGACCTACCAAGAACCTTGATGCAAAGTTATTCAAACTTGAAATGAATGTTATGGATCCACTATCACTTCACCATAACACTGGTCTTACCTTTGAAAAACCTTTTTTCAAGAATCCAAAAAAAACATTAATTTTCTGAAAATAGCTTAATAAATAAACCACATAAAAGTTTTATGCTGAGTTGACAATAAATGTAAAGTTTATACTAATAAACTGAAAAGAGAAATGGAACACAGCCTTTTGCATAAAATTAATTTTTCATTTTCATTAATCAACTAAAAATTTTACAAAAGAACTGAAACAAAAAATACTAAGCACAAGTTGCTTGTATTTATACTAGTCTAGGGATCATTCTAGAATACAAGATTAAATAATACATAAAAAAGGAAAACCCTAAACCCTAATTTGAAAATTTCCAAGAATGCCCTTTTGCTTGATTTCAAAATCTTGGTCAAAGTAAGCCCCATGTGGTGCTAGCTGGATTGGAAGTTGATGTTTTGTGATCATAGTCGTTCATATACTCCTTTGGGACCAAGTTTAAGTTTGTATCCGTTGATTGGCTGCAAGATTCTTCTTTTGCTATTTTTTTTGAAGCAGGGTAGTCCCGTGTGGGGTCCAGGGGTTTGCTGGATCGAATATAAAGGTGGGGTTGGGTGAAGGGCATGGTTAATTATGTATCTGGAAAGTTAAGGGTAAAAACCCTTTGATTTCGATTACATAGTAATTAGGGTTCTTAGGTGATATGGGGCGAGTTTTTAATCTGGGTTAAGGGGTGAGTTATGTTTGCCGCCCAAAATAATTAATATAAAAATCTGTTTAAACAAATCTTTAATATTAATTTGGTAAGTGGAAAAATGAGGTGGAAGGGTGATGTGGAGGGTGGAGTTGAGGTGGCAATTTGTGAGTGGTGGATTGAGGTTTCTTGTATGGGCAATAACAGCCCCTTGTCTTCCCATATATGTTCACTTTGCATAAAATACCCCAAAACGTTTTTCCTTTTATAATAACTTTAGGCAGTTGGCATGTTTAGTCCTTCCAAGTTAAAGTCATGGAAACAAGGACTAAACTTGTGAATTTTGAGATCTTCAAGGGCCAAACATGTACAATCTTGAAATTTGAGGACCATACTTGTAATATTTTAGATTTACAAGGGCCAAAAGTGACAAGTCTTCAAAAGTAGAGGGACCCATCTTGCCAATCTTCAAAACTTCAAGGGCATTTTTGTAAATTCCAAACTTGGGCCCGGTTTCTTGTGCGGCTTCGTTTCCCGTGTTCGTTTTTGCTTCATTCTTGTAATCTTTTGGTGAATTCACGATATCCGTACCTGAAATACACAATGAACAAACACAGGCATATTTTTGGGTATTTTAATGATATTTTAAGCGTTTTAAGCCCGATTTGGACGATGAGACTATGTATAAATACAGTCTCATCACTCCCCCATACTAAACCATTGCCGTGTCCCCACGCAATGCTAGAATTAAGTATCATAGAACTTCCAAAATTCATTTTATGATGACTTTTATTGAAGACATAAACTTTAATAAACTACTACATGTGTTTTAGACATAATGTATTGTTTTCATCACGATTAAGTGACTTTTGGGATTATAGAACAAGAACACGTGAATGCTTCGTTAGAAATAATTTCGTCGTCCTCGATTTTCACCCAATTCCATGCTAAGCGTGTAACGAGATCATTGTTATTATAAGTTAGCAACACGTTCATATCTCATGAGTGTTAATTACGAACCTAAACTCCTTTATTCCTACTTGGTATCTCTTATATTTTATTTTGTCTTAATGATCACGAGGATACATCATTGACTTATGCGTGAATAGAGATTAAGTCTAAAAATAGAGTTTTAACGGTGTAACCAAAATCATTAAATTAATAATTCATCCTAATAGACAACGATGTCAAAAAATTAAGTCAACAAGAAGGATCGATAAACACGATTTTATAACGGTTTTGAACATGAGACTTATTACCAAGACTTTTATACGCCCCCTAACGGAAGGGCCTTATTATCTTTGGTTTACCTCCATCTTTTATTCAACTTCGCCATGAAGCTTTTATTATGACTTCGGTCTTGCCTTGCCTTTTATTATCCGCCTCATCGGTGGTTTTATTAGCCAAAGACGTATATCCTCACGCTAAGGCGAATTTTGGATCTTTAAAGCTTCGAAGATTAAGGCTTGATTCACTTTTAATTTGGGCATAGATTTTTCGGCCTTGTGAGCTTCAAATTTTTTGCTTAATTTAGGTGAGCACTTGAAATCTTATTATTAGGTGAAGCTTTCGATTATTCGGGTGCCAATACTTCAAAACCGTGACGCTGGCGATACCTTAATGTTTTCCCAATTTAATTACATGGAAGCTACTAAAATAAATTAGAAACCAACAATATTGACTAAACCGCCAAATCAGTATTTATTAACAATTATTTATGCAAAAGTGTTGGGAGAATAAGCTAATAATTACTACACATAAGATCGTGACGATTACGAGACTTATAAATAACTCTATCATTTCTCGTCCTCATTTAAGAGACTTAGCCTAAAAAGTTAAGGAATCGAAGCTAAGTGCTCAACACGCACGGTCGAGTCAAAAATTACTCTCGTTCTCACCATCGGAAAACCTACATTCGTGTCTTAAACACTTATGAAAAACTAGAAAAATTTTAAAATTTGGCCATTTTTAGCCTTATTTGCAAAAAAAAACGATAACAAAAAGATGAAACTTGGATTGCGTGTTGACGTAAGAAAGGTGAAGTATCTACTCACCCCCCCATACTAAAACTAAACATTGTCCTTAATATTTCGAGTCTAGGGGTGTAAACCCCCCCATACTAGAGACGAAGTCGAATGCTTAATCTCGAGCATGGAAAGGGTAAAACGAATAACCTAAAAGCCGTTTATGAATTATGCTAGTAAGATAAAGGTTAGAACATAAAAGGATAGCATCGGATATCGGAATCTCCAAAGGCAACGATCGAAGCTCGAGTGATCCGTAAAACGAAAACGAGAGGTTTAAATGATGACGATGAACCTAATGAATCACAATCACAAACAACCACGGAACAAAGGTTGGAAGAGCACAAGTCCCCTCGTTACGTTAACTAAGGAAGCGATAATATTTACAAGGATAAGCATGAGAATCCCCCACGAGGCACCTTGTTTTTGATAACCGAGTCAAAAGCTCGACTCGAATCCCCATAATTGTGATCATTTAGGGATAATCTAGGTTTGGTCATTTTTGGTGGGGCTTACATGATAAACAAGGCCCAAAAGTACATGGAGTACTTTAAAAACCCGATACACGAATACCGGGGTCAAAGATAGCGTCCTCGTTTCCGGATGAAAGACGAAACAACGCTACTTCAACACAAACCCCAATGGGGTAGAAGAAAATAGATAAGAAGTAGAAAGGTGGGGCAATGGGTAAGTCAACAACATGAGCTACTCGAGGTAGACTCACACCAAGCAAACGAAAAGATTTTCCATTTTTTGCATCGGTGGAAGACCGAGATTTCCCTTTACAAGCAATTCCGGGATCGTAAATCTCGTCCTCGGTGGAGAAATGGGAGGGAACGTAAGGGGCTTCCCCCACACTAAAACCACACACACCATCGTCAAAAGGAGTAGACGAGGTGGTAGCACTCATAAAACGCGGTGATGACGGAGTTAAACATGTAGAAAATTCTTTTAAAACATTTTTAAAATCTTTTCCTTTTTCATCGTTCAAAAACTCTTTATGAAAACCCGATCTGATAATGTCGAAAATATTTGGCGTGTCAAATTAAAAATTAGTCGCGCTAAAAATCCTCACATTTAAGTCGTGGTTAGGGGGTGGTGGATTGTATAAATTCTCAAAACGTCGATCAACAAAGAACACCGCCCCCTCGGGGTCTACATACTCGTCATCCTCATGAACGTCGATCTCATCGATTTCTTCATCAAAGATAGGATTGTCAAACCAAGGTTTGTCATTCCCCTCCTTGAGTATCTTAGAAACTCTCTCGAAAAGATCACGATCAAGCACGAAACCATCATTCTTTTGTGGGGATCGTTGATAAGTTAGATCCTCACGAATGTGGTAAACGTCATTCTCAAATGAGGAGTGTTGATTAGGTAACTCCTCGAGAATTGGATTCTTAGTGGTCACATGAGTTGGTTCGTCATCGAAAATAAGACGTTCCAACTCATTAAGTTCATCCTCGATTTTGGAAAGATCGACCTCACTCATAGGTGGAAGTGAAGGCATAAGAGCTAGCTCTCGTTCAATGATTTCCTCAATCTCCGGATCAAACTTATAATCATCGTACTTCACATGTTTCTTCTTAGGAGAATCAAAAATAGCATGTGGATTTCGAAGTACATGATCAATTTCGGCAAAATCGCCATCGTCATCGTCAAAGAAAGAGTCGATGTGAGCACTCACAACCATGGTCTTACAAGTCGAATGACTATGCTTAGGTGACTTTTCTAAGACGAGAGGATCGATGTCGATAAACCCTTTAGCCTCAACGGGTGTTGGGATAGGCAAAGGAGGCACTTCGATGGAGTTAGAAGTTGAAGCCTCAAAGACGTGGTCCTTCGAAGGTGGTGAAGACGAGCCCATATTGGTCTTTGTCGTGATGGCACTAACGTCGCCCTTCGGAATTGGTGGTTTACTTGTTTCGCTAAAAACATCCAAAAGTGAGTTTTCATCCATAAATTTACACATACCCTTTTGAATTAGGTACACGTAGTCTTTATCATTAAAATCATCATCTTTAAAACCGTTTTTCTTAATTCTTTCAAAATATGCATTAAGCTTCATTCTTTCCGCTAAAGTGAACATTTTAAAATTATTAGTATTTGAATCATTAGGTTTTGAAACCTCGGTTTTTTCATTCTCATTAAATCCTTGGGATTTTCTAGCGAAAAATTCTATTTTCTCATCCCCATATCTCATAGTAAGTCTCTCCTCGTGAACGTCGATTACGGTTCTATCCGTCGATAAGAATGGTCGGCCTAAAATAATGGGACATTTAGGGTCACACTCGTAATCAGAAATAACGAAATCCGCGGGAAAAACAAACTTTCCAACTTTGACATAGACATCCTCGACTATTCCAATTGGTATTAAAGGTGTACAATTTGCTAGCTCGATTGTCATGTTCGTGGGGGTAAGTGAAGGCAATCTCATCAATTTCCAAAGAGTATGAGGCATGAGATTAATGCTAGCACCTAAATCGGCAAGGGCTAAACATCCCTCAATCTCGGAAAAATCACAAGGTAGTAGAAATTGGCCCGGATCCTTTTCCTTTCTCGGCATACGCCTTTTGGGTTTTTTTAAGAAGGATTGAAGCACAAGTTTCTTCAAGGGTTACTTTGGTAAGGTCGAAAAAGCTCTCTTTTTGAACCGTGGATGGAATTTGAGGTACATGAGGGTGTGCACTCTTTTCCTTGGTCGCCACGTTCACCCCATCGACTTTAGAACAAGAAGTCGTCTTAGAAGTCGAGGGTTGAGAGGGATAAACAACACGTAATCCTTCAAGGTTAGGGGTAATCACACGACCTTTCTCACGAGACGAGGCGGCTTTACATTGCTCCTTCGGATTTGCAACGGTGTCACTAGGTAACGAACTCGATGACGCACCCGAGGACTTGTTCATTATGGCCGAAAACATCTTTTTTATGTCAATTTGCCCTTGTTCAATCTTCGTGTTTTTCAATTTCAAAGTATTTGTAAAGTCGTTTTTCAAAGTACCAATTTCTCCCTCTAATCGTCTCATATTAGCCTCATTCGTTTTCATGTAATTTTGAAAATCGTTTGACGAACTATTTTGATTAGAATTAAAGTTCCCTTGGTTTTGATTACTTCTTTGAAAATTTCCTTGATTCCCACTTGAAAAATTGTTTCCTTGATTGTTGTTGTTTGAAAAATTCGAGTTTTGATTATTATCTCGATTTTGCCAAGTTATATTACGACCTTGATTATAACCTCCTTGATTTTGATTCGAAAAATTTCCTTGTTGATTGTTTCCTTGAAAATTATTTCGGTTTTGATTAAAATTGTTGCCTTGGTTATAATTGCCTTGTTGTGATGGACCCGCGTTATTTTGATTTTGAAAATTGTTGTTTCCATTTAACGCACTCACATTCGACGTTTGGCCATTCGTAGCCGCACACTCGTAATAATTATGAGGTCCACCACAAAACGTACACGATGTCTCAACCGCTTTCACCGTAGCGGGAGCGTCTTTCTTTTGCATCTCAACGAGAAAAGACGTAAACACATTCGTCAACTTGTCTACTTTCGCATCAACCCTCTCAATGTCGCGATTAGAACTACTAACATTGGTGACATTGGCAAAACTCGGTGCGTTGCGGAGTTGGTAAACCTTGGATCGGTTTTCGATAATTATCAATGCATCTTTCGGAGTCTTACACAAAAAGTTGCCACCGGCGGCGGAATTCAACGAATCTTGTTCTTGAAAATTAAGACCGTTGTAAAACGTATCGATTTGGTGTAACTCGGAAAAACCATGGTGAGGACATTGCCTAAGCAATTCCTTAAAACGATCCCACGCGTCTCTAAAAGATTGATTCGGTTTTTGCTCAAATTTCGTAATCTCGTTTTTGAAAAACGTTGTCTTAGACGGTGGGAAAAAATAATTAACGAACTTGGAGACGAGATCCTTCCACGTAGTTATGGAATTAGGTGGCTCTTTCTCGTACCAATCCTTGGCGGCACCATCGATCGAGTACGGAAAAAGCATAAGCTTGACGACATCGGTGTCGACGTTCTTAAACTTGCTCGTGGCTAAAAGACGATCAAAATTCCGATTATGGTCGTGAGGATTATCGGCTTCACGACCTCGAAACTTCGTAGCTTGGATTAACGAAAGCATTCCGCTCTTTATCTCAAAATTCTCCGCTTCGATAGCGGGAATTACGATCGCGTCTCCATAACCCTCGGTGGGCGCTTGGAGCAATTCCATCATCGAACGATTGTCGGCCATCTCCTCTACGGTTTCTTCAACAACGATATTAGGAACGTCGGTTTCTAATTCTCGTCTACGTCGTCGATTCCTTCGATTACGATTGCGTCGATTCGAAGCTTCGCTAGAATTGGAATAATCCTTCGATCGAGTGCGCATGCACTAAGCGTAGAATGGGTGGTAGCAAAGAAGATTCTTTTTGCGGATTTTCGATTCTTCAATTTTTTTTTGGTTTTTGATTGTTTTTTTATTTTTTTGGATTTTTGAATGTATTACGTAGACACAAATCTACAAATCTCCCCTCGAATCGACTTTCTCGATTAAAGGAGCCTCAAAGAATGAAAACGATCACGTGGAGTGAACGTTCTCGATGACTTTAGAACGTCGGTGGAACACCAAAACGTTCAAGAGGGTTTAATCTTGAAAACACAAGCAAATATAATATACGTAGATAATACTTGGGCGGCAAACCCTCGATTGGCTCTCTTTCTCAAAACACGCACAAGCAAGCGGAGGATACGAGGCGGCGCTAAGCACTTAAGAGCCTTTTTCCCTTAGGTCGTGAAATACAACCGCCTTATACCCACCTTATAGTTTGTGTTAATTGAAATTAAGCCTCACAAAAGTATTTATCTATTTTGCCTTTAAACTTTTGCTTTAGATTCGAATACAATGATCGAGTGATGAAATCCCGAATCAATGTTGCGTTTTCACGCTTTTGGAGTACTTGTATTTTTATTGTTCTTACGTAGATACAATATAGTAATAATATATTCACAAGAAAAACGAAAACCAATATATCTACAATATAGTAAAAGATTGTTTTGTGTTTAATTTAGGAAAATTAAACACGATTTATTTGGATACTATAATATATTAAGGAAAAATAACAAAAATGAGTATGTACGTTTATGTACGCTATCCAAAAATGAAAAGCAAAAATGCACTACTCACACAAACACGATACTAATAATGGCACACTAAAAACACCTCCTCGGCAGCGGCGCCAAAAATTGATGTAGTGTTTTTCGTACACGTTTTAGGAAAAACGCGTATGAAAGGCAGGTATTAAGTCTTACGCTTTTGGAAAAACGTAAAACCGAATAAATGCGGGTTCGTTCTCGAAAGAGGTCTGTGGATTAATGTGCCAATATATAAAATCAAGTTTGGATTAGTGACGTTTTTTGTTTAAAGAGAGAAAAAGTAAAGACGAGCTACGACTACGATTACACTACGACGTAATGACGTAAAACGCGAACGTAAATACGTAAAACGCGACGAAATTAAAAATTAAACCTAAAAATTAATTAAAAGATTAAACTAAGTCTAAAATAATATAAATAAGAATAAAAATCCAACAAAAATATTTTAAAACCTTTTATTAATTAAATATTCAATTTTAAATGCTAATTAAAGACCTAAAATTAAATATAATTAAGAAAAAGCCCAAAATATTATTTTATTGAACTAATAAATCACTTATATTATTTAAAGACTAAAAACTATTTTTCCTAAATTTTCAAAACTATTTTTCTATTTTTAAAACACTAAAAACTATTTTTAGTCTAAAATAATCATAAAAAATAATAAAATAATGCCAAAATTAATTTGACAATTTTGAAAATCCTAAATTACACTAATGAACAGTATAAAATTGAAAATGTTTGAAAAAAGTAAAATTTTGCACTAAAAGACAAAATAGTTTAATAATTAAACCCTAATTAAACTAATTTAATTATAAAAAATAATTAAAAAGTGAACAATAATAAATTTTTAAACTAAAAATCTTAAAACATTTTTCTTAATCTATGAAAAATATTAAAACTGAAAAATATGACTTTTTACCACTAAAAGACAAAAGCAGAATAATAAAAAGTTAATTAAAAATGCAATTTAATCTAAAAAATACTTAATGAACAGTAAAATAAAAAGTAATTAAACAGAAAAATCAAAAATAAAATAAGAAAAATAATGAAAAAGATTTGAAGACCTAAAACCTAAATAAGGTCACTAAAGACAAAAAACTAAGAAGATGAAAGTGACATCTCAAGGACTTTTGTCCAGTAGCACAGCAGGGGAAACTAAAGTGCTACCAGTGGGAACTTGGTTCCCACTGTTTTAACAGAAAATGGGAACTGGTGCTTTTTGGACGTGTATCTTGAGTTTTGCTTGGAGTTTCTTGGTAACAAAGGCACCCCTACACTCAGTGGAGTGTAGGGAGTCTATAAAAATTATAAAAAACACAAGCTATTCACAAAAATCACACAAGAAATAGCACATTGCAGTTACTGTTACTATAAGGGGGGGTCTGTGGTGATGTTGTTGATGCACTTGACACACAAATGAGTTTCAAAGGCCAAATATTTGATCAAAATCTCACCAAATCATATTTAAACTGATCACAATCCTAACTTAACCTATATTCTAACAATCATGCAAGAATTGATGGGAAAATTCCCACAAAACAGTCAATCAAGCCACTTTCTGTTTTAGCTAGTGAATTCCATGTTTAACATGCAAACTTGCTATTACTTGCCACTAAACTGAAATAAATGAAATTTAAAACCACAACTAACCTAATGGAGTCTATGCAGATTACTTTTAGGCCAAATATTTGTCAAACTCTTAATCTAAAAAGTAGATCCAAACACCCCCTTAAAATCAGAAATCTAATTTTTACCAACCAAATGCTTACCAAATGGGCTTAAACTGATTCAAATCTACTCTAACATGCTTATGAAGCATTTACAAGCAATATTCAACAAGAAAATTAAACACTACACAAGATTCTCATACAATCACATAAACACTTCAAGAAGCTACATGATGAGACTGCTTTTATACATGGTCTCATCGTCCAAAACGGACTTAAAATGCATAAAATATCATTAAATATACCAAATATATGCTCGTGTTTGTTACTTGTGTATTTTTAGGTACGGATATTGAGGAAATGGCAAAAGATCACAAGAATCATTCAAAAACGAACACGGGAAACGAAGCCGCACAATGAACCGGGCCCAAGTTTTGGATTTTACAAAAATGCCCTTGAAGAATTGAAGATTGGCAACTTTGGTCCCTCATCTTTGAAGAACTTGTCACAAATGACCCTCTAAATGTCAATTGTACAAGAATGGTCCTTAAAGTTTGAAGACTATACAAGATCAGCCCTTGGAAAATGAAGAATATGCATTTGAAGCCCTTGTTAAAAGTTTTTAAAGGTTTTGTGCCAAAAGTGACAACTTGCCAAAAGTTGTCAAGAGTAAAATGGGCGCTGATGGAATTATTTACAAAGTGGAAAGAAGAGGAAAACTTGGGGACCTAAACTGCCAAACATCCAAACCTCCCCACCCAGTCACCTCTTGACACGTCACCATGACCCACCCATTTACCCAACACCTACCCAAACCCATAACCCTACCCGTCCAAACCCAAGTTTATTTATTAAACCAGGGTCAAATCCCCCAGTCAAACCTCACCCTTTCCCACCAAAACACCTTTTTCAAATACTTTTTACCCAAAAAGGATTAAACCACCCCTAATCCCCTTATAAACCCTAAACCCACCCAGGTCCAATTAACCTTATTTCAAAGGGCTTTTACCCAATTACCTCCAGAAACTTGATTACCCTCCACCTCACTTGATCCCACATCACAAAACGCCACAAGACACACCCATGTGTCTTGTGGGACCCTCCCCTGCCCATCACTTTCACCTCAAAACCCTAAACTCGACCAAACCAACATCCCAGATTCTCCCCTTGGTCCCCAAGTTCAAATGGACAACTAAGATCATCACAAACATCACTCTCCACAGCTAACTCATCACATGGCACAATTTGACCAATTTGAAGATTGAAGACCAAGGGCATTTTAGAGATTTCAGTAACTAGGGTTTTACCTTCTAGTATTTTCCATTTGCTTGTATAAATAGAGACGTATGTGTCTCTATTATCTTTGTTCCAGTTTTTAGCAATCACATTTGTAATCCTTTTTTTATAAATTTATAAAGTTTGGTATTTTTTATATAAATTGTAATTCCTTTTATTAATTTTAAAAAGTTGGTGTGTGTTTGATTGCTAGACTGAGTTCCATATCATTTGTATAACACTTGTGTGTTTGAAGTTGAATTTTTCAAATTTGGTTTTAAAAGGTTTGAGATTTTTCAGAAACTTATGGATTTTGAGAAGTGAAAGTGGACCAAAATCTTTGAGTTTCTGAGAGTTAGGATTGATTTTAAAACGTGTTTAAGTCATTTGGTTACTTGGTTGAGAAAAGGTTTCAAAAAGTTTTCAGAAATCAGAAGTATATTTGTGCTTGTGTTTGTTTCATTTTCTTAGCAGGTTTTTGTTGATTGTTGTTGATCAAGGATCAGCTCAGGCCCCAGCCTGAAAGGAGGTGACTTGGCAGTCACTAAGGGTCCTGGATGTAGGACCCTTGAGGTAGTCTATTGTTTCTTTTTTTCATTTTTCATATTACTGAATTTTATGTGATTTATGTGAAATTGCATGAAATTTGTTAAATGTTGTTTGAGTGACTGATATTGTTTTCTTGTTGGGATATATGCATGTTAGAAGCCTTCTAAATCAGTTTGAGTGTGTTTTGATTAGATTCTATTTAAAAAAAATTTGGTTTTCAAGTTTAAAGGGGTGTTTGGATCTGCTATTTAACTGAGAATTGTGAAAGATTGTTGAGTTAAAAACAGGTTATAATCACTCTATAGGGTAGCATAGGGTTGTGTGTTAGTTTGTTTCTCAGTTTGAACAAGTTTTGAACCAATTTGCAACCAAAAAATGGTCAATAGCATATAAAATCAGTAACTGCCTTGTCTGTATGAATTTTGAGAGATTTTGGCTTAATCTTTTGTTCATTGCTAGATTAAAGGTTGTTTGAGGTTTGAGTATTGCTGGTATGCCATTTACTTTGATTGTATGCAAGTCATAGGCCTTAGAAATTCGATTTGGTGCATGTAACTTGCTTCATTGTTCATCAGATAGCATTTAGGCTTATTCAGTAACTTTTTGGCTTATTTGTGTTTGAATTTTGCTTGCAACCTGCTTGATTTTGTGTTTTATGTGACTCCTTGTGCTCCAAAGAGTACAAGGGTGCCCTTGTTCCATCAAAATCACCACCAAAAATCAGCAATCAAGCTCCTCTTGATTACCTTCACAAGTGAAGAAAGCATAAGTGCTTTGTGTTCATCATAAAGCAGACCTGAACTCGTTTTCATTTCATTCTTGCTTTAATCTTGATTATATTAGAATTGAGTTTGTGTTTTTGTGCTTAAAAGGGTAACAAGATTTGAGTTTTTAAGTTTGAAAAAGAAAAAAAAACACCAAAAAGGACGTGGCCAAGACTCGAACCTGCGCCACTCCTCTCACAACACACACTCCTTACCGTTGCCCTAGGGTCTTTGACTGGTAAGGGTGTGCAAGGTTAAATACTTAAAGTGTTTTTGTCTTGGCTTATCTAAAATAAGCCGTAGCTTATTTGGGCTTTTTCAGCTTATTTAAGTAGCTTATTTGTGATAGCTTATTTTTCCTAGGTTCTTATTAGGGTTTTAGATTTTTCTGTTAAAAAAGTAGATTTTTCCCTTTATTTATTTATTTATTAGGATTATTTTTAGTTTAATTTTTAGAAAGTCATTTAAAAATAGCAAAAAGTATTTTAAAAATCCAAAAAAATAGTTTTTAGGTTTTGATTTATGTTTTTGAGGTTTACATTTAATAAAGTTTTCAAAAAGTCTTATTTTTAATTTTATTTGATTTTAGGGTTTTTAGACAACTTTAAAAATTAATATAAAATTAATAAAAAGGTTTCAGGAACTTTAATTTGCATTTTTATCTTAGTTAGAATATTTAGGATTTTTGGTAATGTTTTAGAATTTATTTCTAAACTTTTTAATTTTAGAATATTTTAATATTATTTTATTACCAAAAATAGAAAGTTTAATTTTTAACTTTTTTTCATTTTTCCTAGATTGTAGACATTAAATTAGGAACTTTGTAACTTTCCAAATATTTTTTAAGCTTTTCATTTAATTTTTAGAATTAATTTAAGATTTAATAGATTTTTATAGTTTTTAAGTGTTTAAAAATAGTTTAATTTTGTTTTAAAATTTTTAAAAATAGTTTTTAGCTTAATTAGGTCATCTTTGAGATTTACAAACTATTAGATCTTGTTTAGGGCTTTTTAATAATTAAAAGTGATTTTTAGGGCTTTAATTAGCATTAAAAAGTCATTATTTAATTAATTAAAAGGTTTTAGCAAGTTTTGATTTTTTGTAAACTCTTAGAATTTTATTGTGGATTTTTAGTAATTTTTAGGAATTTTTAGGTTAAAATTTTAATTTTTGTTGTTTTTAAGGTTCTACGTCTTAACTTTCTAGTAGTGGTTTTTGTTAATTTTTATTTTTACGTCTTCGTCATTTTCTCTTCTCTTTTCTCCTTAATAAAATCAAACATCATTAATCAATTCATTACACAACACACGTGCCTCCTCGAGAGAACGATCCCACTTCATTTGGGTCATAACTTGTGGTTTTCGTAAATCACTCGTTAATACTTACCACTTTTACCTTGTTTTCCTAAACAAGTGTAATTTCTACGACTATCAATTTTTGGCGCCGCTGCCGGGGAGGCGTGTTGTGTTTTGATTGAACCATTGTTGTTTTTTTTATATTAGCCATAATAGTATTTGTATTAGTAGCACTCTACTAATACGTATTATCGGTTTTCGGTTTTTGTGTGAATATTATTACTATATTGTATACGTAGAACAATAAATTCACAAGTACTCCAAATACGTGAGAAATCACAACCTTGATTTGGGAGGTCATTACCCAATCATTGTATTCGAATCTCAAACCAAAGAAAAAGGCAAAAATAGATAAATACTTTCGTGAAGCTTAATCTTGATAATACAAACTATAAGGTGGGTATAAGGCGGTTGTATTTCACGACCTAAAGGAAAAAGGCTCTTAAGTGCTTCGCGCCGCCTCGTTTCCTCCGCTTGCTTGTGCGTATTTGATTTTGAGAGTGAATCGAGGGTTTTGCCGCCCAAAGTATTATTACATATCATATATATTTTCTTGGTTTCATTGATTAAACCCTCTTGAACGATTTGGTGATCCACCATCGTTCTAAAGTCATCGAAGGCGTTCACTCAACGTGATCGTTTTCAATCCTTGAGGCTTCTTTAATCGAGAGATTTGATTAAGGAGGAGATTTGTAGACTTTTGTCTACCTAATACATTCACCAATTTCCAAAAAAAGTTAATACCATCAAAAACAACAAAAAAATTGAAAAACACAAAATACCAAAAAGAATCTTCTTTGCTCGTCTCCATGTTTTACGTGACGTTTATGCTCACTCGTAATCAAGCAAAACGTGCAGGTAGACGAAAGAACAAAACTCCCACTCCAACTCATTCTAGTGAGGAGTCTCCTATTGACGAACCCATTGTACGAGAAGCACCAACCATGGCGAATCGAACTATGATGGAGTTACTTCAAGCACCCACCGAGGGTTATGGAGAAGCTATTGTGATTCCCGCAATCCTTGCGGAGAATTTTGAGGTCAAAACGGGTTTGTTGTCGATGATCCAAAACAACAAATTCCGTGGTGATGAGAAGGACAATCCTCACAACCATATCCGCCAATTTAATCGTCTTACCGCCACGTGCAAATTTAAGGATGTCTCGAATGACTCGATTAAGATGATGCTTTTTCCGTATTCCTTAGCAGGGCCCGCTAAAATTTGGTTACAGAAAGAGCCACCCAATTCTATATTGACGTGGAAGGATCTCGTTTCAAAGTTCGTGAACCAATTTTTTCCGCCCTCTAAGACTACGCATTTGAAAAATGAGATTTCTAAATTTTCACAAGAATCAAATGAAAGTTTTTCTACGGCTTGGAATAGGTTTAAGGAGATGTTACATGAATGTTCTCATCACGGTTTTTCCGACTTGCACCAAATCGACACGTTTTACAATGGACTTAATGATCATGAAAGAGATTATTTGAATGCCGCCGCGGGTGGTAATTTTTTATGTAAAACGGTTGAAGAAGCTTTGGTCATAATTGAGAATAGGTCTAAGGTTTATAGCCCTCGTAACACACCGAGTGTTGCCAAAATGAGCTCATCATCGTCTCGTAGTATCAATGCATTACATGATGAAGCAAATGAAGAAAATCGATTTTTTGATAGATTTGCTAGCCTTATGTCCCATTGGAAAGCTCAAGAAGCTTCCAATTCCGCTTCGGTTAAAGCGGTTTCTAAAAGTTGTTTGTCGTGTGGTGGAGCTCATGATCTTTCCGAGTGCATTACCGCGGATGGTAACACTTCGAATGCTTTTGTAGCCACGGGAACTTATAACCAAATCGGTCAAGGTTCCCGCCAAAATCAAGCTCCACCAAATCAAAATGCTAATAACTATCGCAACAACAATCAAGGTGGAAATTACCAAGGAAATCAAAGGAATTATAACAAGGGTAATTACCAAAGTGGAAATGGGCAAATTTCAAACCAAAACCAAAACCGTGATTTTCAAAACAATGCCCAAGGTTTTCAAAATGATCACACCAAAAATCTTCAAGGAGAATTTTTGAATTATGCAAAGGCTAATGATGCTAAGTTTGACAATATGCAACGTGAAATGGTTAGCTTAAGATCCGAGTTGAAAAACGAGCTTAAAAACGAACTTGCTAATGAACTTAAAACTCATGCTAATAAAATGGAAGGAAATGTCACACGTCTCCAACAAAATCAACAAAAAATGGAGCAAGGTCAACATGAGATTAAGCAAGAGTTGTTAAAAGCGGATGCTAGGCAATCTAAGTTTGAAGACCGTATGGCTAAAATGTTTGAAGCTATCATGTGTAAGCCCTCTTCTTCGGGTGGTCTTCCTAGTGATACCATCGTGAACCCGAAAGGAGAATTGAATGTTATTACTACTCGTAGTGGTAAAACTTTCAAAGAACCCATTTCTCGTCCAAGTACTTATATGGAGAAGGAAAAAGAGAAAGAACCCGAGGTGTTGGTTGAAAAGGAGCAAATTACAAGCCCAAGAAGTACCGCTCAAACCACACCTACGGTTGAACCAACACCTATCATGGAACCCGAGATTCCAAGGCCGATGCCTATGTCTAATTTGCCCCAACCCACACCACCTTTACCCTACCCTTCAAGACGAGACAAGGAAAAGGCACAAGAACGAAATAATTATCAATTTGAACTTTTTATGAAAATGTTTCGTGACTTGCATTTTAATATAAGTTTTGCCGACGCCTTAGTCATGATGCCTCGATTTGCCGCGAACTTCAAAAGTATGTTGAATAACAAAGAAAAATTGCAAAAATCGTCTAGTTGTTCTTCGGTTTTTCTAAGCCGCATACCTCAAAAAGTCGGTGATCCTGGAAAGTTTTAATCCCATGTGCTATCCATGACATGGAAGAATGCTACGCCTTGGCCGATCTTGGTGCTAGTATTAATTTGATGCCTCTTGAGATTTTTAAATCACTCAATCTTCCAAATCTCACTCCTTCAAGAATGTCAATCGAAATGGCCGATCATTCTATGATTCTAGCTTGTGGAGTTGCCGAGGACGTCTTTGTGAAAGTTGGAAAGTTCTACTATCCTGTAGACTTTATTGTTGTTGATATTCCCATCGATCCTAAAGTTCCGTTAATTTTAAGTCGATCTTTTTTGGATACCTCGAGAGCACTTATCGATGTGCATGCAAGAAAAATCACTCTTCGTTTCAATGAGGAAGAACTCGTCATTAATGCAACCCAAAACTCCACTCTTTCTCATGTGTATTCCATCACATCTTTGTACAATATCAATCCCATCAAAAGCATTTGCAAAAAGATTTCAAATAGAGTTTTAGGAGTTGTTGATAAAAATGAAGTTCCGTCCCCTCCGCCGGTGGTGGTTAAGAGTGTTAAGCCTACAATTCCAATCTCGAGTGATTCTTCGGATGATGAATACGTTGATCCCGATGGGGAGGTTTTCTTTGTTGACAAACGTTTTGAAAACTTACCACCACCTTTGCCAAAAAGATTTCAAAATGTGAGAATTTTTAGTGTGACTAACATTGTTTTAGATACGCCAAATTTTTTTGACATAATAAAATCTGTTTTTCACAAGGAGAGTTTAAAAGATGAAAAAGGAAAAGATTTTAACTTGGATTTAAAAGATTTTTCTACAATTCTAACTCCGTCATCACCGTGTTTATTGAGTACTACAAGCTCGTCTTCTCCTTTTGACGATGCTTTGTGTGGACTTAGTGTGGGGGAATCCCCTTATGTTCCCTCCCCTTTCTCCACCGAGGACGAGATATTTGATCCTGGAATTGCTTATATAGGGAAATCTCGGTCTTCCACCGATGCAATAAATGGAAAATCTTTTCATTTGATTGGTGCGAGTCTACCTCGAGTAGCTCATGTTTTTAGAGACTTACCCATTGTCCCACCCTTCTATTTCTTCTCTCCTATTTTCTTCTACCCCATTGGGGTTTGTGTTGAAGTAGCGTTGTTTCGTCTTTCATCCGAAAACGAGGACGCTATCTTTGACCCCGGTATACGTTTATCGGGTTTTTAAAGTACTCCATGTACTTTTGGGCCTTGTTTATCATGTAAGCCCCACCAAAAATTGACCACACCATGATTATCCCTAAATGATCACATTTATGGGGATTCGAGTCGAGCTTTTGACTCGGTTATCAAAAACAAGGTGCCTCGTGGGGGAGACCCATGCTTATCCATGTACATATTATTGCTTTCTAATTAGTTTAATGTGAGGGGATTTGTGCCCTTCCAACCTTTGTTCCGTGGTTGTTTGTGCATTGTGGTTTTTAGATCATGATCTTCACGATTGGAGCCTCTCGTGTTCGTTTTATGGGAGCACTCGATCGTTTGCTTGGGAGACATTTCTCAATATCCAAATGATATATCCTTTTATGTTCTAACCTTAGGTTATTAGCACACTTCATAAACGGCTATTAATATATTGGTTACACCCTTTCCATGCTAGATTAGGCATTCGACTACGTCTCTAGTATGGGGGTGTTTGCACCCCTAGACTCGAAACATTGAGGACAATGTTTAACTTTAGTATGGGGGGGGGGGGGTGAATAGATACTTGCCTTGCCAAACCTTCACGCTTTCCAAAGTTTATCGTTTTGTTTATCGTTTTGTTGCAGAATAAGGCTAAAAATGGCCAAATTTTAAATTTTTTCTCATGTTTTATAAGTGTTTGAAGACACGAATGTAGATTTTCCGATGGCGAGAATAAGAGTAATTTTTGACTCGACCGTGCGTGTTGAGCACTTAGCTTTGATTCCTTAACTACACATTAGGCTAAGTCTCTTAAATAAGGACGAGAAATGATAGAGTTAATTATAAGTTACTATGCTAAACGTAGAGTACTCGTATTCTTTCAAAAACTCATGTGTTCTCGTTGTTTGCTTATTCTCCCTTCGCTTGTAAATATTTTTTTGCTTAATAAATATTGACTTAGCGGTTTAGTTAGGATTGTTGGGTTTCTAGTCTTTTCTAGTAGCTTCCGTGTAATTAAATTGGGAAGACATTAAGGTATCGCCATCGTCACGGTTTTGAAGTATTGGCACCCCAATAATCGAAATCTTCACCCAATAATAAGATTTCAAGTGCTCACCTAAATCTTGCAAACAATTTGAAGCCCCACAAGGCCTAAAATCTATGCAAAATTGAAAGTGAATCAAGCCTTAATCTTCGAAGCTTTAAAGATCCAAAATTCGCTTTAGCGTGAGGATATACGTTTTTGGCTAATAAAACCACCGATGATGGCGGATAATAAAAGGTAAGGCAAGACCGAAGTCATAATAAAAGCTTCATGGCGAAGTTGAATAAAAGATGGAGGTAAACCAAAGATAATAAGGCCCTTCCGTTAGGGGGCGTATAAAAGTCTTGGTAATAAGTCTCATGTTCAAAACCGTTATAAAACCGTGTTTATCGATTCTTCTTATCAACTTAATTTTTTAACATTGTTGTCTATTAGGAGGGGTTATTGATTTGATGGTCTTAGTTACACCGTTAGGACTCTATTTTTAGACCTAAATCTCTATTATCGCATAAGTCAACAATGTATCCTCGTGATCATTAAGACAAAATAAAATATAAGAGATACAACTTAGGAATAATGGGAGAATAAGTACATGATTAGGGCATATGAGTAGTGTTAGCATTACTAACTTATAATGACAATGATCTCGTTGCACGCTTAGCATGGAATCAAGTGAAAATCGAGGACGACGAAATTATTTCTAACGAAGCATTCACGTGTTCTTATTCTATGAACCTAAACGTCCCATTTTGCGATGAAAATCATACATTATGTCTAAAACGCAAGTAGTAGCAAGTAGTAGTAGTGTAGCTAGTTTATCATTTCAATAAAGTGAATAAAATTGAATTTTGGAGATGCTACGATACTTTATTCTAGCATTGCGTGAGGGCACGACAATGGTTTAGTATGGGGGAGTGATGAGACTGCTTTTATACATGGTCTCATCGTCCAAAACGGACTTAAAATGCATAAAATATCATTAAATATACCAAATATATGCTCGTGTTTGTTACTTGTGTATTTTTAGGTACGGATATTGAGGAAATGGCAAAAGATCACAAGAATCATTCAAAAACGAACACGGGAAACTAAGCCGCACAATGAACCGGGCCCAAGTTTTGGATTTTACAAAAATGCCCTTAAAGAATTGAAGATTGGCAACTTTGGTCCCTCATCTTTGAAGAACTTGTCACAAATGACCCTCCAAATGTCAATTGTACAAGAATGGTCCTTAAAGTTTGAAGACTATACAAGATCAGCCCTTGTAAAATGAAGAATATGCATTTGAAGCCCTTGTTAAAAGTTTTTAAAGGTTTTGTGCCAAAAGTGACAACTTGCCAAAAGTTGTCAAGAGTAAAATGGGCGCTGATGGAATTATTTACAAAGTGGAAAGAAGAGGAAAACTTGGGGACCTAAACTGCCAAACATCCAAACCTCCCCACCCAGTCACCTCTTGACACGTCACCAAGACCCACCCATTTACCCAACACCTACCCAAACCCATAACCCTACCCGTCCAAACCCAAGTTTATTTATTAAACCAGGGTCAAATCCCCTAGTCAAACCTCACCCTTTCCCACCAAAACACCTTTTTCAAATACTTTTTACCCAAAAAGGATTAAACCACCCCTAATCCCCTTATAAACCCTAAACCCACCCAGGTCCAATTAACCTTATTTCAAAGGGCTTTTACCCAATTACCTCCAGAAACTTGATTACCCTCCACCTCACTTGATCCCACATCACAAAACGCCACAAGACACACCCATGTGTCTTGTGGGACCATCCCCTGCCCATCACTTTCACCTCAAAACCCTAAACCCGACCAAACCAACATCCCAGATTCTCCCCTTGGTCCCCAAGTTTAAATGGACAGCTAAGATCATCACAAACATCACTCTCCACAGCTGGCTCATCACATGGCACAATTTGACCAATTTGAAGATTGAAGACCAAGGGCATTTTAGAGATTTCAGTAACTAGGGTTTTACCTTCTAGTATTTTCCATTTGCTTGTATAAATAGAGACGTATGTGTCTCTATTATCTTTGTTCCAGTTTTTAGCAAACACATTTGTAATTCTTTTTTTATAAATTTATAAAGTTTGGTATTTTTTATATAAATTGTAATTCCTTTTATTAATTTTAAAAAGTTGGTGTGTGTTTGATTGCTAGACTGAGTTCCATATCATTTGTATAACACTTGTGTGTTTGAAGTTGAATTTTTCAAATTTGGTTTTAAAAGGTTTGAGATTTTTCAGAAACTTATGGATTTTGAGAAGTGAAAGTAGACCAAAATCTTTGAGTTTCTGAGAGTTAAGGATTGATTTTAAAACGTGTTTAAGTCATTTGGTTACTTGGTTGAGAAAAGGTTTCAAAAAGTTTTCAGAAATTAGAAGTATATTTGTGCTTGTGTTTGTTTCATTTTCTTAGCAGGTTTTTGTTGATTGTTGTTGATCAAGGATCAGCTCAGGCCCCAGCCTGAAAGGAGGTGACTTGGCAGTCACTAAGGGTCCTGGATATAGGACCCTTGAGGTAGTCTATTGTTTCTTTTTTTCATTTTTCATATTACTGAATTTTATGTGATTTATGTGAAATTGCATGAAATTTGTTAAATGTTGTTTGAGTGACTGATATTGTTTTCTTGTTGGGATATATGCATGTTAGAAGCCTTCTAAATCAGTTTGAGTGTGTTTTGATTAGATTCTATTTGAAAAAATTTGGTTTTCAAGTTTAAAGGGGTGTTTGGATCTGCTATTTAACTGAGAATTGTGAAAGATTGTTGAGTTAAAAACAGGTTATAATCACTCTATAGGGTAGCATAGGGTTGTGTGTTAGTTTGTTTCTCAGTTTGAACAAGTTTTGAACAAATTTGCAACCAAAAAAATGGTCAATAGCATGTAAAATCAGTAACTGCCTTGTCTGTATGAATTTTGAGAGATTTTGGCTTAATCTTTTGTTCATTGCTAGATTAAAGGTTGTTTGAGGTTTGAGTATTGCTGGTATGCCATTTACTTTGATTGTATGCAAGTCATAGGCCTTATAAATTCGATTTGGTGCATGTAACTTGCTTCATTGTTCATCAGCTAGCATTTAGGCTTATTCAGTAACTTTTTGGCTTATTTGTGTTTGAATTTTACTTGCAACCTGCTTGATTTTTTGTTTTATGTGACTCCTTGTGCTCCAAAGAGTACAAGGGTGCCCTTGTTCCATCAAAATCACCACCAAAAATCAGTAATCAAGCTCCTCTTGATTACCTTCACAAGTGAAGAAAGCATAAGTGCTTTGTGTTCATCATAAAGCAGACCTGAACTCGTTTTCATTTCATTCTTGCTTTAATCTTGATTATATTAGAATTGAGTTTGTGTTTTTGTGCTTAAAAGGGTAACAAGATTTGAGTTTTTAAGTTTGAAAAAGAAAAAAAATTAAAACACCAAAAAGGACGTGGCCAGGACTCGAACCTACGCCACTCCTCTCACAACACACACTCCTTACCGTTGCCCTAGGGTCTTTGACTGGTAAAGGTGTGCAAGGTTAAATACTTAAAGTGTTTTTGTCTTGGCTTATCTAAAATAAGCCGTAGCTTATTTGGGCTTTTTCAGCTTATTTAAGTAGCTTATTTGTGATAGCTTATTTTTACTAGGTTCTTATTAGGGTTTTAGAATTTTCTGTTTAAAAAGTAGATTTTTCCCTTTATTTATTTATTTATTAGGATTATTTTTAGTTTAATTTTTAGAAAGTCATTTAAAAATAGAAAAAAGTATTTTAAAAATCCAAAAAAATAGTTTTTAGGTTTTGATTTATGTTTTTGAGGTTTACATTTAATAAAGTTTTCAAAAAGTCTTATTTTTAATTTCATTTGATTTTAGGGTTTTTAGACAACTTTAAAAATTAATATTAAATTAATAAAAAGGTTTTAGGAACTTTAATTTGCATTTTTATCTTAGTTAGAATATTTAGGATTTTTGGTAATTTTTTAGAATTTATTTCTAAACTTTTTATTTTTTAGAATATTTTAATATTATTTTATTACCAAAGATAGAAAGTTTAATTTTTAACTTTTTTTCATTTTTCCTAGATTGTAGACATTAAATTAGGAACTTTTTAACTTTCCAAATATTTTTTAAGCTTTTCATTTAATTTTTAGAATTAATTTAAGATTTAATAGATTTTTATAGTTTTTAAGTGTTTAAAAATAGTTTAATTTGGTTTTTAAACTTTTAAAAATAGTTTTTAGCTTAATTAGGTCATCTTTGAGGTTTACAAACTATTAGATCTTGTTTAGGGCTTTTTAATAATTAAAAGTGATTTTTAGGGCTTTAATTAGCATTAAAAAGTCATTATTTAATTAATTAAAAGGTTTTAGCAAGTTTTGATTTTTTGTAAACTCTTAGAATTTTATTGTGGATTTTTAGTAATTTTTAGGAATTTTTAGGTTAAAATTTTAATTTTTGTGGTTTTTAAGGTTCTACGTCTTAACTTTCTAGTAGTGGTTTTTGTTAATTTTTATTTTTACGTCTTCGTCATTTTCTCTTCTCTTTTCTCCTTAATAAAATCAAACATCATTAATCAATTCATTACACAACACACGTGCCTCCTCGAGAGAACGATCCCACTTCATTTGGGTCATAACTTGTGGTTTTCCTAAATCACTCGTTAATACTTACCACTTTTACCTTGTTTTCCTAAACAAGTGTAATTTCTACGACTATCACTACAAATTTCACAAATAGGGTTCAAGCCTGGGATACCTGGGCTGATGCCGTGTATTTGGGTTGTTAAGAGCTTATGAGGGCTTCTGAAAGTGTAGAGATAGCTTGTTGGAGGAATCCAAGTGGACCCTAAGCTTACAATGTCTTCAAAGGATGGAAATTATGAAAGATGCAATGGAGAGGACTTTCTTCTTCAAACCCTGCACAAAACACCACACAACCAGGAACAAATCACAAGTAGCAAAGGCTACAAGCTTTTGGCTTGTAGCTTTTGCTACAGTAAAATAAAAAAATGAAAGAAAGATTTTCTGAAAAATCTTGGAAGACTTGGAATTTGGAACTACCAAGAACCTTGATGCAAAGTTATTCAAACTTGAAATGAATGTTATGGATCCACTATCACTTCACCATAACACTGATCTTACCATTGAAAAACCTTTTTTCAAGAATAAAAAAAAACATTAATTTTCTGAAAATACCTTAATAAATAAACCACATAAAAGTTTTAAGCTGAGTTGACAATAAATGTAAAGTTTATACTAATAAACTGAAAAGAGAAATGGAACACAGCCTTTTGCATAAAATTAATTTTTCATTTTCATTAATCAACTAAAAATTTTACAAAAGAACTGGAACGAAAAATACTAAGCACAAGTTGCTTGTATTTATACTAGTCTAGGGATCATTCTAGAATACAAGATTAAATAATACAGAAAAAAGGAAAACCCTAAACCCTAATTTGAAAATTTCCAGGAATGCCCTTTTGCTTGATTTCAAAATCTTGGTCAAAGTAAGCCCCATGTGATGCTAGCTTGATTGGAAGTTGATGTTTTGTGATCATAGTCGTTCATATACTCCTTTGGGACCAAGTTTGAGTTTGTATCCGTTGATTGGCTGCAAGATTCTTATTTTGCTATTTTTGTTGAAGCAAGGTAGTCCCGTGTGGGGTCCAGGGGTTTGCTGGATCGAATATAAAGGTGGGGTTGGGTGAAGGGCATGGTTAATTATGTATCTGGAAAGTTAAGGGTAAAAAGCCTTTGATTTCGATTACATAGTAATTAGGGTTCTTAGGTGATTTGGGGCGAGTTTTTAATCTGGGTTAAGGGGTGAGTTATGTTTGCCGCCCAAAATAATTAATATAAAAATATGTTTAAACAAATCTTTAATATTAATTTGGTAAGTGGAAAAATGAGGTGGCAGGGTGATGTGGAGGGTGGAGTTGAGGTGGCAATTTGTGAGTGGTGGATTGAGGTTTCTTGTCTGGGCAGTAACAGCCCCTTGTCTTCCCATATATGTTCACTTTGCATAAAATACCCCAAAACGTTTTTCCTTTTATAATAACTTTAGGCAGTTGACATGTTTAGTCCTTCCAAGTTAAAGTCATGGAAACAAGGACTAAACTTGTGAATTTTGAGATCTTCAAGGGCCAAACATGTACAATCTTGAAATTTGAGGACCATACTTGTAATATTTGAGATTTACAAGGGCCAAAAGTGACAAGTCTTCAAAAGTAGAGGGACCCATCTTGCCAATCTTCAAAACTTCAAGGGTATTTTTATAAATTCCAAACTTGGGCCCGGTTTCTTGTACGGCTTCGCTTCCCGTGTTCGTTTTTGCTTCATTCTTGTAATCTTTTGGTGAATTCACGATATCCGTACCTGAAATACACAATGAAAAACACAGGCATATTTTTGGGTATTTTAATGATATTTTAAGCGTTTTAAGCCCGATTTGGACGATGAGACTATGTATAAATACAGTCTCATCAAGCATCGTAGGGACTTACACTTTAATGTGGGAGATCACGTTTTCCTTAAGGTATCGCCGACACGTGGTGTTAGACGTTTTGGAATCAAAGGGAAGCTCAGTCCTCGATTCATCGGACCGTTTGATGTCATTGAGCGAGTCGGTGAAATATCTTATCGTTTAGCGTTACCTCCGTAGCTTTCTCATGTCACGATGTCTTCCATGTGTCCTTACTCAGAGGGTACAAGTATCATCCCCTTCACATGGTTCAGTATCCACTGGAACAGATTCGTGAAGATCTTACATTCATAGAAGAACCCGAATGAGTTCTTGACAGACAAGAACGAGTCATGAGAAGGAAGATGATCCCATTCGTCAAAATCCTTTGGAGGGATCATACCGAACGGGAAGCCACTTGGGAAACAGAGGAGTCTATCCGTGCTTCTTAGCCTCATTTAATATTTTGAATTCGGGTATGTTCTTCTTTTCCAGTTTACGTTATCTATAATTCGGGGACGAATTATTCTTTTTAGGGGGAAGAGTTGTAAAACCCGCGTGCTTTTACCATGAATAGTACCCTTATGATCGTACTTACATGATTAGAACTTTCCTTATTTAGCACGTTTACGTTTCACGAATAGGAAATTCAAGTATTACGTTTGTGTTATTACACGACAAGTATTTAATACGTATTAAGACACGATAATTAGTATCAACAATAATTATAATCATGAACACGGAAAACATGAACGTAAAATAATCACGAACATGAAATCATGAACATAAATAATCACGAACCTATTATTATGTATTTACGTATATTTATTACGATTACGTATAAATATATTTTACGACACGAACGGTTAATAATTAAATCACGTAAACACGACACGAGAACACGTAATATTTTAGAACACGGAAAAACACTGGGTTCTCCTTGTGGGGCCCTAATATCCGCGGCATAGACAAGAAAGGAAAGGGGCCAAGCCCACTTAAAATTTAACTAAAAAGAAACGAAGGAGAATAGATTTTTCATAATACATAATATTAGAAAAATCACAAAACCCTGCTCCTCCTTTTTCTCCTTTGGCCGCCGCATATAAACACCAAGAAGGGGTGTTTGGTTGATTTTGGTTGATCCAATCCTTGCAGGATCGTTCGTGTTATTAATCCCCTTTTGCTTCACGAATCGGTAATTCCTTAAACATTTCTTTTTAATTAATTATTAGATCTAAGAACACATGAATCATGGGTTATTAAAAACCATTAATTAAAAACATGTAAATTAATTAGATCTAATCATGGGGTATTAAAAACATGTGGTTTTAAGGGGTGTTTGGTTCGGCCAACGTGTAGAACCGAGAGCCAAGCTCTCGGTAGTTGTGTGATCACCACCAACCGAGACCTCAAGGTCTCGGTTTTGTTTGGGTGTCTCGGCCGCAAGAAACCAAGGGACCCGACGCATGTCGGGGTTGGCCTTGGTGGTCATGTGGGTCTCGGCTGAAAAAAAAGAAGCACCACCGGCTTAAGCTGGTGGCGGTTTGAACTAAACCGTGGGGACCGGTCAAGCCGGTTCGTCATAAGTACGGGTTTATTTGTCCGGTTCAAGGGGTTTCACGAACCGGTTCATGACATGTTTAGATTTAAAACACGGGTTCGGTTTATGGTTATTTTTACATGTTAAATAATTACAAGATTTAATTAAATTAATTTAACATGCTTTATAATTAATTTAATTTAGACATAACTTAGGTTAATTAGTATTAGAAATAATACATGATTTTAACCAAAGTATTTTATGATTTAATTTTAGACTAAAGTAATTAATTAATTATTAAAACATGGCATGTAATTAATTAATTTCCATGACTTAGGTTATATTAATAATAAATATTAATACATGTTATAACCTAAGTATTATTTAATCTTTTATTTAATTAAATCATGTTATATATAATTAAATCTTATAACCTATAGTTTATTTAATTTACATGTAATGACTAATAAACTATATTATTTAATCACATGACTTGGAATATTAATCAGCAAAACTTAAGCTTATATTATTAGCTTAATAATCCAGCTTATTTCTAAATATGGAAACTTTCTATTTTTAGAAACTTGTCTATTTTAAGCAGCTAATCTATTTATGGAAACTTTCTACTTTTAGAAACTTAATTATTTTAGGCAGCTATTCTATTTTTGGAAACTTTCTACTTTTGGAAACTTTCTATTTTTAGAAACTTTCTATTTTTGGAAACTTCCTATTTTTGGAAACCTGCTACTTTTAGAAAGTTACTTATTATTACACAACAAGTATAATAATATGAGAAATACAAGTAATTCTTAATAAGAATAGACAGAATACATGATAAACACAACATAACGTTAAAATCTGTAGAATAGAACATTAACATATAAAACAAGCTAAGACATGATATTAAACCAGTTACGTATACAGTAATCAGGATACTTATACACGTATATTATTTATGTAGCATTAGTGATATCGAAATAGGACTCTCTTCCATTCGTCTTCTTCGTTCACTGGACACAAGGTACGGATTCTCCGTCCTTTCAGTATGGACATTCTTTCCTTATTAGGATTTCCCCGTATGCAGCCAACTGTTTTCCCAGTATATGTTTTATATGTTTTGATTTGCATATGTTTAATTAAATGCCTAAGCCATATACATGCATGACCAGTTTCACCTAGTTATGGAGGTACCATAACCATAACACTAGAGGCACCAGTGTTATGACTTCACCACGGCGGAGTGATAGCTCGTGGCGTCCCTTCAGCTTTTTGCCATATTATTATGTTATCATGTGGGGCGTATGGGTGCATCCTAGGTTACATGTTTTTACAGATTATTCAAGTGAATGTGGTGTGTGCCTTGCATCCTTCACAAGGAGCTGATCCCTCCTACCCAAAACTTATATTAATTGGAGGCAGCCCCTTTAATTGCATGACGAGGTCACCCCTCCATGTATTCATGCACGTTGATATTTCATGACCTATATTGGCTAATGGTAAACAAGTTAAACAGTTTTTATAAGATAAACATAAGGCTTTTCAAACAATAAAACTAGTTTTAATAAGTTATAGCATGTTTTCCAGGACTTAGACATTTCAGCTGCTATATGTTGTATATGCTTATGTTATTCATTCTATGCTTGTATATCCGTGCACTGAGCGTTATGCTCAGCCATTTTCCTTTCATGTTCCGAAAACGGCAGGTACTCAGGGACACTCGTAGACTTTAAGCGTACGTGCATATGGATTGGAAGCTTCCTATCCTTCATTACTTTATATATTTCTTTATACTTTTGATACTCATTTATATGGACATTGTTTAGTCCTTTTCTTCTATAGTACTTATGTTTGTTTGTGATGGGCTTTACTTTGGGGTACCGATGTTTGTTTCCGGTATTTCCTTTATGGTCATGTAATGTTTAATACATTTATCCTTGTATGCTTTGATGACAGGCCATAATCACGCGTGACATTCCATTTACCAAAATGGGGTGTTATAGAGTTGATCCCTCCTACCCAGACCATATTAATTAGAGGCATCCCCTCTAATTGCATGACGAGGTCACCCCTCTATGTATTCATGAACGTTGTTGACCTCATGACCTATATTGGCTTTTGGTATATTAAACTAATATAGATTTTCATAAGTAAACATAAGCTATGTTTCAGAACTAAAACCAGTAAACATGTTATATGCCTAGGTTTCCCAGGACTTATTCATTTCCGCTTCCATTCATGCTTTATTTGCTCTTTATATGCTTTCATTATTCTATGTCTTTCCACGCTTTATTGTATATCCTTGCACTAGGCGTTATGCTCAGCCGTTTTCCATTTCCATGTTCCCAAACGGCAGGTACCAAAGGTCGCAAGTAGGATCTCAAGTGTATATGCATTCGGATGGAAGCTATCCAGCCTTCTATATCTTATGCATTGATCATGCTTTATCTTACTTTATTTCATGTTGGACATTATTCAGTCCTTTCCTTTACAGTACTTATAATTGCTTGTCTTTGAGTTACTTGGACTACCGATGTTTGTTTCCGGTATTTCCTTTTATGGTCATGAATGTTTAGACATTTACCTTGCATGCTTTGATGACACGCCATATATTACTATGATATTCTATTTTACCAAATAGGGTGTTAGAATTATGGTATCAGAGCAATGGTCTCGACCTGTAGCTCTATAAAACATGACCTGTGACTTACGGGTAGTCATCAGCGTTTTCCTAGAACTGACAGTTGGTTTTCATGCATTCATTTCATTTTCATTTCATGTATTCATTTCATGCATTCATTTCATGCATTCATCTCATTGTCGTGGGAATTTTGACTAAGTAATGGTTGGTACAGGACTGGCCCTATTTAGTCACATGTACTTTTATCGAAACATTTTTTTTGTTTAGTGGACCGACCCATAGGCGTCCACACTTGCCTTTTTGTTTTGTGAACCGACTCATAGGCGTTCACTCATGGATATATCATCATATTTAACTGACCATGCATTTTAAAACTATTTTATGCATCATAAATTATTTCATGTTTTATACACTGTTCATGCATTTTTATATTCACGTCATATTTTATTAGACTCATTATTTATGTTGCATTTTGTTTTAAACTATTAGATGGTGAACACACCCAATGCTCAAGAATTGGCTCCAGCTCTCAATGCAGCTTTACAAGCCCTCCTTCCTCAACTTCGCAATGAAATTAGGGACGAAGTTCATGCTGAAGTCCAGGCTAAGGGCGTTCAGTTCGGCCCTCATCAGCAGCACAAAACAAATCCTCCACCTCTACCGCCTATTACCCTTATTACTTGGTTGGAGCGATTCAACAAACAGAGACCCCGTTCATTTGAGCAGACTGACAGCCCCTCTGAGGCTGAAGATTGGATATCTCATATTGAGAAGATATTTGATGCGATGGGTTTTGATGACATCTTCAAGGCAAGACTGGCTTGCTATAAGTTTGAAGGTGATGTGTTGTAGTGGTGGAAATCAGTCAAGCAGTCCAACGATGGTGATGATTGGGTTGCACTGTTGACATGGGACCAGTTTAAGGAGCTATTCCTTAATCAGTACTTTCCACATGCTGAGCAGGAGAAAATCAAGAGGGATTATCATAATATCCGACAGGTTGCTGGGGAGAACAGCAATGAATTCACGCAGAGGTTTCTTCATTTGGTTGGATTTTTAGGTGCAGCAGCTGGTACTGCTAAGGAGCAAGCTTAGAAGTTTCGTTGGGCTCTTCGTACTTCGGTTGCCAACAATTTGGTGTGTGCTACGTTCACTACAATGGCACAGGTGACCGATGCAGCCCGTAAGCTTGAGATGCTTCAGGAACGAGAGGAGTTTGGTGATGACCGATCAGTGAAGAGGTATCTTCAATCACCAAATGTAAACCATTCATTTTTTCCAGTGTTTTCATTTTTATTTCATCCTATGTTCAACTTTATGTTTCAGACAGAAGACCGACGACCAGGAACCTGTGGTCGCTCAGCAACAATCATCTAAGGGAAATGGTTAGTCCAATGACCGTTCTGGTTCAGATAGGCGTGGCGGTAATGACAATTATCGTAACAATGCCAACCACTCTAACAACAGCAGGTCCCTACATTTACCTTATTTCATGATTAAACTGTCTTATGTTATGGTATTCTGACACTTCAGCGACTCATATTCAAGAACAATGGCAATGGCAGGGATCAGGACCTTAGAGGTTCGCAGCCTAACCGTTCTACTTCATCTGCCAACTATTAAACCTTCTATGTAATCAAGCTTATGTTCCATGATCATGTCTCATGCATGTAATCTTGAAACAAGCTCTCAGCTATCTAGGACGCCTGTTGGAGGGTTCACGCATCCTATCTGCCTTACTTATTCGCGAAGACATTCTGGGGTTTGCCGTAGAGGTACTGGTGGTTGTTTCAAGTGTGGCCACCAAGGCCATCAGCAGAAGGATTGTCGCCAAGGTGAGATAGAAGGCACCTCTGGACATGCCGACTCCAAACCACCTCTTACTTCAGGTCGCGTGTTCACTACTACTAGAGATCAGGAAAACAAGACTTCAGGTACCATCACTGGGAATCTCTCTGAATGGTCTGGCAGCATGCGTTCTTTTTGATACTAGAGCGACTCATTCAGTCATATCCACTGCTTTTGCTACACATGTTAGGATTTCCCCTATTCCATTAGATAACGCCTTATGCATTTCCATGCCACTTAGGGACTCTGTGCGAATCACCCAGGTGTACAGAGATATTCCCCTAGAATTTGATGATAGAATCCGTAGAGTCGACGCACTTCCTTTGGACATGTGCGATTTTGACATGATATTGGGCATGGACTGGTTATCCAAACACCAGGCTACGATAGACTACCACACTTATCGGGTTATTTTCGGTGATGTTAAATCTCCAGAGTACATACACCATGGTTTTCTGCCAGGGAGGTCTATACAAATTATTTCATCCATGGAGGCGCGTGCATTACTATCACACGGCTGCCAGGGCTTCATATCCAACATTCATGACATTTCTGCCGAGTCTCCATCGATTCAAGATCAGCCTATTGTGTCAGAATTTCCTGACGTATTTCCCGAGGAACTTCCGGGCGTACCACCTGTTTGTGAAGTCGAGTTTGGAATTGAGCTCATTCCAGGAGCAGAGCCAATTTCCAAGGCTCCTTACCGCATGGCTCCCATTGAGCTTAAAGAGTTAAAAGATCAGCTGCAGAAACTTCTGGAGCGAGGTTTCATCCGTCCTAGTGCATCGCCATAGGGTGCAACGGTACTATTCGTGAAAAAGAAAGACGGCAACATGCGTTTGTGTATAGATTATCGTGAGTTGAACAAGATCACGATCATAAATGGTTATCCTTTACCGCGTATTGATGACCTGTTCGATCAACTCCTGGGTGCCAAGTATTTCTCAAAGATCGATCTGAGGTCCTGCTACCATCAGTTACAGGTTAAAGAGCAGGATATTTCTGAGACTGCTTTCCGTACACGTTATGGGCACTATGAGTTCATAGTCATGCCATTCAGACTCACAAATGCTCCAACAGTCTTTATGAATTTAATGAACTGTGTCTTCCATGAGTTTCTGGACAAGTTCGTTATCGTTTTCATTGATGAAATCCTGATTTTCTCCAAATCCAAGGAGGAACATGAAGAACACATTCGTACAGTTTTGTAGATTCTTCGTTAGAAGCAGTTGTATGCCAAGTTCTCCAAGTCTGAGTTCTGGTTAAGCAAGGTGGTATTTCTAGGCCATATTATATCTGCAGAAAGGATCACCATGGATCCTGCAAAGGTTGAAGCTATCACTAAATGGCCGAGACGTACATCTGCAATAGAGGTCAGAAGTTTTCTGGGTTTAGCTGGCTACTACCGCAGGTTTGTAGAGAACTTTTCACGGTTAGCCTTACCTTTGACTAAGCTGATGATGAAAGGAGAGAAATTCGTCTAGACTGAAGAACGAGAGAAGAGCTTTGAAGACCTTAAGCAAAAGTTAGTGACTGCATCTATTCTTACTCTCCCATTTGGTACAGGTGGATTTCAGATCTATAGTGTCACACCCCACCATGGCGGAATATGGGGCGCGACGTATGGATATCATCTCAACAATAGTGTGTCTAAAGAGAGAACTATATGAAATAAAAATGTCATAAAAAGGTGACACAATGTCATGACAATATGTCAAACAATGCAGACGTCTAGGTAAGTAGGTAACAGGCCTACCTTTTACCAAAGACATTCAATTAACACACATCAAACATATATGTGTCTACAAAGTATCACTTATTCAAACATTAAATAAAAACTAAGAGGAAAGGAATTCCTCCTAATACAAACCTAGCAGCCTCTAGACTCTAGCCACTTCTAACATCATCCTTCATAACTACCTCACCTGAAAATGACACTAAAATCTGTCAACATAAAGTTGGTGAGAACATAGGTTTAAGTTATTAAAACATCTTAAGAAACCTTGTCAACCGCTGTAAATAAGTTGAAAAAACAATATAAAGCAATGGACCATAATGTGATAATCATGTTACATGCAACTACAAATAAAGCACAATTATATTAGTCAAGAACACACAATAAGAAACATGCACCACACTATAACAATCAAGAAGTATCCCGTCACACACACAAGAACAACGCACCACACTATCCGGATCTTTCCGACACCACTAGTGGAAGATGAACCATATCCTCGTCGAGATATCTTGCCTACGAAGAGACGATGCACAAGTACTCAGGACGGATCGTGCCCCACGCTCTACACACATCACAATTGGTCCCATAGACGCCCATACATCTATGTACCATACCAAAACATAACCCCAATCAAAATTCACATATCAAAACACATATCAAAACACATAACAAAACACATAAGCACGTATGTCACACAATAACACATATATGTCCAAACATTTATAAAAATATAGTACCAAACCATTTTAAGAACACCACAAGTGTCATCTCCATCCCATACTAGAAGAAAACATTTAAAACTCAGTGAAAATGGGACTATGAACTCACCTTACGAAAGCAATCCAAAGTCTCCTCACGAACAACCAATTACCTAAAGCACATAATATAATAATACACACGTCAACATTGACTCCAGAACTCTAATCCTTCATCAATGTAACAATCCCTATGATGGATACATCTCAAATCCTATACCAAGTCAGCCCCATCTAAGTGCCCAATAACCAAAATACCCAAAACATGATTTTAAGTCTTCTCGTACAAACATTAATCTTGGACTCGACACTTGTACAAATAATTTGACCAAGCTACTGACCTCCATAGGCTAGACATTATTATAATTTAAAAAGTACGTTCCGAGTACATAATTTTAGGCTTTTGAATCACCCAAAAATCTTTAAAAACGAATAAGTTATGACCAAAACGATTTTACCTAAAATCTGCCCAGACATTAGCGACAGTTTCTGAGACAATTTAGTGACGGATTCTGACAGATTAGCGACAGTTCCTGACTAATCCGATTTAAACCCTAAAAAACGATTTTAAACCCTAAAACCTTCTTTAATTACCAAATTCAAGCCCTAAATTGTATTAATTCTAGAAAATTAAAAACTATGACAACTCAAAACCGAGGTCATTATTTAATCTTATTTTACGATTATTTTTAAAATTTTTGGATGAGTTTGAACGATATTTATTTTTGGAGGTTTAAGTTTAACCCAATGTTGGAAGGTCTATATTTAACATTTATTAAGTATAAGGAGTATTAGCAAGCGTGATGTCGATGGATGCCAAATATTTTACGTCTTATTGTCGGTTATTCAATTTTTGTCATTTTTGATGTTTTATCTTAAATGACGTGTTAAGTCGAGTCAGGAGTCGATATTATTATTTTTAAGGTACTTTTTAAATTTTTAAAAGTATCTTTATGAAACCCGAGCCCCGTAAATATTTTCAAAATTGACTAATAGTTATTTCCCGCTTTTTAGCTAACTATTTTTATTTTGAGCCACAACTATTGCCAAATTGCAACCAAGGTCCCTCAACCACTATATATAAAGCTTAAACAAACACACACTTCACAATTCTTCCACTAAAATTTTTCACCATTTCTTCTTTCTCTCTCTACCTTGCCGAAACTTCACCCACCCACACAAACACATTCAATTTTCAATATTAACTTGATTTTGGAGATGATTTGAGCAAAACTAAAGCAAGACCCACCCTTATAATTGATCAAGGATCATTTTGGTATAAGAAAATCTTACATGCAAGACATTTTTATTTTTTTTGATGTTGGTAGGTAGAAACCATGATCATGCATGGTGTTCTTGCCATGATCAATGGTGATTGTTGCAAGAATCTTGTTAAAAACTTCATTTTGATCTAAAGGTTTTTATTTTTATGATGATTTAAATGTTATGTTTCATATATATTGATGTTAGGGTATAGGAATGAACATTTCTATGGTTGGTTTTGATCAAAAAGGTGATTTTGTACAAGATTTTAATGGTCATTTTATAACAGTAAGTAAACAGTAAAATCCGAATTTTTATGTTTTGAAAATGGCTTAACTTATAGCCTAGGTTTGTAGATAATTTTATTAGCTTCGATTTGATATAAGGTAGACCTTCTAGCTCCAAACGAGCCCGAGTGTCGGTTTTGTAAACGGAGTCGTTTAAAGAAGTTAAAACGGTTGTATGGAAAATTAACGTAAATCTGTCCGGATTTTGTAGTTTGAAAATGAGTCGGGTAAAGGACTTTAAAAGTAATTTCATTTGATAAACTTGTAGGAGGACTTTCTATATATAGTAAGTTTGTTTATCGAGTCGTTTCATAAACGGTTGATAAGTTTAAAAGGGGTAAATAAGCTAGTACATGTAGTATGTACCGGCGGAGTTTGTTAAAAGTGTAAAATGGTAAAGTAAATGTGTAGTAAAGTATGATGAAGTTATTTATATCGTTTTCTCTCGATTTTATTGTGACTTTATGAGTTTGAGTTTGATGTTTTTATGTATGATTTATTTCTCGAGTCATCATTAATGAACGCGCCTTATTTGATAGGTAGCGGTTCTCGGGTTTGAAAGGCATCCATTATCATCGATGATCATCTCGCTAGATCTCTTATACTAAGGTGAGTCTGTAGCCTCGCTTTTTATGCTAGCTACTAAATGTTTTATACCCGCGAGGGGGATACATGCTATTTGAAAATAAATGAACACAAATCATGAGTAATTCTTCGACCCGAATGTTGCCTAAAGTTGAATTCATTGTATTGAGTAACTTGTTGCTAAAGACCCTAAATTCATGAGCCGTTAACTATCTTCTGACTTGATGTTGTGAGTCGGGAATAGCCGCTTATTCTAATGATAGTACTATTGGGTTGACCACCCTATCTGATACCAGGGCATTACGTTGAGTAACCCGCTGGGAAGTATAATTTTACGTGAATTAGATTATGGTATTCTAGCAACTGATACCCTAGAGGGGCAATGGTTTTATTCTAGTCATGCCGGCATTTGGCATGGGTGACTATTTGGTTAAGGGGTCGGTGTCATGAGCTTAAATACAATGTTTATTATCATTATTATTATTGCCTTGAATATTGATTGTGTGTACGACAATTCTATAAACGATTATGATTGATTTTCTTCTTGTGTTCAAATGTGATTTGGTAAACCTATAGACTCGCTCAACATTATTGTTGACTCGTTTTAGCATGTATTTTAGGTAATAGGAAGTGATAGAGCATGGAGCTTTGTTGTGGAGGTTGTGGCTTGGCTTATGGAAGAATGTTGGTCTAAAAATTGTTTCTATCCTTTACTGTTGAACAATATACTTTATGTTGATGTACTGTACTAAACTTGTTGGTTGTTGGTCGAGATCCATGGGGACTAAACGCTTTACTCTAGTGTCGTTTTAGTACAATTATGGGTTGAAATTTATGTTTTAGACCTTTTAAGAAAATCTTGTTTATATTTTGTGTAAGCGTCTCACTTTTGAGTTTTTCAATATACCTTGTGTGACGATGCTTGTGTCTAGCACCCAATTGTGTATTTCCGCTGCGCAATGTAATTTGGGGGTGTTAGAGATTGGTATCAGAGCTGCAAGTTATAGAGAACTGGGTCGATTTTGAAAATTGTCCTAAACTATAACTTTGGTGTCGAAAGTATTTATTTTTCAAAAGCACACAACTCCTTTGCAACGCTCCGGTAAGATCACTTTTAGTTTTGTTTTGCATTGTAGATGTATCCCTCATAACTGAAATGATTTCCCGAGTATTTATTAAGTAAATACTACGATATTGTATTGGAATTATTGAAAGTACGCTGAGTGCTTATCAGTATCATATTTATTTTTTTTGCGAGCATTGCATAAACATCATTTGCATTGTGTTGCATAGCATGGATTATGTATGACATTTGCATAAGCATGGCATACTAATTATTATTTATTAACGATGACCTTAAGTATCCTTGAACCCTTATAATTGTAGAAAATGGCTGGTTTACCTCGTGAGGATGGATGGATTGATATGACTAATGTAGTGGATGGTGAGGAAGTGGATAACTTTGGTGCTAGTGGCGATGAGGAGCCTTTTGAGTTTTTAGATGATGGGATTCCACTTACTGCAGTTGGTCAGACCGAGCCTGAGTTGATACAAGGTAGTTATGTTCCAAGGGTTAATCTTGTGCCACAGACTGTTCCAGATTGTCAGTGACCTGTTGTTCGTTCTTCAACGCCTACTTGTGATGCTTATGTTAGCAGTTTGCCTGGGATTGCATTAGCTAGGGGTGATGTTCCTGTTGAGTCGAGTAGTACTGCTAGTGCTCGATCTATTCATGATGGTATTCCTAACGTTTATTGTCCAGGTCCTAGGTCTTATGATGATATTTTCGGGTTTCTTAAGAAGTTTGATAGGTCTTTGTTTGAAAGGTATTTGGTTGAGACTCGTGTGATTAGGAGGTTTGAGCAGAATGAGAAAAAGTTTGACAGGTTTGTTGGTAGTGTGAGGAGATCAGAGTTTATTAGGGCAAGAGAAATGGATGAGGTTGTTAGATTAAGATATATGGTGTTGAATTTGAGTGGGCAGGTTGAAAGGTTACGTAAGGAGCAAGAAAGGAATCCAAGGTTGGATGCATGGGGTTTGCCGATGAGATCTTTTCCTAGTCGAGGTGTAGTGATTCGTGATGTGCCGAATCAGGTTGAAGCTCAAGTGTTGGTGAGACCAAGTGAAGGAAGTAGTCGAAAGGGTAAGAAAAAAGTGGAGGAAGAATCTGAGGATGATGATAGCAGAAGTGATGACGAGCCGGTGTACAAGAATCTGCGTAGATCTGATGTTTAGTCCTTTATGTTGTTTTTATTTAGCCTTGTTGTAATAGAACTTATGTAGACTCGTACTATATTTTGTGATGAAACTTAATGACTTTTAAGTTTACTGTGATGAAGGATTGTAGTGACATTACTTGTCACAATTTTGTGGAGATTTTCCAACGCAATCCAAAATTACCTTCATGACTTATGATTTGTCTTAATAGTTCTTATGTGAATTGGTTAATGATTCATTGTGAATTGTGTTGTTGGTGCATGTAGTATCCATGTTACATCTTGATAGAGAAATCCTTCTTCTTATCTTGATATGAATACTTACTTGATCTTTTTTTTCTGTTATGGTTATACAGGAAGGAGTTGGGAGGCATTTTTCTGACTTTACTAAATTATTGTTTGGTTGGTTTCCTATAAAAATGCCGCCTAAATTGACAACTGCTACTGTTAATAAGTGTGAAAACACTTATCCTTTTACCACTTATTTCCAATAATAACAAGACCAAAACGTGTATTTTATGTCGTAAAAGTCGGAGTTATGCGTGGTTTGTGTTTTTATTGTGTTTTAGGACCAAAAGATGCAAAAGGAAGAAAACATGGGCTATCACGGGCTTTTATCGGAGAAAAATTCTAAAGACGAAGTCGAAAGATCGAGAATGCAAAAAGAACGGAAGTCCAAGGCCAATTCTAAAGATTTATCGAAGAAAAAGTCTAAAGACGGAAGTTTAATGGAGTCGAAGAACTCAAGTCTAATTATAGAAGAAAATTATAAGACAAGTTCAACTTATATCGACAAATCCCGAGACGACATCGAGAAAGATAAAGAAGTTAAGTCGAGTCGAGACGAGAAGAAAGAAGTTAGATAGCTTAAGCATGTAATCTCCCCACCTCCTATAAATATCCTCCTAATATGTCATTAGGAGGGTGTTAGGTGGTTAGGTGTTTTAGTTATTAATAGTAGTAGTTTAATTTTTAAGTGCTTTTAATTTTTCTCTCTAGTTTTTCCTTTCAAACTTATTAATCCTTACATTAATCTTGTAATCTTTTGATATTCATCTTTAATCAATCAAGCTTATTTTCTTAATTCTCATTCTACATTTATTAATCTTTTTCTTAATCTTGATAATCATGTAGTTAATCTCATCTCTTTGATTAAGTGATTGTTTTATTCATGTGATTGATCTTGTAGTTTTGATGTGGTGGATGTTTTGAGCTTATTGTGGTATTTGATCTTCTAGTGTTTGGCTTATTTTTGATTAAGTTGTTTTGATAGATTTATAGAATTGCTTATTAGTTGATTTTAAATGTTTTGATTAATTAGTGTTTTTATAGTTTTTAATTTGTGGCTTATTTAGTTCTTCTTAAAACTTATTTGGTTAAAGTTTTGGTTAATTGCTTGTTTGGTTTGTGCTTATTAGTAGCTTATCTCTTAAGTTTCGTTGTTTCTGTTCATCTGTATCTGAGTTTTAACATTTTCGGATTAGGGTTAATTTTTCCGAAAATACCATTTTTCTGAATTGATCATTTCTATGAAATCTTCCCTTTTCTGAAATTGTTGTTATTCCGAAATTCCATTTCTATGAATTCATCATTTCTATGAAAAGTCATTATTCCGAAAATCCATTTTTCTGAAAACCTTCTTTTTCCGAAAAAAACCAATTTCTCTGAAAAGAGTATTATTCCGAAAACCATCATTTTACTAAAAACACCATTTTTCCGAAAATCCCACTTTTACTGAAAAGTCCTTTATTCCGAAAATGTCATTTCTATGAAAACTTCATTATTCCGAAGAAGTTCCTTTTTCTGAAAAACCATTTATTCCGAAGATGCCAATTCTCTGAAAAACCCTTATTCCGAAATCATCATTTTTCTGAAAACCCAAGTATTCCGAAGATACCCTTTTTTCTGAAAAGACAAGTATTCCGAAAATGCCAATTTTTCTAAAAACACCAATTTTCCGAAGATACAGTTATTCCGAAGATTCGATTTCTTTGAAATTCTCAGACTTAGTTTAATTAGGAATTTTCTGAATTGTTTCTATCTTTGATTTTTCCCGCCTTTTTACTTAGCATTGTTTTAAGTTGTTTTATCTTTGATTAAATTTTCAAGATTTCAACGACATTTTTATTTTTAGTAGAATAGATAACCAAACCTTGTTATTTTCCACCAAGAACAATTGAGTCGCACTTTCTACCAATAATCAATTCGAAAAGACTTGGAACAAATTTATTTTATACTTGGTTTAACCTTGTATTAAATGGCGCCGCTGCCGGCTCTTTTCGTTAAGATTAACGGTTTTAAGTGAGAGACGCGTTGGATTTTGGGATCCGTTCATTTTTGAACGTTATTTTCCTGGGTTTTAAAAATTTTCAAAATTCCTAAAAATTAAAATTTTTTCAAAAATACAAAAAAATAGAAAACATAAAAAAACCAAAAATATTTCTTGACTATTTTGTTTTTCCTTTTGTAGGTGTGTATGCGTACTCGTGCTCGTAAGAAGAAAGTAGCTCAAGCCTAAGTCATTACTCAACCTATTGTCACCATGGACAATCAACCAATGATCGAGCTTTTGCAATCGCACGTAGAAGGCAACACTGATGCTATGGTCATACCCGAGATTGGAGCCAATAACTTCGAGTTTAAATCCGGCTTCATTCAAATGGTCTCTGCTCAACCCTTCTTGGGGCGTTCAATTGATGATCCTCATGACCATATTAAAAGGTTTCTTCAACTCACTAATACGGTTAAGTATAATGGGGTTTCACAAGAGGTAATTCGCTTGCAACTTTTTCCTTTCTCCTTAGAGGGACAAGCCCGACATTGGCTTGATAAGGAACCGCCACAAAGTATTCTTACGTGGACGGATTTAGAGACCAAATTCATCAACTACTTTTTCCCACCCTCACGTACTACCGCTTTGCGGAATGAAATAATTACCTTTGAACAAAAGTACGGTGAGACATTTAGTGAATCTTGGGACCGTTTTAAGGAACTTTTAAGAAAGTGTCAACAACATGCTTTAACAAAAGTACATCAAATCAATACTTTTTACAATGGTTTAAGCATGAATGACCAAGATTCACTAAATAGTGCTTCCGAGGGTAACATTTTGGTTAAGTCTGTTAATGCCGCTTGGGATATTATTGATTACAAGTCTAGAGTGCAAACCAAGAGTGTTCGGACTAATGTGGCTAGTGCTAGCACTAATGAGAGCGACAAGAGAATTGATAAGCTTACTTCGCTTGTTGAATCACTTGCTCTCCAAGCCGCCAACAATACCAAAGCTATCACTGCCCAAGCTAGTGCTTTGAGTCAATCATGTGAAATATGCGGGGGGATCTCACTCATAAACCGATTGTCCTTCGACTCATGACAATCCGGAAAATGTGTATGCCGCCAACGGTACCTATTCTACAGGAGGCTATCAAGCACGTCCTCAAGGTGACCGCAATTTGCTCAGCTATCGCTCAAACAACTTTCTTTCACCACCCGGTTTCCCACCACAAAACCCAAACAACCTCAATCGCAACAATCAAAACCAACCTCGTGCTCCAAATCAATATCAAAACCAAAGAAACCCATATCCTCCTCAAAGAAACAACCAAGTTTACCAACAACCTGCTTATCAACCACCCTCCTACCATGCTCCTCCCAACCAACCCACCGCATTATACCAAGACGTTGAAACTTACATGAGCACTAATGATGCGATAGTGCAAAATCTTCAGCGGGAAATGCTCAACTTGAAAGCAGATATGGTGAAACAAGGAAACGATCTTCGAGCCGATATGCGCAACACTTTGGCAAGTCAAACGAATGACTTAAGGAACATGATGGCTAGTTTCTTCCCAAGTAATCAAGCCTATTGATCGGGTTCTCTTCCGAGTAACACCGTTGCTAATCCAAGAGGGGAGATGAAAGCAATCACCACTCGAAGTGGAAAAGGTTCAAAGGAACCCGAGCTTCCTACACCTACACCGGTGATTGTGACAAAGGAAAACGAGTCTCCTTCTCCAAATCCTCCATCTTCTATTCCTCCAACTTCTACTTCTCCTATTCCACCACCTTCTACTTCCACCCCTCCACCACCCAAGGATGTGAGTGAGAATTCCATTCCAAAGCCTTCATCTCAACCCAATATACCTTATCCTTCAAGGTTGAGGAAAGAGAAATTGAAGAACAAGGATGATATTCAGGTTTCTAACTTTCTCAAAATGTTTAAACAACTGAATTTCAATATCTCCTTTGCTGAGGCTCTCACTCACATGCCGAAATATGCTAAAATTTTTAAAGATCTTCTCAGTGATAAGGAGTAACTTCTCGATATTGCTCAGACCCAACTTAATGAGAATTGCTCCGCAATGCTCTTAAGGAAATTACCAACCAAACTTGGTGATCCGGGTCATTTCTTGATTCCTTGCAACTTCCCTGGGGTAGAGAATTGTATGGCCCTAGCCGATCTAGGTGCTAGTATAAACTTAATGCCTTTAAGCGTTTGGAAACAATTGTCTCTACCCGAGCTAGTCCCCACACGAATGACTTTGGAATTAGCCAACCGTACGGTTGCTTATCCAGTGGGGATAGCCGAAGATGTCTTTGTTGGTGTCGACAAATTCACCTTTCCGGTGGATTTTGTTGTCGTTGACTACGAGATGGACCCCCGTGTTCCATTAATCGTTGGACGTCCATTCTTGAGGACCGGTCGCACTCTCATCGATGTAGCCGCAGGCGAATTAATCATGAGAGTTGGTGACCATAAAATCGTCTTCAACATGGGTAAACTTTCTAAGCAGCCTTCTGAAAACGAGAGTGTTAATTTCATTGACGTTCTTGATGAGGCTTGTGAAGAACATTTCAAAGACGCTTGTAAAAGTGGTTCTTCTTCTCTACCCACTGTTGAGACCGTTGCCTCTATTGCTCCATCACTAACTCCATTTGGAGAAAGTGATTTCATCTTGAAAGAATTTGAAGCAACTTTAGGAGATGTGGACTTGCATTATGACGATTCTCCCTCCAATTGGGATGAAGACATTCGTACCATTGAGAAACTTCTCAATGAGGACCATATTTCTCCACCAACTCATAAGGACATCTCTATCGATGAACCGAATTTGACTACGCCTTCCATCGAAAGGCCTCCGGATTTAGAGCTTAAGGACCTACCGTCTCATATCGAGTACGTTTTCCTTGAAGACAACAAGAAGTCACCCGTCATCATTGCTAAGGACTTGAAAGAGGAAGAAAAATCCCGACTTATCGCCGTGCTGAAGAATCACAAGAAAGCTATTGCATGGAAAATCTCCGATATTCGTGGAATTGATCCTCACTTCTGCGCACATAAAATTCTCATGGAGGACGACTTTAAACCCACTATTCAAAGCCAAAGAAGGGTGAACCCTAAGATCCATGACGTTATCAAAAAAGAGGGTATCAAACTTCTTGATGCGGGAATGATCTACCCTATCTCGGATTCACCATGGGTTAGTCCCGTCCATTGTGTGCCTAAGAAAGGCGGAATCACCGTTGTGCAAAATGAAAACAACGAGTTGATTACTACTCATCTCGTTACAGGGTGGAGAGTTTGTATAGACTATCGCAAACTCAATGATGCTACGAGAAAGGATCATTTTCCCCGTCCTTTCATGGACCAAATGCTTGAACGTCTAGCGGGTAATGACTATTACTGCTTCTTGGACGGTTTCTCCGGGTATTTTCAAATCCCCATCGATCCCAAAGACCAAGAGAAAACCACATTCACTTGTCCTTATGGAACATTTTCCTACAAAAGAATGCCTTTCGGCTTATGCAATGCTCCTGGGACCTTCCAAAGGTGTATGATGGCTATCTTTCATGACATGGTTGAAGAAACTACGGAAGTCTTCATGGATGATTTCTCGGTCTATGGTGATTCCTTCTCTACTTGCCTTGCCAATTTGGAACGCATGCATAAGCGGTGTGAAGACACTCGCCTTGTTCTAAATTAGGAAAAATGCCATTTAATGGTAAAAGATGGCATTGTGCTAGGACATAAAATCTCAAAAGCCGGTCTTGAAGTGGACCGTGCTAAAGTGGATGTCATAGCCAAATTACCTCCACCTTCAACCGTGAAGGGTGTGAGAAGTTTCCTTGGTCATGCGGGCTTCTATCGTCGATTCATCCAAGATTTTTCTAAAATCGCTCGCCCGATGACCCACCTCTTGGAAAAAGATACTCCTTTCATCTTTTCCAAAGAGTGTCTTGAATCCTTCAATCTTCTTAAGGATAAGCTAACTAAGGCACCGGTATTGGTTACCCCTAATTGGGAGCTACCTTTTGAGTTGATGTGTGATGCTAGCGACTTTGCTATTGGAGCGGTTTTAGGCCAAAGAGTGAACAAACACTTCCAACCAATCCACTATGCTAGCAAGACAATGACGGGGGCTCAATTGCTTTATACCACTACCAAAAAGAGCTTTTAGCTGTAGTGTATGCTTTTGAAAAATTTCGCCCCTATCTTGTCCTTTCTCCCACCATCGTGTATACCGATCATTCCGTGTTGAAGTACATGTTGACTAAGCAAGATTCTAAACCAAGACTTCTTCGTTGGGTTTTGCTCCTTCAATAATTCAACATTGAAATTCGTGACAAGAAGGGAGCCGAAAACCTAGTCGCGGATCATCTAAGTAGACTTGAGGATCCTTATCAAGGGGATCATCCGAATCAAAGATCAATGACTCTTTTCCCCTTGAGGCCTTAATGTCTATCGACTCCAATCTTGATGACACCCCGCGGTTTGCGAACATTGCAAACTACTTAGCGGGTGGACTTCTCAAGGAAGGGTTAACATCCCAACAAAAGAAAAAGTTCTTTAAAGACATTGAACATTATTTCTGGGACGACCCTTACCTTTTTAAAAAATGTGCTGATCTGATTATTCGTCGATGTGTTGATGGGCCGGCAGCGATACAAATCCTTGATGCTTGCCATAAAGGACCCACCGGTGGTCACTTTGGTCCCAATTACACCGCGAAGAAAGTATTCGACTCTGGATTTTATTGGCCCACCATTTATCGTGACGCTCACGACATGGTTAAACATTGTGATGCTTGCCAAAGACAAAGCAAGATCACACATAAAGATGAGATGCCTCAAAATTTCATACAAGAATGTGAAATCTTTGATGTATGGGGTATCGACTTTATGGGGCCATTTCCATCATCTAAAGGGAACAAGTACATCCTCGTAGCCGTTGACTACGTTTCTAAATGGGTTGAAGCTAAGGCTCTCCCTACGAACGATGCAAGGGTGGTTGTGAACTTTTTGAAGCAACTTTTTGCTCGATTCGATGTTCCTCGTGCTATAATCAGTGACCGCGGGACTAATTTTTGCAATGATCAATTTGCAAGAGTAATGGCTAAGTACGGTGTCAATCACCATCTTTCCACCACTTATCATCCTCATACTAATGGGTAAGCCGAGATTTCTAACCGCGGATTGAAGCGAATTCTGGAACGTACTGTGGGAGAGCATCATGCCTCGTGGGCCGATAAGTTAGATGATGCTTTGTGGGCTTTCCGTACTGCTTATAAGACCCTGATTAGTTGTACACCTTATCGTCTTGTGTACGGGAAAGCATGCCACCTCCCTATCGAGCTGGAACATAAGGCATACTGGGCCTTGAAGTGGGCTAACTTCGACATCAACAAAGCCAGTGATCTTCGCAAGATTCGACTCAACGAACTTAATGAACTGAGGAATGAAGCTTACGAGAACTCATTGATTTACAAGGAGAAGACAAAGATCATCCATGATGCAAGGATTAAGAACCGAGAGTTCCACGTTGGTGATCAAGTCTTACTTTTTAACTCTCGGTTGAAGATCTTCTCGGGCAAGTTGAAGAGCCACTGGTCTGGTCCATTCACCGTCGCCAAAGTCTTTCCATATGCCACCATTGAGCTTTCTCAGCCAAATGGGCCCAATTTTAAGGTGAATGGCCAGCGCGTGAAGTTAACTTTGGTGAGGACATCTGATAGGTGTGAAAACACCCATCCTTTTTACCACTTAATTACAATAATAACCGAGCCAAAACGTGTATTTTATGCCATTTATGTCGGAATTATGAGTGGTTTGTGTTTTTGTTGTGATTTAGGACAAAAAGGTGAAAAGAGGAGAAAACACGGGATTTATGGGCTTTTATCGAAGAAAAAGACGAAAGACGAAGTCAAGAAGTCAAGAGTGCAAAAAGAACGGAAGTCCAAGACCAATTCTGAAGATTTATCGAAGAAAAAGTCAAAAGACAGAAGTTTACTAAAAGCCGAAGAACTCAAGTCTTATTTATGAAGAAATGTCGAGACGAGTTCAAAGAAATCCCGAGACAAAGTCATTAAGTCCAAGATTAACAAAAGATTAAGAAGAGAAGGACTTAAGTATGCAATTAAGAAAAAGAGGAAAGAGGGAGGAAGCTTCCTAAGCTCCTCCCTAATCTCCCTATAAATAGATTAGTTAGTTGTCATTTGATAGTTGTTGGTGGCTTGACAACCCACACTTCCACCATTTTTCATTCCTGCACTTTAAATTTTTGCCTTAATTTCATGTATTGCACTTTTGATTCATTTAATTTCCAAGTAAGTTTTATTTAATGTTCTTGAATCTTTACTTTTCTTGTTCAATCTCCTTCTACCTTTCTTGTTTGATTTGTTCCTCATCTTCATTGTTCATGTTCTTGAGTTTTATGGTTTTGATCAAGTGGGTTTTGATTGATTTGGCTTTATTTGTTAGTTTTGATGATTTGTTTTGATTGATTATTGTTATTTGATCATTTGTGGTTGTTTTGGTTTAATGTTTTGGTTAATCTTGATTAGTTTTGGTTAAATTCGTCCTTGTTTTCATCTTACTGTTCTTCTGTTCATGCTTACTGTTCTTGCCCAGATGTTCCGGATCAACTGCTTCCTTAGCTTTTCATTCGGAATATTTAGTTATTCTGGATCAAAGTCCCTTTATTCGGAATAGTTGTTTATTCGGAATATTAATTTATTCCGGATCAAAGTTGTTCATTCGGAATATCTCAAATATTCCGGATCAAAGTTGTTTATCCGGAATATCTCAAATATTCCGAATCAAGCTCCTTCATCCGGAATATTGGTTATTCTGAATCAAGCTCCTTCATCCGGAATATTGGTTATTCCGGATCAAGCCTTTCATCCGGAATAATATTCCGGATCAAACTTTATTCCGGATCAAGGACTTTATTCCGAATGAACCTCTTTTCCCCTTTTATTCCGGATCAAGCCTTATTCCGGATGAGCTGTTTATTCCGGATAAGCAATTATTCCGGATGAACACGTTTATTCCGGATGAAGGTTTTATTCCGAATGAGTTTTTCAGTTTTTAGTTTTAAGCTTTACTTTTCCCGCCTTTTTCTTTATTTGCATTTTTATTTGCTTTGCTTTTAGTTTAAGTTTAAGTTTGAGTTATTTACCTTTATTGCTTTTAATTTCTCGTCATTTATTTCCCGTCAATTTTTTATCTTTCATTTTTGTTTCTTTTACCTTCCTTGTTTTATTTTAATTGTTTCAAGTCTTTATTTTTAATTAGTTTTAGACGACGACCATTCCCTTTTTATTCCACCAAGAACAACTAATCTCGCACACTTAACCGGTAATCAATTCGAGAAGATTCCGAGAAACGAACTTTTCAACCTAGCAAAATCTCTTACATTAAAATTGCGCCGTTGCCGGCTCTTTTCGTGAGGATTTACGGTTTTTTGTGAGAGACGCGTTGGCTTTTGGGATCCGTTCACTTGTGAACGTTATTTTTCGTGTCAAAAATTTTCAAAAATCCCAAAAACATTTGAAAAATCATAAAAAGCATTTCTTTTTCAAAGTTTTGCACCAAAAATATTCTTCTTGCTTATCTATTTTTCTTTATGGATTCTTATGTCTATTGCGTCGGGTGTGGGAGACGATTGTACGGGAACGACTCTTGTCAATGGTGTACATGTGAGCAGTGCGGAAACGATATCAACAATACATAATTCATATTCGGATTTTGTCCTTTGTGCAACTCGACTAATTCGTCCTTTTTGAACCCACCTCCTCCTGTACCCCCGTGCATCTATTGTGGAAGCGATTCTCATTGGCATGTTTCGTGCCCGGTTCGATACCCGTATGGTCACGAGCAAGAACCGGGGTACAATTATGACAATGATAATAGCTATCCACAAGATGCACCCAGTCTTTCTCCTTACCCGTTTTGCAACAACTGTGGGGGTCCTCACGATACCTATTATTGTCAACAAATGAATTATTATGAGCAAAATCCGTGTCCTCCGTTTTCTTCACCAATGGATTATTATGAACCTAACCCGGTTTCTATTTCTTCTCAACCGATGAACTACTATGAGCCACAACCATGCTATAATTTAGGTTTTCAACATTTTGAGCCCCCACAACACTCCATCGATCATCAACCCTATTGTGCATTTCCTCCTGGGCAAATGGCCGCATTTTTTGACCGGTTTCAAAAAGTTCAAGAAGCTTGCAACAAGATCATCGAAAAATATCAAGAGCATCAACGGCCTGAGCAAATATCGAATATCGAGACTTATACTCCTCCTCTGATGTATCCATACTATTATGATGATGATGAAGATGAGCCTACTATTTCTTGGAATGATCTTACTGCTCAATTCCCTAGGGCTATTGTCATCCCTTCTCTCACTATCCCAAACGAGCCTAAGGATTGTGATACATTGAGTGAGCTTAGTGAGTTTGGTCTTGATAAATTGTTTGATGATGAGGTTTGTGACTTACCTGCTATGGAGCCTGAGGACGACGTTGCTCTTACGGAAGAGGTCGATCCTAGTGATGCCGATTCTTCTCTCTGTTATGAGAATTTCACTTTTTAAATTTCTCAATCTCCACCGGGAGATGCGGGCGATGACGATTTATTCTCTCCGGCTTACGAGAAGTTCACCGATGAACTTGATCTTGTGGATGAGGTGGAAGACGTGCTTCTTCGCGATATATTACGGAAAGTGCACCTTCTTATTGCTCAAATCAAAGAGTTGACTTCTCCTTCTCTCTCCGAGTCTTTGCCTCCATCTATTCCTCCTATTGAAGATAATGACCCATTGCTGGAAGAAGTCGACATTCACTCCATACCTCCAGGTATTGATGACGATGACATGGAGGGGGATATTATTTTTGATAATTTGCTGCAAGAAGGTATTGTCCCAAGTCCCCCTCCCGAGCACCTTTCATCCTCCCCTTTAGCCACTATTTCGGAGGATGAGTGCTTTGACCCGGGAGGTGACATTGATTATGCTATGATTGATACCATTACGGATTTGCCGTTTGCTCAGCATCCATTGTCTTTGGGGGAGGACAATGTACTTACTTTACCCACCCCACCTCCCGTGGATCATGATTTCACATACTATACGTATGTTGAAAGAACCTTTCTCCCATACAAGACTTATCCCCCCGCCTCTCCTTTGTTGATGTCAACCAGGAATGAGGACAAGGTCTTTGATCCCGGTATCACATTCGAGGCTTCCCCATGGACTATTTAATTCGGGGACTAGTCAGGCTCGTGACTCGGTTAATAAAAACAAGCGCTTTTTGGGAGGCAACCCAATTATCTATCTATCTTTCCCTGTTTTCACCATAAGTGTAGGGGGAGCCCCGTGGTGTTTCTTGCTTTCTTTCTTATCATGTGCAGGGATTAGAGCTTCAAAGACACACTCTTGATGACTTTTGACGAACCGTGATTCTATGTTCCCTTCTTCCCGGTTCTATCCTAAACTCTTTTCTATTCACTATTTTATATTTTCCAATATTAATATAGGAATCTCTTTAGTTGTCTCTTCTTTAGCGAGATTTAAAAAAAGTGCACAATGTCCTAAGTGTAGGGGAGCTTACTCCCACATGCTTAAACATTGAGGACAATGTTTATATTAAGTGTAGGGGGGACTTCTATCGAAGTTAAGTGGTCTTTTCCTTGTATTTGTCCTCATTTTAACCGAAAAATCAGTTTTTCGATATTTTTCAAAATTTTTGATCTATTTTGGCCTATTAGTTTTTACCTTTGTATAGTTATTTTCTCTCTTTGCTAGAATAAATCTTTAATAAAGTGGTTTTATTTTTAAACGTTGTGAATCTTTTGACTCAAACCGAGTTTACTTATCTTAGTTTACTCTAGCTAGTATCCTTAACGTGTTTAAGTCAAGTTTTGCTAGGCTTTTATATAGGGAGCTATAAAACACGAAAGTCTTAACTCTCACGGGTTAAGAACAAGAACTTTTCGCAAGTTCCTATAATTGATCCTAGAGAGTCGTTTATCAAGGGAACTTTAAAATGCGATTTTTAAACTTGAAAGAGTCTAAGAGTGTGCAAGATCCTATAGGCGACTCGAAAACCTAAAACTTTGATTTAATAGGCTAAGCATCCACGAGTTTCATGCCTTGAGATTTTAAACTGTGGAGAACGAGAGATGATAGAGTCAATTATAAGTTTGGCATTCTTTCGTGAATTTATGTGAGTTAATTATAAGCCTATTCTCCCATCGCTTGCAAATAAATTTATCTACAATAATTAAGGTTGTACGATTTGAAAAGTTACTTAGCTTCTAGCCCAAGATCGTTTAAAAGTTGCTCGGTATGGATTAGAGTTCATAGCCAAGGCATAACTTATTGAAGCGGGATGCGAAGATTAGCGAGTCCAAAAAGGTCCTAACAAGGCATGAGGGCTACATTTTGTTGCTAAAGATCCCAAGTGATGTGAAGAATCATTTCTCGAAAATCAATACGAAGGATCGAGACACACGACGAAAAGCAAAAACTCCCCAAAAGTCATGGAGAAGTCTATCCAAAAAGGCCCTAACAAGGTATGAGGATAAATAAAGCCAAGTCCTAAAAGGAGGCGGATCGTTGTATATCAAAGTCCAAAATTAAGATTGGAGAAAAATGAAGAAGTCGTGGTCCATATATGAAGAATCTCTCAAAACTTCAAGTGTTGGGGGGACTTTAGCTAACTATTGATTAAATAAGTCAACAATGCATCCTCGTGATCATTCAAGACAACAATAAATTATAAGAGATACACCTAGGAATAAGGGAGTCTAAGTGAATAATTGGCCCACATGAGTTCGTGTTAGTTTGCTAACTTATAATAACAATGATCTCGTTTTTAAGCTTGGTTTGGAGAAAGTGAAAACTTGAGGATGATGATCATTCACGACATTTCCAAAACCCAAAGGTATGTTTTTGATTTCTTTACTTTGTATGTTTATAATTTTCTATCTCTTTAATAAAGGCTAACGTGGATTAATTATGATGAAAAATGTAAACTTGCTTTATAACTAATGCATTGCATGAGGACATTGCAATGGTTAAGTGTAGGGGATTTGATAGGTGTGAAAACACCCATCCTTTTTACCACATAATTACAATAATAACCGAGCCAAAACGTGTATTTTATGCCATTTATGTCGGAATTATGCGTGGTTTGTGTTTTTGTTGTGATTTAGGACGAAAAGGTGAAAAGTGGAGAAAACACGGGATTTCACTGGCTTTTATCAAAGAAAAACACGAAAGACGAAGTCAAGAAGTCAAGAGTGCAAAAAGAACGGAAGTCCAAGACCAATTCTGAAGATTTATCGAAGAAAAAGTCAAAAGACGGAAGTTTACTAAAAGCCGAAGAACTCAAGTCTTATTTATGAAGAAATGTCGAGACGAGTTCAAAGAAATCCCGAGACAAAGTCATTAAGTCCAAGATTAACAAAAGATTAAGAAGAGAAGGACTTAAGTGTGCAATTAAGGAAAAGAGGAAAGAGGGAGGAAGCTTCCTAAGCTCCTCCCTAATCTCCCTATAAATAGATTAGGTAGTTGTCATTTGATAGTTGTTGGTGGCTTGACAACCCACATTTCCACCATTTTTCATTCCTGCACTTTAAATTCTTGCCTTAATTTCATGTATTGTATTTTTGATTCATTTAATTTCCAAGTAAGTTTTATTTAATGTTCTTGAATCTTTACTTTTCTTGTTCAATCTCCTTCTACCTTTCTTGTTTGATTTGTTCCTCATCTTCATTGTTCATGTTCTTGAGTTTTATGGTTTTGATCAAGTGGGTTTTGATTGGTTTGGCTTTATTTGTTAGTTTTGATTATTTGTTTTGATTGATTATTGTTAGTTGATCATTTGTGGTTGTTTTGGTTTAATGTTTTGGTTAATCTTGATTAGTTTTGGTTAAATTCGTCCTTGTTTTCATCTTACTGTTCTTCTGTTCATGCTTACTGTTCTTGCCCAGATGTTCCGAATCAACTGCTTCCTTAGCTTTTCATTCAGAATATTTAGTTATTCCGGATCAAAGTCCCTTTATTCGGAATAGTTGTTTATTCGGAATATTAATATATTCCGGATCAAAGTTGTTCATTCAGAATATCTCAAATATTCCGGATCAAAGTTGTTTATTCGGAATATCTAAAATATTCCGGATCAAAGTTGTTTATTCGGAATATCTCAAATATTCCGAATCAAGCTCCTTCATCCGGAATATTGGTTATTCTGAATCAAGCTCCTTCATCCGGAATATTGGTTATTCTGGATCAAGCCTTTCATCCGGAATAATATTCCGGATCAAACTTCATTCCGGATCAAGGACTTCATTCCGAATGAACCTCTTTTCCCCTTTTATTCCGGATCAAGCCTTATTTCGGATGAGCTGTTTATTCCGGATAAGCAATTATTCCGGATGAACACGTTTATTCCGGATGAAGGTTTTATTCCGAATGAGTTTTTCAGTTTTTAGTTTTAAGCTTTACTTTTCCCGCCTTTTTCTTTATTTGCATTTTTATTTGCTTTGCTTTTAGTTTAAGTTTAAGTTTGAGTTATTTACCTTTATTGCTTTTAATTTCTCGTCATTTATTTCCCGTCAAGTTTTTATCTTTCATTGTTGTTTCTTTTACCTTCCTTATTTTATTTTAATTGTTTCAACTCTTTATTTTTAATTAGTTTTAGACGACGACCATTCCCTTTTTATTCCACCAAGAACAACTAATCTCGCACACTTAACCGATAATCAATTCGAGAAGATTCCGAGAAACGAACTTTTCAACCTAGCAAAATCTCTTACAATAACATCTCTCATGAGATGATTCCATCCCTCACCACATTTCCCATTAACTAGTTTTGGGTCGAGTCAGGCTCGTGACTCGGTTATCAAAAACAAGCGCTTCTCGGGAGGCAACCCGTTGATCTATCCTTTACCGTTTTCATAATAAGTGTAGGGGGAGCCCCGTATGTGTTTGTTGTATTGTTTCTTCTTCTGTGCAGGGATTAAAGCTTCAAAGATCCATTCTCGATGACTTTTGACGAATCGTGATCCCGTGTTCCCATCTTCCCAGTTCTATCCTAAAACTATCGTGATCCAATACTTCATATCTTATATGTTAACATTGAAATCACTATAGTTGTCCTTTCCTTAGCAAGCTTTAAACAAAGTGCACAATGTCATAAGTGTAGGGGATTTTAATCCCACATGCTTAAACATTGAGGACAATGTTTATATCAAGTGTTGGGGGGACTTCTATCGAAGTAAGTGGTCTTTTCCATGAATTTGTCCTAATTTTAACCGGAAAATTTGATTTTTCGACATTTTTCAAAATTTTTAATCTATTTTGTCCTAGTTTTATAGTTGTATTTTCCTTTGTTATGGTTATTTTCTTTCCTTGCTTGAATAAATTTTCAATAAAGTGGTTTTAAATTTTTCAAAGTCGTGAATATTTTGACTCAATCCGAGTTTACTTATCTAAGTTTACTCTAGCTAGTATCCTTAACGTGTTTAAGTCAAGTTTTGCTAGGCTTTTATATAGGGAACTTTAAAACGCGAAAGTCTTAACTCTCACGGGTTAAGAACAAGAACTTTTCGCAAGTTCCTATAAATGATCCTAGAGAGTCGTTTATCAAGGGAACTTTAAAATGCGATTTCTAAACTTGAAAAAGTCTAAGAGTTTCCAAGAACCTATAGATGACTCGAAAACCCAAAACTTTGATTTAATTGGCTAAGCATCCACGAGTCTCATTCCTTGAGATTTTAAATTGTAGAGAACGAGAGATGATAGAGTCAATTATAAGTTTGGTATTCTTTCGTGAATTTATGTGAGTTGATTATAAGCCTATTCTCCCATCGCTTGATAATAAATTTATCTGCAATAAATAAGGTTGTACGATTTGAAAAGTTACTTAGCTTCTAGCCCAAGATCGTTTAAAAGTTGCTCGGTATTAATTAGAGTTCATAGCCAAGGTATAACTTATTGAAGCGGGATTCGAAGATTGGCGAGTCCGAAAAGGCCCTAACAAGGCATGAGGGCTAGATTTTGTTGCTAAAGATCCAAAAGTGATGTGAAGAATCATTTATCGAAAATCAATATTAAGGATCGAGACACGCGACGAAAATCAAGTACTCCCCAAAAGATCATGGGGAAATCTATCCGAAAAGACCCTAGCAAGGTATGAGGATAAATAGATCCAAGTCCTAAAAGGAGGCGGATCGTTGTATATCAAAGTCCAAAGTAATGATTGGAGAAAAATGAAGAAGTCGTGGTCCAAATATGAAGAATTTCTCAAAACTTCAAGTGAAGAAATTCCTATTATGAAGAGAAGACCATAATTTCAAAATGTCTCTCAAAGATTTGAAGTATGAAGTCGCTGCCAAATATCGGTCCGAGAAAGGTCTCAAATCGTGAAGCGAGTTATGCCAAGATATGAACTTTATGAGGTCCCGAGAAGCAGTTTTAAAAGTTTTTTTCCTTTAGCTGACTATTGATTAAATCGTCCCACTTTATTTTCAGCTTAAATAATTATCGAAATAAGTCAAACAATGCATCCTCGTGATCATTCAAGACAAAAATAAAATATAAGAGATACACCTAGGAGTAAGGGAGTCTAAGTGAATAATTGGGCCACATGAGTTCGTGTTAGTTTGCTAACTTATATTAACAATGATTTCGTTTTTAAGCTTGGTACGGGGAACGTGAAACTTAAGAATGATGAATATTCATGACAACCAAAAACCCCAATGTAAGTCTTTGATTTCTTACTTATTTTGCTCTTTTAGTTTTCCTAGTGTTTAGTATTTAATAAAGTCCAAGGTGGGTTATCTATGATGAGAAATGTGAACCGTGCTTTGAAATTAGTGCATTGTTAAAAGGGGTAAATAAGCTAGTACATGTAGTATATACCGGCGGACTTTGTTAAAAGTGTAAAATGGTAAAGTAAATGTGTAGTAAAGTATGATGAAGTTATTTATATCGTTTTCTCTCGATTTTATTGTGACTTTATGAGTTTGAGTTTGATGTTGTTATGTATGATTTATTTCTCGAGTCATCATTAATGAACGCGCCTTATTTGATAGGTAGCGGTTCTCGTGTTTGAAAGGCATCCATTATCATCGACGATCATCTCGCTAGATCTCATATACTAAGGTGAGTCTGTAGCCTCGCTCTTTATGCTAGCTACTAAATGTTTTATACCCGCGAGGGGGATACATGTTATTTTAAAATAAATGAACACAAATCATGAGTAATTGTTCGACCCGAATGTTGCCTAAAGTTGAATTCATTGTATTGAGTAACTTGTTGCTAAAGACCCTAAATTCATGAGCCGTTAACTATCTTCTGACTTGATATTGTGAGTCGGGAATAGCCGCTTATTCTAATGATAGTACTATTGGGTTGACCACCCTATCTGAGACCAGGGCATTATGTTGAGTAACCCGCTGGGAAGGATAATTTTACGTTAATAAGATTGTGGTATTCTAGCAACTGATACCCTAGAGGGGCAATGGTTTTATTCTATTCATGTCGGCATTTGGCGTGGGTGACTATTTGGTTAAGGGGTCGGTGTCATGAGCTTAAATACAATGTATATTATCATTATTATTATTGCCTTGAATATTGATTGTGTGTACGACAATTCTATAAACGATTATGATTGATTTTCCTCTTGTGTTCAAATGTGATTTGGTAAACCTATAGACTCGCTCAACATTATTGTTGACTCGTTTTAGCATGTATTTCAGGTAATAGGAAGTGATGGAGCATGGAGCTTTGTTGTGGAGGTTGTGGCTTGGCTTTTGGAAGAATGTTGGTCTAAAAACTGTTTCTATCCTTTACTGTTAAACAATTTACTTTATGTTGATGTACTGTACTAAACTTGTTGGTTGTTGGTCGAGATCCATGGGGACTAAACACTTTACTCTGGTGTTGTTTTAGTACAATTATGGGTTGAAATTTATGTTTTAGACCTTTTATGAAAATTTTGTTTATATTTTGTGTAAACGTCTCCCTTTTGAGTTGTTCAATATACCTTGTGTGACGATGCTTGTGTCTAGCACCCAATTGTGTATTTTCGCTGCGCATTGTAATTTAGGGGTGTTAGAGATTGGTATCAGAGCTGCAAGTTATAGAGAACTGGGTCGATTTTGAAAATTGTCCTAAACTATAACTTTGGTGTCGAAAGTATTTATTCTTCAAAAGCACACAACTCCTCTGCAACGCTCCGGTAAGATCACTTTTAGTTTTGTTTTGCATTGTAGATGTATCCCGCATAACTGAAATGATTTCCCGAGTATTTATTAAGTAAATACTACGATATTGTATTGGAATTATTGAAAGTACGCCGAGTGCTTGTCAGTATCATATTTTTTTTGCGAGCATTGCATAAACATCATTTGCATTGTGTTGCATAGCATGGATTATGTATGACATTTGCATAAGCATGGCATACTAATTATTATTTTATTAACGATGACCTTAAGTATCCTTGAACCCTTATAATTGTACAAAATGGCTGGTTTACCTCGTGAGGATGGATGGATTGATATGACTAATGTAGTGGATGGTGAGGAAGTAGATAACTTTGGTGCTAGTGGTGATGAGGAGCCTTTTGTGTTTTTAGATGATGGGATTCCACTTACTGCAATTGGTCAGACAGAGCCTGAGTTGATACAAGGTAGTTATGTTCCAAGGGTTAATGTTGTGCCACAGACTGTTCCAGATTGTCAGCGACCTGTTGTTCGTTCTTCAACGCCTACTTGTGATGCTTATGTTAGCAGTTTACCTGGGATTGCATTTGCTAGGGGTGATGTTCCTGTTGAGTCGAGTAGTACTGCTAGTGCTCGATCTATTCATGATGGTATTCCTAAGGTTTATTGTCCAGGTCCTAGGTCTTATGATGATATCATCTGGTTTCTTAAGAAGTTTGATAGGTCTTTGTTTGAAAGGTATTTGGTTGAGACTCATGTGATTAGGAGGTTTGAGCAGTATGAGAAAAAGTTTGACAGGTTTGTTGGTAGTGTGAGGAGATCAGAGTTTGTTAGGGCAAGAGAAATGGATGAGGTTGTTAGATTAAGATCTATGGTGTTGAATTTGAGTGGGCAGGTTGAAAGGTTACGTAAGGAGCAAGAAAGGAATGCAAGGTCGGATGCATGGGGTTTGCCGATGAGATCTTTTCCTAGTCGAGGTGTAGTGAAGGATTGTAGTGACATTACTTGTCACAATTTTGTGGAGATTTTCCAACGCAATCCAAAATTACCTTCATGACTTATGATTTGTCTTCATAGTTCTTATGTGAATTGGTTAATGATTCATTATGAATTGTGTTGTTGGTGCATGTAGTATCCATGTTACATCTTGATAGAGAAATCCTTCTTCTTATCTTGATATGAATACTTACTTGATCTTTTTCTATTATGGTTATACAGGAAGGAGTTGAGAGGCATTTTTCTGACTTTACTAATATATTGTTTGGTTGGTTTCCTGTAAACATGCCGCCTAAATTGACAACTGCTACTGTTAATAAGTGTGAAAACACTTATCCTTTTACCACTTATTTCCAATAATAACATGACCAAAACGTGTATTTTATGTTGTAAAAGTCGGAATTATGCGTGGTTTGTGTTTTTATTGTGTTTTAGGACCAAAAGATGCAAAAGGAAGAAAACATGGGCTATCACGAGCTTTTATCGAAGAAAAAGACTAAAGACGAAGTCGAAAGATCGAGAATGCAAAAAGAACGGAAGTCCAAGGCCAATTCTAAAGATTTATCGAAGAAAAAGTCTAAAGACGGAAGTTTAATGAAGTCGAAGAACTCAAGTCAAATTATAGAAGAAAATTTTAAGACAAGTTCAACTTATATCGACAAATCCCGAGACGACATCGAGAAAGACAAAGAAATTAAGTCGAGTCGAGACGAGAAGAAAGAAGTTAGACAGCTTAAGCATGTAATCTCCCCACCTCCTATAAATACCCTCCTAATATGTCATTAGGAGGGTGTTAGGTGGTTAGGTGTTTTAGTTTTTAATAGTAGTAGTTTAATTTTTAAGTGCTTTTAGTTTTTCTCTCTAGTTTTTCCTTTCAAACTTATTAATCCTTACATTAATCTTGTAATCTTTTGATATTCATCTTTAATCAATCAAGCTTATTTTTTTAATTCTCATTGTACCTTTCTTAATCTTTTTCTTAATCTTGATAATCATGTAGTTAATCTCATCTCTTTGATTAAGTGATTGTTTTAGTCATGTGATTGATCTTGTAGTTTTGATGTGGTGGATGTTTTGAGCTTATTGTGGTATTTGATCTTCTAGTGTTTGGCTTATTTTTGATTAAGTTGTTTTGATATATTTATAGAATTGCTTATTAGTTGATTTTAAATGTTTTGATTAATTAGTGTTTTTATAGTTTTTAATTTGTGGCTTATTTAGTTCTTCTTAAAACTTATTTGGTTAAAGTTTTGGTTAATTGCTTGTTTGGTTTGTGCTTATTAGTAGCTTATCTCTTAAGTTTCGTTGTTTCTGTTCATACATATCTGAGTTTTAACATTTTCGGATTGGGGTTAACTTTTCCGAAAATACCATTTTTCTGAATTGATCATTTCTATGAAATCTTCCCTTTTTCTGAAATTGCTGTTATTCCGAAATTCCATTTCTATGAATTCATCATTTCTATGAAAAGTCATTATTCCGAAAATCCATTTTTCTGAAAACCTTCTTTTTCCGAAAAAACCAATTTCTCTGAAAAGAGTATTATTCCGAAAACCATCATTTTACTGAAAACACCATTTTTCCGAAAATCCCACTTTTACTGAAAAGTCCTTTATTCCGAAAATGTCATTTCTATGAAAACTTCATTATTCCGAAGAAGTTCCTTTTTCTGAAAAACCATTTATTCCGAAGATGTCAATTCTCTGAAAAATCCTTATTCCGAAATCATCATTTTTCTCAAAACCCAAGTATTCCGAAGATACCCTTTTTTCTGAAAAGACAAGTATTCCGAAAATGCCAATTTTTCTAAAAACACCATTTTTCCGAAGATACAGTTATTCCGAAGATTCGATTTCTTTGAAATTCTCAGACTTAGTTTAATTAGGAATTTTCTGAATTGTTTCTATTTTCTAAACTTTAATTTTTCCCGCCTTTTTACTTAACATTGTTTTAACTTGTTTTATCTTTGATTAAATTTTCAAGATTTCAACGACATTTTTATTTTTAGTAGAATAGATAACCAAACCTTGTTATTTTCCACCAAGAACAATTGAGTCGCACTTTCTACCAATAATCAATTCGAAAAGACTTGGAACAAATTTATTTTATACTTGGTTTAACCTTGTATTACCATGATTGAGCAAGCTATTGCTAGAGCTTTAGAAGCTGAATGTGCTACGAGGAACCAAGAGGCTGAGAATAGGAATTCTGCTGGTCAGGTTGGAGGGAATGTTGAAAATCAGTTTGGAGGTAATGCTGATGAACAAGCAAGAGGAAATGCTGAGGGACAAGTTGGAGGTAATGCTGCTGTTTAGCAGGTTCAGAAGGAATGTTCTTATGCTAGTTTCATGAAATGTGGACCTACTCAATTTCGTGGTACTGGTGGTGCATTGGAGTTAAGGAGGTGGATTGAGAAGATTGAAAGTACTTTTGAAATCAGTGGATGTTCAGAAGCTAGTAAGGTGAAATTTGTTGTAGCTACTTTTCAGGATGATCCATTGAGTTGGTAGAATAGTCAAGTAGCTACTGTGGGATTGGTTGAAGTGAATGCTAGAACATGGACTATGACCAAGTTACTTTTGACTGCTAAGTTTTGTCCTGACGAAGAGTTAGCCAGTTGGAAGATAAATTGAGGCATTTGGTGCTGAGGAATAATGATATTGTAGCTTATACAAGGAGATTTTCTGATTTATGTTTGTTATGTCCTGATGCTTTTGCTGATGACTGTAAGAAGATGAAGCAGTATATTAGGGGTTTATCTAGTAATATCAAGGGAGAAACTACTTCGTCGAAACCCAAGTCATTTGATGAAGCTGTTCAAATGGCTCATGCTTTAATGGATGTAAAGCTGCAGGATCGAAAATATAGTATTACTGATGGGAATAAGAGAAAGTGGGAAGCTGCACACTTAAGCCAAGGGCAGAATCATGCTGGTTATCGTAATAACAATAACCAAGGACCGAATAGGAATCAACAGTATAGTTTGGGAGGGAATTATGGTGTTCGTACTGCCATAGGAAATCAAGGTAACAAGGTGAATCCAAAGTGTGGTCGATGTAATCTGTATCATGTTGGGAATTGTCCACCTGCTTGCAATAACTGTGGGAAGGCCGGACATAAGATGGCAGATTGTAGAAACAAGGGTGTAGCCACTAGGGCCAATGCTGTTAAGGTAGTTTACTGTTCTGGATGTGGAGGTCGTGGACATAAGCAAGGGAACTGTCCGAGGGTTGGCATACGACAGGGATGCAATGTTGCTGCTGTTGCTACTGGGATTGCTGCTCCAGCCTATCTCATGGGAGATGCTGACAAACCTCAAGGGCCGAATGTGGTGACTGGTACATTCTTACTTGATGCTTGTTATGCTAGTGTGTTATTTGATTCTGGATCTGATATAAGTTTCGTAGATGTTAGATTCAGTCAGCTATTGGATAGAGAACCAGTGAGATTGACAACTAGTTATAAGGTGGAGTTAGCTGATGGTAAGGTTGTAAGCACTAGTTCTATACTGAAAGGTTGTTCCTTGAAGTTAGGTAATTATGTGTTTAGTATTGATTTGATGCCCATAGAATTAGGATATTTTGACGTGATTATTGGAATGGACTGGTTAGTTGGTAATGGTGCAGTAATTGTTTGTGGAGAAAGATTAGTCCAGATACCGCTAAGGAATAGGGTATTGACTGTGAAAGGAGATGAATGTACTTCTCGTTTGAGAGTTGTTTTTTGTTTAAAGATGATGAGGTATATAGAAGCAGGTTGTGATGTGTTTCTTGCACAGATAAGTAATGATAGTGTAAATGAAAGGAAATTGGAGGATGTGCCTGTGATTAGAGAGTATCCTGAGGTTTTCCCTGAGGAATTGCCAGGATTACCGCCGCATCGTAAAGTGGAGTTTCGTATTGATTTAGTGTCGGGTGATGCGCCTATTGCTCGTGCACCGTATCGTTTAGCTCCATCTGAAATGAAAGAATTATCTGATCAATTGAAGGTATTGATGGATAAGGGATTTATTAGACCAAGTTTGTCGTCATGGGGTGCACCTGTTTTGTTTGTTAGGAAGAAAGATAGTTCTTTTAGAATGTGTATTGATTACAGAGAGCTTAACAAATTGACTGTCAAGAATCGGTATCAACTACCGAGGATTGATGATTTGTTCGATCAGTTGCAAGGGTCATGTGTATACTCGAAGATCGATTTGAGCTCTTGGTATCATCAACTGAGAGTTAGGGAAGATGATATTCCTATAACAGCTTTCCGTACTCGATATGGACATTTTGAATTTCAAGTGATGCCTTTTGGGTTAACAAATGCACCTGCTGTATTTATGGATTTGATGAATCATGTAGGCAAGCCGTATTTGGATGAGTTTTTTATCCTATTCATTGATGCTATTCTCATTTATTCCAAGAGTGAAGAGGAACATGGGAAGCATTTGAGAACAATTTTGGAATTGTTGAAGAAAGAAAAGTTGTATGCGAAATTCTCTAAGTGTGAATTTTGGTTGAAATCAGTGCAATTTTTGGGGCACGTGATTGATAGTGAAGGTGTTCGTGTGGATCCTGCTAAGATTGAGGCAATTAAGGATTGGTCAGTGCCGAAGACGCCGACTGAAGTTCGCCAATTTCTTGGTTTGGCTGGGTATTATAGAAGGTTTATTGAGAAGTTTTCGCTAATTGCTAAGCCGTTGACTAAGCTTATAGAGAAGAATCGAGTGTTTGAATGGGGATTGGAAGAAGAATATGCGTTTAGTATGTTGAAGGATAAGTTGTGTTCTGCGCCGATATTGTCTTTGCCAGAAGGATCTGAGGATTTTGTAGTGTACTGTGACGTGTCTCATAAAGGATTTGGAGCTGTATTGATGCAAAGGGAGAAAGTAATAGCGTATGCATCGAGACAATTAAGGAAGCATCAAGAGAATTACACTACGCATAATTTAGAACTAGGGGCTGTTATTTTTGCATTAAAGCTGTGGAGACACTACTTGTATGGAACCAAGTGTGTGGTTTTCACTGATCATAAGAGTTTGCAATATATTTTGGATCAAAAGGAAATGAATATGAGGCAAAGGAGATGGGTTGAGTTGCTGAGTGATTATGACTGCGAGATAATTTACCATCCTGGTAAAGCGAATGTGGTAGCTGATGCACTTAGTAGAAAGGAAAGAGATAAGTCTATAAGAGTTAGAGCTTTGAAAATGATGGAAAGTGTTGATTTGACAGAAGCGATATTGAAAGCCCAAGCTAATGGTTTGAAGGAAAAGAACGTTGAGGCAGAAAATTTGGGTAGAATGTTGAAACCATTGTTTGAAGTAAGGTCAAATGGATTGAGGTATTTTAAGAATAGGATTTGGTTACCATTGTGTCCGTCTAAGGAAGATTCGTTAGGAGTGCGAGATTCGGTGATGAATGAATCTCATAAGTCGAAGTATTCAATACATCCTGGATCGGACAAGATGTATCAAGATCTTAAGAAAGTTTATTGGTGGCCGAATATGAATGCAGATATAGCACAGTATGTTAACAAGTGTTTAACTTGTGCGAAAATGAAGACTGAACATAAGAAACCGTCTAGATTATTAGTGCAACCTGAGATTCCTAAGTGGAAATAAGAGAAGATTACAATGGATTTTGTGACAGGTTTGTCAAGGACTGCAAATGGTAGTGATATGATACGGGTGACTGTAGATAGATTGACTAAGTCTACTCACTTTTTGCCAATGAAGAAGACAGATAGTATGGAGAGGTTAACAACAGTGTATGTGAAGGAGATTGTTTGTCGACATGGTGTGCCTTTGTCGATAATTTCTGATCGTGATAGTAGATTTACTTTAGAATTTTGGAAGTCTTTGCAGAAAGCGATGGGGACGGAGTTATGTTTGAGTACAGCGTATCATCCGGATAACTGATGGACAAAGTGAGAGAATGATTCAAACGTTAGAGGATATGCTTCGTGCATGTGTGATTGACTTTGGAAATGGTTGGGATAAGCATTTGCCATTGGTTGAATTTTCGTACAATAATAGTTATCATGCTAGTATTAAAGCCGCTCCATTTGAAGCTTTGTATGGACGTAAGTGTAGATCACCAGTGTGTTGGAGTGAGGTAGGATAAAGTCAATTGAGAAGCGTTTGTTATCTGCCAGAAGTAGACAAAAGAGTTATGCTGATAACAGAAGGAAACCGTTGGAGTTTGAGGTAGGGGACATGGTTATGTTGAATGTATCTCCTTGGAAAGGAGTAATTCGTTTTGGAAAGAGAGGAAAGTTGAGCCCGAGATATATTGGACCATTTAAGATTATCCAAAGGATTGGATTGGTGGCTTAAAAGTTAAAGTTGCCTGATGAGCTTAAGGCGATTCATAATACTTTTCATGTGTCAAATTTGAAGAAGTGTTTAGCTGAAAGGGATGTGGTGATTCCATTGGAGGAGATTCAACTTGATGATAAGTTGCATTTTATAGAGGAACCTATAGAGATAATGGATAGGGAAGTTAAGAAGTTGAAGCATAGTAGAATTCCGATTGTGAAGGTGAGATGGAACTCTAGACGTGGGCCAGAGTTTACGTGGGAACGTGAGGATTTCTTTAAGGACAAGTATCCTCATTTGTTTAGGAAGGGTTAAGCGCCGCGGACGTCGCTTCTTTTAAGAAGGGGGGAATGTGACAACCTAAAACCGAGGTCATTGCTTAATCTTATTTTACGATTATTTTTGAAATTTTTGGATGAGTTTGAACGATATTTATTTTTGGAGGTTTAAGTTTAAACCAATGTTGGAAGGTCTATATTTAATATTTATTAAGTATAAGGAGTATTAGCAAGCGTGATGTCGATGGATGCCAAATATTTTACGACTTATTGTCGGTTGTTTGATTTTTGTCATTTTTGATGTTTTATTTTAAATGACGTGTTAAGTCAAGTCGGGAGTCGATATTATTATTTTTGAGGTACGTTTTAAATTTTTAAAAGTATCTTTATGAAACCCGAGCCCCGTAAATATTTTCAAAATTGACTAATAGTTATTTCCCACTTTTTAGCTAACTATTTTCATTTTGAGCCACAACTATTGCCAAATTGCAACCAAGGTCCCTCACCCACTATATATAAAGCTTAAACAAACACACACTTCACATTTCTTCCACTAAAAATTTTCACCATATCTTCTTTCTCTCTCTATATTGCCGAAACTTCACCCACCCACACAAACACATTCAACTTTCAATTTTAACTTGATTTTGGAGATGATTTGATCAAAACTAAAGCAAGACCCACTCTTATAATTGATCAAGGATCATTTTGGTATAAGAAAATCTTACATGCAAGACATTTTTATTTTTTTGATGTTGGTAGGTAGAAACCATGATCATCCATGGTGTTCTTGCCATGATCAATGGTGACTGTTGCAAGAATCTTGTTAAAAACTTCATTTTGATCTAAAGGTTTTTATTTTTATGATGATTTAGATGTTATGATTCATATATGTTGATGTTAGGGTATAGGAATAAACATTTCTATGGTTGGTTTTGATCAAAAAGTTGATTTTGTACAAGATTTTATTGGTCATTTTATAACAGTAAGTAAACAGTAAAATCCGAAAGTTTATGTTTTGAAAATGGCTTAACTTATAGCCCAGGGTTGTAGTAATTTTATTAGCTTCGATTTGATATAAGGTAGAGCTTCTAGCTCCAAACGAGCGCGAAGTTATGATGTTTTGAATGATCGTGTACCGGGAGACGAGTATCGACACTACATATAGTTGTTGTCGATATTTGGATCGAATCTCGGGGACTCTAAATGGAAGTTTTGAAATATGTAACCTACTGATAATGAGGTTTTTACCTTAGAGGTTGATTTTATTTTAAAACCCGAGTGTCGGTTTTGTAAACAGAGTCGTTTAAAGAAGTTAAAATGGTTGTATAGAAAATTAACGTAAATCTGTCCGGATTTTGTAGTTTGAAAATGAGTCGGGTAAAGGACTTTAAAAGTAATTTCATTTGATAAACTTTTAGGAGGACTTTCTATATATAGTAAGTTAGTTTATCGATTCGTTTCATAAACGGTTGATAAGTTTAAAAGGGGTAAATAAGCTAGTACATGTAGTGTGTACCGGCGGACTTTGTTAAAAGTGTAAAATGGTAAAGTAAATGGGTAGTAAAGTATGATGAAGTTATTTCTATTGTTTTCTCTCGATTTTATTGTGACTTTATGAGTTTGAGTTTGATGTTGTTATGTATGATTTATTTCTCGAGTCATTATTAATGAACGCGCCATATTTGATAGGTAGCGGTTCTCGTGTTTGAAAGGCATCCATTATCATCAACGATCATCTCGCTAGATCTCTTATACTAAGGTGAGTCTGTAGCCTCACTTTTTATGCTAGCTACTAAATGTTTTATACCCGCGAGGGGGATACATGCTATTTGAAAATAAATGAACACAAGTCATTAGTAATTTTTCGACCCGAATGTTGCCTAAAGTTGAATTCATTGTATTGAGTAACTTGTTGCTAAAGACCCTAAATTCATGAGCCGTTAACTATCTTCTGACTTGATGTTGTGAGTCGGGAATAGCCGCTTATTCTAATGATAGTACTATTGGGTTGACCACCCTATCTGAGACCAGGGCATTACGTTGAGTAACCCGCTGGGAAGGATAATTTTACGTGAATAAGATTGTGGTATTCTAGCAACTGATACCCTGGAGGGGCAATGGTTTTATTCTAGTCATGCCGGCATTTGGCGTGGGTGACTATTTGGTTAAGGGGTCGGTGTCATGAGCTTAAATACAATGTTTATTATCATTATTATTATTGCCTTGAATATAGATTGTGTGTACGACAATTCTATAAACGATTATGATTGATTTTCTTCTTGTGTTCAAATGTGATTTGGTAAACCTATAGACTCGCTCAACATTATTGTTGACTCGTTTTAGCATGTATTTCAGGTAATAGGAAGTGATGGAGCATGGAGCTTTGCTGTGGAGGTTGTGGCTTGGATTTTGGAAGAATGTTGGTCTAAAAACTGTTTCTATCCTTTACTGTTGAACAATTTACTTTATGTTGATGTACTGTACTAAACTTGTTGGTTGTTAGTCGAGATCCATGGGGACTAAACGCTTTACTCTGGTGTCATTTTAGTACAATTATGGGTTGAAATTTATGTTTTAGACCTTTTATGAAAATCTTGTTTATATTTTGTGTAAACGTCTCACTTTTTAGTCGTTCAATATACCTTGTGTGATGATGCTTGTGTCTAGCACCCAATTGTGTATTTCCGTTGCGCAATGTAATTTGGGGGTGTTAGAAAAACCCTAATCCATCACATGATTAATTACATGATTTAAACATAATTGATTAAATAAGAACAAAGATTAAAACATACTATACCTTAATTGATCAAAGATCAAGATTTTGAAAACCCTAAGTTTTTCTTCCCTTTTTTTTCTTTCTTGCTGCGTCCGTTCTTTTATTTTGTTTCTTTTGTGTTTTGTTTGGTTAAGGTAATATATAACATAAAAACAAGTTATAGTACAAGCCCAACCCAAAAAGCCCTTTATTTTTTTCAACCGTCAGTTATTATTTTTTTTAACTACCGTATTTTTTTTTATATTTTTTTTTTGTCTAAACTTTGTTTTGTCCAAATACTTCCTTATTTATAAAAAACCTATTTATTATTAAAACCTTGGACTTTTAAAGTTATTTAAAAGAAAGTTTACATCTTAATTTTTATTATAAAAACTAAATCAATATAAAATTTTATTCTATAAAATTTTATTCTATAAATTTTATTATCCACAACTCCTAAATAAATCTATGAACACTTCTAGACTAACTCGAAGCTAATAAACTAAACCACTAAATGCTTACTTATATAATTACGTAATAATATTACGTACACAGTATTACATACGTACTCTCGAAAAGTAAAATAGCACTATAATAACCATAGCAAATTACATACACATAAAATGACCTTAAACATGCCATATCACTTCATAGTCACATCCATGCAAACTCATGAGCCTGAACTATTCCCATCGAATCATCATATATCGGCCCCGTACTAAATAAACGATGTCCGAACCCAAGTCAAAGTCTCAAACACAAACATATAACACATAAACGCACACTCAACACATAATCAAAGTCAAAGAGTCACAAATGGCAAATCTCAAAATTTAGGGTTGTCACAGCACTCCCTCCTAATAGAAGTCTCGTCCCGAGATTTACTCCAAAACTAATAGTTATTCTCAGCAAACAAACGAGGATACATATCCCTGATAAAACCTTTTGTTTCAAGCGTGAACTCAGTTTATACTAAATAATCTCAACCAACAACACATGAGCCTTAACTGTCTGCGAGGAAACTTATTAAAACCATAAAGTTATGTAACCAGCCTAACTAAATCTCGCAACTCATCAAACAAGAACTGTCTTGAAACCAAGTTAGGAGTCGTCACATAACTCGACAAGTTTAAAACCGTCACCCCGATTTCAGTCTTACTCATAAATGCCATAAATCAAAACTCATCAAGATATAACCACGTATTCTAAGGTTTAAGGAACTATCAAATTCTATCCCAACTCATCTCTATCATAAAAAGGTAACTGGATCATCCGTATGACTACAACAACGCTCCCAATGAACATAAGTTCAAGACAAATTTTAGGAGCCCCAACTTCGGATAACGGATCAAACCCATGGACAACTAAAGGAAGTTTACGTGAACGAATTTAAAAATATGAACCAAAACCATGAGATTACAAAAGATACTCAAACATAAACATGTATCGACTCCAAACGAACCAACGGCCCAATGACACAAGAAGCACCCAACGACAACCGAAACGTATTACGAACACATGAACCGTTTGGTCTTTACGCCAAAAGTCGTTTTTACCAAAACTGATTTTCTGTACATGCTAAATGTTTGTCACCAATAGCCCGACCTAAACACCATAACTTTTATTGAAAAACTCTAGTCCTTTTATATACATTATAAAGACTTCCCAAATTAAAAATCTTAGGCTATCTCATCCGTATGGTTAGGTTTTGACTCAAATTCCCGAAATCTAAAATTTATTCCTGAATAGCGCACTGTTATTGTAAAAATTGTTTGACGACTTTCCCGAACTGGATTTTCGGCGGACCTTACATTTTTGAAAAGTAGACTCTTTGAACTTAATTTAAAAAAAAACTCGACCAAAGGTGCTACCTTCTTCCCAGAACAGTCGACACAAGACAGTCCTAAAAATCAGAATGTTTTGCGCCTTTACGCACTAACCCTCTAAACCTCATTAATCACCCCTAAATCCTTAAACCAATCCCCTAATTATAAGTGGATCTTAATTGCTATATTTTTTTGTCTAATCGCGCTTGCGGAACTTTACCCTTATTTCTCACCGACTACCAACAACTATTTCAACTCTTTGTAAATTCCAATTCTTTTTTTACCATGTAAGACTCAACACAAAAGATACTGTTATCCCAAACGCAAAAAAAAGAAAATCTTAAACTATCTCAATAGCCTTTACACCAAAAGTACCGTACAAACAAACACGTGAAATGATGTCTAAAGAAATACGCTACTACGGAATTTGAACATCTTAAAGAGAAACGAGCTAGCAAACCATCCTAAGAATACAACTGATAAGTAGAAGGGATATATACATATATAGGCATAGGCGTACATACACTCAAGTCCATCCAACATATACTATACAAGCATGTATTAACCTTCTTTCATGCAACCATACTTAGGAATCCACTGATGTCGTGGTACTTGTATAACTATGTTGGCCACCATACTTATACCAGTCCCCTTTCACTAATGCACTCCCTCCTATGATGACACTTATAAGAATTAATACTACACATAACATATCAGTCTACCAACTCAAATAAGCACATAGATCCTACAACTCACATAAGCACATAATCCACAACATAACATAAGGTCCAAAATTCCATGTATGAAAATAACGTAGCTAATGCATGAAACACATAAACTCGTAATCCAGCTGAACCAGCGTAGACGAAATTCAAAATGTATAAAGAACATGTAAATATAATCAAACGAAATCCAACAATGACTAGTGTATATGACTATGGTTCAACCCGCACTAGTCAAAACTCGTAAATAAAGTAACATGTAGCTAAGTATGAACTTACTATGGTTTAATTCATACTAGTCAAAACATTGCAATAAATAACATCCAAACACATCAATTAATATAAAATGCACACATACTCCTATGACGCCTATATGCATGGACCCTTAAGTTATAGACTAGGCTACGCGACTAGGCAACCTAATTCTCTATAACCATTGGCTCTGATACCATTCTGTCACACCCCACCATGGCGGAATATGGGGCGCGACGTATGGATATCATCACAATAATAGCGTGTCTAAAGAGAGAACTATATGAAATAGAAATGTAATAAAAAGGTGACACAATTTCATGACAATATGTCAAACAATGCAGACGTCTAGGTAAGTAGGAAACAGGCCTACCTCTTACCAAAGACATTCAAATAACACACATCAAATATATAGGTGTCTACAAAGTATCACTTATTCAAACATTAAATAAAAACTAAGAGGAAATGAATTCCTCCTAATGCAAACCTAGCAGCCTCTAGACTCTAGCCACTTCTAACATCATCCTTCATAACTACCTCGCCTGAAAATGACACTAAAATCTGTCAACATAAAGTTGGTGAGAACATAGGTTTAAGTTATCAAAACATCTTAAGAAACCTTGTCAACCGCTGTAAATAAGTTGAAGAAAACAATATAAAGCAATGGACCATAATGTGATAATCATGTTACATACAACTACAAACAAAGCACAATTATATCAGTCAAGAACACACAATAAGAACAATGCACCACACTATAACAATCAAGAAGTGTCCCGTCATACACACAAGAACAATGCACCACACTATCCGGATCTTTCCCACACCACTAGTGGAAGATGAACCATATCCCCGTCAAGATATCTTGCCTCCAAAGAGACGATGCACAAGTACTCAGGACGGATCGTGCCCCACGCTCCACACACATCACAACTGGTCCCAAAGACGCCCATACATCTATGTACCATACCAAAACATAACCCCAATCAAAATTCACATATCAAAACACATATCAAAACACATAACAAAACACATAAGCACGCATGTCACACAATAACACATATATGTCTAAACATTATAAAAATATAGTACCAAACCATTTTAAGAACACCACAAGTGTCATCTCCATCACATACTAGAAGAAAACATTTAAAAACTCAGTGAAAATGGGACTATGAACTCACCTTGCGAAAGCAATCCGAAGTCTCCTCACGAACAACCAATTACCTAAAGCACATAATATAATAATACACACGTCAACATTGACTCTGGAACTCTAATCCTTCATCAATGTAAGAATTCCTATGATGGATACATCTCAAATCCTATCCCAAGTCAGCCCCATGTAAGCCCTCTAAGTGCCCATTAACCCAAAATACCCAGAACATGATTTTAAGCCTTCTTGTACAAACATTAATCTTGAACTCGACACTTGTACAAATAATTCGACCAAGCTACTGACCTCCATAGGCTAGACATTCTGATAATTTGAAAAGTACGTTCCGAGTACATAATTTTAGGCTTTTGAATCACCCAAAAAGCTTTAAAAACGAATAAGTTATGACCAAAAAGATTTTACCTAAAATCTGCCCAGACATTAGCGACAGTTTCCGGGACAATTTAGTGACGGATTCTGACAGATTAGCGACAGTTCCTGACTAATTCGATTTAAACCCTAAAAGACGATTTGAAACCCTAAAAACCCTTCATTAATTACCAAATTCAAGCTCTAAATTATATTAATTCTAGAAAATTAAAAACCTTAATCCATCACATGATTAATTACATGATTTAAACATAATTGATTAAATAAGAAAAAGATTAAAACATACTATACCTTAATTGATCAAAGATCAAGATTTTGAAAACCCTAAGTTTTTCTTCCCTTTTTTTCTTTCTTGTTGTATCCGTTCTTTTTTTTTTCTTTTGTGTTTTGTTTGGTTAAGGTAATATATAACATAAAAACAAGTTATTGTCCAAGCCCAACCCAAAAAGCCCTTTATTTTTTTTTCAACCGTCGATTATTATTTTTTAACTACCGTATATTTTTTTTGTCTAAACTTTGTTTTGTCCAAATACTTCCTTATATATAAAACACCTATTTATTATTAAAACCTTGGACTTTTAAAGTTATTTAAAAGAAAGTTTACATCTTAATGTTTATTATAAAAACTAAATCAATATAAAATTTTATTCTATAAAATTTTATTCTATAAATTTTATTATCCACGACTCCTAAATAAATCTATGAACACTTCTAGACTAACTCGAAGCTAATAAACTAAACCACTAAATGCTTACTTATATAATTACTTAATAATATTACGTACACAATATTACATACGTACCCTCGAAAAGTAAAATAGCACTATAATAACCATAGAAATTTACATACACATAAAATGACCTTAAACATGCCATATCACTTTATAGTCACATCCATGCGAACTCATGAGCACGAACTATTCCCATCGAATCATCATATATCGGCCCCGTACTAAATAAGCGATGTCCGAACCCAAGTCAAAGTCTCAAGCACAAACATATAACACATAAATCACACTCAACACATAATCAAAGTCAAAGAGTCACAAATGGCAAATCTCAAATTTTAGGGTTGTCACATATAGTGATGCTTCAGGAAAGGGTCTAGGTTGTGTTCTCATGCAACATGGAAGGTTATTGCATATGCATCAGGGCAGCTTAAACCTTATGAAGAAAACTATCCTACACATGACTTGGAGCTTACAGCAGTTGTTTTCGCATTGAAGATCTACAGGCATTATTTGTATGGTGAATCATGTGACATCTTCACAGATCACAAGAGTCTCAAGTACATCTTCACCCAGAAGGAACTAAACATGAGACAGAGGAGATGGTTAGATCTACTGAAGGACTATGACACCAACATTCAGTACCATCCTGTTAAGGAGAATGTGGGGGCAGATGCTCTAAGTAGAAGGTCGGGTATGATTCCTGGCATATGGATTGCAAAGGAGATCATCCGTGACATGGAGATGACAGACATTGAGTTTTGTGTACAAGGACAACACGGTTACTAGGCGAATCTTAGAGTGGAACTAGACTTACATTCTAGGATCAAGGAAGCTCAGAAAGACGATGGTGAGATTTGGGCTATCATTCAGAACCTTGATCAGCAGACGGAGTTTTGTGTTGATAATGACGGTATCTTATGCAGGGCATTAGACTAGTGGTTCCTGATGACTCTACACTCAGGGAATTTATGCTGACTAAAGCTCACAACTCTCCATTTACCATACATCCTGGTTCCACCAAGATGTACCACGACATCAAGCAGCATTTCTGGTGGAGTGGTATGAAGCAGGATATTGCCACCTTCGTTTCTAAATGTATGAACTGCCAGCAGGTTAAGATCGAACACCAGGGAGCTAGTGGTTTACTACAACCATTAGATATTCCAGAATGGAAGTGAGACAAGACCTCCATGGATTTTGTTACTGGTCTTCCTGTGAATCAGAGGAAACACGACGTCATCTGGGTTATTGTGGATAGATTGACCAAATCTGCTCATTTTCTGTCAATCCACAAGGAACATCCGGTCAGCAAATTGGCAGACACTTTTTCAGAAGGAGTTCATGAGACTGCATGGTACTCCATCAGAAATCATCTCTGACAGAGATCCCCGTTTCACCTTACGTTTTTGGAAGAGTCTGTAGAAAGCTTGGGGCACCAGACTTAAGCTCAGCACTGCCTTTTATCCTCAGACTGACGGATAGTCGGAGCGTACCATTCAGACGTTGGAGGACATGCTACGGGCGTGTGCTCTAGAATGGACAAGAAGTTGGGACAATTATATCTATCTAGTGGAGTTTGCATACAACAACAGTTGGCACGCTAGCATCAATTGTGCACCGTTGGAGATGTTGTGTGGTAGGAAGTGACGTGCCCCAATATGCTGGGATCAGGTGGGCGAACGACTAATTGAGGGTCCAGAAATGATTGAGGTTACTAACGATAAGGTCGTCGTCGCCATGGCGAAGCTTCAGGAAGCTCATGCTCGCCAAAAGAGCTATGCTGATAAGCGTCATAGAGATGTATCCTCAACGTGAGTGATGACGTTTTCCTCAACGTATCACCTGCACGAGGAGTGAAGCATTTTGGAATCAAAGGGAAGCTCAGTCCTCGCTTCATCGGACCGTTCGACATCATAGAACGCGTTGGTGAAGTGTCATATCGTTTAGCGTTACCGCCTCAGTTATCAGACGTTCACAACGTGTTCCATGTATCCTTACTCAGAGGATACAACTAGCACCCTGTTCATGTTGTTCAGTATCCGCTTGATCAGATTCGAGAGGATATATCATATGTCGAAGAACGCGAGAGAGTTCTTGAACGAAAAGATCGTGTCATGCGGAGGAAGACGATCCCATTCGTCTAATCCTCTGGAGGGATCATCCTGAGCAGGAAGCCACTTGGGAGACGGAGGATTCCATACGGACTTCTTACCCTCATTTCCAGTTCTGATTCGGGTATGTTTTCTTTCAGTTTACGTTTTCTCTAATTCGAGGACGAATTATTCTTTTAGAGGGGAAGAGTTGTAAAACCCGCATTAAAATACCATGAACCGTACATGTGAACAGTAAATACACGAAAATACGGTAAATTTAAAAACTTTCCATTTATAATATATCACACGTGTCACGACATTAAACGACAAGTATTTAAGATATTATAAATGTGACATCTTCACGACATATTAATTCACGATAATTAAAACACGAACGTACACGAGTATTTAGCTAATTTAGAAAAATCATGGTTTTGCCCTATGGGTTAAGGGTGTCGCGGCTAGGAGAGACAAAAAGGAAGGAATGAGCATTTTGGCCCATGACCCAATACAAATCCAATAACAAGTAAAACACTAGGAGATTATTATCATAATTTAGCTTTACAAAAAAATCAAGAAACCCTACTTGGTCACTCTCTTGCCGCCGGTCTACACAAGAACACAAGGGTGTTCGGGTTTGATTTGATCTTTGATATTTGGTTGTACGTGTTCGTGTTATTAATCCTTTTCTTTCACGCATCGGGTAACCCTATAACCTTTTCTTTTTATTCTATTTAATTGATTTATGATGAACATGCTATTTGTTCATAAAAACAAACATAAAAACATGTTAGGTTAAACAAGAAACATGGTTAAGGGTTGTTTTGGTTGGTTGTGGCCCAGCCGACGCACCACCGAGAGGACCAAGACTCTCGGCTTGGTCTTTGCACCACCACCGACGCCACCAAGTCTCGGCTTGGTTGGTTCGTGGGTCGATCGTACACAAGGGGAAACCCCAACCTCGCGTCGGGGTGTTGGCTTGTTTTGGTTTAGTGTTAACCGATACATCTTGTCTCGGTGGGACTTGGTTGTGCAGCAGTAGGAACCCGACTACACGCGGGGTCTCGTTTGGTTCGGTAGTGGGTAGCCGACAGCGAGCAGGGGGAACGTTTGGCCACCAGTGGCAACCGGCTAGCCGATCTAGCCACTGATGGGGCTGCGTTTGGTTTTCAGCCACCGACTGACACCACTAGCCACCAGCTATGTGGTGTCGGCTAGGCACTTTTCAGGCTCGGGTTAGTTTTAATTCACGGGTTCGGGTTCGGGATATTATTAAAAGCAGTAAATTAATTTAATTATATTATTTCATGACCATTTAATTTAATTAAAAACATGATTTAGGTTTTAAATATTAAAGTTAATATTTCATGATATAACCCAAGTAATTTACTAGCTTAATTTAATTAAACATGTTATTTTAATTAAATTCATATAACCTATAATTTATTAAAACCATCATGTTAATTATTTAATAAGCTATAATACTTAATCCATGACTTGTATTTTTACTAATAATCTTTACCTTATATTTTAATAATCCATCTTATTTCTAATTATTGAAACTTACTATTTTTGGAAAGTTTCTATTTTTAGAAACTTACTACTATAGAAAACCTTCTATTTTTAGAAAGTTACTTAATTACAATACAAGTATTATAATACCTTATTACATGAATAATAAACAACAGAATACAAGAATAACTACAGTTAATACTTAAAACAGCTAAAACATGACAGAACATGAATAATAAGCTAAGAACACACAGAACTAGTAAAACACATGTATCTCATACAACTGATACACGTCCCTATTCTTTTGTAGTATTATCCGTTAAGGCGGAGTAGGTTCTTCAGCGTTTCCGTTAGCTTCTATTGGACAAAAGGTACAGATTTCTCGTCTTTCAATAAGGACACTCTTCTTTTATTAGGATTTCCCGTATGCATCCAACTGTTTTTCCCAGTAGTTATAGATTTAAATTCTTATGTTTTATTAGTTACCTTAGCCATATACATGCATGCCAGTTTCACCTAGTTATGGAGGTACCATAACCATAACACTAGAGGCACCAGTGTTATGACTTCACCACGGCGGAGTGATAGCTCGTGGCGTCCCTTCAGTTTATTTGGCCTTTTTTTATTATTTATTATCATGTGGGGCGTATGGGTGCATCCTAGTTACAGTTTCAGTCAGGATTTCATGGTGAATGTGGTGTGTGCCTTGCATCCTTCACAAGGAGCTGATCCCTCCTACCCAGACCATATTAATTAGAGGCATCCCCTCTAATTACATGACGAGGTCGCCCCTCTATGTATTCATGCACGTTGTTGACCTCATGACTTATATTGGCTTTTGGTATATTAAACTAATACAGATTTTCATAAGTAAACATAAGCTATGTTTTCAGAACTAAAACCAGTAAACATGTTATATGCCTAGGTTTCCCAGGACTTATTCATTTCTGCTGCCATTCATGTTTTATATGCTCTTTATATGCTTTCATTATTCTATGTCGTTCCATGCTTTATTGTATATCTGTGCACTAGACGTTATGCTCAGCCGTTTTCCATTTCCATGTTCCTAAGCGGCAGGTACCCAAGATCGCAAGTAGTATCTCAAGTGTATATGCATTCAGATAGAAGCTATCCAGCCTTCTATATCTTATGCATTTATCATACTTTATCTTACTTTATTTCATGTTGGATATTGTTTAGTCCTTTCCTTTACAGTACTTATAATTGCTTGTGTTTGAGTTACTTGGACTACTGATGTTTTTTTCCGGTATTTCCTTTTATGGTCATGAATGTTTAGACATTTACCTTGCATGCTTTGATGACACCTCATATATTACTGTGGTATTCCATTTTACCAAATCGGGTGTTACAAAGGGCTCTTCTTCTTCTGGTGTAAGTAGCCCAGCAACCTTTAGCATGTGCCTGGTGAGTGGCACCTCGTCCTCTAAGGGTGTCTTCAAGGGAGCTGGTGTGATGTGAAAGGGAGAGAAGGAGTGAAGTTCTTCATTTTCGTAGGTTTCACCAAGAATATCCTCAATGATGAGTGAGAGATATCCAGTGTAGCAGATGGTGGCTAGACTGTGTTTCTTTCATTTGTTCTCAAGCTTGGCAACGAGATCAATGTAGAGAATATGGGTGATCCCTATGTCTAGCCCCCATATAAGATTGTAGGCAATAGCCTGCTGAGATCCATTCAGCTGGTTATGTGATCCCTAGTTCCCTCCCAAACATTTGACAATATACATCATCAGCGTTCTATAGATGGGTGAGAAGTAGTTAACCTTTATCAGGGATTTGTTTTGGAAAGCAAGGGATGTGAAATGTTTGTCATCATCGTCATGAGGTCTTAGAGTGGCCAGTGCTTTCTTCACAGTGGCGCTGTTTGGTACAACGGCCATATTATCACTAACAGCCAGTCCAATGACCCAGGAGAAGTCATTGAAGTCGAAAGTGAGAGGTTGTGGATGGGTGGAAAGGTTGAAGGTGATGTTTGAAGAAGTTTGGTCTACTTCGGTCGAGAACCAAAACTCCTTCAAGTATTATGAGTAGCAGGTGGAGGGTTCTCTTATAATGGCTTCGGCTATGGGGGATTTCTTCAGGAAGGTCAACAATGGTGTGTAGAGATCAATCTTTCATTCATTTATGCCAAAATCAACGTTGGATGTGGCCAAGACGATGAATGATTGGTTTGTAGTTGAGGACGCCATTGATGATCGAGTGAAGGTTTGGAGGATTAGATAGAGATATGAACAGTATGTGTGTGTGTGTGAAAATGAGTTACGATGTGGTGAAAATAAAAACGAGTCAAGGTTTTGTGAAAAGTTTTGCCATTTTCCAATTAAAGCATTTAATGCAAAGTTTACCTTTTGAGAAAAACGTGGAACCCCTTGACCCTTCATGTGATTTTGTCCCCTTGGAAAGCGGGAAAGTTGTTGACATTAAAAGGAAATCATTTGAATTAAATACTGGAATATATTAATTCCCATGTAACTACCTCGTTACATTCAATTCCCTTAAATGCTCAGAGACAGAGATCACTTATCAAATTTATTTCCCAATATTGAGCATACCTAGCTCAACAAGCAACCTAGTAAAACTTGGCTTAGCTAGAGACTTGGTGAAAATATCAGTGAGCTAGTATTCAGTGGGTATAAAGTGAAGCTCAATATCACCTTTAAAAATATGGTCTCTGATACAGTGATACCTGATGTCAATATGCTTGGTTCTGGAATGAAGTACCGGATTATTTGAGATGGCTATAGCACTTGTGTCGTCACAGAATATGGGAACCTCTTCATAGATTCTTCCATAATCAGCCAATTGACTTTTCATCTAAAGAACTTATGCACAACAACCAGTGGCAGCGACATATTCAGCTATAGCTGATGACATGGCCACAGAGTTTTGTATCTTTGCACTCCAACATACTAACTTTCCTTCAAAGATTTGACAACTCCCTGAGGTGCTCTTTCTATCAAGGCAGCATCCAGCATAGTCTGAGTCTGAGTAGGCTTTGAGGTCGAAGCCTGATCCATTTGGATACCAGAGACCTAGTGAGGGAGATCCTTTTAAGTACCTGAAAATTCTTTTAACCACTACAAGGTGGGATTCCTTCGGGTTAGCTTGGTACCTAGCACAGAGACATGTGGAGAATCGGATGTGTGGTCTGCTTGCTGTGAGATACATTAGTGACCCTATCATGCCTCTGTATAAGGTCTCATTAACAGAGATCCCTGAGTCATCAGCTCCCAAGTTGTTGGGAGGAAGCATGGGGCATTTCACTAATGTACAATCAGACAGATCATACTTCTTAAGCAAATCTTTAACATATTTTTCTTGACAAATAGAAATTATTTTTGAATTTTGGTTTCTTTAAAAACCCAAGAAAAAAGTTAGTTGCCCCATCATACTCATTTCATACTTTTTGGTCATAAGTTTAGCAAACTGTTTGCTCAAGGTAATGTTGGTTGAACCAAAAATTATGTCATCCACCTAAATCAGTACTATATCACATCACCCTTGGACATATAAGTGAACAAGGTTTGGTCAATAGTACCTCTGACAAACTTATTTTTAAGCAGAATTTTTTTATAGAGTTTCATACCAGGCTCTAGGCGCTTGTTTCAGCCCATAGAGTGCTTTGTAAAGTCTGTAGACATGGTCAGGATAGTCACTGTTCTCAAACCCTGGGGGTTGTTTGACATATACTTCCTCTACAAGTTTTCCATTAAGAAAGGAACTCTTTACATCCATATGGTAAACTAATAATTCGTTTTTAGTATCGTTTTTATCAGTATCTAGTCGAATTGATTTAATGTTTTAAGCTTGACTTGATAGTTTTTGGTTATAAAAGGCTTGATTGGTATTTAAGCTACTTGGACACAAAACAAGTAAAAATGTAAAATATTATCTAATACTACCTACGTATACGTACTACGCTAAAACATTTAGCAATTACCACACTTAAATGCACACAAAATTATAAAATGTAAAATACAAATTTATAAAACTAATCTATTTTTAAAAATGCAATTTTTATTAACACTACACTTTCAATATTATAAAACTAATACAAATTTTATAAAGCTATTATTACTAAACTAAAACTGAATAAAATGAAGTTGAATTTTGGCTATTGAAACTTTAAACTACGAAAATAGTCTAATACACTTATTCCAATCGGCCCAACGAACATACCTAAGCCCAACAGTTCCAACTGTCCACTAACTAACTCTCCACTAACTAACTGTAGGACTTAACGTGCAAATGGATTTAACTAACTAAAGGGCCATAACTGAAATTCAATGATACACAATGAGGGATTAAAAATGGACTTCTACCAAACCTCTGCAAATGAACTTAGAAAGCAGACTACAGTTCTAAAACACATTACAAGAAATCCTATTCACTGATTACTAAACTCTCTATAGAAAATCAAAAGCTTAACCTACCGAATATTCAACAATCTTAACTACCTTCTTAATCTTCTAACAAATTCACTAATTAATTCCACAAATTTCTAACTAGTCTACTGTCCCAAACACAGCTAGCCAAATTTGAGCTACAATTTAAACTATAATCAAACTATTGTTGAACTACAAGCGTGGACAGGATGCAAATAAAGTTCAACTAAACAATCACCAAAGAAACTTGACTCTAAAACAAGCTATTAACTAGATTAAAATAAAGATTTCATAAAGTAAATTATGCTTAACCTGCACATCCGAAGCCAGTCCTTCGTCGACGAAGGCCAGCGTTGTGTTGCCTTGTAACTACTACCGAAAACGAAACTACACCAAGGACTCCTCTCTGAACTACACGTGTTTGTTGGAATCAAACTACGAACACTAACTACTCTACTCAATTCATCAATACCTGCAAATCCTAAAATATGGCAAATTATGGAAAAGAGACAATTTAAACAGATTTATCGAAACCATCCTTTTTAGAGAAAACTGATTTAATGGTTTACCGAAAGCAAGAGCTAATGAGCTTTTTACTTATCTACTTTAACTGCTTTAAACTGAAACTGCATGAAAAGTTCAGTTGACAAAAATCTTTACAATCTTCTAACTAATTTTGAAAATTTTAACTAACTACTATCACTTTATCAGCTAATCCATATACCTGTAAAAATGTTACCCTGTAAAACTGAAAACAAAGCTAATTCAAACCAAACAGAACATTCAATCCTGAAACCTGCAATCACTGATTTATTTCGAATGATTCTACAAACAAAAACATCTTGTTTCAACTGATCAACTGGAAAGCTTATCATAAGCCATTATAAGCTCAAAACTTGAATTTTTGAACGAAGTAATCTTAATACGAACTAACTGAATCTGAAAACTGATTATTAGGAGCTTTACTGATGAGTTATGATTTCAACTAAACCACTACTACATTTACTCTAAATTGAACAATCCAATCTTATAAAACTAATCAAAATCCTCTCATAAGCTTGAATACAATATGCTCATATATTTTCACTTTCGATAACTACTGTATCACTAAAACAAACTCTTGACCTGATCAAAACTTAAAATCTCCAACACAAAATTTAACAAGTTTTACTACTAAAACTCGGTGAACAATAATCTGAATAAAAGGAGCAATAGACTTTACCCAACCAAGGAATTGCATGAAGAATAGAAGTAGAAAAAGGAAATAGAATGTATTAACTTGTAATGAAGAAATCTTGAAACCAGTAGAAGAGAAAGAACTTGAGAACTTGAAATTTCATTAATGGAGTTAAAGAGAATGTTTGTTACAACTGACTTCAAAACAAACTAACAGAAAATTTAACTGAATACGTAAACTAACTGAATCTTGTTGAGATATTTATCTAAACTACTTATAAAGCTGTACCTACACTAGTGTGTGTAATTCTACACCTAACTAACCCCTTCAAAATGAGTGGAGGAGTATGACGTGTGCCGTCCAATCATTATCTTCCACGTGTTAAATAAAGAGGTTGCAACACTTAGGGTTCATCATCATCCTTCAGAAATTTGGGGTTTCCCTTGTTACTTGATCTTGATGCAATTAGTTGACATCCTCTTGTAGAGAAAAAGAAAATGAACAACTTTGCTCTTTTACTCTTCGCTTGATTCCTCCTTGATTGTTCTTGATAATCATTTGCAGGTTTAATGGTGAAAGTGATAAGAATGACTGTTTCTCTCTCTTCGTTTGGAGAATAAGGCAGACGTGTGTTTTGATATTTTGACCATGACTTGGTCAACTAACCAAGTTAAGTAAATTTATTTCCCATTTTTTTCTTTTTGGTCCTTTACTTTATATCCTTTTATCAAATGTAATAAAAGCTTTTAAGTAATTTCCATTTCGTCCTTTGTCTAATGAAAATTACAAGTCTAGTCCTCCATCTTGATAATATTGGCAAGTAAGGTCCTTGAAGCTTGATTCGTCATTTTCTTCGTCTTTTCATCAAATAAGTCCTTGAAACCGCGTGATTGCTCAAAAATGTATCTTCTTACCTGAAAACACATGAAACATAAATACCCACGTAATTCTGATATTTTCAGTTAAATATTATGTATTTGACTGTGTTTTTAGTGGTTTTAGGATCATTATTAATGAGTGTTTTCACACTTATCAACTCCCCTCCACTTGACCATTGCCATGACCTCATGCAATGCAGCATTTTAAAGCTCTAGAGTGTACTTTTCTCATAATTAATCCACCTTGGCCATTTTATGATAAACTAAACTATACTACATGATGAATGATTTTAAATATTTACAATGCAATGCAAAGAAAACAATTCTATTTATATATTTTTGGATTTTTCATAAATGGTTTTGATGGAAAAACTCATAAAGAAATCAATGACTTGAATTAGGGCTTTGGTACCATGGACACTTATCTCCCTCAAGTTTCACTTTCCCCATACCAAGCTTAAAAATAGGATCATTGCATTCACAAGTAAAAAGTGTATCAACTTATTCATGACAATTAAATGTGGAACCGATTATTATTTGAGCAAATTGCTTGAAGGCAAATTTGTCAATATTTGAAGCGTGAAATATAAGAAATGCAAAATCCAAAAATAAGGAAGCACGGTTTTAATCCTAAGTAATCCTCTCATCCATTACTTGAAAAACCGCTCACAATTAATATAAGTTCGTCTCAAGAATAATAAGTCATTCGCCTTATGTGTAAAATCCTCATGTCATGCATTAATAAGTAGCTACACACTCGCTAAGGAAAGAAAAATAAAACTCACGCAATAATTTACATCCACCGCCTTTTTGAGACTTTGGATCTTCAATCCCGCAACCCGTCAAGGTAATATTGGATTGGAGCAACTATTAAATCCCCGCAACCCGTCAAGGTAATATTGGAATCTAATAGTTACTATAATTAACACTTCATTGCCCCTCTTGGGAGTCTTGTATAATTATATTTTTTTTCTAGCCACTCATTTTTATAAGCCGCTCTTATTTTTCTTTATTCCTCACCAAGAAAATTGAAAAGAATAAAAGAAAAAACACCCGCTAAGTATTAAGCATGACATAAGTCTAGTACACATAAAACGTTCTAACTTAGAATCTTAAGACGTACTTATACCAACCATGAATGATTAGACAAAAATGCATAAGAGATTATAAACCAATTAAAACCGTTCTTGATTATTTATTAACATATATACATGCGAAGAAATAGAGGTAAAGAAGAGAAAGGTTTAGCCACAAGTAATTATCATGAAGTTTATCTATCCCTTTTATACTTGCTTCAACTCTATCATTTCCCATTCTCCGCAAATTTAAAATCTCAAATAATGAGAGTAGTGGATGCTTAGCCTAATAGACCAATGAAGGACTACATGGTTAAGGATACTAGCTAGAGTAAGCTTAGATAATCAAAATCGGGTTGAGTCAAAATATCCATGGGGGTCCTAATATGTCAAAGAAGTCTAAATTTGTTAAACCATATCCTTACTGTATTTTTTCTTTTTATATTTTTTATAAAGAACAAAAGAAGAAAAATATACAATGAAAATGTGTTATGCAAATGAAAAATGATTGATGCAAAAATTATGAATGCATATTTTTGGTGGCCAAAGTAGATCAAAAATTTGAAAAATGTTTGAAAAATTAATTTCCAAGTTATCATGAAGGTCAATGACAAAGTCTAGGTAAGGTCACTTCGATAGAAGTATCCCCTACACTTAAGATAAACATTGTCCTTAATGTTTAAGAATATTGGAGTAAACTACCCTACACTTATGACATTGATTACTTTGCTTAACCCAAGTTAAGGAAGAGACAACTAAAGGGTATTCATTTTAAGCACAAGTTTTTGAATATCACAATAGCAAAAACTAATCAAAGTGAACCAGATACACGGGCCTCCTCCATAAGCTCCAAGCATGAAATGAGAGAGAGCAACCCTTGAAACAAACACGAAAAGACGAAGAAAGGCCACCCCTCCACTTCAACTCTACTATAACATCATTTAATTAAACCTAGCCTATTTAGATCTACAATACGTTTTCTAACCTAGTTATACAATGCTTGAGTTTTTTAACCCTAAGTCGCTAGCTCGACTCGGCCCCGAATTAAGTTGTCCTTGGGGAAATAATCATGGAGAATAAATGATATCCACTTTGAAGCTCGTCTCACATGATACACTCAAACTTAGCACGTTGTCATTTACTATAAGATTTACAATATTTGCCTTGATAAATGGAACGGTCCAACGTGTCTCAAGTTCGTCCAACATACGAAAGCTCTCATATATGAAGCACCCCAGGATCAAATACATCGTTTCCATCTCTACATTCGAACAACTCCAAAATAGGTGGTCTCACCAAAGTAAGCTCATACAAGAATTCCATCTCAATATAAGTCACACTCTTAAGTGGAGTAGATGAAAACCAATTTTTCCTAAACATACGTATCCCAGGATCAAAAACCTTTACCTTCATGAGAATATAAGAAGATGAACTCGTATCCACCACATAAGATTCCCCCTTAGTGATCAAATCATCATGAGACAATGAAGGTGTAGATATCAAAACATTCATAACTATTATGTCCATGTTGGGCTCCTCATCATCATCAAAAGGTAGGTAATCTTCCAAAGAAGCCATAGAAAAAGGAGGATCAATAGTAATAGTGTCTTGTGGAGGAGATGTAATCTCTATGTTCCCAAAAAGCATATTGTCAATAAGACGAATCTCCTCTTCCCAATTAGAATCACTATCATCAACCTCAATATCAATATTAGCAAGATAAGCCTCTATGGTGTCATCAATATCCATATGAGAATCCATATCAAAGGTTTTGAGTTCTAAAGGTGCCTTAGGTGAAAAAGTATCAATCTCTAAGAGCATAGGATCTTCATCAATAACCAACTTCAAGGGTGGGAGGGTGGGAACATAAGGCTCAAAAGGAGGTGTATTAATGAGAGAATCACTCAAAGAGATGATTTAATCATGAAAATCAATAGGTGTATCCTCAAAAACCGGTGAAGGATGATCAATCAAGGATTCTTCTTCTATAGACTCATTATTAGGTTCTTTATAATCCTCAAAAATTTGGTTATCAAAACATGTCTCAAAAATAGGATTTGAATGTATCACAAAATCACTTAGAGGAATCGGTGAAGGAGTCATAGAAGAAATGGAGTCATCATCATCAGAAGTAAAGGACTCATCACTATCATAAGGATCATCAAAGGTTTCATCACAAGAATCATAAGGTGGTAGAGGAGAAGGATCCACATTTCCTATAGGAGCAAACTCTTCATCCAAATTAGGAATCTTATCTTGACAAGACAAGTCATCAGATGATATAGCATAAGATGCATCACTAGAATCACAATCATCATCCTCCATTTGTGGCAAGTCTTGCACAAACTCTTCCTCAATCTCATTATCCCTTTCTTTGAACAATTCATCAAGATCAAAGTCACCAAAATCACTAGTAGTAGCAAGAAGGTCAATATGTAATAAAATCTCAATTTGATCATGAGGAGAAGAGGTATCAACCCAAAGCTCATCACATGGTTCATTGGAAACACCCTCAAGCTCTCTTTGGATTGGGATAAGATTCTCAACACTAGAAGAGGTTAATTCATCCAAATCGGTGTTTGTATTAGTGCTAAGAGGCTCGTCCCCCATGGTTAAAGAGTCGGTGGGTTCCACGTGAGGTAAAGGTGATGAAGGTGTGTCATCATTAAGTGTCATACAAATCAGAGGATCGTCATTATCGTCATAAAATAATGGATAAGGCCTACGAGTAGCAAAATATTCGTCTTTTATGCCTTCATCTTCTACTTTTTCGTCTTTTGCTAAGAGCAAAGTACGTAACTCTTGCTTAAGTTGACAATATTTAATGTACAACTCGTCACAAATGTCCTCTTTATTAGATAGTTTCATCTCCGCATTATTAAAAAGAGATACCATCTTTTCCAGTATCCGCACATTCTCCTCTTCTATTTCCTCAAAGCTCATGGTTTTTATGCGTTCACGTTCCTTTGTATCAATCTTAATGAGTAAATCATCTAAATTGTTCTTGAGGAACTGGGAGGATTTGTTCACTTTGTCACTATACATATCACCAATGTTCTTATTATTAAACCGCTTGTTTCTTACATCATCCTCAAGAGACTTAATTTACTCCCTTAACCACCAAGACTCTCCTTTCATTTCCTCAATGCTCATTTCTTGCCTATGGTGAAGCTCCTTTGAAATATATTCCAAGTGTCTTTTGTCATGCTCGATTAGAGAAGATAACTGATGGAGATCACTAAGAGCATAAGAAGGCGGATCCCTTGGTCGACAATCATAACCATAATGGGGTTCTTTTCCACAAAACTCACATAATTAAGTCGAAGAATATGGTGGAGGTGGATTTCCATAATTAGGTGGATTATAGTTTTGAAAAGAGTCATGATTATGAAAGTTCTCATGATTGTAACCTTGAAAATTTCCTTCGTTTTGAAAACCCTCATAATGTGAAAGTCCTTGATTTTGAAAAGTATCTTTATTATAGCATGGAAAATTTTCATCATTTGAAAGCCTTCATTGTTTAAAATTCCTTGATTATGAAAGGTTTCTTGATTATAGCCTTGAAAATTATCATTATTTTGAAAATCTTCATTGTTTGAAAAATCTTGGTTTTGGTATGGCTCATCAAAGCGTTGATCATGAAATGATGGTGGATTTTATGATGAAAAACCGGAATATCCCATATAGTCATTACAAGTGTAGTCCATCTGAGTGTTAGGTCGAAAATTAGGGTTCTCGGTTCCATTATAAGCATATCCCTCCCCATAATAGCCATTGTTTTGATCACATAAATAAGTATCGTGTGGACCACCACAAGTCGAACAAGGCGAATAATTAGCGTTGGCGGATCGTTGTTGCAAAATCCCCAACATGGAACGAGTATCCATGTGTAACAAGGTGGCCGAATGTATATACAAGTAAAATGACGTTTAAAAGCTTCCTCTGGGAAGGAAGTAATACACCAAAGGTGGTATGTTTACACGTGTGCGAGTACACGTGTAAGTAAACTCGAGGAGTGAGAGATAAGCTCTCGGTCGACTTTTGAAGGAGAAGAGATTATTTCCCTCGACGTGCAATAATTAATATCCACAAGAAAATATAATATATGTAATAATAATTCGGTGGCACACCACTCACCACTATCACTCTTGAATGACCCACAAGGAAGCGGAGAAACGAGGCGGCGCGTAGCACTCAAGAGCCTGCTTCTTTAGAATGTGAAATACACTCGCCTTATACCCCCCCCCCCCACACAGTGGCCTCTTTCTCAAGATCAAGTAGATTGCAGTATTTATCTATTGTGCCTTAATTAAATTTGATCGATACACGTGTCAAGGACCGGAACGGTCCCTAACACGGTGTATTGCCTCGGAAATACTTATGGAAGTAGGTGGATTAAGTGTTCGTATCTACGTATATGTATTTACATATAATAATATATCAAAAATATTTTTGTATTTATTTGTTTTTTAAGAAAAATACTATATGTACGTAAAAATGATGAAAACCGATATAATATATATTTTTGTTGTAATCTTTTAGGAAAAAGATTACTTTTTGGATTTTTTTTTAATTTTTTGGTTCAATTCTTTAGGAAAAGAATTGATTTTGTGGTTTTTTATTTTTTATATTTTTATCTTTTTGATTTTTTTATCTTTTTGATTTATAATGCGTAAAAATAACGTTCACAAAATGAACGGATCACAAAATCCAATCGTCTCACTCGAAACCGTTAATCTTCACAAAAAGAACCGGCAGCTGCGCCATTTAATAATTCGTTTTTAGTATCGTTTTTCTCGGTATATAGTCGAATTGATTTAACGTTTTAAGCTTGACTTGATTGTTTTTTGTTATAAAAGGCTTGATTGGTATTTAAGCTACTTGGACACAAAACAAGTAAAACTGTAAAATATTATCTAATACTACCCACGTATACGTACTACGCTAAAACATTTAGCAATTACCACACTTAAATGCACACAAAATTCTAAAATATAAAATACAAATTTATAAAACTATTCTATTTTTAAAAATGCAATTTTTATTAACACTACACTTTCAATATTATAAAACAAATACAAATTTTATAAAGCTATTATTACTAAACTAAAACTGAATAAAATGAAGTTGAATTTTGGCTATTGAAACTTTAAACTACGAAAATAGTCTAATACACTTATTCCAACTACTCTAATCGGCCCAACGAACATACCTAAGCCCAACAGTTCCAACGGTCCACTTACTAACTCTCCACTAACTAACTGTAGGACTTAACGTGCAAATGGATTTAACTAACTAAAGGGTCGTAACTGAAATTCAATGATACACAGTGAGAGATTAAAAATGGACTTCTACCAAAATTCTACAAATGAACTTAGAAAGCATACTACAGTTCTAAAACACATTACAAGAAATCCTATTCACTGATTACTAAACTATCTATAGCAAATCAAAAGCTTAACCTACCGAATATTCAACAATCTTAACTACCTTCTTAATCTTCTAACAAATTCACTAATAGAATTCCACAAATTTCTAACTAGTCTATTGTCCCAAACACAGCTAGCCAAATTTGAGCTACAATTTAAACTATAATCAAACTATTGTTGAACTACAAGCGTGGACAGGATGCAAATAAAGTTCAACTAAACAATCACCAAAGAAACTTGACTCTAAAACAAGCTATTAACTAGATTAAGCTAAAGATTTCAGAAAGTAAATTATGCTTAACCTACACATCCGAAGCCAATCCTTTGTCGACGAAGGCCAGCGCTGTGCTGCCTTGTAAATACTACCGAAAACGAAACTACACAAAGGACTCATCTCTGAACTACACGTGTCTGCTGGAATCAAACTACGAACACTAACTGCTCTACTCAATTCATCAATACCTGCAAATCCTGAAATATGGCAAACTATGGAAAAGAGACAATTTAAACAGATTTATCTTAACCATCCTATCTAGAGAAAACTGATTTAAAGGTTTACCGAAAGCAAGAGCTAATGAGCTTTTTACTTATCTACTTTAACTGCTTTAAACTGAAACTGAATAAAAACTTCAATTGATAAAAATCTTTACAATCTTCTAACTAATTTTGAAAATTTTAACTAACTACTATCACTTTATCAGCTAATCCATATACCTGTAAAAATGTTACCCTGTAAAACTGAAACAAAGCTAATTCAAACTAAACAGAACATTCAATCCTGAAACCTGCAATCACTGATTTATTTCGAATGATTCTACAAACTAAAACATCTTGTTTCAACTGATCAACTAGAAAGCTTATCATAAGCCATTATAAGCTCAAAACTTGAATTTTTGAACTAAGTAATCTTAATACGAACTAACTGAATCTGAAAACTGATTATTAGGAGCTTTACTGATGAGTTATGATTTCAACTAAACCACTACTACATTTACTCTAAATTGAACAATCTAATCTTATAAAACTAATCAAAATCCTCCCATAAGCTTGAATCCAATATGCTACTTTATTTACACTCTCGATAACTACTGTATCACTAAAACAAACTCTTGACCTGATCAAAACTTAAAATCTCGAACACAAAATTTAACAAGTTTTACTACTAAAACTCGGTGAATAGTAATCTGAATAAAAGGAGCAATAGACTTTACCCAACCAAGGAATTGCATGAAGAATAGAAGTAGAAAAAGGAAATAGAATCTATTAACTTGTAATGAAGAAATCTTGAAACCAGTAGAAGAGAAAGAACTTGAGAACTTGAAATTTCATTAATGGAGTTAAAGAGAATGTTTGTTACAACTGACTTCAAAACAATCTAACAGAAAATTTAACTGAATTCATAAACTAACTTAATCTTGTTGAGATATTTATCTAAACTACTTCTAAAGCTATACCTACACTATTGTGTGTAAATATACACCTAACTAACCCCTTGAAAATGAAGAAGTCCTCTTGTATTTATAGGCGTCCAGTGGAGGAGTATGACGTGTGTCGTCCAATCATTATCTTCCACGTGTTAAATACGAGGTAGCAACACTTAGGGTTCATCATCATCCTTCAGAAATTTGGGGTTTCCCTTGTTACTTGATCTTGATGCAATTAGTTGACATCCTCTTGTAGAGAAAAAGAAGATGAACAACTTTGCTCTTTTACTCTTCGCTTGATTCCTCCTTGATTGTTCTTGATAATCATTTGCATGTTTAATGGTGAAAGTGATAAGAATGATTGTTTCTCTCTCTTCGTTTAGAGAAGAAGGCAGACGTGTGTTTTGATATTTTGACCATGACTTGGTCAACTAACCAAGTTAAGTAAATTTATTTCCCATTTTTTTCTTTTTGGTCCTTTACTTTATATCCTTTTATCAAATGTAATAAAAGCTTTTAAGTAATTTCCATTTCGTCCTTTGTCTAATGAAACTTACAAGTCTAGTCCTCCATCTTGATAATATTGGCAAGTAAGGTCCTTGAAGCTTGATTCGTCATTTTCTTCGTCTTTTCATCAAATAAGTCCTTGAAACCGCGTGATTGCTCAAAAATGTATCTTCTTACCTGAAAACACATGAAACACAAATAACCACGTAATTCTTATATTTTTAGTTAAATATTATGTATTTGACTGTGTTTTTAGGATCATTATTGATGAGTGTTGTAACACCCCCAAATTTCCACGCAGCGGAATGTCCACATTGGGTGTTACTCATAGCACATCACACACAATCATAGAAAACAATCCCAAAAGAGACGTTAAAATGTATAAATATAACATTGTCTAAAATATTTTCCATCCCAAAAGATACCATCAGAGTAGCGTTTTAGTCCCAAAAACCGTTACCAACACAACATGTTCCTCAAAATACTTTAAGTAAATCGTTAATTTAAAAAGGATGAAAAAAATAACGAAGTTTAGACAAGTAAGCACCAACTCCCTCCTTGCATGCTCCGTTGCTACCCATCTTGATTACCTGAAATACATGCTTAAAAGGATCAACACAAAGGTTGAGCGAATCTATAGGTTTTGCAAATCATCATTTGAACACAAGTATATAAAAAGCAATTTCATTTATGGTTCCTTTGTGTGACCCTACGTTGGTATACGAGTCCACACCAATTCATTGTACTCAACGTACCAATCCATTGTACTCAACGTACCAATCCATTGTACTCAACGTACCAATCCATTGTACTCAACGTACCAATTCCATTTCAATCACAATTCTCTTGTGTGACCCTACGTTGGTATACGAGTCCACACCATTTCATTGTACTCAATGTACCATTCCATTGTACTCAACGTACCAATTCCATTGTACTCAACGTACCAATTCCATTGTACTCAACGTACCAATTCCATTGTACTCAACGTACTTGTTACAATCAAAACAACATTTAAGGTTAAGCAATCATTCAAAAGACTTGTGTTCTATTTGTTTCAAATAGCATGTATTCCCCCTCGCGGGTTAAAATCATTTAAAACCAATATAAAAGCGAGGCTATAGACTCACCTTAGATGATATACGAAGCTAGTAGTAGTAGTGATCGCCGAAGTGAAGATGCCTCCCAAATATACACGTCAAAAGCCGTCACCTAACAAATAAGGTGCGCGCTTAACAACATACTCAAGTATCTCAAAACATACTTAGTATAATAAATCTAACGACTCAAAATAGTATGTACATAGACATGACCAATCAATGCAAGTGATTCCTTCTAACTCCACGACAAGTACTAGCTTTCCAAGACTAGCACCTTCGATGTTGATTCATCTCAAGATGCCAAATCAACACGGCTCAAGTACCCTAAATGGGTCTCCAATCTCAGAATATACACTCTTACATAAGACTTATATCCTTTTAAAACTTTGAGAAGCTAATAGATTAGCCTCTCGCCTCAAACTATGACGCGAGGTTAAGTACCTCCCAAAAATACTCAGCCGGTACTTACCAAAAGTACACGCTGTTTTACCATACCTAAACAACTCCGTTTTTGACGAAACTTGGTGACAAACTCACTCAATATCTGTAGAAGACTCAGTTAAAATTTCATCGAATGATTCACATTTTAGACCCACCTGCTCGACATATCTTTAGACATTAAAAACCGGACAGTTTTGCACACTTGTATCGTAAAACCGTTTTGACCTCCTTAACCAAAACCATTTACAAATCCGACTCTTGATTATGAAAATAGACTCAAAATGCTAAGTTTAGGGCCTGAGAACAGCCCTTGACCGTTTTTGAAACTCAAGTTATAGTCCCCGAGATTTGACCCAATATCGACAACAATTTCGGATTGCGTCGATACTCGCCTCCCGGTACACGAATATTCAAACCTATGTAACTTTTGACTCGTTATGAGTTAGAAGCTCTACCTTATACCGAAACGAGCGTCTCGGCGACTACTACAACAATATCCAATAATACCAACACTTATCCAACATCTACTGTACGAAAATAGGGCCTAAACCTACTGATCTAAAATGACTCTTTTAAAATCACATCAAAACTCGTTTTGACCCATTTTAAACATCATCAATACCTCAAATATGCTATATTAATCATTCCTAACATCTCATCTCATTCCTAAATCACTTGCATGATTGATACATTCAAAACCCACTACACCAATCATACATGCAAATCTTTTAAAATCAAATATAATAATAATAACACACTACTACAACACCACAATGGATCAAACACCATTGTTCTTCACTAAAAAAATATTTGAAAATTAAAAGTACTTGCATGTTAATAAAAATCATACCATAAGAATCACCATTGAATTTTAAACATGGGACTTTGTTTAGATTATCTTGAATCAAGCTAGAAAATCAAATACAAGGGGTGTTTTTGGTTGAGGATGTCACGGCATAGAGAGAAAGAAAAGAGGGGAGAGAAAGTTTTTCTAGTGTGAGAAATTGTATGTGTGAGAATGAGTGGAAGTGAAAAAAAAAATTCCTTTTATATAGTGGAGGAAGGGTTAAAGTTGCAAATTTGTGCATTCTTTTGGACCAACTTGTAGATATTATTTAAAAAGCGGAAAATGACTTCCAGTCAATTTTTAAGAATATTTACGAGAGTCGGGTTTCATAAAAATATAAATCTCGTTTGTTAAATCGATCGTTTTAATAATTAAACGCACACAAAACGAAATAATAAAGTTCGACTCGACTTAAAACGTAAATGAAATAAAAATTTCAAAAATATCCAATATCGAGATAGTCGATACTAAAATATAAAATTTGGGCATCCATCGGCATCACGATCACTAGTAGTACTTTTCAACCGACACAACAATTAAATATATGTACCCATTACCGGTTTCCAACGTAACCCGTCAAACATAACAATACTCACCGTTACTTAGGAACTCAAAATACGTTACATAGTTAGGATAAAATGATGACGTTAAGTACGGGATGTTACATTCTCACCTCCTTAAAGGAGCGACGTCCCGGCGCTCGCCTCGCCTCATACTCGTACCGCGCTCTCCTAGGAAAAACGAGGGCACTTCCTATAAAGAAATCCTCACATTCCCACGTGAATCTCGTTCCACGTCTCGAAATACATCGTACCTTCGTAACGAGAATCTTACTCGGTCTCAAACGCTTAACCTCTCGATCGAAGGTCTCTACTGGTTCTTCTACAAAATGCAACTCGTCGCCAAGTTGTATCTCACCAAAAGGGGATGAATGAGTCCTTATCCGACAGGAACTTCTTCAAGCTCGACACACGAAAACTTACACAAATTACAAGAGCTCATCCAACGATTTTTAACTTATAAACAACCGGTCCCATCCGCTGGGTGATCTTAAACGGTCCAACGCACCTTGGACTTAACTTTTCTCCATTTCCAAAACGGATTACACCTTTCCAAGGTGATACCTTAATAATTGCCATGCCTCCAACTTCAGATTTCCAACGGCTCCCTATGGTTATTGGCAAAGTTCTTCTGACGACTCCTCATGGTTTACAAGCAATTATCAATCCGTACGATCTTTTCGTAGTCTCCCAAATAGTCTCAGTTCTAATTTGTCCTTCATCTACTTTATTCCAACAATCTGGCGATCTAAACCACCGTTCATGATCCTCACAATAACAATCGTTCACGAAAGAGAGTCGCATGGGTCGCATAAAACTCCATCGAAAACATTTTAGAAAAGAATTGAGACGAGGTAATTAGTACTAGTCGTACAAAATCACCTTATTGCGTAATCTCGAACATGCCAACTTACTTCGTCAAACGCGAGTTCGTCGATACGGAAACCCTTCAGCGTATACATTGCGCTATCGGACGCATTACAGTTTAAACCCAAACACGAAAGCCGCCACTAGGCATATAAGGTCAAGTTACGGCATGTTTGCCAAAAAGACAAACCACGCCAAGTCAATAAATTCAATCGAGTTAGCTCATGCTTGCTAAACAGTCAAGCCATGATGAATAAGAATACTTGACAAGACTTTTGAGTAAGTCAGTCAATCGCAAGGTTATAAGTTAAAGGATATCCAATGGCCGGATAGCCGTGGACACATATCAAAAGGAATAACAAGGAAATATTTCGTCATCAGAGGGTGCTCACACGCGGATCCATACCGAAAAGATAATACAAAGACACCATCTCACTTCCGCCCACGCGCATTCAAAGTCTCAATAAGCATCGTCGTTGAAGGTCAAAAAGATACTACAAGGTACGTGTTCTCCATGATCGGACGTCATTGGACAATGCCGCCTCAAGTTCTCACAACTTACGATTACTCAACTAGATCACATACCACATAAGTACCTAAAAACAAAGGTCAAACATAAACATCAAATGTAAATCTCCGTCGTTGATCATCGATAAAACCTTGGACTAGCCCTTGATAATGCAACTCGATCTCTAAAGTCTTTCCCTTGCGGTGTCGGCAACAACATACTCTTCGAAGTGAAAACGAATTTGTTAATTCCAGTCATTAAGAAATTCGGTCCATTGGCGAGAATTCACAACATATCGGGCATACGATTAAGTTCTACTCCAGTGTTCAACGTACAAAAGCGTCCCACTAATTTTTGCTTCAGCGTTCATCGTACAAAGGCGTCCCAATAACTTCAACTTCAGTGCTCAACGTGATGCATCCTATTCCTCGTTTTTAGTTCGTCATACTAGCCCCAAGAGTTTCGTCATCAAGAAAAGTCTTCAGTGTCCCTTTGATAGTAGCAAGTAAAATTACAAAATCTTCACATCCACGATAAGTTGTCGTTGATAACTTGATCCTCAGTCAATCCGCAAGTACACACATAAATCCTAGTGACGCTTAAGCGAGTTGCCTACTCTCGGAACGGTCAACGGTTCTTAACAACCTGCTTATAAAGCTCGCGATCATCAAGACACATTAGAAATGGTCCATCGGAATAAATCATAACTCGAGAGAATTCCAACAAGTTACTTGTACATAGATGATAATCGACGATCATCATAATGACGACAGCACCGAACGATTCTTACCAACGAAATACGAGTCGAAGGAAGACGTACGCACACCAAACATCCACAAATCGAGCCAGACATACTCGGGCCCACTCATTTATAACTCCTTGTCTACATCAAAAGGCGTCCCCCTCCATGTATACAAGAGTTTATAAATTTATGGTTCGGAAACTTATAACTTTCTTGTTCAAATGAAAAGGCGTCCCAATCCATTTCAACGAGACGATTATAAGTCATCCTACTCAAGTATTACTATCTCTCAACACGATATCATATCAAAATACCATAGTAAATATAAGGTGTCAAATAAACTTACATCATGATTTTCGTATTCAAATGTCCCATTCCATTTGAATAAGGAGATCATAACGATCTAAGGTCCAGTGGTTTAAAACCTTCTTATTCAAATGTCCCAATCCATTTCAATAAGATACCCTTAAACAACTCATAGTTGAGCGAGTTAAAATCTCTATATCTAAATGTCCCATTCAATTTAGATACAAGGCATTAAGCCACTCAACCGAATGACTACTACGAGCATATCTCTGTTGTACCCAAAATATATATATTTGATTAGGATATATATATCTTAAGCCCAACATTGGCATCCTCCTTTTCGCCAGTAAAACGTAGTCATATAAAACCAAATCACACGTCGCATTACGTAGAAGATGTCGCCTTGGATAAATGATTCTTCAAAATCATAAGGAGTAACGGAAATAAAAATATCACGTTAATCAATTACGTTTCAAAATGAGATGTCCAAAAATGGCACATCACGATGTGACGACAACGACCGAACTTAAACAAGTCGATATGCGATAGATTACGAAACAATATACACGTACCCAAAGTATCAAACGAGTTTCACACTCGTATTCATAATACATAATTATCAAGATCGGTGATTGGCGATGAGGCCGAATCCTATTCAAAATCGCATTCTAAAATGTACAACAATCATTCAAGGACCATTGCTTCGCGTAAAATGCCTTTAAATATCATAGTATATTCATACATATACATACTACCATTTCTATATACACATAGGTTCACATAATCATAGTCAAATATAAAGTAATACAAGAATAGCCTTACCGGAGCCATGCGGAGTAGTTGCGTGCTTAAAACTTTTACGACACACCAAAAGTTATAGTTTAGGACATTTTAAAAATCGACCTAGTTCTCTATAACTTGTGGCTCTGATACCAATCTGTAACACCCCCAAATTTCCACGCAGCGGAATGTCCACATTGGGTGTTACTCATAGCACATCACACACAATCATAGAAAACAATCCCAAAAGAGACGTTAAAATGTATAAATATAACATTGTCTAAAATATTTTCCATCCCAAAAGATACCATCAGAGTAGCGTTTTAGTCCCAAAAACCGTTACCAACACAACATGTTCCTCAAAATACTTTAAGTAAATTGTTAATTTAAAAAGGATGAAAAAAATAACGAAGTTTAGACAAGTAAGCACCAACTCCCTCCTTGCATGCTCCGCTGCTACCCATCTTGATTACCTGAAATACATGCTTAAAAGGATCAACACAAAGGTTGAGCGAATCTATAGGTTTTGCAAATCATCATTTGAACACAAGTATATAAAAAGCAATTTCATTTATGGTTCCTTTGTGTGACCCTACGTTGGTATACGAGTCCACACCAATTCATTGTACTCAACGTACCAATCCATTGTACTCAACGTACCAATCCATTGTACTCAACGTACCAATCCATTGTACTCAACGTACCAATTCCATTTCAATCACAATTCTCTTGTGTGACCCTACGTTGGTATACGAGTCCACACCATTTCATTGTACTCAACGTACCATTCCATTGTACTCAACGTACCAATTCCATTGTACTCAACGTACCAATTCCATTGTACTCAACGTACCAATTCCATTGTACTCAACGTACTTGTTACAATCAAAACAACATTTAAGGTTAAGCAATCATTCAAAAGACTTGTGTTCTATTTGTTTCAAATAGCATGTATTCCCCCTCGCGGGTTAAAATCATTTAAAACCAATATAAAAGCGAGGCTATAGACTCACCTTAGATGATATACGAAGCTAGTAGTAGTAGTGATCGCCGAAGTGAAGATGCCTCCCAAATATACACGTCAAAAGCCGTCACCTAACAAATAAGGTGCGCGCTTAACAACATACTCAAGTATCTCAAAACATACTTAGTATAATAAATCTAACGACTCAAAATAGTATGTACATAGACATGACCAATCAATGCAAGTGATTCCTTCTAACTCCACGACAAGTACTAGCTTTCCAAGACTAGCACCTTCGATGTTGATTCATCTCAAGATGCCAAATCAACACGGCTCAAGTACCCTAAATGGGTCTCCAATCTCATAATATACACTCTTACATAAGACTTATATCCTTTTAAAACTTTGAGAAGCTAATAGATTAGCCTCTCGCCTCAAACTATGACGCGAGGTTAAGTACCTCCCAAAAATACTCAGCCGGTACTTACCAAAAGTACACGCTGTTTTACCATACCTAAACAACTCCGTTTTTGACGAAACTTGGTGACAAACTCACTCAATATCTGTAGAAGACTCAGTTAAAATTTCATCGAATGATTCACATTTTAGACCCACCTGCTCGACATATCTTTAGACATTAAAAACCGGACAGTTTTGCACACTTGTATCGTAAAACCGTTTTGACCTCCTTAACCAAAACCATTTACAAATCCGACTCTTGATTATGAAAATAGACTCAAAATGCTAAGTTTAGGGCCTGAGAACAGCCCTTGACCGTTTTTGAAACTCAAGTTATAGTCCCCGAGATTTGACCCAATATCGACAACAATTTCGGATTGCGTCGATACTCGCCTCCCGGTACACGAATATTCAAACCTATGTAACTTTTGACTCGTTATGAGTTAGAAGCTCTACCTTATACCGAAACGAGCGTCTCGGCGACTACTACAACAATATCCAATAATACCAACACTTATCCAACATCTACTGTACGAAAATAGGGCCTAAACCTACTGATCTAAAATGACTCTTTTAAAATCACATCAAAACTCGTTTTGACCCATTTTAAACATCATCAATACCTCAAATATGCTATATTAATCATTCCTAACATCTCATCTCATTCCTAAATCACTTGCATGATTGATACATTCAAAACCCACTACACCAATCATACATGCAAATCTTTTAAAATCAAATATAATAATAATAACACACTACTACAACACCACAATGGATCAAACACCATTGTTCTTCACTAAAAAAATATTTGAAAATTAAAAGTACTTGCATGTTAATAAAAATCATACCATAAGAATCACCATTGAATTTTAAACATGGGACTTTGTTTAGATTATCTTGAATCAAGCTAGAAAATCAAATCCAAGGGGTGTTTTTGGTTGAGGATGTCACGGCATAGAGAGAAAGAAAAGAGGGGAGAGAAAGTTTTTCTAGTGTGAGAAATTGTATGTGTGAGAATGAGTGGAAGTGAAAAAAAAAATTCCTTTTATATAGTGGAGGAAGGGTTAAAGTTGCAAATTTGTGCATTCTTTTGGACCAACTTGTAGATATTATTTAAAAAGCGGAAAATGACTTCCAGTCAATTTTTAAGAATATTTACGAGAGTCGGGTTTCATAAAAATATAAATCTCGTTTGTTAAATCGATCGTTTTAATAATTAAACGCACACAAAACGAAATAATAAAGTTCGACTCGACTTAAAACGTAAATGAAATAAAAATTTCAAAAATATCCAATATCGAGATAGTCGATACTAAAATATAAAATTTGGGCATCCATCGGCATCACGATCACTAGTAGTACTTTTCAACCGACACAACAATTAAATATATGTACCCATTACCGGTTTCCAACGTAACCCGTCAAACATAACAATACTCACCGTTACTTAGGAACTCAAAATACGTTACATAGTTAGGATAAAATGATGACGTTAAGTACGGGATGTTACAAGTGTTTTCACATTTATTATAAACCATGAAACCCATATAAGTTACATAGGCTAGGAAGATTCTGATAGCTTCTAATCTGGTCACTGGTGCAAAGGTTTCATCATAATCAATACCCTCTGATTGGTTGTAACCCATTACCACAAGCCTTGCCTTGTTTTTAACAATCATGACAGCTTCGTCCCTTTTTTTTTCTGTAGACCCATTTGGTTCCAACCACTTTCTTTCCAGCTGGAGCTTTTACCAGAGTCCACACCTTATTTTTCTTAATCTGATTGAGTTCTTCTTGCATGGCCACAACCCATCCTTCATCTAGTAGGGCAGCAGCCACGTTCTTTGGTTCATCTTTAGAGAGAAAATCAGCGAAAAGGCATTCATTTGTTGAGGAATTTCCAGAGATCTTAACTTTCCTCGGGTGGTGACTCCCTCAGAGGGTTCACCAAGAATATTCACGAGAAGAATATCTTGGTTTCAACTCTATTTGGATTGAGGAGTAGGAGTCTCTGTGGGTTCAGGAGTCACGGCAGGTTCAATGAATGTTGGTGGTTCATCATAGATAACTTCTTTATCCATGATCTCTTCATCTATTTGAGACATTGGAGAGTTATGATAAGCATTTTATTCTATGGGAGGTGGAGTATGTAATTCATGTGACAATCCGTCAATTTATGATTGATATTTTATTCTCAAATATTATTTGAAAATATTATTTTAATGATACAATATGAACTCACTTATTTTTGGGAAGAAATATGGATTTACGTCTTGAAGTAGCATCGACTACGTCTAAACCGGAGGATTCAACGTTACGTGCTTACGTTCACATACACCGTCTTTGGTGACAGTCCGACATTTCAGAAAATAAATTTATCCGTAAATATTATTTTGGAGTTTTAAATTTGTGTTGGTTCATAAACTCACAAATTTACGAGAAGAGATTAGGACTTACGATTTTATTTTAACATCCTTTACGGCTAAACCGGAAACCTTAGGATAACGTATTTACGTTTTCGAACTCCGTTTTTGATGAGACAATTTTTATTAGATTCGTTTTGTGTCGTTGATCCATAATTTATAAAATCGTTTTTCGTAAAACGACCCGAGGGCACGCAAATCGAGGAAACTAGAATCGAGGAGTACCCGTAAATAATTGGGGATGAGACAAAATAACTTTTGCCCCACCCCCATATATGGGACATCCCACCAAGCACCAACACACCAAATAGGTGTCAAACTTACAACACTTAGCTCACACTTGTTACATTTAGCTTAACCATGAAGCTAACTTGACACAAAACCACAAACAACTTCACCACAAACCATTTCTTCACTTCCAACACATGCAAACCACTCTCTCATTCCCTTTCTCTCTCAAAAATTCGTCCATATTCAACCACCACCATTAAACACCCTCATTTGATCAATTTAACCACAATATCATGTGTTATTCACACATATGTTGAAGAACCTTTGAAGATATGAAGATTTGAGGTGATCTTAACCTATGAAAAGGAGTTTTCATGAGGTTAAAGGGCTGAATTCATGGAGGTGTTCATCTATCCAAAGTACCCAAGAAGTTTCCTTGCTAAAGTTGAAGATTTGATAACAAGAACTAAGTCTTGTTCATCAAAAACCTCATCTTTTCATCACTAATGGTGGTATAAAGATTGTTCTTCCTATCCTCTTTTATTTTTGATCATGTAATCTTGTATTTCTTTCACTTATGTATATGTATATGATGATGAATGATGATTAAAAATGTTATGTGGGGATTTGTTGTTGATAAACATGATTAAAAAGGTGAAAAACCATATGAAACAAGGTTAAAATCTTGATTAATTTACATGGCTGTATAAAACAGTAAGTAAACAGGTCATGGACTGATAAAATGATGAAGTAGAATGGATTTACAGTAAGCTATGGGTCTTATACACATGTGAGAGTTGACCATGCAATGGAATCAAAATAATGAGTGAGATATGATCAAAACAAGTTTAGGGTATAAATCTGAAGTTACTGTTTTGGACGATTTGTAGAAAATACTTAAAGGATGATTCAACAGTAGCTATAGAAGAGTTAAATGTAGCACATATCATGTAGTTTATGTGATAAAAATTTGAGCTTCTATCTCCATATAGAACTCAAGATATGGCATCTTTGGTGAAGGTGAAGTTAAAAATCAGATTTTTGGAAATAATGTTTATTAATATTATATAAGCACTCACATTTTAATATATAAAATGTAAAATAAAAACCCACTAACTTATAAAACTTATTTATATAAATATATATAAAAGGTTAATCAAATGGATAAATTATATAAATGGTGGTGAAATAATGTTTATAAGTAATAAAAACTATAAGCATGATTTTTACGACTTTTTCGGCTATTGCCGTAAAATTAACGTTTTTGTTAAATAAAACTTAGATGGTTGGACCCGTCTAATGAAAACTTTATAAAACTTATATACTGATATATAGACATTTATAACAAGTAAAAACCGATAAAACCCGAACTATAGGGCATACGGACATTAACAAGTTAAATAAACATATTGGACTAATAAATGGACTAAATATGATAAAAACTTGTAAAAAGAATTTATTGGGCTTAACCCATTTAGGCCCAACTTGTAAAGCTTAGATACTGATAATATAAGTGTGAAAATGATTAATAAGAGTTAAAGAACTTATAATAAGTTTATTGGACTTAAAACACGTAAATAGGCAAAACTAGTAAACTAGTATGAACGTTATCGACACATAACACAAAAATGAGTAAACAAGAATATGTAAACCCACTTGATCATCATATATGTATAATCATCATATGTATACATAATTGATATTTTTATAAAGTCATTGGACAAACGTCTAAGACCGATTATTATTTGTTTAGGTTTCCGTGATTGAAGCACGTACCGTACGTCCGAATTGCCGATAACCCGCGTTCCCATATCAACGTGAGTTCATAGCCTCGCACTCTTTTAAATGTTTTATAAATGCTTTATAAACCCGCGAGGGAGATAACATGTTAGTTTCTATAAAAGTTTGGACACCATTTGTCCCGATTGTTTGTTTATTGATTTTGGACCCGAATGATTGAATGACCCGATTGTATGACCTGATAAATGATTAATGGACCCGATAGATGAAATCAAATGGATTATTAAAGTTAGGTTATGTCACTAAAAGTCCCATTAGCATGAATTGTGAACTACCGGGAGTTGGTAGACGCTTATGCATTTAATAGTACTATTTGGGGACGATCACCCCAGTTCGCGCCTTGACGGTTGATCCCCGTCGTGCCACATTGATTGGTAAGCGAATTTATGTATGAGAAGATTTCCATAGCGTGACCTTTGTGACGACACGTTACTTTAGATGGGAAAAATTGGTATCGGGTTAGCTACCCGTTGTTGGTTTAGTAAGGTAACAATGTCATGCGGCTTATAATAATCCAAATTAACGAAATACTAATAGACGCTCCAAATTACGATGTATTGCCTGACTAGCAATACAGTGTCATACTATTGATATTATGTTTGTGTTTTGGTTTTCATAACCATATTCTTATAACGGTTTTTATTTAATCTATACAACGTTGCAAAACGTATTGTATGATGTATTTACGACTTTGGCTCGTACAATGATTTTTAAGGCTAATGCCTATATTATGATTTTCGATACGGATTTGTATAAAATGACTTTGGCTATTTTATGGCCTATTAAAATGATTTGTACAAAATGATTTTCAGTAATAATTTTATACTGATATTATGTTGATGGAATTTATTAAACTCTATGAATTCACTCGGCGTTATCGCTGACCTTTTCTTTTAACATGTTTTATCTCAGGTACTTGAAGGTAATTCTCGGGAAGACGACAAGAATTCATGGCCCGCACCTAAATAATATTTTTCCATTCAAATACTTTGTAAAACTTTGTATGAAATAATATGACTTGGGACCGATGTAACTTTGATATTTATGAATGGAAATGCTTTACTAATAAACGACGCGATTTTTATGCGTTGTCTATGATGTGAGTAATGTGCTATCCCGTAACACCAACTAGTCTTCCGCTGTACTGAGTTGTATAAATTTGGGGGTGTTACAGTTTGGTACCAGAGCTCTCGTTATAGAGAACGAAAGATTTTTAAAAAACCAAGGTTTTGAATAAAACTTTTCAAAATCTTTTAACCATAAACATTTTTCTAAAAATGTCTAAAAATCTTTTGACTATAACGGTGCCGAAGAATTCCCGAGTTACCGACAAGGCCAAGACTGAGAAGTGTTATTTTAATATATATATATAACTTGGATTATATATATATGATGTAATTTTATTACATGATTGTTTGATGATTATTTTGATTTTTATACGACATATTTATACGACGTAGATTGTCACAAGTAACCCTAAATCCCCTAGTAAATTAGTCGAAGCTATTCTCGTAGGAATTCTAGCTATCCTAGATCTAAACCAAGTTGCGGATATTTATGATCCCAACAAAATGGTTGATATTCGTAGAAATGTAGATATTAGTTGATTGTGATATTGAAAAAGAATTGGCGAGATTAAAACTGATATCGATGTCATGACGATCTTTCTTTATAGAGTGGAGTTTGACAAAACGTTACCACCTAGAAAGATGTCATCTGATTCGTTGTCATCCAATTCTTAAATTGAAATCGAAAGGGTGAATGTTGCACTTGAGGCTGTAATTGGAACCATTACCCAAAATCCTCATGCCACTAATACCTTTCCGAGAAGTCTAGTTGAATGATCAAGTCATTTCATACTAGTGACTTATTTGATAATTGTTGTTGTAAGAGCTAATAGGATTGGAAATTAAGTGTTGATTCATATTGAGATTGTATTGCCTTTACAAGGCCGAAGAATAAGGTTGTAAGTATTGGAAAATGAAGTAGGATATCGAATTGAGTATAAAATTGGTTGAAACTTGAATAAAGTAAAATTTAACCTGTATGGAATATAAGATTGTTAAGAGGAAGTCGTTAAGTTTTGTGATTGAATTATAAGGATTTAATTGATTGTTGATTCGTGTTAAGGGTTGTTCCTAGACCATTGTCCACTAACGAGGATGCCCAGTGTCCAAGAAATAAATTGAATAAATCTTCTTCTGAATTGAGACCGATGGATCTTCTGGGACATGTGGAACACCTAATTACTCTTGTAGATTAGTATTCATTGTGGTATCTTTTAAAAATAATCCCTAACTTAACTGAGATATCAGTTGGTAGGATGAGTTCTGAGAATTGTATGACATAGTGACACGTAATGTGTTACGGTACAATTTTGACTTGTTTGTGATTAATGAAAAATACTACCTTTGATTGCTAAATTCTACATGTATCGATGTTATCTATCTTTTCTTGCTTCATCCTAATGTTCGCATTAGTGATGCAACCATTGAATAAGTACTCATCTTGATTTGAGTTACGTTGTGGATTATTCTCTTTGTATTCTTGAGTGTCATCGAAGTCATGAACCTCATGATTAATTGGCTAAGCTCATTTCCTATCATATCGTAGTTAGTTCTTGGTGAACCACTCTTCATCACTCTTTTGCATATCACACATTGTTTTTATAAAGTTAAAACGGTATCCTCTGAGAAAATTTAATTTTCGTCACAATAAGGATTAATCAAAGTGAGATTTATAAGTGATTGATATCAAAATGAAGTTGTTTATGAGACGCTTTGGAAAACTTAATTGTTTTCATAATAAAGAAAATCTTTGTAAATTTATTTTGATTCTTATTTAAGAATTAAGCATGAAAATGTTTTTATTATAAACATGATAATAAAATTTTGACGAACTGAGTATTGCATCGTTAATCTTGAAATTGTATATAGTTGCGCGCCTACATACAATTTGGAATGGACCATGCAAGGCTGATTAGTAGTCACCATAAAACTAATGAATGAACACTACGTATTCTTTGAAGATTGTGAAAGATAAAATTTTATGAGATCTGCAAAAAGTGAAAAATAGGGACATAATGTTAGGGATACCTACATTTGTGCCTGTAGCATTTATTCTTCTGAGTTGAATTTATTCATCTATGGAAATTGTCTTATTTGACAATTGACAATTCTTTCTTGTCCAATTCTCATGTAGTGAGATTCTTAGGAAAAGTATCTGATTACCGAGTGTTTATACCCGACTGGATGCATCGACGTTCCTATCATTTCTTATGATTTGATTTCATTTGAATGACCTGGGTAACGATCCGAGGAGCTTTCGAATGCGTACTCAAATTAATGAAAACATGGGATATATTTATATTCGTTAAATGTTTTCATCCGTATCTGATTTGAAACTCTCTCGCGTAGATTATGTGTTAACCTTACTCTTCTAAGGTTAGTTGTGTCTCCAGATATCCTTGAATTTGTGAAGGATTATGAATTATTATTAGTCTTTTGAGAAGTTCACATCTTATCGACGGCAACAAAACTGGAAAGTTGGAAATGCCAGTAGCATGGATTGATTGATTATGACGTGACGAAATTGTCTTAATTGATGGGAGCTCAAATAGAATTACTCTAAATGATAAGATGTTGATTATCAAAAGTAATCTAAATAATTCTTGATGGATGATTTTATCCTACATTTAGACTTGAAATTATATCATGAATGGTTGTGAACTAGTCATAGATATTATAATCTAGAAAGAACTTAAAATGAAGGTATTAGAAGATGTTTATGTTATCTGAAACTTTTGTAAGTATTTGTTGGTAAATTACCTAGACTTTCGCCATTAAGGCAAGTTGGAATTGGTATTGATTATATTCCCGGTGCTGCACCTGTGACTTATGCACTGTACGACAGCACCATCTGAATTTAAGGAATTACCGTACAACTGAGAGAGTTGTCGGAGAATGATTTTATTATACCTAGCCTGTCATCATGAAGAGCTATGGTGATATCATTCCTTATATTTATAGATTACTGTGAACTGAGTAAATTGACAATCGAAAACGATATCCATAACTCGAAATGGAAGATTTGTTCGATCATTTACAAGGTTCTAGCGTTTGTTTATAAGATTTGATCCACGGCATGGTTATTATCAATTTCGCATCTGCGAAGAAGATTATGTATTCCAATCACTACATCTAGAACTTGTAATGAACATTATAAGTTTCATGAGATGACGTTTGGATTGACTAATACACATGTAGCATTCATAAATTTGGTGAATCACGTGTGTAGGCTGTAATTTGATAAATTCATGCTCGTGATCATTAAGGACCATTTGTTTGTTTATAAGAATAAGAATGAGTTAATTATCATTTATAGATTGCCCTAAATTGGCCGAACGATAAAAACCTGTACCTTGAATAATTAACATGAGATTAAAGACTAAATCCTTTATATGATTTATCCGTGTAATTAATAGATAATGGAAGCTATATTGACTTTTCAAAGATTAGAACCATTAACGCTTAGGGATTAAAAACTTAATCCTTTACATAAAATGACCGTTGGATTAATAATGGTAAGATGTATGCATATTGACTCTTCAAAAATTTAGAGCCCTTTTAAGACTTTGGATTTTACCAAAAAGAAATGGAAATATGTTTTGAAAAATGCTTTAACAAAGGATTTTTAAAGGGATTGTTCCCTTATACACTAAACATTTAACTAAACTTCTGTTTAGGGGTAAATGTTTGTATATACCTCAAGATAACTTAAGAAGGATTTAGGAAACCATTTAAACCATGACTTAAAATTTGAAACGATAATTTTTGCTTTTCAACTAAGAAAATTTTGACCAAAGTATAACCAAAGATTTTTCAAACATTTACGGATCTTATTAAATATTTTCGATAAATCAACAAAAATCTTGTTAATTAAATTCAAATTTATCTTTGAACATTTTATATAATTGGTCGAACTAAGAAATTTAAAATTTTTACGTCTACGTTTCATAAAATTTTAATAATTATTATTTAATTAGTTGTAATAATTATCGACGCTTTAAACGTCGGATGGAGTAAAACGGATAAAAATGATAGTTGAGAAGAAACTAAAACATAGAAGATATGAAGAAAGAATTTTGAATAAATACGGTTATGATAATTATTCCATCTAGGAAAGTGAACGTAATTACTGACGCATAATATAGAAAGAATACCTGAGTGAATTATGGACATGATAATTATATCATCATGAGAAGTGAATATAAATACCGACGCATTATGTAGAAAAGATAAAGAACCAGTTAGGACATGTTCCTTAATAATGAAGGTGCAAAATAAATTGCCGAACGATATAAAAATAAGCAATGTTTGTAAAAAGGATAATGTAGATTATAAAAGAGGATTCACGACTAATATGAATCATTAAAATTGAGAAGCCGATAGCGTTAAATGTTTTAAAGGCCACTTGTGGTTGCCTAAATATAGAGATTGTGAGATATAGTTATGTTGGAATTTGTAAGTATAAGTGTTATATGTATGTCATTTTCGACTAAAAGTATCTTTGTCTGAAGAAGTTGTACTAATGGCAGATTATGAAGGTAGACATCGCCTCATACATTAGTAAACGTCTAGCTATTGCAAAGGTCATCATCTGAATTTGATTCGATTTGGGTCATCGTCGACAGACTGACCAAATCTGCTAATATCATTCCCGTTAATGATAAATGCAAAAGAGTTATGTAAACATAGTGTGCTTGTATCAAAAATGTTTATCAAGATCCTCGCTTCGCATCGAATTTCTAGAGATTTGCTCAGAAATCATTGAGAACGAACCTTGATAAGAGTACTATATACCACCCCAAATCGAAGGGACGAGGTAAAGTAATGATAGAAAGTAATATAAGTGCTGTTTTATGTTTGAATGATTGACCTTTGGTAATAGACCGTATAATCGTTTTCCTTTGGAAAGATTATCATTGATAATTATCGTATTAGGATCGAGATCTAATCTTGTTAGGATCTAAATCTTAGGGCATCTATAAGCAGAAGTTGAGATAAAGACATCCGACATACACCCACTGTGAGTTGGACATGTCTTTTAGATTTAAGGTTTCCTATGATGGCGAACCTATTCTTGGAAAATACCCGACCCGCGAGATCTGAAATGATTGTTGAAATTAGGATCTGATTATTAACCGCCAATAGTGGGCAAGAGGTTATATGAATGTGAAATGTAGATCTTGAAGTGCCAAATGGGTAGCGAAGTTATGCCACAATTTTTAACCTTGAAAAAAAAAATGAAGTTCATGATCTGACAAATCATGGGATATGAGTCCCCGTTGTATGGGACCATTGAGATGATGTAAAAGTTGGATTGAAAGGCATATAAGTTGGATCTACCCTAGGACTTCAAAGACTGCGTGAATTATGTTTCGTAAATCAAACTTGATGGAATATCTATCAAGTGAAAATCTGATTGTTCTTAGTAAAGCTTAGATCGGCGAAAAGTTGCATTCATCAGAAACCCGTGAACATCATGGATAGAGAAAGTAATTCAACATTTAGCCTGATCTTATTCCCGTAGTTATGTTTGATGAAACTCGCGTATTGTAACGAATTGCACTTGTGAGAAAAGACCGAATGTGGAGGAAATACCCACATGGCTTTAACTCTATAAGAAGCGAGTAGTAAGGTAAGATGATCTTTGAGGACAAAGATCCTGTTTAGGGGTAAATGCTGTGACAATCCATCAATTTATGATTGATATTTTATTCTCAAATATTATTTGAAAATATTATTTTAATGATACAATATGAACTCACTTATTTTTGGGAAGAAATATGGATATACGTCTTGAAGTAGCATCGACTACGTCTAAACCGGAGGATTCAACGTTACGTGCTTACGTTCACATACACCGTCTTTGGTGACAGTCCGACATTTCAGAAAATAAATTTATCCGTAAATATTATTTTGGAGTTTTAAATTTGTGTTGGTTCATAAACTCACAAATTTACGAGAAGAGATTAGGACTTACGATTTTATTTTAACATCCTTTACGGCTAAACCGGAAACCTTAGGATTACGTATTTACGTTTTCGAACTCCGTTTTTGATGAGACAATTTTTATTAGATTTGTTTTGTGTCGTTGATCCATAATTTATAAAAACGTTTTTCGTAAAACGACCCGAGGGCACGCAAATCGAGGAAACTAGAATCGAGGAGTACCCGTAAATAATTGGGGATGAGACAAAATAACTTTTGCCCCACCCCCATATATGGGACATCCCACCAAGCACCAACACACCAAATAGGTGTCAAACTTACAACACTTAGCTCACACTTGTTACATTTAGCTTAACCATGAAGCTAACTTGACACAAAACCACAAACCACTTCACCACAAACCATTTCTTCACTTCCAACACATGCAAACCACTCTCTCATTCCCTTTCTCTCTCAAAAATTCGTCCATATTCAACCACCACCATTAAACACCCTCATTTGATCAATTTAACCACAATATCATGTGTTATTCACACATATGTTGAAGAACCTTTGAAGATATGAAGATTTGAGGTGATCTTAACCTATGAAAAGGAGTTTTCATGAGGTTAAAGGGCTGAATTCATGGAGGTGTTCATCTATCCAAAGTACCCAAGAAGTTTCCTTGCTAAAGTTGAAGATTTGATAACAAGAACTAAGTCTTATTCATCAAAAACCTCATCTTTTCATCACTAATGGTGGTATAAAGATTGTTCTTCCTATCCTCTTTTATTTTTGATCATGTAATCTTGTATTTCTTTCACTTATGTATATGTATATGATGATGAATGATGATTAAAAATGTTATGTGGGGATTTGTTGTTGATAAACATGATTAAAAAGGTGAAAAACCATATGAAACAAGGTTAAAATCTTGATTAATTTACATGGCTGTATAAAACAGTAAGTAAACAGGTCATGGACTGATAAAATGATGAAGTAGAATGGATTTACAGTAAGCTATGGGTCTTGTACACATGTGAGAGTTGGCCATGCAATGAAATCAAAATAATGAGTGAGATATGATCAAAACAAGTTTAGGGTATAAATCTGAAGTTACTGTTTTGGACGATTTTTAGAAAATACTTAAAGGATGATTCAACAGTAGCTATAGAAGAGTTAAATGTAGCACATATCATGTAGTTTATGTGATAAAAATTTGAGCTTCTATCTCCATATAGAACTCAAGATATGGCATCTTTGGTGAAGGTGAAGTTAAAAATCAGATTTTTGGAAATAAAGTTTATTAATATTATATAAGCACTCACATTTTAATATATAAAATGTAAAATAAAAACCCACTAACTTATAAAACTTATTTATATAAATATATATAAAAGGTTAATCAAATGGATAAATTATATAAATGGTGGTGAAATAATGTTTATAAGTAATAAAAACTATAAGCATGATTTTTACGACTTTTTCGGCTATTGCCGTAAAATTAACGTTTTTGTTAAATAAAACTTAGATGGTTGGACCCGTCTAATGAAAACTTTATAAAACTTATATACTGATATATAGACATTTATAACAAGTAAAAACCGATAAAACCCGAACTATAGGGCATACGGACATTAACAAGTTAAATAAACATATTGGACTAATAAATGGACTAAATATGATAAAAACTTGTAAAAAGAATTTATTGGGCTTAACCCATTTAGGCCCAACTTGTAAAGCTTAGATACTGATAATATAAGTGTGAAAATGATTAATAAGAGTTAAAGAACTTATAATAAGTTTATTGGACTTAAAACACGTAAATAGGCAAAACTAGTAAACTAGTATGAACGTTATCGACACATAACACAAAAATGAATAAACAAGAATATGTAAACCCACTTGATCATCATATATGTATAATCATCATATGTATACATAATTGATATTTTTATAAAGTCATTGGACAAACGTCTAAGACCGATTATTATTTGTTTAGGTTTCCGTGATTGAAGCACGTACCGTACGTCCGAATTGCCGATAACCCGCCTTCCCATATCAACGTGAGTTCATAGCCTCGCACTCTTTTAAATGTTTTATAAATGCTTTATAAACCCGCGAGGGAGATAACATGTTAGTTTTTATAAAAGTTTGGACACCATTTGTCCCGATTGTTTGTTTATTGATTTTGGACCCGAATGATTGAATGACCCGATTGTATGACCCGATAAATGATTAATGGACCCGATAGATGAAATCAAATGGATTATTAAAGTTAGGTTATGTCACTAAAAGTCCCATTAGCATGAATTGTGAACTACCGGGAGTTGGTAGACGCTTATGCATTTAATAGTACTATTTGGGGACGATCACCCCAGTTCGCGCCTTGACGGTTGATCCCCGTCGTGCCACATCGATTGGTAAGCGAATTTATGTATGAGAAGATTTCCATAGCGTGACCTTTGTGACGACACGCTACTTTAGATGGGCAAAATTGGTATCGGGTTAGCTACCCGTTGTTGGTTTAGTAAGGTAACAATGTCATGCGGCTTATAATAATCCAAATTAACGAAATACTAATAGACGCTCCAAATTACGATGTATTGCCTGACTAGCAATACAGTGTCATACTATTGATATTATGTTTGTGTTTTGGTTTTCATAACCATATTCTTATAACGGTTTTTATTTAATCTATACAACGTTGCAAAACGTATTGTATGATGTATTTACGACTTTGGCTCGTACAATGATTTTTAAGGCTAATGCCTATATTATTATTTTCGATACGGATTTGTATAAAATGACTTTGGCTATTTTATGGCCTATTAAAATGATTTGTACAAAATGATTTTCAGTAATAATTTTATACTGATATTATGTTGATGGAATTTATTAAACTCTATGAATTCACTCGGCGTTATCGCTGACCTTTTCTTTTAACATGTTTTATCTCAGGTACTTGAAGGTAATTCTCGGGAAGACGAAAAGAATTCATGGCCCGCACCTAAATAATATTTTTCCATTCAAATACTTTGTAAAACTTTGTATGAAATAATATGACTTGGGACCGATGTAACTTTGATATTTATGAATGGAAATGCTTTATTAATAAACGACGCGATTTTTATGCGTTGTCTATGATGTGAGTAATGTGCTATCCCGTAACACCAACTAGTCTTCCGCTGTACTGAGTTGTATAAATTTGGGGGTGTTACAATTCAGCTACAACAACCTCTGGAGTGATATCAGAGATTGAATGAGGATCAAATGCATCAACATAAGAGAAATCCTTGTGACATATTTGAGATGATTCCTTGGGAATTGAGAAATCATCCTCTGGATATGATTTAACTTCATTGAAGTCGATGTCACAGTCCTCTGAGTTAGTGTGAGTGATGATAACATATGCTTCATTAAAGGTAACATGAATGGATTCTTCAAGTTCTTGCCTGCGGATATTGAATACTCCAAAAGCTCTAGAGGTAGGAGAGTATCCAAGAAAGAACCCATCATCTGACTTTTCATCAAAATTTCCAGATGATCCTTGGAGATTTGAATGAAAACAGGGCAACCAAAGACATGGAAGTAGCTTACATCAAGGGCCCTCTTCCTATACACTTCATAAGTGGTCTAGCCATGTCTCTTCACAATAATGGATCTGTTTTGTGTGTAACACGCTGTGTACACAGCTTCACCCCAAAATTGCTTTGGGAGTCTTGATTCGCTGAGCATAGTTCTGGCAGCCTCTATGAGAGTTTTGTTTCTTCTTTCAGCGACACCATTTTTTTTGGGTGCCTGGGTTTGTATAGTTTTGTGAGATTCCTTTTTCATCACAAAAGTCTTCCATGGCATGGTTCTTGAATTCAATACCATTATCACTTCTGATAGCTGTAACTCTGCAGTCATTGAAGTTCTCTATTTCTTTGATGAAGGACATTATTCTTACAGCTGCATCACTCTTTTTTTTAAGAAAGAATACCCATGTGAATCTAGAGAATTCATCGACAATGACCAGTGTATACTTGTTATGATTAAGGGAATGAGGTTTTAGTGGTCCAAATAAGTCCATGTGAAGAAGATGGAGGCACTTATTTATGGAGAATGATTGTTTAGTTTTGAACGAGGCTCTTTGGTTCTTCCCTTTTTCACAGGATGAGCAGGGTCTGTCTTTGCTGAAGGTCAAAGAGGGAAGCCCAACGACTAAATCATTCTTGGCCAGTTTGTTGATGTTTTGAAGTTAAGGTGAGAGAGTCTCTTGTGCCAGAGCCAGTTTTCACTATCAGAGGATTTTGCAAAGAGACAGGTGTTGTTTCCTTCTGGACATGATGTCATGTCAATAACATACACATCCCTTCTTCTAGGTGCAATAAGAACAACATCATCATTTTGATTGATGAGTGTTCCTTGGGTCTTGGTGAACAGAACTTTGAAACCAGTATCGCAGAGTTGACTCATACTGATTAAGTTGTGCTTCAGTCCATTGACATAAGAGAAACTTGTGAAGGTGATTTCATTACAATCCACTGAGCCATATCCCTTAGTAGCCCCTGAGGAGTCATCTCCAAAGACTACTTTTGGACCAGACTCCTTCTTATATCTATGCAGAAACCGCTCTGATACCAATTGAAAGTCCCAAAATACAACAACTGTTGATACTATGACTCGTATACAAACGAATACACAAAGAAATACTTTTCAAACGAGTAATGCTTTATTAACTGTTATAAATAATGTATTACAAAGTGCTCTGAATACACCCGTTGAATGACAATAAGAAATGAACCCTAGAACGAGTAAACTTGATTCGAGACTCAAGTTTACAAGATAACCTTTGAGTCGCTGGTAGACAGCTGAGGCCTCAGAGGTTCCAAAGGGAGAAAGAAACCTAGATAGTTTATCCAAGCACAAGGGTTATGTTTCTCTTCTTTCTCCCTCCTATTTATAGTGGTACGAGGTTGCCTCCTTAGTGAGAGTTGTTGATACGTGTCATCTTCTGAGTGGAAGAGTACAACGTATTAAATGCATGTCTATATTGAGACATACCTTTAAACTACTTTAAGTGAACAGTTCTTCCAACTGTTCACTTTTGTCCCACTAGGTCGTACTAGGCTTTATCTTGAATCTCCTATTTTGTCCCGCCTAAACTATAAATGGTAAGGCAAGTCTCTGAGTATTGTCATCTCAGAGATCTTTCAACGCCAATACATTCCTTCTACATCCCAGCTTGTCCATAACTGCTAGTGAGTATGACTTCAGATAATCTTCGACTTCTATGACGTTGTCTTTGACTTGAATGTTCCTGGTGTGCCAGCTGAGGCTTTGCCATCCGCTGGTCTGGTCTCTGTCGCTGGTCCTCTCAACGACACGTAACACTTAGTCTAATTTAAACAAATCTAGGTTGGGCCATAGCTAAAACTTTCATTGGCCCAACAGTTTCCCACAAAAAACTCCCCATAACCCCACAAACCTTTTCTCTGGTTAACACCACAATTTCTCGGTTTATCGTGACCCCATCATATTATTATTTTTTATTTCTATAAATTCAACAAAATTATATATTAAATCAAAATTAACATTTTATTGATAATAAAAATAATTAAAAAAAAACCTTAAAAAACCCTCTTCCTTTTTTCTTCCTCACAGCCATCCTCTCAGCCACCGCAAAACCTAAAAAAAACCCTTTTTCCTTCTTTCTTCCTCCTTCATACAACATGATGTTCTTGTATCCTAATTATAATGCTAGTTTTCTAGTGACCTATTTTAATTTAGAATTCTAGAAAATATATTCTGAAAGTAATGTATCGATGAAATTTACTTGTGTGCATTCTTCACTAGATATTATATATTAGAACTTTTAAGGGAGTTTGGATACATCGTACGCATACATTGTACTTATAAAATAATTAACCAATTTGGTATCAATTTTACTTGCATGGTCTCATGAACTGGGATGGACAACAATGTCCCCATAACATGAATATCGTAGGAAAATTCACATCAAAATTTAACAACATTGTTAGTGATGGATCGATGAGTGAACACATTTGACCTCTACAAACATTGTACAATCTTGATTTCCATGAAATATCGCTCGAATGAATTGAAAATTATCAATTCTTTGAATAACTATTAAAGCATGAGCACAATACCAGTGTACATCAAAGCTTGTCAGGACAATTCATTGCTTAGTGTACGTTACCTTACGAGTAAATGTATTTCCTTTGTTAGTCAAACCTAACATGTTGAATATATGAAACAAATGATACTTTTGTTTACCCATTCATAGCAAATTGTTAATTTAGAGCAATCTCACCAACTCATGAAAGGCAATATCATCATAAATGTTCAAGGAGAGCATCAACGCCCTAAAAAGGAAGTTATCTCATATTATAAAATCGTATTAGGTAATATCGCCAAGTATCGCATAGGTAACCTGTACAAACAGGGGACCATAAACATATGTTTGGGCTTCTTTCTAGAGGCAATGCCGCAGATAACGTGTGCCTGGTTGCGAAATTTAGAACTAAGAGGATTTGATAGGGTTACAACTTATAAGTAGTGAACGAAGAATTTGAACCACTAATCTGTGGAAAATGCTTTTACTAAATTTGGCATACTTAAGAGCATCTACAATGGGTTAAGTTGTGAATGACTTTTTATAATTTTGAAAAGATTTGTAGAAGGCTTTTTAGCATTGCATGGAAGGCTTTTGGGAAGACTTTTTGAGAAAGACTTGGGATTTCTCAAGTCTTTGATAAAAGCTTTAGCACTAAATGTATTATGGAATTAAATGCCATTAATGCTAAAAGCTTTAGAAAAAACTAGCATTGTAGATGTTCTAACTCCCGTTCTAGTCCATTCAATTAATGCAAATATATATGTACAACTTTTACCTTTGTAACCATTTTCTTTAAATTGCATAAAAGAAAGTTCCAAATATATACCAACTGTAAAACTAATAGTAATTTCTTAGCTAAAGTATAACATAACAATTGTGTAATGCCTTATTGGTATAAACAACATATTATAAAGTGTTATGGATTACATTTATCGAATGACGATGTCTAATTACCCTTTACACAAGTAAACTTGATATGAAGATTAAGTTTACAAGCGAATTTATGTAGGTAGTTGATGATTATCAATTGTATACTTTGTAATTTCAAATAAGGAGTAAAAGTATTAAGATAGATTACAACAAATAAGTGACAAAACTGTTACTCCCACAAATGTTCTATATTTATACTAGTACAAGGTTTCTTCCTTAGTGGAGATAGTTGATACGTGTCGACTTCTGGATGGTAATACATTTGCATGTAATGCATATCCATTCTTAGAAATACTTATACAACTTTTTGTGGGCCGTTCTGCTAACTGTTCACATCTTTCATTAAATCGTACTAGGCATATTTAATTCGAACACTCTTATTTAACCTGTCAAAATACTTTATCGAGTTTCCCTGACTAAAATATAAAGGGACACCGATACGCCCAATTGCTTATCTTAAAAGGGTAATGAGTGATCTAAGGATATTGTCAACCTATAGGTCGTCAAACCCACACTACATTCCTTTTACATACCAGTTGTTATCTATCTCAGCTAACGAGTATGTCTTCAGGTAACCTTGGACTTCCCTAACAATATCTCTGGCTTAAAGGTGTCAAAGGTGCCCGCTGAGGATGTGCCTTCAACAGATCTTGATACATATCGCACATGACACATCAATTTGCTAACATTTAGTCCAATTTATGATCAAATCTAGTCATGACCAATTTAGGCGTTTCATTGGAAATCTCCCCCTATTTGAACATGAATTGAACTAAGTCTAAACTTATTATAAGTGAGTACATACCTTCTTCTAACACATAATTTTTAAAGGAAAGACGTAAAAATAAAAATAACTTTTATTAATCATCTAACTATTATATAATGTATCAGTTCAAATCATCTGAGTTATGCTTCACAATTATCTTAGCCTCGGCTTTGTCTTCCCTGGAATCAATGCTTACTGAATCTCATTGTCCAGTACCTTAGCATATTCTGAGTCTACTTTGAGTATTCATTTTAGTTTGACCAGTTATATTTTGGATGTCAGGATCAGTTCATTTCCCCTATAAAATCAATAGTCAATGTTCATGTGCATGTGCATAAAGATCAGTCCTTTATACGGTTCTTGTTGATACCTAAGTTGGATGATCCTTGATTGACCTGAATTAGGCTTAATTCGGGTGCTTGGGCTCTGGCTCCTACACCAAGTGAACTTCGATTCGGGATCCTACACACTAAAAGTAACACGCTGTTAGGATTACCGTGGAACGTATCCCACGATTAGACTCCGGCGTGAGAGTAAGTAATCGGTTTAGGGCTAGTAATCGGATGAGATGTGAGAGTGTGAAGAATGCAATACCTTTGTGGAACCCTTGGGGGTTCCTTATATAGGCGGTAAAACCCTTGTGGGCTTTTATCGAACCTTCGGCCCCAAGTAAAGGATAAGTACCATAATTAGCTTGATTGTTATCTTCTAATTTATGGTTAGTGTATATCCTCTACTTTAGGGTAAATCACAATTATAATTAGGTTGTGATTTTGTCTAACCTTGTGCCAGCTGTGTCGGGCTGTGGGTCGTACATATCCTATGCGACAATTGTCCATTCAAGCCCATAAGCTCCAATGATATTAACCCAACCCATTCGTAATGGACCAGACACGGGTAGTACCCGTGGGCCGGGTTCATGACCCGGCTAGGGTCTATACGTCATCATGTCCCCCCAGTCTAGTTGTTACAGCCGTAGGCGGAACTTCTAGACTAACTGATACTCTTCATAATGTCTTTGCTAAAAAACTACCGCACAACAAAAAACTATCGATCGGGACAACATTAATGAAGCATTAATGGTAGTCAAGGGTAGGATGTCTGTTCGTTTATCTGAAAAAGTGCACTAGGCAGGCCCATTCTTGAGCCACATAAAAAGTTTTATAAGGTGACCCGTGGGTCCCTCTGACGTTTCACCTGTGCCATGAATCCCATCCGTTTGATGGGCGTAGTGGATTTACACGTGGTAGTCATCCAACCCACCTCGTAAAACGAGGAAACCCTATAAAAGACATGTGTGTGTAACTGTGCGCACACAGTTCATATACTCTTCCACCATTGTTGCAATTCATTTTCTCCTTCTACCTTCATTGCACGGATATCTGTAATACCAGGTTAGATCATCGCGCCTTTCTCCATACTTGTATAAATCATGGTGAAAGATAACCCTACTATCACGACCGTGCTCAATGTATTTTCTCCTTAGAAATTTATGGAGTTCTGTTCTGATTACTATATTCCTAAAAGCGTACATCCCACCTACCCGGGTGATGGTGAAGCTATCACGGATGCTCCTGCTGGGAAAATAGGTGTATATACACACCTGTTCGACTCGACCAAATACCGTATCACTTTGTCTAGGTTTCTTGTAGACATCCTGACATATTATGACTTTCACTTAACCCAACTGCATTGTATAGGGGCGTGTAAGATCAATCAATTTGAGATCACATGCCATACATGTGATGTAGCCCACACCGTAAGTCTTTTTAGGGTCTTTTATATATCACAAATGGTCAACGGCTAGTTATTGTTTAAAAAATGCCCGGGCAATACACTCATGTGCTATAGCAAGGCCTTAGACTCTCTAGAAAACTGGTACGACCGTTACTTCTTTATAGATGCTAAGGTATTCCCCACCCGGTTTGTATTAAAAACCACAGTCCAAGTCGACTATCCACCCCCAAAAATCACATACAGCAGTAGGGATGTAATAACATTAGATACCCACCGCACATACTTCCACAAAGGTCTGCCAGATAATTTTTTGTGCTTGGTAGGCATCAGCCGCAACTACTTCGGCAGGGAGGACAGATATCCCATCTTCTTGAATGACCGTAGACAGGGTGGGTGTTTTTATTTACAAAATACACGTATAACATGCTTTGTACCAAACTAACACATTTTATGCATGTGTCCGTAGATATGAGGCTATTCAGTCTTTTACGCCAAGGAGACCCTAAAAAAGTCACTAAAGGCTCTCGACCCTTACGCCAGGACGAGCCACCTCTACTTTTTGCTACCCAAAACTTGACAGTCCTACTGGAAGAAGTACAAGAACCACATTCCGACGCGGGGAACACAGGGCTTGAGAAGTCACCGCTGGACCTTTCCAATGAAGACGGTGGAGAGCCATTACTGGAGGAAGCCACCGGCACGGCCCAAAACACCACTACCCATCAACTAGAAAACCAAGGTGAAAACTTGGAAAACTTGTCCGAGGATGTCAACCGTATGTTTGAAGACGATGATGAGGGGGTGGCCAACGAGACAGGTATCTCCTAGCAGCCTAAACCCACCCCAAGGAAGTGAAAATCCACAAGGAAATTTGTGAAAGAAGTGGAAGTAGAGGCGGGGTCCTTTAACGCACCTATCAAGAGGCTACGCAAAGACCACCCCCAATACCAAGAAGGTAGCAGCACCACCGTGCCTCAAATTAACCCCTACCACCTCCTGCCATAACAGAAGAGCCGGTTGATACGATGGTGTGGAATGCTACGCCAGTGAATGTCGTAGCCCCTACCAACACTGCTCCCGTAACAACACCAACGTAAGTAATAAACAATCACCTTCTTTATTGTTAATTTCTAAGTAAAATCCTGAATAAACTTATAAGTTCATTAAATAACAGGGTGGAAACTACGGTCGTACCGCACAAGGAAGGCACTAGCAAAAAAACTCCGCCCGTGATACGAGATACTCCCTTGACCCCTCATCCATCCTTCACAGAGTCGCAGTCGGAAGAACCAGCTCCATGCCTTGCCCCCCAATGGAATTTATCCGAGTTCACGAGGCTGGAGCCAGAGGAAGAATGCAAGGAGTTTATGGGCCACTTGACTCCGCCCAGCTTGGCTTAATATTTGAATGAGCTCACTCATGCCACCCTCCTAGAGCAGTTCAATGAGGCAAATGCGCATCAACTGATCATTGGCACAACCATGCGACTGCGCTTTGAGGGCGCATTGAGTCACATAAGGAGCTCATATAGGAAAATTGCTCGTAAGGAGAAATTTGTTGAAGACCCTGAGCAGACTATATCCTCCTTCCGAGCAGATTTGTCTGTGGCTGAAGCAACCACATAGGAGCAGTCGAGCCATGCCGCCACTCGTGAAGATAGAATTGTTGAGCTAAAGGCCGAGGCCCAATCCTTGCGTGAGAAGGTACGCCCAATCCTATGAAACCCTGGTCTTATATCTCAATTTTATAGAATAACAATTAATCTTTATCAACAGGTAGCAGCCGCAAAGGCGACGACCCAGTCGATGGACAAGGAGATGGCTACCATCTCCAAGGAACGCGAAGATCTGCGCGTAGCTGTCAAAGGTGAGGAACAGCTGGCCTCAGCCTTTGTGGATTATAGGGTTGAGCATGAGAAGTTCGTGGAGGATCGGCTATGGTAAATGGACACGCGAATGGACGCCATGGCTGTGGACTTTGATGAAGAGTTATATCCCCATATGCTCACAGCTAACGCATGTCGTAGATGGGTGATAGGATCCGGTCTTAGATTGGTCGTGAACAAGATCACGGATTCCCCTAAAATGGCCCAGTCGTTCGCCAATGTAGTGTCCGACGGGATTGATCGCGGCAGGCATGAGGGTATCTTAGCTGGGGCAGAATGGGCATGCAAAGGCAAAGATGTCACGGTTCACGCCTACCACAATCTGGAGGCTGAGAACAAGATGACCGCGTCCACGACAGCTTTAGACCGAATCGAGTACCCCTTGCTAGACAAGATCGAGGCTTTAAAGGATGCGCCTATTGACTTGGTCATGGAGCATTTATTCGTAGAGGCAAACTTCAAATCACAGCTCATGATCCCAGTCTACACGGATAACCCTCCCTTCAAGAACCCATAGGTCCTTAAGGGAGAGAAAAGTTTGGGGGAGGCCATCAAAGCCAATTTGGACCACGCCCTACGGAGGAAAGGAAATCGTCTTATGTGTCGCACTCCTACCGCAGGGTCTTCCCACTTGCCAAGGACTGATGGAGTTCTCGTGTCCGCCCCAACCAGACCTGGTCTCATCCTGTTGTCAACAAACAATGTTGTCCCTGAAGGATAAACATTAGCATCGTTGATGGAACAACGGAAGGAACTAGGAGAATCTGTGCTTCCTCATTGATGTATCGTGTGTATATGATATGAGTGATTTTACTTATATCATTTGTATCTAAAAACAAACAAATAATGCATAAAATGTACAAATATGGCCTCGTATATGCTTGTTTGTTGTTTAATGTGTGTAGGTACCGAAGTTCACGAAAAACCGGCAAAGTCGACACGGGTTTTTAAGAAAAGATCAAGGAAGCCAAAATTGAGTTCGTTTTTAGTGGATTTAACTCTATCGAAGTTATTTGGGCCTTGTGGGTCCCACATTTTGTTAATGGGCCCAAAAGCCAAATTGTGGAAACAAGCTATCTTCTTAAACCCATTAGCCCAACATGGCCCAATATCAACAATTAACATGTGACGGATAGACATATGTTGGCCCAAAAGCCCATATCACAACAAAAATTCATGAGACGTGATGGAAGTATAATGGGCTTTAGAAACCCATTAGGTTAACAATTAACTTTGGACGTTTAGTTATATAAAGTGAATAATATTTACTTTTTCAATCAAACGCAACCACACACGTTTATCTTTCGATAGATACAAAGTTACCTCACTTTCTCTCTCTTACCAAAGAAAATAACCAGACACCTCTCCACCCCAAACCCTAGTTATGAAATCCAAAAATGGGCTTTTCGATTTAGCGCCCGTGTAGACACACGCATCTCTATTAATTCACAAGAATATCGGGGCTTGAAGATGCCCCTATTTAGGTGACGTGGCTCCCCAGCTAGCATGTGATTGGTCCAAACAGCTCACCCTCCCTCAATCATCCTATAAGAGAAGGACACATCAGCATTCAACAAGCACAACTAGCACACATGATTGCCACGTTGGCGATCCGTATGCTAGTGTACAAATATCAGTCGTGAGATCAAGAGAAAGAAGAGGAGATGCTATTCGGTCAAGATGAAGATTAATTTTCAACAAACTCCACCAGCAAGGCTAGGGGGTTGGCCTATAAAAACCCCCAAATATTATGTATTTGGTATCCCATTTTTATTTTAAATTTACTAGCATAGTACCCGCGCAATGCAGCGGCGGGTACCGATAACTATTTTTTAGGGAATAAATGTTACATTTTAACTCATCAAATGTATATTCAAAGTAAAATAAAAGTTTTAAAAAAACAAATCAAATTAAAATAAACTCGATATGAATGAAAAACTAAAATTTAACAAAAATATATTAAAATGGATGTTAAATCAAAGAGCAAGAAAATCTAAACAGTATAAAGAAATTAGATTATAAAAAAAAGATAATTTAATTTAAAAATAAAAGTTTTTTAAATAGATTGTTACAAATGTTGTTAAAAAAGTTGTTACAAAAGTTTGTTTCAAAAAATGAATGGATGAGATTAATTTACCAAATATGATCTAATAGTTTAAATCTAACATTCTTATATTAATTTTAGGCTTGGAGTTAGGTTTGGTAATTTTAGGTTCGCGATTAAGATCGGAGTTAGGTTTGGAGTTAGCCTCTTTATATAATAGTATAGATTATGCTAAAATAGTTGTAGGTATAATTGTAATTTCTTTTTCAGTATTGTAATCCATTTCTAGTTTATTAATAAAAAGTTTTTTGGATTTGAATTAATTCTTGTTTTACTTTCTGTTAAAGTCAATATTCCAATTTTTTACTTTAATCTATTTTGGTTATAATAATATTAAAATTCTTCGATTAAGCTAAATAATAGCTTAAATTGGATAGTAAAAGTAAATTTGGGAAAAAACTTTCCCCACTGGAAAGTTTTCATAAACAAGCTAAATTGGTTTGGATAATGACGGTGACGGTGGTTCATATGATGATGAATGATGGTGGTGATTCGAGTTAAATGGCCAGCTCAGCGCTGCGCATCTTCCCAAAGGTTTTCTTCAAAAGGTTCACTTTCTTTTTAATTTTTATGCTTTTAGATTAATTTGTTTTAAATGTTTATGTGATTTAGTTAAATGTTTTTGGTAATATAATTTAGAATGATAAGTTTTTCTGTTATAATTTGTCTATCTGTTTATTGTTAAGATAAGTTTACTGTTTGGATTGAAGTTTGAGATTTGAATAATCTGTTATACCTAGAAGTATAAATCTGCTACTGAAAGTGATTATTCTATCTAAAAGAGTTGTTTAATCTGATACTATGAGTTTTATTAGCAAGTTTTAGCTGATATAAAATCTAATTTGGTTTTAAGATGTCATTCAATTTAATCTGCAAGATTTTATAATCTGACATAAAGTTTGGGGTAAACTTGAGAATCAAAGTTGAAGTTTACAACTGATGTAGAATAATCTGTATTATTAAGGTTTGATATAAGCATAAAGCATGCTAGATTTGTAGATTTAATCTTAGTTAATTAATCAGTTTGTATCTGTTATGAGCTTTCATTTGTTCATAAATTGATTAAGTTTGCTCTTGGTTTTATTTTGCTGATATTTGTTAGTTTATGTTGAGTAGTATAGGCTAGCAGATTATCTTAGTCTGAACGTCTTATTTGATTTATCTGAATTATTATTCTTCTTGTGTAAAATCAGTTTCCCAAAATGAATTCATTTGGGGACTGATTAACTGATTTGTAGTATTTTCATTATCCAAATAACAATCAAAAAGTCACTCCTATGACTGTCACACTTTCATTTTCATTGTAAAAATAAATCAACCAAAAGTGTCCTTAATGGGACTCGAACCCATGACCTCCTGGTCATGGGCCAAATGTGTTAACCATCTCATCTAGCACCCTATTTGTGTTTAGATATTACTTTACTAAATAATATAGTGACTTTAGTTCTGACTGTCGTTGTTTTTAAAATAGTTTTTGATTGTAGTGTTTTACTACTCTTTAGGAAAAGAGCGTAAATAGCGGAAAGTATCGAACAAATGACTTTTAAGAAAAATCAAGTGTTAATGACCCAATCAAATAAGAGAGAGAAAGTTCGTTTCCCAAGGAGGTATATGTGTTGTGAATTAACTTGTATTTTTTTGAGATTAATATTGAGAAGATGGAAGACGGCTTCGTGAAAATTACACTACGACGAAAAAGACGTAAACGTAAAGCCGTAGAAAAACTACCCAAATTAAAAACTATTCTAAAACCAAAAACAAAATAAGTAAAAGATTAAAAGGCTAAAAACAAGTCTTAAATAATATAAATAAAGATAAAAATCCAACAAAGATATTTTAAAATCTTTTATTAATTAAATATTTAATTTTAAATGCTAATTAAAGCCCTAAAATTAAATACAACTAATAAAAATATCTAAAATATGATTTTATTGAACAAATACTTAACTTATATTATTATGAGACTAAAAAGTAATTTTCTAAAAATTAAAAGCTATTAAAACTATTTTTAAAACTCTAAAAATGACTTAAAATGATTAAAAACTAATTAAACTTAAAATAATTATAAAAATAAATCTAAAAGCTATAAAAATATTCTAAAAATGGAAAAGGTCCTAATTAATGCTAATGAACTTAAGAAAAATGAAAAAGAAAGAAAAATAAAACTTTGAATTTTTTAATAATAAAATAATATTAAAATAATGCTAAAAATAAAAAGTTTCTAAAATTAATTCTAAAAAATTTCTAAAATCTTAAAATAATCTAACTAAGATAAAAATGCAAATTAAAGTTCCTAAACCCTTTTTAATAATTTTATAAAAATGTTTAAAGTTTATAAAAAACCTTAAAATAATATAAAATTAAAAATTAAAGTTTATAAAACCTAAACTAGATGTAAACCTCAAAATATTATTTTAAAAACTAAAAATAATTTTTCCTAAAAATTAAAAATCTTTTTTCTATTTTTTAATGATTTTCTAAAATACGGCTAATAAATAAATTCTAGAAAATAATCTAATAAAGGGAAAAATATAAAAATAGGCTAGAAAAATCACAAATCTAATAATAATCCTAAGAAAAATAAAAAGAAACGAAAATGCTTAACAAATAAGCTGAAAAAATGGAATTAAGCTACGGCTTATATTAATAAGCTAGAAACCAAAACGTGTTAAATAGGTATTGAAATCAAACCTAAACGTAAAAAGGTATCCAGATCAACGGTAGAACTCTTAACCCTCCAGCGAGAGGTCTAGGGTTCGAGTCCGTTGCGGGTATTCTTTTTGCCTCTTTTTCTTTTTATATTTTTTTTTATATCAAACCAATCTGTGACTTCTAATCAGCTTGAAACACAAAACAATTCAACTTTTTATGCAAGATTGAGCCTAAATGAAGATCAAAGACGTGCCATGTTCCAAATTTTGATGAACAAAAGCCTTTGCTTTGTTCTTTCTTGTGAACTTAGCCAAGAGGACTTGGCTGTGGGTTTACTTGGTATTGTTTTGTGGACAGGGGGCACCCTTGTGCTCTTTGGATCACAAGGAGTCAAAATTAAGCAAAGATCAAGCACACTTAGCACAAAATTACCACAAACAAATGCACACAAAGCACTAAAAGGTTGCTGTAACAATTTAACTAGGTCTGTGGACTTTTGCTATGACAGATTGCACACAAGTGACTATCAAAGGCCAATATTTAACACACAAACTCACCAATCAACATACAAACCAAATCCAACCTGAAATCACCCTAACACTTAGCAGAAATCAAAGATCTTAGCACAAAATTCAACACAAATAAGCAGAATAGTTGTTATGCAGATTTGAGCTACACTTTTCCTTTTTTAACCACACAAATAGCTTCAAACTCTTTCTAAACTAACTACCAACTGACAAGCAACCTAACTTAACCTGAATCAACTGGTCTAACACCCTTTCAAAACACAAATCAAACTTTCTAACCTGCTAATACCCTTATCCAAACACCACTTTAAATTCTGATTTCCAACTTTTAACAAACCACAACCTTCTAAAACTTACTAAAACTGATCCTATGATCATACAGCATGCATACAAACACCAAAGAGCATGAATCAAACAGATTAAACACACAATAGCATCAAATCAAGCAAGATCACATGAACTACTTTTTGAGATTTTCAAAGGGAAAAAGAAATTTACCTAAGGACCTTACATCCAAGGTCCTTGTGGTTGCATAACCACCTCCTACCAACTCGGGTTGGTGCTGAACAATAATCAACAACCTTCTTCCTCCTGTTTATGACAAATCAAAGAAAAACAAGATAATACAAGCAATATGTATACAATCTGTTTTTACTTTTCTTTCTTCCTAAAATCTTTCCAAAACCTTTTAAAAACTTCTTAAAACGTTTTCAAAACACTAAATCACCAAACAAAACTAACCTCTTAACATCAAAACCTGAAACAGATTTCTTACCAAGAAATCTCAAATTCAGAAACTTTTAAATAATTTTGAAAATCAAAATCACTTAACCAAATAACAAATGGAACTCAGTTTCTTAGCTTTCAACACAATACACAACTTTTAACAAACCTAAAAAGGAATTATACTTGTTTAACACAAAAACCAAACTTTTATTTTATTAAAAAGGAATTACAAGTGAGAAGCTAAAAAACTGGAACAAGGGATCACCACAAGCTTGGGTCTCCTTTTATACTACTCATAGACTATTCTAGAATCCTAAAAACAAAACCCTAATCACTAGAAAATCTCCAAAATGCCCCTATTTCCTTCTAGACGATTTTTGGTGTATGAGCTGTCCTTTTGATCACCATCGTTTAATTTTGCTTTGGGAGGAAGCAATACATCCTGGTGGTTGATTTTTGCCACGTCATTTACCTTGGAGCCCAAGTCGTGCTCTAATTGGTGGAATGGGAATTTGGGGGTAGGGTCCACAGGCGTGGGATTGGGGTTTTTAGGTGTGGGATGGGTTTCTGTGGGTGTGAATCACACGTGGCCAAGGTTAATTGAATTTTAACCTTGGTTTAAGTGAGGTGAAAACTGGGAGTGAAAAGGGAACAGTAACTTCTATTTGATCCGATATTAGGGGAAACAAAGGTGTTAGGCGCACTTTTTATTTGAATGTTTCAAATTGTGCACCTTTGGCCCTTATCTTTTGATATTTTTGGCAATTGAGGTTTTCAGCCCTAAAACCTTTTCTCCTTTGTAAATAACTTTCCACCTTTTACATTTTTGGCACAAAACTTTGGAAATAGGTTTCAAAGGGTTGTTTTTGCCATTTTGTGATATTTCAAGGGCTGATCTTGGACAATGTTGATCTTCAAAGGTCTTCAATGCATCTTTTACTTCATGAGGGACCATTATTGGCAATTTTGATTTGTTGAGGGACTAATCTTGCCATTTCTTCAAAGTTGAAGGACCTTTTTGCAATTTTGACAAACTTAAGGGACCAAACTTGTAATTATCAATATACAAGGGTTTTAAGTGTCATTTCTTCATTCTTTGGAGGATCAATCTTGTTTGTCTTCAAGTCTTCAAGGGTATTTGTTGAGAATTCCATGATTAGGGCCCGGTTCATTGTGCGTCTTCGTTTCTCGTGTTCGTTTTTCCTTGTATCTTGTGATCTTTTGTCTTTTTCACGATATCCATACCTAAAATACATAAGTAAACAAACACAAGCATATATATGGTATTTTGATGACATTTTAGTGTATTTAAAGCCCGAAAAGAACGATGAGATCATGTATAAATGCCATCTCATCACTCCCCCATACTAAGCCATTGCCGTGCCCTCACGCAATGCTAGAATAAAGTATCTAAGCATCACCAAAGTTCAATTTTATTAACCTTTATTGAAAAGTAAAAGACTTGCACCATACTACGAGAATGTGTAAAGACATAATGTATGATTTTCATCACCAAAAGGTGACTTTTAGGGTCAAAGAATAGAAACAAGTTAATGTCCCTTAGAGTAAACTTCGTCATCCTCGATTGTCATACATTCCATGCTAAGTGCAAAAGCAATATCATTGTTGGTACAAGTCACAATGCTAACACTACTCATACGTCCAAATTGTGTAGTACTTTTTCTCCCCGCAATCCTAGTTATTATAAAAGGAAATGGGTTACTAGCATTTTTTATCTATTTGTCATGGATCACAAGTGATACATATTGACTTATTTGAGTAGTTATTAGTCCGAAAGCAAAGTAGCACGATTTGATCAATAGTTAGCCGAAGGACAAAATCTTTTAAAACGGCTTCTCGTGTATCTCCTTAAGTTCATATCTTGGCATAACTCGTTTCACGATTTGAGACCTTTCTCGGACCGATATTTGGCATGTACTTCATACTTCACATCTTGGGAAGACGTTCTTGAAATTATGGTCTTCTCTTCATATTTTGGAATTTCTTCACTTGACGTTTTTGAGAGATTCTTCATATAGGACCATGACTTCATCATTTTTCTTCAATCTTTACTTTGGATTTTGATATACAACGATCCGCCTCCTTTTCGGACTTGGATATATTTATCCTCATACCTTGTTAGGGTCTTTTTGGATAGACTTTCTCCATTCTTTAGGGGAGTAATTGCTTCTCGTCGTGTGTCATCGATCCTTCATATTGATTTTGGAATAATGATACTTCACATCATCTTTGGATCTTTAGCAAAAATAGAGCTCCTCATGCCTTGTTAGGGCCTTTTTGGATGATCACCAATCTTCGCGTCCCGCTTCAATAAGTTATGCCTTGGCTATGAACTCTATTCAACCCCGAGCAACTTTTAAACGATCTTGCGCTAGAGGCTAAGTAACTTTTCAAATCGTACGACCTTACTTATTGCAATTATGATTTATTCCTAATGCATTGATCTTATGGGAAGAAAAAGCCACAATTAAAAACATATGAGTTTTTGAAAGAACACTTTCATGTTCTACGTTTAGCATGATCACTTGTCTAACTCTATCATTTCTCGTTCTTCACTATATAAAGACCTCTAATTAAAGAGACTCGTGAATACTTAGCCATGCAAGTCAAAATTAAGCCAAATTTGGATTAGCTTTCATTAAGACTATATCAAATCAAAGTTTTGGGTTTTCAAGCCACCTATAGGATCTTGCACTTTCTTGGACTTTTTCAAGTTTAGAGAATGCGTTTTAAAGTTCCCTTGATAAGTGACTTTCTAGAATCAATTATAGGAACTTGCGAAAAGTTCTTGTTCTTAACCCGAATGAATTAAGACTTTTGTGTTTTAAAGCTCCCTATATAAAAGTCTAGCAAAACTTGAATTGAGCGGGTTAAGGAATGTAAATGGCTCCAAATGCCCATCAAGTCAAAAATTAACTCTTATTCTACCCATCGGAAAATATACATTCGTGTCTTAAAAACACTTATGAAAACTAAGAAAAATTTTAAAATTTGGCCATTTTTAGCCTTATTAGCAAAACAAAACATTGAAAGTTGGAAAGCGTGAGGGCGTAGCAAAGCAAGTATCTATTCACCCCCCCATACTAAAAGTAAACATTGTCCTCAATGTTTCGAGTCTAAAGGTGGAGCACCCCCATACTAGAGACGAAGAGTCGAATGCTTAGGATCTAGCATGGAAAGGGTGATCAACAATATATCTAAAGCCGTTTATTAAGTATGCTAAAAGATAATTGTTAGAACAATAAAGGATATGTCATGGAATCGTGAAAAACTTCTTCAAACGAACGATGGAGGCTCACGTAAACGAACACGAGAGTCTTCAATCGTAGATGATGATGATGATCTAGATAACACAATCACAAACAACCACGAGACAACGAGTTGGAAGGGTACAAGTCCCCTTATTAGTGAATAGTAAGCATAAAGATAAGCATGGGATTTCCCCCACGAGGCACCTCGTTTTTGATTACCGAGTCATGAGCTTGACTCGATCCCTCAAAATGTGAACATTTAGGGATATCATGGTATGGTCAATTTTTGATGGGGCTTACATGATAAACAAGGCCCAAAAAGCAACCGGTATAAAGGACTAAGTCCTTAAATGATGCAAAATACCGGGGTCGAAGATGGCGTTCTCGTTTTCATTGGAAAAACAATTTAACGCCACTTCAACATGTGCCATAAACTCAAAGAGTTTGAAGAAAATAGATGAGAAGTAGAAGGGTGAGACAATTGGTAAGACAAACTTTCGAGCTACTCGAGGTAGACTCGCACCAAGCAAATAGATAGATTTTCCATTTATTGCATCGGTGGAAGACCGAGATTTCCCTTTACATGAAATTCCGGGATCGAATATCTCGTCCTCGGTGGACAAGGATGAGGGAACATAAGGGGCTTCCCCCATACTAAAACCACACAAAGCATCATCAAAAGGAGTAGACGAGTTTGTAGTACTCAAAACACGTGGTGATGACGGAGTTAGATTTGTAGAAAAATCAATTAAATCACATTTAAGATCTTTTCCTTTTTTATCTTTTGAACTCTCCTTATGAAAACCCTTTTTGATTATGTCGAAAATATTCGGTGTTTCTAAGACGATGTTAGTCACACTAAAAATTCTCACATTTTGAAACCGTTTTGGTTTTGGTGGTGGCAAGTTCTCAAAACGTTTGTCGACGAAGAAAACCTCCCCATCGGGGTCTATATATTCATCATCCGAAAGATCTTTCGTAGAAACCGGCAACTTATCAACACTTTTCAAGAATGAATGTTCGAGGTGAGACGAAGGATTTTTCGATTCAAGTATTGACGGTTTCTTCTTTGTAGGCTTTACACTCATAACCTCCACCGGCGGAGGAAATGGTAAATTGTTTTTGGCGACATTTCCTAAAACTCTTGGTGAAAATTCTTTGCAAACGACATTGGTCGAGTCACCATGGTTTAAAGTTGCAATAGAATAGACATGAGAAAGATTGGAGTTTTGTGTTGCATTGATGACAAGTTCTTCCTCATTGAAACGAAGGGTGATTTTTCGAGCATGAACATCGATGAGTGCTCTTGATGTATCCAAAAATGAACGACCCAAAATGAGAGGAACTTTTCGATCGATAGGAATGTCTACAACGATAAAGTCAACGGGATAGTAAAACTTTCCGACTTTAACGAAAACGTCCTCGGCTACTCCACATGCTAAAATCGTAGAATGATCGGCCATCTCGATAGACATGTTCGAAGGAGTAACAGCCGGAAGCGAAAGCGATTTGAAAATCTCGAGAGGCATTAAATTAATACTAGCGCCAAGATCGGCCAAGGCGTAGCATTCCTCCATATCTTGTATAGCACACGGAATCAAAAATTTACCGGGATCACCGACTTTTTGTAGTATGCGGCTAAGAAAAACCGATGAACAACTAGACGATTGTTGTAACTTCTCTTTGTTGTTTAGCATACTTTTGAAGTTTGCGGCGAATCGAGGCATCATGATAAGAGCGTCGGCAAAACTTATGTTAAAATGTAGATCACGAAACATTTTCATAAATAGCTCAAATTGATAATTGTTCCGTTCTTGTGCCTTCTCTTTGTTTCGTCTCGAAGGGTATGGTAAAGGTGGTGTGGGTTGGTCATTAGGCAACGGCCTTGGAAACTCGGGTTCCACTATGGGTATTGGTTCAACCGTAGGTGTGGTATGAGCGGTACTTCGTGGGATTGTAATATGCTCCTTTTCGACCATCACCTCGGGTTCTTTCTCGATTTCCTTCTCCTTAGAAGTACTTGTACGAGAGATTGGTTCCTTGAAAGTTTTACCACTTCGTGTAGCAACAACCTTCAATTCTCCCCTCGGGTTGTTAATGGTATCACTAGGAAGACCACCCGAGGAAGAGGGCTTACACATGATTGCTTCAAACATCTTAGCCATTCGGTCCTCAAATTTTGATTGCCTAGCATCCGCTTTCAATAACTCTTGCTTAATCTCATGTTGTCCTAATTCCATCTTTTGTTGGTTTTGTTGAAGACGTCGGACATTTCCTTCCATTTTGTTTGCATGAGTTTTAAGTTCATTAGCAAGTTCATTTTTAAGCTCGTTTTTCAACTCGGATCTTAAGCTAATCATCTCACGTTGCATATTATCAAATTTAGCATCATTTGCTTTTGCATAATCCAAAAATTCTCCTTGCAAATTTTTCGTGTGAGCATTTTGAAAACCTTGTGTAGTGTTTTGAAAATCACGGTTTTGGTTTTGATTAGAGATTTGTCCATTCCCACTTTGATAATTCCCTTTGTTGTAATTGCGTGTGTTGCCTTGGTAATTACCTTGGTTGTTGTTTCGATAATTGTTAGCATTTTGATTGGGTGGAGCTTGATTTTGGCGGGAACCTTGGCCGTTTTGGTTGTAAGTTCCCGTTGCTATGTAAGCACTCGAAGTGTTACCATCCGCGGTAATGCACTCGGAAAGATCATGAGCTCCCCCACAAGATAAACAACTCTTAGCAACCGCTTTAACCGAAGCGGAATTGGAAGCTTCTTGAGCCTTCCAATGGGACATTAGATTAGCAAATCTATCAAAAAACCGATTTTCCTCATTAGCTTCATCATGTAAGGCGTTAATGCTACGAGACGATTGTGACGAAGATGACGAACTCATATTGGCAACACTCGGTGTGTTACGAGGGCTATAAACCTTAGATCTATTTTCAATGATTTGTAAAGCCTCATTTGTCGTCTTGCACAAAAAATTACCACCCGCGGCGGCATTCAAATAATCTCGTTCATGATCATTAAGCCCATTATAAAAAGTATCCACTTGATGTAATTCCGAAAAATCATGGTGAGGACATTCATGTAACATCTCTTTAAATCGTTCCCATGCCATTGAAAAACTTTCATTATTACGTTGCACAAATCGTGAAATCTCATTTTTTAAGTGTGTTGTTTTAGATGGTGGAAAAAACTTGTTCACAAACTTAGAAACGAGATCGGCCCATGTCAAAATCGAATTTGGCGGTTCTTTCTCGAGCCAAATTTTTGCGGGTCCATCCAACGAATATGGAAACAACATCATCTTAATGGCGTCATGTGGAACATCCTTAAATTTGCTAGTGGCGGTGAGACGGTTGAAATTCCTAATGTGGTAATGCGGGTTGTCTTTCTCGTGACCTCTAAACTTGTTTGCTTGCAACATAGACATTAAACCCGTCTTAATCTCGAAATTCTCCGCGAGAATGGCGGGAATCACAATAGCCTCTCCAAAACCCTCGGTGGGTGCTTGTAGCAACTCCATCATAGTACGATTAGCCATGACGACTTCTTGTTCTACAATAGGTTCAACAATTGGAGGTTCTTCAACAATCAACGATCCTTGATTTGCTTGCTTTTGAAGACGTTTACGAGCTCGTTTTGCTTGATTACGAGTGATCATAAACTTCACGAAGAATGGGAGGTGAGCAAAGAAGATTCTTTTTGGTTGTTTTATGAATTTTCAATTTTTTTGTGTTTTTGATGATATTTAATTTTTTTGGATTTTGGTGTATCTTCGTAGACAATAATCTACAAAATCTCTCCTCGAATCAAACTCTTGATTAAAGAAGCCTCAAAGGAATGAAAACGATCACGTGGAGTGAACGTCTTCGAATGACTTTAGAACTTTGGTGAAAACCAAATTGTTCACGAGGTTTTAATCACAAAGAAACCAAGCAAATATAGTATACGTAATAATACTTTGGGCGGCAAAACCCTCGATTAGCCTTCAATGTCAAAATACTCACAAGCAAGCGGGGAAACGAGGCGGCGCGAAGCACTTAAGAGCCTTTTTCCTTAGGGTATATTTTATAATACCCGCCTTATACCCACCTTATAGTTTGTATTTTTCAAAATCGAGCTTCACGAAAGTATTTATCTATTTTTGTCTTTTCTTTTTGTTTGAGATTCGAATACAATAATTAGGAGATCAAATCCCAATTAAGGTTGTGTTTTCACACTTTTGGAGATATTGTATTTTGATTGTGATACTTAATACAATATAGTAATATTATTTGTACAAGAAAAACCAAGAAAACCGATAATACGTGTTAAGGGAGTTCCACTTAACACAAATACTTATTATGGATAATATCAAAAACAAAAGCTTCCAAATTAAAGCACAACACACCTCCCCGGCAGCAGCGCCAAAAATGATTGTAGTGTTTTACTACTCTTTAGGAAAAGAGCGTAAATAGCAGAAAGTATCGAACAAATGACTTTTAAGAAAAATCAAGTGTTAATGACCCAATCAAATAAGAGAGAGAAAGTTCGTTTCCCAAGGAGGTATATGTGTTGTGAATTAACTTGTATTTTTTTGAGATTAATATTGAGAAGATGGAAGACGGCTTCGTGAAAATTACACTACGACGAAAAAGACGTAAACGTAAAGCCGTAGAAAAACTACCCAAATTAAAAACTATTCTAAAACCAAAAACAAAATAAGTAAAAGATTAAAAGGCTAAAAACAAGTCTTAAATAATATAAATAAAGATAAAAATCCAACAAAGATATTTTAAAATCCTTTATTAATTAAATATTTAATTTTAAATGCTAATTAAAGCCCTAAAATTAAATACAACTAATAAAAATATCTAAAATATGATTTTATTGAACAAATACTTAACTTATATTATTATGAGACTAAAAAGTAATTTTCTAAAAATTAAAAGCTATTAAAACTATTTTTAAAACTCTAAAAATGACTTAAAATGATTAAAAACTAATTAAACTTAAAATAATTATAAAAATAAATCTAACAGCTATAAAAATATTCTAAAAATGGAAAAGGTCCTAATTAATGCTAATGAACTTAAGAAAAATGAAAAAGAAAGAAAAATAAAACTTTGAATTTTTTAATAATAAAATAATATTAAAATAATGCTAAAAATAAAAAGTTTCTAAAATTAATTCTAAAAAATTTCTAAAATCTTAAAATAATCTAACTAAGATAAAAATGCAAATTAAAGTTCCTAAACCCTTTTTAATAATTTTATAAAAATGTTTAAAGTTTATAAAAAACCTTAAAATAATATAAAATTAAAAATTAAAGTTTATAAAACCTAAACTAGATGTAAACCTCAAAATATTATTTTAAAAACTAAAAATAATTTTTCCTAAAAATTAAAAATCTTTTTTCTATTTTTTAATGATTTTCTAAAATACGGCTAATAAATAAATTCTAGAAAATAATCTAATAAAGGGAAAAATATAAAAATAGGCTAGAAAAATCACAAATCTAATAATAATCCTAAGAAAAATAAAAAGAAACGAAAATGCTTAACAAATAAGCTGAAAAAATGGAATTAAGCTACGGCTTATATTAATAAGCTAGAAACCAAAACGTGTTAAATAGGTATTGAAATCAAACCTAAACGTAAAAAGGTATCTAGATCAACGGTAGAACTCTTAACCCTCCAGCGAGAGGTCTAGGGTTCGAGTCCGTTGCGGGTATTCTTTTTGCCTCTTTTTCTTTTTATATTTTTTTTTATATCAAACCAATCTGTGACTTCTAATCAGCTTGAAACACAAAACAATTCAACTTTTTATGCAAGATTGAGCCTAAATGAATATCAAAGACGTGCCAGGTTCCAAATTTTGATGAACAAAAGCCTTTGCTTTGTTCTTTCTTGTGAACTTAGCCAAGAGGACTTGGTTGTGGGTTTACTTGGTATTGTTTTGTGGACAGGGGCACCCTTGTGCTCTTTGGAGCACAAGGAGTCAAAATTAAGCAAAGATCAAGCACACTTAGCACAAAATTACCACAAACAAATGCACACAAAGCACTAAAAGGTTGCTGTAACAATTTAACTAGGTCTGTGGACTTTTGCTATGACAGATTACACACAAGTGACTATCAAAGGCCAATATTTAACACACAAACTCACCAATCAACATACAAACCAAATCCAACCTGAAATCACCCTAACACTTAGCAGAAATCAAAGATCTTAGCACAAAATTCAACACAAATAAGCAGAATAGTTGTTATGAAGATTTGAGCTACACTTTTCCTTTTTTAACCACACAAATAGCTTCAAACTCTTTCTAAACTAACTACCAACTGACAAGCAACCTAACTTAACCTGAATCAACTGGTCTAACACCCTTTCAAAACACAAATCAAACTTTCTAACCTGCTAATACCCTTATCCAAACACCACTTTAAATTCTGATTTCCAACTTTTAACAAACCACAACCTTCTAAAACTTACTAAAACTGATCCTATGATCATATAGCATGCATACAAACACCAAAGAGCATGAATCAAACAGATTAAACACACAATAGCATCAAATCAAGCAAGATCACATGAACTACTTTTTTGAGATTTTCAAAGGGAAAAAGAAATTTACCTAAGGACCTTACATCCAAGGTCCTTGTGGTTGCATAACCACCTCCTACCAACTCGGGTTGGTGCTGAACAATAATCAACAACCTTCTTCCTCCTGTTTATGACAAATCAAAGAAAAACAAGATAATACAAGCAATATGTATACAATCTGTTTTTACTTTTCTTTCTTCCTAAAATCTTTCCAAAACCTTTTAAAAACTTCTTAAAACGTTTTCAAAACACTAAATCACCAAACAAAACTAACCTCTTAACATCAAAACCTGAAACAGATTTCTTACCAAGAAATCTCAAATTCAGAAACTTTTAAATAATTTTGAAAATCAAAATCACTTAACCAAATAACAAATGGAACTCAGTTTCTTAGCTTTCAACACAATACACAACTTTTAACAAACCTAAAAAGGAATTATACTTGTTTAACACAAAAACCAAACTTTTATTTTATTAAAAAGGAATTACAAGTGAGAAGCTAAAAAACTGGAACAAGGGATCACCACAAGCTTGGGTCTCCTTTTATACTACTCATAGACTATTCTAGAATCCTAAAAACAAAACCCTAATCACTAGAAAATCTCCAAAATGCCCCTATTTCCTTCTAGACGATTTTTGGTGTATGAGCTGTCCTTTTGATCACCATCGTTTAATTTTGCTTTGGGAGGAAGCAATACATCCTGGTGGTTGATTTTTGCCACGTCATTTACCTTGGAGCCCAAGTCGTGCTCTAATTGGTGGAATGGGAATTTGGGGGTAGGGTCCACAGGCGTGGGATTGGGGTTTTTAGGTGTGGGATGGGTTTCTGTGGGTGTGAATCACACGTGGCCAAGGTTAATTGAATTTTAACCTTGGTTTAAGTGAGGTGAAAACTGGGAGTGAAAAGGGAACAGTAACTTCTATTTGATCCGATATTAGGGGAAACAAAGGTGTTAGGCGCACTTTTTATTTGAATGTTTCAAATTGTGCACCTTTGGCCCTTATCTTTTGATATTTTTGGCAATTGAGGTTTTCAGCCCTAAAACCTTTTCTCCTTTGTAAATAACTTTCCACCTTTTACATTTTTGGCACAAAACTTTGGAAATAGGTTTCAAAGGGTTGTTTTTGCCATTTTGTGATATTTCAAGGGCTGATCTTGGACAATGTTGATCTTCAAAGGTCTTCAATGCATCTTTTACTTCATGAGGGACCATTATTGGCAATTTTGATTTGTTGAGGGACTAATCTTGCCATTTCTTCAAAGTTGAAGGACCTTTTTGCAATTTTGACAAACTTAAGGGACCAAACTTGTAATTATCAATATACAAGGGTTTTAAGTGTCATTTCTTCATTCTTTGGAGGATCAATCTTGTTTGTCTTCAAGTCTTCAAGGGTATTTGTTGAGAATTCCATGATTAGGGCCCGGTTCATTGTGCGTCTTCGTTTCTCGTGTTCGTTTTTCCTTGTATCTTGTGATCTTTTGTCTTTTTCACGATATCCATACCTAAAATACATAAGTAAACAAACACAAGCATATATATGGTATTTTGATGACATTTTAGTGTATTTAAAGCCCGAAAAGAACGATGAGATCATGTATAAATGCCATCTCATCAGTTTTACATAAAAAGTTTTCATTGTATTTAAATTTAAATCATTTTTTTAATTTTATTAAGTTTCAGAATAAATAATAAATAAATAAAAACAAAATAAAATATATTTTATTAATTTTAGAAATTTAAAATTGTTATATAAATTAGTTTTTAAATAAGTTAGGTTTCAATTAATTTAGATTTTAATAAAAATAGTTATTAAAATAGATTTTGTTTATTAAAAAGTAAAAGTAATTTTTAATGGATTAAATTAGTAATAGATTTTAAATACTTTTTAAATTTGTTTAAATAGATTTTTAATAGTGTAAAAGTATTTTTAATTAAGTAGATTAATTATTAATAGATTTTAAATATATTAATTTTAAATAGTTTAAAAGTTTTGTCTTTAAATAATTGTTTATTAGATTAAATTTGGGCTACGATTCATGCACTTAGGATTAAAATTGTAGGAGTAATTTTTGAATAAAAACCGAGTGCCAATTCAAATCGATTGTCCAAATTGATACAAAACGTCTCAAATTCACAAGATCCTCGTGTACAACGAACTTGGATCATTCACGTCTTTAATTAAATTCGTCTTCGGCTTATTTTTGGATTATTACCTTTTCCTAAGGGTAATATCCTAAATTTTCCCTATATCGTATCTAATTAAAATACATCGACATTTCTCATCACATCAGAAATTTTGGCGCCGCTGCCGGGGATCTTGTGTACGATTCGTTTTGTGGAGATTTGTTGATCGTTAATTTTAAGACCCTTTCTGTCCTCATAAAGTTTTGTTATTTTTCTATTATTATAGTATGTATCTTTTTTCGTGTTTTTTGTGATTACTATATTATATTACGTAGAGCAATAAATTTGCATACTTCCAAATAAGATCTTACTTGTGATTTCATCACCTAGCTATTGTATTCGAATCCAAAACAAAAATAAAAGGCAAAATAGATAAATACTAATAAAAAGTTTGAACTCGATTTATACAAACTATAAGATGGGTATAAGGCGACGAGCTATAAAAGGCCGTCTAAGGAAAAAGGTTTTTAAGAGCTTTGTGCCACCTTGTTTCCCCACTTGCTTGTGCGTATATTGAGAGGGACAACCGATTATTGGTTTTTCGACTCAAGTAGTATTAAATCTTATTTTTGTAGTTTACTTATTGAACCTCGAGACGGTTAGGTTTTCACCTACGTTTCAAATTCGACCGAGGGTAGATTACTTCCATAGTAATTATCCTTATTCCTTGTTTTTATCAATCTTTTTTATTGAGCAATACCAAAAATAATCTTCTTAATCTTCTATCATGTTTAATTATTTTCTCTTCGAGGATGATGATAGTTCTAAGATCGATAAGAAAATTGATGATTACCTTAGTGCACCATTCGATGCTAGTGAGTTTGATTGTGAAAATTTTGATCCCGAGAGAGATATTGCTTTAATTTAACAATCTTTGAAAATGGATTCTTTGATTCCTAACTTCACACCGAGTGAGGTTAGTGACTATTCTTTAGATGAGTTCGTCGGTGAACTTTTTGCTCTTATGGATCCACTTCCACGGGGAAGTAAAGACGTTATCGATCTCGAGATCGAGCGTGATCCTCATGTTTTACCTACCATTCTCGAGGAGTTCTCCGATGAACTACCTTCTAATGATAATGATGATCTTGTATCCGAGTGTGACACACTTGATACTTTGTCGGATATTTCTTGTGATTACAAGATTGATGACACTTTTGTGACCTACTCAAATCCTCTCTTTGAAGTTTCAATGAACAATAATCCATTGTTTAAAGAGGATTTTGAGAGCATCATACCTCCTTCAGCTCACAACCTTTGTGATGATGAGCTCTTCATTAAGGAGTTTGATGAGTTACTTTCCATAGACATTCCTTCGGAACTTGAGGAAGATTCTAATGACGGTGTTGAAAATCCTTGGTTTGATCACCCGATCTATGATGATGATAATGTTGAACCGGAGGGAGAAATTATTTTTACTCCAATTCTCTTTCTCACTCGCTTTGACCTTAATGTGTGGGTTTTTCATGCGACTCGTTTTGAGTACCATTACATTTTTGTTCACATTCATAAGAGTGACAAGGTCAACAAAGTCATGCAAGTTGATACCACTATAGTTGAGACTTTTATCCCACCATTACCATGTGCTTTATATGATTTTGGATTAGCATGGGGGAAGATACCGTGTTGTCTATTCCTTTCTCTCCCGAGGAAGAGGTATTCGACCCCGGAATCATTTATTTAGGGAAATCTCGGACTTTCACCGATGCAATAATTGAAACACTTTTCGATCATCTTGGTGCGAGTTTATCTCGGGGAGCATGTTATATCCATTTCATGATTTGTGACCACCATCTCTTTTGGAGATTTGTGTTGGAGTTTCATCCTTTCGTTTGTCATCCGAAAACGAGGATGTAATCTTTGACCCCGACATCGTGCTTTATGTTGGATTTTATTCCATTATGCCGGTTTTCACCATTTTCCCTAAGGACCAATGAATGCGGGGATCGATTCGAGCTCATGACTCGGTTAACAAAAACGAGGTGCCTTGTGGGGGAGTCCCATACATTCTATCTTCTATCTATTTTCTAACACTAATAAGGCTTGATCTTACAAGCTCGTGCTCGTGTTTTGTTGTGTTGTGAATCTTAGGTATGACCCTAATCATTGAAGACTGATAGATGTGAAAACACCCATCCTTTTACCACTTATTTCTTACTAATACAAGACCAAAACGCGTGTTTAATATAATTTGTTTGGAATTATGCGTGGTTTTTGTGTTTATTGTGTTTTCAGAGTCAACCGGATGAATATTGAAGAAAACATGGGATTGCACGGGTTTTATCGAGGAAAAAGACTCAAGATGAAGTCTATTGTCCAAGAGATGCAAAAGATTTGAAGTCAATGGGCCTATTTGAAGATTTATCGAAGAAAAGGACCAAAGATGGAAGATTTACACATGTCGAAGAAACTCAAGTCTATTAAACGAAGAAATTAAAAGACGAGTTGAATTTAATCGTCGACAAATCCCGAATCAGAATCGAAAACGCCAACTTTTCTGAAAAGACGAGAAGACAAGAAGAAAGGGGGAAATCCCACTCACCAACCAAATGGAAGACCTATATAAATGATTCCCTTCACACTTTTTAGTCAGTTTTTAGTTTTAGTTTTTCCTTTTTTTCTCTTCTTTCTGTTCGTAGGCATCACCAACACCATTATGGTGTTTGGTGAGTTTGATTCTTGTTCTTACCAATCTTGTAGTTCAATCTTTTTTTCCTTTGATTGTTTAAACCTTAATCATCAATATAATCTTTCCATTTCATCTTGTTCATCTTCTCTTTTTATTCATAGTTTTAAAGTTCTTGTTTGGTTGATTTTGATCTTCAAAAGTAAGTGGGTTTTGTGTTTTTATGATTGGGATTTGATGTTTATGGATAGTAGATGATTTGTTATTAGTTTTGTTTAAGATTTGGTTAAAAACTTGGTTGATTTTTGATAAATTCGTGTCCCCTGTTTTCCTGCTGTTCGCTGTTCTTCATCCCCTGTTATTCTGGATAGTCTGTTTGCTTTGTCCCTTATTCGGAATATTTGTTTATTCCGGATAGAGTTCATTATTCCGAATAGCAATTTTTATTCCGGGTAGCCAAATATTCCGCATAGCCTAATATTCCGAATAGGATTTTTATTCTGGGTAGCGTTTTATTCCGCATAGCATTGTTATTCGGAATGGTCTTTTATTCCGAGTAGGATTTTTATTCCTCATAGCCAATTTATTCCGAGTAGATCATTATTCGCATAGTCAGTTATTCCGAATAGCCCTTTTTATTCCGCATAGAGTTTCTCAATCCGGAATGTTTATTATTCCGGATAGCATAGTTATTCCGAGTAGGACTATTTATTCCGCATAGCATTTTTTATTCCGGGTAGCAACAGTATTCCGGATAGCCCATTATTCCGAGTAGCAGTTTATTCCGGATGGCATTTATCAAGCATGATCATTATTCCGAATAGAGCATTTTTAAGGTTATTTTCAAGTTACTATTTTATTTAAATTTTAATTCAAGTTTTATTTTTTATTGATTAACTGCTTCTAGCTTACCTTTTAGTTACTTCACGCATTCACCTTATTAGTAGAATAGAAAACCAAACCCCCTATTTGTCACCAAGAACAATCATTCCACTTTGAGCTGTGATTAATTCGAGGAGATTCTGAGAGATTAATCCCGAACCCGATACAAAACACTTATATCAAATGGCGCCGCTGCCGGCTCTTCTCGTTAAGATTAACAGTTTTTTGTGAGAACTTGGATTTTGGGATCCGTTCACCGTGAACGTTACTTTTTCATAACATTTTCAAAAAACCCTAAAAAATATAAAATTTTCAAAAATCCTAAAAAGTAAAAAACCATAAAAAACCAAAAATATTTCTTGTTTGCTTTGTTAGTTCTTTTGCAGGTGCATGCGTACATGATCGACGTCTTATCAAGAGCCCGAGCCTCTCGAAGACTTAGACATGGCCGGTGTACACAACAACAACAATAACCCACCTCAAAACAATAACAACAATAAAAATCCACCTCTCAACAACAATAATAACAACAACAATGAACCTTTACCGGACAATCGCCCTATGATTGAACTATTACAAGCACATGTAGAGGGAAACAATGATCCAATTGTCATACCCGCGATTGCAGCTAACAACGTTGAGCTCAAATCCGGCTTTATCCAGATGGTCTCCGCTCAACCATTCTTGGGGCGTACCATTGATGATCCACATGACCACATCAAAAGGTTCTTGCAACTAACGAATACGGTCAAATTCAATGGTGATCCACAAGAGGTAATCCGTTTGCAACTTTTTCCTTTCTCCCTAGAGGGACAAGCCCGGCATTGGCTTGCAAAGGAACCGCCACAAAGTATTCTGACGTGGACGGATTTGGAGACCAAATTTATCAACTACTTTTTCCCACCCTCTCGTACTACCGCTTTGCGGAATGAAATTATTAATTTTGAACAAAAGTACGATGAGTCTTTTAGTGAATCTTGGGACCGTTTTAAAGAACTTTTAAGAAAGTGCCCACAACATGGTTTTACCAAAGTGCACCAAATTAATACTTTTTATAATGTTTTAAGCATGAATGACCAAGATTCACTAAATAGTGCCTCAGGGGGTAATATTTTGGTTAAGACTTCCAATGCCGCTTGGGATATCATTGAGAATAAGTCTCGTGTGCCAACCAAGAGTGTGCGGACCAATGCCGCTAGTGCTAGTACTAGTGACAACGACAAGCGACTTGACAAAATTACTACGCTTCTTGAATCGCTTGCCGCCCAAACCGCTAGCAACACCAACAGCATCAATGCTAAAAACGCTCAAGTCAATGCTGTAATCCAACCATGTGAAATATGCGGTGGTCCTCACTCTTACACCACTTGTACTACCACCCAAGACTACCCTTCTGAGAATGTGAATGCAGCATACGGTACCTATCCTCCGGCCGCTTATCAAGCTCGCCCTCAGGGTGACCGCAACTTGCTTAGCTACCGCTCTAACAACTTTCTTTCCCCACCCGGTTTTCCTACTAACAACCCAAACCAACAACAAAACCTCAATCGCCCTCCTCAACAACAACAACAACCTCGTGCACCATACATACCACCTCACAAACAACCATATCCACCTCAAAGAAACAACCAAGTTTACCAACAACCTGCTTATCAACCACCCGCTTACCATGCTCCCCCTCCCAACCAACCCACCGCATTACACCAAGATGTTGAAACCTACATGAGGACCAATGATGTGATCGTGGAAAATCTCTAGCGGGAAGTGCTCAACTTGAAAGCAGACATGGTGAAACAAGGAAACGATCTGAGAGCTGATAAGAGAAACACTTTGGCAAGTCAAACGACTGACTTACGGAACATGATGGCTGGTTTCTTCCAAGGTAATCAATCCTCTTCTTCGGGTACTCTTCCGAGTAACACCGTTGAGAATCCAAGAGGCGAGATGAAAGCAATCACCACTCGCAGTGGCAAAGGTACCAAGGAACCCGAGCTTCCTATACCTCCACCGGTGATTGTGACTAAGGAAAACGAGTCACCTGCTCCTATTCCTCATCCTTCTACTTCCCAAATTTCTCCACCTCTTATTTCTACCCCTCCTCCACCCAAGGATGTGAGTGATCCTTCGATCCTAAAGCCTTCCTCTTCTTCCTATATACCTTATCCCTCAAGGTTGAGGAAAGAGAAGCTCAAAAGCAAGGATGATATTCAAGTTTCGAACTTTCTTAAAATGTTTAAACAATTGAATTTTAACATCTCCTTCGCCGAGGCTCTCGCTCATATGCCTAAATACGCGAAAATGTTCAAAGATCTTCTTAGCGACAAGGAGAAGCTTCTTGATATTGCTAACACCCAACTTAATGAGAATTGCTCTGCAGTGCTCTTAAGGAAATTGCCAACCAAGCTTGGTGATCCGGGTCGTTTCTTAATCCCTTGCAACTTCCCGGGAGTAGAGAATTGCATGGCCCTATCCGATCTAGGTGCCAGTATTAATTTAATGCCTCTAAGCGTTAGGAAGCAATTATCTCTCCCTGAGCTAGTCCCCACCAAAATGACGTTGGAATTAGCTAACCATACGGTTGCTTATCCAGTGGGGATAGCCGAAGACGTTTTTGTAGGAGTTGACAAATTCACTTTTCCTGCCGATTTCGTTGTCGTCGACTACGATATGGACCCTCGTGTGCCATTAATTGTTTGTCGTCCATTCTTGAGGACCGGTCTCACTCTCATCGATGTAGAAGCGGGTGAGCTTATCATGAGAGTTGGTGACGATAAAATCGTCTTCAACATGGGAAAGCTTTCTAAACAGCCTTATTCATACGAGAGTGTTAATTGTATTGACGTTCTTGATGAGGCGTGTTAAGAACACTTTATTGATGCTTGTAAAAGTATTCCTACCTCTCTTCCCAATGTTGAGACCGTTTCCTCTATTGATTCATCACTATCTCTATTTGGAGAAAGTGATTTCCTTTGGAAAGATTTGGAAGCCACAATGGAAGATGTGAACTTAGACCATGACGATTCTCCCACCGATTGGGATGAAGATCTTCGCCTCATTGAGAACCTTCTCAAAGAAGACAATATTTCTCCACCATCTCCCAAGGTTATTGCTATCGATGCTCCGACTTTGAATACGCCCACCATCGAAAATCCTCCGGATTTAGAACTTAAGGAGTTGCCCCCCCCCCCCATCTCGAGTACGTGTTCCTTGAAGAAGAGAAGAAGTCGCCCGTCATCATCACGAAGGACTTGAAAGAAGAAGAGAAATCTCGCCTCGTCGCCGTGCTTAAAGATCATAAGAAGGCAATTGCTTGGAAAATTTCCGATATCCGCGGAATTGTTCCGAACTTTTGTACTCACAAGATTCTCATGGAAGATGACTTTAAACCCGCAATCCAGAGCCAACAAAGGGTTAATCCTCGCATTCATGACGTCATCAAACAAGAGGTTATTAAACTTCTAGATGTCGGCTTGATTTACCCTATTTCGGATTCGCCTTGGGTAAGTCCCGTCCATTGTGTGCCAAAGAAGGGCGGAATAACCGTTGTTCCCAATGAACACAATGAGTTGATTCCACTCGTCTCGTTACTGGGTGGAGAGTTTGTATCGACTATCGCAAGCTCAATGATGCCATGAGAAAATATCACTTTCCTCTTCCTTTCATGGATCAAATGCTCGAGCGTCTAGCTGGTAATGACTATTACTGCTTTTTAGACGGTTTCTCCGGGTATTTTCAAATTCCCATCGATCCCAAGGACCAAGAAAAGACCACATTCACTTGTCCCTACGGAACATTTGCCTACAAACGCATGCCTTTTGGTTTATGCAATGCTCCTAGGACATTCCAAAGGTGTATGATGGCTATCTTCCATGACATGGTGGAAGACACTATGGAAGTATTCATGGATGATTTCTCGGTTTATGGCGATTCTTTCTCTGCTTGCCTTGCCAACTTAGAACGTATGCTTAAGCGGTGTGAAGACACTCGCCTTGTTCTTAATTGGGAAAAATGCCATTTCATGGTAAAAGAGGGCATCGTGCTAGGACACAAGATCTCCAAAGCCGGTCTCGAAGTAGACCGTGCTAAAGTCGATGTTATTTCTAAGTTGCCTCCACCTTCAACCGTGAAGGGTGTGAGAAGTTTCCTTGGTCATGCGGGCTTTTACCGACGTTTCATCAAAGATTTTTCTAAAATCGCTCGCCCGATGACCCACCTCTTGTAAAAAGATACTCCTTTTATCTTTTCCAACGAGTGTCTTGAAGCCTTCAACTTGCTTAAGGATAAGCTAACTAAGGCACCCGTCTTGGTTACCCCTAATTGGGAGCTGCCTTTCGAGTTGATGTGCGATGCTAGCGACTTTGCTATTGGAGCGGTTTTGGGCCAACGAGTGAATAAACACTTCCAACCAATCCATTACGCTAGCAAGACAATGACTGGGGCTCAATTGCATTACACGACAACCGAAAAAGAGCTTTTAGCTGTTGTCTATGCCTTTGAAAAGTTCCGCCCCTATCTTGTCCTTTCCACCATAATCGTTTATACCGATCATTCCGCGTTGAAGTACTTGTTAACTAAACAAGATTCCAAACCAAGACTTCTTCGCTGGGTTTTGCTACTTCAAGAATTTAAAATCGAAATTCGTGATAAGAAGGGAGCTGAAAACCCAGCCGCGGATCATCTCAGTAGACTTGAGGATCCTTACCAAGGGGATCATCCGAACAAAGAGATCAATGACTTTTTCCCCTGGAGACCTTAATGTCTATCAACTCGACTTCTGATGAAACCCCGTGGTTTGCGGACATTGCAAACTACTTGGCGGGTGGAATTCTCGTCGACGGGTTAACATCCTAACAAAAGAAGAAGTTCTTCAAAGATATTAAGACTTACTTTTGGGATGACCCGTATCTATTCAAACAATGTGCTGATTTGATTATTCGCCGATGTGTTGATGGACCGGCAGCTTTAGAAATCCTTGACGCTTGCCACAAAGGACCCACCGGTGGTCACTTTGGTCCCAACTACACCGCCAAAAAAGTGTTTGACTCGGGATTTTATTGGCCCACCATTTATCGTGACGCTCACGAGATGGTTAAACGTTGTGATGCTTGCCAAAAACAAGGAAAGATCACACATAAAGATGAGATGCCTCAGAATTTCATTCAAGAATGTGAAATCTTTGATGTTTGGGGTATCGACTTTATGGGGCCATTCCCTTCCTCTAAAGGAAACAAATGCATCCTTGTAGCCGTTGACTACGTTTCAAAGTGGGTTGAAGCCAAATCTTTACCTACTAATGACGCAAGGGTGGTTTGTAACTTTTTGAAATCGCTATTCGCTAGATTCGGTGTGCCTTGTGCCATTATTAGTGATCGCGGGACTCATTTTTGCAATGATCAATTTGCTAGAGTCATGGCTAAGTATGGTGTAAATCATCGTCTTTCCACCGCCTACCACCCACAAACTAATGGCCAGGCTAAAATCTCTAACCGAGGCTTAAAGCGAATTCTTGAAAGAACCGTGGGAGAGCATCGTGCCTCATGGGCCGATAAACTTGATCATGCTTTGTGGGCTTTTCGTACCGCATACAAGACTCCGATTGGTTGTACACCATATCGTCTCGTGTACGGGAAAGCATGCCACCTCCCCATTGAGTTGGAGTACAAGGCTTACTGGGCCTTAAAGTGGGCTAACTTCGATATCAACAAAGCCGGTGACCTACGCAAGATCCAACTCAATGAGCTGAATGAACTCCAGAATGAGGCTTATGAAAATTCTTTGATCTATAAGGAGAAGACTAAGCTCATTCACGACTCTAAGATTAAAAACCGAGATTTCCAAGTTGGAGACAAAGTTTTACTCTTTAACTCTCGGTTGAAAATCTTTTCGGGAAAGCTGAAATCTCGTTGGTCCGGCCCATTCACCATTGCCCAAATTTTTCCATATGGTACTCTCGAGCTCGCTCAACCTAATGGACCTAATTTTAAGGTGAATGGCCAACGAGTGAAGTTGTACTTTGGTGAGGACATCTCTCATGAGATGATTCCATCCCTCACCACGTTTCCCATGAACTAATTTTGGGTCGAGTCAGGCTCGTGACTCGGTTATAAAAAACAAGCGCTCCTCGGGAGGCAGCCCGAGTATCTATCCTTTTCCGTTTTAACCTCCTAAGTGTAGGGGGACCTCTATAGGTTCTTTGTGTTTGTGTGGTGATGTGATTACAGGGATGAATGCACTTTTGGAACCTTTGAAGAACCGTGCTTCCGTGTTATCCGAAATCCGGTTCTATCTCTCCACTATCGTGATTCAATTTTCTTCATACTCACATTTGAAATTGATCACGTTAGTCGTCTTTTCCTTAGCTTGATTTAACCAACGTGCACAATGTCATAAGTGTAAGGGAGATTTTTCCCACATGCTTAAACATTGAGGACAATGTTTATCTTAAGTGTAGGGGGGACTTCTATCGACGTTTTAAGTGGACTTTTCCATGAAAATGCCTTCATTTAACCGGAAAATCATCTTTTTTCAGCATTTTTCAAATTTTTAATTAACTTTGGCCATGTAGTCGTAATTTTTAAATTTTTATTGTTGCTTTCATATGTATATATCCCGCAATAAAGTCAAAAATATTAATAAGTGGTGTAGCTAGTTTTGAAATCTTTGACATATTAGGCCCGTTGCGATTATTTTGACTCAACCCGAATAGACTTATCCAAGTTTATTCTAGCTAGTATCCTTAACCATGTAGACCTTAATTGGTTTATTAGGCTAAGCATCCACGAGTCAAATTACTTGAGATTTTAAATTGTGGAGAACGAGAAATGATAGAGTCAATTATAATTGGGCATTCTTGCACAAGCTCACTTGGTGTAATTATTTGCCTATCCTCCCATCACTTGCTAATAATTTATCTGCAATAAGTAAGGTCATACGATTTGAAAAGTTACTTAGCTTCTAGCCCAAGATCGTTTAAAAGTTGCTCGGTAATGATAAGAGTTCATAGCCAAGGCATAACTTATGAAGCGGGGCACGAAGATTGGCGAGTCCGAAAAGGCCCTAACAAGGCATGAGGATTCAATCTTATTGCTAAAGATCCAAGGTGATGTGAAAAGCATTATTCCCAAAATCAATATGAAGGATCAAGACTCGCGACGAAAAGCATTCAACTCCCATAAAGATCATGGAGAAGTCTATCCGAAAAGACCCTAACAAGGTATGAGGATAAATAGATCCAAGTCCGAAAAGGAGGCGGATCGTTGTATCTCAAATCCCAATTAGAGATTGAAGAAATAATCATGAAGTCGTGGTCAACAAAGTTGGAGTACCCCTCAAAAGTCTCCAAGTGAAGAAACTCTATTAACGATGAGAAGACCATTATCTCAAGCACGTCTCTCAAGATATGAAGTATGAAGTACATGCCAAATATCGGCCCGAGAAGGGTCTCAAATCGTGAACCGAGTTATGCCAAGATTTGAACTTTTTGATATCCCGAGAAGCAGTTTTAAAAGATTTTGTCCTTTAGCTAACTATTGATCAAATCGTCCTACTTTGCTTTCAGCCTAAATAAACTATCGCAATAAGTCCAAAAATGCATCTTCATGATCATTCTAAGACAAAAATAAAATATAAGAGATACACCTAGGAATAAGGGAGTTTAAGCATTTAATTAAGCCATGTGTGTAAGTGTTTGATTTGCTAACTTATAATAACAATGATCTCATTTTTAAGCTTAGTTTGGGGAACGTGAAACTTGAGGGTGATAAATCTTCGCAGCACCAAAGCCCTAATGTAAGTCCTTGATCTCTTTGCAAGTTATTTCCATATAGCTATTTTCTAGTGAAATTGGTTTTCTATCCTTTTGTTTACTTTAAAGATTTTAATTTCCCTTTGTACTTTAATTTTTGTTTAGCGGTATTTTAATAAGGCCAAGGTTGATTGATTATGAGAAAAGTGTAAATTTGCTTTATCACTAAGCATTGCATGAGGGCATGGCAATGGTTAAGTGTAGGGGATTTGATAGGTGTGAAAACACCCATCCTTTTACCACTTATTTCTTACTAAAACAAGACCAAAACGCGTGTTTAATATCATTTGTTTGGAATTATGCGTGGTTTTTGTGTTTATTGTGTTTTCAGAGTCAACCGGATGAATATTGAAGAAAACAAGGGATTGCACGGGTTTTATCGAGGAAAAAGACTCAAGATGAAGTCTATTGTCCAAGAGATGCAAAAGATTTGAAGTCAATGGGCCTATTTGAAGATTTATCGAAGAAAAGGACCAAAGATGAAAGATTTACACATGTCGAAGAAACTCAAGTCTATTAAACGAAGAAATTAAAAGACGAGTTGAATTTAATCGTCGACAAATCCCGAATCAAAATCGAAAACGTCAACTTTTCTGAAAAGACGAGAAGACAAGAAGAAAGGGGGAAAGCCCGCTCACCAACCAAATAGAAGACCTATATAAATGATTCCCTTCACACTTTTTAGTCAGTTTTTAGTTTTAGTTTTTCCCTTTTTTCTCTCCTTTCTATTCGTAGGCATCACCAACACCATTAGGGTGTTTGGTGATTTTGATTCTTGTTCTTACCAATCTTGTAGTTTAATCTTTTTTTCCTTTGACTGTTTAAACCTTAATCATCAATATAATCTTTCCATTTCATCTTGTTCATCTTCTCTTTTTATTCATAGTTTTAAAGTTCTTGTTTGGTTGATTTTGATCTTCAAAAGTAAGTGGGTTTTGTGTTTTTATGATTGGGATTTGATGTTTATGGATAGTAGATGATTTGTTATTAGTTTTGTTTAAGATTTGGTTAAAAACTTGGTTGATTTTTGATAAATTCGTGTCCCCTGTTTTCCTGCTGTTCGTTGTTCTTCATCCCCTGTTATTCCGGATAGTCTGTTTGCTTTGTCCCTTATTCGGAATATTTGTTTATTCCGGATAGAGTTCATTATTCCGAATAGCATAGCAATTTTTATTCCGGGTAGCCAAATATTCCGCATAGCCTAATATTCCGAATAGGATTTTTATTCCGGGTAGAGTTTTATTCCGCATAGCATTGTTATTCCGAATGGTCTTTTATTCCGAGTAGGATTTTTATTCCTCATAGCCAATTTATTCCGAGTAGATCATTATTCCGCATAGTCAGTTATTCCGAATAGTCCTTTTTATTCCGCATAGAGTTTCTCAATCCGGAATGTTTATTATTCCAGATAGCATAGTTATTCCGAGTAGGACTATTTATTCCGCGTAACATTTTTTATTCCGGGTAGCAACATTATTCCGGATAGCCCATTATTCCGAGTATCAGTTTATTCCGGATGGCATTTATTCAGCATGATCATTATTCCAAATAGAGCATTTTTAAGGTTATTTTCAAGTTACTGTTTTATTTAAATTTTAATTCAAGTTTTATTTTTTATTGATTAACTGCTTCTAGCTTACCTTTTAGTTACTTCACGCATTCACCTTTTTAGTAGAATAGAAAACCAAACCCCCTATTTGTCACCAAGAACAATCATTCCACTTTGAGCTGTGATCAATTCGAGGAGATTCTGAGAGATTAATCCCGAACCCCATACAAAACGCTTATATCAAAGACTCTCGTGTTCAGTTTTTGCCGGTCCACTTGATCTTCCATACTCTGATTGTCAAAAGGGGCACACTCTCTATCCTTTTATTTTTATCGACTAACGTTTTATCTTGAGGCATAATTAATAAACGGCTTATAGATTTGCGTACTCTTTCCATGTTAGGACTTTTGCATTAAACTCTTTTTGTTTTAGCAAGGGGGTGTTACTCTTGAGCTAGGAAACATTGAGGACAATGTTTGGTTTTAGCATGGGGGACTCAATCGATATAATCGCTTGCAATTGCTTTTGTCGTGTTCTAAACGTAATCGTTTTTCTCGTTTTTCATAAAAGTTTTAAATTTTTAGTGTTATTTTAATTTTTAATAAAGAAAATAAGTGCTTTTGACACAAATGTAGGCTTTCCGTTGGTGAAAATAAAAATATTTTTTTACTCGACTCGGTTTTTACCTTAGCTTTTTCCTTAACGTATTTATATTAAGTTTTGCTAGGATTTTATATAGGGAGCTTTAAAATGCGAAAGTCTTAACTCATACGGGTTTAAGAACGAGAACTTTTCGCAAGTTCTTATAATTGATCCTAGAAAGTCGTTTATCAAGGGAACTTTAAAATACAAATTCTAAAACTTGAAAAACTCTAAGAAAATGCAAGATCCTATAGATGATTTGAAAACTCAAAACTTTGATTTAATAGGCTAAGTATCCATTAATTTTACATTTTTGAAATTTTACAATATGGAGAACAAGAGATGATATAGTTTAATCATAAATTTTTAAGGTTAATTCTTCCTTGTGTAAGTATTTTTGTGTCCAATTTAATCTCCTCGTATTTAATTTTCACGCTTGAATAATAAATTGCTTAATAAATGAAGTTTTTAGCGGTTTAGGCTTAATATCTTAACTTATAACTCCTTCTTTTTCTTCCCTTGTAATTAAAGTTAGAACACATTAAGGGTGTCAGCGTCATGGACTTTTGATCATGGGATTTCGGAAATTTGGCTTACTATACATATCATAATAATAAGAAGAATAAATAAAAACATGTTCTCTATAAGCCTTCGGGTGGGAGTCGTGTAGCACTAACCTTGTCATTTGAGCCTTAGGGTGTATGGCATGGGGACGTGTTTAATAAAAATTGCTTCATCATCATGAGCCATAAGGTGAGATTATGAATGTCAATTTCCTTGTTTTTGTCCAATGAGCCTTCGGGTTTGGATTATAAATAAGGAGCACGATTACATCTTAAAAAGCCACAAGGTGATATGATGTAATTGTTGCTAACTCCATTAATAAAGTCATAACTGACTTTGGAGGATTTATTCTTGCTTTAAGTAGACCTATTAGCCAAATTTTGGATCCGGGGATTTATCCTTCAAATCGTGTTAAGTTATCCTTGGTGTGGGCTTTCTTTAATGACAACAGTTTTTGAAGTCGAGGTTAGGTTTTGAGTGTTGAGTTTACACCGTTTTTGCCTTCATTTTTTGACTAATAAATATCAAATAAGTCAAATGAGCCTTTGGGTGAATGACATTTAAAATATAGAGATACAATTAGGAATAAAAGGAGATTGAGTTTAACACAAATTACTTGTATGAGTGTTCTTAACTTTGGGACTTATGATTGACAATGATCTTGTTTTTAAACTTGGCTTGAAAAAGTGAAAAGTCGAGGACGATGAACCTATTTGAGTTTTACGATCCTAAATGTTATTTTTCAAGTAATGAAAGCTATACATTATGTCTTTGCAAAATAAAGTGTCAAAAGTTGAATAAAAATGTAGTTAGTAGTTTTATTTTATCATTGCGTGAGGACACGGCAATTGCTTTGCAAGGGGGAGTTTAATATGAGTGATTTTACTCATATCATTTGTATCTAAAAAACAAATAATGCATAAAATGTACAAATATGGCCTCGTATATGCTTGTTTATTGTTTAATGTGTGTAGGTACCGAAGTTCACGAAAACCGGCAAAATCGACACGGGTTTTGAAGAAAAGATCAAGGAAGCCAAAATAGAGTTCGTTTTTAGTGGATTTAACTCTATCAAAGTTATTTGGGCCTTGTGGGTCCCACATTTTGTTAATAGGCCCAAAAGGCCAATTGTGGAAACAAGCTATCTTCTTAAACCCATTAGCCCAACATGGCCCAATATCAACAATTAACATGTGACGGATAGACATATGTTGGGCCAAAAGCCCATATCACAACAACAATTCATGAGACGTTATGGAAGTATAATGGGCTTTAGAAACCCATTAAGTTAACAATTAACTTTGGACGTTTAGTTATATAAAGTGAATAATATTCACTTTTTCAATCAAACGCAACCACACAAATTTATCTTTCGATACATACAAAGTTACCTCACTTTCTCTCTCTCGCCAAAGAAAATAACCAGACACCTCTCCACCACAAACCTTAGTTATGAAATCCAAAAAGGGGCTTTTTGATTTAGAGCGCGTGTAGACACATGCATCTCTAATTAATTCACAAGAATATCGGGGCTTGAAGATGCCCCTATTTAGGTGACGTGGTTCCCCAGCTAGCCTGTGATTGGTCCAAACAGCTCACCCTCCCTCAATCATCCTATAAGAGAAGGCCACATCAGCATTCAACAAGCACAACTAGCACACATGATTGCCACGTTGGTGATCCGTGTGCTAGTGTACAAATATCAGCCGTGAGATCAAGAGAAAGAAAAGGAGATGCTATTTGGACGGTCAAGATAAAGATTAATCTTCAACAAACTCCACCAGCAAGGCTAGGGGGTTAGCCTATAAAAACCCCCAAATATTCTGTATTTGGTATCCCATTTTTATTTTATAGTTATTATGCTAAAATAGTTGTAGGTATAATTGTAATTTCTTTTCAGTATTGTAGTACATTTCTGGTTTATTAATAAAAAGTTATTTGGATTTGAATTAGTTCTTGTTTTATTTTCTGTTAAAGTCAATATTGCAATTTTTTACTTTAATCTATTTTGGTTATAATAATATTAAAATTATTTGATTAAGCTAAATAATAGCTTAAACTGGATAGTAAAAGTAAATTTGGAGAAAAACTTTCCCCACTGGAAAGTTTTCATAAACAAGCTAAACTGGTTTGGATAATGATGGTGATGGTGGTTCGTATGATGATGAATGATGGTGGTGATTCGAGTTAAATGGCCAGCTCAGCGCTGCGCATCTTCCCAAAGGTTTTCTTCAAAAGGTTCACTTTCATTTTATTTTTTATGCTTTTAGATTAATCTGTTTTAAATGCTTATGTGATTTAGTTAAATGTTATTGGTAATATTATTTAGATAGATAAGTTTTTCTGTTATAATTTGTCTATTTGTTTATTGTTTAGATAAGTTTACTGTTTGGATTTAAGTGTGAGATTTAAATAATCTGTTATACATAGAAGTGTAAATCTGCTACTGAAATTGATTATTCTATCTAAAAGAGTTGTTTAATCTGATACTATGAGTTTTATAAGCAAGTTTTAGCTGATATAAAATCTAATTTGGTTTTAAGATGTCTTTCAATTTAATCTGCAAGATTTTATAATCTGACATAAAGTTTGGGGTAAACTTGAGAATCAAAGTTGAAGTTTACAAATGATGTAGAATAATCTGTTTTATTAAGGTTTGATATATGCAAAAAGCCTGCTATATATGTAGATTTAATCTGAGTTAATTAATCAGTTTGTATCTGTTATGAGCTTTCATTTGTTCATAAGTTGATTAAGTTTGATTAGGTGTAGTTTATAGAATTGGTTAACCATTTGGTTTGCTTGCTCTTGGTTTTGTTTTGCAGATATTTGTTAGTTTATGCTGAGTAGTATAGCCTAGCAGATTATCTTAGTCTGAAAGTCTTATTTGATATATCTGAATTATTATTCTTCTTGTGTAAAATCAGATTCCCAAAATGAATTCATTTGGGGACTGATTAACTAACTTGTACTATTTTCATTATCCAAATAACAATCAAAAAAGTCACAGATAACAATCAAAAAGTCACTCCTGTGACTGTCGCACTTTCATTTTCATTGTAAAAATAAATCAACCAAAAGTGTCCTCAATGGGACTCGAACCCATGACCTCCTGGTCATGGGCCAAAGGTGTTTACCATCTCATCTAGCACCCTATTTGTGTTTAGATATTGCTTTACTAATTAATATAGTGACATTAATTTGACTGTCGTTTTTTAAATAGTTTTACATAAAAAGTTTTCATTGTATTTAAATTTAAATCATTTTTTAATTACTTTTATTAAGTTTCAAAATAAATAATAAATAACCAAAAACAAAATAAAATATATCTTACTAATTTTAGAAATTTAAAATTTTTATTTAAGTTAGTTTTTAAATAAATTATATTTCAATTAATTTAGATTTTAATAATAATAGTTATTAAAATAGATTTTGTTTATTAAAAAGTAAAAGTAATTTTTAATAGATTAAATTAGTAATAGATTTTAAATAGTTTTTAAATTTGTTTAAATAGATTTCTAATAGTGTAAAAGTATTTTTAATTAAGTAGATTAATTTTTAATAGATTTTAAATAGATTAATTTTAAATAGTTTAAAAGTTTTGTTTTTAAATAATTGTTTATTAGATTAAATTTGGGATATAATTCATGCACTTAGGATTAAAATTGTATGAGTAATTTTAGATTAAAAACCGAATACCAATTCAAATCGATTGTCCAAATTGATAAAAAAAACGTCTCAAATTCACAAGATCCTCGTGTACAACGAACTTGGATCATTCACGTGCTTAATTAAATTCGTCTTCGGCTTATTTTTGGATTATTACCTTTTCCTAAGGGTAATTTCCTAAATTTTCCCTATATCGTATCTTATTAAAACACACCGACATTCCTCATCACATCAGTATCAAACATGAATTTATATTTTGTAACATTCGTCCGTGGATGTCCACGGCATTTAAACACTTGTCTTAATGTGTAATATTCTGTAAACCTCTTGGCCGTGATTATCCACGGCGCTTTCTATGTACTTGAAACCTGACCTTTTATTAGACATATGTATAGCTTTGCATGACGAATCACGGCTTACAAAGTCAAAGTCTATAATTTATTAGACGTGCACGGTGTGACTTTATCATGTCCGGCCTTAGATGAGGACGGTATGTGGAAACTTATTACAACGTCTTGTGCCTGGTCCACGTCGCTGAGGTTGCATCCCTCTTATGCGACTAAGTTGACTTATTAGGTTCACTTAATCCTCTTGCTCCGTATGGGAACGTATAGTACATGTACGACTGATGAATGCATATAAATGAGAAACAATACTAAGTATATAAGCAACAAATAATCCTAAGTATAAAAGAAACATATTTTTGGACAAGAATAAGCCGTGGAGCTTGCTAGGCACCACGGCGTTTTTATAATCACGGTTACATTTTTGACAGAATGAATAAATCCTAAGACAAATGAGGCCTAGAAAATAAAAAAGGCAAAAATACATGGATCTTTATGGGAGTTTTTTACAGCGAGGTGTCTATGCGACGACCGTAGCCTTTTAGAGATAGCATTTTTTGAGATTTCAGATATTCCAGGTACGGTCCAGATCATGACCCTTCATGTCACGTAACTTGTATGCACCTAGCCCCAAAGCTTCTGTGACCTCATACAGGCCTTCCCACTTTGGGCCTAATTTCCCAGTGTTCTCCACGCGGCTTACCTCATTTGCACGATAGAAAAAAATCCCCCGGTCAGAATGAAAAACCCTTAACTTTGGAGTCATAATATGATTTCATCCGCGCCTTAGCCTTATCTTCATTGATGGCTGCTATCTCCCTCTTTTCTTCTAACAAGTCTAGATTGACCCTAGGTTCCTCATCGTTCGTGACGAAGTTAACCTCCGTCGTACGGATTGTTGGCATTCCAATCTCGTTTGGTATGACTACCTCCTTACCATATGCTAATGCGAATGGATTATCTCCATTATTAGTCTTTATCATCGTTCTATGCATCCATAATACATGTGGTAACTCATCTACCCATTTAGCGATGCCGTCATCCAAGCGTGCTTTGATTTCTTCGCCTAAGCTTCTATTCGCCCGTTCTACCAGACCATTGGTTTGCGGATGTTTGATGGATGCAAAGCGCCGTGTGATATTCAGCACCGCACACCAATCTTTAAACGGATTGTCCGCAAACTGCTTCCCATTATCCGAGATAATATCTCCTGGCAAACCAAAACGACATACAATATTTTCCCAAACAAACTTTTTTACATGTTTGTCCGTGATTGCTGCGACTGCCTTAGCCTCAATCCAGCGAGTGAAGTAGTCCATAGCTACTATCAAGAACTTAACGCCTCCTGCTACTACGGGAAAAGGTTCGGCTATGTCAATACCCTATTTGTAAAATGTCAATGGGCTTGTGATAGGTGTGAGCTCTTGTTCTGGGTGGCGCGGCACTGGTTTATGTACCTGAAAATTGCTACATTTGAGGATTAAGTTGCGCACATCTTGATGCATGGTCGGCCAGTAATACCCTGTGCGCAAAGCTCACGCCACCACTGACCTAGGGCCGGCGTGCATGCCACACGACCCCTCGTGAATCTCGCTAAACAATTAGCTAGCTTGTCGTGGTCCAAACGCATCGTAGCCATGGCTGCAAGAATGAGCGTTTATATAGGATGCCATCGCGTAATTCAAACTGATGTGTTAGCCGTATTTAAAGTGATGGTCATATAATATACCGTTGCGAAGCTCGTGAAAAATGCTATTCAACGGTGTCGAGAGTTCTTAGTTATTAATGTTTATGTAACGGGAATTAGTCCCGAACACACAAATGAGGAAGGCCTCCTAAACATTTACTCTTTAGTATAAAAGGCCATTCCACCTCATTTGTGTGTGTGTGTTTTCCATTTGTTTGATCTTAGAGAGAGAATGGGTGTTTGTTTCTCTCACTAGGAAAAACACCATCTTTGTTTTCTTTTTCCTTCCTTAATCTAATCTTTCTTTTTTAGTTTAATCTTTGCTTAATCTTCATCTACTTTATCATCTTTATTAGTTCTTCATCATCTCCATACTTGTTCTATTATCTAGTTCGTCATCTTTGCATTTCGATAAATAAAGTTCAAGACTTTACGTGTTTGGTTCATGTGTAAAGGTCTTTCACAAGTGGTATCATTCGCCAAGGGATTCATGGTTAGCGTTTTGGTGGTTTTTGTGGGCTTAAATCTCTTAAAAGTTCCGAATTTTAGTGCCCAAAATCGTCCTTTTTCCGAGTTCCTTCATTCTAGGGAAACTGCCAATAATTTCGCAACTTTTGAATATTGCGAAATTGTGTTATCAACACAATTGCGGAATTGTTTTTTTCAATATTGCGGAATTAGTGGTTTTCCGATTGCGGAATTATAGCTTTGGTGGAATGCAAAATCGAATCACAAAGTTGTGGACTTACACTTTTGAGTGGATTGCGAAATCGAATCACAAAGTTGCGGAATTACACCTTTTAGTGGATTGCAAAATCGAATCACAAAGTTGCAGAATTACAGTTTTTGGTAGATTGTGAGATCGAATCACAAAGTTGCGGATTTATAGCTTTTGGTGGATTGTGAAATCAAATCACAAAGTTGTGGATTTATAGCTTTTGGTGGATTGCGAAATCGAATCATATTGTGGAATTTTGACATTGCGGAATTTTGGCATTGCTGAATTTTAGCCTGTTTTTGCTCGATGTATTGTTAGACTTAGCCAGTATCAAGACTAGTTTCGGACTATCGTTTACACGACGATTAAAAAAAAGTTAAAATTTTTTAGGTCAAGTAAAATTAATTTTTTTTCCTAATAGTTTTTGGCTATTTCTAACTCAATTTCAAAATTTGGCAATACAAAATTTTTTCAGCTTACCGTTTTGTCGGACTGAGGAATTTATTGTCAGACTGAAAAAAAATAAAAATCGGAAGTTTCGGAATTTCTACAACAACACACGCTATCTAGGAATTGAGATCCTGATTTACACATAACTTTTATGATGACGTCTCAACAAGATATTTATGCTGTGGGTATTGAGAATCGTCCACCCATGCTTACCAAGGAGAACTACACTACATGGGCTAGTCGTCTCCTTCGTTATGCAAAATGTAAACCTCTGGGAAAATTGATTGTCAACTCGATTCAAAAGGGTCCGTATGTTAGAAGAACAATTATTGTGCCTGGGGATCCTACGAATGCTAACCAGTGACTGACTCTAGTCATGAGCAAACGGATGAAGAATTAACTGAAGCTGAATCCAAACAACTCGACGCTGATGATCAAGCAATTCAAGTCATTCTTATGGGACTTCCTGAAGATGTTTATGGTGTTGTCGATAGCTGTGAAACCGCACAAGAGATGTGGCTTAGGATTCAGAAAATGATGAAGGGCAGTGAAATTGGTTTACAAGAAAAGGAAACTAAGTTGCTTCGTGAATGGGAGAAATTTACGTCTACTGAAGGGGAAAAATTGAACCTTATTATCATCGATTTTCAACCCTCATGAATCATCTTAGAAGAAACAAACATGAACCTGCACAAATTGCTGCCAACATGAAATTTCTTGATAATCTTCCTTCTGAATGGTCACGATATTTCACTCTTGTCAATCAAGCCAAGGATCTTCATGTCGTGGACTACACTCAAGTATATTACTATTTGAAGATGAATCAAGATGAAGCTAACGAAGTTAGGGCAGAAAGACGTGTCAAGACACAATATCCATTGGCTTTTATGGCAAACTCTCCATCATCTATGTCATATCCCATGGTACCCTACCATCAACCCTCATCAAGTAACTTCATGCCACAACAACAACAACAACAACAACAACTCACTGCTTGTGGATATCAACCTCCTGCTGCTATGAATTACTTACAACAACCCATTGCCTGTTTTGATGACATCACCGATCCTACTCACGCTATTAATACTGGTCTTGCCCTTCATGCAAAGGCATTAAAATTCACCATTAAACCCACCAACAACAATCAGAGAATCTCCTCGAACACTAAAAATAGTTAGATTGCTCAACCTTTCATGAATGCCAATCAAGATTGCCAATTGGTAGTTGTTGGAAACACGGGGACTCAGTTTCAACAATATGGTCAGAATGTCAGGCAGACTGTTGGCAATGCAGGAAATCAGTATGGTCAAAACCGTGGTCAAAATCCGGGTGTTCCGAATACGGGTAATCAGAATGGATTAATAGTTGTGTCAGCGGTGGGTAATCAGATGGGAAACATTGTGGTTGCACGGGCTAAGAATACTGGTACGGGAAATGGAAACAACAATCGTCAGGTTCAGTGCTACAACTGCAGGACATTTGGTCATTATGCTCGAGATTGCACAGCCAAAAGAAGAGGGATGCTGCTTATCTTCAGACTCGGCTTCTCAGAGCATAAAAGGAAGAGGCAAGGATTCCACTTCAAGCTGAGGAATTCGATCTTATGGCTTCTGCTGCAATATGACGAGGAAGAAGAGGTGAATGTCAACTACATTTTTACGGCTAACTAATGTGCTCGTACGGGTATATTAAAAGAATGCAAATACAAATCCCCGACATAAAGCCAAAAACTTGATGGTGGAATCTTTCCACACATTAGGTTTTAAATTTATAAACAAGAATTACCGATATTAATTAGGAACACAAATTTGAGCAAGTATAATCTAGTCATGTTGCAATTAGGTTGGTAAGTCAAGGTCGTCCCATTGGACTTGGTTATACTCAAGTGTAGTTGTTTGTAACAATGGTAAGTATGATTGTCACGATCACACCACCATGAGAATCGTTAAAGGCACACACAAAAGACATACATGTATGGTTAAATGATCACATGGACATATGGACGATTAGTTTGGAAAAACATATTAAAGGTAATCCTTTCGACCTATAGAACCAATAATAAGACACTAGTGCTTTATAAATCAATAATACATAAGTCTCAATCAAGTGGTCACTCATGAGTCTTATGCCTAAACCAATAACAACAAGAATTCTTTCGACCCATGGACTTGGTTATCCATTTGATAAGTTCCATTTACATGAAAGATGATTAGAACAATATATTCAAAAGACTCCTTTCGACCTATAATCTAGATTAAACCGTTACTTGTTATGTTTATTAAGTCTCTTGCACAATCTTCACAAGCACAAGACCAAATCATTTGTCGATTAATAAATTGACATCAACCATGTTGAGAATAATTTAGACATATAGACTAAACAATGATTAACCAAATTGACAAACAAGAACAAGTTCTAATTCAACCAAATATAATGTTATCACCACAATCCAATGACAAGCCCTAATAAAATCCAAACATCCATTTATCACAAGTTATCATATAAACAATACAAGTATCATAACATTCACAATATCACATAAGAATCCCCATGAACATGAACATAAACTTTATTAAATAATAAAGAAGAAGTTACCCAACATTAGAATCCATAGGTACAAAGTATCCAAATGATTCTACCCAAATGAACAACCAATATACAATTCGTCCTACCCATAGCCTTCTTGGACATCAACCTCTTGGTGCGAGAATAGAGCCTTTTGGGGGTGTTTTGGAATGAGGATTGTTGGAGATTGAATTGTTTAGGGTGTATGGTTTTCTTCCCTACTTCTTCCATGTCTTATTACACATTCATGGCTATCAATTCCACCCCTCACCACTTGGGTGAGGGGTGATATCAAAATCACAGAAATATGGGATAGATGATGATTGAAGGAATTATGAGATATGAGATTGTGGGATATGTATAAACACTACCCCATGGGTTTTATTTATACTTGGATTATGCTTGGCCACCAAGTAGTTTTCTTGGAGCCAAAGGTGAGTAATTGTTCCAGGGAATAAAGTAATGAAGAGAAGATGATAGGTACTTGGATGTTATGGAGTGATTAAGTTTGCTTGGAGAAGTGGAAGGTATGTTTAATGTGACTTTTGCTAGACTTGACTAACAACATGCTGGTGGCAAATGATGGTGGATTTGATGGAGGCAAGGACTTGCTTGCTGGTGGCAAATGAATGCTACTTTGATGTTGGTGGAAAATGAAGGTTGGTTTGATGGAGGCAAGCTAAGTGTTGCAGGTGGAAACTTAGCCATTTTCCATACTTTTCCTTCTAGTCCTTCTTCTTTGTTTCTTCCACCTTTCTTTCTTCCAAACTTTCCAAGACTCTTATTCTTTGTATTATTTATCATACGAGAGCTACACTTTCATGTCTCGTTCATTCTTTCACCTCCAATACTCGTCTTTTCTTCATTTATCGTGATGTAACCATTGATGAACCTACAATAGCAAATAAGCTTCATTAAGTATCATATGTTCATAATAATCATACAAATATATGCATAAACACCACGAATACGCTCATAGAAGTATGTTAGATTTGAGTGTTATCAAATCCGCTCACACTTAAGTTTTGCTCGTCCTCGAGCAAGGAAAAGAAAAACTTTGCTTGCCCTCAAGCAAATAAAAGAAAATAAAGTTAGAAACTAAATACCTAAGTTCTAAAAGAAAAGAAAAATTTTAAAATTCTATGAAAAATTGAAAAATCTATGAAAAATTGAAAATCTTTTTGATTTTTATAAGAAATGGCTAAAGGTGCAAACCTCCTCACACTTAAGAGGTTGCTTTTCCTCAAGCAAGTAAAATAAAAATACTTTCCACCAATGGTGCATGAAAATGGTTTAGAAAAATAAGATGAAAATCTACCAAGTACAAACAAGACTAAATCAAATGGCATGAGTACCAAGTGTACACATCTAAAGAGGAATTTTATTGGGTTAAGGCTAAGGATTTGGGTTAATGGGTATGGATAAGACATGGGATATATTATGAGAGGTTTATCAAGAATATGCAAGTTAAAAAGTCTAAGTCTCATGTTGCTAGTCACCGGACATATCATAAGCCGAAAAATGATCATAGCTACGAGCTTTATTCAACACGTCAACACATACATATCACGTCTTAGCATATTGGCTAATCGATATCCAAATATACTTCGTCTTCCTTCATCTTCATAAACATATAGCTCATTAGCTATTTTTGTCATCACTTTTTTTGTTACCCTTTTTTTCGATGACTTATTTTTTTTTCACTTTTCTCATCCTCCTCTTTTTTTCAAAAAAAATTTTCAACATCCAACACATGCTCCCCTCACACTTCGCTTTAGCACACACCACAAAAAATACAAATATAAAGGTGATCAATCTCCATCTTTGTTGGAATGGCACACACACACATAGCGAATTGTGGCAACTAATAATCATCAAAAAGGATCCACCATACCATGTAACTAGCAACCCACCATTTAGACTTCGACAAGGGTTAGGTTAAGGTTCAAGGTTAGATATATTTTTTCTTTTTTATTGGATTTAACAAAAGTGAAAAGAATGGCTCAACAGGTGTTATAAGGGTATCTAGCACTAAAGGAAAGTGCTATAAGAGGGTTAATATGGGAGGTTAGTTAATCGATGTAACTAGGTAAGAAGAAAAATGTAAAAGGATTTTTGGGTATAATTCCTACGGTTCCCTCTTTATCACGCATATACACTTATATCACACAAGTGTGATCTCACTAAAACTTATTTTATTTTTTTATTTTTTAAATTTTTTTTTTTACACCATGTGGATGATTATTGAAATATATCTACATACAAATGTGTGAAAACATTTAGATCCTAAGGGCAAACAAGTATTAAACTTTCCCTCTTTTTTTATAACTTTTTTCTTCATTTTTTTATATTTTTTTTAGCCCCAAAAAATTTAGATACTAAAATTGGTTTCGTTTCCCATTTATTTCCCCTCACACTTAAGTTTTTGATTGGACTCAATATGAAAATAAACTTAAAAGTGTGAAAAGTGAGGAAACTAAACAAATAGTCCAAGAGAAACGAAACTTCCCGGGCTAAGAAATTGCAATTGATCTCCATATGATAAGATGCCAAGTAAGGAAGATCAAGCGATTTCATCTCAAATGTGTATACACATACCAATCATCCATCATAACCAATCCATCATCCATAAGCTTTATTGAACCTACAAAATAAACTAAACTACAAAACACGTTAATTTATTAAGCACACTTTCGTAGGCAACACGATTGTATTTAGCGTATGCAACAAGCCTTTAAACCCCTCGGTATCCCGAGTGGACGAGTTATAGTCTCGTGAGGGTTTCCAGCGTACACACCCACAAAGTTCATACATTAACCACATGAACTTAAACAAACAAACAAGCACACATGCAAACAAAATGCAACACACAAGACAACTAACACAAACAAGAACAAATATTATGCATCTATAAACATCATATATATGACAAATGAAAACAATCTAAACAGTTAAAAACATAACACGACTCAATAAAAACAACAAGAAAAACTAATTTTTTTTATTTTTTTTTTTTTTGGCCTGACAACCTTGCCGGCCGGCATGAGGGTGTTGCCGGCGGCAAGGCCAAACAGAATGACATTTGCCGGCCGGCAAGGTGATGGTGCTGGCGGCATGGTGGAGACAGTGGACCAGTTGCCGGCCGGCAAGGGTGTGGTGCCGGCGGCAACTGCTCCAGTGCATATTTTTTTTTTTTTTTTACAAACTTTCTTATAACTTAAAAACAAAGAATTTTTGTAAAGACACTTTTTTAGAAGGATTAAAACATATGAGATAAAGCTTAATCCAAACACACCCTTAAGAACACAATATGCATGAAAAAGCAAAAATAAGCACAAAATAAAAAGAAAATACTAATAAGCTAGCAAGACTAGTAAAACCACTTAGCACAAAACATTCTAATAACAAAATAAGACACAACACACTTCTCATCTAACACATAACATGAAACAAATGACAAAAAATTAGAATTCTAACTCTTTTTTTTATTTTTCATGTATTTTCCATTTATTTTCAAAACAATATTTTTTATTTTTTATTTTAACAAATATGACTAAAGGTATCAAATACCATTTATTTTGACTAAAGGAGAATTTTTGTAATGATCAAAATTGTTAAAAAATGATAAATCCAAACGTCCCCTTAACTAAGAAAAACACAAAAATGCATACAATGAGAAATGCAACAAGCAAGCACACAAGCAAGCAAGCACACAAAATATAAAAACACTTATACACATGACACATAACAAGACACAAACTCACAAAACACAAACATACACAAAAATTCATGTGGTCAAGTAGTTCTAGTCATAAACTAGAGTGATTCGGGACAACATTTTTGGGTTTTTGAAACAGGCACTTTGGAACATACTTAGCAATCAATCATTGAAACAAGAAATTTGAGAACACAAGAGAGGAAATGCCAACACCAATATTTCATTTTGGCGCCAAGATCATTAAGCAACTTTTTGAGAAATAAGAGATTTTAAGCAAAAGGTCCTCTAACCTTTGTCAAGGGCTAGAGCAATCATTCAAGAGCAACAAACTAAGAACGTAATTTTGAGCAATTCAAAGCCTCAAATTGAGTAATCAACCACCAACCGAATTCCTCCTATGTGAAATTCGTCCCCCTATGTGGGTAAATGGGGTATAACAACTCTTTCAGGTTATGTAGAATTTGGTAACACAAACGATTCAAGAAACAAGGACACAAGCAAGCAAGCAATCAACAAGATAACGATTCCAACTAACAAAGATACAAACAAACAAAATCAAGAGTATGAACTAGCAAGTCCACGGCAGCGGCGCCAAAAACTTGATGGTGACGATGCTGGATTATGAGAATGAAAAAAAGCAAGCAAACAAACAAACTAACAAGCGAGTATAAACTATCAAGTCCCCGGCAACAAAGCCAAAAACTTGATGTGCTCGTACGGGTATATTAAAATAATGCAAATAGAAATCCCCGACATAAAGCCAAAAACTTGATGGTGGCAATCCTTCCACACATTGGGTTTTAAATTTATAAACAAGAATTACCGATATTAATTAGGAACACAAATGCGAGCAAGTATACTCTAGTCATGTTGCAAGTAGGTTGGTAAGTCAAGGTTGTCCCATGGAACTTGGTTATACTCAAGTGTAGTTGTTTGTAACAATGGTAAGTATGATTGTCACGATCACACCACCATGAGAATCATTAAAGGCACACACAAAAGACATACATGTATTGTTAAATGATCACATAGACATATGGATGATAAGTTTGGAAAAACATATTAAAGGTAATCCTTTCGACCTATAGAACCAATAATAAGACACTAGTGCTTTATAAATCAATAATACATAAGTCTCAATCAAGTGGTCACTCATGAGCCTTATGCCTAAACCAATAACAACAAGAATTCTTTCGACCCATAGACTTGGTTATCGATTTGATAAGTTCCATTTACTTGAAAGATGATTAGAACAATATATTCAAAAGACTCCTTTCGACCTATAATCTAGATTAAACCATTACTTGTTATGTTTATTAAGTCTCTTGCACAATCTTCACAAGCACAAGACCAAATCATTTGTCGATTAATGAATTGACATCAACCATGTTGAGAATAATTTCGACATATAGACTCAACAATGATTAACCAAATTGACAAAAAAGAACAAGTTCTAATTCAACCAAATATAATGTTATCACCACAATCCAATGACAAGCACTAATAAAATCCAAACATCCATTTATCACAAGTTATCATATAAATAATAAAAGTATCACAACATTCACAATATCACATAAGAATCCCCATGAACATAAAATTTATTGAATAATAAATAAGAAGTTACCCAACATTAGAATCCATAGGTACAAACTATCCGAATGATTCTACCAAATGAACAACCAATATACAATTCGTCCTACCCATAGCCTTCTTGGACATCAACCTCTTGGTGCGAGAATAGAGCCTTTTGGGGGTATTTGGGAATGAGGATTGTTAGAGATTGAATTGTTTAGGGTGTATGGTTTTCTTCCCTACTTCTTCCACGGCTTATTGCACATTTATGGCTATCAATTCCACCCCTCACCACTTGGGTGAGGGGTGATATCAAAATCACAGAAATATGGGATAGATGATGATTGAAGGAATGATGAGATACGAGATTGTGGGATATGTGTAAACACTACCCCATGGGTTTTATTTATACTTGAATTATGCTTGGCCACCAAGTAGTTTTCTTAGAGCCAAAGGTGAGTAATTGTTCCAGGGAATGAAGTAATGAAGAGAAGATGATAGGTACTTGGATGTTATGGAGTGATTAAGTTTGCTTGGATAAGTGGAAGATATGTTTAATGTGACTTTTCCTAGACTTGACTAACAACATGCTGGTGGCAAATGATGGTGGATTTGATGGAGGCAAGGACTTGCTTGCTGGTGGCAAATGAATGCTACTTTGATGTTTGTGGCAAATGAAGGTTGGTTTGATGGAGGAAAGCTAAGTGTTGCAGGTGGCAACTTAGCCATTTTCCATACTTTTCCTTCTAGTCCTTCTTCTTTGTTTCTTCCACCTTTCTTTCTTACAAACTTTCCAAGACTCTTATTCTTTGTATTATTTATCATACGAGAGCTACACTTTCATGTCTCGTTCATTCTTTCACCTCCAATACTCGTCTTTTCTTTATTTATCGTGATGTAACCATTGATGAACCTACAATAGGAAATAAGCTTCATTAAGTATCATATGTTCATAATAATCATACAAATATATGCATAAACACCACGAATACGCTCATAGAAATATCTTAGATTTGAGTGTTATCAGTAACTTACAGCAAGCATCTACCTCAGGAATGCAAGTTGACAGAGCTCCCGTTTATGATTCAGACGGTCCCTCTGAGGTACATCCACGCTTTGATGATAATGATATATACAGTACGTCTAATCAGGAGGAGGAGTATACTGAGATGCTTGAGCCCTACATTGAGACACATGGGGATCAAACGAATAATAGTAATATTAGTTCGAATGAGCCCAGTGTGGACCTTAGTGTGGATCAAGTTGCCCAGCCTACAAACCTTCCTGATGCGACTCATGCGTAATATAAATCTCTATTTGATAAGCTTGCTAAGGATGTTGACCATGCTACGGTGGTTAATAATAAGTTTAGAGAAACTAATGCCAATTTGACCACTGAGCTTGCGGGATATAAGGAACAGGAGAAAAGTTTTAAAATTCATCAGAAAATTAAAGAACTTGAACAAGCTCATGCAACATCGGTTTATCAAGAAAAATGCACCACTAAGAAATTAAATGCCTTACATTTAAGTAGTGCTAAAAAGATAAGCGAATTAAATGATGAAATCACATCTCTTAATAACAGCTTTCAACTGAAAAATCTATTGTTTCTAATCTAAAAGAAGAAAGGAAAAAGCTGAAACACGATTTCAAAATTCGAGAAGATGGGATTCTTGAGGACTTCTACAAAGCTTAGGATAGGATTAGAGAATTAGACAACCTTTTAGTAAAACGTGGTCAAACTATGCAGACGATAAATATGCTCGTACCAAAAGTGAATGAGATAAATTACACTCAATACAAATTGGCTTTAGGTTATCCTCTTCCTCCTAATCCCGGATACCTTAAGCAAGTTTAGGCCAATAATGAAACTTTATATAATGGTAGTGTGCTCTTGTCTGATGATCATGATCCTCCTAGTGTGCATGATTCTGAGGAAACTACTGATCTTGCAGTAGAGACTCGTTTAAGAATGAAAAATCTTGATAAAGAAGTGATACCCGTTTATTACCCGAAAGTTGATCCTCCAACTGTTTTTGTTCGGTATAAAACGAGTACTGAAATGCTTTTGCTCCCAAGTGATGAATTCTCCGATGAACCTCCTAAACCGAGTATCACACGCCGATTTCTAAACGAGCTTAAAGAGAACTTTGTCATCCTTAAACGTGTTTTAATTCCAAAATCACTGGAGGAAATTTTAGATCACCTGTTCAGATTGAGGTTCAGAAAATTCTTCAAAACGATATTAATCCAATTATTAATCAAGTTGATGCTCGGTTAGGCAATTTGGAAAACGCTTTTCTAAAAGAATTTGCCAACTTTGTTGAAGACTTTAAATCTTTGGCGAAGGAAGCTGATGAATCTCTTGATAAAATCAAAGTTTTGGAAAACGATCTTGAACGCCTCTCTAAAGCAAGTGATTGTATTGATAGTAACCCTGTTGAGTTAGGTACCTATGTGTTGCATAATGAAAACCTCCAAACTGAGCTTGATCTAATGAAAGAGAAAATGGAATCTTATGTCATTAAAAAGGATAAAGAATTCACCCATCTTTGGAATAAATTTGTCAAAAAATGTGATGAATGCAAATATGACAATATTTCGTACGAAAAAGCGTACAATGAAATGCAACAAAAAAATCGTACATTTGACAGCTCAGTTGGGAGCTGCTCAGGAAAAAAATATGGCTTCTTCTGGGTTAGAGTAGACTAGTGATGGGAATGTTTAGAAGCTTAAGGCTAAGATTGCAGATTTAGAATCTGTTGTTGTTTCATATAAGCGGGCTGTTGAAGAAAGTAAGTCTGTCTATCAGAAACTCATCGATAAAATCTGTGAGAACTGTAAGTTAAAGGACTTGTTAAAAGATAAGACTTCTGTGACTAACTCGATTGTGGACACGATGATCCAGAAACCAGTAACCTCAGGACCTACTCGTATTGTTGTAACACCTTTTCCCAAGGTTGTTGGAACGAAAGCTCCTGTGATTGCCCCCGGAATGTTTCGTGTTAGTCCCCCCCCCCCCCCTCAACCTAGGGTCGATACCTCTGTGCCTAGCAAACAACGTAAAGCAAGCGTTAGGAAAAACCTGACTACTATCTCTCAACCACAAGTCATTGATTTAAAAAGTGATAATTCTAATAGACGTGTGTCTTCTTCTACAGGAATAAACAACTACACTAAGAGCAGAAGACCACAGCCTAAGAGCAATAGAAGGAATGATAGGGTCCCTTTTGCCTCTAGAAGTAGTCGCCCCAAGATCAATAATGTGGATGTAGAAGAACACGCTAGGAATTTACCGCTTTTTAATCATAATCAGAATCTTAATTCATTTTAATGTAATGACTTTAAGCTTGCTATTCGGAATGAAAAATCGGAAGTTATTTGTGCTAAATGTAATAATTGTTTCTTTACTTTTAGTCATGATGCTTGTGGTTTGACTATGAATGGGTTAAATTATGGTGGTTACACTCGAATTGACAAGCAATCAATCAGTGAAAGACATAGCACTACTAAGGCTAAGGTGTATGTTCCTAAAAGTACGCACGTAGGAACCACAGCAAGTCTTGCTAAGCCTAGTAGCCCTAGAATCACTTCTAAATGGTTGCCTACTGGTAGAAATTTTGACTGTAGTGGCAAAATTATCGACACTAGTAGATCTCATACTGACAATGAAATGTCGGTATGTGATAAGGCTTAATTATCATCTAACCCTACCGGAACCTATTTCATCGGTTGCCAAAAATTTTTCTTCTCTTATCATTGGCAGGCTGTTTAAATTTGTCTCTGGTGCGTGGACTCGGGCTGTTCCAAACATATGACTGGGAATCGAAGCCTTCTCAAGAACTTTGTTTGGCGATTCATGGGAACTGTCCGATTTGGAAATGATCATGTTGCTGCAATTCTAGGCTATGGTGATCTTCATTGGGGAAATATAATCATCACCAGAGTCTCTTTTGTTGATGGCTTGGGACATAATTTATTCTCGGTTGGACAATTTTGTGATTCCGACTTGGAGGTTGCTTTAAGAAGTCATACATGTTTTGTAAGAGATCTTGAAGGAATTGATTTGTTGACAGGAAATCGTACCACCAACCTTTACACCATTGATCTTTTCAAATGTCTGTTGCTTCTCCGATTTGTCTTATGGCCCGAGCCACATCAACAAAGTCATGGTTATGACATCAAAGGTTATCTCACCTCAATTTCGATGCCATTACCCAACTTGCGAAAGATGATCTCGTTACCGGTCTTCCAAAGTTCAAATATACAAAAGACCATCTTTGTCCTTCATGTGAGCAAGGTAAAAGTAAGAAGAAACCTCACAAACCCAAACCTGTTCCCAACTCAACGAATAGGTTGCATCTCCTACATATGGATTTGTGTGGCCCAATGAGAATCAAAAGCATTAATGGAAAGCGGTATGTCCTAGTAATTGTGAATTATTATTCTCGTTACACATGGGTTCATTTTCTTGCATCCAAAGATGAAGCCCCTGATGTAATTATTAACTTCTTGAAGAAAACATCAGTACTACTGCAAGCCCCTGTCATTATTGTGAGAACGGATAATGGCACAGAATTCACCAGTCATAAATTGAAATCTTATTTTGACGAAGTTGGGATTTCTCATCAAACTTTGGATGTAAGAACTCCAGATCAAAATGGAGTTGTGAACGATGCTTCTCTCCTCCAGTGCACCGTTATTTCTTTGGGCTGACGCTATAGCAACTGCATGTTATACTCAAAACCTCTCTATTATTCACACCCGTTTCAATAAAACACCTTATGAGATCATTAATGGAAGAAAAACAGATATTTCATTTTTACATGTCTTCGGTGCATTATGTTATCCGAAGAATGATCGTGAAGATATCGGTAAACTTGAACCTAAAGGTGATATTGGCTTTTCATTGGTTATTCTTCGAGTGCTTGTGCTTACAGGGTTTATAATCGAAGGACAAGAAAGGTAATGGAGACTATGAATGTTACCTTTGATGAACTCTCGGGTATGGCCTCTCAGCATATAAATTCACATCCCGAGCTTCAAGGTCAGACTTCTGGACACGTAAGTTCAGGACTCGCGCTTCAATTTGCACCGTCAGCAATCTTATCGTTACAACCTTTGAAACGTGACTTGGAAGTTTTATTTAGGCTAATTTATGATGAATACATGGAGGGTCCTTCGTCACTTGGTGTTCCTCAAAATGCCCCGACTTCACCTGCTACGGTAGTTCCAGAACCACCAACTACATCTACACAAACAGCATACGTTTTTGCACCATCTACATCAACCTCAACAATATTGACTCCAAACATTCCAACCACTTCTCCGACTGCTGACGCAACTCAACAACATTCTCAGCAAATTCCTACTCATGTTCATCTTCAGAATGAAATAGTTGCTGAAAATGCAAACAATGCGATGCTCAACGAACACGAGTTTGTTAAACCATTTGCGACTTCCACAAGTACTACTCAGCCTTCAACACCATATGTGGATCCGTCGAGCTCGCATCAATTTTCTCATACACTTCCACATCAACAAAAATGGACTAAGAATCATCCTTTGTATCAAGTGATTGGCAATCTCTCACGACCAGTCTCAACACGAAATCAGCTGCGTACCGACGGTGATATGTGTATCTATGCACTATCAGTTAGCACAATGAAACCAACAAGTGTGAAAGAAGCAATGACCGATGCATCATGGATTGAGTCTATGCAAGAGGAACTCAATCAGTTCATTCGGCTTGATGTATGGGAGTTAGTACCTCGACCGGACAATATCAATCCCCTTACTCTGAAATGGTTATTTAAAAACAAGATGGATGAGGAGCAAACGGTCATTAGGAACAAGACTCGGTTAGTCATGAGAGGTTATAAACAACAGGAGGTAATTAATTTCGCAAAATCCTTCGCCCCGGTTGCTCGAATGGAAGCTATTAGGATTTTCTTGGCATACGCTGCACACAAATCATTCACTGTATATCAAATGGACGTGAAGACGGCTTTCTTGCATGGGCCGTTAAAATAAGATGTGTATGTATGTCAACCTGAAGGTTTCATCAATACCGAACATCCAAGCTATGTCTACAAGTTGAAAAAGGTAATTTATGGTTTGAAACAAGCACCGAGGGCATGGTATGACGAATTATCATCATTTCTTCTACAAAATCACTTCAGCAAAGGAACCATTGATCCAACGTTGTTTATCAAGCACTACGGAAACGACATCTTGGTGGCTCAGGTCTACGTAGATGATATAATATTTGGTTCTACTAACCCAAAATATTTCATATTATTTGCCGACCTTATGAAAAGTCGATTCGAAATTTCCATGATGGGGGAAATGATGTTTTTTCTTGGTCTCCAAGTTCACCAATCCCCCCGTGGTATTTTCATAAATCAGTCCAAGTATGTGCTTGAGATTCTAACGAAATTTGGCATGGAAAACTGTGATCCTATTGGTACTCCAATGGACACTAAACACAAGCTTGATTTGGATAAGAAAGGGACATTTGTAGATGCTACAAAATATCGAAGCATGATCGGGTCCCTTATGTACTTAATCTCAAGCAGACCGGACATTGTGCATGCTACTTGCTTATGTGCTCGGTACCAGGTGTTGATGCAAAAGTTGGTTGATCCTTGTTAGACCCGAATTAGGCTTAATTCGGGTTGGCTGGGTACCAGTTCCTGCACCAAGTGAATCTTCTGGTTGGGATCCTGCACACTAAACAACACGCGTTAGGCTTACCGTGGGAAGGTTTCCCACGATTAGACTCCGGCGTGAGAGTAAGTAATTGATTTAGAGTTATATGTGAGTTTAGAGAGAATTGTGATACCTTTGTGGAACCCTTGGGGGTTCCTTTTATAGGCAGTGAAACCCTAGTGGGCTTTCACTGATCCTTCGGCCCCAAGGAAAAGATAAACACCAGAATTAGAATGATTGTAATCTTCTAATTCTGGTAGTGAATATCCTCTCTTATTGGGGTAAAGATATCCCTAGACAGGATATTATTCTGTCTAACCCTATGTCGGCCGTATCGGCCGTACCGGGCCGTGGGCCGCACACGTGTGCGCGGTTACTGTTCACTCAGGCCCATAAACCTGACTGACATTATCCCACCCATACGTAATGGGCCGGATACGGGTAGTACCCTCGGGCCGGGTTAATGACCCGGCTGGGGACTATACGTCATCATGTCCCCCCAGTCTAGTTGTTACAACCGTAGGTGGAACCTCTAGACTACAAAGATGCTCCCGGACGTACCAAGGAATTCATAACAAAGGACAATGATGCTCGATACATAGTAGCCGAGACAAATTAAATATATCATTAAATGCCAAGTCTTACGTTAAAGCCGCATAACCCGACATGAACAACTGTTCATCTGACTTGTTTGACTGACAAAAGTGCAGACAATCAGAACATTGAGCAGTGCAAACGTGTGGGTCAGATATGACCCGTAGGTCCCACCTGACGTTTCATTTGCCAGTTGCCCTCTAGCCACACGATTAAGAATAGTGGCCAACACGTGTCACTCATCCAACAGACTGTGACCCTCAAGGTAACCCTATAAATAAGCCACCCCTACGGCTGTGTGAAACACACAGTTCACAACCTCCATTTCTGCCATTAAAGCTTTCCTTTTATCTTGAACCAAGCGCGCACGGATCCCTTCACACGCAGGTTAGAATACCACGTCCTTACACTCTTTTTTAGTAATGGCCAATAGAAACAGCCCTTCCATCGGATCCGTGCTAAATGTCATGTCCCAAGACCAGCTAAACCATTTTTGTACAAATTACTTCATCCCTTCCAACCTACACCCCTCACTTCCTGGCGTCGGGGACCTCATAACTGAGGCTCCAGCGGGTAAGATAGGCCTCTATACTCGCCTGTTTGATGCGGCGAATTACCGTATTCCTTTCACCCACTTTCTCGTAGATTTGTTAGGATATTACAATGTACACATTAGTCAGCTCCACTGCATAGGTGCCTGTAAAATTAGCCAATTCGAAATCCTTTGCCGTGCTAGGAGAATCCCCCCAACCGTAGAGTTATTTAGGTTGTTTTACACCCCAAACTTAGTGAACGGTTGGGTATCTTTCAAAAAACGAGCCTCCAACAGCCCACAATCACACAACAAACCGATGGATTCACTGAAAAACTGGTATGACCATTATTTTTTCATTGACGAAGTTGTATGGCCGGGTGATTTCATCATTAGGACCAGACTACCGCACGACCCTAAGCCGCACGCCAGTACATACAATCCCCTTCACTCGCAAGAGTTAGATCTCAATAGGACTGGATTCCACAGAAACCTACCGGAATCATTCTTATGCTTGCTAGGAATTAGCCGCAATTACTTTGGTCCCTCCAATAGGTATCCTGTGTTTTGGAGAAGGCAGGGTGAAGGTAGGCCCACCATCCGTACGTCCATAAAAATGTATATGTGTTTGTATAACAACTAACATCTTTTGTGTTGTGCTGGACAGAAATGAACTTCTTTGGACTGTTACGCCAGGGCGATCCAAAGCTTGTGCCGGAAGGTCTCCGCCCTCTCTGTGAAAATGAACAGCCCCTCCTGGAGCACACCCGACCAGTGACGGTTGCCTTGGAAGCCGTGCCTGATCCCCATTCTGATGAAGAACATGGAGACCATGGTGATGGTAATGACCAGATGAACCAAGGGGGAGCCGGGCCTTCCTCACCTCATAGAGAACAACAAGGAGACAATATCGAAACCGACTCCACCATTCGCCGACTAATGGGCGATGATGATGATGATGAAGTGCAACAGCATGTTAACTTGGACGAAGATGAGGAGGCCGAAGAGGAGATTGCTGAAATCACAGCACAGCCCCTCACTAGGCGAACCCGGAAGAGGGGGAACCGTGCAGGCGAGACTGCATCGGCCGAGATTGGTGAACACAATGCTCCCCGCAAGAAGCTTCGAGAGGACCACCCTATGTATCAATCCGTTGGGAGTGCCACCCAGGGTTCCGAGGCTAACCGGGTCACTCATGTCGATCCCGTCACCCAAATTGCCCCAATTGCTTCCGAAGGAGCAAGAAGCAATATGTAAGAAATCATCCAAACATGCAAGAATATCTTCTCTTTTTTTTTTTTTTTTTTTTAGCCATACTTAAGATATTCCATGATACTTATGTCGCAGGGACAACCAAGCTGAGGCCGCACCTCCTTCTGACACCCAAGTGAATAAGGAGAAAGGTAAAGATGTCGAAGAAAATCCTGCGATCCCCATAAAGTCCGGCCCTGTTTTTGAAGATGGTTCACCCCTGCTTTCCCAAGACTTCCCCACATCCGGTGTTCCCCAACCTTTTAACCCTATATGGACCATTACCACAGCGTCGCGATTGAGGAGTGCTGAGGAGTGTCGTGAGTACCTTAACAACTGCATACCACCAAGCTTGGTGCAAGAGGTAAACTCACTAAATCATGCGGATTTGGCTGATGAGTATAATGGGACGCTTGTTCATCAAATGGCGATGGGAACCGCGATGAGAGTCAGGTTTGAAGCTGCCCTTGGGCACGTCGAATCCCTCAAGAGAAAAGTTGGACGGAGGGAAAAAATGATTGAAGATAATGAAGCCCTGATTGCTGACCTCCAATCCAAACTGGCGAACGCTGAGGCAACAATCAAGACACAATCGGCCCGTGCGAGTGAACACGATCAGCAAGTAATCCACCTTGAGTCTCAATTAGATGCCGCAAACACCAAGGTACATGTCCGTGCCGTACCACCCATATATATCATCAATGAATGTACTAACACGTCTTTCATTATAGGTAACCACGGCCGAAGCCTCTGTCCATTCTTACGCCAGCCAAGTAGATGATCTGAACCAGAAGCTGAAGGATGCGCATTTGGCCGTCCAAAACATGGAAAAAATGCAGACAGAACTTGCTGAGGAAAGGGCCATCACCCAAGAGCTGAAAGAGGCAATTGCCCAAAAAGAATTGGTGATGGATGCCCTGACCGCTGAGCGTCACAATGTACTGTGCCCTCAACTGCTAACAGCCATTGCGGGCCGTAGGTGGATGGTTGGGCATGGAGCACGCCTGGCCGTGACGAAGGTGCTAGAGGCCCCATCCTTTGTACAACAATTTGCCAATCTTGTATCTGATGGCATCGACCATGGCTGGCACGAAGGAATGGTTGAGGCTGCTGAACTGATTACCAAAGGTGGGGACATCGCCCATCACACCTTTTTTAAGCCCGAAGCCGCCAGCAAGATGACTGCCTCCATGGCCGCGATGCAAGATCTGCATTACCCATTCCTGGATGAGCTAGAGGCCACCAAAGATGCCCCGAACACTAAAATCATGGAGAAGCTCAATCCTAGCATGCCTTTCACTGCTAACTTTCCTCTAACCCTTCCTGTATATGAAGACGTAACCAGGGTCGTACTGGACGAGGAACCCTTAGACGTGGTGTTGGAAAGGACCGCAGCCCAAGCCCAGAAGCGGGGAGAGCGTGATGAATGGTTGCCGCGTCTGGTGGAAGAACAAGCAGAGATGGGTAAGTTTCTCCCCTCAATTTAGGATGCTTCTGTGTCCACAATCAAACACTTGTTATGTAATCTCTGAATATGTATTGATTCGTCCGTGTATGTACACGGCTAACAATTTTATGTTTTGTATATAAGTCCGTGGGTAACCACGGCGATTTTGATTTGTTTTTGGAAACCTGTGTATTTGTGCTTGTGTTCGAAACATTGTAGTTTAATACTGCGTGATATACCACGTCTTACTCACAAAGAAAATACATTCAAGTCTACAATATACTAGACGTGCGACGTGCGTCTTTATTATGCGGAGCACGGTATGGCTATAGCATATGAAACTTACCCCAACGTCTCGTGAGTAAGGTGTCTAGTAGGGATACGTGATCCGTGCGGCTGGGGTTGCATCCCTCTTACGCGGCAAGTTGAATTAGTAGGTTCACTTAATCCTCTTACCCCTCCTGGAGGCGTATGGTACATGTACGGTATTTCGAGAGAATGCATATGAAAGAAACCTGGCATAATATAACACAATTAAAATTCATACGGCTAACAAAGAATCTAACAAAGAAGACAATAATTTGCACGAAACAGGCCGTGGAGCTAGCTAGGCACCACGGCATTTTATTAGAACATTTACATTTTTTGTTTGAACAATGATGACAAGTCCTAAAAAAGTCCATAAAGGAAACTTAAACAAACATAAGAAAAACAAATAAGACAAATAACCCGCATGGTTCTTTATTAAGACCACCTATAGCAAAGTATCCATGCGGGAGCCGTAGCTTTCAAAGATAGCACCTTTTTAGATTGGCGATGTTCCATGTGCGCTCTAGGTCGCGGCCATCCATATCGCGTAGCTTGTACGCGCCTCGTCCCAAGGCTTCAGTGACTTCATACGGTCCTTCCCATTTAGGGCCCAGTTTTCCTGTATTTTCCACGCGACTTGCTTCGTTAGCACGATAGACATAGTCTCCCGGTCGAAAAGAAACACCTTTGACCTTGGCATCGTAATAAGCCTTCATCTTAGCCTTGGACTTAGCTTCATTGATGGCTGCTAATTCCCTTTTTTCCTCCAACAGATCTAGATTGATTCGCAGCTGTTCATCATTTGTGACGGCATTAACCTCCGCCGTGCGGATGGTAGGCATCCCTATTTCTGCTGGTATAACGGCTTCAGTGCCGTAAGCCAATGCAAACGGAGTATCTCCGTTGGCTGTTTTTATCATGGTTCTATGTGCCCATAGCACGTGCGACAATTCATCGACCCATTTGCCCTGTCGTTCATCCAGCCGCGCCTTGATCCCATTCCCCAAGCTCCTATTTGCTCGTTCGACAAGGCCGTTCGTTTGTGGATGCTTGACAGACGCGAAGCGCCGCTTGATGTTCAATGACGCACACCAGTCTTTGAATGGGTTATCCGTGAACTGTTTGCCGTTGTCTGATATAATTTCTCCAGGTAGACCGAAACGGCATACAATGTGTTCCCACACAAACTTCTTGACCTGCTTACCCGTGATAGATTTTACTGCCTTGGCTTCTATCCATCGTGTAAAGTAATCCATTGCAACAATCAAGAATTTAACCCCTCCCGCAGCTACAGGAAATGGTCCTGCGATGTCAATTCCCCACTTGTAGAATGGCCATGGGGACGTGATAGGTGTAAGCTCCTGCTGTGGGTGCCGCGGTACTGGCCTATGCACTTGGCAATCATTGCATCTGCGAATCATGTCGCGCGCGTCTCTGTGCATAGTGGGCCAATAGTATCCTGTTCGTAAGGCTCGAGCTACCACGGATCGTGGACCTGCATGCATGCCGCACAATCCTTCGTGTATGTCACTAATCACATAGGCCGCCTGGCGTGGTCCAACACACCGCAGCCACGGCTGCAAGAAAGAGCGCTTATAAAGGATGCCTTCCCGGAGTTCGAAATATTGTGACTTCCTTTTAACGCGCCTTGCTGCTTTTTCCTCGTCTGGGAGTGTTCCACTAGCCAGATAATTGATGATTGGGGTCATCCACGTAGGTCCCTCTTCTTCAACTATAGCAGTCACTTCCCCTTCCGTAATAGACTTTTCTTTGAGTATTTCCACCAAAACCTGTTTAGACAAGTGAGCGAAGCTTGTGGACGCGATTTTACTGAGGGCGTCCGCTTTCTTGTTCTCGCCCCTTGGTACCTGCTTGATGGAAAACTTACTGAAAGTTGCGATTAACGTCTTGACTTTTTCCAAATACCTGACCATGTTGTCCTCCTTAGCCACATACCCACCTAGAATATGGTTCGCGACAAGCCGTGAGTCCACGTAGGCCTCAAGGTTGCGAACTCCCATTCTAGCGGCGATTTTTAAACCCGCAATTAATGCTTCATATTCCGCTTCGTTGTTGGTGGCCGTGAACTCAAAACGGAGGGCGTACGTGAATTCCATACCTTCTGGATTTGTAAGGATGAGGCCTGCCCCGGATCCGTCTGTGCATGAGGATCCGTCCGTGAATAGCACCCAAGGTTCCGATAGGGCCTCCTCTTGCTTAATGATTGGTTCTTCCTCATCCGGCTTCTCGATCAGGAAATCCGCCAAGATCTGGCCTTTAACAGCCGTCCTTGGTCTGTAAGATATATTATGCCCCCCCAGTAGGATGCTCCACTTTTCTAGTCTCCCTGCCACGTCTGGTCTAGATATAACCTGCTTGATTGGCTGATCCGTAATCACGACAATCGGGTGCGCCTGAAAGTACCGGCGCAGCCTCTTTGTAGCAAATACTAGTGCTAGTACCAATTTTTCCATGGGGGAATAGTTCAGCTCCGCTCCTTGTAATGTTCTACTTATAAAGTAGACCGGGGTCTGTATTGTGTCTCTATCCGTCATCAGTACCGCGCTTATTGCGCCATGGGTAGCCGAGAGATACATAACAAGCTCCTCCTTTGGGCGGGGAGCTACCAACATGGGGAGAGATGCGAGATGCTGCTTGAGTTGGCCAAAGGATTCCTCAGCTTCCTTCGTCCAACGGAAGTCTCCCTTTCTAATACACTTCTTCAGTGTCTTAAATAAGGGCAGTGACTTCTCTGCGGATTTGGATAGAAATCTATTTAGTCCGGCTAACTTCCCATTCAGGGATTGCACCTCCTTCCGTGTCTGTGGGGACGGTAGCCGTATCACTGCGTCCGTCTTCTCTGGACAAGGTTTGATGCCGTTTGGGTCAATCAAATATCCCAAGAACATTCCTTCTGTTGCACCAAACGTACATTTCTTTGGATTTAACTTCATATTAATCCTTCTCAGCGTGTCGAATGTCTCCTGGACATCCCGGAGGAGTGCCTCCTCCGTGTGGCTTTTTATCACCAAGTCATCAACATATACCTCCAAGTTGCGTCCTATTTGTGATTCGAAAGCTTTATCCACCAACCGCTGATACGTAGCGCCGGCGTTCTTTAATCCAAACGGCATTTTCGTATAGCAATATACGCCCTGGCTTGTGTGGAACGCAGTTTTTTCTTCATCCTCCTCCGCCATCTGGATTTGGTGATACCCTTTATATGCATCCAAGAAGCATTTGAAAGGATATCCACACAAAGATTCTACTTTCCAGTCAATTTCTGGAAGCGGGTAACAGTCTTGTGGGCAGGCCTTGTTCAGGTCCGTGAAATCCACGCACATGCGCCAACTTCCGTCATGTTTCTTGACCATGACTGGATTGGATAACCACTCGTGGTAGTATACCTCGCGCATAATGCCTGCATCCACCAGTTTCCGCACTTCCTCCAATATAACTTGGCTTCTTTCGGGCGCCTGGCCGCGCTTCTTTTGCTTGATGGGTTGGTACCCTTGGCGGATCTGGAGCTTATGCTCTGCTATCGTACGTGGCACACCCGTCATATGTTTTGGCTCCCATGCGAATATGTCCAGATTTGCACTTAAAAGTGCACACATGGCCCTTTTGCCGCTATCTGAGAGTGCCCCTCCTATGGATACCTCCTGTTCCGGGTAGTCAGGGTGAATGGCCACCTTCCAATTGGGTGGTGGTGCTCCATCCTTGGGTGGTACAGGTGGTGCCGGTGTTGTCACGGTGTGACACTCGGATGTCGGCACGACTGTATTATAAATAGTAACGATTCCCCCATCAACTGGGAACTTAATCATTCCGTGTGCCGTAGAGGGTACTGCTCGGATAGCCAAAATGCCTGGTCGGCCTATGATTCCATTATAAGGGGAATGTGAACGTATCACCATGAAGTTCATCCACGTTGTAGTGGAATGTTCCTCATTCCCAATGGTGACAAGCAGACGCAACTGCCCTATTGGCCAGATAGTATCTCCACTAAAGCCAGTAAGCGGCGACGTGGCCGGTACTAATTGGCTTCTTATTTCTGGGCATAACTGCACAAAGCAGTGTTCATATAATACTTCTGCTGACGATCCTCCATCCACATACATGCGGCGGACATTGTGCGTTCCAATGCTTATCTCAATAGTGAGAGGCGCATCAACCACGTCACTTGCTGTGATGAGAGGGAATGAGATTTCCTTGCCGCGGGAAAATTTTTGGCCAATTTTCTGTCTCGTGCGGCGCTGTCTGGATTGGATCATGTATATGGTAGAAGGCTTGTCCTTTTGGGGGTCCTTCTTATCATACTTCTTGTTGTTGTCCTTTCCGTCTTTCCAATCCTTAACCAGGTGCTTAAGCTTGCCTGATTTGATTAGCGACTCAATATGCTTCTTCAGCTGGATACACTCCTCCGTGCCGTGTCCTTTGTCATTATGGAATTCGCAGAAGCGACTTCCCTGCCGACGTTCCGGGGGTGTGGTCATTGGGGGAGGCCTTGGAAAATTCGCCCCTTCAGTCAACAAGATCTCCCGGTAGGACATCTTTAGGGGGGTGAACTTGTCGTCTGACTGTCCGCCTTTGCTCTGGCTCTTATAGTCCGAGCCCTTGTTATTGTTCTGGTTGCCTTGACCACCCGACTGTCTCCGGGACTGGTCATTTGAGCGGTACCCATTTCCTCGGGATGGGTAGGCTGCGGCCACCGCTGTCTCTCCCTCTATGAAATTCCTCACTCTCTCCATGAGGTCATCATATCTTTCTGGACGCTTGTCGTTGAGACGCCTGATCAGTTCTCTGTCTGTTATGGCGTGCATGTAGTCCGAGATTTTCAGGAGCTCTGGCATGGTTCTCGTGCGTGTGCACTCATCATTGAAGCGCTCAGTGAAGGCTTCTGTGGACTCCCCCGGCCGTTGCTTAACGGTTGCCAATGAAACCGGATCCCTATTATACTTCTTCCTCTGAGTATAATTGTTTTCGAACGCAGTGCGTAGTTCCGTGAAACTATCAATGCTCCGTGGGGGGAGTGCCTCGAACCAGTCACGAGCGTTACCAATTAAGGTCGAATTGAACATTTGGCACCATATGGGCATGGGCCATCGCTCAATTTTAGCCTGAGTATCAAATATTTTGAGGTGATCGACAGGATCACCGGACCCATCATACGTCTTGATACATGCCGGCATGCGACGTTTGGTGTCCTCAGAGTAGTTCCGTATGCGAAGGGTAAACGGATCTTCCCTAGGATCAGCCCATGGCCGTGTGAGCCTAGGGTCATCCCATGGTTCACACCACGGACGCGAGAGGTCCTCTGCTTCCATATCCCTATAGTAGGGGCCACCATAATACTCATCATTGCTTGGTGGTGGTGGCGTGCGCCTTGGCCGGCGGCGTTTGGGCGGATGGTCATCTGAGTCCTCCCCAGACGGATCTGGGGACGGCGGTGGTGCCCCGCCTTTTGAGTAGGGACCACTTTTTTGAGACGAGCCAGGAGCCTTCCTTCCTGTGTTCATCCTATCCCACACACTTGGGCGGCGTGTGGTTCTGGTCAGCTCTCGGTCTGGCCGCTCGGGTGAGCCATCCGACCTTTCCCCATCTTGAGGTTGCGTTAATTCTTGCATGATGCGATCCCCTATGCGTTCAAACACATTCCGGGGTTGAGGGTCTTCCTCAAAGGTTCCCTGCTCCCGAGGCTGAGTCCTCCTTTTTCTCCGATTTCGGGAAGGAGTGGATGGTCCACTGTCGCCAAAGTTGAGTCGGGCTTGGAGGTTCCTCCCCAGGCTCAATCTTGATGCGATCCCTGGGACGATCCTTTCAAAATTCTGAGTGAGAACTCGAGTGAGCTCGTCCTCGCTGAGTGGTTGAGCTTCCACTTCTTCCTCCATTAAGGGTCTACGTGGCTCCTTGTTAGGAGGGGCTGGCGCACTTCCCGGATCAGGGTTGTCCAGGGTTGAAGTGGGCGGGGGTGTCACCGAGATCGTGCTCGTCACCCCTGCGGACTGAAGACCGCTACGGTTACCTGGACCGCCTGCGAGGCAGCTAGGTGATTGGTTGGGAATAAGAATCCCTTCCCCTGAGGGCTTCCGATTCCCAGGATTCGCGTTCCTGGGGTTAACTGGCGGATGCCCCTTCGTCATTGAAACAATCGAGATGAGGTTTTGTTCTAGCTTAGTGTTAAGGTCCCACGGATGGCGCCAACTTGTTGATGCAAAAGTTGGTTGATCCTTGTTAGACCCGAATTAGGCTTAATTCGGGTTGGCTGGGTACCAGTTCCTGCACCAAGTGAATCTTCTGGTTGGGATCCTGCACACTAAACAACACGCGTTAGGCTTACCGTGGGAAGGTTTCCCACGATTAGACTCCGGCGTGAGAGTAAGTAATTGATTTAGAGTTATATGTGAGTTTAGAGAGAATTGTGATACCTTTGTGGAACCCTTGGGGGTTCCTTTTATAGGCAGTGAAACCCTAGTGGGCTTTCACTGATCCTTCGGCCCCAAGGAAAAGATAAACACCAGAATTAGAATGATTGTAATCTTCTAATTCTGGTAGTGAATATCCTCTCTTATTGGGGTAAAGATATCCCTAGACAGGATATTATTCTGTCTAACCCTATGTCGGCCGTATCGGCCGTACCGGGCCGTGGGCCGCACACGTGTGCGCGGTTACTGTTCACTCAGGCCCATAAACCTGACTGACATTATCCCACCCATACGTAATGGGCCGGATACGGGTAGTACCCTCGGGTCGGGTTAATGACCCGGCTGGGGACTATACGTCATCACCAGGCGAAGCCAACCGAGAAGCACCTCAAGGAGGTTAAAAGGATCTTTCGTTATCTCCGGGGAACCATTAACATGGGTCTCTGGTATATGAAGGATTCTGGTTTTAATCTCACTGGTTTTTTAGATGCCGACAATGCAGGGTGTCATGATACATTCAAGAGCACTTCCGGTGGAGCACAATTCTTAGGCGAGAAGCTAGTGAGCTGGTCATCAAGAAAAAAAGGTTGTACGGCGTTGTCCACCGCGGAAGCAGAGTATGTGTCTCTATCCGTGTGTAGTGCTCAAGTCCTTTGGATGAGAACATAACTCACATATTATGGATTTCACTTTAACAAAGTTCCTATTTATTGTGATTCACAATCAGCCATAGCCATATCCTGCAACCCGGTCCAACACTCCAAGACCAAGCACATAGCTGTCCAATTCCATTTCATAAAGGAGCATGTGGAAAGAGGAACGATCGAACTATAATTTGTCAAGACGGACTACCAACTAGCCGACATCTTCACCAAAGCTCTTTCTCAAGAAAGATTTGAATTCTTGGTTCGTCGACTTGGTATGCGTAGTTTCACTCCAGATGAACTTGAACGTCTTGCACATTCGCAGTAACCTTGTATATATCTATCAGAAAATCAAAATACAAAAATATAAAACCTATAAAAATAAAATAAAAAATGAGAAAATATTTCAAAAATACCAAAAATATTCTTCTTCGACATGTCTCTCAGCATCGATAATATAGACGTACTTAAAAATGTTGTTTAATAACGACACGGGTACGTACATAAAGTTCGAATGAGAGTTCAAATGTTTTCAAAACATGTCTTTTCTATTCTCTTCTCATAATGGCTTATAGTCACATGTCAGACTATAACTAGGTATCCAAAGAAAGGAAAGTCTTTGACTTCTCCTCAACAACGGGAAATTAATTTTTCTCGGTCATGGGCTTATACTAAAACATTCAAAGTTTTAAGCTCATTAACTCAAGGAAAATGTTCATTTATGTACATTTTTCCTCAACAATGGGAAATTCAGTTTTCTCAGTTTTGAGCACAATTCTTCAAGGTATTTCAAAAACTGTATGCTCATATACTCCCCTATATTAATTAGAAATTCTTTTCGAGGGGGAGTATAAAGATTTCATGAAAATTATTCTGTCCATGTTTCATCACTAGTTTCACAAAAATTTCACTCATGCAATTTTTGAGGGGGAGAATAGTGATAAAATGTTTCATCTTGGATAAGATCTTTGATTTAAGTTCTTTCTCTTCCTATTATGTGTAAAAATCTTTCCTTTATGATGCACATATGTAGGGGGAGCGTTTTTTGTGATATATAAAGTTTCACTGGTTACGATATCTATACCTTCAACACAATTATTCACGATGATATTGGTGTCAAAAGGTGGTTAGGTATTCGTCCTATGATCGGTTAGGTATTCGTCCTATGATCCAACCAGAACTGGAGGGATCTTCCCAGGGACAATCCATTAGAATTTAGATGTCCTTAGGAAAGATGGAGTAGTTGAGTGTACGGGAAAAATGTCGACTAATGACTTAAGCTAGCACTGGAACAAGCACAACAAAGTGCTAGTTATGACGTCTTGGTAAGCATTGAAGGGGTTGAAGAATGAAAAAGAAATGTAAGGATAAAGGGTGAAAAGAAATAGCCCTCCATACAACTTAGGCAGAAACTGGGTCAATACACCTACTATCAGAATCACGTTGATGATTTCTGGTATTAAAGACAAAGCATCATTGTAAAACCCGCATGCTTTTACCATGAATAGTACCCTTAAGATCGTACGTACTAGATTAAAACTTTCCTTTTATAGTATGATTACGTTCACGTATAAGAATTTTAAGTATTACGTACGTGTTAGAACACGATAAGTATTTATTACGTATGAACACATAATAATTTTTCAAACAATAATTAATCACGAACATGCGATCATGAAATCATGAACGTAAATTAATCACGAGCTAATATTAATTACGTATATATATTTATTACGACACGAATAAATATTACTAACAAGGGGGTTAAGGGGTAAAACAAGTTTAACTTTTCACATTACAGGAAAATAACAAAAAACCCTAAAAAGTTTTTCTCTTTCTCCTTGTTCTCTCCTTTGGCCGCCGGATATAAAGACACAAAAGGGGGTGTTCGGTTGATTTTTGATCTTGAATTTTGTGCAAGCGTTCGTGTGTGTTCATCCTCGTTTGATCCACGCATTCGGTATACCTTTTTAATCCTTTTCTTTTATGTTTTGATTCAATAAATTACATAAGATCATGATGTTTTTAAAAAGCTAATTAAAAAACATTTATTAAACACGTAAATGATTATGGGGTAAATCAAAATAAAGGTTTTTAGGGGTGTTCGTTCTAGCCGAAGCCTAAACCGAACCCCCAAGGGGTCTCGGTTTGGCTTAAGAACCACCACCGAGACCTCATGGTCTCGGTTTGGTGGTGTAGGTCCCACGGCAGCAGCAAACAAGGGGAAACCCCGAAGTGGTTCAGGGTATGGTGTTGATTACGGGTCCGGTTCATGGTTTCTAGTCACGGTCCGGTTCATTGTTTATGTTAAGGTTTATGATTTTAATAATTATATGTTAAAATTAAATTAATAAAGCATAACATAATTAATTTAATAAACATGACTTAGGTTATAATTTAATTATTAGATCATGAATTTTTAACCTAAGTATTTATATTTTCTAGACTTTATAATTAATTAATTATTAAAAACCATGACTATAATTAATTAATTAACATGACTTAGGTTATATTATTAATAATTAATAATACATGTTTTAACCTATGTATTTAACTTTATTTAATTAAAAACATGATATATTTAATTAAATACTTTTAACCTATAGTTTATTTAAATTACATGTAATTATTAATAAACTATACCTTATATCAATATGACTTAGAATAATAATCAGAAAACACTTAAGCATATATAATTAGCTTATTTAGCCAGCTTATATCTATTTACGGAAACTTTCTATTTTTAGAAACTTATTTATTTAAGGCAGCTAATCTATTTATGGAAACTTTCTATGTTTAGAAACTTATCTATTTAAAGCATAATTCTATTTTTTGAAACTTTCTATTTTTGGAAACTTTCTATTTTTGGAAACTTTCTATTTTTTGGTAACTTACTATTTTTGGAAACTTTCTATTTTAGGAAACCTGCTATTTTTAGAATAGACAGAATGTAAGATAGATACAGTATAAAGCTTTAAACAGTAAAACATGACATGAACGTAGAAAATAAGCTAAGACAAGACATAAAACCAGTTACGTATTTTGTAAGCAGATACTTATACACGTACGTATTTATGTAGCACTAGTGATACCAAAGTAGGACTCTCTTCCGTTCGTCTTCTTCGTTCACTGGACGTAAGGTACGGATTCTCGTCCTTTCAGTATGGACATTCTTTCCTTATTAGGATTTCCCCATATGCAGCCAACTGTTTTCCCGTAGTATAAGTTTATACGTTTGATTTGCTTATGTTTAATTTAGAATACCTATAGCCATATACATGCATGACCAGTTTCACCTAGTTATGGAGGTACCATAACCATAACACTAGAGGCACTGGTGTTATGACTTCCCCACGGCGGAGTGATTGCTCGTGGCGTCCCTTCAGCTTTTGGCCATATTATTATATTTATCATGTGGGGCGTATGGGTGCATCCTAGGTACATGTTTTCAGCAGATTACTCAGTGTGAATGTGGTGTGTGCCTTGCATCCTTCACAAGGAGCTGATCCCTCCTACCCAAACTAGTATATTAAATTAGAGGCAGCCCCTCTAATTTGCACGATGAGGTCACCCCTCCAAGTATTCATGCACGATGGATTTTCATGACCTATATTGGCTAATGGTAGAATATGTTAAACAGTTTTTATAAGATAAACATAAGGCTTTTCAAACTATAAAACCAGTTTTACCAAGACTTAACCGGGTTATTCGGGACTTAGTTTCTTCCGCTGTTATATGCATATATGCTTATATTGTTCATGCTTTATTTTACATCCGTGCACTGAGCGTATTGCTCAGCCGTTTTCCTTTTCTATGTTCCCAAAATGGCAGGTACTCAGGGACGCTCATAGACTTTAAGCGTAAGTGCATATGGACTAGAAGCTTTCTAGCCTTTCTTTACTTTATGCATTATCTATACTTTAATACTCTTTCCATGGACATTGTTTAGTCCTTTCATTTACAGTACTTATGTTTGTGTGTAATGAGCTTTACTTTTGGACTACCGATGTTTGATTCTGGTATTTCCCTTTTATGGTCATGTAATGTTTTAGATATTTATCCTTGTATGCTTTGATGACACGCCATAATTACGCGTGACATTGCGTTATCAAAATGGGGTGTTACAATTATGGTATCAGAGCCAAGGCTTCGACCTATAGGCTCTCAAATTATGACCTGTGATTAGTGGGTAGTCACTATGGTCTTCCTAGAACTAACAGTCGTTTTCATGCATTCATCATTTTTATGCATACATATATATGTCATTGTCGTAGGTTTATGACTAAGTAATGGTTGGTACAGGACTGGCCCTATTTAGTCGCATGTGTTTTATCGAAACTTTTAAATTTGGGACCGACCCAGAGGCGTCCCCTCGCCATGTCTTTTATTTTGGGTGAACTGACCATAGGCGTTCACTCTCGAGCATACAAAAGTTTTCATAAAACTGCATCACGCATTCATACACAAATTTTCTTGCATAAAATTTTTCTCTTGATTTATTGGTATAAAATTTTTTCATGTATATATATTTTATGTTTTGATCTGTTTAATCATATGTTTTATGTTATACTGTCAGATGGTTCTCACACGCGAACAGGAACAACTCAATGCAGCAATCCAAGCTGCAATACAAGCTTTGCTTCCTCAACTGGGGAATGACATCAGGGCTGAGGTTCAAGTTGCCAACAATCAGCAGCATAACCAAGCACCTCCTCCTCCTCCTCTAGTGACATTGGCAATATGGCTGGAGAGATTCAACAAGCTCCGTCCTCGAGCTTTCGAGAAAACAGATAGCCCCAGTGACGTTGAAAGCTGGTTGGCTCACATCCAGAAGATTTTCAATGCTTTGGGTTGTGACCTCGTGTTCAAGGCGAGGTTGGTATGCTACCGGTTCGAAGGCGATGTGTTAAATTGGTGGTTAGCATTGAAGTAGTCTGAGGGAGGTGACGATTGGGTGGCTGGTTTGACATGGGCTCAGTTCAGAGATAGGGTGATGGAGAAGTTCTTTCCCAAGGCTGAGCAAGACAAGCTCAAGAGGGAGTACCATGGGATCCGATAGAGAGGTGGGGAGAATAGCAATGAGTTTATGCAGCGCTTTCTTCGCTTAGCTGGTTTCCTTGGTGCATCAGCAGGTACTCCTGAAGAGCAGGCACACCACTTTAGGTGGGCTCTTCGCACATCGGTCGCAAACAATCTGTTGTGTGCTACGTTCAACACTCTAGCACAAGTGGCCGATGCGGCACGTAAGCTAGAGATGTTGCATGAGAGAGATGAGTTCGGGGAAGCTGAGAAACCCGACAAGAGGTAAACATTCGTATTCAAGCGGTGACCAATCCGTATTCTTTCTATATATGTCAATTATTCATCTCTTAAATTTTATCTTCCAGACAGAAAACTGGGGACCGGTCTCAGCCGGCTACTCAGCAGCAGCCTCATCAGCCCAAGGGAAACGGTCAGACTAACGACCGTCCTTCTATGGATAGGCGTGGCGGTAATGAAAATTACCGTAACAACGCTGGACACTCCAATGGCAGCATGTCCTAATACTTACGAAATTTCTTATGATTTCATGTTATAACTCATAATTCTGATACTTTATCTAATCTTCCACCAGGAACCATGGAAACGGTAGGGACCAGAACCAGAGAGGTTCACAGCCTAGCCGTCCAACTATCACTGGTATTCAATCTTACGATTATTCGCATTGTCCTTTGTACCCTATTATCATGTCTCATGTAAAATGTTTTATCAGGTCCTAAGCCAGCTAGAGCACCTGCTGGAGGATATACTCATCCTCTTTGCTCTACTTGCCACCGTAGGCACCCAGGGCCATGTCATCGTAACACTGACGCATGCTTCAAGTGTGGTCTTCCTGGCCATATCATGAAGGACTGCCGTAAGGGCGAGATGGAGGGCACATCAGGACATGCTGATACCAAACCGCCTCCTACCACTGTACGTGTCTACACGACATCTCGAGACCAGGCCAACAAGTCTACAGGTACCATCACTGGAATCTTGTATATGTATGGTCAAGCTTCGTGTGTTCTTTTTGATACGGGTGCTACTCACTCGGTCATTTCTACTGCCTATGCTAAGAACATTAGGATGCTACCCATGCCACGAGAGAATAGACTTACTATTTCCATGCCTTTGAGGGACTCTGTATTAATCACCCATGTATACAAGAGTCTTCCCCTAGAATTTGACGATAAGGTTCGTCCTGTTGACGCACTTCCGTTGGACATGAATGAATTTGACATGATTTTGGGCATAGATTGGCTATCCAAGCATCATGCTACCATAGACTGCCATTCATATCGAGTTATCTTCGGTGATGTTAATGCACCAGAGTACATTCATAACGGGTTCGTACCCGGACGGTCTGTACAAATCATATCTACCCTGCAAGCGTGTGCACTACTGTCACATGGCTGCGAGGGTTATCTAGCTACGGTTCACGACATGGATGCTGAATCTCCATCAATTCAGGATCAACCAATAGTGTCGGAATTCCAAGATGTATTTCCAGAAGAACTTTCGGGCATACCACCTGCACGAGAAGTGGAATTTAATATCGAGCTTATCCCAGGAGCGGAACCGATCTCCAAAGCTCCTTATCGCATGGCTCCTATAGAGTTAAAGGAGCTGAAGGATCAACTGCACGAACTTCTAGAACGAGGTTTCATTCGACCGAGCGCATCTTCATGGGGCGCACCGGTCTTATTTGTTAAGAAGAAGGACGGCAGTATGCGTCTTTGCATTGACTATCGCGAGCTCAACAAGATTACTATCCGGAATAGGTATCCAATGCCGCGTATAGACGATCTGTTTGACCAACTCCAAGGGGCCAAACACTTCTCCAAGATTGATCTTAGGTCAGGCTATCATCAGCTACGGGTTAAGGAGCAGGACATCGCCAAGACTGCTTTTCGTACCCGCTATGGCCACTACGATATTGTAGTTATGCCATTCAGCCTGACCAATGCTCCAGCAGTGTTCATGCACTTGATGAACAGAATCTTCCATGAATTTCTGGACAAGTTCGTCATTGTCTTCATCGATGACATCCTGATTTTCTCAAAGTCGAAGGAGGAACACGAAGACCATCTTCGTACAGTACTACAGATTCTTCGCCAGAAGCAGCTGTATGCTAAATTCTCCAAATGTGAGTTCTGGTTAGACAAGGTGGCATTCTTAGGTCACATTGTATCAGCAGAAGGAATCACTATGGATCCAGCAAAGGTTGAGGCCATTACTAAGTGGCCGAGGCCGACATCAGCGACGGAAGTCCGCAGTTTCTTAGGCTTAGCTGGCTATTACCGTAGGTTCGTGGAGAACTTTTCCCGCTTAGCACTACCATTGACCAAACTGATGCGGAAAGGGGAGAAATTCATCTGGACTGAAGAACGAGAGAAGAGCTTTGAAGACCTGAAGCAAAAGCTAGTATCTGCACCCATTCTTACTCTCCCATCTGGTACGGGTGGATTTCAAATCTACAGTGATGCATCGGGGAAGGGACTTGGTTGTGTTCTCATGCAACATGGGAAAGTGATCGCGTATGCTTCACGGCAGCTTAAGCCTTATGAAGAAAATTACCCTACGCATGACTTGGAACTCGCTGCAGTCGTGTTTGCATTGAAGATAGGGAGGCACTACTTATATGGAGAATCATGTGACATTTTCACGGACCACAAGAGCTTGAAGTATATCTTCACTCAACGTGAATTGAACATGAGGCAGAGGAGATGGTTAGAGCTGTTGAAAGATTATGACATTAATCTACAGTATCATTCCAGAAAGGCAAATGTAGTAGCAGATGCTCTTAGTAGGAAGTCCGGAATGATCAACGACATTAAAATTGAGGAGGAAATCATAAGAGACTTGGAGCGACTAGAAATCGAGATCATGGTACTTGGAAAGCACGGTTACTGGGCTAATCTTAGAGTAGAACCCGAGTTACTCTCTAAGATCAAGGAAGCTCAGAAAGACGATGGAGAAATCTGGGAGATGGCTCAGAATTTGGAGAAACAGACGAAATTCAGAGTAGATGCAGATGGTATCGTATGGCAGGGCACGAGACTTTGTGTTCCTGATGATCAAGAACTCCTGGAAGCCTTGTTAGCTGAAGCTCATAGCTCCCCATTCTCTATACATCCTGGTTCGACTAAGATGTACCATGACATCAAGCAGGACTTTTGGTGGAGTGGTATGAAACAGGATGTGGCCACTTACGTCTCCAAATGTCTTACCTGCCAACAGGTTAAGATCGAGCATCAGCGATGTGGCGGTCTCCTTCAACCGTTAGATATTCCAGAGTGGAAGTGGGACAAAATCACCATGGATTTTGTTACTGGTCTTCCGCCTACCAAGAGGAAGCACGACGCAATTTGGGTTATCGTAGATCGACATACCAAATCAGCTCATTTCTTACCGATAGGCAAGGAATATCCGGTAAGTAAACTCGCCGATACGTATGGAAGAGAGATCATGAGACTCCACGGTGCTCCATCCAGCATCGTCTCAGACAGAGATCCTCGTTTCACTTCGCGATTTTGGAAGAGTCTGCAGAAAGCTTGGGGTACACAACTTAAGCTTAGCACGGCTTTTTATCCTCAAATAGACGGGCAGTCGGAGCGAACGATTCAGACACTGGAAGACATGTTGAGGTCATGTGCGTTGGAATGGACGGGTGATTGGGACGATTATATCTATTTGGTAGAGTTTGCATACAACAACAGTTAACACGCAAGTATCAAGTGTGATCCTTTCGAGATGTTGTATGACAGGAAGTGTCGCGCTCTAATCTGCTGGGATCAGGTTGGCGAGTGAACACTTGAAGGACCAGAAATCATAGAGATGACCAATGAAAGGATCGCAGTAGCTAAGCAGAAACTTCAGGAAGCACGGTCACGTCAGAAGAGTTACGCCGATAAACATCGTAGGGACATACATTTTAACGTAGGAGATCACGTCTTCCTTAAGGTTTCGCCGGCACGTGGTGTTAGACGCTTCGGGATTAAAGGGAAGCTCAGTCCTCGTTTCATCGGATCATTTGATTTCATTGTACGAGTCGGTGAAGTATCTTACCGGTTAGCGTTACCTCCGTAGCTTTCGCATGTACACAATGTGTTTCATGTGTCCTTACTCAAAGGGTACCAGTATCATCCCCTTCACATGGTTCAGTATCCACTAGAACAGATACGTGAAGATCTCACCTTCATAGAAGAACCCGAACGAGTTCTTGACAGACAAGAACGAGTCATGAGAAGGAAGACGATTCCATTCGTCAAAATCCTTTGGAGGGATCATACCGAGCGGGAAGCCACTTGGGAAACAGAGGAGTCTATCCGGGCTTCTTACCCTCATTTCATATTTTGAATTCGGGTATGTTCTTCTTTTCCAGTTTACTTTATCTATAATTCGGGGACGAATTATTCTTTTTAGGGGGAAGAGTTGTAAAATCCGCATGCTTTTACCATGAATAGTACCCTTAAGATCGTACGTACTAGATTAAAACTTTCCTTTTATAGTATGATTATGTTCACGTATAATAATTTTAAGTATTACGTACGTGTTAGAACACGATAAGTATTTATTACGTATGAACACACAATAATTTTTCAAACAATAATTAATCACGAACATGCGATCATGAAATCATGAACGTAAATTAATCACGAGCTAATATTAATTACGTATATATATTTATTACGAATACAAATAAATATATTAAGTCACGGTTAATAATTAACTAGAACACATAAAACACGAACACGATAAAACACGAACGCACACTAAAATAATTAGACTCAGAAAAGGTACGGGTTACCCCAAGTGGGGCCCCCCTACCCGCGGCTACACCAAGACAATGGGCCAAGCCCATTTAAATTTTACTAACAAGGGTGTTAAGGGGTAAAACAAGTTTCACTTTACACATTAAAGGAAAATAACAAAAAACCCTAAAAAGCTTTTCTCCTTCTCCCTTGTTCTCTCCTTTGGCCGCCGGATATAAAGACAGAAAAGGGGGTGTTCGGTTGATTTTTGATCTTGAATTTTGTGCAAGCATTCGTGTGTGTTCATCCTCGTTTGATCCACACATTCGGTATACCTTTTTAATCCTTTTCTTTTATGTTTTGATTTAATAAATTACATAAGATCATGATGTTTTTAAAAAGCTAATTAATAACATTTATTAAACCCGTAAATGATTATGGGGTAAATCAAAATAAAGGTTTTTAGGGGTGTTTGTTCTAGCCGACGCCTAAACCGAACCCCCAAGGGATCTCGGTTTGACTTAAGAACCACCACCGAGACCTCATGGTCTCGGTTTGGTGGTGTGGGTCCCACGGCAGCAGCAAACAAGGGGAAACCCCGAAGTGGTTCGGGGTATGGTGTTGATTACGGGTCCGGTTCATGGTTTCTAGTCATGGTTCGGTTCATTGTTTATGTTAAGGTTTATGATTTTAATAATTATATGTTAAAAATTAAATTAATAAAGCATGACATAATTAATTTAATAAACATGACTTAGGTTATAATTTAATTATTAGATCATGAATTTTTAACCTAAGTATTTATATTTTCTAGACTTTATAATTAATTAATTATTAAAAACCATAACTATAATTAATTAATTAACATGACTTAGGTTATATTATTAATAAATAATAATACATGTTTAAACCTAAGTATTTAAATTTATTTAATTAAAAACATGATATATTTAATTAAATACTTTTAGCCTATAGTTTATTTAAATTACATGTAATAATTAATAAACTATACCTTATATCAATTTGACTTAGAATAATAATCAGAAAACACTTAAGCTTATATAATTAGCTCATTTACCAGCTTATATCTATTTATGGAAACTTTCTATTTTTAGAAACTTATTTATTTAAGGCACCTAATCTATTTATGGAAACTTTCTATTTTTAGAAACTTATCTATTTTAAGCAGTAATTCTATTTTTGGACACTTTCTATTTTTGTAAACTTTCTATTTTTGGAAACTTTCTATTTTTGGTAACTTTCTATTTTTGGAAACTTTCTATTTTAGGAAACCTACTATTTTTAGAAAGTTACTTATTATTACACAGTAAGTATAATAATACATGAAATACAAGTAATACTTAATCAGAATAGACAGAATGTAAGATAGATACAGTATAAAGCTTTAAACAGTAAAACATGACATGAACGTATAAAATAAGCTAAGATAAGACATAAAACCAGTTACGTATTTAGTAAGCAGATACTTATACACGTATGTACTTATGTAGCACTAGTGATACCGAAGAAGGACTCTCTTCCGTTCGTCTTCTTAGTTCACTGGACATAAGGTACGGATTCCCGTCCTTTCAGTATGAACATTCTTTCCTTATTAGGATTTCCCCGTATGCAGCCAACTGTTTTCCCGTAGTATAAGTTTATATGTTTGATTTGCTTATGTTTAATTTAGAATACCTATAGCCATATACATGCATGACCAGTTTCACCTAGTTATGGAGGTACCATAACCATAACACTAGAGGCACTGGTGTTATGACTTCCCCACGGCGGAGTGATTGCTCGTGGCGTCCCTTCAGCTTTTGGCCATATTATTATATTTATCATGTGGGGCGTATGGGTGCATCCTAGTTACATGTTTTCAGCAGATTACTCAGTGTGAATGTGGTGTGTGCTTTGCATCCTTCACAAGGAGCTTATCCCTCCTACCCAAACCAGTATATTAAATTAGAGGCAGCCCCTCTAATTTGTACGATGAGGTCACCCCTCCAAGTGTTCATGCGCGGTGGATTTTCATGACCTATATTGGCTAATGGTAGAATATGTTAAGCAGTTTTTATAAGATAAACATAAGGCTTTTCAAACTATAAAACCAGTTTTACCAAGAATTAACTGGGTTATCCGGGACTTAGTTTCTTTCGCTGTTATATGCATATATGCTTATATTGTTCATGCTTTATTGTACATCTGTGCACTGAGCGTATTGCTCAGCCGTTTTCCTTTTCTATGTTCCCAAAACGGCAGGTACTCAGGGACGCTCGTAGACTTTAAGCGTACGTGCATATGGACTGGAAGCTTTCTAGCCTTTCTTTACTTTATGCAGTATCTATACTTTAATACTCTTTCCATGGACATTGTTTAGTCCTTTCATTTACAGTACTTATGTTTGTGTGTGATGAGCTTTAATTTTGGACTACCGATGTTTGATTCCGGTATTTCCCTTTTATGGTCATGTAATGTTTTAGACATTTATCCTTGTATTCTTTGATGACACGCCATAATTACGCGTTACATTCCATTATCAAAATGGGGTGTTACAATCATGGACCCAGTGATGCAAAGCACAACCCTTCCCAGCCTACTCAAGCTTCTCTCAAAATAAGTTTGTTTTATTGTCACGGAGTTCAACTCATGTCTATCAACTTTCTCACTCCGAGATAGTAGATATTGAATAGGTGGCAGTCTGCTCCAGCCTCCGATCACCAAATAAACATGCACTTATAGAGTCTAGAGCCAACGAGATTCATAAAAAAAAATCTCATTAGGACACTTACTCCATATATCAGTTGATGTTCATCACTAGAACACAAGTGATATCGCTCATTTATACGAGTTTTTCATAGCGATATTTGTTATGTTTTGTGTCCTAAACGTAATGGATAGACCCCATATTGCTTATGTTCTGTGAAAAGTGTGTTTTGTAGGTTCTCAACTCACCATGTCTTACCGACAAGAAAGAGTTGATTCACCTTGAGGGTACGGCTCTTGGTGTGACATATCAAATCCGTTGATGGTTGCCAGGTTACCCAAAACTGGATGGTTTTCACTTGCCATGGTCCTAGACTGAAAAGTGGCTAATCCAAGGGGGTACGGCTCTTGGTAAAGATTTTATCAAATCCGTTGATAGCTGTAATAGCTTGCTTAAAGCTATAGGGTGTTCAATTCACCGATGCTTCATTGCTAAGAATTGGCGAGTCCAGAAGGGTACGGCTTCTGGTAAAGACATATCAAATCCGTTGACGGCTGTGATGGTTTGCCTAAAATCATCAGGGTACCCCCACTCACCATTGATTCACGTTCTAAGAGTTGGGCTGGGTTCTAGTCTCCCAGGGTGATGCTTATTCCACCAGAAAGACTGGCTAGCCCAAGAGCGAGCAGCTACTTGGTAAAGGCTCATCAAATCTGCTCATGTTGCTGTAAAGATTTGGGACCAAAAGGGGCAAAGCAAAAGTTTTACACCCAAATCAGTTCAGCCTCGGATCAAGAGTTGCGCCGCAGGGCATACCTGTTGCGGCGCAACAGAAGTTGCTACAGATCATGGTTTCTCGGATCATCAATTGCGGCGCATGACTCAAGAGTTGCGGCGCAACTAAAGAAGCTACAGGACTTGGCACTTGCGGAACACCAGTTGCGGCGCAAGACCATTCAGTTGCGGCGCAACTGGTCTTTTCGCAGTTACATACTCTGTTTTTATTCCTCATTAAGGGGGGAAGCTAAAGAGTTAGTGGACATCATGGGACATTATTGCTAGACGTTTTTTTGATGTCTCAGGAGGAGTATTTAAGGAAGACAACATCCACACAAGATGGGGAATGCATTCATATCATCATACACTCAACATCCATTCTTGAAGATATAATTCAAGAATCATCATCATCAAGCTTTAGCATAATTTTTATTATCATCATAAGTTTCTATTGAACAATTGTTACTTCAAGTTTTTACTTTGTTACTTTGAAGATCATTGGAACCTCTTTCTCAATTTGGTATTCATCTTCTATCATTTTAATAGCAAGATTAAAGTATGTCTTTTACATATTCAATTGTGTTTGTTACAATCATGAGTAGCTAATTTCTTTATACGTTTGCTTGGATTATGTGATGTTTATGTGTTAGATTTTGGGTTGGAAATTCGATTGATTTGTTGAGATTAATTGGGGATCCGTTTGGGTTAATAACTTAATTATCTTGTCAAAATTGTTTATACTCTTGTTTGGTAATCTAAAAACGGGTATTCGAAAGGAATCCGTAATTTTTACTAAAATAGGAACGAATTAATCGGCCTGTCTTTAGTTGATTATAAGTGAATGATATTCGAAAGGAGTCATTAACAACAATTTTCATAAGTAGATATTCACACAAACGCTAGCTACTAAATTAAGAGAAATCGGTTTAGGAGTTAGTAAGCTATTCGAAAGGAAGCTTATAAATTAATTCTCACTTATCAGCTTGAAACTTTATGCACTATTACTTGAGGTGTTAACGGTATTCGAAAGGAATCGTTGCATGGTTAGGTAATTGGAGAAATCCGGTATTCGAAAGGAACTTAGGATTTTACATTAGAAGTTTATCGATATTTTCATACCTAAGGAATAACTCATAGTCATTCACGGTCCAAGCAAGCGTATCTTTTATCCATATTTGAAATCTTGAATATTTTCATTTTTTTTTTATAAGCAAGTCTTCACTAAGACTAAAACCAATTTGTTACTCGTTACGCATTTTTACTAACTAATATTTCAACTATAAATAGTCCCTGTGTTCGAACCCGATATTTGCTAATACTATTTTACAATTGACAAGGGTACACTGCCCGTGTTATAATCTAGTAAAGGTTAATTTTGGGAAAACTAGATTGCACGCATCAACAAGCAATAATTTACAGAGTCCTGCGCTCTATCCTTGTGGTATTGCTAGAACATTTCAGAGTGATACTCTCTAGTAGTCACAGTGATGAATGGAAATCCTTCTAGTGTCGACATCAAACAGCACTGTGGTAGGTCGTATGTAAGATTCACTTGAATTAAACATATGCTAACTGGAAAGCAATAGTGGTTTGATTTTATTTTGATTCAAACTCGTTCCAGGTATCTACGCAATATCTTTATGATCTTGCCAGAACATTCAGAGTAATACTTTTTAGTACTTACAGTGACGAATGGAATCCTTCCAGTGTCATCATCAAACAGTACTGCGGTAGGTAACTTGTGCGATTCTATATGAATCAAACTTGTATCAACTAGAAAGCGACAATGGTGTGATTCTTAATTGATTCAAACTTGTTCCAGGAAATGGAATTGACGACTTAATCAGAAGAATGGAACTGCATGATTCACTCCTTACTTTGAATTGTCTTTCGATATATTCAAGTATTGAGAACGGCTACCACAGTTGGAAACCCTGTCAAGGAAGTTCTTTGAACTTACCTAACCACAGGTACAATATTCGTACTGTATAACGGGAAACCGGTAGAATGAAAACTGTGGCGTTATCTCAAGAGTCACAATTCAAGGCCACATACTCAGGTAATTGAAGAAAGCTTAAGGACATCTAAATACAAAGACTTCCGCTACTCTGATAATCAAGGGAGATTGTTAACAAGCTTTCAAGACAACACCAAATATGAGTATGTGGGGAAAGACACAAGAACACAAGTTGGCAAAGTTTCAAGATCAAGGCAAGGCAAAGATCAAAGATCCAAGATCACAAGTCATGAAAGGAACTATGCAAGAACTCTCAAGACAACGAGCTTTAAAGTCTGCAACATCAAAGAAGTGAAGTCACATATTACATGACCAACCCTTAGGGGGAGATTGTTAGCCGTATTTAAAGTGATGGTCATATAATATACCGTTGCGAAGCTCGTGAAAAATGCTATTCAACAGTGTCGAGAGTTCTTAGTTATTAATGTTTATGTAACGGGAATTAGTCCCCAACACACAAATGAGGAAGGCCTCCTAAAAATTTACTCTTTAGTATAAAAGGCCATTCTACCTCATTTGTGTGTGTGTGTTTTCCATATGTTTGATCTTAGAGAGAGAATGGGTGTTTGTTTCTCTCACTAGGAAAAACACCATCTTTGTTTTCTTTTTCCTTCCTTAATCTAATCTTTCTTTTTTAGTTTAATCTTTGCTTAATCTTCATCTACTTTATCATCTTTATTAGTTCTTCATCATCTCCATACTTGTTCTATTATCTAGTTCGTCATCTTTGCATTTCGATACATAAAGTTCAAGACTTTACGTGATTGGTTCGTGTGTAAAGGTGCTACATGATGCGACTTCCTCCGGATGCGGCGTGCTTCTGTCTCATCATCAGGAAGGGTCTCATCCCTTAAATAGCTAGTAATTGGGGTCATCCACGTAGGTCCCTCCTTGTCGACTATTGCTGTGACCTTATCCCCAGTGATGGATTTATCCTTGAGTATCTCCACCAGCACCTGCTTGGATAGGTAGGGAAAGCTTGTGGAAGCGATTTTGCTAAGGGCGTCTACCTTTTTATTCTCGCCCCTTGGTACTTGCTTTATGGAGAACTTCACAAAGCCAGTGATGAGTGACTTAAACTTTTCCAAATACTGGATCATGTTGTCTTCCTTGGCTACATATTCTCCAAGTATATGATTTGTGACCAGTCGTGAGTCCACATAGGCCTAAAGGTTGCGCACTCCCATTTTGGTCGCAATTTTTAGACCTGCTATCAGTGCTTTATACTCCGCCTCATTGTTTGTGGCCGTGAATTCAAAACGCAAGGCGTATGTAAATTCCATGCCCTTCGGGTTTGTGAGTATGAGGCTTGCTCTTGACCCATCCGTGCAGGAAGATCCATTGGTGAACAGGACCCATGGTTCTGCTGGAATTTCCTCCTTTTGGGCCATTGGCTCGTCCTCCTCAGGTTTCTTGACAATGAAATCCGCCAAGATTTACCCTTTGACGGTTGTTCTTGGTCTATAGGAGATGTTATATTCCCCAAGAAGGACGCTCCACTTTTGTAGTCTTCCTGCTAAGTCCGGTCTAGAGATGATATGTTTTATTGGTTGGTCCGTGATGACCACAATTGGGTGCACCTGAAAGTATCAGCGCAACCTTTTTGCTTCAAAGACCAACGATAGGACCAATTTCTCCATCAATTCCGGTCCCTGCAAGGTTCTACTTATAAAGTAGACAGGAGCCTAAACTGCTTCCCAGTCAGTCATAAGGACGGCACTTATTGCTCCGTGCATAGCGGATAGTTACATGATTAGCTCCTCCTTAGGTCTTGGGGCGATAAGCATTGAGAGGGCCGCCAGGCGCTGCTTAAGCTGCCCAAATGCCTCCTCCGCCTCCCTTGTCTAGCGGAAATCCTCTTTCTTTAAGAACTTCTTGAGTGTTTTGAATAGAGGGAGTGACTTCTCCGCAGACTTCGAGAGGAACCTGATGAGCCCGGCCAACTTTCCATTAAGTGATTGCACCTCCTTCCGCGTCCGAGGAGATGGTAACTGTATCACAGCCTCAGTTTTCTCAGGGCACGGCTTAATGTTGTTTGGGTCTATCAGGTACCCTAAAACGTTCCTTCAGTTGCCCCAAACATGCATTTTTTGGGGTTCAACTTCATGTTGATCTTTCTCAAGGTATCAAATGTCTCCTAGACATCACGGAGGAGCTCATCCTCCGTATGGCTCTTTATCACCAAGTCATCAACATAGACTTCAAGGTTGCGTCTAATTTGTGAGTCGAACACCTTGTCCACGAGTCGTTGATACGTTGCCCCTACATTCTTGAGTCCAAACGACATTTTCGTATAACAAGACACACCCTGACTGGTATGGAACGCCGTCTTTTCCTCGTCCTCTTCCGACATCTGGATCTGGTGATACCCTTTGTATGCGTCCAAGAAGCATTTAAATGGGTACCCGCATAGGGATTCAACTTTCCAGTCGATATCTGGCAGTGGGTAACAGTCTTGCGGACAAGCTTTGTTCAAGTAAGTTAAGTCTACACACATGCGCCAGCTGCCGTCATGTTTCTTGACCATGACCGGATTGGAAATCCACTCGTGGTAATAAACTTCCCGCATGATTCCTGCCTCAACCATCATTTTTACTTCATCTACTATAACCTGGCTGCGCTCTAGAGCTTGGCCGCGCTTCTTTTGTCTCACCAAAGGGTACCCCGGGCGGATCTGAAGCTTGTGCTCTACGACCGAGCGTGGTACGCCTATCATGTGCTTTGGTTCCCATGCGAACACGTCAAGGTTTGCCTTAAGGAGGGAGCACATAACGTTCCTTCCCTTATCAGAGAGGGTTCCTCCGATAGCCACTTCATGGTCTAGATAATCAGGGTAGATAGCCACCTTCCAATTCGCTGGGGGTGACCCTTCCTTCTTTAGGGTTGGTTGTATTGGTTTTGTGACGGCGTTACATTCCGATGGTGGTACTATCGAATTAAAGATAGTAACAATTCCCCCCTCGACTAGGAATTTCAGCATGCCGTGTGCCGTAGATAGGACTGCCCGTATGGCGAGTATTCCTGGCCTTCCGATGATACCATTGTACGTGGAATGAGAACGTATAACCATAAAGTTCATCCATGTTGTAGTTGAATGCTACTTATCCGCAATATTTACTAACAACCATAGCTGCCCTATTGGCCAAATAGTATCTCCACAAAAACCAATAAGTGGCAACATGGCCGACATTAGTTGGCTTTTGATTTCTGGTCTCAACTGTATGAAATAGTGTTCGTAAAGTATCTCCGCGGATGATCCTCCATCAACATACATGCGAACGAACGTTGTGGCTTCCAATGTTCACCTCAATCGTGAGAGGCGCGCCAGCCACGTTGGTCGCCGTGACAGGAGGGAATGAGATTTCCTTGGTGCGAGCAAATTTCTGACTAATTTTCTGTTTCGTCTTGCGCTGCCATGAATGAACCATGAATATGGTTGTAGGCTTGTCTTTCTGGAAATCTTTTATGTCGTTATTTTTGTAATCCTTCCCATCCTTCCAGTCCTTGACCAGATGCTTGAGTTTGCCTGACTTAATCAGCGACTCAACATGCTTCTTGAGCTGAATGCACTCATCCGCGTCGTAACCCTTGTCATTGTGAAATTCACAAAAAGCGATGTCCCTGACGGCGGTCAACCGAAGTTGTCATTGGGGGCGGCCTTGGAAAGTTTGCCCCTTCCGGCAGCAGGATATCTCGGTATGTCATCTTTAGAGGCGTGAACTTGTCATTCGACCGTCCTCCTTTTGCTGGATTTTTATAGTCCGAGCTCCTGTTACTGCCTTGATTGTTGTACTGCCTCTTTGACTGATCATTCGACCTATAACTTTGGTTTCCCTTGAGGGGTAAGTCGCAGATACATCGGTCTCCCTTTCCAAAAAATTTCGAACCCTTTTTCATGAGGTCGTCAAACTTTTCAGGTCGTCTATTGTTGAGGCGTCAGATTATTTCCTTGTCTGTTATGCCATGCATATAGTTGGAGATCTTGAGGACTTCTTGGCATTCCCTTATCCGCGTGCATTCGTCTTTAAAGCGTTCTGTGAAGTCCTCCGTGGATTCCTCGGGCATTTTTTTGACCATTGCCAATGAGACCGGGTCACTAATATACTTTTTCCGCTGAGTATAATTTCTTCTAAATTCTACGCGTAGCTCATCGAAGTTGTTAATGCTCTGGTAGGGAAGTTTTTCAAACCAGTCGCGGGCATTGCCGATTAAGGTTGAATTGAACATTTGACACCATATAGGCATCGACCATCGCTCAAGTTTTGCTTGTACGGTGAAAACTTTGAGGTAATCATCTGGATCACTAGATCCATCGTAGGTATTAACACACGCCGCCTGCGACGCTTCTTATCCTCGAAGGAGTCCCGTATGCGAGTTGTAAAAGCATCTTCTCTTTCACTACACCATGGTAGGGAGAGATCTTCGTCCTCGTCCGTATGATAACGGGAGTGTCCGTAGCGTCCTCCCTCCTCGTCTGATGGGTCAGAGGAGGAATGTCGTGTGCGACGACGTCTTGGGTGATGGTCATCTGAATCAGACCCTGAGGGATCATTATAGGGCGGTCCACCTCCCCCCCCCCCCCCCCCCCCCCCCCGCTCGATTGGCTGTAATATCCACTCTTATGAGAAGAGATGGTGGCTTTCTTTACTCCCGAATTTATTCTCTTCCACACGCTAGTGCGGCTGTTATCCTTTTGTATAGTTTCCAAGGTCGTGCGCCCCCTAGATCCATCGGAATGATCTGATTCCTCGTGTGTCCCTTGCAATTCCTACATGATCCGATCCCCTATGCGTTCGAAGACATTCCGTGGTTGTGGTTGTTCCTCCAGCGGAGTTTGTTCCTCGTCCTGGTGCCTTCTTCGTCTTTTTCGGGTTTTTAGAAGAGTATCCCGCGCCGCACTCCCAAAATTGAGTCTGGATTGGAGGTTCCTCCCCAAATTTAATATTTCTGTGATAGCCGGGATGATTCTGTCGAGGTTTTGTGTGAGTACTCCCTCAATATCTCCATCATCGAGTGAAGTGAGCTCGTGGTCCACCTCTCCGGCCGGTGGCCTTTGCTCTTTCTTATTAGGAGCGGGTGGTGCCGACCCTGTCTCGGGACTGTTCAGAGTGAGGGTAGGTGGTGGGATGTGTAGGGATGTACCCGTACCCCCAGGGGATTGTAGCCCCGTGTTCCGGAGGTTAAGCTCTCCGGCCTGCCCCGCGAGAGGTGGAGTAGGGGTAACGGGGATGTCTCCCCCTGACTTCTAGTTCCGCGGATGGGCGTTCTTTTGGATTCCCTGATAGGGGTTTCCCTTTGTCATTAGTAGAGCTCGATTTTAGTTTATGGTCCCACGGATAGCACGAACTTGTTGATACAAAAGTTGGATGATCCTTGCGGGACCGGAATTAGGCTTAATTCGGGTACTTGGGCTCCAGCTCCTGCATCAAGTGAACTTCGGTTTGGGATCCTGCACACTAAAAGTAACACGTTGTTAGGCTTACCGTGAGAACGTATCCCACGATTAGTCTCCGGTGTAAGAGTAAGTAATCGGTTTAGGGCTAGTAATCGGATGAGATGTGAGAGTGTGAAGAATACAATACCTTTGTGGAACCCTTGGGGGTTCCTTATATAGGCGGTAAAACCCTAGTGGGCTTTTACCGAACCTTCGACCCCAAGTAAAGGATAAGTGCCATAATTATCGTGATTGTTATCTTCTAATTTATGGTTAGTGTGTATCCTCTACATTAGGGTAAATCACAATTCTAATTAGGTTGTGATTCTATCTAACCCTTTGCCAGCTGTATCGGGTCGTGGGTCGTACATATCTTGTGTGGCCACTGTTCATTGAAGCCCATAAGCTCCAATGATATTAACCCAACCCAAGTGATGGGCCATATACGGGTGGTACCCGTGGGCCGGGTTCATGACCCGGCTAGGGACTATACGTCATCAATTCTTTAATTACTTGATCATTTAATGGAGAATTTTATCTCCTTTGAAAGGATGATGTTCCCAAACATACCATCCACTATGATGTTCTCAGTGAAATCATTTTAGTCAACTTTCCCATTGGCATTTTCTTTTCTTGTCAGTTCTCTTTGGTTCAGTCTTAGACAGTTGAGTTGGGATGGGGAGTTTGAGCTTCTTAGCATTCTCTGTGACCCAGGAAAACTTAGATTTAATACTCTTCATGAGTTGATTTGGCTCTGGTCTAGTTTTATTTAAGGCTAAGGCAAGAGGTTCAACCATTAAGTGAAACCCATAGACTTCAGCTTAAAGTCATGATCCACTAAGAAGTTTTATTGGCTAACTGCTTATGTATATGGTCATATATACCTTTTTGTTCTTGTTAGTGAATAAGGTGTGGTGGTAGGCTTAGGGATTAGTATGTTGTTGATGCAACTAAGAAACTCCTTCCTGAGCTTCTTGTTTTTGGATGCAATCTCATTTAGCTTGTACTTTTGAGCTTGCTTCTCCATCAAGTTCGTCTTCCTTAGAGCCTTACTGGTTTGATCCTCAACAGTCTTTAAGTCAGCCAAACTCTTTTGTTCCTTCGTTTGAAGCCTAAGTTCCTCTAGAGTCATTGGCTTTTCACCAACACTTATGAATTTTTTGAGTTCACAGTTATTTGGTGTTGAACCTCCTTCATCCATGAGAAGCATGATCATTTTATTATGATCATCCTAATTGGCTATGCCTTTGCCTTTGTCACTGATCTCTTCATAAGGAGGAGATGCTGAGAACTTTTAGCCTTCAACTTTAAACAGATTATCTGAAAACTAAGAGAATGAGATGTCTTTGATACTGGTGGTCTAATGGACTGATGCGCGTCTAGCACTCCTAGTTTTAAGTTTATAATCAAAACTTAATAACTCATTAACAACGCATACGAGCAAGTATATGATATGCAGTGGATGTAGTAACTAATTAAAACTTATTGCATGGTCAAGGATGTGGTCCGTGGTCTTTACATGTTTAGTACCCGAGACATCCCTGAATTTACGCGCTGCAACATTCCCATTTAACATTCATGAATTTTTCTACCCAATGTAATCACTTGAAAATCCACGCACACAACTCGTAGCTACACAACAAAGAAGCATGAAATACTTTTATTATGTCCTCAACTATTAACTACTGCATGACGACCGTTAACGAAAAAAAATTCACCGCCGCTTTACATCAGACATCAAAACTTGAAATCAAAATGTTTAGAAAAGTGAAAGAAAATAAAGGACCTATGGAACCTCAGCCCTACAAACCTTCTAAAAACCTTATACTTTATATCAAAATAATTCTGACAACGGTGTTTGATACCGTAGTTATACCTTACCCAAGTTATGTTATAAGAGACTAAGATAGTTTTCTAGGTATATGATATGAAGTGGATGTAGTAGCATGTGTAAGGCTTGCGTGCTCAAGTTCAGAAAATCAAGTATCTCTTTTAACATGCTATAGGAACGCGTTGTCAACAACGCTAAATACGTGTACAGAACTTCCAACAGATAATCAAGTAAATTTATCTTCTTCTATTTTTTGTTTTCTAAACTGTTTGATAAAAGCAATTTCTATTAAGATAAGTACCATTACTAAAATATTTTAATATAGGTAAATGTAACACCCGCTCCAATAAAGAGACTAAGTGTCACGTTATGGTGTCATACTAGAAAAATAATAAAATAAAATCCAAAACATAACTTAATTATTAAACCGAAATAAACGAATAGTAACCTCCAACAAAACAAAATCCCCAAAACAACGGGGTCCAAACTGTAAATATACTGAAATCATAATAAATGTCACCGGTAAATTTTAAGACTCTGTGTAAATCTTGAAATGCTCACAACCCAACTCTCATTGCCCAACTTCCTGCTTAATACCTGCCGCAAAGAAGGGAAATGTGGTTGAGCTAACGCTTAGTGAACATATATAATAATAAAGGATGTAAAGAGAAGAGATACACTGAAATCTGCGAATCAATATCATAAGGAATGAAAAAGAAGAATAAAACAAGGAATATCAAAGAATAATAAGTGAAATGTAAAGGAAGTGCATGCGAGCTCATACACATAACATAATATCATACCACGTAACCACATAAGTGTAAATAGGCCGCCAAACCTAATACACCGAAAGCGATATGGGGTGTATTGCAAACACAACCCATTCATTGAATCACGTGACATACTCACATAGCCTTAGGATGCATCCACACGCTCCCTCGAAAACAAAGTCATAGTATGTATACTAGCTCATGACTAGCATACATATACAATAACAATATATAAATGTGCACACGAAAGGGAACGCCGGGGAATAATCACATCGCCCTAGATGGTGTCACGGCATTGGTGAATCAATGAAGTGATCATGGTACCTCCATGACTAGAAACAAATAGCTCGGGAAAAAAGAAAAGCATACATATCAAATCAAACATAAAGGAATCATCACAAAGCAAATGAGGCATACGAAGCATAATGAATCAAAGGAATAAATGAGGTCATACAAATCAGCGAGTAAATCATAAAGAAACATAGCAATAGCTTAATGGGATCATACATAAGAAGTCTAAAAAAGAAATAAGAATGTCCTTATTGAAAGGATGGAATATCCGTACCTTAACGACTTCGTAAACACGAAACCGCATACAACACTAAGAGACTAAACACGTGTCACCGGAAATCAAGAAGATGGTTATGATGATGGGAAGATCACCACAAGCATCTAAGCACACCAAAACAATAAGGAGGATGAGTATGAAGCAAGAAAAACCAAAGCTCCAATGTTCTTCAATGGAGGAATTAGAGAGAAAAGCTTCAAAAATAAAAATGGAGGATTTGTTGAATGATGATGAAAACATATGGCCTAAGAATAATATGAGAGAAATTTTATGTGTTTTTAGCATGTTTCTATATTAAAAAGAGAACATGTTTCAAAAGCTTATATAACATAGTTAATATAATCAAATACTTAAAATTAAAAGGTATCACGTGTTTATTCTTACACTTTATTCCTAAAACAACTTATACTTTCAAAAATAAAATATTTTAAGTGTAAAAGCTATCCTAAAACCGGATTTCTATTTATAATAAGTTTTTTTACTTTAGGTTATAATTCTTTAATTATCAAAATTATATAACATAAGGTTTTAATTATTTAAATTTCTTATTTAAATTCAAATTCACAATTATATGAAATAAAATAAAATGAAAATTTACGAAATGAAATGAAGATCAGATTTTCAAAATAAAATGAAATGCCAAATTTCATATTTTCAAAATTCGAGTTTTACAACTCTTCCCCTCTAAAAGAAAATTTCGTCCTCGTAATTAAAGTAAGTAATTACCGGTTTTGTAATTCTTCCCCTTCAAAAGAAATTTCAACCGCGAAATTAAAATAACATAATTAAACGAAACGAATACGAAAACGTACGAATCAGATTTAACGAATACGAAACACATGAAAGAATGATAGATGAAAATCTCTCATAACGATATACTAAATACATTACGCACATAGGACAATCATGGAAGTAACGTCAAAGGATAAAAAATTTGCCACTAAGATTTCAAATATACCGATAAATCGCAGATGTAGGACACCTCAAAATGATTGGGTCATACTCAAATGTAGGAGGAATAGCATATGTCAAACGAAAGAGAAACCGTAAAATGTGTCGCATCAATACCGAATAAAATAAATTGAATGAAATTCATGATCGAACAGAATAAGAATTTCTTAGAATGATACATGAAGCACTAGCCAAAATCACGTCTTTTTTCAGAAGCTTTCTTGTCATCTCCAATGGAGTAATAAGCAAACGAAGCCGTGAAAACGATTAATAAAACGAAAAATAACGATCTTATCAGAGTACGTATGGAAGCCTAATGTGTACCTAATCCTCACAGGTTAAATCCTAGGTCGTAAGTCTCTGATACCATAATTGTAACACCCGCTCCGATAAAGAGACTAAGTGCCACGTTATGGTGTCATATCAGAAACATTATAAAATAAAGTCCAAAACATAACTTAATTATTAAACCAAAATAACTTAATAGTAACCTCTAACAAAACAAAATCCCCAAAACAATTGGGTCCAAAATGTAAATATACTGAAATTACAATAAATTTCATCAGTAAATTTTGAGACTATGGGTAACTCTATACATGCTCACAACCCAACTCTCAGTGCCTAACTTCTCGCTTAATACATGTCGAAGGAAAAGAAAATACAGTTGAGCTAACGCTCAATAAACAGATATAATAATAAAGGCTATAAAGAGAAGATATACAATGGAATTTTCGAATCAATATCCTAAGAAATGAACAAGGAGAATGAAACAAAGAATATCAAAGAAGAATAAGTGAAATGTAAAAGAAGTGCACACGAGCTCATACACATCACATAACACCACACCACGTAACCACATAAGTGTACATAGGTGGCCAAACCTAATGCACCAAAATCGATATAGAGTGTATTTCACACATAACCTATTTACGCGCATAGCCTAGGATGCATCCATACGCTCCCTGCAAAACAAAATCATAGTATGTACACTAGCTCATGATTAGCTTACACACACATAATTATATATAAATGTACACATGAAAGGGAACGCTTGGGAGTAATCACACCGTCCCATATGGTATCACGTCATTGGTGCATCAATGACGTGGTCATGGTACCTCCATGACTAGTTATAAATAGCTCGGGTAGAAAGGAAAGCATACAAATCAAATCAAACATAAGGGAATCATCACACAGCATATGAGGCATACGAAGCATAATGAATCAAAGGAATAAATGAGGTCATACAAACCAACAAGTCAAGCATAAAGGAAGATAGCAATGGCTTAATGGGATCATACATAAGAAGTCTAAAAAAGAAATAAGAATGTCCTTACTGAAAGAACGGAATATCCGTACCTTAACGACTGCAAAAACACGAAACCGCACACAACGCTAAGAGACTAAACACGTGTCATTGGAAATCAAGAAGATGGTTATGATGATGGGAAGATCACCACAAGCACCCAAGCACACTAAAACAATAAGGAGGAAGAGGAAGAAGCAAGAAAAATCAAAGCTCCAATGTTCTTCAATTGAGGAATTAGAGAGAAAAGCTTCAGAGATAAAAAAAAATTAAGGATTTGTAGAATGATGGTGTGAAAACATATGGCCTAAGAATAATATGAGAAAAATTGTATGTGTTTTTAGCATGTTTTTATATTAAAAAGGGAACATGTTTAATATAACCAAATATTTAAAATTAAAAGATATCTCTTGTTTATTCTTACACTTTATTTCTAAAATAACATATACTTTAAAAAATAAAATATTTTTGATGTAAAAACTATCCCAAAACCGGATTTCTATTTATAGCAAGTGTTTTTTTACTTTAGGTTATAATCCTTTAATTATCAAAATTATATAACATAAAGTTTTAATTATTTATATTCAAAATTCACAGTTATATTAAATAAGATAAAATGAAAATTTTCGAAATAAAATGAAGATCATATTTTCAAGATAAAATGAAATTTCAAATTTCATATTTTCAAAATTTAGGTTTTACAGTATAAGTATAACACCCAGACAACATCAAATCAGAAATCCATCACATCTAGTCTGCATATAAAATGCCATACATAAAGGGTTCTTAACTGTGGGATTGATCTTATTGTCTACTCTTATTTTTGTTTGCTGGTATTAATATCTTAGCTCATCAAAATTCAACAACAATCAAAATAGCAAAAGCTCCTGAGAAACTAACTCCTTACATAAGTTAACGCCTACTTAACTCTTGTAGTAACCTAATGCAAATAAACCTAGGTCTTATTTATGTAGTACCCTAATATACATGCCAAGTCTTGCCAAGTCTGCATATTCGTCTTGCCTAAACCTATTTGTAGTAACCTGATATATATGCCAAGTCTACATATTCGTCTTGCCTAAACCTATACAACCTCTTTGTTAACGTCTTTTTAAGATTTTTTTTTTTTTTAATTTTTTTTTTAGTCTACTACGAGGAGTTCCCACCGCCTTTTAGACGAGTGGACTAATCTCCCGCGGGAGTTTGCTCGGTACCTCGATGGGTAGTATCCCTCCCAAATGAGATTTTTTCCATTCCCAAGCCTTGAACTCAAGACCTTTGGTTAAGGAGCCCAGTGCCTTGACCAGCCAACCTCAATTGGTTAACGGCTTTTTAAGATGAAATTATATACTCGGTTCAAAATGTTCAGTTTCAATTGTTATATCACATATTAAGCTTGATTATGGAAGAACAATAATGCTTATTGTTAGTTAGCTTAGTAAGTTCATGGCAAAACCTTTTCTCAACATTTCTCGATCAATTATAAATACTTGCCTCAACTTATGGTTACAATCTGTATATCTTTTATATTACATCCAATTTAATTTTTGGTACTGCTCTCTGGTACGCCTATATAAGACATCTCTTGGGGATGTTGGTCCCGTGATTCGATTTAGTACAAATGAGGTGTGCATCGACCATTTCACTTAGACTAATTCAAGTATCTTGTCCTTAAGATATGGTCGTCATGCAACATGTATGCTTTCCTAAACTTACTTACCTCATTAGCATGCAACTAATTCTACCACACATTTTGACGTTACGTAACGAACTTGTTTATATATCTGCTACCCCATATTCTAAGAACACAATAAAATCAAACCCAAAATGAGCATTCACTTGCTGCTATTTGGCATTTCATGGTTCACACATGTTTCCCTTAGTGTTTCCTTCACTAGCTTTGCATTTGGTGACTCGATTGTCGATGCTGGAAATAATAACTTCTTGCCAAGTCTCTCGAAAGCAGACTACTCTCCTTATGGCATCGACTTTGAACCTACCGGCGGAAAGCCTACTGGAAGATACACAAATGGTTTTACCGTTGTTGACATTGTTGGTACTAACAACGCTTCTTCCTTCCCACAGATTATTGAGAAAAAATATACACGTATGTTAATAAAAATGGCTGATGATTAAAACAAAGTATGCATCATATATTTTGTAAAGAAGTGAATAAGAAAGGCATGACATATGTATACTAAATCTCGTTGTTACTGATTTTTTTTCCATTTTTATTAATGTATTCAGCTCGAGCGTTGGGGGCCAAAACTCTGCCTTCGCCATCTCTAGCCGTTAACACATCATCGGATGCATTTCAAGACGGCATAAACTATGCTTCCGGGGCTTCTGGAATTCTGGAGGGGACTGGCACGCTTTTTGTACGTGAATTCTAATAAAAGATTCATGTTTGTCTTTTAATCAAGCTATTAGATAAGATTGCTGTGAACTAAAGAACTAAACTTGAACAGGTTGCACGTATTCCACTAAGAAAACAAATTGACAATTTTGAACGAAGTAGGGCTGCAATGGTCAAAAGAATGGGAGAAAATAGCACACAAGGTCTTTTAAAGAATGCAATCTTTTCATTAACGACAGGATCAAATGATATTATAACCTACTTCCTACCAAACCTTCCATTTGTTGGTAGCTACGATGTTACTCCTACTACTTTACAAGACCTTATGGTCTCCAAAATGACCTCACATCTTAAGGTACTACCCTTTTCTTTCTTGTACGAATGTAGTTGTTTTCTTTGTATGTGATTAGTGCCGACTATGAGGTTTCGGGCGCGTAACAGGACCTGATAGATTTTTTTTATTTTGTGCATGGAAAGCGATTGCATAAACTAGGGGCTCGAAAGACTGTTGTGGTGGATATAGGACCTCTTGGTTGTATACCATTTGTTCGTGCAATACACTTTCTACCGGTGGGAAAATGTCATGAAGAAATGAACATGTTGATCCGTGGATACAATCAAAAGTTACGTAATGCAGTGCATCATTTGAACAAAGAGATGGGTTCGGGTTCAGTTTTCGTATATGCAAATTCATACGATGTCATAAATGACATGATACAAAACTATCATGCCTATGGTATGTATTAACCGTACATTATATTCAACTTTAAATTATTTCATGATTAGGGGTTGAAGTGGAAATTCTAATTCATTTACGTATGAATTCAAATATTTAGGTCATCTATTTCTCTAACAGATCAAACTAACAAAAAAAAGAAAAATTACCATAAAAAACATGTCAGATTTCCAAAAAAAATAGGATTCACTAATTACAAGTTTATTCTAAAGGTTTTGCTAACCAATGCCCGCAGAAGTTAGTGGGTAACAAATAAACACTAAATTTTCAAATTTACATTAAAATGAATTAAATTAAAAATTATATTTATATATAGTAATTTATAAATTTATTTAATATGTATTTAATTCATTTTAATATAAATTTGGAAAATATGTGATAATTTATTGCCGACTAATCTCTGTTCAGTGTTCATTGTTTAGCAAAACCTTTATTCTAATGCATAAAACTTTAAATTTAAAAAAATATTTAAGAAATAGAAAACAATATAATTAGATTGAATACAATCATTGTGAAAAATGTTGTCTCAGGTCCTGGTAAGTTTGTCCACTTTGCCACATCGGTCTAATAATCTTCAACCTTTTATATCTATGTTATTAGTTATTTGTTCACCTACAAAAAGTTGGTTGATTTATAGGATTCGAGAATGTAGCAGCTCCTTGCTGTGGAGCAGCCTTGACTACAATCTTTTGCTTTCGTCTAGGAACTAAGGATGACATTACCTCAAATGTTTGCAAAGATAGATCGAAGTATCTGTTTTGGGACTCATACCACCCTGGACAAGCAGCAAATTTCATCATAGCTCAACATATGCTAAATGGTGACAAAATCATATGTTCTCCTCTCAATGTTCGTCAGCTTCACAGACACAAGCTTTAAGTGATCAAGATAGTATTTATGTGCTACACGTTTTCAAGATCATGATCTCGATTTTAAGTTTAAGTAGCTGTGTGAGTGATTAGATGGTTAAGTATGTTGCATAGTTGCATTTACATGCAAGCAATATATTTTGTAGTAGTAGTATAGGTCTTGAACTCTAGATAGGATTTGCATACTAAAGTACTTATTCATGAATGTTGAAACAAGTTTAAGGGTTCGGGACATTAATTTGTGTCTGTTACCTCCAAATTTCTTGGCTCAGTGGTTGCCATAGATTTCCTCTGATTACAACATAACATGAACAAACTGTAGATATATATTACTCCAAGTAAAAATCTATCATAAACTTCAACCTTGTCGTCATACGTCTTTTGTCTTTCTCACTTAGTTTCCACAGGCATTGTCTTCCCAATTGATTGTCAGATGATCGTTGACTGAAAATTCAATGTCGACCTGTTGTTTGAATGTTATATAAATTTGAAGATATGTTATTATACGTTCATCCTCAAGGCTTTTTTTTTGAACGGCAAAGTAATAATATAAATAGAAGCCCCGAGGGGAAATTTGAAAGTTTATGGACTTAAAATCGATTGTCGTGTGATAGGATCGAACTCGACATCACGGGATTGCACATATTACGTGAAGGGTTAATTAATTTATTAAATATATTTATTATATTTATTAAATCAAACCGTAGCTAACGATCGTTAAGTAATTAAAAGTGAAGTATTAAACGACCGTTATAGAAAGTTATAGAAGCTAAAAGAAGGTGTCGGAAACGTTCCAGAACCCTCTTGGGGGCTTGTGTATATCCGGCCTAAAAGGGAGAGACAAAGGGAAGGGGAAAATATTTTGTTGCCTTATTTTGTTTAAACCTTGGAAGAGAAGTTTTCCAAGGTGTATATAAACAAACCAAATGGCTTCATAATTTTTACCACACATCTCTCTTTTCTCATGCCCAAACCGCCGGCCATACACCCCTTTTTAGGGTTCTTCTTTGATTTTTATTTTCAATAAGCTATTCTAGATCTAGTCCTAGCCCCTCTCTAGGGTTGTTGGGTAGATCTTCCATAGACTTGGAAGCTCGGTTTGTTCGTGCTAGACTCACGATTAACTCGTCGTATCACGTGTGTACAAGATCGTGGTGTAGTCTTGCTTTAGACTATATCCTGGTGGTGTTTGTGATCTATCTCTACCGGTGACCGTTCCGTCAACTTGTAGATCTTGCTAGGATAAAGGTATGTAACCCTAGTCTTGATTAATTATAATTGCGTTAAATTAAAGATCTTGTTAATTTGCTTCCGCTGTGTGTTCTTTGATCCATATTAGGGTTTTAAATAATCGTTATGGTCAATATAAACCTTCAGTGGCATCGAGAGCCGTTTTAACATGATTATAATTATCAAGATCTAAAGTTTTTTAACTAATATTGATTTGTGTTAATAATTACATGTTGTTTTTAGGTTTTATAAAAAAATTAGGTTTTTGTTTTTTTGTTTTTTAAATTCGGATCTGCCGAAGTTTTATAAAAAAAAATATTTTTTTAGTAAACCCTAAAATTACATGGTAATTAAACTTTAGATATTTTGCATGAATTAATTGTTATGTCATGCGTGGTTACACTCCGTATTTTTTTTAATTGTTAAGAGAATGTGGGAGATCCGTAATAAACGTGCATGTTTTTTTACGGATCATATAATTTTGAATGCTATTTGCTTTATTTGATTCAAAGTTTTAAAATTAGGGAAGACTTTTTATGTTTATAAAAACCCTAGATTTGATGTTCTTTGAATAAATTGTTATGAATGTGGCTATTTGATTTAAAAATTTTTTTTGTACTACTTGTTTTCATGCGTTTTTTATATTGTATGTTGTAAACAGGGGTATTTTTTTTAAGAAAAATAATATGGACTAAATCCTATCAAAATTAATGAATTGTTTTGAGATCTAAATTACATATGATTTGCGTTGATTAGAAATGCAATAGCAACTTAACGGCCTACTCAATTTTGGCAAACTATAAAGTGGGTATAATGCACCGCTGGTCAAGTACCCGGTTAAGGAAGGAGGTGTTATGTTTCAGCACTGACCAAATTTCCGGCTCGCCTGTGCGTCAAAATTGGAATTACCTACGGTTGTTATTGGTATAATTCTTTAAGGTTGATTTAACTACATTAATTCACATCCGAAACACAATGAATAAGGTTATTGCTTTGTGCTTTAGCTTCGTTCTAGAAAAAGTACGGTGTGAATTTAGTTGTGTGTAAAATCTTTAATTGGTTTAACCAATACCTCAACTTGCAAATATATGATGAAATTTTAGTCTCGCCAAAAAGTTTACTAAACGTTTTTTATTAAACTTATGTTATGGAGATGTATGCATGCTTCTCCATACATAATTTTGACATCAAAATCTATACTGTAAAATTTAAGTCATATGCCCTCTAATTGACGAACACTTGAAGTTACAATTGTCGTCATATAAGATATCGGACGATGTTATAATGGAGAGAAAACTTCATGACTGAATAAGATTGCACATGAAAGTTTTACGTTCTTTAGATTTGTCGACTTAATTGAGTTACTCAGTGAGAACTAGAAACTTAAGGCATAAAGTAGGGATGAAACATGTTTACAATGCAAATGATTTTGGCAATGTAAATCCCTAACGTATCTAGAAATTGCAAATTTGTTTGTCAATTATTGTTCGACAAGTTACTGTATTGAATACATTTGTCACTAGCAGATCAACTGATGTGATAAATCTATGTCAATATGGATTCTAGTTTTTAAAGGAAAATACTATGGTTTTATTACCGGGGTAATTTTATTTTGTTGAATTGTATTATTAAAAATACTAATGTTTGAACTTATTTCTGTAGAAATGGCTCAACCCGAAAACAATCTGACAATAAGCTCGGCGTTCAAAGCTTTCTTTGAACGACCTGAACTTACTGGCCCTAATTTCAATGACTGGTATCGCTCACTAAGAATTGTTCTGAGAGCAACGGGTACTATCAATATCTTGGAAACTCCTTTTCCGGAGGATCTTGCTGAAGGAGCATCTGATGCGGAACTGCTTCAACACGCTGCTAACGTTAAGAAGCACCATGAGATGGCTGCTGTAATGTTAGGGAGAATGGCTCCATAACTTCAAAGGAAGTATGAGCTATTTTCACCTCAGCTAATGCTTGATGAACTCAAGGCTGTGTATGAAACGCCGCAAGCTGTAGAGATCTATGATTTGGTTGATGCTCTACATAGTTGCAAGCAAGCTCCTGGAAAGTCCATAAGTGCCCATTATATGGAAATGAGGGGTTATATGGAACAACTCATTGCACTACGAAAACCCTTTGATCATAATATGGCTATTAACTTGATCAATAGGTCCCTTAATAAGGACTTCAATGATTTCGTTCGTAACTATAATATGCATTGCACGGGGAAGACGGTTAATGATCTGCATGCAATGCTCATTGACTTTGAAAAGGGGTTGAAAGATAAGGCTTGCACTGCTACTCCTCAAGTAATTTATGTACAAAATGGTAGAGTGACTAAACCAAAACCGCAAGTGAATAAGCAGAAAGGCAAAGGCATGGTTGATAAGAGCAAACAAGTTGCGACTCCATCAAAACCAAAGCAGAACTTTGTCAAGAAAGGTCAATCTCAAAAAGATGAGACTTGTCACCACTGCAAGATGACTGGAAACTGGAAGAGAAATTGCTCTCTCTATCTCTATGAAATGCAAGAACATAAGAAGAATGTTGAGCTAGCTGCTGCAGCGTCTTCAGGTAACTTATTTATGATAGAGTTATTTAATCTTTCATACAAATCAAACTCCTGGGTATATGATACGGGATGTGGTATTAACATTTGTAATACCCTGCAAGGATTTGAGTTGAAGAGGAAGCTTTCCTATGGGGAATAATTTCTGCAAGTGGGCAATGGCGCACAAGCAGCGGTTGAAGCTATAGGAATATTTAACTTAGTTTTACCTTCGGGTTTAGTACTGTTTTTAAATAATTGTCATTATGCACCTACAATTGTTAGGGGTGTCATTTTCTTTTCTTGTATATTGGATCTTGGATTTAATCACACGATTGATAATAATAGAATTTCTGTTTTCAAAGATGGTTTATTCTATTTTGATGTAATTTCTATGAATGGTGTTTTTGAAATTAACATACATGGTAATAATTCCAAGAGGAAAAATAATTCTGTTTTTAGCATGAATAAGAAGAGAAAGTTAGACAAGAACTCTTCTTATCTTTGGCATTGTAGACTTGCCCATATTGAGAAGACTCGCATACAAAAGCTTCAACGTGATGGTCTTTTGGAAAATATCAATTATAAATCATTTGATAAATGTGAGTCTTGTATCTCTGGAAAGATGACCAAGAAACCTTTTAATAGCAATATTGAAAGGGCTACTGAACTACTTGGTTTGATACATACTGATGTGTGTGGACCACTTAGATATGTGTCAAGGAAAGGTGCTAGCTACGTCTCAACGTTTACGGATGATTATAGCCTTTATGGTTATGTTTATTTACTTAAGCATAAACATGAGGTATTTGAAACATTCAAAACGTTTAAAGCAGAAGTAGAGTTACAACTAGCAAAGAAGATTAAAGCTCTTCGTTCTGATCGTGGTGGTGAATATTTAAGTCAAGAGTTTAAAGATTATTTAAGTGAGAACGGAATTGTTCAGAAACTTACTTCTCCATATACTCCACACCAAAATGGTGTATCTGAAAGGAGAAATCGTACATTATTAGATATGGTGTGATCTATGTTTAATCTTACAACTTTACCATTATCCTTTTGGGATTATGCTCTTGAATCTGTTGTTCGTATTCTGAATATGGTTCCCACAAAGAAGGTTGATAAGACACCATATGAACTATGGCATGGCAAGAAGCTATATTTGTTTTATTTGAAAATTTGGGGTTGTGAGGCGTATGTAAAACGTGACTCTAGAGATAAACTCCAACAACGATCAGTAAAATGTATCTTTGTAGGTTACCCTAAGGAAACTATGGGTTACTACTTTTATTATCTGGCTGAGAACAAAGTAGTTGTGGCTCGGTATGGAGACATCTTTGAAAGTGATATTGTAAATCAAGAAATCAGTGGGAGAAATTATGATCTTGAATAAATTCAAGAAGATACATTGCCTTCTGAAAATACTAGCGAAGAAATTCCTGTAGAACCAGAAAGTCTGGGAGTTCCACCGGAATTAATTCCTCCATGTAGGTCTCAAAAAACCATACGTGCGCCAGACAAACTATGTCTTTACATAGAGGATGATGATGAGGAAGTAGGGGATCTTGGTGAACCTGTTAACTATCGATCCGCAATGTCTGATCTAGAAAAGTCAAAATGGATAATTGCGATGAATGAGGAAATGAAATCCATGGAAATCAACGATGTTTGGATTCTTGTAGACGCGCCTAAAAATGCTAAAGTAGTGAAAAATAGGTGGATCTACAAGAAGAAAACCGACATAGATGGTGAAATACAATCCTATAAAGCACGTTTAGTAGCTAAGGGTTTTACTCAAACTTTTGGCGTAGACTACGTGGAGACATTTTCTCCTGTAGCAGACTTACGAGCTATTAGGATTCTCATAGCTATAGCAGCATACTATGACTATGAGATATGGCAAATGGATGTTAAAACTGCCTTCTTGAACGGTCGCTTAGATGAAGACATCTATATGCAACAACCGGAAGGGTACGTTGATCCTAAATATCCAAAGCGCGTGTGCAAACTTCAAAGATCTATTTATGGTTTGAAGCAAGCATCACGTCAATGGAATAAGCGATTTGATGAAGAAATCAAAAAGTTTGGATTTATTCAAAATCGTGATGAGCCATGTGTATATCGCAAAGCTAGTGGGAGTAATGTAGTGTTCCTAATTTTATATGTCGATGACATATTAATCATGGAAAGTAACATTCCAAGACTTAAGGAAGTTAAGGATTATCTTGGTAAATGTTTTTCTATGAAGGATTTGGGAGATGCTGCATATATTCTGGGAATTAAAATCTATCGAGATAGGAGTAGACGGTTAATTGGTCTTAGTCAAGATGCTTATATTGATAAGATATTGAAGAAGTATAACATGCATAACTCTAAGAAAGGTTTTCTTATGATGGATGTTAAGCATGAGTTAAGTCATGAGAAAGATGCATCAACACCCGAAGAGGTGGCTTACATGCAAAAGGTGCCTTATGCTTCGGCTGTAGGATCTTGTGGATTTGCTTTTTAGTAATCCGGGGTCTAGGTGGGTGGTGGAAGGTGGAAGCCATGGATGAAGTTTAGAGAGAGAGAGGTTGTGTGTGAAAGTTAAGAAAATGTATTAAAATTAAAAGAAACATAAACGAAACACAAGCAACACCCCTCCTTGGAAGCCTTGGAGGGGTATATATAGTCACACAATGCACCTAAACTATACATGGTTTTCTAGTCTAGTCTAAGCGTGTGTGACTATGATAACTAATGGGAATTCTTAAATATCGTCACATAAAGTGAATTTCCAATAATCTTCCCCCATGGGACGACGTGTAGAATTCCTTACAATATTTTTCCTAACAAGTACATAATGATTAAGAACAAAAGCTTTCATGAAGCGTCCAATGTTGATGATGTCTTCTAAGGCCTTTGACTTCAAGTCTTCACTTCAAAACGACTCATCTTTAAAGTAACGTGTAGTAGAAATACTGTAACGGCACGAGCTAAGTAATCCATATAATTCTGGTTAAGGATAAGCTTCTAAATTAACTTCCCCCTAATTCATACCACATAAACTTGATGTAGAAGCTTTTAAATAGCTTCCCCCTAAACCGACAATCCTCGTAAGCAACTTCAAATCTTTCAATAAAGCTTAGAATGATTAAGCGCACAACAGAATTTAACAAGCAAACCCCATCATATAACATGATAATGTTGCTATGAGGTATTGAAAGTTTGGGGCACACTAAGTAGATCAACAACTTCTCTTCTCACGCTTGAATAATTCTTCTGAATTGTTCTTCCCCCTGAGAGTTCAAGTTATGCATACTAGAAAGAATCAAGATATTTCTTCCCCCACATAGTTGAAGAAAATAAATCAATCCCAAGTATGAAGCTCAAATACTGAAGTAGACACTTTATCCCATTCATGAAGTTGACATCGTAACACCAAAGTCAATTAAGTCCCGGAAATGTACATATCTTCTTCCGGAGATGCACGAGAGTCAATTAACTCCCGGGAATGCATATCTCTCCATATAGGATAATGATGATGAATAATTGCAACAACAAAACAATTAAACATCGAATCAGTAGTGTACCGTTTAGAGATTGATAACGCTACGAGTTAAAACACTAATTTTCTCTACGGTTATGACAATTGTCTTCCCGGAATGTCTTCAAATCAAAAGAAGGTAAAAAGTTCATCATGTGTACTCGTTGTGCGTTTAATGTGTCTTCTTCTTCCCCCTTGATGGTTTCGAAACTCGGAACCAGCAATAAATCGTACGCACATGTACATGAAATCTCGTGAGAATAATAAATAAGATGAATTATATATTTTGTGAGAATCAGCTGTTGATCGAAATTCTCTTCTCATAAACTCTCCATGGCCATCTTTACCAACCCATTTGTAAGCAATTTGAAGTGACCACTGATAGAATGAACCAGATACATCAAACATGAAAATGAATAAGAATCCCTCGATCTTGTGACTTAATCTTGCACAATTGTTGAATGAGGAACGGTGGAGAAATCTCTAAGTACCCAATGCATCACTGAAGAAGTCTATAAGCACAACACCTCTTGAAATTATCCACGTCGACTAAGCGCGTGACATGAGTACAACCATGTAACCCCTTTAAGTGATAGTTATCCGAGTCATCAACCAACCACCCCGAACCCGGAAACCATTTAAACAAGTCTTCATTCTAAGATTAAGCACGAGCAAGTTATTTTTGAAGATAAAATAAATACACGCCTTCGAGAAATCCGTCTTCAACTTCACATAATTAATACCCGATCAAACAAGTCCGTAGCCACTAAAAAATCGCCATTTTTTTCTTTCTTGGTCTCGTCTCAAAAACATTCTTGTCAATTTGTCTCTTTTTAAAACCGTTAATCAAAATAACATCATTTATTAAATAAAATGATAAACAATATTTTGAGATAACAATTTTATTAAACTTTATCACATCACAAGTTTGCATTTCGTGTAAATGAAATAATACGCCAGCCCATCACATAACCATTCAGAAATTACTTGGCCCATTGCAAAGAAACTATACCCGGTCCAAAGAAATACTCTAAAAATTAGGGTAGTATAAAAGACCAATAACCCTAACAATCCTCACTCCTAACCCCTAATCTCATTCTTATCAAATAACTCAGCCGTTTTCTTCACCAAACTTCTCTCCCACATAGAAAAATCCGTCACTTCATCTAATCCATCAACCAACCTCAAAACCTCCGTCCCCCAATCACTAATCTAAAAAATTAGATCAGCCACCATCTAATCTATAATCCATATCATAATCATCCCAATCTGTTACACCGAAAAAATCGATCAAATCTAATCTCAACCAGACAATACAGCTAGCCATACGAGAACAACAATACTTCAATCCCATTAATTGTTTATTCTCATAAAAGAAGACCAAATACCAAGCAAATGATGCTCGACGGTTCTTATTCGTGATAAACTCAATAAATATAAGGCTTCAAGATCAACAGATTGATCTCGGGTAGGTCCGGATTGTGATTGCATGTTGTTACTTTTAACGAATCGAAGAAAGATTATAACAAAGTTGTTATACATCTTCTTCAAATTCCTATATTAATGTGGTTAATCCCAACAGATCGATGATGAAATGGTTTCGTGAGAATAGATCTTCGAAGATCTTGACATGCAAGCATGACACGAAAAAATTAACTGAGATCTATTAATTATGTGTTTGTTTCGAGTCTAGATACGATGGGGAATTAGGAGACGATGGGAGTAGGTTTGATCGAGTCGGTTGTGGAGTTATAAGGATGGATGGATATGTTGGTGTGGGTCTCGAATGTTTTTACAAACATTGTTACTGGTTTTGTTAAATTGGTCAAACTTTTTCTATAAACACATCGCAATGTTTTTTTAAAAAAAAGATAAAGCCATCGCAGTCAAGTTCCACACCCATCGCAACATAATAACTAAGGCCATCGCAGTCTAACTTTTTAACCCATCGCAGTCTAAAAACAATATGGCCATCATAACATGATGTCCCATCGCGATGGTAGCCATCGCAATGGTAGCCATCGCAATGGTAGCCATCGCAATGGTAGTCATCGCAATGGTAGCCATCGCAATGGTAGCCATCACAATGGTAGCCATCGCAATACACCCATCGCACTCAATGCGATTGTTGCCATCGTAATGATGACTAGCAGAAAATCTTATCCAAAGGTACTTTTTCCGTAAATTCAGGATCATGTTTTTTCTGGGCACAATCTTCATCTTCAAAGCTAAACAAAGAACCAGAAATTTAATGCCAGATCTAATGAACCCAGAAAACTGGAAAAAATCTGTTTAATAACATCGTAGCTCTTTTATCAAGTCTGAAAAGAAACTAAAAGTCTATTTTACAATATATTTAGACAGATTTGATGACAAAAATAAGCACCGACACCTCTGAAATAGGCTATTACCAAGATGTATGAAACCAGATCTTGGAAATTAATAAACAAAATCAACGTGTCATCAAGACCTGCCAGCTTGTTTATTTGACCAAGAAAATCACGAATTAGAGGCCAAAAAATGATAAAGCCGGTTGTGATAAAAATGACAAACTGATACAAGAGACGAGACATAAAAATTTGTGACAAAAAACATTGAGATACCAACCAAAGAAAAAATTTGACCACCAAATCAATATCATAAACGCATTTGATCCATGGATTGAACCGAAGCTCTGATGCCAATTATGGATTTGCTTTTTAGTAATCCGGTGGTCTAGGTGAGTGGTGGAAGGTGGAAGCCATGGATGAAGTTTATAGAGAGAGAGGTTGTGTGTGAAAGTTAAGAAAATGTATTAAAATGAAAAGAAACACAAATGAAACACAAGCAACACCCCTTCTTGGAAGCCTTGGAGGGGTATATATAGTCACACAACACACCTAAACTATACATGGTTTCCTAGTCTAGTCTAAGCGTGTGTGACTATGATAACTAATGGGAATTCTTAAATGTCGTCACATAAAGTGAATTTCCAATAGATCTATTACGTATGCTGTAAGATGCATAAGGCCTGATGTGGTGTTTGCTCAGAACTTGGTCAGTAGATACCAACAGAATCCAGGAAAGTTCCACTGGACTGCTGTTAAGCATATTCTAAAGTATTTGAGAAGTACGAAAGATATGTTTTTGGTATTCGGGGGTAAACCAGACACATAATTGAATGTAACAGGGTTCTATGATGCGTCCTGGCAATATGATAAAGACGATACGATGTATCAGACGGGTTACGTGTTTGTCATCAATGGAGGAGCAGTTGACTGGAAGAGCAGTAAGCAGATTACCATTGCTATGCATGCGACTCAATCTGAGTACATGGCCGCTTCAGAAGCTGCAATGTGTTGGATATACGTTTTACGTATTAAGAAGGATCGGTCACTCCAACAATAGTCCATGTAATAGCTCGTAGTTTAGTTATTTATCTTTATTTAACTAACAAGACCAAGCCTAGCCTACAACATGTGTAGGCCGGCCCAAATGTAAGCCCAAGCCCATGACAAGGGCTTTGGTATATAAACCCTCTCCTTAGATGGAGAGGGTGTGTGGTTCTTCATTTTTACACATAGTTCTTCTTATTTTCTCTCTCTAGAATTGTGTGAAATCCACCATCTCTCTATCTCTTTCTCTCTCAAAACATAAGCAAGATTTACATATCCAATAAATGGTATCAAGAGCCATGGGATGATTGTATTGTTTATGTGTTTATGTTCTTGATTCATACGTCTATTTTGATCCATTTTACACGAACCAAAAAATTATTTTTTTTGTTTTTTATGGTTTTTTCTTGATACAAATCTTCTACATAGTTGTGGTAGAGATTTGGTATAGTTACTTTGGCTAAAAACACAAAAATTTTGGGTGTTTTGATCATTTTTTGGCTTAAAATCACGAATTGGTTGAGTTTTGTCCGAGAAAAGTGGGATTTATTCCGATCAGGTCATCGGAAAAGGGTTTATAGTTATTCCGATCAGTGAAATCAGAATAGGGTTTAGGGATTCCGATTGCATTCCTATAAGGGACATTCCGATTTGATCTTCCGATTTGGTATTCCGATTTGGTGCCTTCCTATAAGGGACATTCCGATTTGATATTCCGATTTGGTATTCCGATTAGGATATTCCGATCAAGGGTATTCCGATTAGCACATTCCGATCAAGAGTATTCCAGGACATTCCGATCAAGGGTATTCCGATAGGCTTATTCCGACAACTTTCCGATCAACATTCCGACAATCCAAAATTATTCCTTAATGGGTAATTTTGACTTGGAATTTTTGGTTTATCGAGAACATATTTTAAGGGATTTTAACATTGTTTCTCGACTTCAACTCACAATAACAAACACATTTACTTTCTCTCATTGTTCGATCAACGTTTGTAAATCTTAACTTATTGAAATGGAGTACACATCTCTTACGGATAAGTCCATCCTCTCGGATACGGATAATCGTCCACCAATGTTGGTGAAGACTATGTATGAGGAATGGGCTTCCCGAATGGAACTTTATATGTTGAACAAGGAGAATGGACATCTAATTTGGGCATCGGTGCTCAATGGACCATTGGTATATGGTACTGTGACTGAAGGTGTTGTTACTCATCCTCGCACTACGTGTGAACTAACTGGAGATGCTAAGATACAAGACAAGTGTGATAAACAAGCTACAAATATCATTCTCCAAGCCCTTCCTCCAGATGTCTACAAACTCGTCAGCAAACCTAAAGTTGCCAAAGAGTTATGGGATAGAATTCGTGTTCTCATGCAAGGCACCTCATTAACTAAACAAGAACGAGAGTGTAAGCTTTATGATACTTTTGATAAGTTTGCATATGTGCCAGGGGAGACTCTCAATGATTACTATCTGAGATTTACCCTATTGTTGAATGAGCTCAATATCTATGGCATGGCAATTCCTACCTTTCAATTGAACACCAAGTATTTGAACACTCTTCCTTCAGAATAGAAAAAGTACGCGACGGATGTTAAATTGGCTAAGGACTTGCATAACACCAATGTGGATCAACTTCAAGCTTTTCTTCAACAACACGAGTGCCATGTGATCGAGGCTCGGTTGTCTACACCTCAAGTTCATGATCCACTTGCAATGTATGCTTCTCAACAAAACATGGCTTATACTTATCAACAACCATCATACTTGCAGCAACCACCACCACACACCTATCAGCAACCATCCTATCAACCACTAATGATGCCACAACAAGCATTTCAACAAAGTGTTCATCAACAATATTTTCCACAGCAACCACCATATCAGACATCACCATCACAAGCCAACACTTCTCCAATGGGCTATACTCCTCAGCAAGGATATTTTCCAATAGAAGCACAACCAGCACAAGCTTTCTACTCTAATGAACTTCCACCAATCCAAGCACCGGTCTTTACTCCAAATGATACGCCAGCTGATGTTCTAAACCATCTCACTGCCTACTTGTCAAAACTTGTTGCAACTAGAGGATTTCCACCAACAAACAATCAGCTCCGCACCTCCTCAAATCCTCGACAACAAGCTACTGTTCAAGATGGTCAAGTAACAATGCAACCTATTCAGGGAAGGCAAAATTCATATGGACCTCCTACAAGGACGGTGAATGCTCAAGCTGTGAATTCACAAGCTAATGGAAATGGAAGTCCCATTGGTCCTCAAAAGGTTGTAACTTGCTACAATTGCCGAGGACAAGGTCATATGGCTAGGCAATGCACTCAGTCGAAAAGGCGACGGGATGAAGCATGGTTTCGTGAGAAGATGTATTTGGTCGATGCTCAGTCTAAGGGAAAGATTTTGGATTCAGAAGAGTTAGCATTTCTTGCAGACCCAGGGGCAGCAGACAATGAAGGCATTGCAGTCGTTTCCACTTCTAATGCAGCTTATCAAACAGATGATCTTGACGCATATGATTCAGATTGTGATGATATTCACTCTGCCCAAGCTGCTCTCGTTGATAATCTCTCTCACTACGGTTCTGATGTCGTTAGTGAGGTACCAACCACATCTAATAATATTGATGATAACCAACATCAGGTTAGGCATGAAAATGACAACCTCGAACAACATTCGGGAACTAGTAATTCAAATGATGTGGTACCCAATCCTACACATTTGAGTGAACCTCAACCAAATGCTACGACGGGTATGGAATCTTATGCTCAACATGATTTCGTCATGGTGCCTAAACATATTATTGATCAAATGCATATGGCTCTCAAACAATCCGTAGATACGAATTCCACCCTAACTGCTGAGCTTGCGTTGCATAAAGAAAAGGTCAAAGCTTTTGAAATGGTCCCTTAAGTTGAAAAAATAACTTATTCTGAATTTGACCAATTTCGTTTTGAAAAGATTGAACACTTGAAAGAAATAGAATCATTAAAAGCTAATCTTTCCAATGAATTAAAAGCAAAAGAGTCGGTTGTCAATGATTTTCAGAAACTTAAAATGGATTTCGAAACTCTCGAGTCTAAAAAGTTTGAATCGGAAATTAACGCTACCAAACTTCTTAAATTCAAAGAACAACAACTTTTAAAACAATACGCTTCCACAGAAAAGGTTCATCTTTTAACTAAATCATTTAAAGAACTCGAACTTAAGCGTCTTCAAGATTTACCACCTAATCCCGGTTATGCAAAACAAGCTCAGGAATATATTCCCGGTCTTTATGATATGACCATAATTGGCAAATCGAAAGAAGCACCTTTTGTTCGTAGTACTGAGAAGACAAAGTCACTTGCGGAAGAAACTCATTATAAAATGCTTTCAAAATTCCATACGATTGATTATGATCAGTATAACAAAGATCAATTGTCTAAAAAGACCCGCATTCGCTTACAAAAGGAATTAGCTGAATTGGCAGTTCTTGTGCCCCAAAGTTTGTTAAATGAAAACCCTCCTAGTACGTCTCCTACACTTGTTAAAACGGATTTAACGAAGTTAATTCCACCGGTAAGTAAGGCGTCCATTAAATTAAATGCGGTACACCAACGCTTAGCCGATTTTGACAAGGTCATTTTGGAACGTACGACGGCTTCGGCCATAACGGAAGGTGAATGGAATTTTGAGCACACTAGAGCTGCGTTTCGAGATGAAATTGTTCCTTTCGTAAAGAATGTTAAAGCTTGTCTTAGTAATCTTGATCAAGATTTACTTTTGGAAACGGAAGAAGTTAGACGTGTTTTCAATGAAATGGATGATGCTTATGAAAACAGTTTACTTGAAATAGAACGGGTTTCACGCCAAAATTATAAGCTTCTGAAGCAAGTGATATCTCATGATATAGTTTCCATCTGTGTGAATAAAAGTGTTGATAATGATTCTATTGTGCATAATGTTGAATCTGTGGATAATGTGGTAGATAGTACTTGTGTAACACCCCACCATGATGGAATATGGGGCGCGACGTATGGATATCATCACAACATGGCGTGTCTATAGAGATAACTATATGAAATAAGAAATGTCATAAAATGGTGACACAAAAGTCATGACAATATCTCAACAAATGCAGGAGTCTAGGTAAGTAGGTAGCAGTCCTACCTCTTACCCAAGACAATCAAATATCACAAACAAAACAAACATATAGGTGCCAACAATATCACTTATTAAATGAACAAATAAAAACTAAGAAGGAATGGGGATCTCCTTCTAAATGCATTCCTACGCAACTCCAAATCCTAGCCACTTCTATTCTCAAGCTTAACCATAAAAACACCTGAAAGAGACACTAAAACACGTCAACATAATGCTGGTGAGAGTCATAGGTTTAGACTCTAACGCCAAATCAGTTATAAGCTGTGAATAACAACCATCAACACAATAACATATGGACAATGTGCTACAAGTATTCATTAACAACTAGCATTCAATATTAATCAATCATCACAATTCCAAGGCATCACGCCTTACCAACAACCACAATTACCAAGGCATCACGCCTTACCAACAACCATAATTTCCAAGACATCACGCCTTACCAACAACCATAATTTCCAAGGCATCACGCCTTACCAACAACCATAATTTCCAAGGCATCACGCCTTACCAACAACCATAGTACCATAGGCGCCCATACACCTATGTACCTTTCCCATCCAAATCATATACGAACAAGAATCACATAGCAGTTAATCACATAATGTACACACAAGTCTATCTCAAACCTTAAAAAAACATTCACAGCATCAATTTATAAACAACATAACACCGTGTCTCTTCCATCCCATCTGGAAGTCAAAATCAATAGTAATCATGGGACTATGAAACTCACCTGATTGCTTCTCTAAAAGTCCTCGCACTAGCAACAAGCTAACAAACCAAAAACACGCAATCAATACATGAACCAATCTCTAAGATGGCTCATCAACCTATGATGGACATCTAACCTCCTCCTATATAAATACCTCATTTAAATGCTCTAAGCATCTCATTACACTCATCTATAAAGCCCTTAACTCATTTTACTTCATAACCCGTCCCGTTAACATTTTACCCAAAACAGTCCCAGTTTTAGGTCTCCAAACTATAAGCCAAACGCCCACTTAAACATACCCATGATCTCTGTAAAGGGAATATTTATGCCCTTACATATGTTATCTAACACCTCCAACTTTCCCCAACCTTAAAGCTACTGTTAAGGCCCCGATATATATATATATATATATATATATATATATATATATATATATATATATATATATATATATATATATATATATACTTTTGTCATTCCAGTTTTACTGATTTTAAACATACAAAAAGTTTGTTACAATTAGGGGGTCTTAACCTAAACCACAACCTTAGCCCAAGTGCAGATACTTACTATAATATATAAACCATCTCTCATGTTCGTTAGAAAATCCCAATGCAACCCTAAGTACCCCAAACAACCCAAAGCTTAAAAAGAAAACAGGCTGAATTTAAAACTGTATTGATCTCCGAATGTTGTAACCTGTTTTTGACCCACTTCCCGACCTCCAATTTAGTTCTCGTTTCTTGCATTAGAAAGCCACTTCAATTACCTTTTCAGGGATACTTGGATAGTAAAATAAGAGTTTGTATAACTCCCAATATGATCAAAACAAGTAACTCAAAATTCTGCCCAGTTTTTAAAATCGGGTTTAATCAAATTAAACTAATTAATTAACCCTAACCCCACTAGTTACAAACCCTAACTTATGTAATCATTATAACCTCATTATTATAACATTAATTTACTGTTTTTAAATTAAACCCTAACCTAATTCCATCATAAGATGATTAAACAAAACATAAAAACAATTAAATTAAAAAGGGTTAAGAAGATTTACCTTTGATTTATGAAAACCCCAAAATTTTATGAAGAACCCTAATTTTTATATAACTCACGAATTTTCTTAACCTCCAGGAGAAAAATAATGAATTTGGATTGTGATTAAAACAATATATAAGGTGTACATAAAATCCTAGTCCAAGAATAAGCCCACTTTCCTTTTTTTCCTTCTTTTTCCTTTTTCTTTCTTTTAGGCGGCCAAAACCGACCCTACACCCCCTTATTTCGTTTTTTTTTTCTTTTTATTGTTAATTAATATCTTATTAATATTACCTTAATTTTCCTTAATTTATTTCAGCTCCTAAAGCCTCCAAAACCTCAAAACCGTAAAACTAGTCAGTTTTTACGCGTTTTACCGTAAAAGACGTAAAATATACACTTTTATAAAAAAATCTCAAATTTTGAGATAAACTTTATATTTAAGTCCTAAATGACTTAAAACCATCCCGAAAAATATCCATATGACTAATTACCTCATCCGAGACCTCTAAATGCTAAACCGTAAATCGTAAAAATACGATTTTCAATAATACATATACGTATAGTAAAACCACTAAATAACACCATCTCACTTCATAGTCACTATCATGTGATCTCATGAACATGAAATCATCACACATCGTTTCATTCACAAGGTACCCCGTACCGGAAACGATATCCAAACCACAATCTATACACACCAATAAGTACATAAACACGTAAAGACACATAACTAGCACAAAATAAAACTAAGTGACGAACCTCAAAACCAGGGTTGTCACATCACTCCCTCCTAATAGAAATCTCGTCCCGAGATTTATTCCTTAGGATAAACCACACAAACAACAATCACATGAGGATACTTGTTCTAAATGAACTCTTCTCATTTCCACGTGAACTTTAGTTCAAGTTTCAAAATACCACATATACAAACCAAAAATAATTAAACTCATTGCCAAACTCTTGACCTCACAGTCAATAAATCTCACAAATGACTCTTTGATAAAACAAAGACTCTTATTAACACAAGTCCCGAATAACCGTACATGCAAAATGCTTTCTCGAACAACATTTACCAATCTCAATACATGAAATGTATCATGTATACAACTCATTTTCCCCAGGTAATTCTATACTCATAAGCTACTGGTCCGATCTTTCTAAAGATCATAAATGGACCTACAAAACTCTACATCAACTCTTCCATTTTACCAAAACATACCACCCGTTACTATGGGTGAAACTTCATACATAACTCTGTCACTAACTCTAGTGGTTTCCTCCTTTTCTATATAGCATCTCTGGTTGCTCTCATCCTTTCCACAAACACCATTACTACATTAGTAGCCTCTTTTACCAATTCTAGTCCACAATGGAGACAACTCACCCTATCCTTTCATATAGTGCCTCAAATGGCATTTATCGACTTCTAGTATGATAACTATCATTATATGAAAAACTCAGCCATCGCTAACGAGTTTCCGAACTACCTCTAAATCAATCACCCATATCCAATCATGTTCATCAACTCCCTTCAGTCCGTACCCCAAACTACTTAAAAATTCCAATTTCCTTACAAAGTGACCTATGACGGTCTTTCACATATCCATTAGTTCTTCCCTTGCCATAATCCTTCATAAGGCATGCCATACATATTAGGTTAACTTTTACACAAAACCTCCTATTCCATCGCATCTGTACGCAATCCTTCCAACTTCTCAACTATGTGACTTCCCATTCCTCTTGAATTATGAGATGAATTAGTCAGTCTATCGACTATCACCCAACTCTCTTCGTACTTATTCCTCCACCCCATTATGTATCCCTTTCACCAACTTCGTCCTTACATCGCTCTTTCTAAGTTAATCCTATCTACGTAGAAAGTATAGTCTACGCCCCTTTCCTCCCTACGATTGTCCAAGCCACGCAACATAAATGTTGACGCGTTCTCTGCTTTAGACAACTCAACTCGTGCAACCTATATCCTTTATCCAAACCGCCCTAATACGTCATCCATATAGTTCAAGTTCGTCTCAGCTTCACTTCATTCTTCTTATTCCATGTCTCATCAACCATGCTTGCCTTTCCCAGATGGTACTTGGCCTTGCAATTTTACTTTCATTAACTAACTCCACCCATCACCTTTGCCAAATGTTCAATCAAGATGATTGAATATGTGTTGGAGACGTTCATGATCCGTATAGATCATTCTCTACGTCTCGTACACCAAATGCCTCTAGCATTCTAGGCAGATATAACAATCCAGCTCCACTAACTAAGTCTATCCATTTCTTCCAAATCTTCCGTTCCTGCAACGTATAATTGATCGCCTTTCTTTGTCGTCCTTGTACGCGTCCAAATCCTTGCTCCACGTATCGTCATGATTCGCGAATTCATCCAGTCCTTCCGATAATGCCAAGATCGGCTCATTATCCAATCCACTTCTTCAGCCTCCAAAATGCTTCCTCATCCTTCTTCACTTCGCCCCTTGCTGGTTCCATGATATGTCATCATCTCTAACTACTCATCACGGGAGACTTAATACTAAAACTCGCACTTGAAAATCTCACGTATAATTCCACTCCAAAACCAACACATACTTCGCCTCACTCTCCTTCTCAGATTTGAGTAGATCAAGATGTCGTCAATGCTCCCGATGACAACTCGTTTATACACGTTCATGCACACTTGGTTCATTGACACCATGAAAACCGCTAGTGCTTTGGCGAAGCCAAATGCATAACCGTAAACCCAAAGCGTTCATACAACATCCTTAGCAGTTTCAACTATGTCCTCCTTGCACCCTCTCTTAGCGGCAATACGAATAAATTCCTACCTCGTTCTACTTGTAAAATTCTACACGCATTTTTAAGATCAATGCTTCCTCTCATCAGACCACTCAACCGCTTTCCACATCCAATCTACTACTAAGCAACTCAACTTTTACCTTGCATCCGTTGCAATTTCCATCAACTCTTGTTCTTGAAATCATTCCATCAACAAGTTCCTTGGAAAGGCACTAACTCCAACTCCTCTCACTTCTCCTACTTGCTTTATTCATGGTTCTATCTCAAAATAATAGGCAAACCTACTAAATTTCAGGAAATTTTTGGAAAACTTACATGCCCTACGAACAATCATAAATACCGTTGAGGTATTGTATCCCCTTTCCAACACTCTCTATGGCGCGTTACTTGTGCTAGTATCCCACAAATCTCTATTCATCTCCTTGGTATTCCTAAGAGACCTCATGACCACAATAGTTTGTCTACGAACTTCTTTCCTCCCCACTAAGGGTATTCCGACCGTTCCCTCATGGTCACCTACTTAAGCGTGTAGGCGCGAACAAGTCTTTCATATGACTACCTCAACGCTCCCGAACAATACGAAACTAAAACTACATCCTGAATCCATCAGATACGATCAACGAATCAAACCAACGGATAACTAACGACATTTCACGTGCACCAGTTAAAACAAGTCAAAAACCATGAGACTCAAAAGAAAACTCAAACCCAAAACGTGAATCAAGTCAAATGACCCATGACAACAAAAAATAATCCAAGAAACACCCAATGGCAACCAAACATATTACGCCCCGTGACATATTATTTAAACCGTGCAAAAGACCGACCTTTCCAAAAGAATATACTTTTATTTATTATTACCTCCCACATCTATGTGACTCAAACAATCTACAAACAACCCTCTTGACGAACTCAAAACTCAACTCAAAAACTAGGTATCCCGTGCATCCCAAATCATAAAAATAAACTACTATTCAAACTCAACCTTTAACCCGACACCTGTACACTAATTTCGGCCAAGATACTGACCTCCCATGACTATACATTCTGAATATTTTAACAGTACGTTCCGAGTACATAATTTTTGGCTTTTGAATCACTCAAAAAGCTCTAAAAACGAAAAAGTTATGACCAAAACAGTTTTATATTAATGAAAGATAAAATTGTATGTGAAATCTTCATAAACTCAATTTAACCTTGTATTAATAATTATAAATGACGTGAATCGGTTAAACCCAATTATATAAACTATGTAAGTAGAAAGAAATTTTACTTCGCTTTATTTTAAAGAAAGTCTTTTAGAATTTGAAATAAATAAGTGTTGATTAAAAGAAATCTTATGTTACATCTTGTTTCAAACACGACTCCAACACCTTACCCTTATCTTACCGAATACAACCAGCTATCTAACCCTATAATAGATTTCCAAGTCCCTTTTTTTCTCAACATATACCGACCAAAAGAAATGTAAGACCCAACACAAAAGATTTCATTATCTCAAAAGAAATCCCAAGTTATTTCAGTAGACTTAAAACCAAGAACACCATTTTAAAACGTACACGTGAAATATGAAACTCAAAGAATACGCTACCAGACACACTTCAAAAGATTCAAAACGTCGTTGAAACTCCCCCAAACTCGAGCTCTAATAAATTGTTTAAACACAAGAGAGTACTAGGTACGTTCAAGTTATAATAACTATTGAACGACCGTAAATCATAACATAACATCTATTAGTATATATACATCCGTATATGTATGCCTATTGAATCTCCCAAACATACTCGTTATCATACACGTAAGTCAATCAATCGCTTTATACGCTCGTTTTTCCATACGAGTAATTATCATCTCATCGTGCCACAACAAGGCATAAAGCCCACCTCCAAAACCAAACCATATAGTATGACCCCAAAATCACACAACACAACCATAACCCGAAACATATAACACAAAAAGAACCATAGCCATATCGTAGGCAGCCATTACATAAACCCATATATATATATATACGTATACCCAAATTCTACATCTCATCATATACAAGCATGTATTAACCCTCTTTCATGCAATCATACTTGAGAACCCATTGAAGTTGTGGTACTTGTATAACTATGTTAGCCACCATACTTATACAATTACCCTTTCCCCAATGCACTCCCTCCTATGATGACACTTATAAGAATCAATACAACATATAACACATAAATCCATCTACTCACATAAGCTCATAACCACATAACCAAATAGGTCCAAAACTCCATCTATAAAAATAACATAATAAAACTCTTGGAATACAGAAATCCATAGTCTAGCTAAAACAACCTAGACTAAATCCAAAACGAAAACATAATCAGTTATAAGTCATGTCGTCCATAAGAGTGGAAACAGCTTAACACCCTTCATATCCACCTACTCCCAATAACTCAAACCACCACACTATTCTTAGGGAACATGACTTAAACATCAAAAGAATAATAACATACCTCAGGTATGTAAAATAACTCGATAAAAGATAGAAACTACCTTGTACTAAATCATGTACTATAATGTACAATTTAAGCAAAATACAACAGTGACTAGCGTGGACGATTATGGTTCAACCCGCACTAGTCACAAACCCGAAAAGAAAATAACATGTGACTAAGTATGAACATACTACGGTTCAATTCATACTAGTCAAAACATCGCAATAAATAACATCCAAACACATCAATTATTATAAAATGCACACATACTCCTATGACGCCTATATGCAGGGACCCTTAAGCTATAGACTAGGCTACGCGACTAGGCAACCTAATTCTCTATAACCATTGTCTCTGATACCATTCTGTAACACCCCACCATGGCGGAATATGGGGCGCGACGTATGGATATCATCACAACATGGCGTGTCTATAGAGATAACTATATGAAATAAGAAATGTCATAAAATGATGACACAAAAGTCATGACAATATCTCAACAAATGCAGGAGTCTAGGTAAGTAGGTAGCAGTCCTACCTCTTACCCAAGACAATCAAATATCACAAACAAAACAAACATATAGGTGCCAACAATATCACTTATTAAATGAACAAATAAAAACTAAGAAGGAACGGGGATCTCCTACTAAATGCATTCCTACGCAACTCCAAATCCTAGCCACTTCTATTCTCAAGCTTAACCATAAAATCACCTGAAAGAGACACTAAAACACGTCAACATAATGTTGGTGAGAGTCATAGGTTTAGACTCTAACGCCAAATCAGTTATAAGCTGTGAATAACAACCATCAACACAATAACATATGGACAATGTGCTACAAGTATGCATTAAAAACTAGCATTCAAGATTAATCAATCATCACAATTACAAGGCATCACGCCTTACCAACAACCACAATTACCAAGGCATCACGCCTTACCAACAACCATAATTTCCAAGACATCACGCCTTACCAACAACCATAATTTCCAAGGCATCACGCCTTACCAACAACCATAATTTCCAAGGCATCACGCCTTACCAACAACCATAGTACCATAGGCGCCCATACACCTATGTACCTTTCCCATCCAAATCATACACGAACAAGAATCACATAGCAGTTAATCACATAATGTACACACAAGTCCATCTCAAACCTTAAAACAAACATTCACATCATCAATTTATAAACAACATAACACCGTGTCTCTTCCATCCCATCTGGAAGTCAAAATCAATAGTAATCATGGGACTATGAAACTCACCTGATTGCTTCTCCAAAAGTCCTCGCACTAGCAACAAGCTAACAAACCAAAAAAACGCAATCAATACATGAACCAATCACTAAGATGGCTCATCAACCTATGATGGACATCTAACCTCCTCCTATATAAATACCTCATTTAAATGCTCTAAGCATCTCATTACACCCATCTATAAAGCCCTTAACTCATTTTACTTCATAACCCGTCCCGTTAACATTTTACCCAAAACAGTCCCAGTTTTAGGTCTCCAAACTATAAGCCAAACGCCCACTTAAACATACCCATGATCTCTGTAAAGGGAATATTTATGCCCTTACATATGTTATCTAACACCTCCCACTTGCCCCAACCTTAAAGCTACTGTTAAGGCCCCGATATATATATATATATATATATATATAAATATATATATATATATATATATATATATATATATATATATATATATATATATATATATATATATATATATATATATATATATATATATATATATATATATATATATATATATATATATATATATATATATATATATATATATATATATATATATATATATATATATATACTTTTGTCATTCCAGTTTTACTGATTTTAAACATACAAAAAGTTTGTTACAATTAGGGGGTCTTACCCTAAACCACAACCTTAGCCCAAGTGCAGATACTTACTACAATATATAAACCATTTCTCATGTTCGTTAGAAGATCCCAATGCAACCCTAAGTACCCCAAACAACCCAAAACTTAAAAAGAAAACAGGCTGAATTCAAAACTGTATTGATCTCCGACTGTTGTAACCTGTTTTTGACCCACTTCCCGACCTCAAATTTAGTTCTCGTTTCTTGCATTAGAAAGCCACTTCAATTACCTTTTCAGGGATACTTGTATCGTAAAATAAGAGTTTGTAGAACTCCCAATATGATCAAAACAAGTAACTCAAAATTCTGCCCAGTTTTTAAAATCGGGTTTAATCAAATTAAACTAATTAATTAACCCTAACCCCACTAATTACAAACCCTAACTTATGTAATCATTATAACCTCATTATTATAACATTAATTTACTGTTTTTAAATTAAACCCTAACCTAATTCCATCATAAGATGATTAAACAAAACATAAAAACAATTAAATTAAAAAGGGTTAAGAAGATTTACCTTTGATTTATGAAAACCCCAAAATTTTATGAAGAACCCTAATATTTATATAACTCACGAATTTTCTTAACCTCCAGGAGAAAAATAATGAATTTGGATTGTGATTAAAACAATATATAAGGTGTACATAAAATCCTAGTCCAAGAATAAGCCCACTTTCCTTTTTTTTCCTTCTTTTTCCTTTTTCTTTCTTTTAGGCGGCCAAAACCGACCCTACACCCCCTTATTTCGTTTTTTTATTTTTTTTCTTTTTATTGTTAATTAATATCTTATTAATATTACCTTAATTTTCCTTAATTTATTTCAGCTCCTAAAGCCTCCAAAACCTCAAAACCGTAAAACTAGTCAGTTTTTACGCGTTTTACTGTAAAAGACGTAAAATATATACTTTTATAAAAAAATCTCAAATTTTGAAATAAACTTTATATTTAAGTCCTAAATGACTTAAAACCATCCCGAAAATATCCATATGACTAATTACCTCATCCGAGACCTCTAAATGCTAAACCGTAAATCGTAAAAATACGATTTTCAATAATACATATACGTATAGTAAAACCACTAAATAACACCATCTCACTTCATAGTCACTATCATGTGAGCTCATGAACATGAAATCATCACACATCGTTTCATTCACAAGGTACCCCGTACCGGAAACGATATCCAAACCACAATCTATACACACCAATAAGTACATAAACACGTAAAGACACATAACTAGCACAAAATAAAACTAAGTGACGAACCTCAAAACCAGGGTTGTCACAACTTGTCACGAATCTGACGCTGAATTTTTAAAGCTTCAAGATTCATATTCTTCGCTTTCAAAACGTTCTGATGAGATTCAAACACATTGTATTTCGCTTGAATGCAAGCAACAATTTATTCAAGAAATCTTTGAAACGTTATTCGAAGGTCTTAATATCGATGACGCAAACTTTGAAAAGAATTTTCGATTGAATTTACAATCAAAACAGCGTCAGCCAAGTGACAAAGTTGCTAAATCTTTGCCGATAGAAATAGAGAAATCTAAGGAACTTAACTGTGTGAACGTACTTGAGGCCGCTGAGAATTTTAAACTTGATCTACATAATCGAGTTTCCAAGATTTTGTCCAAAGTTGATAACATAAAACAGAAAGATACACGACTCTTCGATTCAGTAAAGTCCGCATGTGCTAATACCACTGCACAGAATCAATCCTTGATTGAACAATTGAATCTAAAGTCGGTGGAAATATCTGATTTGAGGGAACAAATTTGTGATAAAAATCTGGTCTTGGCTGAGTTAAAGGAAACACTTCGTACTCTAAAAGGTAAGAATGTTGTGGATAATGCAGCCACTGTCTCAGCATCGTCCTCTAGTGCAATCAAAAGGAACCTTATAGCCGTCACACAATTTAATAAGGGCCCTAGGACAAAACCATCTCAAACTTTGGTCACTTAAGATAAGGCGGAATCAAAACCAGCTTCTAATATTCCCGTGTTGCCTTCTACAGGAGTAAGCACCACTACTAAGGCTCAAAGATCTAAGCTTAAAAGAAACAAGAAGAATGATAGGATCTTGCCCTCATCTAGTAGTCAAGTGAAGAAGAAAGTAGAAGCCCATCCTAGGAATGTTATTTCTGTTTTGAATAAAAAGAATCATGTAGCTAAACCTAAAGTCTCTACGGTTGTGCAGCGTTCTAAGCCTACTGTGAATTCTAATTTGAAATGTTGGAATTGCAATGAATGTATTTTTTCTAGTCGTCATGATTCTTGCCTTATTGACCATGTGAATGAGATGCATGCCCGGAAAAATGGATTAGAATGAAAACCGACTGGGAAAGTGTTAACCAAAGTTGGTTGGATGTGGCGCCCCACTGGTAGAACTTTCACTATAGTAGGAAATATGTGCCCTTTGACTAGGATCACTCCCACTAAAGCAAAGAAAGCGTGCCCTTTAACTAGGAGTACCAAGGCTACCAAAACACAAGCGTGTCCTTTAACTAGGAACACCGACACTACTGTAGGAACCAAGTGCCCTTTAAATAGGTCTACTCCCACTGTAGTGCCCGCGAATAATCCAAAACTTAAGAAAGTTGGAACAGTAAAACCTGTTAGTGCTAAAACTCACATTAGAAAACGCAGGAAATCTAAGGGTCACAAACCTGTTAGCAATTCTGATAATATTTTATCTGTATCTGCTAACACTCTGGAACCAATAGTTTCCAATGCATTGTCTACTATTGTTGTTGAAAACAGGTGGTCCAAATTGTTCTCTGGTATTTGGACTCTGGTTTCTCCAAGCATATGACCGGAGATCGCTCTCAGCTCAGAAATTTCATCAGCAAGTTTCTTGGTACGGTTCGATTTGGAAATGATCATATTGCAAAGATAATGGGTTATGGTGAATATCATATTGGGAATGTTATTATTTCAAGAGTGTATTATGTGGAAGGTCTCGGTCCCAAATTATTTTATGTGGGACAATTTTGTGACGCAAACCTAGAAGTTGCTTTTTGAGAGCATACCTGCTTCATTCGTAATTTGGAAGGGGTTGATTTATTGAAAGGTACTCGAGGGAATAATTTGTATACTTTGTCTCTACAAGACATGATGGCCGCTTCTCCCGTATGTCTTCTCTCCAAAGCATCGAAGACTAAGTCATGGTTATGGCATCGACGGTTATCTCATCTTAACTTTGACGCTTGATGTGTCGTGGATAGTATAGTGATAATTAGATACGTTATAGGGTAAATTAGAAAATTACCTTTAGGAAAAAGTAATAGACAATGACGAATTCAATTAAACACGTGAGTGAGTAGAGTTCGTTGTACACGAAGATCTTATGAATTTGAGACGTTTCGTTTTGATTTGGACAATCGATTTGAATTGGTTTTCGGTTTTTAAACTACAAATTAAATCTACAAATTTTAATATTTAAAATAAACCTAAAGTGCATGAATCGTAAACCCCACCTATTTAAAATTCTACAAACACTTACTTACTTAAAAATTAATCTATTTAAAAATTAAACTAATTGAAAATCTTATAAAATGAATCTATTTAATAAAACTTTTATTCTATTTAAAGAAATCTATTTAACTAATTACTTTATTTAAAAATTATAAAAATAAACAACTATTTTATTTAAATCTACTAAATTGAAAATTATTTAAACTTTAAAAGTTAATAAAAACATTATTTTTTATTATTATTATATTTTATTTATTATTTTTAACCTAAACTTGCTTTAATAAATATATTGATTAAAGATTTTTTTAAAAAAAACCGATTTAAAAGTAAATGAAACACTATTAAAACAAAAAGCTGCCAACTAATTACTCTATATTAAAAACCTAACAGAGAGTAAAAATCAAAAAGGCCTCTAGCCCAGATGGCTATCACTCTATACCTGTGACAAGGAGGTCACAGGTTCGATTCCCGTTAGGTGCAACATTTTTGGAATTTAATTCTTTTTTTGAGAGTTGAATCAAAAGAGTCTTAGGGAAGACTTTTTATGAAAGCTTATTTGCTAGAAAAGTTGTGAGGACACAGCCCTAATGTGCTTATCAGATAAGTTAATCTGATAAGCTGAAATATACAGTAATCAGAAAACAGTAGAAACATAAGTAGTAATAGCCAAAATTGTAACAGTTAAAGGCTCAAATTACAGAACAAGCAAGAATGTAAAAACCAATAACATAATCAGTAACACCACGTCCTAATATATCTCGAATCAGATTAGTCAAAGCCAAATTAAGCATATCAATCCTACAGATTAGGCATATCAGTCATACAAAAATAAACAGTCATCAGACTACACATTCAGTTTCTAAAACAACTCATAAAAAGATTTAACAACAATCTGAACATCTAAATAAGAGACCATTAAGTCACACTTATCTAAACAAAGATTTAAAATAACGCAAAGTGAAGATCCTACAGTTAGCAGTTCTAAATAGCTAATAAATCAGAATAAATCATATCAACTTCTCAGTAAATCATCATTCAGTAACTTATTTTATTTATGTAAACCTGAAAACTATCTTAACAGTTATTCTCTCAAAACAAATTAGATTTAAACTATTATAAACAATTAAAACTAGTAAACCCAAGCAATATAAACTAATAATCCTTCAAACTAAATCAGCTTCGATCAAACAAATAAGAACCTCAAAACTAAATGTAAAATCATTAATCCTACAAACATTTAATCATTCAAACTTACAATCATATTACATCGCATATTAAAATATCATAAAAATCATATCACAGGAAAATCAACAAAGCAATTTCAATTAGAATTGTAAAATAAAACTTAAAAGGAAAAGAAACTAGCACCTTTTGTAGATACCATTGGGGAGTAGGATTGTGCTGTACAACCTATGAAACGGAACCGCCATTAAACGCCATTACCATCACCATTCGAACCTCATTCAACCGAGACCACCATTCAATAACCAGCAGCTTTTTGATACTTTTCCAGCGGGGAAAAGTATTGATCCAAACTTTAACTTTTAAAATTAATTATAAACTATTAATTAGTTTATAACTAAAATCTTATCATTACCCTTGTGAAACAGAAGATTTGTAAAACAATTTTAAAGCAGTAAAAGCAATTAAATATGACACGAGTATAAATCAAAATGATTAACTTTCATTAATTTTCAGAAATTATTACAATACTTAAAAAGGAAATACAATATTTAAAACCTATATCTATTTCTACAGAGTAACAATAAAGTAAAAGAAGGATGAATTACAAGGAAATAATGGGGGTTTTTATAGCCTCCCAAGGCTTGTTGGTGATGCGAATATCTGGATCCCTCAAGGGATATTCCCTTTTCTTTGTAGCCCTTGATCTTCTCTTCTTTTCTCTTTCTTAAATCGGACGGATGATATGGTTCACAATAGCACACGGATCGCCAACGTGGCATCCGTGTGCTAGTTGTGCTTCTTTCTTGGCCCCTGATTGGTGGAAATAGAATGATGAGGTGTTTCCTCCACTGAGATGTAGCCACGTATCAACTCTTCCTCACACTCTCTTCCTTTAAATTTGGGGGTTTTATTCCCTTTGATGTGAATTACTTGATTAAATGAGAAGCCCTATGTAAAACTTATTTTTTTACCATCTAGGGTTTCTTGAACAGTGGGTTTATTTACTGGTTTGGGGTGTGAATGGGATGGGGAAGATGATGAAACTTGGTTTGTATCGAAAAGTGATGAGTGGGGTGAATGGGACGGTTATATTTATTTATTGGAAGTTGATGAAAACGAGTAGGAGAGACTTTTGACTTTATTTGTGATATAAAGAACGAAAACAAGTTTATTCGTTTATATAAACTTCTTTACTGAAACCACAACCCTAAAGCCCAAATTTGTATGCGTTCGTTTCTTTTCATATCATTACAGGGCTTGGGCCCAATTACTTGTTTCCATCCGAGAGTTAATTTCCACTTGGGCCTCTTGGACTTGCAAATCAAAACCCTTTATTAACTTGAAAATCTAAATGGGCCATTGAGCCCATTTACCCCTTTGTGGGACCCACTTAGCCCGTTAACTTGATAAATGATATAATCCTCTAAAGTTGAGCTCAGTTTTGGCTTCCTCGATCTTTTTCATCAATCTCGTGTCGGTTTTCATCGGTTTTCGTGAACTTGGTACCTACACACATGAAAACATGCATATCCAAGGCATTTTTGATACATTTAATGCAATATTTCAATGTTTTAAGCTACTAATGATATGTGTAAAAACACTCATATCAAATTCCCCCATGCTAAGCAATTGCAGTGTCCTCACGCAATGATACAATAAAACTATAACTACACCATTATTCAAATTATGACATTTTATTTTGCAAAGACATAAAATAAATTTAAGGATCATAAAAGCTCAAATAGATTCATCGTCCCCGACTTTTCACTTTTCCGTGCCAAGTGCAAAAACAAGATCATTGTTATTATAAGTTGGTAGACTAACACGAACTCATGTGGGCTAATTATTCACTTAGACTCCCTTATTCCTAGTTGTTTCTCTTATATTTTATTGTTGTCTTGAATGATCACGAGGATACATTGTTGACTTATTTCGATAATTTATTAGGCCTAAAATAAAGTGAACGATTTAATCAATAGTTAGCTAAAGGACAAAATCTTTTAAAACTGCTTCTCGGGACTTCATAAAGTTCATATCTTAGCATAACTTGCTTCGCGATTTGAGACCTTTCTCGGACCGATATTTGGCAGTGACTTTATACTTCCAACCTTGAGAGACGTTCACGAAATAATGGTCTTCTCTTCATAATATTTCTTCACTTGAAATTTCGAGAGATTCATACTTGGACCACGACTTCTTCATTTTTCTCCAATCTTTATTTGGGATTTTGATTTACAACGATTCGCCTCCTTTTTGGACTTGGCTTCATTTATCCTCATACCTTATTTTGGTCTTTTTGGATAGACTTCTCCAAGACTTTTTGGGAGTAATTTTCTTTTCTTCGTGTGTCTCGATCCTTCATATTGATTTTTGATAAATGAATCTTCACATCACTTAAGATCTTTAGCAATAAAACATAGCCCTCATGTCTTGTTAGGACCTTTTTGGACTCGCCAATCTTCGCATCCCGCTTCAATAAGTTATGCCCTGGCTATGAACTCTAATCCATACCGAGCAACTTTTAAACGATCTTGGGCTAGAAGATAAGTAACTTTTCAAATCGTTCAACCTTATTTATTGCAATTAAATTTATTAACAAGCGATGGGAGAATAGGCTTATAATTAACTCACATAATTTCCCGAAAGAATACCAAACTTATAATTGGCTCTATCATCTCTTGTTCTCCATATTGTAAAATTCCAAAAATGAAATCAATGGATACTTAGCCTATTAAATCAAAGTTTTGGGTTTTCAAGTCATCTATAGGATCTTGCATCTTCTTATACTCTTGCAAGTTTTAGAATTTGCGTTTTAAAGTTCCCTTGATAGACGACTTTCTAGGATCAATTATAGGAGCTTGTGAAAAGTTCTTGTTCTTAACTCGTATAAATTAAGACTTTCGCGTTTTAAAGCTCCCTATATAATAGCCTAGCAAAACTTAATTCAAATACGTTAAGGAAAAGCTAAGGTTAAAAACCGAGTCGAGTCAAAAACTATTCTTATTGAAAGCCTACATTTGTGTCAAAAACACTTATTTTATTTATTAAAACTTAAAAATAACACAAAAAATTTAAATTTTTATTGAAAAATGAGAAAAACTAAACGTTTGGACACGACAAAAGCAATTGCAAGCGATTATATCGATTGACTCCCCCATGCTAAAACCAAACATTGTCCTCAATGTTTCTTAGCTCAAGAGTAACACCCCCTTGCTAAAACACGAAGAGTCTAATGCAAACTCCTAGCATGGAAAGAGCACGCAAATCTATAAGCCGTTTATTAATTATGCCTCAAGATAAAACGTTAGTCGATAAAAATCAAGGGATAGAAAGTGTGCCCCTTTTTGGCATTCAAAGAATGGAAGATCAAGTGGACCGGCAAAAACCGAACACGAGAGACTTCAAATATTAGGTTCGTACCTAAGATCATAATACAACAAATCACGAACACGAGCTTGAAAGATCAAGCCTTATTAGGTGTTAGAAAATAGAAAGAAGATAGAATGTATGGGACTCCCCCACAAGGCACCTCGTTTTTTTTCACCGAGTCATGAGCTCGACTCGATCCCCGCATTCATTGGTCCTTAGGGAAAATGGTGAAAACCGGCATATTAGGATAAAATCCAACATAAAGCGCGATGCCGGGGTCAAAGATCTCATCCTCGTTGTCGGATGACAAACGAAAGGATAAAACTCCAACACAAATCTCTAACAAGAGATAGTAGTTACAAACAATTGTATGGATGTAGCATGCTCCATGAGATAAACTCGCACCAAGATGATTAAAAAGTCTTTCAATTATTGCATCGGTGAAAGGCCGAGATTTCCCTAAATCAAATATTCCGGGGTCAAATACCTCGTCCTCGGTGGAGAAAGGAATAGACAACAAGGTGTCGTCCCCCCATGCTAATCCTAAAGCATATGAAGCACATGGTAATGGTGGTACAAAATTCTCAACCAAAGTGGTTTCAACTTGCATGACTTTGTTGACCTTTTCACTCTTAGGAACGTGAACAAAGGAGTCATGGTACTCAATATGAGTCACATGAAAAACCCGCACATTAAGATCAACGCGAGTGGGAGGGAGATTAGGAATAATGTAAGTTTCTCCATCCGAGTCGACATACTCATCATAACAAAAGGTGTGATCATCATCACAAACCTCATCAACCTCCTTCATAAGAAGATCATCATCACAAAGGTTGTGAGATGTAGGAGGTATGATGTTCTCAAAATCCTCTTGAAACAATGGATTATTGTTCAATGAAGCTTTAAATAGAGGATTTGAGTAAGTCACAAAAGTGTCGTCATTCTCGTCATCACAAGAAATATCCGACAAAGTATCGAGTGTGTCACACTCGGATACAAGATCATCATTCTCATTTGAAGGCAATTCATCGGCGAATTCCTCGAGAATGGTAGGTAAAACACAAGAATCACGTTCGATCTCGAGATCGGAAACGTCTTCACTTCCCCGTGGAAGTGGATCAATGATAGCAAAAAGTTCATCGACAAACTTATCCAACGAATAGTCACTAACCTCACTCGGTGTGAAGCTAGGAATCAAAGGCTCTCCAATTGAAGATTGTGCCTTAGGAACATCAACATGATCCTTAGAAGAGAGTGAAAATGAGTCCATCTTCAAAGATTGTTCAATTAAAGCAATGTCACTCTCAGGATCGAAATTCTCATTAACAAACTCACTAGCATCAAATGGCTCACTCAAGTAATCGTCAATTTGTTTTTCAATCTTATCATCCTCGTGTGGAGTGAGTATAGATGAGGTAACATTACAACATGATTCAACAAAATTAGGTTCTACACTTTCAAATTTCTTAGGAACCAATCTTGAAATTTTTTCCGGTTTGAAAATCACATGTTTATCCCCATGAAATAATTTAAGCTCTCCTTCTTTCATATCAACTAAAACACCGGCCGTACACAAAAATGGTCGTCCTAAAATTATAGGCGCACGAGGATTCGGCTCATAATCAATGATAGCAAAATCGGCTAGGTAAACGAACTCCCCCACTTTAACAATGACATTTTCCGCTATACCAACTGGTCGAGTGGTGGTGCCATTAGCAAGCTCAATGATCATTCGAGTGGGCATAAGTCGCAAATAGTCAAGAGTTTTCCAAATGGACAAGGGCATAACGTTAATACTAGCTCCTAGATCGGCTAGAGCTTTGTATTCCCCAAGCTCATCGAAAACACAAGGTATCAAGAAGTGACCCGGATCATTATATTTCTTAGGAAAGAGATCAATGAAATCCGAGGTACTAATCACATTTAAAGTAGCCTTGGTGACATTCCAAAAGGTTTCCTTAGGTGGCACAATAAGCTCAAGCTTCCTTTCTAAATTATCATAAGCGGTGATAGCCTTAAGCTCTCCCCTCGGGTTAGGAATGGTATTACTAGGTAAGCAACCCGAAGAAGTAGATGGTTTAGACATGAATCCCTCAAACATCGAAAGCAATTTATTGTGACCTTGTTCCACATTTTGTTGCAAACGATTTTGACCTTGCTCGAACATTTGCTCAAATTTTTGTTCCATTCTTTGTTGATTAAGCTCAATCTTGTTATTTTGCCCCTTTAGTGTATTTTGAAACTCATTTTTCAAAGTTGCCATTTGTCCTTGAATATTTTTCATATTTGCCTCATTTGTTTTCATGTAACTTGACAAATCATTTTGATTATTCCCTTGAAAACCTTGATTATTTTGATTAGCATTAAACCCATTTCCTTGATTGAAATTCCCTTGGTTACCACGGTTAAAATTATTCCCATTATTACCATTGTTGTACCTATTTTGAACCGGTGGAAAACCCGGTGGAGCAACATGATTTTGACGAGGAACTTGACCGTTGGAGCCAAAAGTTCCCGTCGCGGCAAAAGCACTAGCTTGATCAAACCCCGCGTTTAAACAAGCATAATTAGGATGTGCTCCACCACATGATACACAAACATTCCCAACCATATTAATCGATCCATGAGGATTCTTCCTAATCTCACTCAACAAAGTCGCAAATCCACTATCAATCTTAGAGTCCAATCTAGCAATCTCATGATTAGATGAATTCACATTGGAAACAACCGGTGTGTTTCGTGAATATTATGCTCTAGACTTATCCTCAATTATTCTCCACGCGTCTCTCGGTGTTTTTCTTAAAAGATTACCACCCGCGGCGGCATTTAAAGAATCTTGTTCAATCATATTTAGCCCATTATAAAAAGTATTTATTTGATGCAATTCCGAGAAACCGTGGTGTGGACATTGTCTCAACAAATCTTTAAATCTTTCCCAAGCAACCCCAAACGATTCATGCACTTTTTGTTCAAATCTAGTGATCTCATTCTTAAAGTGTGTTGTCTTAGATGGTGGAAAGAAATAATTCATAAACTTTGACACTAAATCATCCCAAGTTAAAATCGAACCCGGTGGTTCTTTCTCATACCAAAGCTTAGCATTACCCTCGAGCGAGTACGGAAAAAGCATGAGCTTAATCACATCATTCGGCACATCTCTAAACTTGAGAGTCGAGGTAATTCGATTAAAATTCTGTATGTGAGAATGCGGGCTATCGGTCTCATTGCCACGAAATTGGTCGGCACGAATGAGCGATAAAAGACCCGTCTTAATCTCAAAATGATCCGCCAAAATAGCCGGCACAACGATTGCTTCCCCATACCCTTCGGTGGGTGCACGGAGCAATTCCTCCATTGTTCGGTTATCGACCATCTCTACAACAATAGGTGGAAGCTCGGGTTCCACTATTCGTTGTTGACGATTTCTATTTCTACGAGGAATATTTTCAAGCCTATCAAAATCAATCACAAGACGAGAAGAACGTAATTGCATACACTAAAAAGACGAGAATTTAGAGGATTGAAGAAAAGAAATTAGACAAGAAGAAGATTATTTTTGGTATTTTTTGGTATTGCTCAATCAATAATGATCGATAAAAAAACAAGGAATAAGGATAACTACTATGGAAGTAAATTACCCTCGGTCGACTTTGAAACGATAGGTGAAAACCTAAACGTCTCGAGGTTCAATAAGTAAACAACAAAAAATAAGATTTATTACTACTTGAGTCGGCAAACCAATAATAGGTTGTCCCTCTCAATATACGTACAAGCAAGCGAGGAAACGAGGTGGCACTAAGCACTTAAAAACCTTTTTCCTTAGACGGCCTTTTATAGCACGTCGCCTTATACCCACCTTATAGTTTGTATAAATCGAGTTCAAACTTCTTATTAGTATTTATCTATTTTGCCTTTTATTTTGTTTTGGATTCGACTACAATAGCTAGGTGATGAAATCCCAACTAAGGCTTATTTGAAAAGTATGTAAAATTATTGTTCTACGTAATAGAATATATTATTCACAAAAAACGAGAAAAACGATACATACTATATAATAGAAAAATAACAAAACTTTCCGAGGACGGAAAGGGTCTTCAAATCAACGATCAACAAATCTCCACAAAAGCGAATCGTACACAAGATCCCCGGCAGCGGCGCCAAAAGTTTTGATGTGTCGTGGATAGTATAGTGATAATTAGATACGTTATAGGGTAAATTAGAAAATTACCTTTAGGAAAAAGTAATAGACTAATAATACCAATGACGAATTCAATTAAACACGTGAGTGAGTCGAGTTCGTTGTACACAAAGATCTTATGAATTTGAGACGTTTCGTTTTGATTTGGACAATCGATTTGAATTGGTTTTCGGTTTTTAAACTACAAATTAAATCTACAAATTTTAAGCTATTTAAAATAAACCTAAAGTGCATAAATCGTAAACCCCACCTATTTAAAATTCTACAAACACTTACTTACTTAAAAATTAATCTATTTAAAAATTAAACTAATTGAAAATCTTATAAAATGAATCTATTTAATAAAACTTTTATTCTATTTAAAGAAATCTATTTAACTAATTACTTTATTTAAAAATTATAAAAATAAACAACTATTTTATTTAAATCTACTAAATTGAAAATTATTTAAACTTTAAAAGTTAATAAAAACATTATTAATTTTTTTTATTATATTTTTTTTATTATTTTTAACCTAAACTTGCTTTAATAAAAATATTGATTAAAGATTTTTTTTAAAAAAACGGATTTAAAAGTAAATGAAACACTATTAAAACAAAAAGCTGCCAACTAATTACTCTATATTAAAAACCTATCAGAGAGTAAAAATTAAAAAGGCCTCTAGCCCAGATGGCTATCACTCTATACCTGTGACCAGGAGGTCACAGGTTCGATTCCCGTTAGGTGCAACATTTTTGGAATTTAATTATTTTTTTGACAGTTGAATCAAAAGAGTCTTAGGGAAGACTTTTTATGAAAGCTTATTTGCTAGAAAAGCTGTGAGGACACAACCCTAATGTGCTTATCAAATAAGTTAATCTGATAAGCTGAAATATACAGTAATCAGAAAACAGTAGAAACATAAGTAGTAATAGCCAAAATTGTAACAGTTAAAGGCTCAAATTACAGTACAAGCAAGAATGTAAAAACCAATAACATAATCAGTAACACCACGTCCTAATATATCTCGAATCAGATTAGTCAAAGCCAAATTAAGCATATCAATCATACAGATTAGGCATATCAGTCATACAAAAATAAACAATCATCAGACTACACATTCAGTTTCTAAAACAACTCATAAAAAGATTTAACAACAATCTGAACATCTAAATAAGAGACCATTAAGTCACACTTATCTAAACAAAGATTTAAAATAACGCAAAGTGAAGATCCTACAGTTAGCAGTTCTAAATAGCTAATAAATCAGAATAAATCATATCAACTTCTCAGTAAATCATCATTCAGTAACTTATTTTATTTATGTAAACCTGAAAACTATCTTAACAGTTATTCTCTCAAAACAAATTAGATTTAAACTATTATAAACAATTAAAACTAGTAAACCCAAGCAATATAAACTAATAATCCTTCAAACTAAATCAGCTTCGATCAAACAAATAAGAACCTCAAAACTAAACGTAAAATCATTAATCCTATAAACATTTAATCATTCAAACTTACAATCATATTACATCGCATATTAAAATATCATAAAAATCATATCACAGGAAAATCAACAAAGCAATTTCAATTAGACTTGTAAAATAAAACGTAAAAGGAAAAGAAACTAGCACCTTTTGTAGATACCATTGGGGAGTAGGATTGTGCTGTACAACCTATGAAACGGAACCGCCATTAAATGCCATTACCATCACCATTCGAACCTTATTCAACCGAGACCACCATTCAATAACCAACAGCTTTTTGATACTTTTCCAGCGGGGAAAAGTATTGATCCAAACTTTAACTTTTAAAATTAATTATAAACTATTAATTAGTTTATAACTAAAATCTTACCATTACCCTTGTGAAACAGAAGATTTGTAAAACAATTTTAAAGCATTAAAAGCAATTAAATATGACGCGAGTATAAATCAAAATGATTAACTTTCATTAATTTTCAGAAATTATTACAATACTTAAAAACGAAATACAATATTTAAAACCTATATCTATTTCTACAGAGTAACACTAAAGTAAAAGAAGGATGAATTACAAGGAAATAATGGGGGTTTTTATAGCCTCCCAAGGCTTGTTGGTGATGCGAATATCCGGATCCCTCAAGGGATATTCCCTTTTCTTTGTAGCCCTTGATCTTCTCTTCTTTTCTCTTTCTTAAATCGGACGGATGATATGGTTCACAATAGCACACGGATCGCCAACGTGGCATCCGTGTGCTAGTTGTGCTTCTTTCTTGGCCCCTGATTGGTGGAAATAGAATGACGAGGTGTTTCCTCCACTGAGATGTAGCCACGTATCAACTCTTCCTCACACTCTCTTCCTTTAAATTTTGGGGTTTTATTCCCTTTGATGTGAATTACTTGATTAAATGAGAAGCCCTATGTAAAACTTATTTTTTTACCATCTAGGGTTTCTTGAACAGTGGGTTTATTTACTGGTTTGGGGTGTGAATGGGATGGGGAAGATGATGCAACTTGGTTTGTATCGAAAAGTGATGAGTGGGGTGAATGGGATGGTTATATTTATTTATTGGAAGTGGATGAAAACGAGTAGGTGAGACTTTTGACTTTATTTGTGATATAAAGAACGAAAACAAGTTTATTCGTTTATATAAACTTCTTTACTGAAACCACAACCCTAAAGCCTAAATTTGTATGCGTTCGTTTCTTTTCATATCATTACTGGGCTTGGGCCCAATTACTTGTTTCCATCCGAGAGTTAATTTCCACTTGGGCCTCTTGGACTTGCAAATCAAAACCCTTTATTAACTTGAAAATCTAAATGGGCCATTGAGCCCATTTACCCCTTTGTGGGACCCACTTAGCCCGTTAACTTGATAAATGATATAATCCTCTAAAGTTGAGCTCGGTTTTGGCTTCCTCGATCTTTTTCATCAATCTCGTGTCGGTTTTCATCGGTTTTCGTGAACTTGGTACCTACACACATGAAAACAAGAAACAAGCATATCCAAGGCATTTTTGATACATTTAATGTAATATTTCAATGTTTTAAGCTACTAATGATATGAGTAAAAACACTCATATCAAAGCTATTAATCATTTGGCGAAAAACGAACTTGTTCGTGGTCTTCCTAAACTATCATTTCACAAGGATCATTTGTGTTCCGCGTGTACAATGGGGAAAATCACTAAGAAATCATACAAGCCCAGACGGAAGACAACAACCAAGAGAAACTTTATTTGTTGCATATGGATCTTTGTGGGCCAATGCGTGTTGAAAGTCTTAGTGGAAAAAAGTACATCCTCGTAATTTTCGATGATTACTCTCTGTTTACATGGGTGAAATTTCTTACAACAAAAAATGAGGCACCGAAATTCATCATCGGATTTCTCAAGATGATTCAAGTGCGTCTCAACACTACTGTCTGACGCATTCGTACAGATAATGGAACCGAATTTGTGAATCAAACCTTACGTGATTATTATGATGAAGTTGGCATATCTCATGAAACATCCGTTGCACGCACTCCACAACAAAACGGTGTCATTGAAAGGCGAAATCGCACACTTATGGAAGCTGCTCGAACGATGGTAATTTACGCAAAGGCTCCATTGTTTTTATGGACAGAAGTAGTATCTATAGCAGTGTACACCCAAAACCGGTCACTAATTCGTAAACGCCATGGTAAAACACCTTATGAGCTTCTCCATGGAAAAGTACCAGATTTATCATATCTTCATGTATTTATTTCTCTTTGCTATCCAAATAATGATGGTGACAATTTGGGAAAACTTCAACCAAAGGCTGATATTGGTATTTCATTGGTTATGCACCCGCAAAGAAGGCATACCGAATCTACAACCGTAAGTCTCGTAAGATCCTCGAAACTATGAATGTTGATTTTGATGAGATGACAGCAATGGCTTCTGAGCAAAGCAGCTCTGAACCCGCTCTTCATGAAATGGGACCCAGTAACATTAGTTCTGGTCTTGTCCCAAACAACCCTACTTCATCATCATTTATACCACCTACTAGGAATGAATAGGATACGTTGTTTCAACCGTTCTTTGATGAATTCTTTACTCCTCCAAGTATTGTTGCTCCAGAACCTGAGGTAATAGCTCCGGTAACCGACGTTGTCGCTCCAGCAACCGAAGCACAATCAGACACATCTGTACCTACAATTGGTCACGATATACCATCAACTAGTAATTCTCAACCAACACCCGAACCAAATACTCATGTCATGCCTATTGATGATGAAGGGGATGATGATGATCACGATTTGGAATTCGCTCAAATGCGTGAACTTCCATTCTTTTGTGTACCAATTCCCGACCCTAATCAAGCCGAGTCGTCCACCTCAGAAGAAGCTCCTTCTACAATTTACTCCAATCCACGGATCCGTGAACATGACAGCAAGTGGACAAAGGATCATCCTATAGATTCTATTATTGGTGACCCTAATCGTCCGGTATCCACACGAAGTCAGCTACAAGAAAATGCAATGTTTTGTCATTTTGATGCTTTCCTCACTGAAGTTGAACCTAAGACATGGCAAGAAGCTTTTACTCAATCCTGTTGGATAGAAGCTATGCAAGAAGAACTTAATGAATTTATACGTCTTGAAGTATGGGAACTTGTCCCATGCCCGGATCAAGTGCAGTTACTCACTTTGAAATGGGTATACAAGGTGAAACTCGATGAGTTAGGCGGAATATTGAAGAACAAAGCTCGACTAGTAGCTCGTGGATACAAGCAATTATTGGGCATCGAATTTATGTAATCCTTCGCACTTGTTGCCCGTTTGGAAGCTATTAGACTATTCCTCGCTTATGCAGCCCACATGAATATGATCGTCTATCAGATGGATGTGAAGACGGCATTTCTGAATGGTGAAATCAAGAAAGAGGTCTATGTTCAACAACCGGATGGTTTTGTGAATCCTAAATATCCTAATCATGTGTAAAAGCTTAAGAAGACTCTCTATGGGTTGAAGCAAGCTCCACGCGCATGGTATGATCTATTTTCACAATTCCTCATTACGCAAAGCTTCGCTAAAGGAAAGGTGGATCCCACGCTGTTCATTCAAAAAACGAGGTAAAGATATGATTATGGTACAAATATATGTTGATGATATTATATTTTCAGCCTCAACTCAAACCTTATCCGACGAGTTTGGGAAACTCATGTCTTCCAAGTTTAATATGTCATTGATGGGCAAGGTATCATTCTTCTTAGGTCTTCAGATATCTCAGAGTCCCAGAGGCATTTTTATCAATCAATCCAAGTATGCCCTTGAATCGCTTAAGAAATATAAGATGGAATCTTGCGACCCCGTGGATACTCCAATGGTGGAACGAACTAAGCTTGATGCAGATCCACATGGAGTTGCCGTCGATCTGACACTTTATCGTGGAATGATCGGTACTCTTCTGTATATCACAGCTAGTCGACCTGATCTTCAGTTTGCTATATGTATGTGTGCTCTGTATCAAACTCGACCTACTGAGTTACACTTAGCTACTGTGAAACGGGTCTTTCGATATCTTAAAGGAACCATTAATCGGGGACTTTGGTATTCGAAGGACTCTTTAATTGCACTAATGGCATATGCAGATGCGGATCACGCGGGTTGTCAAGATACAAGGCGTAGCACGAGTGGAACTTTGCAACTACTAGGAGATCGACTAATCAGTTGGGCATCGAAAAGACAGAAAAGCGCTGCAATTTCAAGTACGGAAGCAGAATACACAGCTATGTCTGGTTGCTGTGCTCAAATTCTTTGGATGAGATCGCAATTAACCGACTATGGTCTAGGTTTCAACAAAATTCCGATGTACTGCGACAACAAAAGTGCAATTACCTTATGCTGCAACAATGTTCAATTCTCCCGGTCGAAGCATATTGACATTCGCTACCACTTCATCAAGGAGCAAGTGGAAAATGGAGTGATCGAGCTTTATTTTGTCCGATCTGAGTATCAATCGGCGGATATTTTCACGAAGGCTTTAGATCGCGCTCGAATTGAATTTTTGGCCGACAAGCTAGGAATGAGAACCTTCTCGCCTGAGACTCTTAAGGAACTGGCAGATGAAGCGAAAGAATAGTGATGGTAAACTATTCTCCGTATCCTTGGTGATCATCTATATATATTGTTTTTATTCTTATTCATAAAAGCAAAATACAAAAATATAAAACCATATAAAAACCATAAAAAATTAAAAAATTTATAAAAATCCAAAAATATTTTTATTCTATTTTTCAAAGGCATGTGTTTTGGTACGATAATATTTACGGCCTTAGAAATGTCGATTAATATTGACACGGCGCCATAGATAGAGTTCGTACAAAAGTTGTAAATATTTCATAAAACATGCCCTTATGGCTTGTAGTTATTTTAGACTGCAACCCGGTTTTCACATTAAAGTCAAGTATTTCTTATAAAAGCTTTGGCTCACAACGGGAATTAATTTTCTCGGGCAAGGTTTACTTTAAAACCTTGTAAGGGATTGATAAGTGTGAAAACACTCATCAATTGTAAAACCCGTAAAAATAAGGTCATAATTTAATTCTATTTTCAATTATTTTGAAGTATTTTATAACGTTAAATATTATTATGTTTAACGGTTTAAGTTGAAACCGATATTGAATATTATATTTTAATATTTTGACGAGCAACGAGGATTACTAGTGATCGCGATACCGACGGATGCCAAAAATTTTATATTTTATTATCGATAGTTTCGATATTTAATACTTTCGACGATATCGTTTCAATTACGTATCGATTCGTTATATTATTATTTTTCGTGTGCGTTTAAACTTTTAAAAAGTACAATCTAACATTTCAGGTAGTGAAATATTTTCTCGTATAATATTTTGAAACTTATTTTTGTGTTGGTTAACGAACTCACAATTTACGGATTTAAATTTGGGCTTACGAGCATAATTTAGCATCCTTTACGACTAAACCGGAAACCTTAGGATTACGTATTTACGTTTTTGAACTCCGTTTTTGATGAGACAATTTTTATTTGATTCATTTTGTGTCGTTGATTCATAATTTATAAAAACGTTTTTCGTAAAACGACCCGAGGGCACGCAAATCGAGAAAACTAGAATCGAGGAATACCCGTAAATTAGTGAGGTGGGACAAAATACATTATCCCACCCCACTAGCACCATGGGATGGCACCAACAAGACACCACATCACTATGTGGCATCTTGTTAACTTGTTATTTAACAAGTGTAAGCAAAGCTTACACTTTAAGCTTTCACTAGCTAAAAACCACTAGCTACTCATTCACACCATTTTACACTCATGCAAACAACCTCAAAACTCTCTCAACACCACCACCTTGCCATCCACTTTGATGAACAAAACACCCTATCTTGATCTTTCTAGCCACAAAATACTTGTTAACTATCTCTATCATAGAGTTATCTTGAAGCCTTGATCATTTGGTGGCCATAATAACAACATAGGAGGTGATTTGCTTGTGTCCTAGGGCTGATTTCTCAACTATTGTTCTTGGTGTTTGATGATCTTGGAGTTACTTTTGGTGTTCATCAAGTTCTTGTCTTCCAAAAACAAGAAATACACTTGGTTGGTAAAAAAATCATCCTCTCCATTTTCTATTGTTATTTTTATAAAGAACAAATGTATTTTCTTTCTTATTGTATATGTATATGATGTATATATGATGATAAAAATGTTGTGTGGGGATCAAGTGTTGATAAATATGCTTAAAAATGTTAATAACCATGAGAAATAAGGCTAAAATCATGCTTATTTAGTTGGCTGTATAAAAAACAGTATGTAACTAAAACTTGAACTGATAAACTTGCATGGTATAATCCATTTACAGTAAGTACAAGATGTTATACACATGTGATAGTTGGCCATGCAATGGAATCATTATAATGAGTGAGATATGATCAAAACAAAATAGGTGTGCTAATCTGAATAAGCTGTTTTGTAGGGACTGTTAAGCATAGATAAACTTAAAATGAGCAGTAGCTATAACTAAGTTAAATGTAGCACATAATATGGAGATCATGCCACCCAAAAATGAGCTTCTAATTCATTATAGAACTCTAGATATGATAAAAATGGTGAAGATGAAAATAAAAATCAGATTTTGAGAATTAATGTTTATTATTATTATATAACTCAAATTTTATTGTATAAAATGTAAAATAAAAACCCACTAACTTATGAAACTTATTTATATAAATATGTAAAAGGTTAAATAAATGGATAAGTTATATAAATGGTAGTGGAATAATACTTATAAGTAATAAAAACTATAAACTTGATTTTTACGACTTTTTCGGCTATTACCGTAAAATTAACGTTTTTCGCCAATTAAAACTTAGACGATCAAACCCGTCTAATGTAAAGTTTTTAAAAGTCATATACTGATATATAAGTAACTAATACAAGTAAAAACCGATAAAACCCGAACTATAGGACATACGGACATTAACGAGCTAACTAAGCATATTGGACTAAATAAGTTAAACACTTATAAAAAGAACTTATTGGGCTTAACCCATTTGGGCCCAACATGGAAAGTATAGATACTGATAATATAGGTATAAAATGGATTAAAATAAGTTAAAGAACTTATACTAAACCTATTGGACTTAAAATAGGTAAGCAGGTAAAACTAGTAAACTAGTAAAAAGTTACCAAAACGTAAACACTAAAATGAGTAAACAAGGATATATAAACCCACTTGATCATCATCATATGTACAAAATCATCATATGTATATTGTTATTTTGATAAAAGTCATTAGACAAGAGTCTAAGACCGATTATTATTTATATAGGTTTCCGTGACCGAAGCACGCCCTTAGCCGATAATCCGCCTTTCATTATCAACGTGAGTCTATAGCCTCGCTTTATAGTAGTTATTAAATGATTTTAAACCCGCGAGGGGGAATACATGTTTTTATAAACTTAGAACACAAGATTTTTATGGTATGCTTTGTCCCTCTATGAATGGACCCGTGGTTGCCTTTAAATTGCATTAAGTGATTGCCTTAGTTAAAGCCTCAATTATGGACCGTTAATTAACCTATGATGGGTTAACCGCTAGTACAATTAATAGATCTATGGGGGAAGCCGCCCCGGTTCAGTTTGTGTGGACTTGTCATAGAAGCTTAGGCCCGACCTCCGCACTGTTTGGACATATTGTATTGAGAAGTCAGGTATACGGCAATGTACCAAAAATCTAGAGGTAACCGACAATTAATAAATCTCTCGTCTTATTAGACTGATATGGGAGTGTTTAAGGGCTCGGTTCCATGAGCTTATTGCAATTTATGCTATATACAATTATCATTGTTGATGCAAATTATTATTTGATGCTTATAAGCATGCCACAAACTTATAATCTTTGCTTGTGTTCAAATTGATTTCATAAACCTATAGATTCACTCGGCATTTTTGCTGATTGTTTTACTCACATGTATTTCAGGTAATCAAGAAATGGAAGCTTGGAGGTCACGGGAATGAAGTTGTGCACTGCTTTTGTTGTTCAAACTCTTTGATTTAATTATCGTTCCATTTTTAAAACAAACTAATATGTTGTTTAACTTATCTTTTGGTAACGATTACTTGGGACTACGCTACTCTGACAAATGTTTTAGGAACGATAAATCTAAAACGTCTCTTTTCGAGTCGCTCTTTATAAATTATGTGTTGTTGTATCATTGTTTAGCACCCAAAGATGTATTCCGCTGCGTGTAAATTTGAGGGTGTTAAAGATTGGTACCAGAGCCATGAGTTATAGAGAAATAGGTCTTTTTCTAAAAACCTAAAGTATAACTGTCGGTTTTATTTTTTTTCAAAGAGTCGGTGCACATGATTTCGGGTGACTTCAGGTTCAAGCTACTTCTGGGATTACAACTTTAGTATACATTATTATGTATGCCTTATTGCTAAGTATTTCTAAATAAATACTATAATCCTTTATCGATATATATATATATATTGATATCGTTAAACTTTTCGATAAGAGTTATCATTTATTAATGATTTACTTAAATAAATTTTTGGAATTTTTCCTGCAATTATTTTGAAGGATTCTCTACATTTATTTAAATTATTGGAAATTATCCTATTTCATTTTGTTATGACCTTACATACCTTCATATGCGCGCGTTACTTTTATTGCTTAACCCTTTGAGATATCTATATAGATATCCAAATCGTCTTCCGGCTATTTGTGCTTGGACGTCTTTTAACGTAATTTCTAGACCATTGTGTAGCTCAATGTGTCCTTGGAATAGACTAACCGCTAATTATTGACATTTATATGTATCGACTCTGAAATGTATTGTTCACTTATATCTCGGTAACGTCATCGTCATTTTATAAATCATCGTCTAGATTATGGCGCTAGATTGGAATACAATTTTACTTCTATAAAATTATATCATTTGTTTTTCATTAATCTTCTCGCTCCCGGAGTGTAGCATGTTAATGTTCCATTTTTTTCTTGTTATGTTTTGTGTTTTTGACAATCGTGGCACCAAGGAGATTTGCCTACATTGCATTTGAAATCTAAATTACGAACGTCTTTCACCGTTTTGCTTCCTAAATTTCGTGTTGGATACCTTGAAGCATCTATGTCATTCATTATGCTATATTTTTATTTGATGCTCATTATGAGATTTATTTTCATTGTTGTAAAATCCACAAGACATGTGTGTATATATTTTGAGTCGTTAGGAAGTGTCGAAAAATACATTTTTTGTAGAAACTGCAGGGGCAGTATAACAGGTCAAAAAATAAAATTAAAACCTGCGTTTTTAAAATAAAATAGTCAAACCTGCACAGAACTTGCAGGGGTATTTTGGTCATTTTACATTGGGTTTCCGGTCTCGGGTAAAACTAGAAAGTCGTCTGAAACATCGTTTTGCATTAAAATGCTTTAGACTCCGAGTCTTGGAGATGTCGTTTATCGGGTCAATTAATCGGCTCATATTTAAAAGTTAAATCTGATAGAAAATTCGAAACATGGGTTTTAAATGTTTCTAAGCTGTTTTGATTTCATATGAGATCGTAAAATTTTAACAAATATTATTTTACAACTAACGAATACTAGTTGCATGTGAAAATATCTAAAAATAAAAACAGTACAGGATTAGCAATTACCGGATTAATGGTGTAATTTAAAAACGAATAACATACTTTCTTAAAAGCATGTTGTGTCGAGTATCTTAAAAAGAATACACATGTGGATTGTTTTATTCTTTTTATATATATATGACTCATTTGTCATTCGATGTTATTTTATTTTTATTTTCTTCTAACCTTCCACTGATTTGAGTTGAGTTTTGAAGTTTTGCCTTCACATTCTTCGTTGACATTCTTATCGCGTATCTCATGGCGTTTTCGTCTAAACCTTATAACCTTTTGAAACCTTATTAATTCGTGAAAATTTCATTGGTTGTTTTATGAGCTACTATTTGCCACTTTTTGCAAACCTTTGGCTACTTTAGACGTTGTCATAATGTCACCTTATAAATAAATCTGATATTGTTTTACGATTATTTTCACCAATTGTTTTTACTTTGGTCTTATAAAATACTTTTCGTAACATTAAAAGTTGCTTATTAAGTATCTCACAAATTACTTGTATCCTATAAATTTATAAACTATTTTTAAATTCCATTTTACAAATGGCATGGTTTATATATAAACATAAGAAACGTAATACTTTTCGACGAAACTGAGCACTATATTGCTATTCCTAAATTATACATGGCCTGATCACCTATGTCTAATTTAGATGGAGCCATGCTAGGCTGAATAGTAGTCCACTTAAAAATCTTGATAATAATCAACTTTTTACTTGTATTTATGATAAAGATAAATAAAATGAAAAGTAGTTTTAAAAACCTTTATATTTTATGCAAGTAGCACAATTTCTATGCATCCGCATATGTTTTCTTACCTTATCTTGAACGAATTACGCGCTTACGGGTACGTTTTTACTCGACGATCGTTTTTCTACTTGTTACTTCATTTTGTCTTATAACTGATTTCTTTTTGACCGTTCGTCTAATTACTGACTGTTGATAAAAGACTTGAAAGTCTCGATGTTTTATCCTTCCTTCTCGTCCAATCTTCTTTATGCGACCGGGTAGATCTTTGGAATGTCTCCGCACGTGAATAATGACGTATCACTAGAGCGATTTCCGTATATCCGGGATGACGTCCGTCACTCTCATTTGTCTCGAAATCCACTCTTGTGAACCGTGCTTTGACTTCTCTCTTTAAACACTAACATCATTCATTTGATTTGTTTTACTTACAAGTGATTAGTAGGAATTTCCTTTTATTAAAATTTTTTTATGGATCTTATTTCCGATCGTGTAACGACCACCGCTAAGTTAACGAGCTGATATTGGTGAACCATCGACCGCACCAACCAAATTTGACAACTTGTTTAACTATTATTTCTTATCGTCATACCATCAATGCCTTTATTTTCTTATTCTCTTTAAGAATTCATACGACATTTGCTTCGTTCTCTTTTGTACCATTGATTTCGTATTAACTGTTGACTATTATTTTCATTCGTATTCGTTTGTTATCTTGTCACATTTCGAAACCCGAATATATTCCATGTTTATATTGAAATAATAAACACCTTTAAGTATTTCTACAACATATTATAAAAATTTTATGTTTATACATGTTCCAATGATTTTCAATTATCGAAATAACCATCACAAGTAAAAGGTCAAATTTATACACCATATTTTGTATAACTAAAACTAATTTTTAAAACAAAATTATGTTCTACCTTTTGAACTAATTGACTTATCATACTTTACTTTTAATGTAATGAAATTACCAGTTTAATTTATATTCCTAATAATGATTTAATTTAGAAATTATATTTTCTAATTGTAAACATCAATACGAGTTTAATTAATAAATTCATGTCAATCTTTCAAAGTTTCTTAAGACAACCAAAATAAATTATGAAGCTATCTAACTCCTATTTTGATATATCATCTTTATCAAGAAAGTACCTCAATTGCATTTTAAGGTAATACCAAATCCGGGATGGGTAATTGTGACAAATGTTACTTTAATTTTAATATATAATTCTTTCATCGCTCTCATTTTTCTAGTATTGCGAATTATTATGTTTTACGGTTACGTGATCCGACATCCCTCATCGATCGTTAATCTTAAATCATTTTACCACATCTTGTTCGTTTATGCGTTTATTGAAGTCATTTTTATCTCGTTCTGTTCCTCGTATTGAAGATCACTATTTTATTCTGAGTTTAAAATGAATCTTGGGAAGCAGTGTATAAGAAGAAACGATAAGTGTCACCAGGATTTATGCGTGTACTTGTGGAATGATTGAGGACCGAATCTCTTAATGAATGGAGTTAATAAATTTGTTACAACCTCGAGGAGCATGTTGAAGCCGACACCGCAAGTGGAAAGACTCTTGTGATCAAGTGGTTATTATCAAGGGTTCGTTCAAGGTTTTCTCGATGATTAACGATGGAAATCTATACTTGATGTTATTGTTCGACCTTTTATTTTTATGTACTTATATGGTGTGTGATCTAGTCAAATGATCGTAAGTTGTGAGAACTTGAGACGGCATCATCCGATGACGTCCGATCATGTAGAACACATATTATGTAATATCTTTTTTACTTTCAACGACGATGTTTATTGAGGCTTTAATGCGCGTTGGCGAAAGTGAGGCGAGTTGAGCGCCGGGACGTCGCTCCCTTAAGGTGGTGAGGATGTAAAACCCGTAAAAATAAGGTCATAATTTAATTCTATTTTCAATTATTTTGAAGTATTTTATAACGTTAAATATTATTATGTTTAACGGTTTAAGTTGAAACCGATATTGAATATTATATTTTAATATTTTGACGAGCAACGAGGACTACTAGTGATCGCGATACCGACGGATGCCAAAATTTTTATATTTTATTATCGATAGTTTCGATATTTAATACTTTCGACGATATCGTTTCAATTACGTATCGAGTCGTTATATTATTATTTTTCGTGTGCGTTTAAACTTTTAAAAAGTACAATCTAACATTTTAGGTAGTGAAATATTTTCTCGTATAATATTTTGAAACTTATTTTTGTGTTGGTTAACGAACTCACAATTTACGGATTTAAATTTGGGCTTACGTGCATAATTTAGCATCCTTTACGACTAAACCGGAAACCTTAGGATTACGTATTTACGTTTTTGAACTCCGTTTTTGATGAGACAATTTTTATTTGATTCATTTTGTGTCGTTGATTCATAATTTATAAAAACGTTTTTCGTAAAACGACCCGAGGGCACGCAAATCGAGAAAACTAGAATCGAGGAATACCCGTAAATTAGTGAGGTGGGACAAAATACATTATCCCACCCCACTAGCACCATGGGATGGCACCAACAAGACACCACATCACTATGTGGCATCTTGTTAACTTGTTATTTAACAAGTGTAAGCAAAGCTTACACTTTAAGCTTTCACTAGCTAAAAACCACTAGCTACTCATTCACACCATTTTACACTCATGCAAACAACCTCAAAACTCTCTCAACACCACCACCTTGCCATCCACTTTGATGAACAAAACACCCTATCTTGATCTTTCTAGCCACAAAATACTTGTTAACTATCTCTATCATAGAGTTATCTTGAAGCCTTGATCATTTGGTGGCCATACTAACAACATAGGAGGTGATTTGCTTGTGTCCTAGGGCTGATTTCACAACTTTTGTTCTTGGTGTTTGATGATCTTGGAGTTACTTTTGGTGTTCATCAAGTTCTTGTCTTCCAAACAAGAAATACACTTGGTTGGTAAAGAAGATCATCCTCTCCATTTTCTCTTGTTATTTTTATAAAGAACAAATGTATTTTCTTTCTTATTGTATGTGTATATGATGTATATATGATGATAAAAATGTTGTGTGGGGATCAAGTGTTGATAAATATGCTTAAAAATGTTAATAACCATGAGAAATAAGGCTAAAATCATGCTTATTTAGTTGGCTGTATAAAAACAGTATGTAACTAAAACTTGAACTGATAAACTTGCATGGTATAATCCATTTACAGTAAGTACAAGATGTTATACACATGTGAGAGTTGGCCATGCAATGGAATCATTATAATGAGTGAGATATGATCAAAACAAAATTGGTGTGCTAATCTGAATAAGCTGTTTTGTAGGGACTGTTAAGCATAGATAAACTTAAAATGAGCAGTAGCTATAACTAAGTTAAATGAAGCACATAATATGAAGATCATGCCACCCAAAAATGAGCTTCTAATTCATTATAGAACTCTAGATATGATTAAAATGGTGAAGATGAAAATAAAAATCAGATTTTGAGAATTAATGTTTATTATTATTATATAAGCACTCAAATTTTATTGTATAAAATGTAAAATAAAAACCCACTAACTTATGAAACTTATTTATATAAATATGTAAAAGGTTAAATAAATGGATAAATTATATAAATGGTAGTGGAATAATACTTATAAGTAATAAAAACTATAAACTTGATTTTTACGACTTTTTCGGCTATTACCGTAAAATTAACGTTTTTCGCCAATTAAAACTTAGACGATCAAACCCGTCTAATTTAAAGTTTTTAAAAGTCATATACTGATATATAAGTAACTAATACAAGTAAAAACCGATAAAACCCGAACTATAGGACATACGGACATTAACGAGCTAACTAAGCATATTGGACTAAATAAGTTAAACACTTATAAAAAGAACTTATTGGGCTTAACCCATTTGGGCCCAACATGGAAAGTATAGATACTGATAATATAGGTATAAAATGGATTAAAATAAGTTAAAGAATTTATACTAAGCTTATTGGACTTAAAATAGGTAAGTAGGTAAAACTAGTAAACTAGTAAAAAGTTACCAAAACGTAAACACTAAAATGAGTAAACAAGGATATATAAACCCACTTGATCATCATCATATGTACAAAATCATCATATGTATATTGTTATTTTGATAAAAGTCATTAGACAAGAGTCTAAGACCGATTATTATTTATATAGGTTTCCGTGACCGAAGCACGCCCGTAGCCGATAATCCCGCCTTTCATTATCAACGTGAGTCTATAGCCTCGCTTTATAGTAGTTATTAAATGATTTTAAACCCGTGAGGGGGAATACATGTTTTTATAAACTTAGAACACAAGATTTTTATGGTAGCTTTGTCCCTCTATGAATGGACCCGTGGTTGCCTTTAAATTGCATTAAGTGATTGCCTTAGTTAAAGCCTCAATTATGGACCGTTAATTAACCTATGATGGGTTAACCGCTAGTACAATCAATAGATCTATGGGGGAAGCCGCCCCGGTTCAGTTTGTGTGGACTTGTCATAGAAGCTTAGGCCCGACCTCCGCACTGTTTGGACATATTGTATTGAGAAGTCAGGTATACGGCAATGTACCAAAAATCTAGAGGTAACCGACAATTAATAAATCTCTCGTCTTATTAGACTGATATGGGAGTGTTTAAGGGCTCGGTTCCATGAGCTTATTGCAATTTATGCTATATACAATTATCATTGTTGATGCAAATTATTATTTGATGCTTATAAGCATGCCACAAACTTATAATCTTTTCTTGTGTTCAAATTGATTTCATAAACCTATAGATTCACTCGGCATTTTTGCTGATTGTTTTACTCACATGTATTTCAGGTAATCAAGAAATGGAAGCTTGGAGGTCACGGGAATGAAGTTGTGCACTGCTTTTGTTGTTCAAACTCTTTGATTTAATTATCGTTCATTTTTAAAACAAACTAATATGTTGTTTAACTTATCTTTTGGTAACGATTACTTGGGACTACGCTACTCTGACAAATGTTTTAGGAACGATAAATCTAAAACGTCTCTTTTCGAGTCGTTCTTTATAAATTATGTGTTGTTGTATCATTGTTTAGCACCCAAAGATGTATTCCGCTGCGTGTAAATTTGAGGGTGTTAAATCAATAATGATCCAAAAACCACTCAAAACACAGTCAAATACATTATTTTAACTTTAAAATATCAGAATTATGCGTGTATTTGTGTTTTATGTGTTTTTCAGGTAAAAAGATACATTTTGGAGCAAACATACGTTTTCAAGGATTAATTTGATAAAAAGATGAAGAAAAAGACGAAAGAGCTTTCAAGGACATTACTTGGCATAATTTCAAAGATCGAGGGCTTAAGTTGCAACTTTTACAAGACACGAAGGATGAAAAAGAGATTACTTAAAAAGTTTATATACCATTTGAAAGAAAGATGAAAGGATGAGGGGTTAAAAGGAAAATATGGGAAGTTAAGTAACTTTAACTTGGTCATTTGACCAAACTCGGTCAAACACACAAAACGTCTCTTCTCCAATGTGAAGAGAGAGAAAGAAACGAATGATAGTTTCCATCCTTTCTTCATCCACCTCCATTACCTGCAATCGAGAATCAAGAACGATCCACAAAGAATCAATCGAAGCCTTCAACAGCAAAAATGATCACCTCTTTCTCCTCTACATGATGATGGCACTTAATTAGATCAAGACTCGAAGATAAAGAAACGCCTAATATGAAGAATGAAGAACGAATTTAAGATCCTCGTATTTTCCACGTGTCCACTCCTGATTGGAAGAAACACGTCATCAGCACTTCTTCTCCACTCCCTCGACGCCTATAAAAAGAAGACGAAGGCCTCATTTCTTGCTGTTAGACTAGGAGTAGATTCTCACATAGTTAGTTAGGAGTAGTTAGTTAATCTTGATACTTTTCTGTTAAAATCTTTCAGTTAATCTTTGTAACCGAATCATATTTTCTGCCATTAATGGAATCTTCTTTTCTGTTAAAAGCTTTCTCAAATGTCTTCCTAATAATCTTTTGATTTACTGTTCACATATATAAGCTCTTCGAAGCTTATAGCTTTTTCTCTCTCTATCTATAGTGCTTATTTTTACTGTTCATCGAGGTCTCAATTTCATGGATATTTCTGAATAAAAGTACTGTTCACGATAAGAATTAGTCTGGTCATAGCTTTGATTTTAAATGTTTGCTATTCTAAATAGTTTGTGATTTGTATTCAGTTTTTAAAAAGATTTGATCTTGTAGATTTCCGGTAAGATTTGAGTAGTCAATAGCTTATCACATTTTTGAGCTTATAAGAATTTATAATAAGCTTTCCAGTTTAGTAGTTGAAACAAGAAGTTGTAGTTAGTAGAAGAAGCTTAAAAAGATTAATGATTCTTTAAAAAGGTGTATCTGTTCTTTTGTTCAAATGAAACTGTTAGGTTTTTAGTAACATACAATTTCAGTCATGTGAGTTCGTTTTCATCGAGTATTCGTGAGAAAAATTTAAGTCAATTTCAGCAGATTCCTAATTCGTTAAAGCAGCAGATTAGATAGTATTCGTCTAGGAGATTTGTGTAGATCAAATTCTGTTTTGCAGGTTTCGTTATGCAGGTTCGCAAGTTGCTCTTTGTTCGATAAGTAGTTCGAGTTCAGCAGTAGCCTCCTCGATAAACGTGTAGATCAAAAGAGTGTAGGTGTGTTTGGTTTTAAGCGAGCTCAGCGCTCCGCTTCTCCTACAACAGAGGCCTGTATGTCACAGGTTAAGCTAAGTTTTACATTTATGCAAAGTAGTGTACAATTTTCAGTTCTTAGTGTAATCTGCCCTAGACTTCTTATTTCGATGAGCTTAACATCTGTTTTGATCCTGCTGTTATTGATCTGTATTATAGCCTAGTTGATTTTTCCGATTTATGCATTTTTATTCTTCAGTAGACTAGTAGATAGATTGATACTCATTAAGCAGTGTTTGGCATAGGACTTTTGACTTGAATCTGTTTGAGTTAGTAGAACATTAGAGTTGTTTTAGTAGTTAAATTTGTGAATAGGAGTGAATGTAGGTTATATTAGAGATTTAGATACCTTGATACTCTTTGCCTGTAGAAAAGATTGTAAATTTTAGATTACTTTTGTAAGTAGCTTTTGATAAGCTCGAAATAAGCTGATTTTTAGGAAATATAAAAAGGTAGATTGGAACTTGGTATATTTGATTCGTTCTGTGATATGAGAGATTCTTTAGTGCGCATGTTTAGTCCCTGAACTTGTTACAGGCTATTAGACTAGCAGCTTTCCTTTCTTGAATTGTTATTTTCAGTTAGATAAGATATTGTATTCACGTTTTATAACATGAAGTAGTTAAGAAGCCCATTAGCTAGTGTTATGGGCTTATTTGATTCATTGTAATAGTTGGGCATGTTGGTAATTAGATTTAGATCTAAGGTTAGGATAGTATATCACTAGTTTTACTATAAGCAAATTAGGATAGATTTATTAATTGTTTTAGCTAGGTTTATTTCAGCACATTAGGCCCGTAGCTTTTTCTGAATTTTGTATTCATATTTTTCCTCGCTTTACGTGCATATATATAGTTTACGTTTATTATTTTGTCAATTCTAATATTTTGTGCATTTAATTGTTGTACTTGCAACGTGTTTTAGCGTAGTACGTATACGTAGATAAATACTATTTTTAATTTTTACAAGCTTTTTGTGCCAAGTAGACATAGATTACCAATTAATCTTTTATCACCAAAAACAATCAAGTCTTTGCTTTAAAACGTTAAATCAATTCGAATCGAGCTGAGAAGACAACTACACTAAAAAAAGAGAAATATTAAATGGCGCCGCTGCCGGTTCTTTTCGTGAAGATTAACGATTTCGAGTGAGACGATTGGATTTTGGGATCCGTTCACTTTGTGAACGTTATTTTTACGTATTATAAATCAAAAAGATAAAAAAAAATCAAAAAGATAAAAATACAAAAACATAAAAAAAATCAAAAAAATCAATTCTTTTCCTAAAGAATTGAACCAAAAAAATAAAAAATCCAAAAAGTAATATTTTTCCTAAAAGATTACACCCAAAAATATATATTATTGGTTTTCATCGTTTTTTACGTACATATAGTATTTTTCTTAAAAAAATCAAATAAATACAAAAATATTTTTGATATATTATTATATGTAAATAAGTATACGTAGATACGAACAACCAAGTTACCTATCTCCATAAGTATTGCCGAGGCAATACACCGTGTTGAGGGGCGTTCCGGTCCTTGACACGCGTATCGATCAAATTTAATAAAGCAAGAATAGATAAATACTTCCAATAGGCAATAATTCGAAGAATACAAACTACAAAGTGAATAGAAAGGCGATGTGCTATAAAATGCCATCTAAGGGTCAATAGGTACTTAAGTGCTTCGCGCCACCTAACCCCCCGTTCACTAGTGCGTATTCTAAGAAGGAAGGCTTTATTGGGGGTCTTGCACCCAAGTAGTAATTATATATATATACTTTCTTGTGGATATTTTATATCGAACCTCGAGGGAGATAATCTCTTCTCTCTCAAAAGTCGACCGAGTGCTACTCCCTCATTCCTCGTGTTTACTTACACGTGTACTCGCACACGTGTAAACATACCACCTTTGGTGTATTACTTCCTTCCCCGAGGAAGCTTTTAAACGTCATTTTACTTGTATATACATTCGGCCACCTTGCTAAACATGGATACTCGTTCCATGTTGGAGATTTTACAACAACGATCCGCCAACGCTAATTATTCGCCTTGTTCGATTTGTGGTGGTCCACACGATACTTATTTATGTGATCAAAGTAATGGCTATAATGGGGAGGGATATGCTTACAATGGAACCGAGAACCCTAATTTTCAACCTAACCTTCAAATGGACTACACTTGTAATGACTATATGGGATATTCCGGTTTTTCATCACAACCTCCACCATCATTTCATGATCAAACCTTTAATGAGCCATACCAAAACCAAGGATTTTCCAATTATGGAGGTTTTCAAAATCATGATACTTTTCAAGGCTATAATCAAGAAACCTTTCATAATCAAGGATTTTCAAACAATGAAGGCTTTCAAAATGATGAAAATTTTCCATGCCATAATCAAGATACTTTTCAAAATCAAGGATTTTCACATTATGAGGGTTTTCAAAATGAAGGGAATTTTCAAGGTTACGATCATGATAACTTTCAAAATCAAGACTCTTTTCAAACCTATAATTCACCTAATTATTGAAATCCACCTCCACCCTATTCTTCGACTTATTCATGTGAGTTTTATGGAAAAGAACCCCATTATGGTTATGATTGTCGACCAAGGGATCCGCCTTCTTATGCTCTTAGTGATCTCAATGAGCTTTCTTTTCTAATCGAGCAACAAGGAAGAGATGATGGATATAGATTAAAGGCTTTTATACGTATGAGAGAGATGAGTATCGAGGAAATGAGAGAGGAATCTCGATGGTTAAGGGAAGAAATTAAGTCTCTTGAGGATGATGTAAGGAACAAACGGTTTAATATCGAGAGATTGGTGACATTTATAGAAAATCGGTGAACTATTCCTCTCAGTCCCTCAAGAAAGATTTAGATGATTTACTCGTTAAGATTGATAAAGAAGAACGTGAACGCATAAAAACCATGAGCTTTGAGGAAATAGAAGAGGAGAATATGCGGATACATGGAAAGATGTTTTCTCTTTTTAATAACGCGAAGATGAAACAATCTAATAATGCGGACATTGGTGACGAGTTGAACATTAAATATCGTCAAATTAAGCAAGAGTTACGTACTTTGCTCTTAGCAAAAGACGAAAAAGTAGAAGATGAAGGCATAAAAGAAGAACAATTCATTGCTAATCGTGCTCGTTTGCTTAAACAATGCTTATTAGATGAAGATGATGAGGAACCTTCGATTTGTATGACATTTAATGCTGACACACCTTCATCACCTTTACCTCACGTGGAACCCACCAACTCTTTAACCATGGGGGACGAGCCTCTTAGCACTAATACAAACACCGATTTGGATGAATTAACCTCTTCTAGTGTTGAGAACCTTATCCCAATCCAAAGAGAGTTTGAGGGTATTTCCATTGACCCATGTGACGAGCTTTGTATTGATACCTCTTCTCCTCATGATCACATTGAGATTTCATCACATGTTGACCTTCATGCTACTACTAGTGATTTTGGTGATTTTGATCTTGATGAATTGTTCAAAGAAAGGGATAATAAGATTGAGGAAGAGTTTATGCAAGATATAGAGGATGATGATTGTGATTCTAGTGAGGCATCTTATGATATATTATCCGAGGACTTTTCATGTCAAGATGACCTTCCTAATTTGGATGAAGATGTTGCTCATATAGAAGAAGTGGAAGATGTTCATATTCGTGAGGTTTTATCAAATGTTTATCATCTTATCTCCTCGATTGAATCATTGAACACACACCATAATGATGAGTCCATAGAAGAAGAACCTTTCATTGATATTTCTTCACCGGTTTTTGAGGTTGCACCTATTGATTTTTATGATGATATCATCCCTTTGAGTGATACTCTCAATACACCTTCTTTTGAGCCTTCTATTCCCACCCTTCCACCCTTGAAGTTGGTTATTGATGAAGATCCTATACTCTTAGAGATTGATCCTTTTTCACCTATGGCACCTTTAGAACTCAAAACCTTTGATATGGATTCTCATATGGATATTGATGACACCATAGAGGCTTATCTTGCTAATATTGATATTGAGGACGATGATAGTGATTCTAATTGGGAAGAGGAGATTCGTCTTAGTGAGAACTTTCTTTTTGGGAACATAGGGATTACACCTCCTTCACAAGACACTATTAATCTTGATCCTAATTTTTCTATGCCTTCTATGGAAGATTACCCACCTTTTGATGATGATGAGGAGCCTAATATGGATATACTTGTTATGAATGTCTTGATACCTACACCTTCATTGTCTCATGATGCTTTGATATCTAAGGGGGAAATTTATATGGTTGATACGAGCTCATCTTCTTATTTTCCCATGAAGGGAAAGGTTTTTGATCCTGGGATACATAAATTTGAGACACATTGGTTTTCATCTAGTCCACTTAAGAGTGTGATTTTGATCGATATGCGCTTTTTGTATGAGCTTACTTTGGTGATGCTACCTACTTTGGAGTTGTTCATTTGTAGAGATGGAAACTATGTATTTGATCCTGGGGTGCTTCATATTTGAGAGACTTCATATGTTGGACAAACTTGAGACACGTTGGACCGTTCCATTTATCGAGGCGAATATTGTAAATCTTATAGTAAATGGCAATGTGCTAAGTTTGAGTGTATCATGTGAGACGTGCTTCAAAGTGGATATCATTTATTCTCCATGATGGTTTCCCCAAGGACAACCTAATTCGGGGCCGAGTCGAGCTAGCGACTTAGGGTTAAAAAAACTCAAGCAATGAATAACTAGGTTAGAAAACGTAGAGTAGATTTTCAATAGGTTAGGTTTAATTAAAAGGATGTTATAGTAGAGTTGAAGTGGAGGGGTGCCTTTCTTCGTCTTTTATGTGTTTGCTTCAAGGGTTGCTCTCTCACATTTCATGCTTGGAGCTTATGGAGGAGGCCTGTGTATCTGGTTCACTTTGATTAGTTTTTGCTATCGTGATATTCAAAACACTTGTGCTTAAAATGAATACCCTTTAGTTGTCTCTTCCTTAACTTGGGTTAAGCAAAGTTATCAATGTCATAAGTGTAGGGGAGTTCACTCCCATGCTCTTAAACATTGAGGACAATGTTTATCTTAAGTGTAGGGGAGACTTCTATCGAAGTGACCTTACCTAGACCATTGCCTTAACTTCTTGATAATTGAGAAAATTTAATTTTCAAACATTTTCCAAATTTTTGATCTACTTTGGCCACCAAAAATATGCATTCATAATTTTTGCATCAATCATTTTTCATTTGCATAACACATTTGCATTATATATATTCTTCTTTTATTTTTCATCAAAAATATTGAAAAAGGAAAAATATAATAAAAACATGGTTTAACAAATTTAGATCTCTTTGACATATTAGGCCCGCCATGGATATTTTGACTAAACCCGAGTTTGCTTATCAAAGCATTCTCTAGCTAGTATCCTTAACCATGTAGTCCTTCATTGGTCTATTAGGCTAAGCATCCACCAATCTCATTATTTGAGATTTTAAATTTGTGGAGAATGGGAAATGATAGAGTTGAAGCAAGTGTAAAAGGGCTAGATAAACTTCATGATAATTACTTGTGGCTAAACCCTTCTCTTCTTTACCTCTATTTTCTTCGCATGTATATAATTGATAATAAATAATCAAGAACGGTTTTAATCGGTTTGTAATCTCTTATGCATTTTTGTCTAATCATTCATGGTTGGTATAAGTACGTCTTAAGATTCTAAGTTAGAACATTTTATGTGTACTAGACTTATGTCATGCTCAATATTTAGCGGGTGTTTTTCCTTTTATTCTTTTCTACTTTCTTTGTGAGGAATAAAGAAAAAAATAAGAGCGGCTTACAAAAAAATGAGTGGCTAGAAAAAACAAAAAGAAAAGAAAAAAAATATATATACAAGACTCCCAAGAGGGGCAGTGTGGTGTTAATTATAGTGACTATTGAGTTCCAATATTACCTTGACGGGTTGCGGGGATTCAATAGATTGCTCCAATCCAATATTACCTTGACGAGTTGCGGGGTTGAAGATCCAAAGTCTCAAAAAGATGGTGGATGTAAATTATTGCGTGAGTTTTATTTTTCTTTCCTTAGCGAGTGTGTAGCTACTTATGAAAGCATGACATGAGGATTTTACACATAAGGCGAATGACTTATTATTCTTGAAACGGACTTGTATTAATTGTGAGCGGTTGTTCAAGTAATGGATGAGAGGATTACTTAGGATTGAAACCGTGCTTCCTTATTTTTGGATTTTACATTTCTTATACTTCACGCTTGAAATAATGACAAATTTGCCCATAAGCAATTTGCTCAAATAATAACCGGTTCCACATTTAATTGTCATGAATAAGTTGATGCACTTTTTACTTGTGAATACAATGATCCCATTTTTAAGCTTGGTATGGGGAAAGTGAAACTTGAGGGTGATAAGTGTCCATGGTACCAAAGCCCTAATTTAAGTCATTGATTTCTTTATGAGTTATTTCCATCAAAACCACTTCAAGAAAATACAAAAAGATGTAAATAGAATTCTTTTCTCTTGCATTGCATTGTATAAATTTAAAATCATGCATCATATAGTGTAGAGTAGTGTAGATGCATTCCATAATGGCCAAGGTGGGTTAATTATGAGAAAAGTGTAACTTTAGAGCTTTAAAATGCTGCATTACATGAGGTCATGGCAATGGTCAAGTGGAGGGGAGTTGATAAGTGTGAAAACACTCATCAATAATGATCCAAAAACCACTCAAAACACAGTCAAATACATTATTTTAACTTTAAAATATCAGAATTATGCGTGTATTTGTGTTTTATGTGTTTTTCAGGTAAAAAGATACATTTTGGAGCAAACATACGTTTTCAAGGATTAATTTGATAAAAAGATGAAGAAAAAGACGAAAGAGCTTTCAAGGACTTTACTTGGCATAATTTCAAAGATCGAGGGCTTAAGTTGCAACTTTTACAAGACACGAAGGATGAAAAAGAGATTACTTAAAAAGTTTATATACCATTTGAAAGAAAGATGAAAGGATGATGGGTTAAAAGGAAATATGGGAAGTTAAGTAACTTTTAACTTGGTCATTTGACCAAACTCAGTCAAACACACAAAACGCCTCTTCTCTAATGTGAAGACAGAGAAAGAAACGAATGATAGTTTCCATCTTTTCTTCATCCACCTCCATTACCTGCAATCGAGAATCAAGAACGATCCACAAAGAATCAATCGAAGCCTTCAACAGCAAAAATGATCACCTCTTTCTCCTCTACATGATGATGGCACTTAATTAGATCAAGACTCGTAGATAAAGAAACGCCTAATATGAAGAATGAAGAACGAATTTAAGATCCTCGTATTTTCCACGTGTCCACTCCTGATTGGAAGAAACACGTCATCAGCACTTCTTCTCCACTCCCTCGACGCCTATAAAAAGAAGACGAAGGCCTCATTTCTTGCGGTTAGACTAGGAGTAGATTCTCACATAGTTAGTTAGGAATAGTTAGTTAATCTTGTTACTTTTCTGTTAAAAACTTTCAGTTAATCTTTGTAACCGAATCATATTTTCTGCCATTAATGGAATCTTCTTTTCTGTTAAAAGCTTTCTCAAATGTCTTCTTAGTAATCTTTTGATTTACTGTTCACATATATAAGCTCTTCGAAGCTTATAGCTTTTTCTCTCTCTATCTTTACTGCTTATTTTTACTGTTCATCGAGGTCTCAATTTCATGGATATTTCTGAATAAAAGTACTATTCACGATAAGAATTAGTCTGGTCATAGCTTTGATTTTAAATGTTTGCTATTCTAAATAGTTTGTGATTTGTATTCAGTTTTAAAAAAGATTTGATCTTGTAGATTTCCGGTAAGATTTGAGTAGTCAATAGCTTATCAGATTTTTGAGCTTATAAGAATTTATAATAAGCTTTCCAGTTTAGTAGTTGAAACAATAAGTTGTAGTTAGTAGAAGTAGCTTAAAAAGATTAATGATTCTTTAAAAAGGTGTATATGTTCTTTTGTTCAAATGAAACTGTTAGGTTTTTAGCAACATACATATTCAGTCATGTGAGTTCGTTTTCATCGAGTATTCGTGAGAAATATTTAAGTCAATTTCAGCAGATTCCTAATTCGTTAAAGCAGCAGATTAGATAGTATTCGTTTAGGAGATTTGTGTAGATCAAATTCTGTTTTGCAGGTTTCGTTATGCAGGTTCGCAAGTTGCTCTTTGTTCGATAAGTAGTTCGAGTTCAGCAGTAGCCTCCTCGATAAACGTGTAGATCAAAAGAGTGTAGGTGTGTTTGGTTTTAAGCGAGCTCAGCGCTCCGCTTCTCCTACAACGGAGGCTTGTATGTCACAGGTTAAGCTCAGTTTTACATTTATGCAAAGTAGTGTACAATTTTCAGTTCTTAGTGTAATCTGCCCTAGACTTCTTATTTCGATGAGCTTAACATCTGTTTTGATCCTGCTGTTATTGATCTGTATTATAGCCTAGTTGATTTTTCCGATTTATGCATTTTTATTCTTCAGTACACTAGTAGATAGATTGATACTCATTAAGCAGTGTTTGGCATAGGACTTTTGACTTGAATCTGTTTGAGTTAGTAGAACATTAGAGTTGTTTTAGTAGTTAAATTTGTGAATAGGAGTGAATGTAGGTTATATTAGAGATTTAGATACCTTGATACTCTTTGCCTGTAGAAAAGATTGTAAATTTTAGATTACTTTTGTAAGTAGCTTTTTGATAAGCTCGAAATAAGCTGATTTTTAGGAAATATAAAAAGGTAGATTGGAACTTGGTATATTTGATTCGTTCTGTGATATGAGAGATTCTTTAGTACGCATGTTTAGTCCCTGAACTTGTTACAGGCTATTAGACTAGCAGCTTTCCTTTCTTGAATTGTTATTTTCAGTTAGATAAGATATTGTATTCACGTTTTATAACATGAAGTATTTAAGAAGCCCATTAGCTAGTGTTATGGGCTTATTTGATTCATTGTAATAGTTGGGCCTGTTGGTAATTAGATTTAGATCTAAGGTTAGGATAGTATATCACTAGTTTTACTATAAGCAAATTAGGATAGATTTATTAATTGTTTTAGCTAGGTTTATTTCAGCACATTAGGCCCGTAGCTTTTTCTGAATTTTGTATTCATATTTTTCCTCGCTTTACGTGCATATATATAGTTTACGTTTATTATTTTGTCAATTCTAATATTTTGTGCATTTAATTGTTGTACTTGCAACGTGTTTTAGTGTAGTACGTATACGTAGATAAATACTATTTTTACTTTTTACAAGATTTTTGTGCCAAGTAGACATAGATTACCAATTAATCTTTTATCACCAAAAACAATCAAGTCTTTGCTTTAAAACGTTAAATCAATTCGAATCGAGCTGAGAAGACAACTACACTAAATAACGAAAGATTAGGGATCAAGTTTACTTTATAACTTGGTCTAACACAAATCAATGTACATTTCAGTGCATTTATTTGTTAAAACAAGAGAAGTCTTGTTTTTATGAAGTTATCATCTCTACAACCATAGCTATCTACATTTGGTATCTACATACTCGACGATGCGATTACTCAAACGACGACTACAGCTCTTTCAATAGAACACGGGTCAACAATTGAGGGGGAGAAATTGTCAAGCATTCAGAATCTTCGATGCCGAACGTGCCAAGTTCACAAATTGGTGTCAAGACAACAATACCAATCGTACACGTGGTGTAAAGAGATGACTTCAGACGTGATGAGGCGACCAACATATGCTGACAAGAACCATTTGATCTTATCATATGATGTTCTCATCAATCAGGTCCAACCTTGTCAATTCTTTTCTAATATGGTGAATATGTGATCATGTTAAAAATAGGTATCATATCTCATACTTTTGGTATCATGAAGATAAAATGGACTTGCATTTTTCTTCCCAAAACCTTTGTTAAAACTTCATTAAATCAATTGATATTAAAAACATCGATTGGGTTAATATTTTTAATATGGGGGAGAAAATGTGATTTAATATGGGAGATTATCAAAAATGGTTTGACTTAACGTGATGGCTCATCCCGACATATGTGAAATGTTTTCAAATATCGTGGCATGTGTTAAGGGGGAGCAAAACGGATTTGCATATCAAAATGGATTTTCATTATGACATATTGTTGTCCCTAAAATATGATGATAGATTAAGATATGAGATGGAAATGATATGAGTTTTAGAGAGAGAAAGTAGTGAGGGAAAGTAGAGAGAAGGAGAGGATTAACTTGTTGAATAATAGATTAAGAAAGATTAGAGTACCAATGATTATCCCACCCTCCTAACATGCTAAGAGGGTAGTATATATAGTCCACCCACATGCGGGCTTTAATGGACTACATATTGGGCCGGGCTTGACGTTTGGACTTTAATTAGTTTAAATCCAAGCCCGTAAACCACGACTAATAAACTACCTATTACAACGTTCTAATAAATATTACAATAGAAACCTATGACCGAATATTCTTGTTTGACTCAATATTTTGAGGCTAACAATCTCCCCCAATGTGAGGTCATTCCTCTTTGATATTTGGATTCCAATGGAGATTTATGAATTTCGTCATAAATGAGTCTTGAACGTGTAACAGTAGTTTTGTTCCTTCATGCTGTGATCTTTGAGCCTTTGTCATTGTCTTTCGACTTCGTCTTTTATCTTGAGATCTTCAAATCATTCTTGACTTGTCTTTGCCATCTTGCGATCTTGTGTCTTTATCCACATGCTCACACTATTAATTGTTGAATAAGTCTTTGGGCATGAACATGTGGTTTTGAATCTTTGACTTTGCTGAGTACACCGTGTCACCACCTTCTCGAGACAAAACATAGACACGGACTGAATGGCTTTGACATTCGTCCTAAATCGGTAGCGTTTTACCTCCGATCGGTGAAGACCGTTATACGATATTAAATACCGTACCTGTGATTAGGTAGATTCAATTAAGAATCTCCTTGACAGGGTTTCGCGGCTGTACTAGCCGTTCTCTTTACTCGACCGTCTCAAAGCAAGACTGCGAACATAAAGAGTGAATCAATTGGATAAATATCCGCTTGATTAAAGTCGTCAATTCAAATTCCTGGAACAAGTTTGATTCATTAAGAATCTTACCATTGTTGCTTTCCAGTTGACACAAGTTTGATTCATAAGAATCTCACAAGTCACCTACCGTAGCGCTATTTGATGTTGACGCTAGAAGGATTTCCATTCGTCACTGTGAATATTAATGAATATCACTCTGAATGTTCTGGCAAGACCATAAAGATATTGCGTAGAAACCTGAAACGAGTTTGAATCAATTTAGAATCAAACCACTGTTGCTTTTTAGTTTTACATATGTTCAATTCATAAAGAATCTTGCATATGACCTACCGCAGTGTTGTTTGATGTTAATGATATTGAGTAAAATACGTCTTTTAGGAAAAAGAGCGTATAAGTGCGGCAAGTATTAAACTCGACGATTTAGGAAAACCGACAAGTCGAATAAATGCGGGTTCGTTCTCGAAGTAGGTGTGTGGATTAAGTGTGCCAATATATAAAATCAAGTTTGGATTAGTGACGTTTTTTGGTTTAGAGAAAGAAAAATTAAAGACGAGCTACGATTACGATTACACTACGACGTTGAGGTAAAACGATGACGTAATTACGTAAAACGTGACGAAATTAAAAATTAAACTTAAAAATTAATTAAAAGATTAAACTAAGTCTAAAATAATATAAATAAGGATAAAAATCCAATAAATAATTTTTAAAACCTTTTATTAATTAAATATTCAATTTTAAATGCTAATTAAAGCCCTAAAATTAAATATAATTAAGAAAAAGACAAAAATATTATTTTATTGAACTAATAAATCACTTATATTATTTAGAGACTAAAAAGTATTTTTCCTATATTTTCAAAACTATTTTTCTATTTTTAAAAGGCTAAAACCAATTTTTAACCTAAAATAATAATAAAAATAATAAAATAATGCTAAAAATAAATTTTATTTTTCTAAAAATATTTTTTTTAACTAAATTAACAAGGTAAATGAAAAAGTTAAAAAAAAAAACTAAAAAAATTGGCTAAAAACGAAAGTACCCCAAAGTACCCCATGGTGGAGTACTTCAGTGTTGTCCAAGATATCACCAGACAACAGGCTTGTCCAAGTTCAGTGTTGTCCGATATCGGACAACACTATAAAAAATAAAAAAAATTGCAGCGTACTCGGACAACAAAGAAAAAACCTACTGTATGGTTTTTAGGCTCGTTTTGGGCTGTTTTTTTGCTTGTTTAGAGCTTGTTTGTCGTTGTTTTATGGTACAAGGGGCACCCCTACAACCAATAGGGTTGTAGGGAGTCAAGATAATCAACACAAACACACAAGGCACACATATATAGCCACAAATTTACTTAAAACTCAGCGTTTCAAAGAAAAATAGGGGCTGTGGGTGTTTATTGCCTACGCAACGGGTCTGGGACTATTTGGTGTGTAACTTGTGAATGGGTTGGTTTTTCTTGGCAACAAAGGCACCCCCACAACCAGTTGGGTTGTGGGGAGTCACAGAAATTATAAAAACGACAACTTGTTAACAAAAATCACACACCCAAGCCAAATTACAGTCACTGATGAAGCTATGTGGGGGCTGTGGTACTTTTTTTGGTGCAATTGGTATTCAAATGAATTTCAGAGCTCAAGAATTTGCACACAACCTAACCAAATGACGTTTAAGCTAAATACAAACCTAGATTTACCTATTCTCTAACAACTTTCAAGATTGGTGGCCAAAATTACACAAAAAAAACTGGCAGGAAAATTGCTCACAGATTTTTAGCTATGTTGACCAATTTTTAGCATACCACTTTCCTTTTAAATCCTATCCAAACTTAAAACAAGTAACCACTTAACCTATCTAGACCTAAAGGAGTGTGTTAAACAAGTTTAAAAACCAAAAGCTGTTACCAAATCTCAGTTAAAACCCACATCCAAACACCCCCTTAAAATCTGGAAACCAAAATTAACAAGCCAAATCTATATCAAACGGACTCAAACTAATTTCAACCTAGTCTAGCATGCATATAAGAACTAAATAAGCATGACCAAATAGAATAGATTAACAAATAAGCAGGTTTCTCACAAATCATACAAAATCACACAAATTACACAAAATTAAGCTAATGGAAGGTTCAAGCCAAACCTTGGGCTGAGGCCATTTCCAAAAGGACTTGTTGAGCTTTTTGTGAGCTTATGAATGAGTGCTTTGATGTAGAGAAACTAGGGTGAGGACTACAGCAGTCCCAAACACCCCCTATATCTTCAAGAATGTGAAAAAGGATGAGTTCTTGTTGTAATCTTGTGAAACCTGCACAATCACCACCAAACAAAGAACCAACCAAGCTTGGATAAGCTCTTACCACAAGCTTGTCATGCTTGTGGTGAGGGCTTATGCAAACAGTAATGTGAGAACAAAAAGAAAATTTCTTAAACTCCATTGAAACTGAATTTTTTTGAAACCTGTAATCTTGAAACCTTTAAACAATCTTGATAAAAACCTTGAACCTCCTTCAACAGTCCACTTTCACTTCCTGTTGGAGGAGGATCAATGTGTCTAACAACACTTTTTCAAAAGACAAACTTTTTAAAAATGGATTTTCTGAAAATCTTGTGAAAACAACTAGAACCTTTTAACCAAATTAGCTAAAACAGTAACTTCATACTAAATTTAAAATGCAGAAAAATAAAGGAACTCAGTTTGCAATATGGATTTTAAACACTTTAGCAATTCATTATAAAAAATATATTACAAAACTGGAACAAAGAAAAAATAGAGATACAAGACATCTCTATTTATACAAATGTAAAGAACAATCTAGACTTAGAAACCCTAATAATTAAAAGCCTGAATTTGCCCTTGGTTTGAAAATCTTCAATCTTGGTCTTGGTCAAAGCATCTTGTGACTTTGGCAGGAAAACATGTGATGCCAGCTGCCATTACTCAATCTTGGACGTTGAATGGAGAGTAGGGACCAAGGAATGTGTGTCTACCATTGATCTTCTGCTGGGATTCTTTTCTTTCTTCTTTTGGTGAAGCAGGGGAACCATGGTGGGGTCCTTGGAGGTCACGGGGTACAAAGTTTGGATGTGGGATGGTTTTAGTGCGTGATAAATTAAGGTCCTGGAAGCTTTGGGGTTTTGATTTTTGTCAATTAAGCTAAACCCAAATTAGGGTTTATGGGATTAGGGAGAGAAGCAGGTGATGTTTTGATTAATTTTGGGGATTAACCTTTTTAAATTAGGTGTTTAGTGGGAAAATAAGTTGACTATTTGACTAGATAATAAAAACAGGGTAATAAGGTATTGGGTATTGGGCTTATGGGGTTATTGGGCTAAGGGTGGGTAATATCACAACCAGTCCTTCCTTTAACAGCCGTTAGTCCATAACTTTTGCATCATTAGTCCTTATGGCTTGGCAGATTTAGTCCTTTGTTTACATAAGGACTTATCATGTAATTTCTTCAAGCTTTGAGGGCTATTCATGATATTTGGCCAAACTTTAGGGACCCCAAAGTGTATGAGGATTTTTTAGGGGTATAAAGTGACATTTCTTCAAAGTGGAGGGACCAATCTTGTATAATCTTCAAACTTCAAGGGCATTTTTGCAAAATTCATTCTTGGGGCCCGATTCTTTGTGCGACGTTGTTTTCCGTGTTTGTTTTTGCTTCATTCTTGTGATCTTTTGGTGAATTCACGATATCCGTACCTAAAATACACAATGAACAAACACAAGCATATATTTGGGTATTTTATGACATTTTTAACCGTTTTAAGCCCGATTTGGACGATGAGACTATGTATAATTACAGTCTCATCACTCCCCCATACTAAACCATTACCGTGTCCCCACGCAATGCTATAATTAAGTATCATAGCACTTCCAAAATTCATTTTATGATGACCTTTATTGAAGACATGAATTTAAATAAACTACTACACGTGTTTTAGACATAATGTATTGTTTTCATCACGATTAAGTGACTTTTAGGATCATAAAACAGGAACACGTGAATGCTTCGTTAGAAATAATTTCATCTTCCTCGATTTTCACCCAATTCCATGCTAAGCGTGCAACGAGATCATTGTTATTATACGTTAGCAACACGATCACTTCTCATGAGTGTTAATTACGAACCTAAACTCCCTTGTTCCTACTTGGTATCTCTTATATTTTATTATGTCTTAATGATCACGAGGATTCATCATTGACTTATGCGTGAATAGAGATTAAGTCTAAAAATAGAGTCTTAACGGTGTAACCAAAATCATTAAATTAATAATTCACCCTAATAGACAACGATGTCAAAAAATTAAGTCAACAAGAAGGATCGATAAACACGGTTTTATAACGGTTTTGAACATGAGACTTATTACCATGACTTTTATTATCCGCCATCATCGGTGGTTTTATTATCATGGTTTACCTCCATCTTTTATTCAACTTCGCCATGAAGCTTTTATTATGACTTCGGTCTTGCCTTGCCTTTTATTATCCACCTCATCGGTGGTTTTATTAGCCAAAGACGTATATCCTCACGCTAAAGCGAATTTTGGATCTTTAAAGCTTCAAAGATTAAGGCTTGATTCACTTTCAATTTGGGCATAGATTTTTCGGCCTCGTGAGCTTCAAATTTTTGCTTAATTTAGGTGAGCACTTGAAATCTTATTATTAGGTGAAGCTTTCGATTATTCGGGTGCCAATACTTCAAAACCATGACGCTGGCGATACCTTAATGTTTTCCCAATTTAATTACATGGAAGCTACTAAAACAAATTAGAAACCAACAATAGTGACTAAACCGCTAAATCAATATTTATTAACAATTTATTATACAAAAGCGTGGGGAGAATAAGCTAATAATCACTACACATGAGATCGTGATGATTACGAGACTTATAAATAACTCTATCATTTCTCGTCCTTATTTAAGAGACTTAGCCTAAAAAAGTTAAGGAATCGAAGCTAAGTGCTCAACACGCACTGTCGAGTCAAATATTACTCTTATTCTCACCATTGGAAAACCTACATTCTTGTCTTAAACACTTATGAAAAACTAGAAAAATTTTAAAATTTGGCCATTTTTAGCCTTATTTTGCATAAAACGATAACAAAAAGATGAATATTGGATTGCGTGTTGTCGTAAGCAAGGTGAAGTATCTACTCACCTCCCCATACTAAAACTAAACATTGTCCTCAATGTTTCAAGTCTAGGGGTGAAAACACCCACATACTAGAGACGAAGTCGAATGCTTAATCTCGAGCATGGAAAGGGTAAAACGAATAACCTAAAAGCCGTTTATGAATTATGCTAATAAGATAAACGTTAGAACATAAAAGGATATCATCGGATATCGGAATCTCCAAAGGCAACGATCGAAGCTAGTGATCCATAAAATGAACACGAGAGGCTTCAATGATGACGATGAACCTAATGAATCACAATCACAAACAACCACGGAACAAAGGTAGGAAGAGCACAAGTCCCCTCGTTACATTAAACTAAGAAAGCGATAATATTTACAAGGATAAGCATGAGAATCCCCCACAAGGCACCTTGTTTTTTATAACCGAGTCAAAAGCTCGACTCGAATCCCTATAAATGTGATCATTTAGGGATAATCTTGGTATGGTCATTTTTGATGGGGCTTACATGATAAACAAGGCCCAAAAGCAACTGGTACTAAGGACTAAGTCCTTTGATGATGCAAAATACCGGGGTCGAAGATGGCGTCCTCGTTTTCATGGGATAAACGAACCAACGCCACTTCAACACGTGCTCGAACCTTAAAGAGGTAGAAGAAAATATATGAGAAGTAGAAAGGTGGGGAAATTGGTAAGTCAAACTCATGAGCTACTCGGGGTAGACTCACACCAAGCAAATAGATACGATTTCCATTTATTGCATCGGTGGAAGACCGAGATTTCCTTTTACAAGCAATTCCGGGATCGTAAATCTCGTCCTCGGTGGAGAAATGTGAGGGAACATAAGGGGCTTCCCCCACACTAGATCCACACCAACCATCGTCAAAAGGAGTAGACGAGGTGGTAGCACTCATATAACGATGTGATGACGGAGTTAAAAATGTAGAAAAATCTTTTAAAACATTTTTAAAATCTTTTCCTTTTTCATCGTTTAAAAACTCTTTATGAAAACCCAATTGAATAATGTCGAAAATATTTGGCGTGTCAAATTCAAAATTAGTCGCGCTAAAAATCCTCACATTTAAGTCGCGGTTAGGGGGTGGCAGATTATATATGTTCTCAAAACGTTTATCAATAAAGAACACCGCCCCCTCGGGGTCTACATATTCGTCATCCTCATGAACGTCGATCTCATCGATTTCCTCATCAAAGATAGGCTTGTCAAACCAAGGTTTGTCATTCCCCTCCTTGAGTATCTTAGAAACTCTCTCAAAAAGATCACGATCACGCACGAAACCATCATCCATTTGTGGGGATTGTTGATAAGTTAAATCCTCACGAATGTGGTAAACGTAATTCTCGTTTGTGGAGTGTTGATTAGGTAACTCCTCGAGAATTGGATTTTGGGTGGTCACATGAGTTGGTTCGTCATCGAAAATAAGACGTTCCAACTCATTAAGTTCATCCTCGATTTTGGAAAGATCGACCTCACTCGTAGGTGGAAGTGAAGGCATAAGATCTAGCTCTCGTTCAATGATTTCCTCAATCTCGGGATCAAACTCATAATCATCGTACTTCACATGTTTCTTTTTAGGAGAATCAAAAATTGCATGTGGATTTCGAAGTACGTGATCAATCTTGGCAAAATCGCCATCGTCATCATCAAAGAATGAGTCGATGTGAGCACTCACAACCATGGTCTTACAAGTCGAATGACTATGCTTAGGTCACTTTTCTAAGACGATAGGATCGATGTTGATAAACCCTTTAGCCTCAACGGGTGTTGGGCGAGGCAAAGGAGGCACTTCGATGGATTTAGAAGTTGAAGCCTCAAAGTCGTGGTCCTTCGAAGGTGGTGAAGACGAGCCCATTTTGGTCATTGTCGTGATGGCACTAACGTCGCCCTTCGGAATTGGTGTTTCACTTGTTTCGCTAAATACATCCCAAAGTGAGTTTTCATCCATAAATTTACACATACCCTTTTGAATTAGGTACACCTACTCTTTATCATTAAAATCATCATCTTTAAAACCATTTTTCTTAATTCTTTCAAAACATGCATTAAGCCTCATTCTTTCCGCTAAAGTGAACATTTTGAAATCATTAGGATATTAATCATTAGGTTTTGAAACCTTGGTTTTTTCATGATCATTAAAAACTTGGGATTTTCTAGCGAAAAAGTCCATTTTGTCATCCCCATATCTCATAGTAAGTCTCCCCTCGTGAACGTCGATTACGGTTCGAGCCGTCGATAAGAATGGTCGGCCTAAAATAATGGGACATTTAGGGTCACACTCGTAATCGGATATAACAAAATCCACGGGAAAACAAACTTTCCAATCCTAACATAGACATCCTCGGCTATTCCAATTGGTATTAATGGTGTACAATTCACAAGCTCGATTGTCATGTTCGTGGGGGTAAGTGAAGGCAATCTCATTAATCTCCAAAGAGAATGAGGCATGAGATTGATGCTAGCACCTAAATCGGCAAGGGCTAAACATCCCTCAATCTCGGAAAAATCACAAGGTAGTAGAAATTGGCCCGGATCCTTTTCCTTTCTCAGCATACGCCATTTAGGTTTTTTAAGAAGGATTGAAGCACAAGTTTCTTCAAGGGTTACTTTGGTAAGGTCAATAAAGCTCTCTTTTTGAACCATGGATGGAATTTGAGGTACACGAGGGTGTGCACTTCTTTCCTTGGTCGCCACGTTCACCCCATCGACTTTAGAACAATAAGAAGTCTTAGAAGTCGAGGGTTGAGAAGAAGGAACAACTCGAAATCCTTCAAGGTTAGGGGTAATCACATGACCTTTCTTACGAGACGAGGCGGCTTTACATTGTTCCTTCGGTTTGCAACGGTGTCACTAGGTAACGAACTCGATGACGCACCCGAGGACTTGTTCATAATGGCCGAAAACATCTTTTTAATGTTAATTTGTCCTTGCTCAATCTTCGTGTTTTGCAATTTTAAAGTATTTGTGAAGTCGTTTTTTAAAGTACCAATTTCTCCCTCTAATCGTCTCATATTAGCCTCATTCGTTTTCATGTAATTTTGAAAATCGTTTGACGAACTATTTTGATTTGAATTAAAGTTCCCTTGGTTTTGATTACTTCTTTGAAAATTTCCTTGATTACCACTTGAGAAATTGTTTCCTTGATTGTTGTTGTTTGAAAAATTCGAGTTTTGATTATTGTCTCGATTTTGCCAAGTTATATTACGACCTTGATTATAACCTCCTTGATTTTGATTCAAAAAATTTCCTTGTTGATTGTTTCCTTGAAAATTATTTCGGTTTTGATTAAAATTGTTGCCTTGGTTATAATTGCCTTGTTGTGATGGACCCGCGTTATTTTGATTTTGAAAATTGTTGTTTTCATTTAACGCACTCACATTCGACGTTTGGCCATCCGTAGCCGCACACTCGTAATAATTATGAGGTCCACCACAAAACGTACACGATGTCTCAACCGCTTTCACCGGAGCGGGAGCGTCTTTCTTTTGCATCTCGACGAGAAAAGACGTGAACACATTCGTCAACTTGTCGACTTTCGCATCAACTCTCTCAATGTCGCGATTAGAATTACTAACATTGGCGACATTGGCAACACTCGGTGCGTTGCGGAGTTGGTAAACCTTGGATCGGTTTTCGATAATTATCAATGCATCTTTCGGAGTCTTACACAAAAATTTGCCACCGGCGGCGGAATTCAACGAATCTTGTTCTTGAAAATTAAGACCGTTGTAAAACGTATCGATTTGGTGCAACTCGGAAAAACCATGGTGAGGACATTTCCTAAGCAATTCCTTAAAACGATCCCACGCGTCTCTAAAAGATTCATTCGGTTTTTGCTCAATTTCATTCTTGAAAAACGTCGTCTTAGACGGTGGGAAAAAATAATTAACAAACTTGGAAACGAGATCCTTCCACGTAGTTATTGAATTAGGTGGCTCTTTCTCGTACCAATCCTTGGCGGCACCATCGAGCGAGTACGAAAAAAGCATAAGCTTGACGACATCGGTGTCGACGTTCTTAAACTTGCTCGTGGCTAAAAGGCGATCAAAATTCCGAATATGGTCGTGAGGATTATCGGCTTCACAACCTCGAAACTTCGTAGCTTGGATTAACGAAAGCATTCCGCTCTTAATCTCAGAATTCTCCGCTTCGATAGCGGGAATTACGATCGCGTCTCCCTAACCCTCGGTGGGCGCTTGGAGCATTCCATCATCGAACGATTGTCGGCCATCTCGTCTAAGGTTTCTTCAACAACGATATTAGGAACGTCGGTTTCTAATTCTCGTCTACGTCGTCGATTCTTTCGATTACGATTGCGTCGATTCGAAGCTTCGCTAGAATTAGAATAATCCTTCGATCGAGTGCGCATGCACTAAGCGTAGAATGGGTGGTAGCAAAGAAGATTCTTTTTGTGGTTTTTCGATTTTTCAATTTATTTTTTTTTTTTGGTTTTTGATTGTTTTTAAATTTTTTTTGGATTTTTTTGTGTATTACGTAGACTCAAATCTAGAAATCTCCCCTCGAATCGACTTTCTCGATTAAAGGAGCCTCAAAGAATGAAAACGATCACGTGGAGTGAACGTTCTCGATGACTTTAGAACGTTGGTGGAACACCAAAACATTCAAGAGGGTTTAATCTTGAAAACACAAGCAAATATAATATACGTAGATAATACTTGGGCGGCAAACCCTCGATTGGCCCTCTTTCTCAAAACACGCACAAGCAAGCGGGGGAAACGAGGCGACGCTAAGCACTTAAGAGCCTTTTTCCCTTAGGTCGTGAAATACAACCGCCTTATACCCACCTTATAGTTTGTGTTAATTGAAATAAAGCCTCACGAAAGTATTTATCTATTTTGCCTTTAAACTTTTGCTTTGGATTCGAATACAATGATCGAGTGATGAAATCCCTAATCAAGGTTGCGTTTTCACGCTTTTGGAGTACTTGTATATTTATTGTTCTTACGTAGATACAATATAGTAATAATATATTCACAAGAAAAACGAAAACCAATATATCTACAATATAGTAAAATGATTGTTGTGTGTTTAATTTAGGAAAATCAAACACGATTTATTTGGATACTATAATATAATAGAGAAAAATAACAAAAATGAGTAAGTACGATATTTACGCTTTCCAAAAATTGAAAAGCAAAAACGCACTACTCACACAAACACGATAGTAATAATAATGGCACACTAAAAACACCTCCCCGGCAGCGGCGCCAAAATGATATTGAGTAAAATACGTCTTTTAGGAAAACCAACAAGTCGAATAAATGCGGGTTCGTTCTCGAAGGAGGTGTGTGGATTAAGTGTGCCAATATATAAATCAAGTTTGGATTAGTGACGTTTTTGGGTTTAGAGAAAGAAAAATTAAAGACGAGCTACGATTACGATTACACTACGACGTTGACGTAAAACGATGACGTAATTACGTAAAACGCGACGAAATTAAAAATTAAACCTAAAAATTAATTAAAAGATTAAACTAAGTCTAAAATAATATTAATAAGGATAAAAATCCAATAAATTATTTTTTAAAACCTTTTATTAATTAAATATTTAATTTTAAATGCTAATTAAAGCCCTAAAATAAAATATAATTAAGAAAAAGCCCAAAATGTTATTTTATTGAACTAATAAATCACTTATATTATTTAGAGACTAAAAAGTATTTTTCTTAAATTTTCAAAACTATTTTTCTATTTTTAAAAGGCTAAAAACACTTTTTAAACTAAAATAATAATAAAAATAATAAAATAATGCTAAAATAAAATTTTATTTTTCAAAAAATCTTTTTTTTAACTAAATTAACAAGGTAAAAATGAAAAATTTAAAAAAAAACTAAAAAAATTGGCTAAAAACGAAAGTACCCCCAAAGTACCCCATGGTGGAGTACTTCAGTGTTGTCCAAGATATCACCAGACAACAGGCTTGTCCAAGTTCAGTGTTGTCCGATATCGGACAAAACTAAAAAAAATAAAAAAATTGCAGCGTTTTAGGCTCGTTTTAGGCTGTTTTTTTGCTTGTTTCGAGCTTGTTTGTCGCTGTTTTATGGTACAAGGGGCACCCATACAACCAATAGGGTTGTAGGGAGTCAAGATAATCAACACAAACACACAAGGCACACATATATAGCCACAAAATTACTCAAAACTCAGCAAGTTTCAAAGAAAAATGGGGTTGCGGTTGTTTATTGCCTACGCAGCGGGTCTGGGACTATTTGACGTGTAACTTGTGAATGGGTTGGTTTTTCTTGGCAACAAAGGAACCCCCGCAAATAGTTGGGTTGTGGGGAGTCACAGAAATTATAAAAATGACAACTTGTTAACAAAAATCACACACCCAAGCCAAATTACAGTCACTGATGAAGCTATGTGGGGGTTGTGGTACTTTTTCTGGTGCAATTGGTATTCAAATGAATTTCAGAGCTCAAGAATTTGCACACAACCTAACCAAATGACGTTTAAGCTAAATACAAACCTAGATTTAGCTATTCTCTAACAACTTTCAAGATTGGTGGCCAAAATTACACAAAAAAAACTAGTAGGAAAATTGCTCACAGATTTTTAGCTATGTTGACCAATTTTTAGCATACCACTTTCCTTTTGAATCCTATCCAAACTTAAAACAAGTAACCACTTAACCTATCTAGACCTAAAGGAGTGTGTTAAACAAGTTTAAAAACCAAAAGCTGTTACCAAATCTCAGTTAAAACCCACATCCAAACACCCCCTTAAAATCTGGAAACCAAAATTAACAAGCCAAATCTATATCAAACGGACTCAAACTAATTTCAACCTAGTCTAGCATGCATATAAGAACTAAATAAGCATGAACAAATAGAATAGATGAACAAATAAGCAGGTTTCTCACAAATCATACAAAATCACACAAATTACACAAAATTAAGCTAATGGAACGTTCAAGCCAAACCTTGGGCTGAGGCCATTTCCAAAAGGACTTGTTGAGCTTTTTGTGAGCTTATGAATGAGTGCTTTGATGTAGAGAAACTAGGGTGAGGACTACAACAGTCCCAAACACCCCCTATATCTTCAAGAATGTGAAAAAGGATGAGTTCTTGTTGTAATCTTGTGAAACCTGCATAATCACCACCAAACAAAGAACCAACCAAGCTTGGATAAGCTCTTACCACAAGCTTGTCAGGCTTGTGGTGAGGGCTTATGTAAACAGTAATGTGAGAACAAAAAGAAAATTTCTTAAACTCCTTTGAAACTGAATTTTTTTGAAACCTGTAATCTTGAAACCTTTAAACAATCTTGATAAAAACCTTGAACCTCCTTCAACAGTCCACTTTCACTTCCTGTTGGAGGAGGATTCAATGTGTCTAACAAAACTTTTTCAAAAGATAAACTTTTTAAAAACATATTTTCTGAAAATCTTGTGAAAACAACTAGAACCTTTTAACCAATTAGCTAAAACAGTAACTTTATACTAAATTTAAAATGCAGAAAAATAAAGGAACTCAGTTTGCAATATGGATTTTAAACACTTTAGCTATTCATTATAAAAAATATATTACAAAACTGGAACAAAGAAAAAATAGAGATACAAGACATCTCTATTTATACAAATGTAAAGAACAATCTAGACTTAGAAACCCTAATAATTAAAAGCCCGAATTTGCCCTTGGTTTAAAAATCTTCAATCTTGGTCTTGGTCAAAGCATCTTGTGACTTTGGCAGGAAAACATGTGATGCCTGATATGAGCTTAAACTCATATCCTTTTATCAACAAATAACCCTAAAACATGAAGCAAAATACCCATTTATCTTGTAAAAAGCAGTGTTATGTGGTATGTTTGTGTTTGTGTGCACTTTTGTAGGTAAAAGGATACAATTTCAAGCAAACAAGGAAAAATCAAGCTCAAATGGATGAAAAAGACAAAAGAAGATCAAAAGTGACAAGACTTTGAAGTTCAAGGACCTATCTTGACAAGTTATGAAAGATGAAGGACTAGAAGTGCAAATTATGAAAAGTCAAGATTCAAGTCAAACCTGGTCAAACTATCAAGTCAACTCAGTCAAAGGGCCATTTTGTACAAGTTTTGGAAGTTAAAGGACCAAAAATGTCAAAGGAATGAAGATACTAGCTTGAAATGGGAATCTGCCAAGTACAAGGGCTTGTTTTGCCAACATTGGAAAGTTATGCAAAGTTTAATCCAAGTGAAAAGAGTTAAACCAATGGGAGAGGAGAATTCACTTCACACGGATCAAGCATTAAATACCCATTAACAGCCGCCACATTTATTACCATATCCAAACAGTGTAATCCGTGTGCAACATTTTAAACCAATCAGAAGGCGCCACGTGTCCATCTTCTTCAAAGAAAATATTTCCAGGATCGGGTTTTTGATTGAAGCCGTTTCATGAGAAGATCAAAACATCAATTTTGCTCGTTTTGAAGAGAGGAATTCAATGGTGCTATCCAATTAACAAATTATCCACTCAATCAAAAACACCCAAATTAGTTCATCACCTTCAAAGAGCAAATGCAGAATTCTTCCACGTGGCAAGTTGTTATTGGTTCTGCTACGTCACAAACCTCAACAGAATCTCCTCTCATGCCTATAAATAGCTAGGATGTACCTCATTTCTCAGAGTAGTTCAATTTTGTAAAACACATAGTTCTTAAATTTCCCTTTCCCTTTTTCCCTCACTTTTCACCTAACTACTCAAGAGTCTGACAAACTCTTGAGTCAGTTAGTTAGTTAGTAGCTTGTAACAACTTTTGTAACTGAATTCACTCAATAAAATTCAAATTTCCTTTTCCCGCCAAATTCTGTTATTCAAATTCCTGTTGATTCTTGTTGCTGTTAAGAGTTCTTGTTGCTGTTTGATGTATGTTATGATCAACCATTGATCATAGCTTACATTGGTGAAGTATTGAAGCTGTCTGATCAGAATTCAAGTTTTTCCATTGTTCTTGAAGATTTGAAGCATAATGTTGATTCCAGATTATGTGTAGCTGAATTGTTGATTGATTCTTGTTGAACACTAGTGATAGGTGGTGGTATCACTAGGGCAAGAGAGCTCAGCGCTCCTCTTCTTCCCAAAGGATCTCTTCATTAGGTTCAATAGCTCTTGTTTTTTTTGTTCCTCTAAATCAGTCAATTGCATGCTCATTTTCCTAGATAACTTTGATGGCTACATGATATACTTGTTATATGTTGTTGTTTGATTGTGTTCTGAGTGTTTAAATTTCAGTTACTGCTTAATCTTGTGCATTTGTGTTCAGCTTTCTAGTTATTAGCTCATTTTCAGTAACTTTTTAGCATAACAGCTTAATTGAGTTCTAGTCTTGCTAATTGCTTAGTTTCAGTTTCATTAGCTTTCATTTTGTTCATTAAAACTAGTCTGCTATAGCTTTTGTATCAGCTTAATCCAGAACTTAATAAGGCTTTGTTAAAACTTGTTAAAAACAGATAAAGGTGTGTTTGGGAGTAGCTTAAAATCAGTTTTCAAGTGTTAGAAATTGGTGTTTAAGAGTTCATTTCTAGTCATTAGGAGTTAACAAGTAGTTTTCAGCTTTTTACAAGTCATAAAAATAGTCAAAAAGGCAATTGGTATAAAAATTGTTTGGGTTAGCCTTATTTCAGCTTTGATAGCCAAAACTTGCCAATTTCACTAGCTGATTTCTCCTTTAATCTTTGATGAAATTTCTTCAAACTTGTTTCTAGTTCTAGCTTACATCATAAACTTTCAGTTTCTAAGAGGAAAATCTACAGTTTTAGGTAATAAGCTAGAAATAAGCTTTTTAGTCCATGATTGAGCATTTGTCATTCTCTGATGTAAAAAGCTTACTGTTTTACTAGTTCTCTTAATCCACTTCACAAAAGTTGTTGTTTTCTTTCACCAATCCATTGAGTAAGTGTTGAATATGAAGTTTTGAAATTTTGAGCTTTTTCATAAAAATTGGTCAAACTTGGTCAACATAAGCTCAAAAGAGCTTATTTCAGATTTTTCATTCATTACTTGATGAAAATGGTTCTAGTTTGATTTCCCGTTCTTGTAATCAAGTACTTAATCAGTTTAATCACAAAAATCAGGTTGTGACTGATTGAAATAAGCTGTAGCTTATCTTGTGCTTATTAATAAGCACTCAATTGCTTATTTTGGACTTTTAGCTTAATTCCTCAGACACACATAGCTTAAATGGGATTTTAAGAGTTTTGCAAGTTGTTTCAGCTTATTTGGTTGAGTAATAAGCTCAAACGAGCTTATTCATTCTTGTTGCCCGTTTTTAGTTAAAACTTTGGTTTAATTGCATTTTAGTCCCTAGAAGTTTAATCAGTTTCTAAACCTAGCTAAACTTCCTAATTTTGTGGTATTTGCATAATTCAGTCCTTTACATTTGGAGTTTGTTAAATTTCAGTTATCAAGTTTGTTAGTTTGTTACTATTTGGTTAGTTTGTTAAAGTTTTTACATAATTGGTCCTTTTAGTTAACTGTTTTGCATTAGTAGTCCTTATAACTTTTAGAATTACATTTCAAGCATTGTAATTTCATAGAAATTACATTTTCAGCCCTTTTAGTTTCAAGTTTTGCATTTTATATTTTACTTGAATAGAATTTGGTATTTGCAACTTGTTTTACGTATAAGTAGGTTTATATTTTTCATTTTTACATAGTGTTGTTTGAATTAGCAATAGATTACCAAGCAAGCTTGAACAACCAAAAACAATAATAAATCTGATATTGGTTGGACTTTCTATTAGTTAAGAACTGAGAAAACGAACTTGCATTATACACATTTCAAATGGCGCCGCTGCCGGTTCTTTGACTACACGAGAGACTATCGATTGACGGTTTTCATTGGCTTTTGGGATCCGTTCATTTGGTGAACGTTATTTTTACGTATCATAAATCAAAAACAAATAAAAAAATCAAAAATATAAAAATATATAAAAACTAAAAAATTAACAAAACAATTCTTTTCCTAAAGAATTGACCAAAAAAATTAAAAAATCCAAAAAGCAATCTTTTTCCTAAGAGATTGCACCCAAAAATATATATTATTGGATTCTCTCGGTTTTTATGTACATATAGTATTTTCCTTTAAAAAAAAAACTCATAAATACAAAAATATTTTCCATATATTATTATAAGTAAATACGTATACGTATAAGAACAATCAATCTACATATCTTCCATAAGTATTGCCGAGGCAATACACCGTGTTGAGGGGCGTTCCGGTCCTTGACACGCGTATCGATCAAACAAAATAAAGCAAGAATAGATAAATACTCTCAATAAGCAACAATTCGAAGAATACGAACATTTAAGTGAATAGAAAGGCGATGTGCTATAAAATGCCATCTAAGGGTCAATAGGTACTTAAGTGCTTCGCGCCACCTAACCCCCCGTTCACTTGGGAGTATTCTAAGAAGGAAAGCTTCATTGAGGGTCTTGCACCCAAAGTAGTATTACATATATTGTTATTTTCTTGTGGATATTTAATATCGAAACTCGAAGAGGATAATCCATTTCTCTTCAAAGTCACACGAGAGCTTCTCTCTCATTCCTCGTATTGAGTTGCATGCTCACTCGCGGGCGTGCATAAATACCGATTGGTGTACAACCTCTTCCTCCGAAAAGGAAGAAAAAGAGAAAGAGTAAGACCACCACCGTTCACCAAGCCGATCACGAGAATCGTGCTTTGTCACCACCACAAGAAGCCATGGCTATTGATAACCGTACTTTGTTTGAACGTATGCAATCCAACATTCATGGATATGTTAGTGCCATTAAGATTCCCGACTTTCCCGCTAACACATTTGAGCTACATACATCTATGATCAATATGGTTTCTGCATCACCTTTCTTTGGAAAACAAAATGAGGATCCCCATGCTCACCTTAAGAGATTCCTTTCACTTTGCAACACCATTAAGCATAATGGGGTTCCACCTGAGGTCATTAGATTGATGTTAGTGTCATTTTCATTAGATGGGAGCGCTAAGCATTGGTTAGACACCCAACCACCCGATAGTATCACCACATGGGATGATTTTACCACTAAGTTTTTGAACAAATTCTTTCCTCCACAAAAGACTATGGCTTTGAGAAATTTGATTATGGGCTTTACACAAAAACCTAGTCAATCCTTTGGTGATGCTTGGGAAGAGTATAGTGAGTTGTTGAGGCGATGCCCTAACCATGGAATGGATGATCTAGGCCAAATCAATACCTTCTATAATGGCCTTAAACCTCACCACCAAGATTCACTAAATGCTTCCGCGGGAGGGAGTATTCATTTCAAGACATACCATGAGGCTTTGAACATTATTGAGACTAAGGCAATGGTTCAAACAAATGATCCATTTGAAGAAAGAGTTCATGTGATCCAAAACACTTCTCAAACTCCTTGTGAACTCCAAATTCTTCAAGAGATCCTTCAAACAGTCAAACAAGGACAAGAAATGACTCAAGGCATGATTCAAGATTTTAAGAGCATGACATTGAACAATTCCTCAAATAATGTGAATGCCATCACCATTTCTTGTGTTACTTATGGAGGCCCCCACTCTTATGAACAATGTGATAAGGTGCAAGGGTATCAAGGGGAATGCTATGCTTACCAAGAGGAACACCGTGAACACTTCAAGCCTAACATCAATCCAAATAACCTTTCTTACAAATCCCAAAATTACCTTACTCCACCCGGCTTCCCACCCCAACCACCCACCCAAATTCCACAAAATCCTCCTCAAATTTTAGCAAGGAATCAAGGGCAAAGACAACCATACCAAGGAAATAACTACAAGGCACCCAATCAATTTCAACCTCAAGCAAGTACCTTTTATCCACCAAATCAAGGATTTAACTCCCAACCTTTACCTTTCCAACCTCAAGGTTTTCAAGGTTATGTGCCACAAGAGTTAAACACAATGGATCTTTTGCAAAAGATGAATCAAGAGAATGAAAGGAAATTCCAAGCTATAGACAAGAAAATGAATGACCAATTCAATAAGCTTTTAATGGCGGTAAATCAAAGACCACAAGGGGCTTTACCTTCCAACACACAAACAAACCCTAGGGCCAATGTTAATGCTATTACAACAAGGAGTGGTACAACAACAAAGGATCCTTCACCTCCTAAACCTACTATTGTTCAACCCACTTGTGCTCCTACTTGTGATAAGCCTTCTACTTCTCCTCCACCTCCTCAAAGTGCTCCTATTCACTCAAACACACCTCCTCAACTACCTCATACTTCTCCTTTACCTTCCACACTTCCCAATGAAGAGGCTAACAAAGACAAATCTTCCACTACAACACCTATTCCACCTACACCCAAACCTACTCTTCCATACCCTTCAAGGTTGAAAAAGGACAAGTTAAAGAACAAAGATGACATACAAGTCTCCAATTTCTTAAGGATGTTCAAGCAACTCAATATCAACATATCCTTTGCGGAAGCTCTTGCTTATATGCCAAAGTTTGCTAAGATGTTCAAGGATTTGCTCTCAAACAAAGAAAAATTGGTTAATTTGCCCAACACATCACTTAATGAAAATTGTTCCGCGGTGTTACTTAAAACCTTACCAACAAAACTTGGAGATCCGGGGCGCTTCTTGATACCTTGTAATTTTCTCGGTGTTGAAAATTGCATGGCTTTGGCGGATTTAGGGGCGAGCATAAATCTCATGCCTTTATCGGTTTGGAAACAACTATCTCTTCCCGAGCTCACCCCCACTAGGATGACTCTTGAACTAGCCAACCGAACCATAGCTCACCCCGTAGGTATAGCGGAAGATGTGTTTGTAGGTGTGGATAAGTTTACCTTTCCGGCCGACTTTGTAGTGGTCGATTATGACATGGATCCTAGAGTGCCTTTGATTGTTGGTAGACCGTTTTTGAGAACGGGTCGTACCTTGATAGATGTGGCGGAAGGAGAATTAATTATGAGAGTAGAGGATGAGAAAGTGGTGTTTAAGTTAGGGAAAGTTTGTGATAGAAAAGAGGTTAAGGAGTCTAGACCTTGTGAGACTATTAACATTGTGGATGTACTAGATGAAGTGTGTAATGAACACTTTCATGATGCTTGTAAGAATGCTAGTGATGAGATTCCACATGTTGAAACCGTGGCCTCAATTGCTCCCTCTTTAACACCTTTTGGAGAGAGTGATTTCCTCTTGGAGGAATTTGAGTCCAACTTTCTTGGTGATGATGATTCTCCTATTAATTGGGAAGAAGATATTCTTACAATCCAAAAGTTGCTCAATGAGGACCCTATTCCTTCCCCTATTCCACAAGAGATTACCATTGAGGAACCTTCCATAGTAAAACCTTCCATAGAGAGTCCACCTCCCATTGAACTTAAGGAACTTCCATCCCACTTAGAATATGCTTTCTTAGAAGGAAAAGACCAATTACCGGTGATTATTGCTAAGGAATTGAAAGAGGATGAGGAACAACTTATTGAAGTCCTTAAGAAACACAAGAAAGCCTTAGCATGGAAAATATCCGACATAAGGGGAATTGATCCACATTTTTGTACTCACAAAATCCTTATGGAAGATGATTATAAACCCGCCATTCAAAACCAAAGGAGAGTTAACCCAAAAATTCATGAGGTTATTAAGAAGGAAGTGATTAAACTCTTAGATGCGGGTATGATTTACCCCATTTCCGACTCTCCATGGGTTAGCCCGGTTCATTGTGTTCCAAAGAAGGGTGGAATCACCGTGGTGCCTAATGAGAACAATGAGCTTATTCCCACAAGACTTGTAACCGGTTGGAGAGTTTGCATTGATTATAGAAAACTTAATGAGGCAACTTGGAAAGACCATTTCCCGCTTCCCTTTATGGATCAAATGCTTGAACGCTTAGCGGGAAATGAGTACTATTGTTTTCTTGATGGCTTTTCGGGTTATTTTCAAATACCCATTGACCCTAAGGATCAAGAAAAGACCACATTCACTTGTCCATACGGTACATTTGCTTACAAAAGGATGCCTTTTGGCCTATGTAATGCACCGGGGACGTTTCAAAGGTGCATGATGGCGATTTTCCATGACATGATAGAGCAAACCATGGAGGTTTTTATGGATGACTTTTCCGTATTTGGGAACTCCTTTAGCTCTTGTCTCACCAATCTTGAGAGAATGCTTAAGCGTTGTGAGGAAACACGTTTGGTGCTTAATTGGGAGAAATGTCACTTTATGGTGAAAGAGGGGATTGTTTTAGGACACAAGATATCCAATAAGGGATTAGAAGTTGATCGAGCCAAAATTGATGTGATTGCTAAGCTTCCCCCACCCACCTCGGTTAAAGGTGTGAGGAGTTTCTTAGGTCATGCGGGTTTTTATAGGCGCTTTATACAAGATTTCTCTAAGATAGCTAGACCGATGACTCATCTCTTGGAGAAAGAGGCTCCTTTCATTTTTGACCAAGCTTGTTTAAGATCTTTTGAGACACTTAAGGAAAAATTGACAAAGGCTCCCGTTTTGGTTTCTCCAAATTGGGAATTACCTTTTGAGCTTATGTGTGACGCTAGTGATTATGCGGTGGGGGCCGTCTTAGGACAAAGAGTTAATAAGCATTTCCAACCTATACACTATGCGAGTAAAACCATGACCGGTGCACAACTTCATTACACTACCACGGAAAAAGAGTTGCTTGCTATAGTATATGCTTTTGAGAAGTTTAGACCATACCTTGTGCTTTCCAAGACCATAGTGTATACGGATCATTCCGCTCTCAAGTATCTTATGACAAAACAAGATGCTAAGCCTAGGCTTTTGAGATGGGTTTTGTTGCTTCAAGAGTTTAAGATAGAGATTCGTGATAAGAAAGGGGCCGAGAATTTAGCGGCGGATCATTTGAGTAGACTTGAGCATCCTTTTCAAGGAGATTTCCCACATCAAGAAATCAATGAATCCTTTCCATTAGAGGAGCTCATGTCTATCTCTTCCCAAGAGGATGCCACACCTTGGTTTGCGGATATTGCAAACTATCTTGTGGGCAATGTGCTTATTGAGGGTCTTACTTACCAACAAAAGAAAAAGTTTCTTAAGGAAGTGAAGTATTACTTTTGGGATGATCCATATCTTTTTAGGCAATGTGCGGACCAAATCATTAGACGGTGTGTAGATGGGCCCGAGGCATTTAAAATCTTAGAGGCATGTCATAAAGGACCTACGGGTGGACATTTTGGGCCTAACTACACCGCCAAGAAAGTCTTTGATTCGGGTTATTATTGGCCTTCCATTTACAAGGATGCTTAAGAGATGGTGAAATTTTGTGATGTTTGTCAAAGACAAGGAAAAATTACACAACGTGATGAGATGCCACAAAATTTTATCCAAGAGTGTGAGATATTTGATGTATGGGGAATAGATTTCATGGGACCTTTTCCATCCTCTAAGGGAAACAAGTATATACTTGTGGCGGTGGATTATGTGTCCAAGTGGGTGGAGGCTAAAGCCTTACCTACTAATGATGCTAGAGTGGTTGTAAAGTTCTTGAAACAATTGTTTGCTAGATTTGGTGTACCTCGGGCCATCATAAGTGATCGTGGTACGCACTTTTGTAATGATCAATTCACGAGAGTTATGAAGAAATATGGAGTGAATCATAGACTTTCTACCGCGTATCACCCTCAAACAAATGGTCAAACCGAGGTCACAAATCGTGGTTTAAAGAGGATTTTAGAAAGAACGGTGGGAGAGCATAGAGCTTCTTGGTCGGATAAGCTTGATGATGCTTTGTGGGCGTTTAGGACGGCTTTTAAGACACCAATTGGTTGTACTCCTTATAGGCTTGTCTATGGAAAAGCGTGCCACCTCCCATTTGAGTTAGAACATAAGGCATCTTGGGCTCTCAAGTGGGCTAACTTTGATTTAAACCAAGCCGGTTCACATAGGAAAGATCAAATCAATGAGATGGATGAGTTGAGAGCCAATGCCTATGAGAATTCTTTGCTTTACAAGGAAAAGACTAAGAAATTGCATGATGCTAAGATCAAGAATCGTGAGTTCAAAGTTGGAGAGCCGGTTCTCCTCTTTAACTCAAGATTGAAGCTTTTTGCGGGCAAGCTTAAGTCGAGATGGTCCGGTCCATTCACTATTGCTCAAGTGTTTCCATATGGAACTCTTGAGTTGTCCCAACCCGATGGTCCAAATTTTAAAGTGAATGGTCACCGTGTTAAGCATTACTTTGGGGAGGACATTTCCGTTGAAATGGTCCAAGAGATCCCCATTTTCCCCATGAATTAATTCATTGAGGGACGAGTCGAGCTAGAGACTCATTAACTCAAGCATCGTATAACTAGGTTTAGAGTGTTGTAGGATAGAAATAAAGGCATAGATTTGGAGATAAGTGTAGGGGCGACCTTCTTTTGTCTTCATGCTTGTTTGTAGGGTTGCTCACTCATCTCATGCTTTGGAGCTTATGGAGGAGGCCTTGTATCCGGTTCACTTCGTTACTTTAGTGATTTTTCATTGACACCTTGTGCTTAAACATGATTTCACTAATAGTAGTCCTTTCCTTAACTTGGGTTAAGCAAAGTCTATTCATTGTCATAAGTGTAGGGGAAGTTTTTATACTTCCATGCTCTTAAACATTGAGGACAATGTTTAGCTTAAGTGTAGGGGGGTCTTCTATCGAAGTGACCTTACCTAGAACTTGTCATTGTCTTGCATGATAACATGAAAATTGAATTTTCAACATTTTTCAAATTTTTGATCTACTTTGGCCAACAAAAATATGCATTCATGATTTTTGCATCAATCATTTTTCATTTGCATAACACATTTGCATTGTATATATCTTTTCTTTTATTTTTCATCAAAAATATATAAAAAGGAAAAAAAAATATAATAAAACATGGTTTTAACAAGTTTAGACTTCTTTGACATATTAGGCCCGCCATGGATATTTTGACTCAACCCGAGTTTGCTTATTTTAGCACTCTCTAGCTAGTATCCTTAACCATGTAGTCCTTCATTGGTCTATTAGGCTAAGCTTCCACCAATTTCATTCTTTGAAATTTTAAATTTGTGGAGAATAGGAAATGATAGAGTTGAAGCAAGTGTAAAAGGGCTAGATAGACTTCATGGCAATTACTTGTGGCTAAACCCTTCTCTTCTTGACCTCTATTTTCTTCGCATGTATATAATTGTTAATAAATAATCAAGTACGGTTTTAATTGGTTTGTAATCTCTTATGCATTTTTGGCTAATCATTCATGGTTGGTATGAGTACGTCTTAAGATTCTAAGTTAGCACGTTTTATGTGTACTAGACTTATGTCATGCTCCATATTTAGCGGGTGTTTTTCCTTTTCTTCTTTTCAAATTTTTTGGTGAGGAATAAAGAAAAATAAGAGCGGCTTATGAAAAAAAATGAGTGGCTAGAAAAAAAAAAGAAAAGAAAAAGAAAAAAATAAAAATAAAAAAAATAATACAAGACTCCCAAGAGGGGCAGTGTGGTGTTAATTATAGTGACTATTGAGTTCCAATATTACCTTGACGGGTTGCGGGGATTCAATAGATTGCTCCAATCCAATATTACCTTGACGGGTTGCGGGGTTGAAGATCCAAAATCTCAAAAAGATGCGGATGTAAATTATTGCGTGAGTTTTATTTTTCTTTCCTTAGCGAGTGTGTAGTTACTTATGAAAGCATGACATGAGGATTTTACACATAAGGCGAATGACTTATTATTCTTAATACGGACTTATATTAATTGTGAGCGGTTTTTCAAGTAATGGATGAGAAGATTACTTAGGATTAAAACCGTGCTTCCTTATTTTTGGATTTTACACTTCTTATATTTCACACTTTAATAATGACAAATTTGCCCACAAGCAATTTGCTCAATTAATAACCGGTTCCACATTTAATTGTCATGAATAAGTTGATGCACTTTTTACTTGTGAATGCAATGATCCCATTTACTAGCTTGGTATGGGGAAAGTGAAACTTGAGGGTGATAAGTGTTCATGGTACCCAAGCCCTAATCCAAGTCATTGAATTCTTTATGAGTTATTTCCATCAAAACCATTTCAAGAAAAATCAAAAAGATATAGATAGAATTGTATTTTGATTCATTGCATTATTAAAAGTCAAAATCATGCATCATCTAGTTTAGAGTAGTGTAGATGCATCTCATATGGCCAAGGTGGATTAATTATGAGGGAAATGTAAATTTTTAAGCCTTGAAATACAAAATTGCATGAGGACATGGCAATGCTCAAGTGTAGGGGAATTTGATATGAGCTTAAACTCATATCCTTTTATCAACAAATAACCCTAAAACATGAAGCAAAATACCCATTTATCTTGTAAAAAGCAGTGTTATGTGGTATGTTTGTGTTTGTGTGCACTTTTGTAGGTAAAAGGATACAATTTCAAGCAAACAAGGAAAAATCAAGCTCAAATGGATGAAAAAGACAAAAGAAGATCAAAAGTGACAAGACTTTAAAGTTCAAGGACCTATCTTGACAAGTTATGAAAGATGAAGGACTAGAAGTGCAAATTATGAAAAGTCAAGATTCAAGTCAAACCTGGTCAAACTATCAAGTCAACTCAGTCAAAGGGCCATTTTGTACAAGTTTTGGAAGTTAAAGGACCAAAAATGTCAAAGGAATGAAGATACTAGCTTGAAATGGGAATCTGCCAAGTACAAGGGCTTGTTTTGCCAACATTGGAAAGTTATGCAAAGTTTAATCCAAGTGAAAAGAGTTAAACCAATGGGAGAGGAGAATTCACTTCACACGGATCAAGCATTAAATACCCATTAACAGCCGCCACATTTATTACCATATCCAAACAGTGTAATCCGTGTGCAACATTTTAAACCAATCAGAAGGCGCCACGTGTCCATCTTCTTCAAAGAAAATATTTCCAGGATCGGGTTTTTGATTGAAGCCGTTTCATGAGAAGATCAAAACATCAATTTTGCTCGTTTTGAAGAGAGGAATTCAATGGTGCTATCCAATTAACAAATTATCCACTCAATCAAAAACACCCAAATTAGTTCATCACCTTCAAAGAGCAAATGCAGAATTCTTCCACGTGGCAAGTTGTTATTGGTTCTGCTACGTCACAAACCTCAACAGAATCTCCTCTCATGCCTATAAATAGCTAGGATGTACCTCATTTCTCAGAGTAGTTCAATTTTGTAAAACACATAGTTCTTAAATTTCCCTTTCCCTTTTTCCCTCACTTTTCACCTAACTACTCAAGAGTCTGACAAACTCTTGAGTCAGTTAGTTAGTTAGTAGCTTGTAACAACTTTTGTAACTGAATTCACTCAATAAAATTCAAATTTCCTTTTCCCGCCAAATTCTGTTATTCAAATTCCTGTTGATTCTTGTTGCTGTTAAGAGTTCTTGTTGCTGTTTGATGTATGTTATGATCAACCATTGATCATAGCTTACATTGGTGAAGTATTGAAGCTGTCTGATCAGAATTCAAGTTTTTCCATTGTTCTTGAAGATTTGAAGCATAATGTTGATTCCAGATTATGTGTAGCTGAATTGTTGATTGATTCTTGTTGAACACTAGTGATAGGTGGTGGTATCACTAGGGCAAGAGAGCTCAGCGCTCCTCTTCTTCCCAAAGGATCTCTTCATTAGGTTCAATAGCTCTTGTTTTTTTTGTTCCTCTAAATCAGTCAATTGCATGCTCATTTTCCTAGATAACTTTGATGGCTACATGATATACTTGTTATATGTTGTTGTTTGATTGTGTTCTGAGTGTTTAAATTTCAGTTACTGCTTAATCTTGTGCATTTGTGTTCAGCTTTCTAGTTATTAGCTCATTTTCAGTAACTTTTTAGCATAACAGCTTAATTGAGTTCTAGTCTTGCTAATTGCTTAGTTTCAGTTTCATTAGCTTTCATTTTGTTCATTAAAACTAGTCTGCTATAGCTTTTGTATCAGCTTAATCCAGAACTTAATAAGGCTTTGTTAAAACTTGTTAAAAACAGATAAAGGTGTGTTTGGGAGTAGCTTAAAATCAGTTTTCAAGTGTTAGAAATTGGTGTTTAAGAGTTCATTTCTAGTCATTAGGAGTTAACAAGTAGTTTTCAGCTTTTTACAAGTCATAAAAATAGTCAAAAAGGCAATTGGTATAAAAATTGTTTGGGTTAGCCTTATTTCAGCTTTGATAGCCAAAACTTGCCAATTTCACTAGCTGATTTCTCCTTTAATCTTTGATGAAATTTCTTCAAACTTGTTTCTAGTTCTAGCTTACATCATAAACTTTCAGTTTCTAAGAGGAAAATCTACAGTTTTAGGTAATAAGCTAGAAATAAGCTTTTTAGTCCATGATTGAGCATTTGTCATTCTCTGATGTAAAAAGCTTACTGTTTTACTAGTTCTCTTAATCCACTTCACAAAAGTTGTTGTTTTCTTTCACCAATCCATTGAGTAAGTGTTGAATATGAAGTTTTGAAATTTTGAGCTTTTTCATAAAAATTGGTCAAACTTGGTCAACATAAGCTCAAAAGAGCTTATTTCAGATTTTTCATTCATTACTTGATGAAAATGGTTCTAGTTTGATTTCCCGTTCTTGTAATCAAGTACTTAATCAGTTTAATCACAAAAATCAGGTTGTGACTAATTGAAATAAGCTGTAGCTTATCTTGTGCTTATTAATAAGCACTCAATTGCTTATTTTGGACTTTTAGCTTAATTCCTCAGACACACATAGCTTAAATGGGATTTTAAGAGTTTTGCAAGTTGTTTCAGCTTATTTGGTTGAGTAATAAGCTCAAACGAGCTTATTCATTCTTGTTGCCCGTTTTTAGTTAAAACTTTGGTTTAATTGCATTTTAGTCCCTAGAAGTTTAATCAGTTTCTAAACCTAGCTAAACTTCCTAATTTTGTGGTATTTGCATAATTCAGTCCTTTACATTTGGAGTTTGTTAAATTTCAGTTATCAAGTTTGTTAGTTTGTTACTATTTGGTTAGTTTGTTAAAGTTTTTACATAATTGGTCCTTTTAGTTAACTGTTTTGCATTAGTAGTCCTTATAACTTTTAGAATTACATTTCAAGCATTGTAATTTCATAGAAATTACATTTTCAGCCCTTTTAGTTTCAAGTTTTGCATTTTATATTTTACTTGAATAGAATTTGGTATTTGCAACTTGTTTTACGTATAAGTAGGTTTATATTTTTCATTTTTACATAGTGTTGTTTGAATTAGCAATAGATTACCAAGCAAGCTTGAACAACCAAAAACAATAATAAATCTGATATTGGTTGGACTTTCTATTAGTTAAGAACTGAGAAAACGAACTTGCATTATACACATTTCAATGCCAGCTGCCATTACTCAATCTTGGACGTTGAATGGAGAGTAGGGACCAAGGAATGTGTGTCTACCATTGATCTTCTGCTGGGATTCTTTTTTTTCTTCTTTTGGTGAAGCAGGGGAACCATGGTGGGGTCCTTGGAGGTGACTGGGTACAAAGTTTGGATGTGGAATTGTTTTAGTGGGTGATAAATTAAGGTCCTGGAAGCTTTGGGGTTTTGATTTTTGTTAATTAAGCTAAACCCAAATTAGGGTTTATGGGATTAGGGAGAGAAGCAGGTGATGTTTTGATTAATTTTGGGGATTAACTTTTTTAAATTAGGTGTTTAGTGGGAAAATAAGTTGATTATTTGACCAGATAATAAAAACGGGGTAATAAGGTTTTGGGTATTGGGCTTATGGGGTTATTGGGCTAAGGGTGGGTAATATCACAACCAGTCATTCCTTTAACAGCCGTTAGTCCACAACTTTTGCATCATTAGTCCTTATGGCTTGGCAGATTTAGTCCTTTGTTTACATAAGGACTTATCATGTAATTTCTTCAAGCTTTGAGGGCTATTCATGATATTTGGCCAAACTTTAGGGACCCCAAAGTACATGAGGATTGTTGAGGGGTATAAAGTGACATTTCTTCAAAGTGGAGGGACCAATCTTGTACAATCTTCAAACTTCAAGGGCATTTTTGCAAAATTCATTCTTGGGGCCCGGTTCTCTGTGCGACTTCGTTTTCCGTGTTCGTTTTTGCTTCATTCTTGTGATCTTTTGGTGAATTCACGATATCCGTACCTAAAATACATAATGAACAAACACAAGCATATATTTGGGTATTTTATGACATTTTTAACCGTTTTAAGCCCGATTTGGACGATGAGACTATGTATAATTACAGTCTCATCAGTTAACACTGGAAGGATTTCCACTCATCATTGTGAATACTAAGTAGTATCACTCTGAGTGTTCTAGCAATATCGCAAGGATATAGCGTAGGACTCAATTTATCTTCATCCGTGTGTCCTAACGAGATTTGATTGATCTCTTGGCTCTAGACTCGATTTTTGCACTTTTAGTGGTCGGAAGCTGGAGCAGATGCCACATATTCAATATCAACTATCTCGGAGTGAGAAAGTTAATAGAAGTCGTGTTGATCTCCGTGACAATAAAACAAACTTCTTTTGAGAGAAGCCTGAGTAGCTAGGAAAGGGTTGTGCTTCACATCACTGGGTCCATGATGAGTTGTCTTCATGATGAGTTGACCCGGTTTCTGCCTAAGTTATATGGAGGGCTTCTTTCTTTAGACCCTTTATCCTTACATTTCTTTTTCATTCTTCAACCCCTTCAATGCTTACCAAGACATCATTAATAGCACCTTGTTGTGATTGTTCCAGTGCTATCATACGTACTTAGTCGACATTCAGCTACGTTCACATTCTACTCCATCTCACCTAAGGACTTCTAATAATCTATTGGATTGTCCCTGGGAAGATCCCTCCGGTTCTGGTTGGATCATAGGACTTAAACCTAACCACCCTTTTGACACCAATAACGTCATGAATTAAAGATGTTGTGGGTATTTGATCGTAACCATGAGTGTTTGAGTCTTTAGATCACCTTTTAATCACATTTTCTCCCCCTATCTCTAATATATAAAATCATTTGAGATTAGAGATACCAAATTTGATTAAAATATATTTTGAAAAATAGTCTTGAAAGTCTTCGGGAGAAAGATGTGTCAAACTTAGCATGAATTTTGTAACGCTCCCCCTCAAAAATTGATCCAATGGAATTGTCATTTCGAAGATTTGATCCACATTAAACTTTTGAGGATAGGAGTTGTTGAACACATAATTTTTGAAAGATTTTGAATATCATTGAGAAATTCTTGAAAAAAATGTGTTCAACGCTTTTTGAAAAAGCAATTCTTTTTGTCGAAAATGTTTTTCTTAAGCATAAACTTGAGTTCATAGACTTTGAATGTCTTGACGAATCCACTCAAGTGTAAGAAGATTTAACTTCTTTTGCTAAGGGTAAGAGCACTAAATCGTACACTCCCCCGTGAATATAGTTTCGGGTTGCAATCTGAAAGTGATTACAAACCATTGTGTTGAGCTCAAAACGTGGAATGTTTTGTGACAAGCTCAACCCAAGATAGATTGCTCTACCCGTTTTTGGAAATATTGTCCAAAATAGACAATTTCCTTTAAAAAAGATAGAAATGACATGTTTTGAAAAATATTTACAACTTTCATTCGAGCTTTATGTACACACCCGTGTCGTTATTGAGCGACATTTCTAGGTACGTCCATATTATCGATACTGAAAGACATGTCAAGAAGAATATTTTTGGATTATCAAAGATTTTTTAATTTTGTATTTTGCTTTTTGATTAATATTTACAGGTAGATGTTTGATAGATGAATCAAGCAGGATTCTTTGCCAGAACCTCCAGTTCTGCTGGAGTCAAACATCTCATACCAATTTGCCTAACTAGATACGCAAACCTCTCTTTCAAAAGAGCTTTTGTAAACAAGTCAGCTAATTGGTAATCAGTTCCAACAAAGTATAATTCAACAATACCCTTTTCAACTTGTTCCTTAATGAAGTGATATCTGACATCAATGTGCTTCGTGCGGGAATGCTGTACCGGATTGCAGGAGATGGCTATGGCCGACTTTGAGTCACAGTACATAGGTACTTTATCAAAATGGAATCCATAATCCGTGAGTTGTGTTCTTATCCAAAGAAGTTGAGCACAACACGCAGATAGAGACACATACTCCGCTTCGGCTGATGAAAGTGACGTGCAATCCTGCTTCTTGGAAGACCATCCCACAAGCTTGTCTTGACCTAGAAATTATGCACCACCAGAAGTACTTTTACGTGTATCAAGACGCCCTGCATGATCAGAATCTGAATAGGTCGTTAGAAAGAAACCGGTTTCCCTCGGATACTAGAGTCCCATGTGAATGGTATTCTTAAGGTACCGAAAGATCCTTTTAACCTCCTTGAGGTGCTTTTCAGTGGGTTGTGCTTGATATCGTGCACAATAGCATGTAGCGTGATGAATATCAGGTCTGCTGGCTGTCAAGTACATGAGGGACCCGATCATGGAACGATATCTCGTTTGATCTATGGGTAATCCCTCCAGATCAGCATCTAGGGATGTGGTTGATAATGGTGTCCCAACGGGGTCACATGATGTCATACCATGCTTTGTGATTATCTCTTGAAAATACTTAGCTTGGTTAATAAAGATACCACTTGGGGATTGGTGAACTTGAATTCCTAGAAAGAATTTTAGTTCGCCCATCATAGACATTTCAAATCTGTTGTGCATTACTTTTTCAAACCATTTTGAAAGTTTTGGGTTTGTAGACCCGAAAATAATGTCATCAACATAAATCTACACAAGCAAAATGTCATCCCCATATTTATAAGTGAACAAAGTTAAGTCAATGGAACCTTTTGAAAAACCTTTGGAAACCAGAAATTTCGAGAGCTTGTCGTACCACGCCCTTGGAGCTTGCTTGAGTCCATATAGTGCTTTGTGGAGACGATACACCTTGTCAGGATAATGAGGATTGACGAATCCTTCCGGCTGCGTGACATAAACTTCTTCCTTCAAAGGACCGTTAAGAAATGTCGTCTTTACGTCCATTTGATAAACGATGAATCCCTTATGTGCAGCATAAGCAAGAAAAATCCTGACCGCTTCCATTCGAGCTACTGGTGCAAATGATTCTTCAAAATCAACACCCTCTTTCTGGCCATACCCTTTAGCCACTAGCCTAGATTTATTCTTGATGATCGTGTTCTCTTCATCCATCTTGTTTTTCCAGATCCATCAAAGATTTAATGGTGTTACATCGTATGGTCTGTCAACAAGTTCCCAGACTTTAAGTCTTTCAAATTGTTGAAGTTCATTCGTCATCGATTTAACCCAAGCATGATCAGCTAATTCTTCTTTGATGTTTTTCGGTTCAGCTGAACTCACGGTGAGTGCGAACATACAAACATCGGCATCGGTGTTAAGCTGTCGTCTTGTGCAAACGGGCTGTGAAGGGTTTCCAATTACATGAGCCAAAGGATGATCTCGGGTCCAATGATGTGCTGAATGATGTCGTTGGTAGAACGTATGCATATTTGACGGATCAACATGGCGAGTAGAAGACTCTCCAGTTTCGTGTACCGGTGTACCCAATGGGTTGATAAATTCGTCTTCGTCAGATAATGCATCGTCTGTTTGATTTGTGTTCTCTGGAGCAATGACAGTAGTTGTGGATGTTGTAGGATCAATTGTTGAAGTAATATTCTGAGGAGGTAAATCTGCAGCAACCCGTGTTGAAGTAGATGAAGTTGTATCTGGTTGTAGACGATGATCGGTATCATCATTCTTATCATGAGTGTCAGCGGAAGACTTCGATACAACTTGTTTCTCCCCCGTGAAATATTCATAATACATTGGTCCATATAACATTTCCAACTCTTCAAGTGTCGTGTCGATTGTCATATCAGCTCTAGGAACATTTTCTGGAACCAGCGTTGAACTTGACGGTTCATTGTTGTGGTCTTGAGTGTCGAGTTCCGTGCGGTTGTGAACGGAAGTCGTTTGTTGTTGTGGATCGGGACTTAAACTGTTTTGTTCAAGTGCCATTTCTTGCAATTCATCAAATCGGATGTGAATTGTCTCGACAATCAATTTTGTTCTCTTGTTGTATACTCTATATCCCTTTGACTGAGTTGCATATCCCACAAGAATACATGCATCACCTTTCTCTTTCATCTTATCCAAATTTTCACCATCTCGAATAATGTAACATGTACATCCAAAAACATGAAGGTGTTTGAGTGAAGGTTTTCGATCATGAATTATGTGATATGGTGTCTTTTCATGTCTTGGGATAATTAAGGAACGATTTTGTGTGTAGCATGCGGTTGACACGGTTTCGGCCCAAAAGTATAGTGGAAGTTTTGAAGCGGATAATAATGTTCGAGCAGCTTCAACCAAAGTACGGTTTCGTCTTTCAACAACGCCGTTTTGTTCGGGTGTTCGAGCAATAGATGTTTCAGGTTCAATCCCTTCGGCTTCAAAATACTTTCTCAAATTTGAATTCAAAAATTCTGTACCTCTGTCAGTACGAACCACTTTAAATTGAGCTTGAAGACCACGTTGTATCAATTTAAGGAAGCTGATGAGAACGTCGGGTGTTTCATCCTTGGACCTCAAGAAGTGAGTCCATGTGTACCTTGAGTAATCATCGACTATTACCAGAATATATTTCTTTCCATTGATACTCTGAACACGCATGGGACCACACAGATCCATGTGAAGAAGATCTAACCGTCCTTTAGAGCTTGGTGTGGTCTTTGTTTTGAAGCTACTTCGTTTAGCTTTACAAAGTTCACAAGAAGAACAAAGATGATCTTTGATGAATTTCAAACTTGGAAGGCCTCTCACAATATCTTTCTTGGAAAGCAAGTTAATGGTATCAAAGTTGAGATAAGAAAGACGTTGATGCCATAACCATGCCTGAGTCGTTGAAGCTTTAGCCATGAAGAAAATTAGAGTTGATGAAGTTGTGTCTTGAAGTGAAATTGTGTAAAGATCAGTACCCCGTGTACCGGTAAGTAAATCATTCCCATCATAATCACGAACAAAACATGTCTCCTTTCTGAAAGCAACTTCCAAATCCGCATCACAAAATTGACCAACCGAGAAAAGATTGTGATTGATCCCTTCGATGTAGTATACCCTTTTAATCGTGATATTCCCCTGAAACAAATCTCCATATCCTAAGATCGGTGCAAATTGATCATTTCCGAATCGGACCGTACCCAGGAACTTCTCCACGAAGTTAATTAGAAGCTTGAGATTCCCCGTCATGTGCTTCGTGCATCCGGAGTCCAGTATGAAGAGAATTATTTGTATCACCTGCAGAAGAGTTAGAAAACGATGGAGCATTTGCTAAATTGGATACCATAGTATTTGTGATTATAGAATCATTAGTGTCCTTAGCAACATTTAAAGGCATAATAATACTCGTAGTCACATTTTCTGTCCTAACTTTAGGCATCCATTTATATCCAGGAGGACATTGATTAGCAAACCACCATTTCCAAGACTTACTAGCAGACTCATATAATTCCTTAATTTTGCTTCTAGGATTCTTAGTGGTGGACTCTGATGCATTACTTTGCTTAGTGGGGGTAGCACCAGAATGGTTCACTTTGCGTTTGGGTTTACTAGCTCTAATAGGCATCGCAACGTGCTTCTTAGTTGTAGAATCTACGCCTTTGACATTATTCATAACACACATAGAATGATTAGCATTAGCACACTTTCTACATTTGACACAAACAAATTTCACATTCATAGCATTCAAATCATTCATATCATTCATATCGTCATTACATGCGATTACAGACTTTTTACTCTTAAAAACATTCAAATTCCTAGGGTGTGCTTCTACTTCCTTCATCTTCCCTTGATTCTTGTGTTTCCAGACCTTATCATTCACTTGAGTGCTCTTAAGCTGAGGCCGGCTAACACTAGTAGTGGAGACTATTCCTGTAGTAGAAGAAAACACGAATATTAGTGTTTCTAGATGTCTGAGGCGATGGGATAACTTTGTTTGTGGGCTTAGTGGTCATTCTATACATCCCTGGTTTAATCACATTATTGTGCTTAACGCTTGGTGCTATAGTATTCCTTATGGGTTGATTTTGTGGTAACCTTTCCTTTCCATCTATTTTGGGGGCAAACACAGGTTTTGCAAACGAGGAATTTGATAAAGCAGATGGTTTTCCCAAGATAGAGGATCTATTCACTTTAGAAGCATTGGGTTGTCGAACAACAGGTTTCTTAATGTTAGGTTCCACGATTTTCCCACCCATTTTAGCAACGAGTTTCTGCAACTCTGCTATCGCTTTGTTCCTGTCTTGTAACTAAGCTTTCAACCCTTTAATTTCAAAATTCTGTTCATTCATTTCTCGAAACGTTTGGGAAAGGTTTTCTTGCAATTTATTATCATGTGGAAAATTACCAACGTCTTTTTGCAAAGCAACTTCAAGTGAATGACAATGTTTTTGAAGGAAATCAATTTTGTGTTGAAGTAACTCAAAAGCCTTTTTATCAACATTTTCTTTACGTTTCGAAAGCTCAATTTCAAGACGTTCACATTCTTTGCTTTTTTCAATATATTGGCATGCAACTTCAGAATATTCATCAATATCAGCACAAGATGTAAAATAAGCACACATAACATCTTTGGAAACGCATTCTTGCAAGAGTAAATCATATTCATCTGAAAAATCAGACTTCTCCATTTGAAGATCATCAATGTGTTTCTCAAGAGATTCAACGTATTTTAAATCATCATACATTTCAGTCCGAATGAACTCCTCAAGTTGAAGAACAGTTTCTTTAATCAACGCGGTGTTAGGAATTAAGAGTTCTTTCACAAGCAAGGTAATATCTTGAGGAATCGGACGTGTCCACTCAGCATTTTCACGTTTTGCCTAGTCTCTTTCAACAATAGATTTAACATTATCTATGTGGTGTTTAAGAATACCTAATGTTTTCCTACTCTTGCTCTTAGATTCATCTAGAGGGAGGTAGTTTATGTATTTGTAAACATTAGATTTCTTAGGGGAAAATGCTTTCTTCCATTGATTTCTCTTTTGTTTGCATTCTAGAAACACTTCCTCACGAGTTTTCTGAGTTTGTTTGTTGAAAAGACCATAAAGACTATTCTCATAAGCATAATTATATGGTTGCACAAACTCCTTATTGACAAGTGGTTGACTATCAGCATCCCAAAGGGCAGTCTCTTCACTAGCGGCACTAACAGGCATGCAATCAAGATCGGTTCTTTCAGTCTCATCAAGATAAAGACGTGGGTTCGCAGCTTGAGCTTTGGCAAGATACTCAGGACTTGCAAAACTAGCTTGACCCTTAAACATCGAAGGAGGTGCCAGCATTCTTACAGATTGAATAGAATCATGCGTTTTATAAACAACGTTCTTCAAAAATTCGACTTGTACTTCTAGTTTCGTTACTTTTTCAGTTTCTATATCATATCTACTTTTGAAGTCTTGTTTTAACGCATCTACCTCTTGTTTCTTATCCTCAAGAATTTTAGTAGAATCTGTAGTGGTCATAGAGAGCTTTTGTTCAAGTTCATTAACTTTGGTATTGGCAAGATACGTTTTTTGACGTTCATCCATTAAGAAAACATTATATTGACGCTTCTCTTTGGCTAATAACTCAAGAGTTGTATTATATTTGTTTTCAAAATCGTCCTTTTGACTTTTTAACGCACTTCCCTTGTACCCCTCAAGCTCTTTGGTTTTCTAAAGGAGCTCATCTCTATAGCTTTCAATCATCTCAGTAGATTTGATAAGAGCAACTTTGCATTCTTCAAAGCTTTGAGTGAGTGTAGCGTTTGCCTTCTTTAATTGCTTTTGACTCTTTTTATTTTCAATGACAACTTTTTGTAAAGTAGCAATTAAATTAGCAAGTGCAATACGTTCCTCTTCATCATATTCATTTGCATGTTGATCATCCTCAGACTCATTATTGCACATGTTTGATGAATCAGATGTGGTATTGCTATCAACCGTTTCCATCATACACGTGTCATTAATGGCATTGGGTAGATCACTATGCTCGAATATCACCAAACACATTATATTCATCAGTAGTGTGTACCTTATCGATTGGCTCAGTGTCAAAGATAGGGCCATTGTCATCTTCAATGACTTTGAGAACTTCTTCAACCTTTGCCATGTACGAGTAATGTGCATCGAGCTCTTGATCAGAATCTTCATCATCAGTGTCATCAAGCAGTGCTCCTTCCTCAGCTGATAATTTAACCCCTGCTTCCATTTTCTTGCATAGCAGCATCTTTTCCTTGTGATAGCTGGAGTCTCTAACCCTTTTCGGCTTCCTACATTCCTTTGCCATATGCCCATAACCTTGGAAATTAAAACATTGAATCCCGCTCTGCTGAACCACTTGACTTCCAACCGTTTCCCTATTCCTAGTAGCAGCAGCAATCCTCTGAGTATCATACTTTGCAGTTTGTCGATCATATCTTGAAGAACCCTCAACATGTGTTGGATTATGTCGATCATACCTAGAAGGACTTTCACCACGTCGACGTGTGTCATACCTTAGAGGACTCTCAATATATCGGTTCTTGGTCTTAGATGATGTACGAAGATTGTTGTTGGTGGGTTTGTAGATTTTCTTGTAAGTCTTCATTATGAAAGCAATTTGTGGTTTCATCTCTCGGTTCTTTTGAGCTTGGTCTTCATCACTATCTTCTTCAGAGGATGACTCATATGGTGGTGATGGTGCTCTTGGCACTTTACCTCGAGATCTTGTGGATGATGAAGACTTAGATGATGTGCAAGATTGTGGTGATGATGATGTAGTGGAATATGGCTTAGGAGCACGAGAGTTATGACTTTGAACATGTTGAGTTGTAGTCACTAAAGCAAGTGGATTAGCCGTCTTGGCAACACGTTCAGCTCGAATCTCATTGGCTTCATTCTGAAATTGCTTCAAGATGTCAAATAGTCGATGATATGAGACTTCGTCTAACTTTTCTTGTTGTTTCACCAAGGTAACGAACCGTGTCCACTCGGGTTGAAGTTGTTGAAGAAATTGGACATTGACTTGCATTGTGGAGACTTGTAGATTATTTCTTGTCATGTCATTCATCATCTTATAAAACCTGGAGTAGTAAGAGTCAATTGATTCTCCATCCCTTGAAGTAAACTTGCCAAAATTCCAAAACAAGTTTGTTTTGACATCTTGTTTGTTAAGTGATTCTCCTTGTTGCAAGCGTTCAATAGCAGTCCACATTTCATGTGCTGTCGGGCATGCATCAACCGTGGAATAAATGTCATCTCCAATCCCACTTAGAACCATATAGATGGCTTCCTTCTCCGCATCATGCCAAGCATAAGTTTCAGGAGTGAGATCAGCTCTTGTTTCATCACGTTCACTTGCTGGAATTGGATCAGTAGTATCTGTGGCTGCTCTTGGAGGAATTGAGATTTTCTTGAATACATATGGTCCATGAGTAATACATTTTCTCAAGGCATCATCATTGGGTCTTGTATCAAGATATCGTATGAAACGTGATTGCCTTTGAGCATACCTAACAGACACAAGCATTGGTGGTCACTCTTTATTCCCCGCCACCTTGATATTGTTGTTTGTGACACGTTATTCTTGAGTAGAATCCATCTCAAAGTTGATGTGAAGTGAAAAGGATCTTAAGTAGATGAAATTGTGAAAAAATTGTGGTAGAAACTTGAAGAAATTGTGAAAAAAACTTTATCCGGAAAAACAAGTAGTTATTCGAAAAAATTCAATGACCTTATCCGGAAAAATTCAATGACCTTATCAGGAAAAATACAATGCGTGGCTTATCCGGAATGTTTCACTTTGCTCTTATCCGGAATGTTGTGAGATGAGTTATCCGGAATAATTTGTCTCTCTCTTATCCGGAATAAATGTTCTTCGACTTATCCGGAATAATACAAAAACGACCTTATCCGGAAAAATTGTTTATCCGGAATGTTTATCCTTCTTTATCCGGAATAAATCTCCTTTGGTTTATCCGGAATAAAAATCTTATCCGGAATAATCTAACAAAACTCGTATCCGGAATAAACTCTTATCCGGAAAAATTAGGAACCTCTTATCCGGAATAACTTGAGCACCTCTTATCCGGAAAACCTGCCAAGCTGATTGTCTGGAATAGAATCCGAGAGATTATCCGGAATACTCAGGTGAAGCTTATCCGGAATATAATGCCAAACCTCTTATCCGGAATAACGTGCTATCTTCTTATCCGGAATACCCTGCAAGACTAACTTATCCGGAATCTTCCTGACTTGCTTATCCGGAATCCTGAAAGACGTGCTTATCCAGAATAAACTAACGATTGCTTATCCGGAATATACTGAAGCACCTTATCCGCAATATTTACCAAACTACTTATCCCCAATCCCCAACTTCGGCTTATCCGGAATAATTAAACCCTCTTATTCCGGATAAAGACACAAACTCTCCAAAACGTGATTTTTTCTAAACTTTCCGAAAATGAACTCAAATTTAGCAACTTTTTATAAAAAATCAAGAACAATGATAAACAAAAATTCCTACCACAACTATGTAGGCAATTTGTATATAGATTTTGAGCTTGAAAACAGAAATCTTTTTGATACGAAATGATTTTATAGATGAAAATCACACGAAAATCAAAAATAATAACCACAAACTAAACACACATCTACCCTATGGCGATTGATACCAAATGTTGTCCCTAAAATATGATGATAGATTAAGATATGAGATGGAAATGATATGAGTTTTAGAGAGAGAAAGTAGTGAGAGAAAGTAGAGAGAAGGAGAGGATTAACTTGTTGAATAATAGATTAAGAAAGATTAGAGTACAAATGATTATCCCACCCTCCTAACATGCTAGGAGGGTAGTATATATAGTCCACCCACATGCGGGCTTTAATGGACTACATATTGGGTCGGGCTTGACGTTTGGACTTTAATTAGTTTAAATCCAAGCCCGTAAACCACGACTAATAAACTACCTATTACAACGTTCTAATAAATATTACAATAGAAACCTATGACCGAACATTCTTGTTTGACTCATTATTTTCAGGCTAACACATATACTTACCCAAAACTCATTTATTTCACGACGATGAAGATTGTGGTGACATAAGGATGGTAGGATAGGTTAAGTCCTATGATTCTTCTAGAACTGGAGGAATCTTCCCAAGGACATTCCATAGCTAGAAATAGTAGTCCTTAGGAAAGATGGAGAAAGATTGTGAACGTAGCTGAATGCCGACCAAGTACTTAAGTTAGCACTGGAACAATCACAACAAGGTGCTAGTTATGACGTATTGGTAAGCATTGAAGGGGTTGAAGAATGAAAAAGAATTGAAAAGATAAAGGGTGTAAAGAAAGAAGCCCTCCTTACAACTTCAGGTAGAAATCAGGTCAACATATATGCTATTGAGATCATTTTAATGATGCTCGATATTGAAGATAGACATCATGAACCCAGTGATGCAATGCACAACCCATCCCAGCTAACTCAGATATCTCTTAAAAGATATTTGTTTTAATCACACGGAGACAACACGTTATCTATCGATTTATTCACTCCGAATAAATTGGTATTGAAATGGTGGCACTCCTCTCCAGCCTCCGACCACTAAAATCCAAAATGCACGATCGAGTCTAGAGCCATTTGAGATCATCAAATATCTCATTAGGACACACTTTCATAATTCCTTGCTTCTTCACACACTGTGAAAAGTAAGAAAGATATTAAGAGTACTACGCAAAATCTTCATGATCTTGCCTGAACATCCAAGTAATACGAAAGTATTTACAATGAAGATGGAAATCCTTCTTGAGCGAATATCAAAAAGCTCATGGTAGGTGACTTGTGCGATTCTTTATGAATCAAACTTGTGATAACTGGAAACCAACAGTGGTTTAATTCTTAACTGAACTTAAACACGTTCCAGGCCTCTACGCAATATCTAAGTGATCTTGCCAGAACACTCAGAGTGATATCTTAGTGTTCACAGTGATGAGTGGAAATCCTTCTAGTGTTAACCTTAAACAGCACTTGGTAGGTAACTTGCAAGATTCAATATGAATCAAGCTCGTGACAACTGGAAAGCAACGATGGTGCGACTCTTTAATGAATCAAACTTGTTCCAGGAATCATAATTAACGGCTTTAATCATGCGGATAATTTAATCCAAATGATTTACTCTTTACGTTCGCAGTCAGCTTTGGACGGTCGAGTAAAGAGAACGGGTTTACCCGCGAAATCTTGTCAAGGAGATTTTTAATTAAATCTACCTGCCACAAGTACGATATTTTATATTCTCCAACGGTCTTCACCGACCGGAGGTAAAATGCTACCGAATTAGAATGAAATGTTCAAAGCCATTTCGTTCGTGTCTACTTATGTTGCGGCATTTGAAGACGGTGGCATTGCGGAATCCGAGAAGAAGTCGTCCCCGCATGCTTATACTTTATGCACTTAATACCTCATCTAATTCAAGAAAGCCTAAAAGTTAAGTCTTCCGCTGTATTGAACTCTGAATCTTTAAAGAATTTAGAAGGTATAAGTATGTGGGACATGAAGTCACGAAGAGGCGAAGATCACAAGTGATGGATGCACGAGATCAAGGCAAGAGATTAATTCTCAAGATTGATATCAAAGATCACATCAACATGTTCACCTGAAAAGAAGAAGAAAAGAAAGACGAAGACTACGAGCTCAAAACAAGCATAGTATGCTAGGTTTATCTTATTATTGTAACTTGGGTAATGCCCTTGTTTGGAGTGACCTCCCTTAGGGGGAGATTGTTGGAAATACGTTTTACGTATTAAGAAGGATCGGTCACTCCAACAATAGTCCATGTAATAGCTCGTAGTTTAGTTATTTATCTTTATTTAACTAACAAGACCAAGCCTAGCCTACAACATGTGTAGGCCGGCCCAAATGTAAGCCCAAGCCCATGACAAGGGCTTGGGTATATAAACCCTCTCCTTAGATGGAGAGGGTGTGTGGTTCTTCATTTTTACACATAGTTCTTCTTATTTTCTCTCTCTAGAATTGTGTGAAATCCACCATCTCTCTATCTATTTCTCTCTCTAAAACATAAGCAAGATTTACATATTCAACACAATGGAAGCTGTTTGGAATAGGAAGTTTATTGGAGATCTTAGAGTGATGCCTTCAATTAAAGAACCTATTGATATATATTGCGACAATTCTGCTGCAATAATATTCGCCAATGGCCCTGGAGTTATGAAAGGCGCCAGACACTTTAAACGTAGATATCACTACGTTCGAGAACAAGTGGAAGCTCGAGAAATAAAATTAATAAAAGTTCACACAGATGATAACGTAGCTGATCCTTTACTAAGGCTTTATCTAGGCCAAAGGTAGTTAAGCATGCCAAAGCTATTGGGCTGTAACTAGCTAGCGAATTCATACAATAAATCTGTTGATTAGTATTTGGATAAAGGATGTAAGACATTATTGAATTGATGAAATAAAGATTGGATTTCGTTTATTTTTCTGTTATTTGATTTTGTATCCTATTTTACATGTTTTAATCCATGAGCATTATGATGTTTCTAAATGTCCGTTGTCAATTAATAATATGGGAGTATTATTAAACTAAGACAATTCAAAATGGTGACAGAGTATACTTGAAAGTATATTGGTCAATTTTGGATGATATTTTATGGATCAAATATTGGACTTATCCCAACTATATGATTTTACTTTATGGATCTTTGTCATTAAGTAAATCATAAATAGTTATCCTTAGACCTGAGATACCAGAAAACTACATTGAATGTAGTGCATTTCTGTGAGGTAACCTAACGCTAAACGTAACTGGTAGTTATAAGGGTTATTTTCAGAAGTGTTGCAAAGTTCATGTGTTTTGCTTGTAGTTGATATAGGATTCGTTTCCTTCAAATTATTTTGAAGTATAAATACAGCTGGGCCCCTCGGGGGAGTAGTAAGATGTTTGTGTGGCCACACCCAAATGTGTTTTGGTAATCTTGCTATATCCGTAAACGAGAAACATAATAGTTAATGAAAGGAATGACTGAGATCCATATCCTTATTAACGATGTATTTGAAATGAAAGGATAATAATAATAATTATATATCATTAAAAGGTTTTGTCTAGGAAACCTTACTCGAGTTGTACTAGTGACATTATTAGTGTAACTAGACGCTAATCAATGTGATCACGATATTCGAATTTTGTCCAAGTGGGAGCTGAAAGTTTATGGACTTAAAATCGATTGTCGTATGATAGGATCGAACTCAAGATCACGGGATTGCACATATTACGTGAAGGGTTAATTTATTTATTAAATATATTTATTATTTTTATTAAATCAAACCGTAGCTAACGATCGTTAAGTAATTAAAAGTTAAGTATTAAACGACCGTTATAGAAAGTTATAGAAGCTAAAAGAAGGTGTCAGAAACGTTCCGGAAACCTCTTGGGGGCTTGTGTATATCCAGCCTAAAAGGGAGAGACAAAGGGAAGGGGAAAATATTTTGTTTCCTTATTTTGTTTAAACCTTGGAAGAGAAGTTTTCCAAGGTGTATATAAACAAACCAAAGGGCTTCATAATTTTTACCACACATCTCTCTTTTCTCTTGCCCAAACCGCCGGCCATACACCCCTTTTTAGGGTTCTTCTTTGATTTTCAATAAGCTATTCTAGATCTAGTCCTAGCCCCTCTCTAGGGTTGTTGGGTAGATCTTCCATAGACTTGGAAGCTTGGTTTGTTCGTGCTAGACTCACGATTAACTCGTCGTATCACGTGTGTACAAGATCGTGGTGTAGTCTTGCTTTAGACTATATCCTGGTGGTGTTCGTGATCTATCTCTACCGGTGACCGTTCCGTCAACTTGTAGATCTTGCTAGGATAAAGGTATGTAACCCTAGTCTTGATTAATTATAATTGCGTTAAATTAAAGATCTTGTTAATTTGCTTCCACAGTGTGTTCTTTGATCCATATTAGGGTTTTAAATAATTGTTATGGTAAATATAAACCTTCAAAATCAATACAACAAACTCCAGCTTTGAGAAGAAGCTCGAGAGCAAGAACATCGCAAGAACTGAAACTAAAGAAAAGACATTAAGAAACTAGAAAATTACATGGATTAAGAGCCCAATTATTCCAAGCTATATCCTTTTTGAGCGACGGTTTTTCATCCAAATCAAGGAAAGCCTTTGAAGGGAAGAAAAAATATCCTCAAGGCTTAATGTTACGTAGCAACTCATAACAAAAACAAGTATATATGTGTAAAGGAAAACTCACGAATGAGTTCTCATTCTCCTCACACAAACTCACGGGTGGCGTGCTGGACGAATGGTGAGTTATTCACCATTCGTAAGTTTTAGACTGCGAGTTTTTCTTTTACCGTTTTAATGTACATATTATATGATTGTGAATGTATATGGTATGTTTAGTGGTATATATTGTGTATAAAGTGAATATTTTAATATAAAGTTAGTGATTAATGATCACTAGGATTGAATGGTTAATGTTAGTAAGTTGAACTAGCGTTAATGACGCTGAAATGAATGGTAAGTATTGTGTGTCCACTTTTTCCGGCCTAAGAGGGGACGGAATAGGGACGCCGTGGCAAGCCGTTGCCCGGCGTTGTTCTGCTTGACCACACCGTGTTCGACGGCTTGGAACACGTCGTTGCCCCACTCACGGCCGTGGAACCCTCCCACTATTTTCAAATTTAACCCTCCTCCATTTTACATATTATACCCTATATATTTTAACCCTACCAAACACCCCCTGAAACGGTTACAATTTTTTGGGGGAAAAATTTTTGAATTTTTTTTTAAAAGCTAGTCAACGGCTAGTTTATCTACCATTTAATATTTTTTTTTGTGTTTTCAAAAAAGCCTTAAACGGTTACTTCTAAAAAAAAAATTTAAACATAATGCCTATAACGGCTAGTTTTTGAAAAATCTAAAAAAAATTAAAACCCCTATATATACATAACAATATACCACCTTAACTTACACACTTCTAATCTTTAATCTATTACACATCACACACAAATTCATGTCCGGAAACCCCAACAAACCTGTTAACCATAAGATTCAAGCTAACAAGAGGGTGATCCGGAGGTCGGGGAGGATAAAAGAAGTGTTTAGACATTTTTAGAGAGAGAAAGATAAAGCTTGAAATGAGTGTGTGTATTTAGAGAGAGAAGTGAAATACACAAATAAGAAGAATCCTCACCCCTCCATGGAAGTATGGAGGGGTATATATAGGCTAGACATGGAGTGACTTTGACAACATGTCAATTGTAGTCCCTCCATGTTTTGCCTATCTGAATCTAATGTAATTCTGTAAATGGCGCTCACATTTTAGGGCTAACAATCTTCCCCCAATGTGGAGACGTACAGAATTACTTACAATGTTCCTAACAAGTAAAAATACAACAAAATAAAGTCTTCCAAGGCGCTTGCAATACTGAGGATGTCTTTTAATTCTTCTTGTCTTCATAACTTGTACCTCAACTTGAATCCTCTTTGTCTTTGCTTGTTGTGGAACAATTGTAATATGCATGATTTGGATTAACTTCCCCCCAATTCATGCAGCATGTATTAAAAAACTTTCTTCATAGACTTCTTTTTGACGAAGTTTCTGAATCAGCTTCCCCCCAAACCAATATCTGTATCTTAAGCAGATTCTGACACTTTGATGTAGTTTGAACAATATTCTAGCTCATCGGTTTAAGTGCACAGCTTAAATTTTTAGAAGAACCACACTAGATAACACTGCTTCTATACTGTTTCATGTCGTTTAGGTTTTGGTGATAATCTGTTTGGAGTAACATGCAGGAAATCAGCAACAATTCTTCTTACGCCTCCAGAATACTTCATAAAAATCATATAAAGTAAGTAGATACCATTCCATGTACACTACTTCCCCCTGGAAGTTGATCTGATTACTTCAAAGCACACGATCTTCCCCCATGATGATTTCGAACTCTCGGAAGCATCATTATCGTGGACGTCCATATACTCGAGAAGTTCTTAGTTTTAAGCAAATATCTTGAGAAGTTTTGAAAGCCATTGAGAAACTTTGAAATATTTTTTGCTTAGACTATGAAGTACCATTGTCGTTATGAGGCTCATAAATATCCCGTGAGAATTGATTGCTGATTCCATCTATCTCTGTCTAACTTACCAACCTCGAATTCATTCGGCTATTTGTTGTGACCACATGTGAAGTAAACCCGATATTCCAAACTTGAAATTGAAGTACAATCCCCCAAATTTGTTACTTAAGCTTGCACTTATGTCGATTGAAGAACGGTGCAGAAACAAGTCTCTTATACCTCTTGAAGTTATCCACACGAGCAACTGCGTGTGACACCCAAAAATGATAGTTATCTATGTCGTTGACCATCCACCCCTTTACAGTGGAAACTAGATAATTCAAGTCTCAATCATAAATTTTATCGCCCAAGCAAGTCATCAATCGATAGACTGGGTTTGAATAAAAGGGATAGAAAAATAGAAGGAAGGCTCGATGTTGAAATAAGTAGACGCCTTCGTGAAATCCCACTTCAACTTCAAATAAAGAATACCATATCCACTTCGTGATCACTTGTCTTTGTAGAATCAAAACTATCCATTGTCGTTAAAGTGAATCTTATATCGGATCGTTTTAGCGTTAAGTGTTTTGTTTGCTTTGGTGTTGTGTTTGTGAACGTCGTTAACTAGAACAAATTCTGAAATGAATTGTCATTAAGGGACACAATTTGTCTAGATAACTTGTCATTGTGAGGTCGTCAAAATTTTTTTCGAAAATATTGGGTTTTAAACCAACAATTTCTTTGTCGTTTAAGCACTTTCGATCAAAACATGATGAAACCCGGATTTTCTTTGAACATCACCACACTACAGTTTTTCTGTGTCCGGCCGATATATCTAATAAAACCAAATATAAAGACTCGGTCCAGTGACACATTTGCTCAGCCCAATAATCAATTGATGATACCCGTCCATCTCAAATGAGACACATGCCCACATATCCACTGATGATACCCGTCCATGAAAAGTAAGCATCTCCAATTCCTTTTTCTAGTAAAAAAAAAGTGGCTCCATATTGCATAATATAAATGAAACGATAGCCACAAATCCACTAGATTAGGAATATATAAGTGAGACCCAAACCTAATCTTACACCTCCTTAGTTTCTCCGCCTCCTTTCTATCCCACTCCTCAAATCCATCAACTTAGAAACCTCCGTCCCATCTGCTTCTATTTCAATATACGGATCAGTCATCCACCTCAACTAATCAGTTAAACTCGAATCTATTAACCCTCATCATCAATAAGAAACGCATCTCGTTAATCACACAACCAAAATCCATATGAATAACGAACCTAGTAATCAGTCCATATGAGTCACGAACCAATCAAACACCCTATAGATATAACACCAATAGCCCACGAGATGAATAATCAAGTATGATTTATGGCTTCAAGATCATTGAAATGGTCACAGGTAGGTTCAAAAATTTTTTTCTTTTTTTATTATTTTTTTTTAAAAAAAGGAAACATTGCGACAGATGTGTTGTGTAGATTTATGTTGATGACATTATTTTCGGGTCTACAAACCCAAAACTTTCAAAATGGTTTGAAAAAGTAATGCACATCAGATTTGAAATGTCTATGATGGGCGAACTAAAATTCTTTCTAGGAATTCAAGTTCACCAATCCCCAAGTGGTATCTTCATTAACCAAGCTAAGTATTGTCAAGAGATAATCAAAAAGCATGGTATGACCTCATGTGACCCCGTTGGGACACTATTATCAACCACATCCCTAGATGCTGATTTGGAAGGATTACCCATAGATCAAACGAGATATCGTTCCATGATCGGGTCCCTCATGTACTTGACAACAAGCAGACCTGATATTCATCATGCTACATGTTATTGTGCACGTTATCAAGAACGACCCACTGAAAATCACCTCAAGGAGCTTAAACGGATCTTTCGGTACCTAAAGAATACCATTCATTTGGGACTCTGGTATCCGAGGGAAACCGGTTTCTTTCTAACGGCCTATTCACATTCTGATCATGCAGGGTGTCTTGATACACGTAAAAGTAAATCTAGTGGTGAACAATTTCTAGGTCAAGATAAGCTTGTGGCATGGTCTTTCAAGAAGCAGGATTGCACGTCACTTTCATCAGCCGAAGCGGAGTATGTGTCTCTATCTGCGTGTTGTGCTCAAGTTCTTTGGATGAGAACACAACTCACAGATTATTGTTTCCACTTTGATAAAGTACCTATGTACTGTGACTCAAAGTCTACCATAGCCATCTCCTACAATCCGGTACAGCATTCCCGCACGAAGCACATTGATGTCAGATATCACTTCATAAAGGAACAAGTTGAAAGAGGTATCGTTGAACTATAGTTTGTTGGAACGGATTACCAATTAGCCGACTTGTTTACGAAAGCTCTGTCGAAAGATAGGTTTGAGTACCTCGTTAGGCAAATTGGTATGAGATGTTTGACTCCAGCAGACCTGGAGATTCTGGCAAAGGTGCCTGCTTGATTTATCTATCAAACATCAACCTGTAAATATCTATGAAAAAGCAAAATACAAAAATATAAAACATATAAAAATAAAACACAAAATTAAAAATCTTTTAAAATCCAAAAATATTCTTTTCGACATGTCCTTCAGTATCGATAATATGGACGTACTTAGAAATATCGCTCAATAACGACACGGGTGTGTACATAAAGCTCGAATGAAGGTTGTAAATATTTTTCAAAACATGTCATTTCTTTTAAATAAAGGAAATTGTCTATTTTGGACAATATTTCCAAAGAACGGGTAGAGCAATCTATCCCTGGTTGAGCTTGTCACAAAACATTCCATGTTTTGAGCTCAACACAATGGCTTGTAATCACTTTCAGATTACAACCCGGATCAATATTCATGGGGGAGTGTACGATTTAGTGCGCTTACCCTCAGCAAAAGAAGAGAAATCTTCTTACACTTGAGTGGATTCGTCAAGACATTCAAAGTCTATGAACTCAAGTTTATGCTTTAGAAAAACCTCTTCGACAAAAAGAAATAGGATTTTTCAAAAAGCGTTGAACACAATTTTTTTTCAAGAATTTTTCAATGATTATTCAAAATCTTTCAAAAATTGTGTGCTCAACAACTCCCATCCTCAAAAAGAGAAATGTGGATCACATCCTCACAATGACAATTCAATTAGATCAATTTTTGAGGTGGAGCATTTTAACTTCATGCAACAGATTAACACATCTTTCTCCCGGAGATTTTCAAGACTATTTTTCAAAATATATTTTAATCAAATTTGGTATCTCTAATATCAAAAGGTTTTATATATTAGAGATAGGGGAGAAAATGTGATTAAAATGTGATCTTATATAAGACTCAAGCACTTTAACTCTTACCTACATGTGCGAAACACTTTCGATTATCGATGCACATGTGAAGGGGAGCATTTCTTAAACGAGAAACTAGCAAGGTGTTAAATGTTTTTCAAACACTTTGTTAGAATTTAAAGTGGTTTTCATGGTTATGATCAAATACGCACAACATCTTTAATTCACGACGTTATTGGTGTCAAAAGGGTAGTTAGGTTTAAGTCCTATGATCCAACCAGAACCGGAGGGATCTTCCCAGGGACAATTCAATAGATTATTATAAGTCCTTAGGAAAGATGGAGTAGAATGTGAACGTAGCTGAATGCCGACTAAGTACTGATGCTAGCACTGGAACAATCACAACAAGGTGCTAGTAATGATGTCTTGGTAAGCATTGAAGGGGTTGAAGAATGAAAAAGAAATGTAAGGATAAAGGGTGTAAAGAAAGAAGCCCTCCATACAACTTAGGCAGAAACCAGGTCAACTCATCATGAAGACAAACTCATCATGGACCCAGTGATGTGAAGCACAACCCTTTCCTAGCTACTCAGATTTCTCTCAAAAGAAGTTTGTTTTATTGTCACGGAGATCAACACGATTTCTATTGACTTTCTCACTCCGAGATAGTTGATATTGAATAGGTGGCATCTGCTCCAGCCTCCGACCACTAAAAGTGCACAAATAGAGTCTAGAGCCAAGAGATCAATCAAATCTCGTTAGGACACACGAATGAAGATCAAGAGAGTCCTACGCTATATCCTTGTGATATTGCTAGAACACTCAGAGTGATACTACTTAGTATTCACAATGATGAGTGGAAATCCTTCCAGTGTTAACATCAAACAACACTGCGGTAGGTCATATGCAAGATTCTTTATGAATTGAACATGTGTAAAACTGAAAAACAACAACTGTTTGATTCTGAATTGATTCAAACTCGTTTTAGGTTTCTACGTAATATCTTTATGGTCTTGCCAGAACATTCAGAGTGATATTCATTAATATTCACAGTGACGAATGGAAATCCTTCTAGCGTCAACATCAAACAGCGCTACGGTAGGTGACTTGTGAGATTCTTATGAATCAAACTTGTGTCAACTGGAAAGCAACAATGGTAAGATTCTTAATGAATCAAACTTGTTCTAGGAATTTGAATTGACAACTTTAATCAAGCGGATATTTATCCAATTGATTCACTCTTTATGTTCGTAGTCTTGCTTTGAGAAGGTCGAGTAAAGAGAACGGCTAGTACAGCCGCGAAACCCTGTCAAGGAGATTCTTAATTGAATCTACCTATCACAGGTACGGTATTTAATATCGTATAACGGTCTTCACCGAACGGAGGTAAAACGCTACCGATTTAGGACGAATGTCAAAGCCATTCAATCCGTGTCTATGTTTTGTCTCGAGAAGGTGGCGTTACGGTGTACTCAGTAAAGTCAAAGATTCAAAACCATATTCTCATGCCTAAATACATATTCAACAATTAATAGTGTGAGCATGTGGATGAAGACACAAGATCGCAAGATGGCAAAGACATGTCAAGGATGATTTGAAGATCTCAAGATCAAAAGACAAAGTCGAAAGACAACGACAAAGGCTCAAAGATCACAACATGAAGGAACAAGACTACGATTACACGTTCAAGACTCATTTATGGCGAGATTAGTAATCTCTACAAATTTCCTAAATGACCAAGGTTTATGACCTCTCATTAGGCGAAGATTGTTAGCCTCAAAATATTGAGTCAAACAAGAATGCTCGGTCATATGTTTATTATGTATCGTATTTTAGAACGTTGTAATAGGTAGTTTGTTAGTCATGTATTACGGGCTTAACTTTAAGCTAATGTTCATTCATAAGTAACCAAAGCCCAAAAAGGAAAGCCCGGCCCATGATCATATAGCCCATTAAGCTACATGTAAGAAAAGGGTATATAAACCCTTCCTAGCATGTTAGGAAGGGTGTTGGTCATTTCATTTTTTTCTTCTAGTCTAATATTTCACAAGTATCTCCAACCATTTCTCTCTACTTTCTCTCACTACTTTCTCTCTCTAGTATTCATCTCATATCTACCTTTCTTTCTTCATAAATTCGTATCATATCATCATATGTTAGGGACAACAAAACCTTCTTTCGTTCGCCTTCTTAACACGTTTACCGGAGGTCCGTCTTCACAAGAAATGATTTCGGATGATCCGGCATGGTTAGAAATCCAACGACAAGCCTACGAACATTTCCAACAATAAAGATACACTCAAGTTCAATCCGACGAGGATATTCAATTCCAAAAGTTTCAACAAAACCCACCTTCCTTCGATGAACCACAATCCTCACAACCCACACCCGAATCACAAAAAAAACCCCGTAAACGGGCGGCCAAAAATAAGAATGTTGATTTGAGTCAACTTGGGGCGGAATTTGATAAAAACCTGGATGTGTCGAAAACGAAGTTACGTTGGGTTACATCGGAGGAGGCATTGCTTGCCTCGTGTTATGTTGAGATTTTGGAGGACCCGAATGTCGGGAAATCTTAAAAAGGCGAAAGGTTTTGGTATAGGGTTATGGCGACTTTTAAAACCAAAATTTTCAAAACCGCACCAAGGATGTGATTTCGAGTAAATGGAGGAATTTGAACCACGCGTGCCAAAAGTTCAATGGTTGTTACCGACGTAGCAAGACGGCAATCAAAAGTGGGGAAAGTGATTTGGATGTGATTGTGAGGGCTCGGACAATTTATCGGGCGGAAAATAAAAACAACACTTTCCACCTCGAAGAAGTTTTGGAACATTTTGAAAGCCCATGCAAAATGGGATCCTCCCGAACCCATTGATTTAACCGGCGACGTTCCGTCTCTTGCAAATGAGGCCCTTTTTGCACCGGATGCAAGAACCCCTAATAAGTGTGAAAACACTTATCCTTTTACCGCTTAATTATAATAAAAACGAGACCAAAACGTGTATTTTATGTCGTAAAATTCAGCATTATGTGTGATTTGTGTTTTTATTGTGTTTTAGGACCAAAAGATGAAAAAGGAAGAAAACATGGGCTTTCACGGGCTTTTATCGAAGGAAAAGGTAAAAGACAAAGTTAAAAGATCAAAAGTGCAAAAAGAACGGAAGTCAAAGGCCTATTCTGAAGATTTATCGAAGAAAAATCCTAAAGGCAGAAGTTTAACGAAGTCGAAGAACCAAGTCTAATAAAATAAGAAAATTATAATACAAGTTCATTTTATCATTCGACAAATCCCGAGACAAAGTCGAGAAAGACGAAGAAATTAAAAGACGAGAAGACAAAGTGAAAGAAGGAAGCAACAACAACCTCACCTCCTCCTATATATATATAGTCTTTAATCCTTCATTTTGTATGATTAGTTAGTTAATTTTTAGATAGATTAGTTTAGGAGTAGGAGTAGGATAATCACTTTCTCTCTCTAAACTTCCTTTAATGTTTTCAAGCTTTTAAATTTTAATCTTGTAATTTGAATTTTAATCTTCTTCATTAATTCAAGCTTTTTAGATAATTCTCATTCTTCCTTTCTTAATCTTAATCTTGTTGGTGATTTGGTTAGTCATGTAGTTTGTTTGATCTTGTTGATTGTTTGATTGATTTGCTTATTTAATTGTTCTTATTGTTTTTCATGTGTTTGATTGTTTTAGCTTATTGTGCTTATTGCTTATTGTGTGTTTAGTTTATTTTTAATTAAGTTGATTTGATAGATTTAATATTTTTTTAAAAAGTTGATTTTATATATTTTGCTTATTTGGTGTTTTTATAGTTTTTATTAGTGTTAAGTTTGGCTTATTTTAGAAATTAATTTAGCTTATTTCTTAGATTAATTTTACTTATTTTGGCTTATTTTTATTCCCTGTTTTTTTAGATCTTGCGAAGTCTGATTTAATCCAACTTTCGTAAGAGGGTTTAGGCATTTCTCCGAAAGTTCAGTTTAAGTATTTTTCTACGAAAGTTATTTTTACTTTATTCTCCGAAAGTTTATTTTGTAAAAAAAATAGTTACGAAAGTTCCACAAAAAATAGTTACGAAAGTCACTATTAAAATAATCTTACGAAGTTTTGAAAAAAAAATACTACGAAAGTTTTAAACCAAAACAAAACTTCCGAAAGTTTGGATGCACAAAAATTCCTACGAAAGTTGTTTTCCCATTGTATTTTTTTCCCTCCTATTTGTTTCTTACGAAAGTTTTATGAAAAAAATCTTACGAAAGTAAAATCTCCATTATTAGTTTTCCCTCCCATTTTTGGTGTTCCCCCATGGGGAACATGTTTCCTATTCTCCAACATTTGTTCCGTAGTCGATTTAGTTTTATCCGAAAGTCGTTTTTATTTTTATTCTGAAAGTCAGATATTCTTAGTTTTATTTTTCGTTAAATTTTAGTTTTAATATTTTATCAAAAAGTTTTAGTTTTAATTTTTATTAAGTGTCTGTTTTAATATTTGTCTCGTTTCTTTTTAAGTAGCTTTATAATCCGATCTCTTTCATTTTTATTAAATAAGTTTTATTTTTAATTCGAAAGTTTATTTTTATTTTTTGTTTTATTTTTATTAATTGTTTCTTTTTAATATTTGTTTTAATATTTGTTTTAATATCGTTTTAATTTTTAGTTTATTTCTAATACTTTTCACATTTACTTTTTAAGTAGTTATAGATAACCAATCATTATTTTATCTACCAAAAACGACTGAGTCACACTTTAACCGGAGATCAATTCGATTAGAATCGAGAGAAAATGAATTGAATAAAATCTAGTTATTAAAATGGCGCCGTTGCCGGCTCTTTTCGGGAAGATGAACGGTTTTTTTGTGAGAGACGCGTTGGATTTTGGGATCCGTTCACTTTTGAACGTTATATTTCTTGTCAAATTTTCAAAAGTTTTCAAAAATCCTAAAAATCAGAAATTTCAAAAATCCAAAAACATTTAAAAAATCATAAAAAACATTTCTTTTTCAAAAATTTTGCACCAAAAATATTCATCTTACTTATCTATTGTGTTTAATTCTTAATGTATTCGTATGTTGATTGTGTAGGGTGTGGAAGACCATCGTCTGGTAGTCACTCATGTCCATGGTGTTCCTGCGAACGGTGCGGACAAGATATCCTCAATTGCGGATTTGGACGTTGTTTATCGTGCAATTCGATCAATTGATACTTCAATTCATTCTACACCAATGATTACACTATCTCACCCTCTTCCATATATGATGATCCGTATCCGCAAAATACACCGGGTTTTTCTCAATACCTGTGTTGCAATAATTATGGGGGCCCTCACGATACTTCTTATTGTCAACCGATGAATTATTATGAACCAAATCCATGCTATAATTCCGGTTTTCATAATTTTGAGCCCCCACAATACACCCTAGATCATCAACCTTCTTTAATCCGAATGACAAAAGACAAACCCTTCTTTTGAAATTTCATAACAGCTTAATTCGACTGACCGAAACATTAGAGGAGCAACAGCGACAGCGACAAGAGCAAGTATCTAATCTTAGTGATTATACCTCTCAGTCTCTTGTGCGTCCCTTTTATTGTTATGATGACGAGGATGCTATCTTTGATCTCAACCCATCTTCTGAGCTACTCATAATCTTGGTGTCCCAAATACATCTAAGGATTGTGATATATCGAGTGAGATTAGTGAATTTGTTCTCGAAAACTTATTTGATGAGGTTTGTGATGCGCCAACTTTTGTGGAGCTTACGGACGAGGTCGCTCTTAATGATGATTTTTCTCCATGCTATGAGAATTTCACTTTTGAAATTTCTCAATCTTATCCGGGCGATGTTGATTTATTCTCTCCGACTTACGAGAAGTTCACCACTGAACTTGGTCTTGTAGATGAGGTGGAAGACGTTATTCTTCACGACAGATTACTGAAAGTTCATCTTCTTATTGCTAAAATTAAAGCGTTGAATTTTTCTCCTAATACCGAGTCTTTACCCCCGTCTATTACTCCCATTGAGAATAATGACACATTTATGGAAGAAATCGACATTCTCTCAATACCTCCGGGTATTGATGATGATGACGCGGAGGAGGATATTCTTTTTGATACTTTGATGCATGAAGATATTGTCCCAAGTCCCCCTCCCGAGCACCTTTCATCCCATCCCTTAGAAACCATTACTAAGGATGAGTGTTTTGACCCGGGAGGTGAAATTGACCATTCTATGATTGACACCTTTACGGCTTTGCCGCTTAGTGACCATCAACAGTCTTGGGGGGACAACAATTTGCTTCCTTTACCCACCTCACCTCCCGTGGATCACGATTTCACATACTTTTCGTATGTTGAGAGGAATTTTCTACCCTTCAAGACTTATCCTCCTGCCTCTCATTTATTATGTTCCTCCGGGACCGAGGACAAGATTTTTGATCCCCGTATTACATTAGAGGTTTCCCCATGGACCATTGAATTTGAGGTCGAGTCAGGCTCGTGACTCGGTTAACAAAAACAAGCGCTTCTCGGGAGGCAACCCGCTAATCTATCCTTCATTATCCGTTTTCATAATAAGTGTAGGGGGAGACCCTAGTATGTGTTTGTTGTTTTCTTTCTTATGATGTGCAGGGATTGGAGCTTTCAAAGATCCACTTTTGATGACTTTTGATGACCTGTGATGCCGTGTTCCCATCTTCTCGGTTTTATCCTAAACTCTTTTGATTCACTATTTTATATTTTTCAATATTAAAATAGGAATCACTTTAGTTGTCTATTACTTAGCAAGATTTAAACAACATTCACAATGTCCTAAGTGTAGGGGAGTTTACTCCCACATGCTTAAACATTGAGGACAATGTTTATATTAAGTGTAGGGGGACTTCTATCGAAGTTAAATGGGCTTTTCCATGAATTTGTCCTCATTTTAACCGGAAAATTAATTTTTCGACATTTTTCAAAATTTTTGATCTACTTTGGCCTAGTAGTATTTTCCTTTGTTATCGTTATTTTCTTTCATTTCTAAAATAAAGTTAAATAAAATGGTTTTAATAAGTTTAGATGTTTTTGATATATTAGGCCCGCCATGAATCTTTTGCCTCAACCCGAGTTTACTTATTTGAGTTTACTCTAGCCAGTATCCTTAACGTGTTTAAATCAAGTTTTGCTAGACTTTTATATAAGGAACTTTAAAACGCGAAAGTCATAACTTCATACGGGTTTAAGAACAAGAACTTTTCGCAAGTTCCTATAATTGATCATAGAAAGTCGTTTATCAAGGGAACTTTAAAATGCAAGTTCTAAACTTGAAAAAGTCTAAGACGTTGCAAGATCCTATAGATGACTTGAAAACCCAAAACTTTGATTTAATAGGCTAAGCATCCACGAGTCTCATTTCTTGAGATTTTAAATTGTGGAGAACGAGAGATGATAGAGTCAATTATAAGTTTTGTATTCTTTCATTAATTTATGTGAGTTAATTATGAGCTTTTTCTCCCATCGCTTGTTAATCAATAATTGCAATAAATAAGGTCGTACGATTCGAAAAGTTACTTAGCTTCTAGCACAAGATCGTTTAAAAGTTGCTCGGGATTAATTAGAGTTCATAGCCAAGGCATAACTTATTGAAGCGGGATGTGAATATTGGCGAGTCCGACGAGAAGCAAATACTCCCCTCAAGATCATGGAGAAGTTTATCTGAAAAGACCCTAGCAAGGTATGAGGATAAATAGATCCAAGTCCTAAAAGGAGGCGGATCGTTGTATATCAAAATCCCAAATAAAGATTGGAGAAAAATGAAGAAGTCGTGGTCCAAGTTTGAAGAATCTCTCAAAAAACTTCAAGTGAAGAAATTACTATTATGAAGAGAAGACCATTATTTCAAGAACGTCTCTCAAGATTCGAAGTATGAAGTCAATGCCAAATATCTATCCGAGAAAGGTCTCAAATCGTGAAGCGAGTTATGCCAAGATATGAACTTTATGAGGTTTCGAGAAGCTGTTTTAAAAGATTTTGTCCTTTAGCTGACTATTGATTAAATCGTCCTACTTTATTTTCAGCCTAAATAAATTATCGAAATAAGTCAACAATGTATCCTCGTGATCATTCAAGACAATAATAAAATATAAGAGATACACCTAAGAATAAGGGGGTCTAAGTGAATAATTGAGCCACATGAGTGAGTGTTAGCTTTACTAACTTATAATAACAATGATCTTGTTTTTAAGCTTAGTATGGGGAACGCGAAACTTGAGGGTGATAAACATTCATGACACCAAAGCCCTAATGTAAGTCTTAGATTTCTTTACTTGTTTCTTCCTTCAAACATTTTGTATTTTTCTATCTTTTTAGTGTCCATAATGTCGTAGTGTTTAATAAAGCCAAGGTGGGTAAATAATGATGGAGAATGTAATCGTGCTTTAAAATTAATGCATTACATGAGGGCATTGCAATGGTCAATGTAGGGGATTTAATAAGTGTGAAAACACTTATCCTTTTACCACTTAATTATAATAAAAACGATACCAAAACGTGTATTTTATGTCGTAAAAGTCAGAATTATGCGTGATTTGTGTTTTTATATTGTTTTAGGACCAAAAGATGAAAAAGGAAGAAAACACGGGCTTTTATCAAAGGAATAGGCAAAAGACGAAGTCAAAAGATCGAAAGTGCAAAAAAACGGAAGTCAAAGGCCTATTCTAAAGATTTATCGAAGAAAAAGCCTAAAGACGGAAGTTTAACAAAGTCGAAGGACCAAGTATAATAAAAGAAGATTATTATAAGACAAGTTCATTTTATCATTCGACAAATCCCGAGACAAAGTCGAGAAAGACGAAGAAATTAAAAGACGAGAAGACAAAGTGAAAGAAGGAAGCAACACCAACCTCACCTCCTCCTATATATATAGTCTTTAATCCTTCATTTTGTATGATTAGTTAGTTAATTTTTAGATAGATTAGTTTAGGAGTAGGAGTAGGATAATTACTTTCTCACTCTCTAAACTTCCTTTAATGTTTTCAAGCTTTTAAATTTTAATCTTATAATTTGAATTTTAATCTTCTTCATTAATTCAAGCTTTTTAAATAATTCTCATTCTTCCTTTCTTAATCTTAATCTTGTGGTTGATTTTGTTAATCATGTAGTTTGTTTGATCTTGTTGCTTGTTTGATTGATTTGCTTATTTGATTGTTCTTATTGTTTTTTTCATCTGTTTGATTGTTTTAGCTTATTGTGCTTATTACTTATTGTGTGTTTAATTTATTTTTAAATAAGTTGATTTGGTAGATTTAATATTTTTAAAAAAAGTTGATTTTATATATTTTGCTTATTTGGTGTTTTTATAGTTTTTATTAGTGTTAAGTTTGGCTTATTTTAGAAATTAATTTAGCTTATTGCTTAGATTAATTTTGCTTATTTTTTCTTATTTTTATTCCCTGTTTTTTTAGACCTTGCGAAGTCTGATTTAATCCAACTTTCGTAAGAGGGTTTAGGCATTTCTCCGAAAGTTCAGTTTAAGTATTTTTCTACGAAAGTTATTTTTACTTTATTCTCCGAAAGTTTATTTTGTAAAAAAAATAGTTACGAAAGTTACACAAAAAAATAGTTACGAAAGTAGTATTTTTTTTTTCAAAACTTTCGTAACATTATTAAAATAATCTTACGAATGTTTTGAAAAAAAAAATACTACGAAAGTTTTAAACCAAAACAAAACTTCCGAAAGTTTGGATGCACAAAAATTCCTACGAAAGTTGTTTTCCCATTGTATTTTTCCCCTCCTATTTGTTTCTTATGAAAGTTTTGTGAAAAAAATCTTACGAAAGTGAAATCTCCATTATTAGTTTTCTCTCCCATTTTTGGTGATCCCCCATGGGGAACATGTTTCCTATTCTCCAACATTTGTTCCATAGTCGATTTACTTTTTATCTGAAAGTTGTTATTTATTTTTATTCTGAAAGTCAGATATTCGTAGTTTTATTTTTCGTCAAATTTTAGTTTTAATATTTTATCAAGTTTTAGTTTTAATTTTTATTAAGTTCCGGTTTTAATATTTGTCTCTTTTCTTTTTAAAGTAGCTTTATAATCCAATCTCTTTCATTTTTATTATGTAAGTTTTATTTTTAATTTGAATGTTTATTTTTATAATTGGTTTTATTTTTATTAATTGTTTCTTTTTAATATTTGTTTTAATATTCGTTTTAATATCGTTTTAATTTTTAGTTTATTTCTAATACTTTTCACATTTACTTTTTAAGTAGTTATAGATAACCAATCATTATTTTATCTACCAAAATCGACTGAGTCACACTTTAACCGGAGATCAACTCGATTAAAATCGAGAGAAAAACGAATTTAATAAAATCTAGTTATTACCCCCCCCCCCCCCCCCCCCCCCGGCAAAGAACGAACCGGAAAGAAGGCAAGATCCGAGTCAACGAGCACGGGAGCGAGTAGTGGGTCGAACCCATTTGGGGATGATCTAACCGCCAAGTTTCGACTCAAAAGGCAAGCCGCCCAAGAAGCATATCAAGTCTCGATAAACAAAGACCCCAACTAAAATTTCTCACGACATCGACTTGGGGTTGTGACGAAAGGGAAACTCGTTTGATCAATGCGAAAAAGGATGAAATTAAAAACAAACTTGATCGAAGTGAAGATGAAAGTGAAGATTAGTTTTTTTTTTAATTTTCGTACTGTTTTTTTAGCCAAATGTTTTTTTTATCCGAATTTTTTTTTGTAGAATTTAATGTTTTAATTTGCATGAATAAAGTAAATTAGGATTTGAATAAATTAATTTTTGAGGATAGTTTTTGAAAAAAATGGAATAATGGGTAAATTGGTGTGGAAATGGTGTGATGATAAGATGGTTGTTTTTGGTGTGGATGTGGTGTGGATGTGGAAGTGAAAAACTGACGAGGCGGGGTATTTTTTGGTGTGGTGGTGTGACCACTCCATGTGCTCTAACGTGTATCACCTCCGAATGTGCACTCAAGCATATAAGTCATATATACGTAGCAGTAACTAATTGGCCCCCATCAGTTACACATATCATATAATTAAGGGAAAATGATGAAAAAGGTCCACTGTTTTAGAGCAACATGTCATTTAGTTCAAAAAACATGTTTTGCCTAAAAAAGTCCAGGGCAACACAGAAATTGGGCAATGATGGAAGAACCCGCCATGTGTCGGTATAAAGTACGTATTGTGTAAGAGATGTTTTTTGGGCAATCTAACATATATGGGCAATTCGAATATTGGGCAACTGGGTTTTTGGTCATTTTATTAAAAGTGGTTGAATAATATATATTATTATTTTGGGCAATCGTACTCTGGGCAACACGAATTATATGGCAACCGAGTATTTTATAAGTACTTCTTACTTTACTCTTCTCTTTGAAACCACACACTCCATACCTATACAAACAAGATCCATCTACCTTGTTTTCTGCGATGAACAAATCCAACATGCCAAAAATCAAAACTTTCCCATATCATTCGCCATTTTTCCGAGATCATATTACCGTCTTTTCAGGTAATCATCACTTGTCATGCATTTTTTTAAAACTCGTTAATTTGGTTACAATTTTTAGCTAATTAAATGTGATTTAATCATGATTAACGAACTCTTTTTTTAATAAGCTTGACTTAATTTTATTGTTAACAAACTTTTATTTACTTTTTGATGAATTAGATTTAATTTTAAATGATCTAATCACGATTAACAAACTTTTTTATAATTTTTTTATTAAAATTGACTTAATTATATTGTTAACGATCTTTTTTGTTATTTTTTTTAATGAAATTGACTTATTTTTATAGTTATTATTGAACTTGTTTTATGTTAAAAATTTATGATTAAATGTGACCTAATTATGATTAACGATTTGGGAAGGACAGATTTGTAAAAATATCCGGATTGACGGAGTGTGGAACATGGCAAAGAAGAGGAAACCATTGGAAAACGAAGCACAGACCTTAATTAATGCTTCAAATGTATATATTACTCTCATTCTCTTTACTTTAATCGTTTAATTTTATAATTAGTATTGTATCTGTTAATTTAGGTCATCATGCTTTTTAGTTTATGTCCAATAATTAGTTTTTGAGTAACCGTGAGGAGCTTGCGCTTTTGGTTTTAATGGGATTAGACGATTAGTTGATTTGGATGTTTTCGACGATTTGGGCCTAATTTAGGAGTAATTCTTTTGTCACCTATTGTTTGATAATGTGTACAGTATACTACTCAGTTGGACTTGTGCACCAAAGGGAAGAGTATTCTTTTGGGTATTTTGTGTACGGCGTATGACGATGATCGACGTCGAAGTACCGGTCAAAAATAAACCTAATTACCTTATATTAGATAGGGTAAATGGGTATCGATCCACGAGGACTATGTGGTTTTAGTTTAAGTTTTGAGGTGATCACTGATCAATAAAGGTTTTGGTTTTAAAATCTGACAACTAAAATACTTTTGATAATAAAAATGCTGATTAAAAATTAAAATAATTATTAAACTAATAGTAAAGCTAGAAAAATAAAATAAGATGTAAACAATTAAAAGAAAAATGTAATCCCTTCCAGCTCCTAATATTTATGGTTGATCACACTAATGGATTATTGAAACTTTTTAGAACCGATTACAAAGATTATTTTGACTTAATATGAATGAATTAATATTGGCATTTATTATGTCTATCAATGACTCGCGATAGTAAATCTTATATTAATCCAACCAATAATTATGTTTTTAACAATTTATTTAGATACAATTTATATCGATTGTACGACCATCTTTTTCTTTAACTAAATAGAATAAGAATGAATCGTTAACTAATAATAAATTGTCTTGCACAAATAATTAAACATAATATTAAATCGATAAAAATAATTTATAAATAAATCATAAATCAATGTAAAAAAAATATGATAATCCAAAAGTAATGATCAAACCATAAATAAAGTTACCGGAAGGAATTACAACAAAATTAGCCGGACATTGCGGTACACTCGACCCGCTGTGTATCCATTCGTCTCATTTATTTTATTTTCTTCCCTTGCCAATTGTGCCAAAACAAATTAATTAAATGATAACCTTTTTTTTTTGCTCAATGTTGCTATGCGTATCCACTGTGATATTTCCCAAAGGACAAATGCCTTTTGTTTCTTGTATGATGTGGCCTAGAGTAAAACCCCCACAAAGATGAATTGATGTCTCCCCAAATTGCGGCTCATTATCCTTTTTTTATGATAATCGACTGTCGTAGCCCACACCAAAAGAATATGGTCCCCCTAAAAGACGTCCCTCTATTTTCTTTTATACTTGCGATTAGTCGGTTATGGTGTTGGGCCATTGGGTCCAAATGGGCCAAAAACTATTTTTTTTTTAACATATAATAACTTTGGCCCAATAAAATATAACCCAACGCCAAAAATTGCTCAAACGAAGCCCAGACAAATAAAAGATGACCGAAAATATTGCGACGCGCTCAAATCTTTTTCTTCAATATTTTTTCTTCATTCATCGGCGCTCACAATGTCTTTTCTACAAAAAATTAATTAAAGCGGCCATTTTATTCCATTTCGCTCGTAACCTATATAATCACAAAACACACTCAAAGTACATATATAACGACTAAAAAATGTACAATTATACTAGATTAACATGCTATTAGGTGTATACAAAATACACCAATCAGATCCCCTCGAACTTAACCTTTTACGTGTCCCAAGTAAAAATAAAATAAAAATATACAAGCATGTTAATTTCATAATTTTTAATCATACTATTGAAATTTCATCAAAAAGATCACATTCAACCTAATACACTAATAACTATCCTACATGACAAATAATCCAAAATGATTACCAATATTTTTGTCCTTCTTAAACACTTAGCATAACCATTCCCATTGATTCCATTTACTTTATATTTCATATAATTAACCATGTGTCCAACGTACCTAATGCACACCTATAATCAATATAAACATTAATCTAAAACAAGAGGTGAGAATATCGTACACCTTTTATGACATTGGAGTTTTTATACCATAAGAGCACATCATAAGCTATCATACTTTAGCTTACATACTTTCACTTTTTTTCTCATCATTTTTTTTTCACATTTTCTTTTCATTTTTTTTTTTTACTTTTTTTTTTTTTTTTTTACATCACACATAAGCTCTCTCTTTTTTAGCCATTCAGGACCGTTTCTTATACAAGTCATCCTGAACGCTTTATACACTCTTTTTAAGGTTGATATAAAGACCAATTATTAAGAAAAATGAATATCTATCATATAGGTGCATACTAAGGCACATCGGCACATGAGAACCGGTTAATTAAGTCTGTTTAATTAAATGGGAACAGTTATACTTCGTGCCTACTGGTACATCACATGATGGAGTTATCTACCACATAGTATAATTATACAATGCACTAAATTAAACTAATCTTCCTAATTTCATTACAACAATACAAGGATTGGGTTATTTCACCTAAAATTATCTCAGCTAAGTGCAATGCTATCCATCATAAAAATTGGCGTCTGACCCATGCTAACAACTAAAGTATCACCTTGCGCGGGTGACGAATCAGATAGGCAAGCCCAGCATATGACTACCACCAATAATTATGACAGTTCTCCAACCCTTTTCTAAGGCCACCGTGCGCGGGTGGCGAGCCGAATAAGATCAATTTTAAATGTCTTAACCCAATAATTACATTACCATATTGCATATTATTTATTTAAACTTTTACTCGATCTAAGCAAAGGTAAGTAGAGGGAATTCAACCAGCGTGGTTTGATCATCTAAATTATACATATGCCTAACTACATGCAAACAATCAAATCAATTTAATAACCAAATTATACAATGGAATCGGGTGCACCTGATAATTATGGCCAAATCTTCTAGCTTGCTCCAATAAATCATCCACAAGCTAATCTTCAGAATCTGCAAATACTCAACAAACATATATGTAGAAGAAACTTCCACATCTAATTAGCACAAGACTCTTATAATGTGATTAAAATTTTAAAAATTTTCAATTTTTCCCAAAAATCACATTTTAACCCATTTTGACCAAAATTTCACACAAAAACATGTAACACATGTGCCAACCCCCCCTCAACTTAAAGCATTGCATTGTCCCTAATGCAAAAACTTTAAATTGAAATTTTGGTTAAAAATCAATTTGATAAACTCACACAAAAAACAAAAACCTAACTCACTTTCGTAGGAATCATGGTTGCATTTAGCATATGCAACAAGCCTTTAAACCACTCGGTAGCCCGACTGGACGAGTTTTGTCTCGTGAGGGTTTGTAGTGAACACACCCACAAAGTTCCACAAACCACGGGTTGCCTCCCGCGAAGCGCTAAGTTTACCGTCTTCAGCCAGACATAACTCGTATGAGCTATTGAGACGGTTGGATTGGTTCAAAGTAAACCACATCCACCGTTTCCATCTGATCACTCTCTAACTCAACATACGGCTTTAAACGGTGTCCATTAACTTTAAAAGGTTCTCCACCCACCATATTTTTTATTTCAATGGCTCCGTATGGAGAGACTTGAGTCACAATGTATGGACCCGTCCATTTACTTCTCAACTTTCCAGGAAAAAGCTTAAGTCTAGCATTGAATAACCAAACTTTTTGACCAACCAAAAACGATTTCTTGGTGATGTGTCGATCATGAAAAGCTTTGGTTTTCTCCTTATAAATCCTAGAACTCTCATAAGCATCACGTCTAATCTCATCTAGCTCAGATAATTGAAGTTTCCTAGAACTACCCGCTTTCTCTAAATCCAGATTAACAGTCTTAATCGCCCATTCAGCCCTATGCTCTATCTCAACCGGTAAATGACACGCCTTGCCATATACCAACTTATACGGTGACATACCAATAGGAGTCTTAAAAGCCGTCCTATATGCCCACAACGCATCATCTAACCTCAAGGACCAATCTTTCCTATCACTACGGACGGTCTTTTCCAAAATTCGCTTAATCTCCCTATTAGATACTTCCACCTGTCCACTAGTCTGTGGGTGATAAGGGGTAGCTATCCTATGATTAACTCCATAGTGTTTCAATAATTTCCCAAATCGAAAGTTCTTAAAGTGGGAACCCCCATCACTAATTATAGCCTTAGGAATTCCATGTCTAGCAAAGATATTTTTCTTAACAAACTTAAGAACTACACTATGGTCATTTGTTCTAGTCGCCTCAGCCTCGACACACTTAGACACATAATCAACTGCCACTAAAATGTACACATTGCCATGGGAAGTGGGGAATGGTCCCATAAAATCAATACCCCACACGTCAAAGATCTCAACAACCAATATGGGATTCATAGGCATTTGATCACGCCTTGAAATCCCTCCAACTTGTTGGCAACGAATACACGCTTTCACAAAAGACTGGGCATCCTTGAAGATAGTCGGCCAAAAGAAACCGCTTTGCAGGACTTTATGCCCAGTTTTCGTAGCACCAAAGTGACCACCACATGCATAAGAATGACAATGAGCCAATATGTCCATATGCTCATGGTCAGGAACACATCTCCTAACAACTTGGTCAGCACATACCTTATATAGCTCCGGATCCTCCCAAAAATAATGCTTCAACTGAGAGAAAAAGTATTTTCTTTGTTGTTTGGACCAAAAATCCGGGAGCTTTTTAACAGCTAAGTAATTAACTATATTTGCGTACCAAGGAACCTTAGAAACCTCAAATAAGCTTTCATCCGGAAAGCTTTCCTTAATCACATCAGAAGGGTTGAACGGCGGAGGGATAATTCTAGACAAATGGTCGGCAACTACATTTTCTGACCCCTTTTTATCCCGAATTTCTAGATTAAATTCCTGTAAAAGCAAAATCCACCTAAGCAACCTCGGTTTTGTCTCTTTCTTAGTCAACAAATGTCTTAAGGCACTATGATCTGAAAATACCATCACCTTAGAATGCCCCCAAATATATGACCTAAACTTATCAAGAGCAAAAACCACGGCTAACAACTCTTTTTCAGTAGTAGTGTAATTCATTTGAGCTTCTGAAAAAGTCTTACTAGCATAAAATATCACAACGGGTTTCTTATCGACCCGCTGTCCTAGAACCGCCCCAGCGGCATAATCACTCGCATCACACATGATCTCGAAAGGCTTCGACCAATCAGGTGATTGCAGAATGGGGGCTTCTACAAGCTTTTGCTTAAGCATGTTGAATGCTTTAAGACATGATTCATTAAAGTCAAAACGTGCATCTTTTAAGAGTAGATTGCAAAGAGGCTTTGATATTGCACTAAAATCTTTAATAAATCGCCTATAGAACCCATCATGACCAAGAAAAGAACGCACACCTTTGACAGTAGTGGGAGGAGGAAGGGTTGAAATTACCTGAACTTTGGCACGATCAACCTCAAATCCTTTTTCAGACACAACATGCCCTAATACAATACCCTCTCGAACCATGAAATGGCTCTTCTCCCAACTAAGCACAAAATTAGTTTCGGTGCATCTTTTTAACACACTTTCAAGCTGATCAAGGCAGCTTTCAAAAGATTGACCAAAGATGGAGAAATCATCCATAAATATCTCTACAGATTCTCCAACCATGTCAGAAAAGATACTCATCATACACCGCTGAAAGGTAGCGGGTGCATTACACAGGCCAAAAGGCATTCTCCGAAATGCAAACGTCCCATAAGGACATGTAAACGTAGTTTTGGCCTGGTCATCAGGATGGATGGGTATTTGATTATAACCGGAGTACCCATCCAGGAAGCAATAGAATTTCTTACCAGAAAGCTTCTCAACTATTTGATCAATGAAAGGTAGTGGGAAGTGATCTTTAGATGTGGCATTATTCAGCTTACGGTAATCTATACAAACTCTCCACCCAGTAACTGGTCGGGTTGTGAGCTTTTCTCCATTCTCGGTTTCAACAACGGTGATTCCGGCCTTTTTAGGCACCGTTTGAGTAGGACTTACCCATTTACTATCTGAGATGGGATAGATGATACCGGCATCTAACCATTTAAGAACTTCCGTCTTCACTACCTCTTTCATATTAGGATTCAGACGCCTTTGCGCATCTCTTGCTGGCTTAATATCCGGGTCCGTAACAATTCGATGCATACATAATGAAGGGCTGATCCCTTTCAAGTCTGCAATCGTCCATCCCACTGCTGCTTTGTACTTAGAAAGCACCTTTAGAAGTGCTCCCTCTTGTGATTCAGAAAGATCAGAAGCAACAATAACGGGTAAAGTATTATTAGGACCTAGAAAAGCATATTTGAGATTGGATGGCAAAGGTTTTAACTCAAGAGTTGGAGGCACCTCTAAAGACGGTTTCGTGGCCGTATCAAAAGTAGAAGGAAAGGGCTCCACTTTATAAGACCAAGGTGGTTTTTGATGGTCCAAAGAATTGACCAAACACTCTTGAATCTCTAGAACTTCAGCAACATCAAGAATCTCCTCAGTATCACCAGTTAAATATAATTCCAAAGGATCATTCTTAAGCATACGGGATGCATACTTTTGAACTTCCTCATCAATCACATCAACTTGGTAGCATTCATTCATCGTAGGAGAATTCATAGAATTAAACACATTCAATCTTATCTTCTTATTACCGAATGCAATATCCATGGCGCCAGTTCGACAATTAATCCTAGCATCTATCGTGGCTAAAAATGGGCGCCCAAGGATAATAGTTGGTTGAACATCTTTGTATTGCGACTCGGTGTCCATAACAAAGAAGTCAACTGGGTAATAGAAATCATCAACTTTCATAATAACATCCTCTAAGATACCTCTAGGAATTTTGGTAGATCGATCGGCTAAGGAAATAATGGTGTCTGTCTTACGAAGCGTTCCTAAGTCATACTTATCAACCAAACTAGTAGGAAGGATATTAATACTGGCACCAAGATCAAGGAGCGCCTTCTTCATGGCAATATTTCCGACCACCACCGAAATCAACGGTGCTCCAGGATCTTTGAATTTAGGAGGAAGAGAGCTAGATAAGACTGCACTAACATGCTCAGTTAGGTCAATCTTTTTAGGCAACGACGCCTTCAGCTTCCTCTTCTGGGTACACAAGTCCTTTAAAAACTTGGCGTATGCAGGAATTTGATTGATAGCATCAATAAGGGGGAGATTAATTTTAACTTGCTTGAAAGTCTCCCACATATCCTCAGCATGAGGACCCTTTTTAGCTAACCTTGCAGATGTCGATTTCTCCAAAGCCGTAGGGTAAGGTGTGCTGGGCACACCACCCTCCTCAACTTCAGGAGTTTCAGTAGCTTTAGGATTCGGTGTTGTTGGTTTAGGAAAATCATTTAACAAATCATTTACCAACTCAGAACCGGACTTAACATTATCAGAATTTTTACCTTCAACAATAATTTCGTCATCGGTAACGAAATCCTCGACATCAGGAGAATTTGGAATTCCCTTGTCATTGTTGTAGATTTTACCGTTTCGAAGAGATGTCACCATATTCACATGCTCATTTCCATTTTTCTTGTGTGCGGGATTCATGGTGGGGTAGCTCGGTAGCCTTCCCTCGTCTCTTTTGCTTAATTGATCCGCCAATTGACCAACTTGTCTCTCAAGAGCTGCAATAGATTTAGTAGTGGTCTCGTGTCTTTGATTAGTGACCTCAAATTTTCTATTGATCTCTTGATTGTTGGTAGTCAATGAATCCATAAGCCTATCAAACTTTCGGTCAAGGTTCAAGAGACGGTTGTCATCTTGCCCTTGACCCTGATTTGGATATTGTTGTTGTGGCCTATGATTGTAAGAATTTTTTTGGAAGTTAGATGAATCGCCACCCTCGTACCTTGGTTTGTAACCATAGTGTTGTTGTTGGGTATTATTAGGGCGATTGTCTTCATCTTTCCAACGGAAATTGGGGTGATTGCGCCATCCAGGATTGTAACTTTCGGAGAATGGGTCATTTCGTGGACGACCACCATAGACTCCATTTACCTCCTCATTTGGTGGTGCCCCCCAATTTTTACAATTATCGACAGAGTGACTTGGATCACCACACATTGAACACCCACTATGCGACACATTAGACACATTTGGAACACCTTTTCCTATATTTTTCAACAAAAGATCAACTTTCTTACTTAACTCGCTAATTTCAGAATTTGTGCCACGTTGGTTAGACACATAATTGGCGAAAGATGGGTGGTTGTTTCGATCCACTGAAGCTTGGGTCTTAGAACCTTTGCTTAGTTTTTCAAAAAACTCCCATTCTTCCTCCATAGGTCGCGAGAAAAACATACCCCCACTACTGGCCATCACAAATTGTTGGTTGTTATAATCCAACCCATCATAGAAGACTTTGACAAGCTCCCATTTTGGAACATCGTGATGAGGGCATGTTCTTAATAACTCCTTAAGTCTATTAAATGCTTCATGAAACTGCTCGCCTAGGATTTGACGAAAGGATTTAATCTTATTCCTAATAGCAGCAGTTTTACTTATAGAATAAAATTCCTCAAGAAAAGCATATTGCATTTCAGACCATGAGTTAATACTACCTGGTTCAAGAGATGAGAACCAGTCCTTAGCTTGATCTTTAAGAGAAAAAGGAAAAAGGCGAAGTCTTACCTCATCCTTGGTAATATTATTAACCTGATGTGTGTCAGCAATTGAGAAGAATTCTCGTAGATGTGCGTATGGCTCCTCACGACCTCTAAACACTGGCAAGATTGCTATGAGGTTCGGCTGGATCTTGAAGTTACTTGTAACCCCTTTAACCGGATCCGGATAAACGATAGGCGAGGGATCCTCGAAGATCCCCGACCTGTAATAAGAATCAACACCCCGTGGTGGAGATTCTTCTCCGCTGCTACTGCCGCTAGCACTTCCGCCACCATCTTCGTCACCTGGCATTTCAGCGAAAAGCTCTGCTAAACCTGAAAAATCAAGATTAGTAGAAAACTGTCGAAACGTCTTCCTTCTCAACCTCGCACTTTTCTCAACCTCAGGATCGTAAGCTAACGGTGATGTACGTCCCGATCTACGTGTGCGCATGCACTAACCTGCACAGTCACAAGAAACAAACAAAACAAACAAAACAAAACAAAACAAGAAAAATAAAATCTTTTTGTATTTTTGTATTTTATTAAAGAAAAATATTAACAAAAACTTAAACGAAAAGCTCACTGAGTCCCCGGCAGCGGCGCCAAAATTTGATCGACGTCGAAGTACCGGTCAAAAATAAACCTAATTACCTTATATTAGATAGGGTAAATGGGTATCGATCCACAAGGACTATGTGGTTTTAGTTTAAGTTTTGAGGTGATCACTGATCAATAAAGGTTTTGGTTTTGAAATCTGACAACTAAAATACTTTTGATAATAAAAATGCTGATTAAAAATTAAAATAATTATTAAACTAATAGTAAAGCTAGAAAAATAAAATAAGATGTAAACAATTAAAAGAAAAATGTAATCCCTTCCAGCTCCTAATATTTATGGTTGATCACACTAATGGATTATTGAAACTTTTTAGAACCGATTACAAAGATTATTTTGACTTAATATGAATGAATTAATATTGGCATTTATTATGTCTATCAATGACTCGCGATAGTAAATCTTATATTAATCCAACCAATAATTATGTTTTTAACAATTTATTTAGATACAATTTATATCGATTATACGACCATCTTTTTCTTTAACTAAATAGAATAAGAATGATTCGTTAACTAATAATAAATTGTCTTGCACAAATAATTAAACATAATATTAAATCGATAAAAATAATTTATAAATAAATCATAAATCAATGTAAAAAAAATATGATAATCCAAAAGTAATGATCAAACCATAAATAAAGTTACCGGAAGGAATTACAACAAAATTAGCCGGACATTGCGGTACACTCGACCCGCTATGTATCCATTCGTCTCATTTATTTTATTTTCTTCCCTTGCCAATTGTGCCAAAACAAATTAATTAAATGATAACCTTTTTTTTTTGCTCAATGTTGCTATGCGTATCCACTGTGATATTTCCCAAAGGACAAATGCCTTTTTTTTCTTGTATGATGTGGCCTAGAGTAAAACCCCCACAAAGATGAATTGATGTCTCCCCAAATTGCGGCTCGTTATCCTTTTTTTATGATAATCGACTGTCGTAGCCCACACCAAAAGAATATGGTCCCCCTAAAAGACGTCCCTCTATTTTCTTTTATACTTGCGATTAGTCGGTTATGGTGTTGGGCCATTGGGTCCAAATGGGCCAAAAACTATTTTTTTTTTTAACATATAATAACTTTGGCCCAATAAAATATAACCCAACGCCAAAAATTGCTCAAACGAAGCCCGGACAAATAAAAGATGACCGAAACTATTGCGACGCGCTCAAATCTTTTTCTTCAATATTTTTTCTTCATTCATCGGCGCTCACAATGTCTTTTCTACAAAAAATTAATTAAAGCGGCCATTTTATTCCATTTCGCTCGTAACCTATATAATCACAAAACACACTCAAAGTACATATATAACGACTAAAAAATGTACAATTATACTAGATTAACATGCTATTAGGTGTATACAAAATACACCAATCAGACGACATTTAGGAATCTAAGTCAACGAGTTTTTGAGATTATCTGTTACAGTATATCATATTATGATACAAAACTCTGACCAGTTTGCCATGGGTTTCGTTCATAGGAAGGTGTCCCTAGTTTTTATGCAGTGAGTCTTATGTTACATATGTAATTCATAGTAGATAAAACAGTTGGTCCATGTTGATCCCAAACTTAGATCGATTTAGCTTTGTGTTATCGAGATTAAATCAAGTATAACACGTTGAGAAACTTTGTTGTATTGAACAATTTAAGTGTTATGCGGAATTTAACACTTAGAACAAAGAACAAAACAAGTAAACCCAACTTTCACTTTGGTTAATAATATCAATGAATGATTACAATGAAAGTGTTATGAGATATGTGGAAGATGTGTGTGAAAAGGATGTGTCTTATGTCTAACCCTAAGGCCTCCTTTTATAGGTTTAAGGATCCTTGTACAAAAATCTAAGATCAACTATGTTAGGAAGAGACATAAGATAAACATAACTTATTGACTAAATCTTTTTAAACATTAAGAATATATTCTGAATTCTTATCTTCATATATTGTCCACCAGCTTGAAGAATTAATCATTGGCAGATTTAGTCCTTGTCTTTGTCTTTAAGATTCTTCTTGTCAATGCCTTGATAATTCTTATCACCGTCTCATCTGTCAACGCCTCGTTTACTCTTGTCAGCGTCCAATTTCCTCTTGTCAGCGCTCAAGGGTCTTAGTCAATTTTATTCCCAACAATCCTCCCCTAAACTTGATATCTACTCTAGTAATCAAGTTTCTGAATAAAATAAAACATACAGAGAGGATTCTTATAAACATGCTCTATCCTTGAATTTGAGTATGAATAAACCTCAAAAAGTCAATCACTCAAATCACTTGTATAGTCAGCCTTCACTTGGTCTTAATCATCTTCAGCACCTGTAGAGTCTTTGGAGCTTTCTTTATTACTTTTGTCACTCAAATTCGATTGCTCCTCCCCTTTTTAAGACTCCTCTCCAAGATCAAAATACAAGGACGGAACTAAGAACGTCCTCCTTGCATCAGCTTCCAAAACAACAAGTCTATCAGTTCAAAACAGTGATCCTTGACAATTTGTACCATTTCTGTATTAGGGTTTTACAAGCTAATACAGATTTTCGTCAATTCCATTAATGTCAAAGGTTTCATACTGTCCTCATCCACATTCAGGAAATGAATCCTCAATGTTGATTCATAGGACATGGGGATGGACTTACTGATGAAAAGACTGACTTGACCTGCACTAAAGCTAGTGCCAATAGTCTCAGCCATCTCCATAACACTATACACCCTTGTGAAAGTGATCTCTGCTGCTACTAGATGTCAATCACTAGGAAAAACATCTCAATGATCATTAGGCTTCCAGATATCCAAAAATTTGAAAAATTAAAGGGTGATGAAACATTTTGGGTCTACAAAGAAGTTTATAAATGACACCAGCTAAGATGTCATAACATAAAATGGACTTGAGAATATAGAAAACTTTAGTTAGAACATAAACAAAGGTAATAATTCTAAGGAAATTAACTAGACTCTAATAAGCAAGAGTGACAAACACTGTTCATGCATACACACATGCAAAAAGCATGATAGACACACATGAACTCTAGAGTCCTTTGTTCACAAATGCCCCAAAGAGAAAGTTATCTCATATAAAACCTTTGAAACACCCCAAGTAATCCCAAAATATATATACCCCAAGTCACCCATACGACCACACCCAATTCTAGGTCAAAAGTCTTGGCAGCATGCATAGTATATCAACTTTTCATGCTACAGTGCCTAACGAATTAGAAAACTAAATCGTACTCACCAGTGGACACAATCTAGAATTGTGTAAGAGTGCTCTAAGAGTACCCAAAAACCTAGAGGTTTACCTCCCCTTAATAGAAGCATACAAATCATTATATGTGAAGAAGCAAAAATTTTATCTCAAGATAGGAATGTAAACATTTCAACCATCATAAATAAAATTTTGCAACTTTGTATCCATCCTAATGTAGCTCCACTTTCCTGCATAGTTAGACAAAAACCACAAAAACACACCAACATAGGATACCCTTTCCCACAATAATGGGTAGAGATAACATGTTAGTGGATAAAAATAATAACAGTGGAAAGACCTGTTGATCCCAAACTTAGATCGATTAGCTTTGTGTATACGAGATTAGATCAAGTAATACACGTAGAGAAACCTTTGTATATGCTTTATGAATCTAAGTGTTATGCGGAATTTAACACTTAAACAAGAACACACAATGATATAAACAAACTTTCACTTTGATTATCAATATCAAACTTGCTTACTATGAAAGATGTTTACGAACGAAAACTTATATGAAACTTATTTAAACATTAACCTAAAGGCCTTCTTTTATAGACATAAGAAGCCTTGTACAATAATCTACGTATCAAATATTCTAGGTAAAGATAAATATAGAAAATACATTATTGTTCTTATCTTTACTAGAAGTATTCTAGAATATAATACACGCGTAGAATATATCTTCCATCAGTGCTTGTCTTCAATGTGTCAACGCTTGACTTTAACTTGTCAACGCTTGAGCTGTCAGCGCTTGTTTTGTTCTTGTCAACGCTTGTTTTGTTCTTGTCAGCGCTCAAGTGATCTGGCCTTAATTTATTCCCAACAATCCTCCCCTAAACTTGATATCTACTCTTATGATCAAGTTTCTGAATAAGCATTAAGGACTAGGAGGAATCTTACAAACCTTCTCATATTGATAGTGAATAAATCTGATCAAATCTTTTGCCACGTCACTTGAATAATCTATCTCTAGCTGAGTGTCCTTCATCTTTTCCAAAATAGCCTTGGATATGAAATACTGAGCATCCACAAGTAGATACTCAGCAAACTTTGTAGAACTCAAATGGTATACACCAGCAGCTATAACCTCCATTGAAGACCACTGAGGTCATCTTCAAGATCCTTCCATATTGCAGGATCCTCATCTTTTGGTCCACACATTCTTTTGAATGTGGTCCAAAGTTTTATTCCATTGGCTGAAGTTGGTGCTTCAGCCTCATACTTGGTCTCTAGCAACTTCCAAAGGTCCACCAAGTCTTCTCTATCACAACTTGCAAACAAAGATATGAGAGTGGTAAAAGTGTGTACCTCCTTGCCAAATCTGCCAATTTTCCAGAACCCACATTCATCTTCTTCATAGCTCACAATTAGGTTCCTGGAATCTAATGGTAACACTTGCACCATATCTGAAGCTTCTAATGGGGAGAGCTTGAGGCTCTTTCTTATAACTGCTTCACTTGGATATAGTGGATCCATATCTTTTGGAAACTCAAATTTAATTCCCTTCTTCACTAGCCTGGGAACCATCATAGCTTTCTTGATTTCCATTTCTTCTGCAAGTTCCTCCTTTCTTTCATCTGAAAGAAGTCTGAGAGTGTTTGCTTCCTGCACTCTCACCCAAATGGGATAAGCCCTGTTTTCCAACTCATCAAATGTCAAAGCCTTCAACTTCTGATATGTCCATCTAACTCCATGACATCTGAGCAACATAAAGTAGAGCTCCCTTCTATCCCTTTTCAACTCTGAGAGAATATTGCTTGCCTTGTGTTTCAAAATTACCTGGCAATCCTTCTGAACTCTAAGAAGAAGCTCCAAACCCCATATCTGATCTGAAATGGTCAAGTCTGGATTATCCATGCATCTGTCTTCCCAAGCATTGTACATTTGAACCACCTCTGGCATGTCAAAGTCAACCTGCAATTTCAATTCTCTCAACTTTTCCCTAGCAAACTCATCACCATACTCAAGCCTTTCTGGTTCTATTATCATCACACTTGAGTCTGAGCTAGCTCCATCACTTTCTTCTTCTAAAGTCACAACAAATGGTGACTTTTCCTTTTCATCTTGTTCCATGATTTGTGCAGCTAATCTTCTATCAAACTCAACTTGAGCTGCATCCTTTGGAACAATCTCTTCTACCATTTTACCCTTACCCTTATCTGATGGTGCAATGGTTGGTAAGGTAGATGGTAATACCTTAGTAGAAACCTCCTTGATGATAGATGATGACTGGGATACATCACCTTCATGTGCAGGTCTGTCAACGCCCAAATTACTTATATCAACGTCCAAATTTTCCTTGTCAACGCTCAAATATCTTCCCTCAGCGCCTTGTGTAACCTCTCTCAACATAGCTGTAAATGATAAATTTAAGTTGGTGGGAGAGACTAAGGACGTATCAAAACTTGTTTGTTTCTTCAAAGTTGTAAGGGCCTCAGCAACATCCATTGATTGACCATCCTGGCTGCCCTTATCACTCAGATTTATTTGATCTTCCTCCCCTTTGGAAGATTCCTCCATACCCCTTCTAGCACGATCACTTTCCAAAACAACAATCCTCTCCCTCAATTGCTTGAGTTCAAGGCCTTGTGAGCTGACTACTTGTACTAAGTCTGCATTTTGCCTTTGCAAGCTAATGCAGACTGCCGTCAATTCCATAAGAGTCATTGGTTCCAGTCTGCCCTCTTCTGAAATAGGGATTTGACCTCCCAAGTCAGATTCATTGGGCATGGATGAGGACTTAATTATGGTGGGACTGCCTTGGCCAGCTTGTAAGCCAGAACCAATAGTCCCAGCCTCATCCAGGTCACCAGCCACACTTATGGTGGTGGTTCTCTCTGCTACATGGCTAGGACCACCAGAGGAGAACACTCCAGTAGTCCTTTGGCGTTTCATCAACCTATATTCAGGGGGTGTGGAAGATGGTGTGGAAGAATGGGTAGATGTGGGTTGATTAAGGGGTGTTTGGGATTGTGAAGGTTGTGTGTCAGCGTTGGAAATAGGCACATCAACACCAACATTGAGTGTGTCAGCGTTGAAGGATTCTGAGTCAATTTGCATTTGGTCAGGTGAAGGTAAAGGTTTAGAAATTGGTTCAAGTTGTGGTTGAGGGTCAATTTGAGTTTGGGGGTCTGGTTGGGGTTGTGCTGCTGCAATAACAGCAAGCATGGCTTGGGTTAAAGGTAGGTCTCTATGGGGTGGTGAGTCCATCTTCATAAAAATAGCTTTCTTTTGCTCAGGGATCTTATAAAAATCATGATCCCTTGAGCAGTAACCTTGATCATCAAAAACCATTTGCAGAAAACGGGGATAAGCTAAAGTCATTTTTGTCCCCTTGTTTTTACACATCCCCTCAAAAATCATTTTAGAATAGTTATATTTTTGCCCTGTTGTAATGCACACAATAGCACTGGCAATGGATCTATTGATCTCATTGTGTGCAGTACATTTGGGACTCAAACATTGAAGGAGGACATGTATGAGGTACTTCCAGGCTGGGGGAAATTCCTGCTTATGATACTTATTAAGAGTACCTTCATCAAGAAAAGGATATCCCAAAGCCCTAAGCCCTTGTTCTATTTCATTTATGGGAAGAGTGGCTATACCATCAGCATCATCAAGATGCAAGGCTTGGCGTACCAAGGCCTCAGTAACCACCCAAGATCTCCCATGAACAATAGAAGTTAATGTGGTCACTCCATTAACTGTTGAGGAACTAACAGTGTTCCAAAACTGCTTAATGTGTGTGACTGGAATGAGTGGTGCATGAGAAAGAGCATACCTTAATGGGGATGCGTTCAAATACGCCACCATTTGGGTGTATTGGGGAAACAGAGCATCATCAACTTCAAGATAAGCAATCATGTTGTGTTGTGATCTGAACCCCAATTCCAATTCTGTTGGTTTAAACTTTGGTGCCATTGATGAAAGCTGTTAATTTTAAGTGAACAAGATGAAGTTGATAAGAGAAAATTGTTAGACAAGAATTATAGATACCCTGTTTAAAATAGGAGCCAAATTTATAGGAGAAAAAGAATGCATGTGATTGGCCCAAAAATAGGCAAAGATTTTCAAAAATTAATCATGAAAATATTGAAAAAGTGATAAGTTATCTCATGCATTAAATGAAAGTAACAACTCCTAAAATTACGGCTTGAAAATATGTCAAAAAGTAACAACTGGGTAGGTCCTATTGAGTGTCAACGGTCAAAAATAACCTATCAACGCCCAACGGCTATAATCTTGTCAACGTTTGCCTATAGCCATGTCAGCGTCCAATTTGGTCACAACAACGCTTGGAAAATTCTTGTCAGCGTCCAAAAATAAAAATATTTTAAAAAGTGAAAAATGACCTTAACAAGTAATTTATCCTAGAGAAGATAACCAAAAGCTGATTATTATCATAGGGCGGCAAGCACTGTCCAGTTATGCACACTTGCATAAGCAAGATAGACATAACAGTCCTCTAGTGTCCCTTGTTAACCAAAACTCTTAACAACCAAGTTACCTTATTAAATCCTTGTTACTCCCAGGTAAATCCCATATCAAAATCATTCCCAAGTCTCCCAACAGACCACAACCAATTCTAGGCCAAAAATGTCTTGGCAGCATGCACAGTATATCAACTTTGCATGCTACAGTGCCTCATGATTTAGTAAAACTAACTCATACTCACCTGTGGACACAATCTATAATTGTGATAAGAGTATCATATGGATACCCAAACATCCTAAAGGTTCCTAAAACCTCCCCTTAAACTATGATACAAAAAGTTTGCTAAAATCATGCATGAACATAAAAAATTTATGTCAAGATAGGAATGAAACATTCCAACCATCATCCATAAATAAAAACTTGTCCAAATGCTTCTCCATTGATCCATAAGCAACTCTGTATCCAATGGTATACTGCTAACACCATCTGCACATTTAGATTGAAAACCACAAAACTAACATTGTTGCTGACAACGCCCCGATAACACATGACAACGTTGAGGGAAGCTTTGTCAGCGTTAGACAATTATATTGCTGACAACGTTACAAAAACACTTATCAGTGTTCAAGCAACCTTTGTCAGTGTTAGAAAAATATAGTGGAAAATCTAAATCATCAATAAGACCAACAATAATAATGCATCATCCTGTACATACTTTTACAAAAAGAATCCAAAACACATATTATGTGACATTAACCATTCCAATACTTGTTACCAAGTATTGAAATCTCCCAGCATCAAAAGGTTTAGTTAATAAATCAGACACATTTTCCTCAGTGTCAACCCTATCTGGTTGTATTAAACCTTTCTCAAAGCAATCTCTTATAAAATGGTGTCTAATTTCTATGTGTTTAGTTTTAGAATGATGTACAGGATTCTTAATGATGCATAAAGTACTATTATTTTCAACAAATATCTTAGTATGCATGAAATTGTACCCATAGTCCAACAGCTGGTTCTGAATCCACAACACTTGGCCACAACAAGCAGCTGCAGCCACATACTCAGCTTCAGTTGTAGAATTAGCCACCACTGTTTGTTCATTGCCAAGATATCAACCTGCTCCCAAGAAACTGACATCCACCAGTTGTGGATTTCCTATCAAACTTATCACCTCCATAATCACTATCTGAATATGCAATCAGCTCCAATGGTGAATCCTTTGGGTACCACAAACCAAGACTAGGATAGCATCTTAGGTACCTAAAGATCCTCTTCACAGCATAAAGGTGACATTCTTTGGGAGTTACTTGATGGTGTGCACAAGCACACACAGCAAACATAATATTAGGTCTGGAGGTAGTAAGATAAATCAAGGATCCAATCATGGATCTATAATGCATGACATCAACATCTTTCCCATCTCCAATCTTTCCCCAAGGGTGTTCTCTATCCATAGGAGTAGTAGCCCTCTTTTCATGTAGAGAAAAGCCAAACTTCTTCAAGATCTCAGCAACATATTTGTCCTGGGAGATGAAGATACCATCCTCTTTCTGCTGAACTTGTAAACCAAGAAAGAAGTTCATCTCCCCCATAGCACTCATCTTGAATTTGTCTGTCATAAGCTTGGAGAAATCCTCACTCATCTTTGGATCAGTAGACCCAAAAATGATATCATCAACATAGACCTGCACAAGCAACACATCCTTGCCTTTCTTCTTTGTAAATAGTGTCTGATCTATGGTGCCCCTCTTGAATCCATTGTCCACCAAATAGGTAGACAAAGTACCATACCATGCTCTAGGGGCTTTATGAAGGCCATACATAGCCTTTTTGACTCTATACACTTTATCTGGATGCTCTGGATCCTCAAAACCAGGAGGTTGCATTACATATACTTCCTCAACAATGGTGCCATACAGAAAGGTACTCTTGACATCCATTTGATAGACTGTGAAGCCCATGCAGGAGGCATAGGCTAGAAAAATCCTAATAGCTTTAATCCTTGCAACTGGTGCAAAGACCTCCTCATAGTCTATCCCCTCCTCTTGTGTATAACCTTGAGCCACTAACCTTGCCTTGTTTCTGACCACAATACCTCTTTCATCTCTTTTGTTCCTGAGAACCCATCTTGTCCCTATAGGTCTGACATATCTAGGACAATCAACCAGCTCCCAAACATCCTGAATTGCAAATTGGTGAAGCTCATCCTGCATTGCTTCCACCCAACTTGGTTCTTTGAGAGCATCAAATATTTTCTTGGGTTCTTCTTGTGACAGAAAACATGCAAACAAACATGCTTGCACAAGAGGGGTATCAACCTTCTTGTGTATATTGGCAATAAACCCACCAAGACCTTGATGAGACCTTCTAGTCTGAACTGGAGTCATAATATCACCAATGATCTGGGAAGGGGGATGATTCTTCATTGTAGAAGTGAGAACTCCTCCTTTAAAAAGTCTGGTGTCCTCAACCTCATGCTCCATGTTGCCAATATCTTCTTCATCAGACTCTCTTATATCAACATAAGGATGACCTTCTTCATAAGAATTGGAAGGTTCACCTTGTTGAAAAGTGGAAGAGAAAATATGTGCAAAGGTGTTGTCAACGTCTGAACCTTGTTTGTCAACGCTTGAGCTAACAACGCTTGAACTGTTGTTGTCAACGTCTGAGCCATCAACGTCTGAATTGGTCTTGTCAGCGCTAGATTTACCTTTGTCAGCGCCTGAAGGACCATGCATGTTTGTATTTGGTGGTACTTGGAAACCACCATTATCTTGTCCAGCAGCAGCAGCAGCAGCAAAAGCATCTGTCCAAATGGGAATTGTGACATATTCTAAGGTAGGAGATGCCTTTTCTGCTTGTGATCCAACCTTCTCATGAACCTGTGTACCTGAAACATTAACAACTTGTTCCTCCACAAAATTTGAAGTTACCTTCACAATGTCTGGATTAGTGACAGGCATATAATTTAAAGTTCTAGATAAGGGTTCCAAATCAAACAACCAATTAGGACCACTTTCAGGATCACTAGGTTTATTCTCTAAGAACCTAACATGTACTCTTTCAACTATACGTTTGTCCTCTTTAAGATAAACCCTATAACCCTTGCTCTGCACTGAATACCCCATGAAGTAACCCTCATCACCTTTTGCACTAAATTTCCCTAAGGCATCACTAGTATCCAAGACTACTACGTGACAGCCAAAAGGTCTGAGAAAACCAATATTAGGTTTTCTTCCCCAAAGTAACTCATAAGGTGTTTTGTTCTGAATTTTGTTAACCAATGCTCTATTTTGCACATAGCAAGCTGTATTAACAGCCTCAGCCCAAAAGGCTATAGGAAAGTGAGCATCAGCCAACATTGTTCTGGCTGCTTCAATTAGGGTTCTATTTTTCCTCTCAGCAACCCCATTTTGTTGCGGGGTTCTAGCAATGCTAAATTGCCTAGTAATTCCTTTCCTGGCACAGAAATCATCTAGCTTCTTGTTCCTAAATTCTCTACCATTATCACTCCTAAGCATTTTAACCTCATTGGTAGACCTCTTCTCAATCTGAGTGATAAAATCAATAAGAACATTAGATGTGTCACTCTTCATAGCTAGAAAGAATGTCCAAGTAAACCTAGAAAAGTCATATGTGATAACAAAGCAATATGACTTACCATTCAAACTTTCTATATTTGTTGGACCAAAGAGGTCCATGTGAAGCATATGAAGAGGTCTGGAACTAGTATGCACCTGTTTGGACTTGAATGAGACCTTGTGCTGCTTGCCTTTAAGACATGCAACACAAGAGTGGTCATTGTGGAATGCCTTCTCAGGCAAACCATCAACTAAACCAAGCCTCACAAGTCTATTTATATTTTTAAAGTTTATGTGCCCTAGTCTCCTGTGCCACAAATTACTCTCATCTATTGAGGCCTTAGCATAAAAACAAGACATATTGGTATTCATTTTAATCCCATTTAAATTCACATTATATATGTCCTTATGCCTAGGTGTTCTATACTCAATATATTTCTCATCAGGATTCTTAAAATCCTTGCTTAACACCAAAAACTCAGTATCAGTAAAAAGAACTTTATTTTTGTTATCACAAACCTGTGATACACTAAACAAGTTGTAATCAAGTTCTTTTACCAGGAAGATGTTCTCAAAACGCAGATTATTGGTGAGAAGGGTTCCTTTGCCAGTGATAGTTCCATATCCACCTCCAAAGTATACCTTATCACCATCTTTAATAGGGGTGAAATTTGTTAGATAGTCTTCCTTCTCTGTCATGTGCCTTGAGCATCCACTATCCCAATATCCATAATCATTGATCTGTCTTTGAATGCCCTGCACATAAAGAAAACAAATTAGTTTTCTTTGGGAACCCAAGTCTCAAAAGACTTGGATTAATCTGGTTGTTCAATAAGAACAGACTTAGTTCTCACAACAACCCCATTCTGATCCTTTTTACGATGAAATACCCAGTTAACCCCAATAGGTTTTGTAATGACCTTTGAAATGTAATTAAATCTATTGCAAGTCATTGAAATCCCATTATCATTAGGGTTTTGATCTTTCTTGGGTCTCCATGTTAAGCTTGAAGAAGCTTTAGACCCCTTACCTTGTGGCTGCAAATATTTAGGTCTGGTCACGTTTCTGTCAGCGTTAGAATTTGTCCTGTCAACGCTGAAATTACCCTTGTCAGCGTTGAACCTAGGGTTTGCTACAGAAACCCATTGCCTATTTGACCAGGTGTTTGTCTTTTGAAAAGGTCTTTGTCCATGAGTGTTAGACCTTCTAGAAAAGAATGGGGCAGGTCTAATCACTTGTGGACTTTGCTGCACACAAGGTTTGGGTCTGACAACGTTTGACTTTCTAACAACGTTGACTTTGTTCCTGACAGCGCTGAAATTATTCCTGTCAGCGCTGGCTTTAGGAGCGTTGACACACTTGTATGCCAAGTGTGAAAAGCTACCACAAGTGTAACAAGCTTTTCCAGACACAACCTTAGGTCTAGAAGAGTAGAAGCCTGTTCCATGATTGCTAACTTGACTCTTGGGTGACCTAGTATTCCTATACATCTCTGCATATTTAATGCTAGGTCTTCTAACAGTGTTTGAGCCTAGGTCAACAACTTTACCAGTGATTGGGTTAGTAACCTTAATGGGTGTAGACTCATTAGGATTTTCACATAGCAAGCCACCCTTAACAAATAGAGTAGGGTTAGCTTTCTTCCACTTATTTAGGTCAGTCAATTTTTGTTGATACTCTTCCACTGGAGTGACAACTCTTGGTGGAGGAATGAATTCCTCCTCTTGGAGCTCTGGTAAACCAGTCCAAGATAAGTCCCTTTGTTGGACACCATAGAAGTCACCAGCTGGTGGGGGAACCAAAGAGTAATCATTCATCCCAATCCCAGTCATGTCCTTAGGATCCCTTTGTTTAGCTACACAGTTTGGGTTGCTCTATCAAATCTTTGAATTTTGAGGCCAACATTTTCTTTATTCTTAATGGCCTCATCTAACTTAGCCTGTAATTCACCATTAACCCTTTCCATGATGTTTCTAATATCCATACTACCCTCTAACTCATGTTTTAAGATATTGATCTTATCTTTTAAGTCAAATTCCATTTTCTTGTATTCAGAAACGGTTTTCTCAGTCTCAGTAAGAGCTAGTTGGTAATTAGACAATTTACATCTTTCAGTACTCATATCATCTTTTAGTTTTAACACATCTTTGTTAAGTCTTTCAGTGTTTAACCTACAACCTTTGCTACAAAAAGCATCATCATATACCTCATTATCAGATGAAGAGGAGGAGTGTGCCATGAGAGCATATTCAACATGCTCTTCTTCTTCAATATCAGCAACCAAAGCTTTATCCTCTTCAACATTCTTAGCCAGATAGCTCCAATCCCATCCTGTACCATCAATTCCTTAAACTGCAACCATGGCTTTGGAATCCTGAGCTTTAACAACCTGACTTGAGGGTTTACCAGCATCAGATCTTCTAGGAGATCTGCATTCCCTCATGAAGTGCCCTATACGATGGCAGTTGTAGCATTCAACTTTGGATTTGTCAAATCCAGCTGTGTCTTTAGCATTGAAGGTCATTTTCTTCTTAAACCTTCTGTTCCACCTATTTGCTCTTATGCTAGCAAGAGCCATGTTCCACTTGATGTCCATCTCTTCCAAGTGCTCATCATTTATCTGCTCAAGGTCCTCATATGTAATCACTGAACCATTGGGCAAAGAAGAAATGTAGGCACAAACAGTATCCAAATCCAAACCAGCAGGTTTAACTCTTGGGGAGTCATTCTTGAATGTGTCAGCGTCTGAAAAGGAGACGTTGACAGGACTTGTTCCAGCGCTGACATAAGATGATCTAGTAACTGGATGCATATAAGAGTCCTTCTGATTGAATTGACCTTCACTATGAGAGAAGAAGGCCATGTTGCTGGTGGTAGATTTGCTTCCATGCTCTAAAAGAGTTTCATCTTCCAACAGTCTTAGTTTGTTGTAGATGTCATCAAACGAGGAGCTCTTGTAAGTATTGTTGGCAAGAATAGATCTTGCCTCAATCTTCCATGCCTCACCAAGACTTTTAAGAAAGGTAGCATTGATGTCAACATCACCAACTTGTGTCCCCATGAAGGAAAACTTGCTAGTAATGTCAAGCAATCTGCTTCTCACACTTCTCAGTTTCTCATTGGGTTGAGCTTTGAAGACAGCATAATCATGCAGAAGTTGCTTTTTCTTTTCCTCCTTAGTGTCTGCATTGCCACCATATGCAACTTCAAGAGCTTCCCAAAGCTCCTTAGCAGATTCATAGCCTCTATATTTATGCTGGTTTTCTTGTCCCAAGGAGACTTTCAGAATATTTAGGGCTTTCATGTCAACCCTTTTCTTTGCAATATCATCAGCAGCCACAGCTCTACCATCTCCAGGTTTTTATTTCTTATCTGCTTCAGAACATCCAGCAACAGCTGATCTTTGAGAAATGGCATCAAGAATCTTTTGAGCCTTATTGAATGTGTTTCCATATTCAATAATCTCCCAGAGTGTGTAGTCATAGATCCCCAGATATTGTTCAAAGTTGAACTTCCATAAGTCAAAGTTGGTTGCATCAAGCATGGGAATCTTGATGTTTGGTAAGGCTGAGGAGGAGGAGGTTATTGCTTCAGACATGATGTTGTTAGGGTTTCTGAGAAAATTAGGGTTTTGGTGTTTTTAGGGTTCTGGTGTTCTTTAAGATCAAAAGTTCCTCAACAAGCTCTGATACCACTTGTTGATCCCAAACTTAGATCGATTAGCTTTGTGTATACGAGATTAGATCAGGTAATACACGTAGAGAAACCTTTGTATATGCTTTATGAATCTAAGTGTTATGCGGAATTTAACACTTAAACAAGAACACACAATGATATAAACAAACTTTCACTTTGATTATCAATATCAAACTTGCTTACAATGAAAGATGTTTACGAACGAAAACTTATATGAAACTTATTTAAACATTAACCTAAAGGCCTTCTTTTATAGACATACGAAGCCTTGTACAATAATCTACGTATCAACTATTCTAGGTAAAGATAAATATAGAAAATACATTATTGTTCTTATCTTTACTAGAAGTATTCTAGAATATAATACACGCGTAGAATATATCTTCCATCAGTGCTTGTCTTCAGTGTGTCAACGCTTGACTTTAACTTGTCAACGCTTGAGCTGTCAGCGCTTGTTTTGTTCTTGTCAACGCTTGTTTTGTTCTTGTCAGCGCTCAAGTGATCTGGCCTTAATTTATTCCCAACAAGACCAACAATGCATGTTCCTTGAGCATCCACTATCCCAATATCCTTGATCATTAACCTTCTTTTGGATAGTCTGCTCAAAAAGAAAAAAAATTAGTTTTCTTTGGAGATCCAAGCCTTGTCAGACTTGGATCTATCTAGTTGTTCAACTAGAGTGGTCTTATTCTTTACCACAAATCCCTGTTCATCCCTTTGGGACCTAATCACCCAATTTGTTCCAATGAGTCTAGTAATGATCTTCTCAAGATATTTAAGTCTATTGCAAGTCATTGAAATACCATTAAAATTGGAGTTTTGTTCTTGTTTAGGTTTCCATGTTAAGTGGGATGCTGCTTTAGACCCTTGACCCTTACTAACCAAGTATCTTTGTTTATATGGTCTAAAATAAGGTCTCATACCAAACTTGGAGCTGTCAGCGCTGCATTTGTGCCTGTCAGCGTTGAACTTGTTCCTGTCAGCGCTGAATTTTTTCTTGTCAGCGCTGAATTTGTTCTTGTCAGCGCCCAAATTAGGGTTTGCTACAGGTACATACTGTCTGTTTGACCAAGTGTTGGTCTTTTGAAAGGGCCTTTGTCCATGGGTATTAGTTGCCTTAGAGAAGAAAGGAGATGGTCTAGTAACCTGTGGTCTAGTGTGGACAAAAGGTCTATGGTTGACATTGGATGACCTATTGTCAGCAAATGAATTGTATCCATTGACACAATTATAGGCCAAATGTGAGGAGCTCCCACATGAGTAACAAGCCTTTTTGGACACAAACTTAGGCTTAGACTGATAAAACCCTGTCCTATTAACACTTGCTTAGCTTTTGAATGACCTAGGTTTTCTATACATTTCAGCATATTTAACACTAGGTTGTTTCTTAATTGGTGAGCCAAGATTAACAGCTTTTTCAGTGATGGGATTGGTCACAGTGATTGGTGTAGATACTACTGGACTCTCAATGGGTGTAGGAACAAATGGACTCTCACTAAGTATCCCACCTTTAACAAACAAAGTGGGGTTGTCCTTTTTCCACTCTTCTAGGTCAATAACCTTTTGTTGATATTCCTCAACTGGGGAAAGGACTCTAGGTGGAGGAATAAATTCCTCTTCTTGGAGTTCTGGAATACCAATCCAAGATAAGTCCTTTCTTTGGACACCATAGAAGTCCCCAGCTGGTGGTGGAACAACAGTATAGTCTTTCATCCCAATCCCAGTCATGTCCTTAGGATCCCTCTGTTTATTAACACATTCTCCTAGGGTTTGTGAGGCCTTATCAAACCTCTGAATTTTAAGGTCTACATTATCCTTATTCTTGATAGCCTCATCTAACTTAGACTGTAATTCAGCATTGACCCTCTCCATGATGTTTCTAATATCCATACTAGAGTTTAAATCATGTTTTAAGATATTAATTTTATCTTTTAGGTCAAACTCCATTTTCTTGTACTTAGAAACTGTCTTTTCAGTTTGAGTGAGAGCAATTTGATAGTTAGACAACTTGCATCTCTCAGTACTCACATCTTCTAACAATCTTAAAACCTCTTTGTTAAGTCTTTCAGTATTTAACCTACAAGAAGAGTTATCACATACCTCATTATCAGATGACGAAGATGAGTTGGAACATGAAGTAGACTTGGCCGTGACTGAAAACATCATCAGATTCTTCTTCACCTTCTTCCTTAGCCTGGTTCACCTCACGGTATTGGATCTCGTTCTTCAAATCAAAGTTTCTCAACAAGCTCTGATACCACTTGTTGATCCCAAACTTAGATCGATTTAACTTTGTGTTATCGAGATTAGATCAAGTATAACACGTAGAGAAACTTTGTTGTATTAAACAATCTAAGTGTTATGCGGAATTTAACACTTAGAACAAAGAACAAAACAAGTAAACCCAACTTTCACTTTGATTAATAATATCAATGAATGATTACAATGAAAGTGTTATGAGATATGTGGAAGATGTGTGTGAAAAGGATGTGTCTTATGTCTAACCCTAAGGCCTCCTTTTATAGGTTTAAGGAGCCTTGTACAAAAAGCTTAGATCAACTATTTTAGGAAGAGACATAAGATAAACATAACTTATTGACTAAATCTTTTTAAACATTAAGAATATATTCTGAATTCTTATCTTCATATATTGTCCACCAGCTTGAAGAATTCATCATTGGCAGATTTAGTCCTTGTCTTTGTCTTTAAGATTCTTCTTGTCAACGCCTTGATAATTCTTATCAGCGTCTCATCTGTCAGCGCCTCGTTTACTCTTGTCAGCGTCCAATTTCCTCTTGTCAGCGTTCAAGGGACTTAGTCAATTTTATTCCCAACAGTCCATAACATCCCGCCCCTTAAGAATTTATGTGTTTTTCAAAGGTTTTGGCTAGTTTGATGCAGTGAGTCTAACTTTCCTTCTCCTACTTTTATCATTTCATTTCGCACTTAATTTAGTTCATCATGTTTTCAAGTTTTAGTTATACTTCATCATACATAAACTGTGAGAAAGAGGAGGAGGAGGTTACAGAGCTTGCGCCTTTTGTTTTAGTGTGTTCGAAGTGATAAGTTGTTTATGAGCATGTTTGGGGTTTCATTAGGTTTATGATGTTGTTAGGGATTTAAGTAGCGGCTACATAGCGTTATTGTGGCATGTGCCATAGGTGCAGATCTATGGCCAAAACAAGCGATTTGTGTCGGTTTTCATTATACAAGAGGTAGTAGGTTTATGGCCAATAATTACTTTTTAAGTAACTGTGAGGAGGTTATAGAGCTTGTGCCTTTGGTTTTAGTGTGATAATTCGTTTGGAAGCATGTTTGGTGTTTCGTTAGGTTTATGATGTCCTTAAGGATTTAAGTGACGGCGACATAGCGTTTATCATGTCATGCACCATAGGTGCAACGCTATGGCCAAAACAAGATAGTTTTCTTAGTTGTGTGTTATAGGCCAAAAGCTGGGTGCTATAACACCACCGGTACCTAGGAATTTTATTGAGTGAACTGTGAGCATCAACATTAGTGTGATAACTTCATATCATGGAATTAGTTGATTTGGAGGTTTACAGTCATGATTTGGGCCTGGTCTGTTAGTAATAATGTTATCGATTTTTAATAAGATTTGACTTCTAGAGGAACGTTGGATCTACTGATATAGCTCTAAGGGACTGTTTTTGAAACATTACGTCTTGTATTAGGTTTGTATGAATTGTGAGTTTCAGCGTTTGTAAATAACTTGTAGGTTCTGGCTACTGGTATATGTATTTAAACGACTATGATTATTGAGCGATTTGGTTTTAGTCTTTTGGGGTATTAGAACTCCTATATGGATAAGTTTGATTTGGGTATTTGAGTAAGGATTATGATGACATTTAGGAATATAAGTCGATGAGTTTGCAACTTATTGTCTTATGAAGTGACTTGCAAGGTACAACTAACGGACATGTTCCAGAATTTTGTTGAGTTTAGTCATATCAGAAAGCAAATGACATCAAGTACAATGTGGTCTATTTGTAATTGCTTTATGTGATGCTAGTTAGAAACTTAAGTACTTTGTGAATCACGAGTAAGATCACACTCTACTTCAAACTTCAAGTGTGGGCACACTACATGCAACGTACCTATTTGACGTCACAAGTCTCAACTCTACAGTTCAGTTATGGAGATTATTTTTTAAATCTCTTATGTTGTGTAGATTAAAAGATGCAGATAAATGGCAAGGAAGTTAAGATACTTCAAAGACTAAATGTCCAAGGCGGGCTTAACACCCGCGTCAATAACGGATGCACAAACTGATATTACTAATCTGGCAGACCTAGAAGTATCTATGAAATTGATGTAAATGCAGAGAGTGAATCCTGAATGATAACCAGAGCTGCACACATCAGTGCTATAGATCAATAGAGAGAAAGCGATTCGGCTCTGGAAGAGTCTTTGGAGACTCCTCTTCTGACAGATCAAGAACAGATCATGATAAAAAAAAATATTCTGTTTTGTTGTTTCCTGTAGCTTGTGCACGTTAGATGATTCTTTCTGATGAATACTTGTAGGATCCAAAAACTAACCAATGAAAGCAAGTTAAATTGGGGTTTCTAGCTGGCCTCGTGCCTAAGGCAAAAACTATAGCTTTAGACTAGTGTGGTGTTTGTAATTATTAGATGAAAATGCGATCAGCATATTTTGCTTCGTATAATAGATAAGCAAGTCATATATAATTACATAACAAGTGTGTACGGGAATAAGCTGTTTAAAATTTGTTTTTGTTTTGATGATGTTGCATGTTATGAAAATACAAATAATTGATTTTTTTAAATATTTTTTATATAGATGACAAAGCAGATGAGGCTATGAAGGTTGATGAAGCTATGAAGGTTGATGAAGCTACGAAGGTTGATGAAGCTATGAAGGTTGATGAAGCTATGAAGACACATATTAAAGGTCAATTTTGTGCCATTTTATGTTTATATGTTTGTCAGAAACGCGATAGATTGATCAATAGTTAGTGCTTACTATGTAAAGTTTTAGGAGTAGTGAAAATGAGTATGGTTCAAGTATTCTGTTGGTTATATGATGATGTAGATACAAGAGATAAATTTTTAAAAAAGGGACTGGTCATACTTGAAACCATAAACGTTTGAGTTGAGATTAGTTTTGATTATCTTTATGTGAAAACGTACAGACTTCTTGGCCAACATTTTTGAATCTAAGATGGCATCGATAGAACAACCTACATCTTTTCGTTTAACCTTTTTTTATGTAAGTACCTCTTACTATGGTCGTTTCATTTCCTTTTTCATGGTCCTTGTTACCATGAACTAGGGTCTTTAATAAACGACCCTTTTATTTTCTGTTGATTGGTCGAAGGTTTTCCTTCCCAATTCCCACTTTTGGGGCTTCATGGGGTAGCAAGTTATCTGAGTCACCACTATGAATGCTCTCACTTTTCAGTTTCAGTTTTAGTATCCGAATACACTTTCCAGTTGAGTATCTAGATACAGACTTGTGTGGTTTATATCATGCATTTACTATTTGAATTGATCCATGTGTGGATTATATTTCGATATTGAAACTCAAAATGAAAGTGAGCGTGTTCAAAGTGACGACTCGGATAATTTGATGCCGAAATAAGCGCCAAAATTTACAAATGGAAAGGAAAACCTTCGACCAATAAAAAAAAGGAAATGGGTCGCTGAGTAAAGACCTTAGTTGATGGTAGTGATACCCATGAAAAAGATAATGCGACAGCCATTGTAACACCCCATTTAATAGGATAGAGTGCTACAGTAAATTATGGTGTATCATCAAAGCATGCAAGGTAAATGTCTAAACATTCATGACCATAAATAGAAATAACATAATCAAAGATCGGTAGTCTATTAACTCACACACAAGCAATATAAGTACTGTAAATGGAAAGGACTAAACAATGTCTAAAAGAAGTAAAGTATGATAAAGTAGGAATAAATGCATAAGGTAAAAGAGGTCGGATAGCTTCCAATCCGAATGCACATACTCTGGAGTTCTTACTTGCGTCCTTGGGTACCTGCCGTTTGGGAACATGGAAAAGTATACGGCTGAGCATAACGCTCAATGCACGGATATATAATAAAGCATGGAAAACATAGAATATGGAAGCATATAAAGAATACTAAGCATGAAAGGCAGCGGAAATGAATAAGTCCTGGAAAACCTAGTTGTCTGTCATGTTAACTAGTTTTAGTTCTGAAAACATAGCTTATGTTACTTATGAAAATTTGTATTAGTTAATGTACCATAATAGCCAATATAGGTCATGAGGTCAACAACGTGCATGAATACTTGGACGGGTGATCTAGTCATGCAAATTAGAGGGGATGCCTCTAATTAACTGGTAAGTGGGTAGGAGGGATCACCTCCTTGTGAAGGATGCAAGGCACACACCACATTCACCATGAAATCCTGACTGAAATATGTAACTAGGATGCACCCGTACGCCCCATATGATAATATAATAATATAATGGCCAAATAACTAAAAAGGGACGCCACGAGCTATCACTCCGCCATGGTGAAGTCATAATACTAGTGCCTCTAGTGTTATGGTTATGGTACCTCTATAACTAGGTGAAATTAGTCATGCATGTATATGGTTAAGGTAACTAATAAAACATAAGCATTTAATCTGTAACTATTGGGGAAAACAGTTGGCTGCATACGGGAAATCCTAATAAAGGAAGAGATTGTCCTTACTGAAGGACGGGAAATCCGTACCTTATGTCCAGTAGAAGCTAACGAAAACGATGAAGTCTAATCCGTCTCGATGGATAACACTACATAGGAAACATGGACGTGTATGAGTTGTCTGAATTACATGTGTTTTACTTGTTCTGCGTGTTATTAGCTTGTTATATGTATTCTGTCATGTTTTACAGTTGTACTGATTAATCTATAGTTATTCTGATGTTCTGTTGCGTATTATTCATGTATTAGTGTTTATAATACTTGTATTATAATACTAAGTAAATTTCTAAAAATAGTAGGTTTCCACAAATAGTAAGTTTCCAAAAATAGAAAGTTTCCAAAAATAGAAAGTTCCCAAAATAGTAAGTTTCCATAGTTAGAATTAAGATGAATTATAAATAATAAGTGAAGTTAAATTAGCACAATACAAGTCATGGTTATAGCTTAATAATTAAATAACTGATAATTTAATTAAATTATACGTTATATGATTTTAATTAAAATACATGTTTTAATTAAAATGACTAAGTATAAATACCTTACGTTATACATGAATTAATTTAAATAAATTAATTAACCTAAAGTTTAATATGACATGAATTATAAAAATAGTTTTAATAAAAACCCGAATCCCGAGCCCGTGTTCTAATATAAGTTGAACCATATAAGCTATAACAAAGTCCCACCGAGACCTTGGAAGGGTCTCGGTTGACACTACTTAATCTAACCAACATGTAAACATACCCCAACTTGAAGTCGGGGTCCCTTTGGTCTCGGGTCCGAACAACGAAAACTAACCGAGCCCCATGGACGTCTCGGTGGTGCCTCGGTGCACACAAACTGAAAACACAAACAAACCCCAACCTTGGGTCGGGGTTTCTTGCATGCGCCGAGCCGAAAACCAACCAAGCTGAGACCTTTATGGTCTCGATGGTGGTGTTTAAAGGCAAGCCGAGCACCCCTTTGGGGTCTCTGTGTCTCGGCCGAACCACAAACCACAACCAAACTCGCCCTATGTATTTTGTTAATCCATTCCATTTTTTATTTATGTTCTTGATGATTAATCAAATAATTAACATGAAATCAAAAGATTTAAAAAGAAAAGAAACAGGGTTTGATTATACCAACGTGTGTAAAACGAATAGATGATCACAAACAAATAACAAGTAGCAAAAATCGTTTGGTTCTTCCCTTTTTTTTGATGTGGCCGGCTGCTATGGTTAGACAAGGAGGAAGAGGACAAAATTTTATAAACCTAAAAATAATGAAGTTATTTTCCTCCTGATGTTTTTATTAAAATTTATTTTTGGGCCAAAAGGCCCACTTGGCCTCCTTTCTCTTGCTCTAGCCGCGGCATAGGGGCCCACCAAGGGTAAACCCGTAGCTTTTCGTGTGTTAAATAATTAACGTGTGTGTTCGTGATTTATTATTCGTGATTTTAGTAATCGTGATCGTGTCACATTTATAATATTCATGATTGTTCGTTATTTATTGTCGTAACACGTGTATTAATATTATAAATGGAAAGTTTAAATTTCATCGTGTTTTCGTAAGTTACTGTTCACGTGTACTTTTCATAGGTTTTTAATGCGGGTTTTTACAACTCTTCCCCTCTAAAAGAACAATTCGTCCTCGAATTGGAGAAATGTAAACTGAAAGAAAAGATACCCGAATTAGAACTGGAAATGTGGGTAACAAGTCCGTATAGACTCCTCCGTCTCCATGTGGCTTCCCGCTCAGGATGATCCCTCCAGAGGATTTTGACGAAAGGGATCGTCTTCCTCCGCATGACACGATCTTGTCGCTCAAGAACTCTCTCGGGTTCTTCGACATATGAAAGATCCTCTTGAATATGATCAACTGGATACTGGACAACATGAACTAGATGATAGTTGTATCCTCTGAGTAAGGACAGATGGAACATGTTGTGAACGTGTGATAGCTGAGGCGGTAACGCTAAACGGTAATGACACTTCACCAACGCGTTCTATGATGTCGAACGGTCCGATGAAACGAGGATTGAGCTTCCCTTTGATTCTAAAACGGCTAAATCCTCGTGCAGGTGATACCTTGAGGAAAACGTGATCACCTACATTGAAAGACACATCTCTACGATGTTTATCAGCATAGCTCTTCTGACGAGCACGAGCTTCCTGAAGCTTTGCCTTGGCGACAGCGACCTTCTCATTGGTCACTTCAATCATCTCTGGACCTTCAAGCAGTCGTTCGCCCACTTGATCCCAGCAGATTGGGGCGCGACACTTTCTATGATACAACATCTCAAAGGGAGCACACTTGATGCTAGCGTGCCAGCTGTTGTTGTATGTGAATTCTACTAGGAATACATAATCATCCCAGCTTCCTGACCATTCTAGAGCACACGATCGCAGCATGTCCTCCAATGTCTGAATGGTACGTTCCGACTGTCCGTCGATCTGAGGATGAAAGGCAGTGTTGAGCTTAAGTCTGGTGCCCCAAGCTTTCTACAGACTCTGCCAGAAACATGATGTGAAACGGGGATCTTTGTCAGAGATGATTTCTGATGGAGTACCATGCAGTCTCATGATCTCCCTCTGGAATGTGTCTGCTAATTTGCTGACCGGATGCTCCTTGCTAATCGGCAGAAAATGAGCAGATTTAGTCAACCTATCCACAATGACCCAGATAGCGTCATTCTTCTTCTGAGTAACCGGAAGACCAATAACAAAATCCATGGATATTTTGTCCCACTTCCATGCTGGAATATCTAATGGTTGTAGTAACCCACTAGCTCGCCGATGGTCGATCTTCACCTGCTGGCAGATCATACACTTAGAAACGAAGGTAGCAACATCCTGCTTCATACCACTCCACCAAAAGTGTTGCTTGATATTGTGGTACATCTTGGTAGAACCAGGATGTATGGTAAATGGAGAACTGTGAGCCTCAGTCAACACAGCTTCCCTAAGAGTAGAGTCATTAGGAACCACTAGTCTAGTGCCCTGCCATAAGATACCGACGTCATCAACATGAAACTCCGTCTGCTGATCAAGGTTTTGAATGATAGCCCAAATGTCACCATCGTCCTTCTGAGCTTCCTTGATCCTAGAATGTGAGTCTGGTTCCACTCTAAGATTAGCCTAGTAACCGTGTTGTCCTCGTACACAAAACTCAATGTAAGTCACCTCTAGGTCACAAATGATCTCCTTTGCAATCCAAATGCCAGCAATCATAACCGACCTTCTGCTTAGAGCATCTGCCACCACATTCGCCTTACCAGGATGGTACTGAATGTTGGTGTCGTAATCCTTCAATAGCTCTAACCATCTCCTCTGTCTCATGTTCAGTTCCTTCTGGGTGAAGATGTACTTGAGACTCTTGTGGTCGGTGAATATGTCACATGATTTACCATACAAATAATGTCTCCAGATCTTCAACGCGAAAACAACTGTTGTAAGCTCTAAATCTTGAGTAGAATAGTTTTCTTCATAAGGTTTCAGCTGTCGTGATGCGTATGCAATAACCTTCCCATGTTGCATGAGAACGCAGCCTAAACCCTTTCCTGAAGCGTCACTGTATATCTGAAATCCACCTGAGCCAGATGGGAGAGTAAGAATAGGTGCAGTCACTAACTTCTGCTTCAGATCTTCAAAGCTCTTCTCTCGCTCTTCCGTCTAGATGAATTTCTCTCCTTTCCTCATCATCTTAGTCAAAGGTAAGGCTAACCGTGAAAAGTTCTCTGAAAAACCTATGGTAGTAGCCAACTAAACCCAGAAAACTTCTAACTTATGTTGCAGATGTAGGTCTCGGCCATTTAGTGATAGCTTCAACCTTGGTAGGGTCCATGGTGATCCCCTTTGCAGATACAATATGGCCCAGAAATGCCACCTTGGTTAACCAGAACTCACACTTAGAGAACTTGGCGTACAGCTGCTTCTAACGAAGAATCTGTAAGAATGTACGAAGGTGTTCCTCATGTTCCTCCTTGGATTTGGAGAATATCAAGATGTCATCAATGAACACAATAACGAACTTGTCTAGAAACTCATGGAAGACACGATTCATCAAATCTATGAAGACAGCTTGAGCATTAGTACGTCTGAATGGCATGACTACGAACTCGTAGTGCCCATAACGTGTACGGAAAGCAGTCTTGGAGATATCCTGCTCTTTAACCCGTAACTGATGGTAGCCGGACCTCATATCAATCTTAGAGAAGTGCATGACGCCCTGAAGTTGATCGAATAGGTCATCAGTTTGCGGCAAAGGATAACGATTCCTGATCGTGATTTTGTTCAGCTCACGATAGTCTATACATAAACGCATGCTATCGTCTTTCTTCTTCACGAACAGTACCGGTGCACCCCGTGGCGATACACTGGGATGGATGAAACCTCGTTCCAGACGTTCCTGCAGCTGATCTTTTAGTCCCTTAAGCTCTATAAGGGCCATACGGTAAGGAGCTTTGGATATCGGCTTTGTACCTGGTATGAGCTCGATTCCAAACTCAACTTCACAAACAGGTGGTATGCCCGGAAGTTCATCTGGAAATACATCAGGAAACTCTGACACAATAGGCTGATCTTGGATTGATGGAGACTCGGCAGTAATGTCATGAATATTGGCTATGAAGTCCTGACAGCCGTGTGATAGCAATGCACGCGCCTCCATGGATGAAATAATCTGTACTGACCTCCCTGGCAGAAAACCATGGTGTATGTACTCTGGAGATTTAACATCACCGAAGATAACCTGATAAGTGTGGCATTCAATCGTGGCCTGGTGTTTGGATAACCAGTCCATGCCCAAAATCAGGTCAAAATCGCACATGTCCAAAGGAAGTGCGTCAACTCTATGGATCTTGTCATCAAATTCTAGGGGAAGATCTTTGTACACTTGAATGATTCGTACAGAGTCCCTAAGTAGCGTGGAAATGCATAAGGCATTATCTAATGGCATCGGGGAAATCCTAACACGTACATCAAAAGTAGTGGACACGACTGAATGCGTCTCTCCAGTATCAAATAGAACACATGCTGCCAAACCATTCATAAAGAGATTTCCGGTGATGGTACCTGAAGTCTTATTTGCCTTATCTCGAGTAGTAGTGAACACGCGACCAGAAGTAGGAGGTGGCTTGGTGTCGGCGTGTCCAGAGGTGCCTTCTATCTCACCCTGGCGACAGTCCTTCTGCTGATGGCCTTGTTGGCCACACTTTAAACAACCACCAGTACCTCGGCGACAAATACCAGAGTGTCTACGCGAACAAGTAGAACATACAGGATGCGTGAATCCTCCAGCAGACGTCCTAGTTAGCTGAGAGCCTGTTTAAGGATTACATGCATGAGACATGATCGTGGAACATAAACATGATTACATAGAAGGTGTAAAATTTAACGGTTAGGCTGTGAACCCCTACGGTCTTGATCCCTGCCTTTACCATTGTTTCGGAATTAACAATTGTTGGAGTGTTAGAATACCATAACATAAAATAGTTGAACATGAAAAAAGGTTAATGTAGGGACCTGATGTTGTTCGATTTGTTAGCATTGTTACGGTAACTATCGTTACCGCCACGCCTCTCAGAACCAGAACGGTCGTTAGTCTGGCCGTTTCCCTTGGATGCTTGCTGTTGAACGACCGCAGGCTTACGGTCTTCAGTCTTCTGCCTGGAATATAATGTTGAACAGAGGATTATATGAAATGAATAATACTTATGGAAATGAATTGTTTACAATTGGTTATTGAAGATACCTCTTCACTGCTCTGTCATCACCAAACTCCTCTCGTTCCTGAAGCATCTTGAGCTTACGGGCTGCATCGGCCACCTGTGCCACTGTAGTGAAAGTAGCACATACCAAGTTGTTGGTAACCAAAGTGCGAAGTGCCCAGCAAAACTTCTCAGCCTGCTGTACAGCAGTTCCTGCGGCTGGACCCAGAAATCCTGCTAAACGGAGAAACCTTTGCATGAATTTGTTGCTGTTTTCACCAGCAATCTGCCGAATGTTGTGGTAGTCCCTCTTGAGCTTCTCTTGTTCAGCATGTGGAAAGTACTGATTAAGGAAGAGCTCTTTAAACCGGTCCCATGTCAGTTGTGCAACCAAATTGTCACCACCGTTAGATTGCTTGACCGATTTCCACCATTGCAGCACATCACCTTCAAACTTATAGCAAGCCAGTTTTGCCTTGAAAACACCATCACAACCCATTGCATCGAAAATCTTCTCGATGTGACAAATCCAAGCTTCAGCCTCGTTGGGGCTGTCAGTCTGCTCAAACGAACGGGGTCGCTGTTTGTTGAATCTATCAAACCAAGTCATAAGAGTAACCGGTGGAGGAGGAGAAGGGTTGTTGTGATTACCATGAGCCTGGAATTCCGCCTGAAGTTCATCTCTGATTTCATTGCGAAGTTGGGGAAGGAGGGCTTGCAGAGCTGTATTGACAGCTGCTGTCAAATCTGAAGTATTGCGATTGTTCACTATCTGACAGTTTAAAACAACAAAATGCAACATGAATCATAAATCTGAAATGAGATAACATAAGAATGCAAGAACAATGTATAAATCAAAGAAGCGGTTTATAATGCATGAAATAATGAAAAAAAAATGCATGATGCAGTTTATAAAACTTTTATATGAACGGGAGTGAACGCCTATGGTCAGTTCACTCAAAACAAAAGACATGGCGCGGGGACGCCAATGGGTCGGTCCTAAAGTTAAAAGTTTCGATAAAAGCACATGCGACTAAATAGGGCCAGTCTTGTACCAACCATTACTTAGTCATAAACCTGCTACAATGATATGAATGCATGAAATAAAATGAAAATGAATGAATGCATGAAAACCAACTGTCAGTTCTAGGAAGACACTAGTGACTACCCGTAAGTTACAGGTCATGTTTTACAGAGCTACAGGTCGAAACCTTGGCTCTGATACCATAATTGTAACACCCCATTTAATAGGATAGAGTGCTACAATAAATTATGGCGTATCATCGAAGCATGCAAGGTAAATGTCTAAACATTCATGACCATCAATAGAAATACCGGAATCAAACATCGGTAGTCTAGTAACTCACATACAAGCAATATAAGTACTGTAAATGGAAATGACTAAACAATGTTTAAAAGAAGTAAAGTATGATAAAGTAGGAATAAATGCATAAGGTAAAAGAGGTCGGATAGCTTCCAATCCGAATGCACATACTCTGGAGTTCCTACTTGCGTCCTTGGGTACCTACCGTTTGGGAACATGGAAAAGTAGACGGCTGAGCATAACGCTCAGTGCACGGATATACAATAAAGCATGGAAAACATAGAATATGGAAGCATATAAAGAATACTAAGCATGAATGGCAGCGGAAATGAGTAAGTCCTGGAAAACCTAGTTGTCTGTCATGTTAACTGGTTTTAGTTCTGAAAACATAGCTTATGTTACTTATGAAAATCTGTATTAGTTAATGTACCATAATAGCCAATATAGGTCATGAGGTCAACAACGTGCATGAATACTTGGAGGGGTGACCTCGTCATGCAAATTAGAGGGGATACCTCTAATTAACGGGTAAGTGGGTATGAGGGATCACCTCTTTGTGAAGGATGCAAGGCACATACCACATTCACCATGAAATCCTGACTGAAACATGTAACTAGGATGCACCCGTACGCCCCACATGATAATATAATAATATAATGGCCAAATAACTAAAAAGGGACGCCACGAGCTATCACTCCCCATGGTGAAGTCATAATACTAATGCCTCTAGTGTTATGGTTATGGTACCTCCATAACTAGGTGAAACTGGTCATGCATGTATATGGTTAAGGTAACTAATAAAACATAAGCATTTAATCTGTAACTACTGAGGAAAACAATTGGCTGCATACGGGAAATCCTAATGAAGGAAGAGATTGTCCTTACTGAAGGACGGGAAATCCGTACCTTATGTCCAGTAGAAGCTAACGAAAACGATGAAGTCTAATCCGTCTCGACGGATAACACTACATAGGAAACATGGACGTGTATGAGTTGTCTGAATTACATGTGTTTTACTTGTTCCGCGTGTTATTAGCTTGTTATATGTATTCTGTCATGTTTTACAGTTGTACTGAGTATTCTGTAGTTATTCTGACGTTCTGTTGCGTATTATTCATGTATTAGTGTTTATAATACTTGTATTTTAATACTAATTAACTTTATAAAAATAGCAGGTTTCCACAAATAGTAAGTTTCCAAAAATAGAAAGTTTCCAAAAATAGAAATTTCCCAAAATAGTAAGTTTCCATAATTAGAATTAAGCTTAATTATAAATAGTAAGTGAAGTTAAATTAGCACAATACAAGTCATGGTTATAGCTTAATAATTAAATAACTGGTTAATTTAATTAAACTATACGCCATATGATTTTAATTAAAATACATGTTTTAATTAAAATGACTAAGTATAAATACCTTAGGTTATACATGAATTAATTTAAATAAATTAATTAACCTAAAGTTTAATATGACATGACATATAAAAATAGTTTTTATAAAAACCCGAATCCCGAGCCCGTGTTCTAATATAAGCCGGAACATATAAGCTATAACAAAGTCCCATCGAGACCTTGGAGGGGTCTCGGTTGACACTACTTAATCTAACCAACATGTAAACATACCCCAACTTGAAGTCAGGGTCCCTTTGTGTTGTCCCTAATTATATGATGATATATTAAAGAAATGAGATGGAAAAGATATGGATTTCTAGAGAGAGAAAGTAGTGAGAGAAAGTAGAGAGAAGGTGGAGAAAACTAGGTGAAATTAGATTAAGAAAATGAAAAGCCTTACCCTTCCTAACATTCTAGGAAGGGCTTTATATAGTCCGCCTACATGTGAGCTTTGAATGGACTATATTGTTTGGGCCGGGCTTGAATAAAATGCTTAGTACCTTAAAAGAGGCCTTTTAAGCTAGCCATCAAGCCCGTAATGTCACGACTATTTTAAACAACTATTACAACGTTCTAATAAATATTACAATAAAAACCTATGACCGAACATTCTTGACTCAATATTTTGAGGCTAACAATCTCCCCCAATGTGAGCTCATTCCTCTTCGATATTTGGAGTTCAATGGAGATTACGAATTTCGTCATAAATGAGTCTTGAACGTGTAATAGTAGTCTTGTTCCTTCATGCTGTGATCTTTAAGCCTTTGTCGTTGTCTTTCGACTTTGTATTATATCTTGAGATCTTCAAATTATCCTTGACTTGTATTTGCCATCTTGCGATCTTGTGTCTTTCTCCACATGCTCATACTTCGCATCATCTTGAAAGCTTGCTAACAATCTCCTTTGAATAGAGATCATTCCTCTACATTAATTGTTAAGGAAGATTTTGATCATCAGAGTTGCTGAAGTCTTTAGCTTTCTTGATTGTTGAATGTCTTTGGGCATGAGTATGTGGTTTTGAATCTTTGACTTTGCTAAGTATACCGTAACGTCACCTTCTCGAGACAAAACTTAGACACGGACTGAATGGCTTTGACATTCGTCCTAACTCGGTAGCGTTTTACCTCCGGTCTGTGAAGACCGTTACACGATATTAAATACCGTACCTGTGATTAGGTAGATTAAATTAAGAACCTCCTTGACAGGGTTTCGCGGCAGTACTAGCTGTTCTCTTTATTCGACCGTCTCAAAGCAAGACTGCAAACATAAAGAGTGAATCAACTGGATAAATATCCGCTTGATTAAAGTCGTCAATTCAAATTCTTGGAACAAGTTTGATTCATTAAGAATCTTACCATTGTTGCTTTCCAGTTGTCACAAGCTTGATTCATAAATAATCTCGTAAGTTACCTACCGTAGCACTGTTTGATGTTGACGCTAGAAGGATTTCCATTCGTCATTGTGAATATTAATGAATATCACTCTGAAAGTTCTGGCAAAATCATAAAGATATGGCGTAGAAACCTGAAACGAGTTTGATTCGATAGAGAAACAAACCACTGTTGCTTTTCAGTTTTACATATGTTCAATTCATAAAGAGTCTTACACATGACCTACCGAAGTGCTGTTTGATGTTAACACTGGAAGGATTTCCACTCATCATTGTGAATACTAGGTAGTATCACTCTGAGTGTTCTAGCAATATCGCAAGGATACAGCATAGGACTCTCTTGATCGTCATCCGTGTGTCCTAACGAGATTTAACTGATCTCTTGACTCTAGACTCGATTTGTGCACTTTTAATGGTCGGAGGCTGGAGCAGATGCAACCTATTCAATATCAACTATCTCGGAGTGAGAAAGTCAATAGAATTCGTGTTGATCTCCGTGACAATAAGACAAACTTCTTTTGAGAGAAGCCTGACTCAGCTGCGGAGGGCTTTTGCATTACATTACTAGGTCCATAATGGGTTGTCTTCATGATATGTTGACCCGGTTTCTGCCTAAGTTGTATAGAGGGCTTCTTTGTTTACACCCTTTATCCTTACATTTCTTTTTCATTCTTCAACCCCTTCAATGCTTACCAAGACATCATTACTAGCACCTTGTTGTGATTGTTCCAGTGCTAGCATCAGTACTTAATCGCCATTCAGATTCGTTCACATTCTACTCCATCTTTCCTAAGGACTTCTAATAATCTATTATTGTCTGATTTAATGGTTTAGTGTGTGTGGAATTTAAGTTCGTACTCGATTCAATTCGAATTGATCACGGTTTAGAGTGGAATTGTCGTTTTTGGTCACTAAAAGGGGGAGATTTAGACTATCTATTTCTACTGAAAAATAAAAGATAAAATTATTAAACGTAAATATAAAAATAAAAGAGGGAAATCTAACCTTGAATTTTCTGGGTAAACTGATCTTCGGATAAATAATACTATCTAGGATAAATCCACTTCTTCGGAATAATTCACTAAGTTCGGATAAAACAACTATTTTCGGAATAATTCACTAAGTTCGGATAAAACAATTATTTTCGGAATAATCAGTTTTTTCGGAAAAACACACTATTTTCGGAATAATCGGTTTTTTTGGAAAAATGCACTAATTTCGGAATAAATGAAATTTTCGGAAAAATACACTAATTTCGGAATAATCAGTTTCTTCGAAAAAATGCACTAAATTCGGAATAATCAGTATCTTCGGAAAAATGCACTAATTTCGGAATAAATGAAATTTTCGGAAAAATGCACTAATTTCGGAATAAATGAAATTTTCAGAAAAATGCACTAATTTCGGAATAATCAGTTTTTCGGAAAAAAACACTATTTTCGGAAAAATTCCTTTTTCGGAAAAATGCCTATTTTCGGATAAAAACTCAATTATCGGGAAAAAAAACACAATTTTCAGATAAATCGATGTTCAGAATAAGGGACTTCTTCGGAATACCAAACCCCTTTCCGAAGATAGCTGATTCGCTATGACAGTAACATAAACAGTAACAAATTATCCAAAATAAGCTAAAAAATAAGCAAAACCAAATAAGCAATTAACCAAAACTAACACAAAATTGATTTTAAGAAAAACTAAATAAGCCACAAATTAAAAACTATAAAAAACACAAAATAATAAAAATATTAAAATCAACTTTTTAATTAAAACTATTAATCTACCAAATCAACTTAATTAAAAACAAACCAAACACTAATAAATCAACAATCTCAATAAGCTAAAACATCCACCACATCAAAACCATAAGATCAATCACATAAACAAATCAATCACACAATCAACTTGATTAAGAAAACTACATGATTAAATAAATCACCACAAGATTAAGAAAGGTAGAATGAGAGATATAAAATAAGCTTGATTAAATTGAAGATTAAGATCCAAAATACAAGATTTAAAGAAAGATTAAGAAAAACTAGAGAGATAAAATTCTAGAGAGAGAAAGTAACTTAAAAACTAAAAACTAAAAAATGACTAATTAACTAACTCCTCCTACTGAACCATTAGGAGGGTATTTATAGGAGGAGGGGAGTGTGGTGTGTTGCTTCTCTCTTCCTTTTGTCTTCTCGTCTTTTTAAATGACTCGTCTTTCTCGACTTTGTCTCGGGATTAGTCGAATGATAAAATGAACTCGTCTTCTAATTTTCTTCTTTTAGTTGACTTGGTTCTTCGACTTTGTCAAACTTCCGTCTTTAGACTTTTTCTTCGATAAATCTTCAGAATAGGCCTTTGACTTCCGTTCTTCTTGCACTTTTGATCTTTTGACTTCATCTTTTGTCTTTTTCTTCAATAAAAGCCCGTGAAAGCCCATGTTTTCTTCCTTTTTCATATTTTGGTCATAAAACACAATAAAAACACAAACCACGCATAATTCCTCCTTTTACGACATTAAATACACGTTTTGGTCTTGTTATTATTAGAAATAAGTGGTAAAAGGATAAATGTTCTAACACTTATTAAATCCCCTACACTTGACCATTGCAATGCCCTCATGCAATGCATTAATTTCAAAGCACTGTTTATATTTTTCATCATAATTAACCCACCTTGTCCTTTATTAAATACTAAACACTAAGGAAACTAAAAAGATAGAAATATATACAAAATGCTTGAAGGAAGAACAAGTAAAGAGATCGAAGACTTACATTAGGGCTTTGGTTGTCATGAATGTTTATCACCCTCAAGTTTCACGTTCCTTACACCAAGCTTAAAAACGAGATCATTGTTATTATAAGTTAATAAGCTAACACAAACTCATGTGGCCCAATTATTCACTTAGACTCCCTTATTCCTAGGTGTATCTCTTATATTTTATGATTGTCTTAAATGATCACGAGGATGCATTGTTGACTTATTTCGATAGCTTATTTAGGCTGAAAATAAAGTAGGACGATTTAATCAATAGTTAGCTAAAGGACAAAATCTTTTAAAACTGCTTCTCGGGACCTCATAAAGTTCATATCTTGGCATAACTCGCTTCACGATTTGAGACCTTTCTCGGACCGATATTTGGCAGTGACTTCATACTTGGAATCTTGAGAGACGTTCTTGAAATAATGGTCTTCTCTTCATAATAGGAATTTCTTCACTTGAAATTTTTGAGAGATTCTTCAGACGTGGACCAAGACTTCTTTATTTTTCTGCAATCTTTATTTGGGATTTTGATATACAACGATCTGCCTCCTTTTAGAACTTGGATCTATTTATCCTCATACCTTGCTAGGGTCTTTTCGGATAGACTTCTCCATGATCTTTAGGGGAGTATTTGCTTTTCGTCGTGTGTCTTGATCCTTCATATTGATTTTTGATAAATGATTCTTCACATCACTTTGGATCTTTCGCAAAAAAATGTAGCCCTCATGCCTTGTTAGGGCCTTTTCGGACTCGCCAATCTTCGCATCCCGCTTCAATAAGTTATGCCTTGGCTATGAACTCTAATTAATACCGAGCAACTTTTAAACGATCTTTTGCTAGAAGCTAAGTAACTTTTAAAATTGTACGACCTTACTTATTGCAATTAAATTTATTAACAAGCGATGGGTGAAAAAGCTCATAATTAACTAACATAAATTCTTGAAAGAATACCAAACTTATAATTGACTCTATCATCTCTCGTTCTCCACAATATAAAATCTCAAGGAATGAGACTCGTGGATGCTTAGCCTATTAAATCAGAGTTTTGGGTTTTCAAGTCATCTATAGGATCTTGCAACTTCTTAGACTTTTTCAAGTTTAGAATTCGCATTTTAAACTTCCCTTGATAAACGACTTTCTAGGATCAATTATAGGAACTTGCGGAAAGTTCTTATTCTTAACCCGTAAGAGTTAAGACTTTCGCGTTTTAAAGTTCCCTATATAAAAGCCTAGCAAAACTTGATTTAAAAACGTTAAGGATACTAGCTAGAGTAAACTTAGATAAGTAAATTCGGGTTGAGTCAAAAGATTCATGACGGGCCTAATATATCAAAGACATCTAAACTCATTAAAATATTTTTATTTAACTTTATTTTTCTCTTTTGACTTTATTTTTGAAATAAAATATATACATACGATGCGATAACAAAAGGAAAGAACATAAAAGAGAATAAATGAAAAATACTACTTGGCCAAAATAGATCAAAAACTTTGAAAAATGTCGAAAAATCAGATTTTCCGGTTAAAATGAGGACAAATTAATGGAAAAGCACACTTAACTTCAGTAGAAGTCCCCCTACACTTGATATAAACATTGTCCTCAATGTTTAAGCATGTGGGAGTAAACTCCCCTACACTTAGGACATTGTACACGATGTTTAAATATTGCTAAGGAAAGGACAACTTAAGTGATTTCAATGTCAACATATAGGATATGAAATATTGAATCACAAGAGTTTAGGATAGAACCGGGAAGACGGGTACACGGGATCACAGGTCGTCAAATATCATCAAAAGTGCTCTTTGAAGCTTTAATCCCTGCACATCATAAGAAACAAGACAACAAACACCTATGTAGCTCCCCCTACACTTATTATGAAAACGGTTAAAAGGATAGATCAACGGGGTGCCTCCCGAGAAGCGCTTGTTTTTGTTAACCGAGTCACGAGCCTGACTCGACCCAGAACTAATTCAAGGGAAACGTGGTGAGGGATGGAATCATCTCATGAGAGATGTCCTCACCAAAGTACAACTTAACACGCTGGTCATTCACTTTAATGTTTGGCCCATTGGGTTGCGATAACTCGATGGTGCCATAAGGGAAGACTTTAGAGACGATGAATGGACCAGACCAACGGCTATTAAGCTTGCCCGAAAAGATTTTCAACCGAGAGTTAAAGAGTAAAACTTGATCACCAATTTTGAACTATCGGTTTTTTATCTTAGAATCATGAATGAGCTTGGTTTTCTCCTTGTGGATTAATGAATTCTCATAAGCCTCATTCCTCAGTTCATTAAGTTCATTGAGTTGGGTCTTCCTAAGATCACCGGCTTTGTTGATATCAAAATTAGCCCATTTCAAGGCCCAATAAGCCTTATGCTCCAACTCAATGGGGAGGTGGAAGCCGTTCCGTACACTAGACGATATGGAGTGCAACCAATAGGTGTCTTATATGCGATACGGAAAGCCCACAAAGCATCATCTAACTTATCGTCCCATGAGGTATGATGCTCTCCCACAGTACGCTCTAGGATTCTCTTAAGTCCACGGTTAGAAATCTCGGCTTGACCATTAGTTTGTGGATGATACGCGGTGGAAAGTCGGTGATTAACACCATACTTAGCCATGACTCGAGCAAATTGATCATTGCAAAAATGAGTCCCGCGATCACTGATGATAGCACGAGGAACACCAAATCGAGCAAATAATTGTTTCAAAAAGTTCACAACCACCCTCGCATCATTAGTGGGTAAATCCTTCGCTTCAACCCATTTGGATACGTAGTCAACGGATACAAGGATGTACTTGTTCCCTTTGGATGATGGAAATGGCCCCATAAAGTCAATGCCCCATACGTAAAAGATTTCACACTCTTGGGTGAAATTTTGAGGCATCTCATCTTTATGTGTGATCTTGCCTTGTCGTTGGCAAGTATCACAATGCTTAACCAGTTCGTGTGCATCACGATAAATGGTGGGCCAATAGAAACCGGAATCGAAAACTTTCTTCGCGGTATAGTTAGGACCAAAGTGACCACCAGTTGGTCCTTTATGGCAAGCTTCCAAGATTTGTAAAGCTGTGGGCCCGTCCACACACCGACAAAGGATCAAGTCAGCACATTGTTTGAAGAGATAAGGGTCGTCCCAATAGTAAGTTTTAACATCCTTGAAGAATTTCTTCTTTTGTTGGGACGATAACCCTTCGATGAGAATTCTACCCGCCAAGTAGTTTGCAAAGTCCGCAAACCATGGGGTCTCATCAAGATTGGAGTTAATAGACATCAAGGTCTCAAGGGGAAAAGATTCATTAATCTCTTGATTTGGAAGTTTCCCTTGATAAGGATCCTCGAGTCTACTAAGATGATCCGCGACTATGTTTTCCGCTCCCTTTTTATCACGAATTTCAGTTTTGAATTCTTGAAGGAGTAAAACCCAACGAAGAAGTCTTGGTTTAGAATCTTGTTTTGTTAACAAGTACTTCAACGCGAAATGATCGGTGTATACAATGGTGGTGGAAAGGACAAGATAGGGGCGAAATTTTTCAGAAGCATATACAACAGCTAAAAGCTCTTTTTCGGTTGTAGTGTAATGCAATTGAGCCCCCGTCATTGTCTTGCTAGCGTAATGGATTGGTTGGAAATGTTTGTTGATTCTTTGTCCCAAAACCGCTCCAATAGCCAAGTCGCTAGCATCACACATAAATTCAAAAGGTAACTCCCAATTAGGGGTAACTAAGACCGGTGCGTTAGTTAATTTATCCTTAAGAAGATTGAAAGATTCGATACACACTTTAGAAAAGATAAAAGGAGTATATTTTTCCAAGAGGTGGGTCATCGGGCGAGCTATCTTAGAAAAATCTTGAATGAATCGACGATAGAAGCCCGCATGACCAAGAAAACTTCTCACACCCTTCATGGTTGAAGGAGGAGGTAATTTAGCAATCACATCGACTTTAGCACGGTCGACTCCAAGACCGGCTTTGGAGATTTTATGACCTAGAACAATGCCTTCTTTGACCATGAAATGGCATTTTTTCCAATTTAGAACAAGACGAGTGTCTTCACACCGTTTGAGCATACGTTCTAAATTGGCAAGGCAAGATGAGAAAGAATCACCATAGACCGAGAAATCGTCCAGAAAGACTTCCATAGTTTCTTCAACCATCTCATGGAATATAGCCATCATACACCTTTGGAAAGTCCCAGGAGCATTGCATAAGCCAAAAGGCATTCTTTTGTAAGCAAATGTTCCATAAGGACAAGGGAATGTGGTTTTCTCTTGGTCTTTTGGATCATAAGAATTTGAAAATACCCGGAGAAACCGTCTAAGAGGCAATAGTAGTCATTACCCGCTAAACGCTCAAGCATTTGATCCATGAAAGGAAGAGGAAAATGATCCTTGCGAGTGGCATCATTGAGCTTGCAACAGTCTATGAAAACTCTCCAAACCGTGACAAGTCGAGTAGGAATCAACTCGTTGTTTTCATTGGGAACAACAGTTATTCCACCTTTCTTAGGCACACAATGGACGGGACTAACCCATGGCGAATCCAAAATAGGGTAAATCATTCCGACATCTAGAAGTTTGATAACTTCTTTCTTGATGACGTCATTAATTTTTGGATTAACCCTTCTTTGGCTCTGGATTGTGGGTTTAAAGTCATCTTCCATGAGAACTTTATGAGTACAAAAGTTAGGATCAACTCCGCGGATGTCGGAAATTTTCCAAGCAATTGCTTTCTTATGATTTTTTAGCACATCGATAAGTCAAGATTTTCGTCCTCTTTTAAATCCTTTGCAATGATGACGGGTAACTTCTTATTGTCTTCTAGGAAAACGTATTCAAGATGAGACGGTAATTCCTTAAGCTCTAAATCCGGAGGATTGTTGATGGAAGGCTTAGTCAAATTCAGATCATCGTTTATAACTTACTTAGGAGAAGGTGGAGAAATATGGTCCTCATTAAGAAGTTTCTCAATGGTACGAATGTCTTCATCCCAATCGGAGGGTGAATCGTCATATTTTAAATCCACATCCCCTAAAGTTGCTTCAAATTCTGTCAAAAGAAATTCACTTTCTCCATATGGAGTCAATGAGGGAGCAATAGAGGCAACGGTCTCAACAATGGGTAGAGAAGTAAAACCACCTTTACAAGCGTCTTTGAAATGTTCTTCACAAGCCTCATCAAGTACGTCAATGAAATTAACGCTTCCGTGTTCATAAGGTTGCTTAGAAAGTTTACCCATGTTGAAAATGATTTTGTCGTCACCAACTCTCATGATTAATTCGCCCGCGGCTACATCAATGAGAGTGCGACCGGTCATCAAAAATAGACGTCCAACGATTAAAGGAACACGGGGATCCATCTCGTAGTCAACGACAACAAAATCAGCCGGAAAGGTGAATTCGTCGACACTGACAAAGACATCTTCGGCTATCGCCACCGGATAAGCAACCGTGCGGTTAGCTAACTCCAATGTTATTCGCGTGGGGACTATCTCGGGTAGAGATAATTGTTTCCAAACACTTAATGGCATTAAGTTGATACTATCACCTAGATCGGCTAGGGCCATATAATTCTCTACCCTGGGAAAGTTGTAAGGAATGAGAAAACGACCCGGATCACCAAGTTTGGTCGGTAATTTCCTTAAGAGGACAGCGAATAAATTCTCATTAAGTTGGGTTTGAGCAATATCAAGGAGTTTTTCCTTATCACTGAGAAGATCCTTAAACATTTTAGCATATTTAGGCATGTGAGCGAGAGCCTCGGCAAAGGAGATGTTGAAATTCAATTGTTTAAACATTTTAAGAAAGTTTTAAACTTGAATATCATCCTTGTTCTTCAACTTCTCTTTCCTCAACCTTGAAGGATAAGGTATGTCGGGTTGAGATGAAGGCTTTGGAATGGGATTCTCACTCACATCCTTGGGTGGTGGAGGGGTAGAAGTAGAAGGTGGAGGAATCGGTAAAGGGGGCTCGTTATCCTTTATCACAATCATCGGTGTAGGTTTAGGAATCTCGGTTTTCTTATAGCCTTTTCCACTGCGTGTGGTGATTGCTTTCATCTCCCCTCTTGGATTAGAAATGGTGTTACTCGGAAGAGAACCCGAAACAGAGGGTTGATTACTTTGGAAGAAACTAGCCATCATATCCCTTAAATCATTTGTTTGACTGCTTAAAGAGTTTCGCATGTCACTCCTAAGCTCGGCTCGAAGATCATTCCCTTGTTTCGCCATGTCACCTTTCAAGTTAATAATTTGACTCTAAAGATTCTTCACCAGCGCGTCATTAGTCCTCATGTAAGTTTCAACCTCGTGATTAAATGATGTGGGTTGGTTGGGAGGAGGAGCTTGGTAAGCGGGTGGTTGATAGGTGGGTTGCTGGTAAACTTGATTATTTCCTTGAGGTGGATATGGGTTTCTTTGGGTTTGATATTGATTAGGAGCTCGAGGTTGGTTTTGATTGTTGCGATTAAAGTTGTTTTGGTTTTGAGGAGGAAAACCGGGTGGTGAAAGAAAGTTGTTTGAACAATAACTTAGCAAATTGCCATCACCTTGAGGGCGTGCTTGATAGCCTCCTGTAAAAAATCACCATTAGCCGCATACACGTTTTCCGGATTGTCATGAGTAGAAGGACAATCGGTGTATGAATGAGGACCGCCGCAAGTCTCACAAGAAAGTGCTACAGCTTTTACTTGTTGATACTGGTTCGTAGCCATGGTTAAGATATCTTTGTTCATTTCGGCTAGTGGAGAGTGATTTCGGTCATCTCGGGGTTGGTTGAAGTAGAAGAAACATTTACTCTCGGGTTATTTCTTGAAGATGCGGATGAATCCCAATTTTTGTGATGAGTGGTCATGTTCTCTATAAGCTCTCTACACTCCTCGGGTCTTCTCTTCATAAATGTACCACCGACGGCGGCATTAATTGTATCACGATCACGAAAAGTTAAACCTTTGTAGAAAGTATCAATCAAAGTGACGGGGAGCATATTATGGTTAGGAGAACGATCGATTATGACATTATAACGTTCCCAAGCATCGAAAAGCGACTCATCAGGTTCTTGAGTGAAACCTCTTATTTGATTACGAAGACTAGTTACCATGGATGGTGGAAAGTATCGGGACAAAAATTTTTTAGTCATCTCGTCCCATGTATGAATTGATTTTTTAGGAAGACGATCAAACCATTTTTCGGCATGGTGGGATAAAGTGTGTGGAAAAAGGTGAAGGCGAAGAAAATCCATGGTAACCCCGGGAAATTTCATGCTTTAAATGACGGTTATGAATTTATCGAGGTGTTTGTTGGCATCATCATCCAGTAATCCGCGAAATGGAAAAGCATTTTGAACTTGTTGGATCATGTGATGCTTCAACGAAAATTCGGGAGCCGTGATTTGCATCGGCGCAATCGGTCCTCCACGTCCATTCATAGTCGGTTGAGATAGCTCCTCCATCGTACGAACGTCGGGTTGAGGGACATGGTTGTTATTATTCAAATTGGGGTGAGGTGGGTTGTTATTATTATGCACACCGGCCATATCTAAGTCTCTACGAGTCTCGGGCTCAGAATAAGACGAAACTACGATAAGCAAGTGAATGGGACCGGTACGTGGGCGAATATCGAGTAGCATACACTAAAAATGAGCTACAATATTTTTAGTTTTTTATATTTTTTTATTTATTTATTTATTTATTATTATTTTTTTTGAAAATTTTATATTCTTTTAGGATTTTTTGTAAATTTTTGCTTGAAAATAACGTTCCTAAAAGAACGGATCCCAAAATCCAATTTTTCTCACTAAAAACCGTTAATCTTTACGAAAAGAGCCGGCAGCGGCGCCATTTGATTTAATGGTTTAGTGTGTGTGGAGTTTAAGTTCGTACTCGATTCAATTCGAATTGATCACGGTTTAGAGTGGAATTGTCGTTTTTGGTCACTAAAAGGGGGTGCTTTAGACTATCTATTTCTACTGAAAAATAAAAGCTAAAATTATTAAACGTAAATAGAAAAATAAAAGAGGGAAATCTAACCTTGAATTTTCTGGGTAAACTAATCTTCGGATAAATAAGACTACCTAGGATAAATCCAGTTCTTCGGAATAATTCACTAAGTTCGGATAAAACAACTATTTTCGGAATAATTCACTAAGTTCGGATAAAACAATTATTTTCGGAATAATCAGATTTTCGGAAAAACACACTATTTTCGGAATAATCGGTTTTTTTCGAAAAAATGCACTAAATTCAGAATAAGTTTCTTCGGAAAAATGCACTAATTTCAGAATAAATGAAATTTTCGGAAAAATGCACTAATTTCGGAATAAATGAAATTTTCGGAAAAATACACTAATTTCGGAATAATCAGTTTTTTCGGAAAAAACACTATTTTCGGAAAAATTCCTTTTTCGGAAAAATGCCTATTTTCGGATAAAAACTCAATTTTTCGGAAAAAAACACAATTTTCGGAAAAAAACACAATTTTCGGATAAATCGATGTTCGGAATAAGGGACTTCTTCGGAATACTAAACCCCTTACCGAAGATAGCTGATACGCTATCACAGTAACAGAAACACTAACAGATTATCCAAAATAAGCTAAAAAATAAGCAAAACCAAATAAGCAATTAACCAAAACTAACACCAAATTGATTTTAAGAAAAACTAAATAAGCCACAAATTAAAAACTATAAAAAACACAAAATAATCAAAATATTAAAATCAACTTTTTAATTAAAAGTATTAATCTACCAAATCAACTTAATTAAAAACAAACCAAACACTAATAAATCAAAAATCTCAATAAGCTAAAACATCCACCACATCAAAACCATAAGATCAATCACATAAACAAATCAATCACACAATCAACTTGATTAAGAAAAATACATGATTAATTAAATCACCACAAGATTAAGAAAGGTAGAATGGGAGATATAAAATAAGCTTGATTGAATTGAAGATTAAGATCCAAAATACAAGATTTAAAATGAAAGATTAAGAAAAACTAGAGGGAGAAAGTTCTAGACAGAGAAAGTAACTTAAAAACTAAAAACTCTAAAATGACTAATTAATTAACTCCTCCTAATGAACCATTAGGAGGGTATTTATAGGAGGAGGGGAGTGTGGTGTGTTGCTTCTCTCTTCCTTTTGTCTTCTTGTCTTTTTAAATGAATCGTCTTTCTCGACTTTGTCTTGAGATTAGTCGAATGATAAAATGAACTCGTCTTCTAATTTTATTCTTTTAGTTGACTTGGTTCTTCGACTTTGTCAAACTTCTGTCTTTAGACTTTTTCTTCGATAAATCTTCAGAATAGGCCTTTGACTTCCGTTCTTCTTGCACTTTTGATCTTTTGACTTCGTCTTTTGTCTTTTTCTTCGATAAAAGCCCGTGAAAGCCCACGTTTTCTTCCTTTTTCATATTTTGGTCGTAAAACACAATAAAAACACAAACCACGCATAATTCCGCCTTTTACGACATTAAATACACGTTTTGGTCTTGTTATTATTATAAATAAGTGGTAAAAGGATAAGTGTTCTCACATTTATTATTGTCCTTGGGAAAATCCCTCTGGTTCTGGTTGGATCATAGGACTTAAACCTAACCACCCTTTTGACACCAATAACGTCGTGAACTAAAGATGTTGTGGGTATTTGATCGTAACCATGAGTGCTTGAGTCTTTAGATAATATTTTAATCACATTTTCTCCCCTATCTCTAATATATAAAATCGTTTGATATTAGAGATACCAAATTTGATTAAAATATATTTTGAAAAATAGTCTTGAAAAACTTTCGAGAGAAAAATGTGTCAAACTTAACATGAATTTGGAACGCTCCCCCTCAAAAATTGATCCAATTGAATTTTCATTGTGAGGATATGATCCACATTTCACTTTTTGAGGATGGGAGTTGTTGAACACACAATTTTTGAAATATTTTGAATAATCATTGAGAAATTCTTGAAAAAATTGTGTTCAACGCTTTTTGAAAAACTCTATTTCTTTTTGGCGAAAAAGTTTTTCTAAAGCATAAACTTGAGTTCATAGACTTTGAATGTCTTGACAAATCCACTCAAGTGTAAGAAGATTTATCTTCTTTTGCTGAGGGTAAGGGCACTAAAGCATACACTCCCCCGTGAATGTAGATCCGGGTTGCAATCTGAAAGTGATTACAAGCCATTGTGTTGAGCTCAAAACGTTGAATATTTTGTGACAAGCTCAACCCAAGATAGATTGCTCTACCCGTTGTAGGAAAAATTATCCAAAATAGACAATTTTCTTTATAAAAGATAGAAATGACATGTTTTGAAAAATATTTACAACTTTCATTCGAGCTTTATGTACACACCCGTGTCGATATTGAGCGACATTTCTAGGTACGTCCATATTATCAATACTGAAAGACATGTCGAGAAGAATATTTTTGTATTTTCAAAGATTTTTAATTTTGTATTTTGCTTTTTCATTAATATTTACAAGTAGATGTTTGATAGATGAATCAAGCAGGCTTCTTTGCCAAAATCTCCAGTTCTGCTGGAGTCAAACATCTCATACCAATTTGCCTAACTAGATACGCAAACCTCTCTTTATAAAGAGCTTTTGTAAACAAGTCAGCTAATTGGTAATCAGTTCCAACAAAGTATAGTTCAACAATACCCCTTTCAACTTGTTCCTTAATGAAGTGATATTTGACATCAATGTGCTTTGCGTGGGAATGTTGTACCGGATTGCAGGAGATGGCTATGGCGGACTTTGAGTCACAGTACATAGGTACTTTATCAAAGTGGAAGCCATAATCCGTGAGCTGTGTTCTCATCCAAAGAACTTGAGCACAACACGCAGATAGAGACACATACTCCTTTTCGGCTGATGACAGTAACGTGCAATCCTGCTTCTTGGAAGACCATCCCACAAGCTTATCTTGTCCTAGAAATTGTGCACCACCAGAAGTACTGTTTCGTGTATCAAGACACCCTGCATGATCAGAATCTGAATAGGCCGTTAGAATGAAACCGGTTTCCGTCGGATACCAGAGTCCCATGTGAATGGTATTCTTAAGGTACCGAAAGATCCGTTTAACCTCCTTGAGGTGCTTTTCAGTGGGTCGTGCTTGATATCGTGCACAATAACATGTAGCATGTGATATATCTGGTCGGCTTGCTGTTAAGTACATGAGGGAGCCGATCATGGAACGATATCTCGTTTGATCTATGGCATCTCCCTCCAAATCAGCATCTAGGGATGTGGTTGATAATGGTGTCCCAACGGGGTCACATGAGGTCATACCATGCTTTTTTATTATCTCTTGACAATACTTAGCTTGGTTAATGAGGATACCACTTGGGGATTGGTGAACTTGAATTCCTAGAAAGAATTTTAGTTCTCCCATCATTGACATTTCAAATTTGTTGTGCATGACTTTTTCAAACCATTTCGAAAGTTTTGGGTTTGTAGACCCGAAAATAATGTCATTAACATAAATCTGCACAAGCAAAATGTCATCCCCATATTTATAAGTGAACAAAGTTAGATCAATGGAACCTTTTGGGAAACCTTTGGAGACCAGAAATTTTGAGAGCTCGTCATACCACGCCTTTGGAGCTTCCTTTAGTCCATATAGTTCTTTGTGGAGACGATACACCTTGTCAGGATAATTACGATTGACGAATCCTTCCGGCTGTGTGACATAGACTTCTTCCTTCAAAGGACCGTTAAGAAACGTCATCTTTACGTCCGTTTGATAAACGATGAATCCCTTATGTGGAGCATAAGCAAGGAAAATCCTGACCGCTTCCATTCGAGCTACTGGTGCAAATGATTCTTCAAAATCAATACCCTCTTTCTGTCCATACCCTTTAGCCACTAGCCTAGATTTATTCTTGATGATTGTGTTCTCTTCATCCATCTTGTTTTTCCAGATCCATCGAAGATTTAATGGTATTACATCGTATGGTTTGTCAACAAGTTCCCATACTTTAAGTCATTCAAATTGTTGAAGTTCATCCGTCATCGATTCAATCTAAGCGTGATCTGCCAAGGCTTCTTTGATATTTGTTGGTTCAGTTGTACTCACGGCGAGTGTGAACATACAAACATCACCATCGGTTTCAAGTTGTCGTCTTGTACGAACGGGCTGTGAAGGGTTTCCAATTACGTGAACCAAAGGATGATATCGGGTCCAATGATGTGTTGAAGGATGTCGTTGATAAAAAGTATGCATATTTAACGGATCAACATGGCGAGTAGAACACTCTCCAGTTTTGTGTACCGGTGTAACGAATGGGTTGATAAATTCGTCTTCGTCACATAATGCATTGTCTGCTTGATTTATGTTCTCTGGAGCAATGACAGTAGTTGTGGATATTGTAGGAGCGGTTGTTGATGTGATATTCTGACGAGTTAAATCTGCAGCAACCCGTGTTGAAGTAGATAAAGTTGTATCCTTTTGTTGACGATGATCGGTATCATCATTCTTATCATGAGTACCAGCGGAAGACTTCGATACAACATGTTTCTCCCTCATGAAATATTCATCATACATTGGTCCATATAACATTTCCAACTCTTCAATTGTCGTGTTGACTGTCATATCTGCTCTTGGAACATTTCCTTGAACCAGCTTTGAACTTGACGGTTCATTGCTGTCGTCTTGAGTTTCGAGTTCCGTGCGGTTGTGAACAGTATTCATTTGTCGTTGTGGACCGTGACTTAAACTGTTTTGTTCAAATGCCATTTCTTGTAATTCATCAAATCGGATGTGAATAGTCTCGACTATCAATTTTGTTCTCTTGTTGTAAACTCTATATCCCTTCGACTGAGTTGCATTTCCCACTAGAATACATGCATCACCTTTCTCTTTCATCTTATCCAAATTTTCACCATCTCGAATTATGTAACAAGTACATCCAAAAACATGAAGGTTTTTGAGTGAAGGTTTTCGATCATGGATTATTTGATATGGTGTCTTTTCGTGTCTTAGGATACTTAAGGATCGGTTTTGTGTGTAGCATGCGGTTGACACGGCTTCGGCCCAAAAGTATAGTGGAAGTTTTGAAGCAGATAATAATGTTCGAGCAGCCTCAACTAAAGTACGGTTTCGTCTTTCAACAACGTCATTTTGTTCGGGTGTTCGAGCAATAGATGTTTCATGTTCAATTCCTTCAGCTTCAAAATAGTTTCTTAGAGTTGAATTCAAAAATTATGTGACTCTATCAGTACGAACCACTTTTACTTGAGCTTGAAGACCACGTCGTATCAGTTTAAGGAAGCTGATGAGAACTTCGGGTGTTTCATCCTTGGACCTCAAGAAGTGAGTCCATGTATACCTTGAGTAATCATCGACAATTACCATAACATATTTCTTCCCATTGATACTATGAACACGCATGGGACCACACAAATCTATATGAAGAAGATCTAACCGTCCTTTAGAGCTTGGTGTAGTCTTTGTTTTAAAGCTACTTCGTTTAGCTTTACAAAGCTCACAAGAAGAACAAAGATGATCTTTGATGAATTTCAAGCTTGGAAGGCCTCTCACAATATCTTTCTTGGAAAGAAAGTTGATGGTATCAAAGTTGAGGTGAGATAGACGTTCATGCCATAACCATGCCTGAGTCGTTGAAGCTTTAGCCATGAAGCAAATCGGAGTTGTAGAAGTTGTGTCTTGAAGTGAAATAGTGTAGAGATCAGTACCCCGTGTACCGGTATGTAAATCATTCCCATCATAATCACGAACAAAACATGTCTTCTTTCTGAAAGCAACCTCCAAATCTGCATCACAGATTTGACCAACCAAGAAAAGATTTTGATTGAGTCCTTCGACGTAGTATACCCTTTTGATCGTGATATTCCCCTGAACCAAATCTCCATATCCTAGGATCGGTGCAAATTGATCATTTCCGAATCGGACCGTACCCTGGACTTCTCCACGAAGTTAATTAGAAGCTTGAGATTCCCCGTCATGTGCTTCGTGCATCCGGAGTCCAGTATGAAGAGAATTATTTGTATCACCTACAGAAGAGTTAGAACACGATGGAGCATTTGCTAAATTAGATACCACAGTAGTTGTGATTGTAGAATCATTAGTGTCCTTAGCAACATTTAAAGGCTTACTAACACTCATTGTCACAGTTTCTGTCCTAACTTTAGGCATCCATTTATATCCTGGAGGACATTGATTAGCAAACCACCATTTCCAAGACTTGCTAGCAGACTTATATAATCCGTAATTCTGCTTCCAGGGTTCTTAGTGGTGGAGTCTGATGCATTACTTTTCTTAGTGGGGGTTGCACCAGAATGGTTCACTTTGCGTTTGGGTTTACTAGCACTAATAGGCATCGTAACTTGCTTCTTAGTTCTAGTATCTACGCCTTTGACATTATTCATAGCACACATAGAATGATTATCATTAGCACATTTTCCACATTTGAAACAAACAAATTTAACATTCAAAGCATTCAAATCATCCAAATCATCATTACACGCGATTACACACTTTTTATTCTTAAAAACATTAAAATTCCTAGGGTGTTCTTCTACTTCCTTCATCTTCCCTTGACTCTTGTGTTTCCAGACCTTATCATTCACTTGAGTGCTCTTAAGATGAGGCCGGTTAACACTAGCAGTGGAGACTACTCCTGTAGTAGAAGACACACGAATATTAGTGTTTCTAGAAGTCTGAGGCGAGTGACTAACTTTGTTTGTGGGTTTAGTGGTCATTCTATACATCCCTGGTTTAATCACATTATTGTGCTTAACGCTTGGTGCTACATTATTCCTTATGGGTTGAGTATGTGGTAACCTTTCCTTTCCATCCATCTTGGGGGCAAACACAGGTTTTGCAAACGAAGAATTTGAGAAAGCGGATGGTTTTCCCAAGATAGGGGATCTATTCGCTTTAGAGGCATTGGGTTGTCTAACAACAGGTTTCTTAACGCTAGGTTCCACAACTTTTCCACCCATCTTAGCAACGAGTTTCTTCAACTCTGCTATTGCTATGTCTTTTTCTTGTAACTGAGCTTTCAAATCCGAAATATCAAGACTTTTTTCATTTAGTAATCGACATGACTCAGATAATTTTACTTCCAAAGGTGTATCATTTGAAAAGCTGCCAACTTTCTTTTGCAAAGCAAGTTCAAGTGAGTGACAATGTTTTTGAAGATAATCATATCTATGTTGAAGTAACGAAAACTCTTTTATGTCAATTTTATTCGAAAGCTCAGTTTCAAGACGTTCACATTCTTTGACTTGATCAAGATATTTGCATGTAACATCAGAATATTCATTAATATCAGCACAAGATGTAACATAAACACACATAATATCTTTGGAGAGACATTCGTGTAAGAGTAGATCATATGCTGTAGAAAAATCGGCTCTTTTAGGTTGATGGTCGTTCACTTCTTGTTCAAGAGATTCCACATATTTCAAATCATCAAACATTTCTTGCTTAATTAATGTTTCAAATTCCAAAATATGTTTTTGCGTTCTTTCCGCAAGTGGAATCAAAATACTTTTCACAAGCATAGTTATATCGTGAGGAATTTCTTTGTCTCCTTTCGAAAGTTCATTTTTTTCCAGTCATCATCAACAACCTTTTGAAATTTTCAATTTTACTCTTGAGAATACTAAGTGCTTGCTTACTCTTGCTTACAGAAGCTTTATATGGCAAGTACTCAATAAATTTTAAAACATTAGTTTTCTTAGTGGCAAAAGCTTGTCTCCATTTAATTCTTATTTGTTCACATTTGAAAAATATTTGCTCGCGAGTTTTCTGTGTTTGTGGTTTGAAAAGACCATAAAGACTATTTTCATAAGCATAATTATATGGTTTAAAAAATTCTTTATTAACTTTTGGTCTACTCTCTTCTTCCAAATCGTTTTCTCTTCATTATCAGGCCTAACAACAAGACAATCAAGATCGGTCCATTGGGACTCATCAAGATATAAGTGTTGATTCTCAGATTGAGCTTGCTCAAGGTACTTAGGATTTTCAAAACTAGGTTTATCCTTGAAAAACGAACGAGGTGCCAACATTCTCATGGTTTGAATTGATTGATTTGTTTTGTAAACAATTTTCTTGTAAAAATCAATTTGAGTTTCAAGTTCCACCATTTTGTTGATGTCATTCGCTTGTTTAGTTTTGAAATCATTTTCCATCTTTTCAACCACAGTTTTCTTTTCATTAACAAGTTTAGTTTTATCTTCTTGAAGAAAACCATTTACTTGAGTTAGCTCATTGACTTTAGTGGTAGCAAGATACGTTTTGTAACGTTCAGTACTCAAAGAGGTGTTATAATTACGTTTCTCTTAGTCTAGAAGCTTAAGAGTTTCATTATATTTTTGTTGAAAATCTTCCTTTTTGACATTAATTAAACACCCTTTGTACCCCTCAATCTCATTGGTCTTTTGAAGAATCTGAGCTCTATAGCTATCAATGGTCTCACTAGATTTAATTAGAGCAGCTTTGCATTCTTCAAAATTTTGAGTGAGCTTAGCGTTTGCCTTCTTTAATTGATTTTGACTCTTTTTAGTTTCTTTGACATCTTTTTGTAAAGAAGAAATTAAATTAGCAAGCGCAATACGCTCCTCATCATCATCATACTCATTTGCATGTTGATCATCCTTAGACTCATTATTCCACATGTTTGATGAATCGGGTGTGGTATTACTATCAACCGTTTCCATCATACATGTGTCATTAATGGCTTTGGGTAGCTCACAATGCTCATGAATATTACCAAACACATTATATTCCTCTTCAATGTGTACCTTATCGATTGGCTCAGTATCAAAGATAGGACCATTGTCATCTTCAGTGACGTTGAGGACTTCTTCAACCTTTGCCATGTACGAGTAATGTGCTTCAAGTTCTTGGTCGGAGGCTTCATCATCAGTATCATCAAGCAATGCTCCTTCCTCAACCGACAGTTTAACCCCAGCTTCCATCTTCTTGCATAGCAGCATCTTTTCCTTATGATAGCCAGAGTCCCTAACCCGTTTCGGCTTTCTACATTCCTTTGCCATATGCACATAGCCTTGACAATTAAAGCATTGAATCCCACTTTGCTGAACCACTGGAGTACCAACAATTTCCCTATTTCCAGCAACAATACCAATCCTCTGAGTATCATACTTAGCAGTTTGTCGATCATACCGTGCAGAACCCTCAACATGTGTTGGATTACGTCGATCATACCTAGGAGGACTTTCATCACGTTGACGTGTGTCATACCTTCGAGGACTCTCAACATATTGGTTCCTTGTATTTGATGATGTTCGAAGATTGTTGTTGGTGGGTTTGAAGATTTTCTTGTAGGTCTTCATAATGAAAGCAATTTGTTGTTTCATCTCCCTATCCTTCTGAGCTAGTTCTTCATCACTGTCCTCTTCAGATGATGGCTCAGGTGATGGTGATGGTGCTCTTGGTTCTTTGTCTCGTGATCGTGTGGGAGCTGAATACTTAGATGAAGTGGAGTATCTTGGTGAGGAGTATGTAGTGGAGTACCTTGGTGAGGAGGATGTAGTGGAGTATGACTTTGGAGCACGAGAGCGATGATCTTGGACATGTTGAGTGGTAGACACCAAAGCAAGTGGATTAGCAGTCTTTGCTATCCTTTCAGCTCAAAGTTCATTCGCCTCATTCTGAAATTGTTTCAAAATGTCAAAGAGCGTGTGATAGTTGACCTCGTCTAACTTACTCTGTTGTTTCACCAAAGTTACGAACCGTGTCCACTCTAGTTGAAGTTGATGTAGAAATTGCACATTGACTTGCATGGTGGAGACTTGCTAATTGTTTCTTGTCATGTCATTCATCATCTTGTAGAACCTTGAGTAATATGATTTAATTGATTCCCCATCCAATGAAGTAAACTTTCCAAAGTTCCAAAACAAGTTTGTTTTAAGATCTTGCTTGTTAAGTGATTCTCCTTGTTGCAAGCATTCAATAGCAAACCACATTTCTTTTGCAGTAGAGCATACATCAACCGTTGAGTAAATATCATCCCCAATCCCACTGAGAATAAAATAGGTTGCTTCTTTCTCTGCATCAATCCAAGCACGTTTTTCTTTCGAAGTGTTCTCATATGTTTCCCCAATTTTTGCTCATCGGAACCGGTCGTTGAGTCGGTTGCTGGAATTGCAGTAATGGTTATTGTAGTAAGAGTATAGGGTTCTTCTTTGATGCAACGTCGAAGAACATCACCATTGGGCTTAGTGTCAAGATATCGAAGAAATCATGATTGCCATTGTGCATATCGACCAGTCACAAGCATTGGTGGTCTCTCTTTATTGCCTGCCACCATAATGTTGTTGTTTGTGACACGATACTCATGAGTAGAATCCATGTTGAAAAAATTTGAAATTGTTGAAGTGAAAATGGATCTTAAGTAGATATGTTGTGATTGTTGTTGTTGTAAAAACTTCTATTTTCGGAATATTGGTGTTTTTCGGAATAAGTGACTTTTTCGGATAAACTGGCAATATTCGGATAAAAGTTGGATTTTGGATAAATGCACTATCTTCGGAATATTGTGGATTATTCGGAATAATAGACTTCTTCGGATAATAGCAATGAATTCGGATAAAATCACTATTTTTGGAAAAAATGACTTCTTTGGAATAATGGCTTCTTCGGAAAAACGGAACTTTTTCGGAATAAAACACTTGTTTTCGGAATAATCTAAACCCTTTTCCGAAGATGACCAAATCAAGTTACTGTACTACAAATCGTACCCTAAAAACAATCCAAACACCTCAAAAACTTGCGATTTTAAGCACAAAAACATAACTAAATCCTTACCACATCTATTTAAGTGATTTATATCAAGATTTAGAACCTGAAAACACTAAAAAAAATTAATTCGAGATGATTTTGATGAAAAATCAACCGAATCAAATTAATAGCCAACAACAAATCACTAATCTACCCCATGGCGATTGATAACAATTGTTGTCCCTAACTATATGATGATAGATTAAAGAAATGAGATGGAAAATATATGGATTTCTAGAGAGAGAAAGTAGTGAGAGAAAGTAGAGAGAAGGTGGAGAAAACTAGGTGACATTAGATTAAGAAAATGAAAAGCCTTACCCTTCCTAACATGCTAGGAAGGGCTTTATATAGTCCGCCTACATGTGGGCTTTGAATGGACTATATTGTTTGGGTCGGGCTTGAATAAAATGCTTAGTACCTTAAAAGACGCCTTTTAAGCTAGCCATCAAGCCCGTAATGTCACGACTATTTTAACTAACTATTACAACGTTCTAATAAATATTACAATAAAAACATATGACCGAACATTCTTGTTTGACTCAATATTTTGAGGCTAACACTTTGGTCTCGGGTCCGAACAACAAAAACCAACCGAGCCCCATGGGGCTCTCGGTGGTGCCTCGGTGCACACAAACCGAAAACACAAACACACCCTACCTTCGGTCGGGGTTTCTTGCCTACGCCGAGTCGAAAACCAACCAAGCCGAGACCTTTATGGTCTCGGTGGTGGTGTTTAAACATAAGCCGAGCACCCCTTTGGGGTCTCGGTGTCTCGACCGAACCACAAACCACAACCAAACTCGCCCCATGTATTTAATTAATCCATTCCATGTTTTATTTATGTTCTTGATGATTAATTAAATAATTAACATGAAATCAAAAGATTTGAAAAGATAAGAAAAAGGGTTTGATTATACCAATGTGTGTAGAACGAATAGATGATCAGGAACAAATAACAAGTAGCAAAAATCGTCCGGTTCTTCCCTTTTTCTTTGATGTGGTCGGCGGCTATGGTGAGACAAGGAGGAAGAGGACAAAATTTTATAAACCTAAAAATAATGAAGTTATTTTCCTCCTGATGTTTTTATTAAAATTTGTTTTTGGGCCAAAAGGCCCACTTGGCCTCCTTTCTCTTGCTCTAGCCACTGCATAGGGGCCCACCAAGGGTAAACATGTAGGTTTTCGTGTGTTAAATAATTAACGTGTGTGTTCGTGATTTATTATTCGTGATTTTAGTATCCGTGATCATGTCACATTTATAATATTCATGATTGTTCGTTATTTATTGTTGTAACACGTGTATTAATATTATAAATGGAAAGTTTAAATTTCATCGTGTTTTCGTAAGTTACTGTTCACGTGTACTGTTCATAGGTTTTTAAAGCTGGTTTTACAACTCTTCCCCTTTAAAAGAACAATTCGTCCTCGAATTGGAGAAATGTAAACTGAAAGAAAACATACCCGAATTAGAACTGGAAATGAGGGTAAGAAGTTCGTATAGACTCCTCCGTCTCCCAAGTGGCTTCCCGCTCAGGATGATCCCTCTAGAGGATTTTGACGAAAGGGACCGTCTTCCTCCGCATGACACGATCTTGTCGCTCAAGAAAACTCTCGGGTTCTTTAAACATATGAAAGATCCTCTTGAATCTGATCAAGTGGATACTAGACAACATGAACTGGATGATAGGTGTATCCTCTGAGTAAGGACACATGGAACACGTTGTGAACGTGTGATAGCTGAGGCGGTAACGCTAAACGGTATGACACTTCACCAACGCGTTCTATGATGTCGAACGGTCTGATGAAGCGAGGACTGATCTTCCCTCTTATTCCAAAACATCTAATTCCTCGTGCAGGTGATACCTTGAGGAAAACGTGATCACCTACGTTGAAAGACACATCTCTACGATGTTTATCAGCATAGCTCTTCTGACGAGCACGAGCTTCTTGAAGCTTTGCCTTGGCGACAGCGACCTTCTCATTGGTCACTTCAATCATCTCTGGACCTTTGATAGGTGTGTAAACACCCATCCTTTTTACCACTTAACTACAATAATAACCGAGCCAAAACGTGTATTTTATGTCGTAAATGTCGAAATTATGCGTGGTTTGTGTTTTTGTTGTGATTTAGGACGAAAATGTGGAAAAGGGAGAAAACATGGGCATTCACGGGCTTTTATCGAAGAAAAAGACAAAAGACGAAGTCAAGAAATCAATAGTGCCAAAAGAACGAAAGTCCAAGACCAATTCTTAAGATTTATCGAAGAAAAAGTCAAAAGACGGAAGTTTACTAAAAGCCGAAGAACTCAAGTCTAATTTATTGAAGAATTACAAGACGAGTTTAAAGAAATCCCGAGACAAAGTCGTTAAAGTCAAAATATTAAGAAGACAAGGACTTAATCATGCAATTAAGGAAAGAAGAAAGAGGGGAGGAAGCTTCCTAAGCACCTCCCTAATCTCCCCTATAAATAGATCATTAGTGTTTTCATTTCATTTTGTTGGCTAAGTGTGACAATTAGTCTTCCACCTTTTAATTACTTGTTCTTTAAATACATGTCAATTTAAATACTTGTCTTGCATCTTAAATACCTTTAATTTCAAGTAAGTTTCATTTTAATTCTGTCAATCTTTACTTTTATTGTTCATCTTCTATCTACCTTTCTTGTTTGATCTTAATCTTTATGTTTATTGTTCATGTTCAAGTTCTTGAGTTTTTGTTAAATTGATTAAGTGGGTTTTGATTATTTTGTTTCTTATTGTTAGTTTTGTTGATTTGGATTGTTTGTTTATGATTAGTAGATGTTTATTGATTAGTTTGATTTAATCTTGTGGTTGATTTTGATTAGATTAGATTGGATTCGTGTTATATTTGTTCTGTGTGTTCTTCGCTGTTACTGTTGTTCCAGGGTTATTCCGGATCAAAGAATGTTGATCCGAATCAAGGGTTTCAATTGATTATTCCGAACGAAGATTGTTCATTGGATATTCCGAATAAAGGGCTTTCATTCGGAATAAGTGACATATTCCGGATCAGCAACATTCCGAGTAAAGGAGTTTATTCGGAACATTCTTGCATTCCGAATCAAGGGTTGAGGAAGTATTCCGGATCAGCAAGTTCATTCGGAACATTCCGAGTGAAGGAGTTCATTCGGAACATTCCGAACCAAGAAGACATTCTGAGTCAAGACTTTCATTCGAAACATTCCGGATCAACAGAATATTCTGAATCAGTAGAAGTTCCGAGTGAAGCTATTATTCCTGATCAAGGTCTTCATTCGGAAGATTCAAAGTTCTGAATCAGTGAAGTTCATTCGGAACATTTATTGTTCCGAATCAAGGAGTGTTCATTCGGAACATTTATTGTTCCGAATCAAGACAACATTCCGAATCAAGGGTTCATTCAGAATATATTCTGAATCAAGGCAATATTTCGAGTCAAGACTTTATTCCGGATAAGTGACATATTCCGGATAAAGGATTTATTCCGGATGAAGGTTTTGTTCAAATATTCCGAATGAGTGTTTTATGTTGATTATTCCGAACGAAGAAGAATTATTCCGGGTGAAGGTGACATTCCGAACGAGTAATTATTCCAAGTGAGGTATTTTCAGGTTCTTTTTATTTTCAGTTTTTAACTTTCAGTTTTTAATTTTTAATTTTCAAGCTTTACTTTTCCCGCCTTTTTCCTTAGTCGCACTTTAAGTTTAATTGCCTTAGATTTATTTTAGCCTTGCCTTAGTTTAAGTTTTAGTTGTGTTTTAAGTTTGCCTTAGATAGTTTTAAGTGTGCGTTATTTACTTTAATTGCCTTTTAATTTTCGTCACGCTTTAATTACTCGTCATTTATTTTAAAATTAGTTTTAGATTTAAATTAACATCATTTTCATTTACGTCTTGCACTTTTTAATTACTACAACGACACAACTATTTGTGTCACCAAAGAACGACTGAGTCGCATAGTTAACTAGGATCAATTCGATTAGACCACTATAACGAACTTCTTACATACAAAATCATTAGTATCAAATGGCGCCGCTGCCGGCTCTTTTCGTAAAGATTAACGGTTTTCTGTGAGAGACGCGTTGCTTTTTGGGATCCGTTCACTTGTGAACGTTATTTTCTTGCTTAAAAAATTCAAAAATCCATAAAAATTAAAAATTGTTAAAAATCCATAAAAATTAAAAAATTTCAAAAATCCAAAAAGATTTTCTCTTTATAGTGTATATATTCTCTTTTTGTTTGGTATTGTTTTCTTTTGCCTTTACAGGTGTATGCGTACTAGATCTTCTACTTATCAAGAGCCCGAGACTCCTGAAGATTTAGCTATGGCAGGTGTTAACAACAACAATAATCCACCGCACCTCAATAATAACAACAACAATGTTCTTCCACAGCCCGATCTTCGGACAATGGAGGAGCTTTGTCAACCTACCATGTTTGGACGAGGAGGACCGATTGCGCCGATGCAAATCACGGCTCCGGAGTTTTCGTTGAAGCACCACATGATTCATCAAGTGCAAACAAATCCTTTTTGAGGAATGCCTGATGATGATGTCAACAAACACCTCGACAAATTCATCACTATCACCCAAAGCATGAAGTTGCCCGGTGCTACAATGGATGTTCTTCGCCTATAACTCTTCCCACATACTTTATCACACCACGCCGAGAAATGGTTTGATCGTCTCCCGAAGAATTCCATTCATACTTGGGATGACATGACTCAACGCTTTTTGTCGCGCTACTTTCCACCATCTATGGTCACGAGCCTTCGTAATCAAATCAGCGGTTTCATGCAAGAACCCGATGAATCTCTCTTTGATGCTTGGGAAAGATATAATGTTTTGATCGATCGTTGTCCAAACCACAACATGCTCCCTGTGACCTTAATTGATACTTTCTACAACGGTTTGACTTTTCGAGATCGTGATACGAGTAATGCAGCCGCCGGTGGCACATTTTTGAAAAGGAGACCCGAGGAGTGTAGAGAGCTTATTGAGAACATGACTACTCATCATAAAAACTGGGATTCCTCCGCTTCTTCAAGGAACAACCCGAGAGTCAATGTTTCTTCTACTTCAGCAAGCCCCGACATGACCGAATTCACCCGCATGATGGCCGAAATGAAAAAAAATATCTTGCTTCTCGCTACAAACCAACAACAAGTTAAAGCGGTTGCACCTTCTTGTGAGACATGCGGAGGTACTCACTCATACATTGATTGTCCTTCTACTCAAGGAAATCTGGAAAACGTGTATGCAGCTTATGGTAATTATTCACCGGAAAATTACCAAGCCCGGCCTCAATGGGATAGAAATTTGTTGAGTTACCGGTCAAACAACTACCTTTCACCCGGTTTATCTCCTCAAAACCAAAACCCCAACAACAACTACAATAGAAGCAACCAAATCCCACCTAGAGCTTCTAATCCTTATCACCCACCCGCTCAACAAGCCCCACCCATCAATCAAGATGTTTAAGCTTTAATGAGAACCCAAGGTGAGCAAATCAAGAATCTGTAGAGCCAAATTATCAATTTGAAAGGGGATATCACTAAGCAAGGGAATGACATTAGATCTGAGCTTCGAGATAATATTCAATCCTCCTTCAGCAATCAAACGAATGATTTGAAGAATATGCTGGCTAGTTTCTTGCCCACTACTCAACCCTCTACTTCGAGTTCTCTACCTACAAACACCGTCTCCAATCCGCGAGCGAATGTGAGTGCTATTACTACCCGTAGTGGAGTTACGTTAGTAGGACCACCTATCCCACCCCCATCATCTACACCTCCTCCACCACCATTTATCCTTACTACTCCCACACCTAGTATTAGTACACCATTACCATATCCGCCTCGTCATGACAAAGTACCTAAGAAGAACCCTTCAACATCTCAACCTTTACTTGCTACACCTACACCTTCCACCTATAAACCCAACATCCTATATCCTTCTCGCTTGGACAAGCCTAACTTGCTCACTAAGGATGACACTCAAGTGTCGAATTATTTGAAGATGATCTCTCAAATGAATTTTAACATTAGCCTTGTTGAAGCACTTGTCCACATGCCGAAATTTGTCAAAGCATTCAAGGAATTGCTTAACAAGAAGGAGAAGCTGATTGAGCTCGCCAACACACGCTTAAATGAAAACTGTTCTGCAGTTATTCTTAAAGAACTTCCGGAAAAACTTGGAGATCCCGGTCGTTTTGTGTTGCCTTGCATTTTTAACAAAACCGAAGAATTTACTGCCCTAGCTGATCTCGGGGCCAGTATAAATCTGATGCCTTTAAGTGTTTGGACAGCACTATCTTTACCCGACCTTACACCAACAAAGATGACTCTTGAGCTGGCAAATCGCACTCTCGCTTACCCCGTTGGTATTGCCGAAGATGTGTTCATTAAAGTTGGCACCTTCACTTTTCCGGTCAACTTTGTTGTTGTTGATTATGAAATGGACCCTCGTATTCCTTTAATACTTGGTCGGCCATTCTTGAGAACCGGAAGAGCTTTAGTTGATGTTGCCGAAGGTGAATTAATTTTAAGGGACGGGAATGAACAACAAGTGTTCGAAATGGGGAAGCTTACAAGCAAATCCTTTGGACGAGAATCAGCGAATATGATTAATGTGCTTGATGATTTTGTCGTCTACAACAATCCTCTATTCGATTCTTGCATTGATAATCCACTTTTTCAAGATGATGTGGATGATTCTCTCTCCAATTTGGAACCTTCACCCATATATGATTCTCCACCGATCTTTGATGCTTATGATGATGATCCTAGCTCAGATACGGATGATTATGATGATTTTACTTCAGAGTATCCCGACATGCCCACCTATGATGATTTTGATGAGGCTGATACTCTCTCGAGTGATTCTTCTCATGATGAAGATCCTCCGCCTACCATGCTTAATCCTACTTTGGACGATTACTCATTTGAGGAAGACTTCTCTACTTTTCTCAATACATACTTCCCTCATGAGAGTGATGCTCCTCCTTTAGACTTTGATGATTATGGTCTTGATCCTTCTTCGGATTTGAAGAAAATTCTTTCAAAGGAGAAGCAACCGGACGACACCAACATCCGCAGCACGTATGATTTGACACCTCTTTGTCCACATTCTGAGGACGAGGTTGTGCATTTTTTCGCGGATCATCTTTACATTCTGCTGAGCCTGAGTGCTATTTTCCCCTAAAGGAAAAGGTGTTCGACCCCGGTATCGATATTCTTCAGCCATCTCAGTACCCATCTGATGAAATAAAAGGAAAAATCTTTGGAACTATTGGGGATATGCTTGCACCTCTTCCCCCTTGATCCCACCGTGCTCCGTCTTTGCTTAAGGGAACCTTGCCTACTCTTCTTTGGCTTGCCTTGTTCGCCTTAAGCTTGTGCTATTTGATGGACGAAAAGTATGTCTTTGATCCCGGTGGATATGTTTCATGCTTCTTCCTTTGCTAATCAAGGTCGAGTCAGGCTCACGACTCGGTGAACAAAAATCAAGCGCTTCTTGGGAGGCAACCCATGTATCTATCTTTTAGCTATTTATATCCTAAGTGTAGGGGAGACCAGTTGGTGTTTGCTATTTCCTCGCCTCTAATATTCAGGGATTCGAGCGTTCAATGATCCACTCTTGATGATTTTTGACGACCCGGGATTCCGTGTTTCCGTCTTCCCGGTTCTATCCTAAACTCTTTTCGATTCACTATTTTATATTTTCCAATATTAAAATAGGAATCTTGTTAGTTGTCTTTTCTTTAGCGAGATTTAAACAAAGTGCACAATGTCCTAAGTGTAGGGGAGTTCACTCCCACATGCTTAAACATTGAGGACAATGTTTATATTAAGTGTAGGGGGACTTCTATCAAAGTTAAGTGGTCTTTTCCTTGTATTTGCCCTCATTTTAACCGGAAAATCAATTTTTCGACATTTTTCAAAATTTTTGATCTATTTTGGCCTATTAGTTTTTCCTTTATTTTAGTTATTTTATTTCGTTGCTAGAATAAATTTTAATAAAGAGGTTTTAATTTTCAAACGTTGTGAATCTTTTGACTCAACCCGAGTTTACTTATCTAAGTTTACTCTAGCTAGTATCCTTAACGTGTTTAAGTCAAGTTTTGCTAGGCTTTTATATAGGGAGCTATAAAACGCGAAAGTCTTAACTCTCACGGGTTAAGAACAAGAACTTTTCGCAAGTTCCTATAATTGATCCTAGAGATTCGTTTATCAAGGGAACTTTAAAACGCGATTTCTAAACTTGAAAAAGTCTAAGAGTTTGCAAGATCCTATAGACGACTCGAAAACCCAAAACTTTGATTTAATAGGCTAAGCATCCACGAGTCTCATTCCTTGAGATTTTAAACTGTGGAGAACGAGAGATGATGGAGTCAAATATAAGTTTGGTATCCTTTCGTAAATTTATGTGAGTTAATTATAAGCCTATTCTCCCATGCTTGCTAATAAATTTATCTGCAATAAATAAGGTTGTACGATTTGAAAAGTTACTTAGCTTCTAGCCCAAGATCGTTTAAAAGTTGCTCGGTATGGATTAGAGTTCATAGCCAAGGCATAACTTATTGAAGCGGGATGCGAAGATTGGCGAGTCCGAAAAGGCCCTAACAAGGCATGAGGGCTACATTTTGTTGATAAAGATCCCAAGTGATGTGAAGAATCATTTATCAAAAATCAATATGAAGGATCGAGACACACGACGAAAAACAAAAACTCCCCAAAAGATCATGGAGAAGTCTATCCAAAAAGACCCTAACAAGGTATGAGGATAAACAGATCCAAATCCAAAAAGGAGGCGGATCATTGTATATCAAAGTCCAAAATAAAGATTGGAGAAAAATGAAGAAGTCGTGGTCCATATATGAAGAATCTCTCAAAACTTCAAGTGAAGAAATTCCTATTATGAAGAGAAGGCCATTATTTCATGAACGTCTCTCAAGATTTGAAGTATGAAGTCGCTGCCAAATATCGGTCCCAGAAAGGTCTCAAATCGCAAAGCGAGTTATGCCAAGATATGAACTTTTTGAGGTCCCGAGAAGCAGTTTTAAAAGATTTTGTCCTTTAGCTAACTATTGATTAAATCGTCCCACTTTATTTTCAGCCTAAATAACTATCGAAATAAAGTCAACAATGCATCCTCGTGATCATTCAAGACAACAATAAAATATAAGAGATACACCTAGGAATAAGGGAGTCTAAGTAAATAATTGGCCCACATGAGTTCGTGCTAGTTTGCTAACTTATAATAACAATGATCTCGTTTTTAAGCTTGGTTTGGAGAAAGTGAAAACTTGAGGATGATGATCATTCATGACATTTCCAAAACCCGAAGGTATGTTTTTGAATTTCTTTACTTTGAATGTTTATAATTTTCTATCTCTTTAATAAAGGCCATCGTGGATTGACTATGATGAAAAGTGTAATCGTGCTTTGTAACTAATGCATTGCATGAGGACATTGCAATGGTCAAGTGTAGGAGATTTGATAGGTGTGTAAACACCCATCCTTTTTACCACTTAACTACAATAATAACCGAGCCAAAACGTGTATTTTATATCGTAAATATCGGAATTATGCGTGGTTTGTGTTTTTGTTGTGATTTAGGACGAAAATGTGGAAAAGGGAGAAAACACGGGCATTCACGGGCTTTTATCGAATAAAAAGACAAAAGACGAAGTCAAGAAATCAAGAGTGCAAAAAGAACGGAAGTCCAAGACCAATTCTGAAGATTTATCGAAGAAAAAGTCAAAAGATGGAAGTTTACTAAAAGCCGAAGAACTCAAGTCTAATTTATTGAAGAATTACAAGACGAGTTTAAAGAAATCCCGAGACAAAGTCGTTAAGGTCAAAAGATTAAGAAGACAAGGACTTAATCATGCAATTAAGGAAAGAAGAAAGAGGGGAGGAAGCTTCCTAAGCACCTCCCTAATCTCCCCTATAAATAGATCATTGGTGTTTTCATTTCATTTTGTTGGCTAAGTGTGTCAATTAGTCTTCCACCTTTTAATTACTTGTTCTTTAAATACATGTCAATTTAAATACTTGTCTTGCACCTTAAATACCTTTAATTTCAAGTAAGTTTCATTTTAATTCTTGTCAATCTTTACTTTTATTGTTCATCTTCTATCTACCTTTCTTGTTTGATCTTAATCTTTATGTTTATTGTTCACGTTCATGTTCTTGAGTTTTTGTTAAATTGATTAAGTGGGTTTTGATTATTTTGTTTATTATTGTTAGTTTTGTTGATTTGGATTGTTTGTTTATGATTAGTAGATGTTTATTGATTAGTTTGATTTAATCTTGTGGTTGATTTTGATTAGATTAGATTGGATTCGTGTTATATTTGTTCTTGCGTGTTCTTCGTTGTTACTGTTGTTCCAGGGTTACTCCGGATCAAAGAAACTTCGTCCGAATCAAGGGTTTCAATTGATTGTTCCGAACGAAGATTGTTCATTGAATATTCCGAATAAAGGGCTTTCATTCGGAATAAGTGACATATTCCGGATCAGCAACATTCCGAGTAAAGGAGTTTATTCGGAACATTCTTGCATTCCGAATCAAGGGTTGAGGAAGTATTCCGGATCAGCAAGTTCATTCGGAACATTCCGAGTGAAGGAGTTCATTCGGAACATTCCGAACCAAGAAGACATTCTGAGTCAAGACTTTCATTCGGAACATTCTGGATCAATAGAATATTCTGAATCAGTAGAAGTTCCGAGTGAAGCTATTATTCCCGATCAAGGTCTTCATTCGGAAGATTCAAAGTTCCGAATCAGTGGAGTTCATTCGGAACATTTATGGTTCCGAATCAAGGAGTGTTCATTCGGAACATTTATTGTTCCGAATCAAGACAACATTCCGAATCAAGGGTTCATTCGGAATATATTCCGAATCAAGGCAATATTCCGAGTCAAGACTTTATTCCAGATAAGTGACATATTCCGGATAAAGGATTTATTCCGGATGAAGGTTTTGTTCAAATATTCCGAATGAGTGTTTTATGTTGATTATTCCGAACGAAGAAGAATTATTCAGGGTGAAGGTGACATTCCGAACGAGTAATTATTCCAAGTGAGGTATTTTCAGGTTCTTTTTAGTTTAAGTTTTTAACTTTCAATTTTTAATTTTTAATTTTCAAGCTTTACTTTTCCAGCCTTTTTCCTTAGTCGCACTTTAAGTTTAATTGCCTTAGATTTATTTTAGCATTGCCTTAGTTTAAGTTTTAGTTGCGTTTTAAGTTTGCCTTAGATAGTTTTAAGTTTGCGTTATTTACTTTAATTTCCTTTTAATTTTCGTCACGCATAAATTACTCGTCATTTATTTTAAAATTAGTTTTAGATTTAAATTAACATCATTTTCATTTACGTCTTGCACTTTTTAATTACTACAACGACACAACTATTTGTTTCACCAAAGAACGACTGAGTCGCATTTAACCAGGATCAATTCGATTAGACCACTATAACGAACTTCTTACATACAAAATCTCAGTTATTAACCTTCAAGCAGTCGTTCGCCCACTTGATCCCAGCAGATTGGGGCGCGACACTTTCTGCCATACAACATCTCAAAGGGAGCACACTTGATGCTAACGTGCCAGCTGTTGTTGTATGTGAATTCTACTAGAGCACACGATCACAGCATATCCTCCAATGTCTGAATGGTACGTTTCGACTGTCCGTCGGTCTGAGGATGAAAGGCAGTGTTGAGCTTAAGTCTGGTGCCCCAAACTTTCTACAGACTCTGCCAGAAACGTGATGTGAAATGGGGATCTTTGTCAGATATGATTTCTGATGGAGTACCATGCAGTCTCATGATCCCTTTGGAATGTGTCTGCTAATTTGCTGACCGAATGCTCCTTGCGAATCGACAGAAAATGAGCAGATTTAGTCAACCTATCCACAATGACCCAGATAGCGTCATTCTTCTACCGGAAGACCAATAACAAAATCTATGGAGATTTTGTCCCACTTCCATGCTGGAATATCTAATGGTTGTAGTAACCCACTATCTCGCTGATGTTCGATCTTCACCTGGTGGCAGATCATACACTTAGAAACGAAGGTAGCAACATCCTGCTTCATACCACTCCACCAAAAGTGTTGCTTGATGTCGTGGTACATCTTGGTAGAACCAGGATGTATGGTAAATAGAGAACTGTGAGCCTCAGTCAACACAGCTTCCCTGAGAGTAGAGTCATCAGGAACCACTAGTCTAGTGCCCTGCCATAAGATACCTCGTTATCAACACGAAACTCCGTCTGCTGATCAAGGTTTTGAATGATAGCCCAAATCTCACCATCGTCCTTCTGAACTTCCTTGATCCTAGAATGTAAGTCTGGTTCCACTCTAAGATTAGCCTAGTAACCGTGTTGTCCTCGTACACAAAACTCAATGTCAGTCACCTCTAGGTCACGAATGATCTCCTTTGCAATCATACCCGACCTTCTGCTTAGAGCATCTGCCACCACATTCGCCTTACCAGGATGGTACTGAATGTTGGCGTCGCAATCCTTGAATAGCTCGAACCATCTCCTCTGTCTCATGTTCAGTTCCTTTTGGGTGAAGATGTACTTGAGACTCTTGTGGTCGGTGAATACGTCACATGATTCACCATACAAATAATGTCTCCAGATCTTCAACGCGAAAACAACTGCTGCAAGCTCTAAATCGTGAGTAGGATAGTTTTCTTCATAAGGTTTCAGCTGTTGTTGTCTCTAGATCTTCAACGGGATGGGTAATCTGTGACAACCGTAGTTTTTGGTTTGTCACTTGGTCTTACTTTTAGGTTATTTTATGTGTGCTTACTTGAATTGTATGTTTACTTGTTTATTTTATGTGAACGAGGTTGGTGTGGTTATCGTTTATGAGTATAGAGTACTCATAATTAAATCGAGGAACGGTTATTTCATGTTCATGAGATCACAAGTGGTGACTGTGAAATGAAAATGGTGATATTGTGGTGTTTACGTATACGTATAAGTATTATAGTAATAATATTTTTTTTAGGATTTACGGTTTAGCATTTAGAGGTCTCGGGTGAGGTAATTATCCATATGAATATTTTTCGGGATGGTTTTAAGTCATTTAGGACTTAGTTATAAATTTTATTTCAAAATTTGAGATTTTTTTATAAAAGTGTATATTTTACGTCTTTTATGGTAAAACGCGTAAATTTGACTAGTTTTACGGTTTTGAGGTTTTGGAAGCTTTAGGAGCTGAAATAAATTAAGGAAAATTAAGGTAATATTATTAACATAATATTAAATAATAAAAATAAAAAAAACAAATTTATTGGGTGTTTGGGTCGGTTTAGACGCACCAAAGAAAGAGAAAAAGGGAAAAAGGGGAAAAAAAGGGAAAGTTGGGTGTTATACTTGGACTAGGATTTTATGTACACACTATATAAGGTTATCTTATAAATAAATAAAAAACATAAATCCTTGGAGACAAAGAAAAATTCGTGGGTTTCATAGAGGAGAATTAGGGTTCTTCAAAAAAATTAGGTTTTCTTCATCTTCCATTGATTTAAGGTAAAAACCTTCATTAACCTTTTTAATTAAATTGTTTTTATGTTTAATTAATCATTCTTATGATGGATTAAGGGTTAGGGTTTATATAAAAACAGTAGATTAATGATGTATTAATCATAATATGATGATCATATAATCTAGGGCTTGTATTTATTAGAAGGGTTATAGGTGATTAATTAGATCAATTTGTTTAAAACCCGTTTTTAAAAACTGGGCAGAATTTTGAGTCTATTGTTTTGATCATATCTCGAGTTCTATGAATATTCAAGATGCGATCAAACTAGCCCTGGATAGGTAATTGAGTTGGCTTTCTAAATCAAGAAACGAGAACTAAATTGGAGGTCGGGAAGTGGGTCAAAAACAGGTTACAACAGTCGGAGGTCAAAACAGTTTTGAATTCAGCCTGTTTTCTTTTTAAGTTTTGGGTTGTTTGGGGTACTTAGGGTTGCATTGGGATCTTCTCACGAACATGAGAGATGGTTTATATATTTTAGTAAGGATCTTCACTTGGTCTAAGATTGTGGTTTGGGGTAAGACCCTCTAATGGTAATGAACTTTTCATACGTTTAAAATCAGTGAATTTTGGATAGGTAGCAATATATACACATATATCTGAGCCTTAACAGTAGCTTTAAGGTTAGGGCAATTGGGAGGTTTTAGCTAACATGTATAAAAGTGTGAATATTCCTTTTACAGAAACCATGGGTATGTTTAAGTGGACGTTTGACTTAAAGTTTTGAGACATAAAACTGGGACTGTTTTGTGTAAAATTATGAACAGGATAGCTATTAAACTTAACCAAGTTAGGGACTTGTTAAGGAAGGGTAATGGGGTGATTAGAGCTTAACAATGAGGTAATTATACGGGAATAGACTAGATGTCCATCATAGGTTGATGAGCCATCTTAGTGATTGGTTCGTGTATTGATTTCGTGTTTTTGGTTTGTTAGCTTGTTGCTAGTGCGAGGACTTGTGAAGAAGCTATCAGGTGAGTTTCATAGTCCCATGTTTAATATTGATTTTGATTTCCAGATGGGATGGAAGAGACACTGTGTTGAGTTATTTTCTAAATTGATGCTGTGAATGTGTTTGTGATTTGAGATGGACTTGTGTGTACATTATGTGATTAACTGCTATGTGATTTTTGATTGTGTATGTTTTGGATCGGGGGACACGTGTCGTCTCAGTTATTGTGGTTTGACAAGGTAGTGGCCTTGTGGTTTGACAAGGTAGTGGCCTTGTGGTTTGACAAGGTAGTGGCCTTGGGATAGGTACATAGTGTGATCATCTATGGTACCTTGTTGTTTGGCAAGGTAGGAGCCTTGGATTTGGTTTGAAATGTTTGATCTTGAATTTTTAGTTGTTAATACATTATTGTAGCACATTGTCCATATGTTATTGTATTGGTGTTTGTTATTCACAGCTTGTAATTGATTTGGCGTTGGAGTCTAAACCTATGACTCTCACCAACTTTATGTTGACGTGTTTTAGTGTCTCTTTCAGGTGATACTATGGTTAACCTATGACTCTCACCAACTTTCGAAGAAACCGGGTACACGGGAACACGGGATCACGGGTCGCGTCAAAAGCACCAAAAGTGGATCATTAAAGCACACATCCCTGCACAACATCAGAACACACAAACAACCTACTTGGCTCCCCCTACACTTATTGGTGGAAATGGGTGAAGGCGAAAAAGGGTGGAAAGGATGGAAAAGGTAAAAAAATCTAACCTAGCTATACGATGCTTGATTTACTTATCACGAGTCTCTAGCTCGACTCGATTTCCCGAATGTCATCATTCAAATGGGAAAAATCATGGAAAACCCGAGATTTCCAAGGGAGGAAAATCTCTCCATGATAAAGGGTGGAACAAAGTCATATAAGGAATACCCCATGAAAATCCACCCGGGTCAAACACATAATTTCCATCATGAAAGGAAATAAACCCCGAGGTGGTAAAATCACACAAGGCAAAGAAAAGTGGGGTACCCTTGGTCAAAAATTTCTTACGAGGAAAGGTGTTATGGTGATATGGCAATGAAAGTACAAGAGTCTCTATTCCGGGATCAAACACCGGTTCCTTAACGGGAAAATAGCAAGAGGTGTGGACATTAAAGCTCAAAATGTCATCATAATCCAAAGTGGGGGAGTCGTCCTCTTCCAAAATCGATGTGAAAACATAAGTATCATCGGAGTCATAGGAAAACTCATCCTCGTGAGGAAAATAGGAATTTGGAAAGGTATCTAAATCCTCCTCAAATGGAATATCCTCTAAAATAGGGGCAACCTCTAAAGGTTGAGGATCTTTTTCAAAAGTCGTAACCCCCAATTTTGGAATATAAGAGTCAAAGGGAGACTCAAGAATGGGAGAATCACTCATAGAGATAATGGGATCATTAGGCTCACTAGGTGTCTCATCAAAACCCAAAGAAATGAGATCACTTAAAGAAGTGTCATCACTAAAATTAGCTTCTTCTTTTTCTTCAAAAAGTGGATTATCATTTGAAGTTTCAAAAAGTGGATTTGAATGTACCACAAAATCATTAAGGTTAAACTTTTTAGTTTCAAAAGGATTGATAAAACTTTATTCATTATCAAAATTAAGCACATCAATCATATTGACTGATTCTTTTCCGTTTGATTTATTTACCATTTTCCCCATTTTAAACATTTGTTGATCATTCCCTACCCTAAGAATTAATCCCCCTTCGGCTACATCAACTAATGCTTTGCCGGTTCTTAAGAACGGTCTACCAAGTATTAACGAAATACGAGGATCCATCTCATAGTCGACTACAACAAAGTCCACGGGAAAAGTGAATGTACCAACTCGAACAAAAACGTCTTCGGCAATACCAATGGGGTATGCGAGAGTTCTATTAGCTAACTCGAGATTCATGCGAGTCGGTACAAGGTCGGGTAATGATAATCGTTTCCATACCTAGAGTGGCATAAGATTGATGCTAGCGCCGAGATCCGCTAAAGCCATACAATCATCAATTTGAGGAAACGAGCAAGGTAACACGAATCGTCTGGGATCTCCTAGCTTTTCGGGACGCTCTTTGAGAAGGATCGTGGAACAATTCTCATTTAAATGGGTGTTAACGAGCTCAACCATTTTTCTTTCTTATTGAGCAAATCTTTGAACATTTTCACAAATTTAGGCATTTGAGCAAGTGCTTCAATAAGGCTAATGTTAACATTCACTTAGGAAATCATTTTCAAAAAGTTAGAAACATGAACGTCATCTTTGGTGAGCACTTTAGCCTTGTCCAACCTAGAGGGATAAGGGATATTGGGTTTAGACGTTGAAGGTGGAGAAGGAGAAGGACTCGCTTCTTGAAAAACCTTAGGGATAGGCTCTTTAGGCAATGGAGAACTAGTACTAGGAGTGGTAGTGGGAGGAATCACCGAAGGGGGAGTAGGATTACTCATTATGACCTTCGGGCCTTATCTCTCTTTTATGGGCGAAGAGATGGAAGGTCCCACTAAAGTGGCTCCACTTCGAGTAGTGATAGCACTCACATTAGCACGAGGGTTAATCTCGGTATTAGAAGGTAAGGCTCCTTGGGGTTTAAAGGCTTGCAACATTTGCACGAACTTCCTATCGGTGGACTCTTGCATTTGTTTCATAGTTCTCTCATGTTCGGTCAATGTTTGGAGAACCAAGTCCATTTGAGGATTATGCATGTTCATTTGATTATACCCTTGATTGTTAACCCCTTGACTAGGAAAACCTTGGTTTTGATATTGAGTTTGAAAACCGTTGTTATTATGAAAACCTTGGTTGAAGTTATTATTTTGAAACCCTTGATTTTGACCATTAAAATTCCCTTGATTTACATTCCCTTGAAAATTTCCTCCTTGAGGAGCTTGGTTCCTATTTTGGGCGGGTGGGGGTGGTCTTGGTGGAGCTACAAAACCCGGGGGAGCCAAATAGTTAGTACTCTTATAAGATAAATGGTTAACATCAACAATTGGTTTGAAATGAACCCGCTCATTTTCATTGTTGTTATAAGCATAAACTTGTTGTTGTTGACTGTAAAACTTGTCACAATTAAAATACAAATGTGGTCCACCACAAGTCTCACACGTTTCACAAGTCTCTTTTAAGGTATTTACTTGACCATTGATGGCTTTGGTATTGTTAGCGGTTTGTAGAGCAATTGATTCAACAAGCGAATTAAGCTTATAAATTCTCTTGTCGTTCTCACTAGTACTAGCACTTGCCAAAGTAGCCCTAACACTCTTGGATTGTACTTTTGCCTTGTTTTCAATTATGGCCCAAGCCTCGTTCATGGATTTCACAAGAATATTTCCCCCCGCGGCACTATTAAGTGAGTCTTGTTCATTAAGAGTTAAACAATTGTAAAACGTATTGATTTGATGCACTTTAGTGAAACCATGTTGTGGACATTTTCTTAAAAGCTCCTTAAAACGATCCCAAGACTCACTAAACGTTTCCCCATTTTTTGTTCAAAGGTAATGATGTCATTCCTTAAAGAGGTGGTCCGTGATGGTGGGAAAAAGTAGTTAATGAACTTGGTCTCTAAATCAATCCATGTGGTAATACTTTTGGTGGTTCCTTATCAAGCCAAATACGTGCTTGTCCCTCGAGGGAAATAGGAAAGAGTTATAAACGAATGGCCTCTTGTGGCACCCCATTGTATTTTACGGTGTTTGCCAAATGTATGAAACGTTTGATATGAGCGTGTGGGTCATCATTAGTACGGACTAAAAATGGTGTAGCGGAAACCATTTGAATAAAACCCGTTTTTAGTTCAAAATTATTCGCTCCAATATCCGGCACCACAATCGCGTCATCGTTTCCTTCAACGTGAGATTGTAGAATCTCAATCATTGGTCGATTATCGGTTGCCATCGTGTTGTTCAAAGCTCGATTCTCGAGATCGGCTTGATTGACGGTCTTTTTGTTTTCTTCTTCTTCTTTTTTAGAAGTATTTGGTACACCAATCGGTATGTATGTACGCGCGCGAGTGCGCATACAATTAAAACTTGGAATGAGGTAGGAGACCTCGGTCGACTTTGAGAGGAAAAGGATTATCCCTCTCGAGGTGCAATATTAAAAAGCTACAAAAATATATACTTAATACTACTTGAGTTGGCAAACCAATAATCGATCGTCCCTCTCAATATACGCACAAGCAAGCGGGGAAACGAGGTGGCATAAAGCACTTAAAAACTTTTTTCCTTAGACGGCCTTTTATAGCGCGTCGCCTTATACCCACCTTATAGTTTGTATAAATCGAGTTCAAACTTTTTACTAGTATTTATATATTTTGCCCTTTTTTTCTCGTTTGGGATTCGAATACAATAGTTAGGTGATGAAATCCCAACTAAGGTCTTATTTGAAAGTAGGTAAATTAATTGTTCTACGTAATAGAATATAGTAAAAGAAAAATCTTTTTGTATTTTTTTAAGAAAAATATATATTCACAATAAAAAACGAAAGAAATCGAAATAAGAAAAATAACAATAATACGTAATATTTTTTGTGTAATACTTTAGGAAAAGTATTACTTTTGATTTTTTAATTTTTTTTGGTGCAAATCTTAGGAAAGAGTTTGCTTTTGTTGATTTTTATTTTTTTGTATTTTTGTCTTTTTGAATTTTTTTTTTTGCAAGAAAAGTAACGTTCAAAATTGAACGGATCCCAAAATCCAAATCTTCTCACGACAAATCGTCAATCGTAACGAGCGAAGCGGCAGCGGCGCCAATTTAATATAAGTATTTTTGTGTGCAATTAAGTTCGTTTCCTCGACTCACTCGAATTGATATCTAATTTAACGTGGATTAATTGTTCTTGGTAAATTAAACTCTTTTTGGTATTTTAAAAACTTTTAAAAATTTAATCTAATTAAAACTACTTTTTTTTAAAATACTAATAAAACAAATTTTAACTAAACTATTTAAAGACTAATTTAAACTATTTTGAAACTAATTAAAAACGATAAAACTATTTAAATTAATTTGAAAACTATTTTGAAATAAAACTTAAATATAATTAATTTTTAACTAAAACTTTTAATTTAAATGAAATCTATTTAAAATTAATAAGAAAAAAAATAAACTAATTTATAAAAGCCCAAAAAATAAACTAATTTATAAAAGCAATTTAAAATTTCTTAAAAGTAATTAAAATATTTTTTATCTTTTTTTTTAATCTTTATAAAAGAAAACTTATAAAAACTTTTAATTAAAATTAATTAAACTAAAACTTGTATTAAACTTAATTAATAAAACTGGCAGCTAAGATTAATAAACCTATATTAATTACTGAAACTGGAATTAAACACAAAAGAAGGCCTAGACGAATGGTTAAGACGTTGGGTTGTTATACAAGAGGTCAAGGGTTCGAGTCCCTGCGTGGACGTTTTTGGAATGATATATTTTTTTTTTTTTTTTTGGAATTTGTGGAACAAACAGATCAAATGTATCTGTTGCTTTACGCAGCAAATATAAGCAACCAATACAATGAAAAGCCAAACTAAGTAGAATCAAATAAGCAAATAAAACTGAAATAAGCAACTTAAACCTCAACTCAATAATAACATCAAATAAGCAAATAAACTAAAACAGAAAATAAGCAAATCTAGACTTAACAGTAGGCAGATAATAATAATAAGCAGATTAATCAAATATCAGACTAAACAATATACTTGCAGACTTAAAATCAGAAAACTAAAATAGATATGTAAACTCAAACTAACTTACTAAAACTCTTATCAGATTAAAACTTAAAGATAAATATCCTTACAAAATCCAAACTGAAATATCAGAATATGTAGACTCAAAGTTTAAAGCAGTGATCTACCAAATCAGATCTATATCAGTTTCAACTTGCAAAATAAACTTCACAAACACATATTAAGACAAAGCCCTTAAACAGATAACTCAATAACTTCTTAAAATCAGATTAACTAAACTAAAAAACAAGCAGATAAACCAAAACACTTAATTATTAAAAACATATAATCTAAAATAAAACAAGGAAATTAAAAAGGAGCAACAAACCTGATGACAATAACCTTTGGGAAGTAGTCACGCGCTGAGCGGACTAATGAACCGAATCAAAACCGTTGGTTATTTTTAAGCATAGAATGTACAAGGTTAAGATTTTCTCGTTGGCTAACGGCAATTGGAAAACCGTTGGAGTTCTTCCACATCAAGGGTCTATTCTTGGGAACGGTTAGTATTTTAAAGGACGCTTGTATTGGAAGGATTCGATTTGGGTAGGGATGGGTAACTTCACATGTCCATTGTTTCAATTGATCTGCGAAGGGAAACATTTCACGAGGTTGTTGTTCCTAATTTTGGAGAAGGAATTAAATCATTTGGCTTGGGTGTACTAACACAAGGCTTATGCATGCTCGCTAACTAGTTAAACGGTCGTAGTTGTGATGTGTGGATACTAACAATCACTCCCGTTAATCAAACTTGGAACAGAGTGTATTCTGTTCGCTACCCCGACTACGAACTTGATCCTAGAACTGATTTCGTTCAAAGTTGGACACAGTACTCGTGCACAATATTTATAACAGAAGACGACTGAATTATCCTTTATTTTGGTGGTCATGTTATTTTGTATAACACTATAGACATGACTTATCAGATTATAGAGGAGTTCGCCCAAGACACATGTGCCTATGTGGAGACGTTAGTCACAACATTACTCACAGGCAGACGTTACAGCCTTAGGAGTGCACCTAAGGTTGTTTATTCTTGATTTAGTCTTTAACCGGTAGTAACATATGTTAACTACTTTGATGTAGGTAAATCGTACACGTTTTAGGAAAAACGTGTATGTGGCAAGTATTAAACTCGACGATTTAGGAAAACCGACAAGTCGAATAAATGCGGGTTCGTTCTCGAAGGAGGTGTGTGTATTAGGTGCCAAAATATATAACAATGTTTGGATTAGTGTCGTTTTTTGGATGAGAAAAAGAGAATAATAAGGACGAGTTATGCTAAAAATTACCCTACGATGCAAAAAATGCGAAATCATAAAAATCGACAAAACGAAAAAGTTCTCTAAAAATTACCAAAAAATTAATATAAGCTAAGAAAAATATAAAGATCACATATTCTTAAACCAAAAAGTCTAAAACCTTTTTTTATAGTTTTTAATTAATTTTTAAAGTTAATGAAAAACCTCAAAATTAAATAAAATTAAATATAAGTGCTTGTATCTTGCTCGTTACTTGGTGTTCTTGGCAAAGATTGGCACCCCCACAACCAGTTAGGTTGTGGGGAGTCAGAAAAATTATAAAAACAATAGCTTACACACAAGAATCACACAAGAGCTACCCTATACCAGTCACTGTGATGCAAATGAAAGTCTGGTAAATAGTAACTGGTGTACTTGGCAATTGGACGAATTTTGGTTCACCAAATCTTCACATATACACAAGTAAAACAATACAAATTGATTTGTAACCCTAGATTACACTAAACCTTAACAGATTCAAAAGTTTGGATCAATATTTTGCAAAATAAAAGCTTAAACAGGCCTGCTGATTAGACTAGACAAGTTTTACCACTTTAGCATGCAAACTTGTTTCAAAACCTATCAAATTATAAACTAAACACAGAAACCACCTATATCTAACAAAAGAAGTGTGTTAAGACAGGTTTTCAGTCAAAATCTTTCAACAATCTATCTTTAAAACCTATATCCAAATACCCCCTTATTTTCAGAAATTGAGATTTAACAAACTAAGTGCATTCAAATCTTAACTAAACTAATTCCTACTTAATCTAGCATGCATACAAAGCCTTAAGAAGCAAAAGCAAGCAAGAAAACCAACAAATAAACAGGGAATACTCAAACTCACCTAAATCATATAAATCTTAACTTATTTAAAGGGTTCAAGCCATTTTACCTTGTATGGTTATCATCCAACCATACAAAGGCCAGCTGAGGCCTTCTCCAAATAAGCTCGGCTTATGCTTGGCTTGTGAGCATTGCTGAATGTAGAGAGAGGAACAAAAATCTTCAATAATTAGTGACAGAGATTGGAATGATGTCTTTGTGTTGAAACTTGTATCCTGCACAAGCACCACACAACCAAGAAAGAGATGCAAGCTTGAATAAGCTAAACCAAAAGCTTGTCAATGCTTTTGGTGTAGCTTATTGCAAACAGTAAGGATTAATAAAAAAATGAAATAAGATTTTTGAGAAAAATATTTGATAAACCTTGAGAACACAAACTTTTGAAATCTTTAAACTATAAAAACCAAATGGACAAACCTGAAATCCACAACACAAATCCCTTTTCACTTCAGTGTGATTTTGGATTTCAGAAAGTCTAAGTATAAAATGTTTTAACCAAAATCCTTTGAGCCAGAAACTTGTAAATTTATTACACTATTGCTGAAAATAAATGATTTTACACTAAAACAGGTTTAAACAAATGGAACACAGTATTGCAAAATATTTACCAAATACTTTAAATATTCATTCAAATAAAATTTTACAAAGACTGGAACAAAGGTGAATGTACAAGCCACATTCCCTTTTTATACTACTAATCAGAAGGTTCTAGTATGCTATGAATAAAAAATACAAAACAAAACCCTAATACAAGAAAATCTGAAATTACCCTTGGTCTTCTTTGATTTGAATTTGGTCAAATGAAGCATGTGATGTTCCAGCTGTTGTTTGGTTATCTTAGTTGTTCATTTGGTCCTTTGGGAGCAAGGAATACCATGTGGGTCGTTGATTGACTGGGAGATGCTCTTTTTGCCATATCAAGGTAAGCAGGGGAGTACGAGTGGGGTCTATGTGGTTCACGTGAGAGTGTTATGATTGTGGGTTTAGGATTAGGTCAAGTTTAATTAAGGATTTGGAGGAATTGAGACATAACCCCTTTGTTTTGAGGCGTCCAAGAAATTAGGGTTTATGGGATTGGGATGTTAAGCAGGTGGTGTTTAATTTTTTTAAGGGGTGATTAAGTTTTAAAAATGTTGTTTGCCTCCAAATGGTTAAACTGATTTATTAAAATCAGTTAATAAAGAAAGTGGGATGGTGACATGGCGTTGAGGAGGAGTGTGATTGGCTGGTCAATGGTCAAAGGTGAGGTGTCAGCTGGTGATAGGAGGAGAGTACTTTGTTTGTCTGCCCATTATGGCCCCTGAAGTCCCATAAACATGCCACTTTGATTAAAACAGCTCATAAACCAAATTCCTTTGTTATGGAAGTTTGTTTTTTCTTGCTTTGACCACCAAAATTTATCATAACTTGTCACAAGGGTATTTCTTGCAATAAATGGATTCTTCAAGGACCAATCTTGTATAATCTCATCATTTTAGGGACCCAATGTGTAACTTTGAGTTTTACAAGGGTTTAAAATGACAAGTCTTCAAAAGATGAGGGACCAATCTTGACAATCTTCAAAACTTCAAGGACTTGAATGGAAATTCATGATTCGGGTCCGGTTCTTTGTGCGGCTTCGTTTCCCCTGTTCGCTTTTGCTTGATTCTTGTGATCATTTGTTGATTTCACGATATATGTACCTAAAATACACAATGAACAAACACAAGCATATATTTGGGTATTTTGATGATATTTTAAGCATTTTAAGCCTGATTTGGACGATGAGACTATGTATAATTGCAGTCTCATCACTCCCCCATACTAAACCATTGCCGTGTCCCCACGCAATGCTAGAATTAAGTATCATAGCACTTCCAAAATTCATTTTTATGATGACATTTATTGAAACGTAAACTTAAATAAACTACTACACGTGTTTTAGACATAATGTATTGTATTCATCACGAATAAGTGACTTTTAGGATCATAGAACAAGAACACGTGAATGCTTCATTAGAAATAATTTCGTCGTCCTCGATTTTCACGCAATTCCATGCTAAGCGTGTAACGAGATCATTGTTATTATAAGTTAGCAACACGATCAAATCTCATGAGTGTTAATTACGAACCTAAACTCCCTTATTCCTACTTGGTATCTCTTATATTTTATTTTGTCTTAATGATCACGAGGATACATCATTGACTTATGCGTGAATAGAGATTAAGTCTAAAATAAGAGTCTTAACGGTGTAACCAAAATCATTAAATTAATAATTCATCCTAATAGACAACGATGTCAAAAAATTAAGTCAACGAGAAGGATCGATAAACACGATTTTATAACGGTTTTGAACATGAGACTTATTACCAAGACTTTTATACGCCCCCTAATGGAAGGGCCTTATTATCATAGGTTTACCTCCATCTTTTATTCAACTCCGCCATGGAGCTTTTATTGTGACTTCGGTCTTGCCTTGCCTTTTATTATCCACCATTATCGGTGGTTTTATTATGGCCAAAGACATATATCCTCACGCTAAAGCGAATATTGGATCTTTAAAGCTTCAAAGATTAAGGCTTGATTCACTTTCAATTTGGGCATATATTTTTCGACCTTGTGAGTTTAAAATTTTTGCTTAATTTAGGTGAGCACTTGAAATCTTATTATTGGGTGAAGCTTTCGATTATTCGGGTTGCCAATACTTCAAAACCGTGACGCTGGCGATACCTAAATGTTTTCCCAATTTAATTACATGGAAACTACTAAAACAAATTAGAAACCAACAATAGTGACTAAACCGCTAAATCAATATTTATTAACAATTTATTATACAAAAGCGTGGGGAGAATAAGCTAATAATTACTACACATGAGATCGTGACGATTACGAGACTTATAAATAACTCTATCATTTCTCGTCCTCATTTAAGAGACTTAGCCTAAAAAGTTAAGGAATCAGAGCTAAGTGCTCAACACGCACGGTCGAGTCAAAAATTACTCTTATTCTCACCATCGGAAAACCTACATTCGTGTCTTAAACACTTATGAAAAACAAGAAAAAATTTAAAATTTGGCCATTTTTAGCCTTATTTTGCAACAAAACAATAACAACATGATGAATTTGGATTGCGTGGTGACGTAAGCAAGGTGAAGCATCTACTCACCCCCATACTAAAACTAAACATTGTCCTCAATGTTTCGAGTCTAGGGGTGAAAACACCCCCATACTAGAGACGAAGTCGAATGCTTAATCTCGAGCATGGAAAGGGTAAAACGAATAACCTAAAAGCCGTTTATGAATTATGCTAATAAGATAAACGTTAGAACATAAAAGGATATCATCGGATATCGGAATCTACAAAGGCAATGATTGAAGCTCGAGTGATCCGTAAAACGAACACGAGAGGCTTCAATGATGACGATGAACCTAATAAATCACAATCACAAACAACCACAAAACAAAGGTTGGAAGAGCACAAGTCCCCTCGTTACGTCAACTAAAAAAGAGATAATATTTACAAGGATAAGCATGAGAATCCCCCACGAGGCACCTCGTTTTTGATAACCGAGTCAAGAGATCGACTCGAATCCTCATAAATGTGATTGTTTAGGGATAATCATGGTTTGGTCATTTTTGGTGGGGCTTACATGATAAATAATGCCCAAAAGTACATGGAGTACTTTAAAAACCCGATACACGTATACCGGGGTCAAAGATGGCGTCTTCGTTTTCGGATGAAAGACGAAACAACTCCACTCCAACACGAACTAGAACCCCAATGGGGTAGAAGAAAAGAGATAAGAAGTAGAAAGGTGAGGCAATGGGTAAGTCAACATAATGAGCTACTCGAGGTAGACTCACACCAAGCAAATGAATAAGATTTCCATTTATTGCATCGGTGGAAGACCGAGATTTCCCTTTACAAGCAATTCCAGGATCGTAAATCTCGTCCTCGGAGGAGAAATGTGAGGGAACATTTGGGGCTTCCCCCACACTAGATCCACACCAACCATTGTCAAAAGGAGTAGACGAGGTGGTACCACTCATAAAACATGGTGATGACGGAGTTAAACTTGTAGAAAATTCTTTTAAATCAATTTTAAAATCCTTTCCTTTTTCGTCGTTTAAAATCTCCTTATGAAAACCCGATTGAATAATGTCGAAAATATTTGGCTTGTCAAATTCAAAATTAGTCGCGCTAAAAATCCTCACATTTAAGTCATTGGTGGGAGGGGGTGGTGGATTGTATAAGTTCTCAAAATGTTTGTCAATAAAGAACACCGCCCCCTCGGGGTCAACATATTCGTCATCCTCATGAACGTCAATCTCATCGATTTCCTCATCAAATATAGGCTTGTCAAACCAAGGTTTGTCATTCCCCTCCTTGAGTATCTTAGAAACTCTCTCGAAAAGATCACGATCAAGCACGAAACCATCATTCATTTTGTAGGGATTGTTGATAAGTTAAATCCTTACGAATGTGGTAAACGTAATTCTCATTTGAGGAGCGTTGATTAGGTAACTACTCGAGAATTGGATTTTGGGTCACATGAGTTGGTTCGTCGTCGAAAATAAGACGTTCCAACTCATTTAGTTCATCCTCGATTTTGGAAAGATCGACCTCACTCGTAGGTGGGAGTGGAGGCATAAGAGCTAGCTCTCGTTCAATGATTTTCTCAATCTCGGGATCAAACTCATAATCATCGTACTTCACACCTTTATTTTTAGGAGAATCAAAAATTTCATGTGGATTTCGAAGTATGTGATCAATCTCGGCAAAATCGCCATCGTCATCGTCAAAGAAAGAGTCGATGTGAGCACTCACAACCATGGTCTTACAAGTCGAATGACTATGCTTAGATGACTTCTCTAAGACGAGAGGATCGATGTCGATAAAACCTTTCGCCTCAACGGGTGTTGGGCTAGGAAAAGGAGGAACTTCGATGGAGTTAGAAGTTGAAGCCTCAAAGACGTGGTCCTTCGAAGGTGGTGAAGACGAGTCCATTTTGGTCATTGTCGTGATGGCACTAACGTCGCCCTTCGGAATTGGTATTTCACTTGTTTCATCGAATAGATCCCAAAGTGATTTTTCATTCATAAATTTACACATACCCTTTTGAATTAGGTACATGTATTCTTTATCATTAAAATCATCATCTTTAAAACTGTCATTCTTAATTTTTTCAAAACATGCATTAAGCCTCATTCTTTCCGCTAAAGTGAACATTTTTAAATCATTAGGTTTAGAAACATTAGGTTTTGAAACCTCGGTTTTTTCATTATCATAAGAAACTTGGGATTTACTCGTGAAAAAGTCCATTTTGTCCTCCCCGTATCTCATAGTAAGTCTCCCCTCGTGAACGTCAATTACGGTTCGAGCCGTCGATAAAAATGGTCGGCCTAAAATAATGGGACATTTAGGGTCACACTCGTAATCGGATATAACGAAATCCGTGGGAAAAACAAACTTTCCAACTTTGACATAGACATCCTCGGCTATTCCAATTGTTATTAATGGTGTACAATTTGCAAGCTCGATTGTCATGTTCGTGGGGGTAAGATTAGGCAATCTCATCATTTTCCTCATTCTATTTTCCAAATAGAATGAGGCATGAGATTGATGCTAGCACCTAAATCGGAAAGGGCTAAACATCCCTCAATCTCGGGAAAATCACAAGGTAATAGAAATTGGCCCGGATCCTCTTCCTTTCTCGGCATATGCCTTTTAGGTTTTTTAAGAAGGATCGATGCACAAGTTTCTTCAAGTGTTACTTTGGTTAGGTCGGTAAAGCTCTCTTTTTGAACCGTGGATGGAATTTGAGGTACACGAGGGTGTGCACTCTTTTCCTTGGTCGCCACGTTCACCCCATCGACTTTAGAACAATAAGACGTCTTAGAAGTCGAGGGTTGAGAAGAAGGAACAACTCGAAATCCATCAAGGTAAGGGGTAATCACACGACCTTTCTCACGAGACGAGGCGGCTTTACATTGTTCCTTTGGATTAGCAACGGTGTCACTAGGTAACGAACTCGATAAAACACCCGAGGCTTTGTTCATAATAGCCGAAAACATCTTTTTAATATCAAATTGTCCTTGCTCAATCTTCGTGTTTTGAAGTTTCAATGTATTAGAAAATTCGTTTTTCAAAGTACCAATTTCTCCCTCTAATCGTCTCATATTAGCCTCATTCGTTTTCATGTAATTTTGAAAATCGTTTGACGAACTATTTTTATTTGAATTAAAGTTCCCTTGGTTTTGATTACTTCTTTGAAAATTGTTTTGATTCCCACTTGAAAAATTGTTTCCTTGATTGTTGTTGTTTGAAAAATTAGAGTTTTGATTATTGTCTCGATTTTTCCAATTCAAATTACGACCTTGATTTATAACCTTGATTTTGATTCGAAAAATTTCCTTGTTGATTATTTCCTTGAAAATTGTTTCGGTTTTGATTAAAATTGTTGCCTTGGTTATAATTTCCTTGTTGTGATGGACCGGTGTTATTTTGATTTTGATTAGAAAAATTGTTGTTTAACGCACTCACATTCGACGTTTGGCCATCCGTAGCCTCACACTCGTAATAATTATGAGGTCTATCACAAAACGTACACGATGTCTCAACCGCTTTCACCGTAGCGGGAGCGTCTTTTTTTTTGCATTTCGACGAGAAAAGACGTGAATACATTCGTTAGCTTGTCGACTTTCGCATCAACTCTCTCAATGTCGCGATTAGAACTACTAACATTGGCGACATTGGAAACCCTCGGTGCGTTGCAGAGTTGGTAAACCTTGGATCGATTCTCGATAATCATTAAAGCATCTTTCGGAGTCTTACACAAAAAGTTGCCACCGGCGGCGGAATTCAACGAATCTTGTTCTTGAAAACTAAGACCGTTGTAAAATGTATCGATTTGGTGCAACTCGGAGAAACCATGGTGAGGACATTGCCTAAGCAATTCCTTAAAACGATCCCACACGTCTCTAAAAGATTCATTCGGTTTTTGCTCAAATTTCGTAATTTCATTTTTGAAAAATGTCGTCTTAGACGGTGGGGATAAATAATTAACGAACTTGGAGACGAGATCCTTCCACGTAGTTATCGAATTAGGTGGCTCTTTCTCGTACCAATCCTTGGCGGCACCATCGAGCGAGTACGGAAAAAGCATAAGCTTGACGACATCGGTGTCGACGTTCTTAAGCTTGCTCGTGGCTAAAAGTCGATCAAAATTCCGAATATGGTCGTGAGGATCATCGGCTTCACGACCTCGAAACTTTGTAGCTTGGATTAACGAAAGCATTCGCTCTTAATCTCAAAATTCTCCGCTTCGATAGCGGGAATTACGATCGCGTCTCCATAACCCTCGGTGGGTGCTTGGAGCAATTCCATCATCGAACGATTGTCGGCCATCTCGTCTAAGGTTTCTTCAACAACGATATTAGGAACGTCGGTTTCTAATTCTCATCTACGTCGTCGATTCCTTCGATTACGATTGCGTCGATTCGAAGCCTCGCTAGAATTAGAATAATCCTTCGATCGAGTGCGCATGCACTAAGCGTAGAATGGGGGGTAGCAAATAAGATTCTTTTTGCGGCTTTTCGATTTTTCAATTTTTTTTTGTTTTTGATTGTTTTTAATTTTTTTGGATTTTTGGGTGTATTACGTAGACACAAATCTACAAATCTCTCCTCGAATCGATTTCTCGATTAAAGGAGCCTCAAAGAATGAAAACGGTCACGTGGAGTGAACGCCTTCGATGACTTTAGAACGTTGGTGGAACACCAAAACGTTCAAGAGGGTTTAATCTTGAAATCAAGCAAATATATATGATACGTAGATAATACTTGGGCGGAAAACCCTCGATTGGCCCTCTTTCTCAAAACACGCACAAGCAAGCGGGGGAAACGAGGAGGCGCTAATCACTTAAGAGCCTTTTTCCCTTAGGTCGTGAAATACAACCGCCTTATAACCACCTTATAGTTTGTGTTAATTGAAATTAAGCCTCACGAAAGTATTTATCTATTTTTTCTTTAAACATTTGCTTTAGATTCGAATACAATGATCGAGTGATGAAATCCCGAATCAAGGTTGCGTTTTCACGCTTTTGGAGTACTTGTATATTTATTGTTCTACGTAAGTACAATATAGTAAGATATTCACAAGAAAAACGAAAACGATAATGGGATATCTACGATATAGTAAAATGATTGGTTTGTGTTTAATTTATGAAAATTAAACACGATTTATTTGGATACTATATTATAATAAGGAAAAATAACAAAAATGAGTATGTACGTATTTACGCTTTCCAAAATTTGAAAAGCAAAAACGCACAACTCACACAAACACGATAATAATAATGACAAACACACCTCCCCGATAGCGCCGCCATTAATTGATGTAGGTAAATCGTACACGTTTTAGGAAAAACGTGTATGTGGCAAGTATTAAACTCGACGATTTAGGAAAACCGACAAGTCGAATAAATGCGGGTTCGTTCTCGAAGGAGGTGTGTGTATTAGGTGCCAAAATATATAACAATGTTTGGATTAGTGTCGTTTTTTGGATGAGAAAAATAGAAAAATAAGGACGAGTTATGCTAAAAATTACCCTACGATGCGAAAAACGCGAAATCGTAAAAATCGACAAAACGAAAAAGTGCTCTAAAAATTACCAAAAAATTAATATAAGCTAAGAAAAATATAAAGATCACATATTCTAAAACCAAAAAGTCTAAAACCTTTTTTATAATTTTTAATTAATTTTTAAAGTTAATGAAAAACCTCAAAATTAAATAAAATTAAAAATAAGTCCAAATTAAAACTTAAATGGATGTAAACCTAAAGTTATTTATTTAAAACCTAAAAATAATTTTTGAAAATTTTTAAACTTAACTAAACTATTATTAATATAATTAACAAAAACCGTGAAAGAAAATAATAATAAAAAATAATTAAAAGACGTGAAAAATAAAAACTTCGGCTCAAAAAGTCTTAAACTTATTCTAAAATGTAGGAAAAATCAAAAGCTGGAAAATGGCTTATCAAATAAGCTGGAATCCAGCTTATAAGACTCGAAATCTTTTCTATAAGCCAAAACAAAATTACCTTAAATACAATACCAAAGCAACCCTTGGCAGTAAAAGACCCAAGGGCGCAGAGATATGTGTTGTGTGTTGTGAAAGGGATGGCGCAGGTTCGAGTCCTGGCCAGTCCCTTTTGTAAAAAAAAAATTACTTTTCTTTACAACTACTCATGGTGACTTAAGCTACTCACAAACACAAATTGGACTAAAAATGAGCGAGATTAAAAGCTAAAAAGAACAAAAAACGTGAAAGAAAAAATATGAAATTAGCTACAGTAGAATGACAGTGGATAGATGAGCTTGTGACAGTGGATAGAAAAGTTCCCACTGCTTTCACAGGTCTGGGCACAAAAGTGCTTGTATCTTGCTCGTTACTTGGTGTTCTTGGCAAAGATTGGCACCCCCACAACCAGTTGGGTTGTGGGGAGTCAGAAAAATTATAAAAACAATAGCTTACACACAAGAATCACACAAGAGCTACCCTATACCAGTCATTGTGATGCAAATGAAAGTCCGGTGAACAGTAACTGGTGTACTTGGCAATTAGACGAATTTTGGTTCACCAAATCTTCACATATACACAACCAAAACAATAGAAATTGATTTGTAACCCTAGATTACACTAAACCTTAACAGATTCCAAAGTTTGGATCAATATTTTGCAAAATAAAAGCTTAAAAAGGCCTGCTGATTAGACTAGACAAGTTTTACCACTTTAGCATGCAAACTTGTTTCAAAACCTATCAAATTAAAAAATAAACACAGAAACCACCTATATCTAACAAAAGAAGTGTGTTAAGACAGGTCTTCAGTCAAAATCTTTCAACAATCTATCTTTAAAACCTAGATCCAAACACCCCCTTATTTTTAGAAATTGAGATTTAACAAACTAAGTGCATTCAAATCTTAACTAAACTAGTTCCTACTTAATCTAGCATGCATAAAAAGCCTTAAGAAGCAAAAGCAAGCAAGAAAACCAAAAAATAAACAGGGAACACTCAAACTCACCTAAATCACATAAATCTTAACTTATTTAAAGGGTTCAAGCCATTTTACCTTGTATGGTTATCATCCAACCATACTAAGGCCAGCTGAGGCCTTCTCCAAATAAGCTCGGGCTTATGCTTAGCTTGTGAGCATTGCTGAATGTAGAGAGGAACAAAGATCTTCAATAATTAGTGACAGATATTGGAATGATGTCTTTGTGTTGAAACTTGTATCCTTCACAAGTACCACACAACCAAGAAAGAGATGCAAACTTGAATAAGCTAAACCAAAAGCTTGCCAATGCTTTTGGTGTAGCTTATTGCAAACAGTAAGGATTAATAAAAAATGAAATAAGCTTTTTGAGAAAAATATTTGACAAACCTTGAGAACACAAACTTTTGAAATCTTTAAACTATAAAAACCAAATGGACAAACCTGAAATCCACAACACAAATCCACTTTCACTTCAGTGTGATTGTGGATTTCAGAAAGTCTAAGTATAAAACGTTTTAACCAAAAAATTTTGAGCCAAAAACTTGTAAATCTATTACACTATTGCTGAAAATAAATGATTTTACACTAAAACAGATTTAAATAAATGGAACACAGTATTACAAAATATTTACCAAATACTTTAAATATTCATTCAAATAAAATTTTACAAAGACTGGAACAAAGATGAATGTACAAGCAACATTCCCTTTTTATACTACTAATCAGAAGGTTCTAGTATGCTATGAATAAGAAAATACAAAACAAAACCCTAATACAAGAAAATCCGAAATTGCCCTTGGTCTTCTTTGATCTGAATTTGGTCAAATGAAGCATGTGATGTTCCAGCTGTTGTTTGGTGATCTTAGCTGCTCATTTAATCCTTTGGGAGCAAGGAATGCCATGTGGGTCGTTGATTGACTGGGAGATGCTCTTTTTGCCATATCAGGGTAAGCAGGGGAGTACGAGTGGGGTCTATGTGGTTCACGTGAGAGTGTTGTGATGGTTGGTTTAGGATTAGGTCAAGTTTAATTAAGGATCTAGAGGAGTTGAGACATAAGCCCTTTGTTTTGAGGCGTCCAAGAAATTAGGGTTTATGGGATTGGGATGTTAAGAAGGTGGTGTTTAATTTGTTTAAGGGGTAATTAAGATTTAAAAATGTTGTTTTCCTCCAAATGGTTAAACTGATTTATTAAAATCAGTTAATAAAGAAAGTGGGATGGTGACATGGCGTTGAGGAGGAGTGTGATTGGCTGGCCAATGGTCAAAGGTGAGGTGTCAGCTGGTGATAGGAGGAGAGTACTTTGTTTGTCTGTCCATTATGGCCCCTGAAGTCCCATAAACATGTCACTTTTATTAAAACAGCTCACAAACCAAATTCCTTTGTTATGGAAGTTTGTTTTTTCTTACTTTGGCCACCAAAATTTATCATAACTTGTCACAAGGGTATTTCTTGCAATAAATGGATTCTTCAACGACCAATCTTGTATAATATCATCATTTTAGGGATCCAATGTGTAATTTTGAGTTTTACAAGGGTTTAAAATGACAAGTCTTCAAAAGATGAGGGACCAATCTTGCCAATCTTCAAAACTTCGAGGACTTGAATGGAAATTCATGATTCGGGTCCGGTTCTTTGTGCGGCTTCGTTACCCGTGTTCGTTTTTACTTGATTCTTGTGATCTTTTGTTGATTTCACGATATCCGTACCTAAAATACACAATGAACAAACACAAGCATATATTTGGGTATTTTGATGATATTTTAAGCATTTTAAGCCCGATTTGGACGATGAGACTATGTATAATTACAGTCTCATCATAGTTTTATTATGATTAGGTTTTATTTTCAAAAAACACTGACCTACTACTATGGTTAGTTTTGTTTTTGATTTTCTAGGAAGTTTATATGTTATCTAGTACGTGTTTTGTAATCGTGTTTTATGGTTATGTGGTTTTCTACTTATGTAAATTGTGCGTTATTTTATGATGGATCTTATTCAGCTGTGATTATGTTTATTTATTGGTGCAAATGTTTTTGGTCATGACATACTTTTGTGGAACAATTTTATCTAAATTATGCACAAAAATTTTTAAATGTGGTTATGAATGACTTTGGTTAGTACACCGTAACGCCATCTTCTCGATACAAAACATAGACACGGACTAAATGGCTTTGAAAATTATTTTATCAAAAAGCCCAAACAAAGTATTTTTTATAAATTTTTGATAACTTAAATCTATTTTGAAATGATTGAAAATTAAAACGGATTAAAAATAATGCTAGAAAATAAATAAACAAAGGGGAAATTCTAATATTCGTTCAAAAAGTCCTAAATGTTATGATAAAGCTGGGTGATAGGAGTGAAAACACCCATCCTTTTACCACTTATTTCTTGCTAAAACGAGACCAAAACGCGTATTTAATGTCATTTGTTTGGAATTATGCGTGGTTTGTGTGTTTGTTGTGTTTTCAGAGTTAACTGGATATATATTGACGAAAACATGGGATTGCACGGGTTTTATCAAAGAAAAAGACAAAAAAGACGAAGTCTATAGTCCAAGAGATGCAAAAGATTTGAAGTCAATGGGCCTATTTGAAGATTTATCGAAGAAAAGGACCAAAGATGGAAGATTTACAAATGTCGAAGAACTCAAGTCTATTAAACGAAGAAATTAAAAGACGAGTTGAATTTATTCATCGACAAATCCCGAATCAGAATCGAAAACGTCAACTTTACTGAAAAGACGAGAAGACAAAAATAAAGGAAGAAAGCCCACTCACCAACCAAGTCCATGGCCTATAAATAGGACCTCCCTTCACACATTACAACAAGTTTTTCATATTTCTAGTTTTTTTTTCTTTCCTTTATTTTTCGTAGAAACCAACTCCATTAGGGAGTTTGGTGATTTTCATTTTTCCTTTTGAATCCAAGAACCTTGTAAGTTTTAATCTTTCCTTTGTTTATTTAACCTTAATCATTCAATACCATCTTTGATTTAAACTTGTTCTTTCTTTTCTATATGATTCAAAGTCTTAAGTTCTTCTTTTGTTGATTTTGATCTTTAAAAGTAAGTGGGTTTTGTGTTTTTATTGATTTGGTTTGATGTTTATCATTAGTAGATGATTAGTGGTTAGTTTGGTTTAATCTCTTGGTTAAAACTTGGTGATTTTAGTCAAATTCGTCTTATTATATTGTTACTGTTCTTCATGTTCTTCACAATCCCCAGATTCCGAATGAGCAGCATTTATTCCGAATGAAGGATTTGGATTAGTTATTCCGGATAAAGTTTTTTATTCCGAACCAAGCTTTTGTATTAATTATTCCGAGTCAGTGTATGTTATTCCGAACGAAGCATTTTTATTAGTTATTCCGGATCAGTCTAATTATTCCGAATCAAAGGTATATTCCGGATAAAGAAAATATTCCGGATCAGTCTAGATATTCCAAATCAGCAGTCTTCGTTGAGTTATTCCGAATCAGTGTTCATTCGGAATAATCAATATTCCGGATGAGCACATATATTCCGGATGAGTGATTTTGTTAATTATTCCGCATGAAGCATTTTCATTGTATCAAATGGCGCCGCTGACGGCTCTTTTCGTAAGGATTAACGGTTTTCTGTGAGAAATTGGATTTTGGGATCCGTTCGCCGTTCATAAAAATTTTCAAAAACCCTAAAAATATAAAATTTTCAAAAATACAAAAAAATTAAAAAACATAAAAACCAAAAAGATTTTTGCTTTGTTATTTCTTTTGCAGGTGCATGCGTACACGATCAACGTCTTATCAAGAGCCCGAGACTCTCGATAACTTAGACATGGCCGGTGTACACAACAACAATAATAATCCACCTCAAAATAACATGAATAATAACAACAATGAAATTCTACCGGACAATCGTCCTATGATCGAACTTTTACAAGCACATGTAGAGGGCATCAACGATCCTATTGTCATACCCGCGATTGCAGCCAACAACTTTGAGCTCAAATCCGGCTTCATTCAAATGGTCTCTGCTCAACCATTCTTGGGGCGTACCATTGATGATCCTCATGACCACATCAAAAGGTTCTTTCAACTCACGCATACGGTCAAATTCAATGGGGTTCCACAAGAGGTAATCCGCTTACAACTTTTTTCTTTCTCCTTAGAGGGACAAGCCCGGCATTGGCTTGCAAAGGAACCACCACAAAGTATTCTTACGTGGACGGACTTAGAGACCAAATTCATAAACTACTTTTTCCCACCTTCTCGTACTACCGCTTTGCGGAATGAAATTATTAATTTTGAACAAAAGTACGATGAGTCTTTTAGTGAATATTGGAACCGTTTTAAAGACCTTTTAAGAAAGTGCCCACAACATGGTTTTACCAAAGTGCACCAAATTAATACTTTTTACAATGGTTTAAGCATGAATGACCAAGATTCACTAAATAGTGCCTCGGGGGGTAATATTTTGGTTAAGTCTTCTAATGCCGCTTGGGATATTATTGAGAATAAGTCTAGAGTGCAAACCAAGAGTGTTCGGACCAATGCCGCTAGTGCTAGCACTAGTGACAACGACAAGAGAATTGACAAACTTACTTTGCTTATTGAATCTCTTGCTGTCCAAACTGCTAACAATACCAAAAGCATCAACACTCAAAACGCTCAAGTCAATGTGGTAAGCCAACCATGTGAAATATGCGGGGGTCCTCACTCTTACACTACTTGTACCTCCACCCAAGACTATCCTTGTGAGAATGTTAACGCAGCATACGGTAATTATTCCACGGGAGGCTATCAAGCACGTCCTCAAGGTGACCGCAATTTGCTCAGCTATCGCTCAAACAACTTTCTTTCCCCGCCCGGTTTTCCTCCAACCAATCAAAACCAACAACAAAGCCTTAACCGAACCAATCAAAACCAACCACGAGCACCTTACCAACCACCTCAAAGACAACCATATCCACCTCACAATCCTACTCAAGTTTACCAACCCGCTCCTTACCAACCACCTGCTTATCAAGCACCTCCTCCTACCCAACCCACCGTTTTCAACCACGAGGTCGAAACGTACATGCGGACGAATGATGTGTTGGTGAAGAATCTGCAGACCCAGATTATTAATTTGAAGGGCGATATGGTGAAATAAGGGAACGATGTTAGAGCCGATATGCGAAACTCTTTGAGTAGTCAAATGAATGACCTAAGGGACATGATGGCTGGTTTCTTCTAAGGTAATCAACCCTCTTCTTCGGGTAATCTTCCGAGTAACACCGTTCCTAATCCAAGAGGGGAGATGAAAGCAATCACCACTCGCAGTGGAAAAGGTACCAAGGAACCCGAGCTTCCTACACCTACACCGGTGATTGTGACAAAGGAAAACGAGTCCACTATTCCTATTCCTCCACCTATTACTTCCACCCCTTCACCACCCATGGATGTGAGTGATCCTACTATTCCAAAGCCTTCCTCTTCTTCCGATATACCTTATCCCTCAAGGTTGAGGAAAGAGAAGCTCAAAAGCAAGGACGATATTCAAGTTTCAAACTTTCTCAAAATGTTTAAACAATTGAATTTCAACATCTCCTTCGCTGAGGCTCTCGCTCACATGCCTAAATATGCGAAGATGTTTAAAGATCTTCTTAGTGACAAGGAAAAGCTTCTTGATATTGCTAATACCCAACTTAACGAGAATTGCTCTGCAGTGCTCTTAAGGAAATTGCCAACCAAACTTGGTGGTCCGGGTCGCTTCGTAATCCCTTGCAAATTCCCGGGAGTAGAGAATTGCATGGCCCTAGCCGATCTAGGTGCTAGTATAAACTTAATGCCATTAAGTGTTTGGAAGCAATTATCTCTCCCTGAGCTAGTCCCCACCAAAATGACTTTGGAATTAGCTAACCGTACGGTTGCTTATCCAGTGGGAATGGCCGAAGACGTTTTCGTTGGCGTTGACAAATTCACCTTCCCGGCGGATTTTGTTGTCGTTGACTACGAGATGGACCCTCGGGTTCCATTAATCGTTAGACGTTCATTCTTGAGGACCGGTCGCACTCTCATCGATGTAGAAGCGGGTGAGCTTATCATGAGAGTTGGTGACGATCAAATTGTCTTCAACATGGGTAAGATTTCTAAACAGCCTTATTCATACGAGAGTGTTAATTGTATCGACGTTCTTGATGAGGCTTGTGAAGAACACTTTAAAGATGCTTGCAAAAGTAGTCTTACTTCTCTTCCCAATGTTGAGACCGTTGCCTCTATTGCTCCATCACTAACTCCATTTGGAGAAAGTGATTTCCTTTTGACTGAATGTGAAGCAACTTTAGGGGATGTGGATTTAAAATATAACGATTCTCCCACCGATTCGGAAGAAGACATTCGTACCATTGATAAACTTCTCAATGAGGACCATATTTCTCCACCATCTCCCAAGGATATTGTTATCGCTGAACCGAATTTGACTGCGCCTTCCACCGAAAATCCTCCAGATTTAGAGCTTAAGGAGTTACCGTCCCATCTCGAGTACGTGTTCCTTGAAGATAAGAAGAAGTCGCCCGTCGTCATCGCTAAGGACTTGAAAGAAGAAGAAAAATCTCGCCTTATCGCCGTGCTTAAAGATCATAAGAAGGCAATTGCTTGGAAAATTTCCGATATCCGCGGAATTGATCCAAACTTTTGTACTCACAAAATTCTCATGGAAGATGACTTTAAACCCGTAATCTAAAGCCAAAGAAGGGTTAATCCTCGAATTCATGACGTCATCAAACAAGAGGTTATCAAACTTCTTGATGCCGGCATGATTTACCCTATTTCGGATTCTCCATGGGTAAGTCTCGTCCATTGTGTGCCAAAGAAAGGCGGAATAACCGTTGTTCCCAATGAACACAACGAGTTGATTCCTACTCATCTCGTTACTGGGTAGAGAGTTTGTATCGACTATCGTAAACTCAATGATGCCACGAGAAAAGATCATTTTCCTCTTCCTTTCATGGATCAAATGCTCGAGCGTCTAGCGGGTAATGACTATTACTGCTTCTTAGACGGTTTCTCCGGGTATTTTCAAATTCCCATCGATCCAAAAGACCAAAAGAAAACCACATTCACTTGTCCCTATGGAACATTTTCTTACAAACGCATGCCTTTCGGTTTATGCAATGCTCCTGGGACGTTCCAAAGGTGTATGATGGCTATCTTCCATGACATGGTTGAAGAAACTATGGAATTCTTCATGGATGATTTCTCGGTTTATGGCGATTCTTTCTCTACTTGCCTTGCCAATTTAGAACGTATGCTTAAGCGGTGTGAAGACACTCGCCTTGTTCTAAATTGAGAAAAATGCCATTTCATGGTAAAAGAGGGCATCGTGCTAGGACACAAAATCTCCAAAGCCGGTCTTGAAGTGGACCGTGCTAAACTCGATGTTATTGCAAAATTGCCTCCACCTTCAACCGTGAAGGGTGTGAGAAGTTTCCTCAGTCATGCGGGCTTCTACCGTCGATTTATCAAAGATTTTCTAAACTCGCTCACCCGATGACCCACCTCTTGGAAAAAGATACTCCTTTTATCTTTTCCAAAGAGGGTATTGAAGCCTTCAACCTTCTTAAGGATAAGCTAACTAAGGCACCGGTCTTGGTTACCCCTAATTGGGAGCTACCTTTTGAATTGACGTGCGATGCTAGCGACTTTGCTATTGGAGCGGTTTTGGGCCAAAGAGTGAACAAACACTTCCAACCAATCCATTATGCTAGCAAGACAATGACGGGGGCTCAATTGTATTACACGATAACCGAAAAAGAGCTTTTAGCTGTTGTCTATGCTTTTGAAAAATTTCGCCCTTATCTTGTCCTTTCCACAACCATCGTGTACAAGGACCATTCCGCGTTGAAGTACTTGTTAACTAAACAAGATTCTAAACCAAGACTTCATCGCTGGGTTTTGCTACTTCAAGAATTCAAAATCGAAATTCGTGATAAGAAGGGAGCCGAAAACCTAGTCGCGGATCATCTCAGTGGACTTGAGGATCCTTATCAAGGGGATCATCCGAACAAAGAGATCAATGACTTTTTTCCCCTTGAGACCTTAATGTCTATCAACTCGAATTTTGTTGAACCCCCGTGGTTTGCGGACATTGCAAACTACTTGGCGGGTGGAATTCTCATTGACGGGTTAACATCCCAACAAAAGAAAAATTTCTTTAAAGATATTAAGACTTACTTTTGGGATGACCCGTATCTCTTCAAACAATGCGCTGATTTGATTATTCGCCGATGTGTTGATGGACCGGCAGCTTTAGACATTCTCGAAGCTTGCCACAAAGGACCCACCGGTGGTCACTTTGGTCCCAACTTCACCGCAAAGAAAGTGTTTGACTCGGGATTTTATTGGCCCTCCATTTATCGTGACGCTCACGAAATGGTGAAAAATTGTGATGCTTACCAACGACAAGGCAAGATCACACATAAAGATGAGATGCCTAAAAATTTCATACAAGAATGTGAAATCTTTGATGTATGTGGCATCGACTTTATGGGGCCATTCCCTTCATCTAAAGGAAACAAATACATCCTCGTAGCCGTTGACTACGTTTCTAAATGGGTTAAAGCGAAAGCTTTACCCACTAACGATGCAAGGGTGGTTTGTAACTTTTTGAAGCAGCTATTCGCTAGATTCGGTATGCCTCGTGCCATTATTAGTGATCGCGGGACTCATTTTTGCAATGATCAATTCGCAAGAGTCATGGCTAAGTATGGTGTAAATCATCGTCTTTCCACCGCATACCACCCACAAACTAATGGGCAGGCTAAAATATCTAACCAAGGGTTAAAGCAAATTCATGAACGAACCGTGGGAGAGCATCGTGCCTCATGGGCCGATAAACTTGATGATGCTCTGTGGGCTTTTCGTACCGCATACAAGACTCTGATTGGTTGTACACCATATCGTCTCGTGTACGGGAAAGCATGCCACCTCCCCATTGAGTTGGAGCACAAGGCTTACTGGGCCTTGAAGTGGGCTAACTTCAACATCAACAAAGCCGGTGACCTACGCAAAATCCAACTCAATGAGCTTAATGAACTCCGGAATGAGGCTTATGAAAATTCCTTGATCTATAAGGAAAGGACTAAGCTCATTCATGATTCCAAGATTAAAAACCGAGAGTTCCAAGTTGGAGACAAAGTTTTACTCTTCAACTCTCGGTTGAAAATCTTTTCGGGCAAGCTGAAATCTCGTTGGTCCGGCCCATTCACCATTGCCCAAATTTTTCCATATGGTACTCTCGAGCTCGCTCAACCTAATTGACCTAATTTTAAGGTGAATGGCCAACGAGTGAAGTTGTACTTTGGTGAGGACATCTCTCATGAGATGATTCCATCCCTCGCCACGTTTCCCATGAACTAGTTTTAGGTCGAGTCAGGCTCGTGACTCGGTTATCAAAAACAAGCGCTCCTCGGGAGGCAACCCGAGTATCTATCCTTTTCTGTTTTACCTCCTAAGTGTAGGGGGACTGTATAGGTTGTTTGTGTTTGTGTGATGATGTGATTAAAGGGATGAATGCACTTTTGGAACCTTTGAAGAACCGTGCTTCCGTGTTATCCGCAATCCGGTTCTATCTCTCTACTATCGTGATTCAATTTTCTTCATACTCACATTTGAAATTGATCACTTTAGTCGTCTCTCCCTTAGCTTGATTTAACCAACGTGCACAATGTCATAAGTGTAGGGGAGACTTTTCCCACATGCTTAAACATTGAGGACAATGTTTATATTAAGTGTAGGGGAGACTTCTATCGAAGTTTTAAGTGGACTTTTCCATTAAAATGCCTTCATTTAACAGGAAAATCATCTTTTTCAGCATTTTTTAAATTTTTAATTAACTTTGGCTATATAGTCGTAATTTTTAAATTTTTATCGTTTCTTTCATATGTATATATCCCACAATAAAGTAAAAAATATTAATAAAGTGGTGTAGCTAGTTTAGAAGTCTTTGACATATTAGGCCCGTTGCGATTATTTTGACTCAACCCGAATAGACTTATCCAAGTTTATTCTAGCAAGTATCCTTAACCATGTAGACCTTAATTGATTTATTTGGCTAAACATCCACGAGTCTCATTACTTGAGATTTTAAATTGTGGAGAACGAGAAATGATAGAGTCAATTATAAGTCGGTATTCTTGCACAAGCACACTTGGTGTGATTATAAGCCTATTCTCCCATCGCTTGCTAATAATTTATCTGCAATAAGTAAGGTCGTACGATTTTATTTAATAACTTAGCTTCTAGCCCAAGATCGTTTAAAAGTTGCTCGGTAATGATAAGAGTTCATAGCCAAGGCATAACTAATGAAGCGGGGTGCGAAGATTGGCGAGTCCGAAAAGGCCCTAACAAGGCATGAGGATTCCATTTTATTGCTAAAGATCCAAGGTGATGTGAAAGGCATTATTCCCAAAATCAATATGAAGGATCAAGACTCACGACGAAAAGCAATCAGCTCCCATAAAGATCATGGAGAAGTCTACCCGAAAAGACCCTAACAAGGTATAAGGATAAATAGATCCAAGTCCGAAAAGGAGGCGGATCGTTGTATCTCAAAATCCCAATTAACGATTGAAGAAATAATGATGAAGTCGTGGTCAACAAAGTTGGAGTATCCCTCAAAAGTCTCCAAGTGAAGAAACTCTATTAACGAAGAGAAGACCATTATTTCAAGAATGTCTCTCAAGATATGAAGTATGAAGTACATGCCAAATATCGGCCCGAGAAAGGTCTCAAATCGTGAAGCGAGATGCCAAGATATGAACTTTTTGAGGTCCCGAGAAGCAGTTTTAAGAGATTTTGTTCTTTAGCTAACTATTAATCAAATAGTCCTACTTTGCTTTCAGCCTAAATAAACTATCGAAATAAGTCTAAAAATGCATCTTCGTGATCATTCTAAGACAAAAATAAAATATAAGAGATACACCTAGGAATAAGGGAGTTTAAGCATATAATTAAGCTATGTGTGTAATTAAGCCATGTGTGTAAGTGTTTGTTTTGCTAACTTATAATAACAATGATCTCGTTTTTAAGCTTGGTTTGGGGAACGTGAAACTTGAGGGTGATAAATCTTCGCAGCAACCAAAGCCCTAATGTAAGTCTTAGATCTCTTTGCAAGTTATTTCCATGTAGCTATTTTCAAGTGAAAATGGTTTTGTATCCCTTTTGTTTCCTTTAAAGCTTTATTTCTTCATAGTAGTTTAAATTTTTGTTTTAGTAGTACATTAATAAGGCCAAGGTTGATTGATTATAAGAAAAGTGTAAATTTGCTTTGTCACTAAGCATTGCATGAGGGCATGACAATGGTTAAGTGCAGGGGATTTGATAGGTGTGAAAACACCCATCCTTTTACCACTTATTTCTTGCTAAAGCGAGACCAAAACGCGTATTTAATGTCATTTGTTTGGAATTATGCGTGGTTTGTGTGTTTGTTGTGTTTTCAGAGTTAACTGGATAAATATTGAAGAAAACATGGGATTGCACGGGTTTTATCGAAGAAAAAGACAAAAAAAAAAGAAGTCTATAGTCCAAGAGATGCAAAAGATTTGAAGTCAATGGGCCTATTTAAAGATTTATCGAAGAAAAGGACCAAAGATGGAAGATTTACAAATGTCGAAGAACTCAAGTCTATTAAACGAAGAAATTAAAAGACGAGTTGAATTTATTCATCGACAAATCCCAAATCAGAATCGAAAACGTCAACTTTACTGAAAAGACGAGAAGACAAAAAGAAAGGAAGAAAGCCCACTCACCAACCAAGTCCATGGCCTATAAATAGGACCTCCCTTCACACATTACAACAAGTTTTTCATTTTTCTAGTTTTTTTTCTTTCCTTTGTTTTTCGTAGAAACCAACTCCATTAGGGAGTTTGGTGATTTTCATTTTTCCTTTTGAATCCAAGAACCTTGTAAATTTTAAACTTTCCTTTGTTTATTTAACCTTAATCATTCAATACCATCTTTGATTTAAACTTGTTCTTCCTTTTCTATTTGATTCAAAGTCTTAAGTTCTTCTTTTGTTGATTTTGATCTTTAAAAGTAAGTGGGTTTTGTGTTTTTATTGATTTGGTTTGATGTTTATCATCAGTAGATGATTAGTGGTTAGTTTGGTTTAATCTCTTGGTTAAAACTTGGTGATTTTAGTCAAATTCGTCTTATTATATTGTTACCGTTCTTCGTGTTCTTCACAATCTCCAGATTCCGAATGAGCAACATTTATTCCGAATGAAGGATTTGGATTAGTTATTCCGGATAAAGTTTTTTATTCCGAACCAAGCTTTTGTTTTAATTATTCCGAGTCAGTGTATGTTATTCCGAACGAAGCATTTTTATTAGTTATTTCGGATCAGTCTAATTATTCCGAATCAAAGGTATATTTCGGATAAAGAAAATATTCCAGATCAGTCTAGATATTCCGAATCAGCAGTCTTCGTTTAGTTATTCCGAATCAGTGTGTTCATTCGGAATAATCAATATTCTGGATGAGCACATATATTCTGGGTGAGTGATTTTGTTAATTATTCCGCATGAAGCATTTTCATTGATTATTCCGAATCAACCTTTTATTCCGGATCAACATTTTATTCCGGATCAACTCTTATTCCGAACCAAGGAATTTTATTCCGCATGAGCAGAGATTCCGAATCAAGCATTTTTCTTTGATTATTCCGGATCAGTGTTATTCCGGATCAAGGGTTTTTATTATTTATTCCGAGTCAATCAGTTATTCCGCATGAAGCAAGATATTCCGAATGAAGCAGTTTTTGTTAATTATTCCGGATGAAGAGTTATATTCCGAATGAAGGTTTCTGACTAACTTATTCCGGGTCAAGCATTTTATTCTGAATCAGTGACTTTTCTGAGTTAAGGTTTTTAACTGTTTTATTTTAATTCTAGTTTTATTTGTATTAATTGCTTTTAGTTTATCTTTATTTACTTCACGCATTTACCTTTATTAGTAGCATAGAAACCCAATCCCTTTTTTAGTAACCAAGAACACCTATTCCACTTTGAGCCGTGATCAATTCGAGAAGATACCGAGAACTTAATTGAACCCATGCAAAATCTTTGTATCACTGGGAAAAATCAAATAAGCTAAAATCAAACACGACGATTTTGGTCCAGGAAAAGTGTGACATATAGCTGCATGCATATTATTGACTCTTGAACCCCGATCAGTTCCTGCTAATAATACGGTCAGTAGTTTATTTTCATTTACAGTCACATATTTTCAATAGTTCAATAGCGATAGTAAATAGTTCTTACCTTCATTATGCTTGCATAAGGATGATTACCACTAGCATGGTGACACTCATCAAAAATCAAGAAACATATCATCTCAAAGTTAACAAAAGCCTTCCTCAATGCATCTAGCAAAATCTGATGTGTCATGACCATTACCTGTGACAACATAAAAAACGATATATAATGTAAACACGGGACTGCTACAACCGCTTTTTAATATTAAAATATACTACTAATCTTTTACAAGATTTAAAGAAACTCACTTGATTTTTGTTAGTTTCATGCTCCCAAGCGGCAGCATCCCATTCATCAACCTTCTTTCCGTTAATATTTGTCACTTTACTCCCATGGTAATAATCTACCATCATGTCCGTGTTTTCCTCAAGAACTTTGTATTGTTGCAATCAAAATTTACATTCAATAAACAACAAAATTATAGTAAAACAAAATGCAAAGCATTGTAACATCACATGTATAGAAAATATCAAAAATACATTGAAAAATTATAAGAGAGAAAAAAGATGACGGCGTCGTCTAATAAGCTAATCTAACATTTTGCTTGATTTAGTATAACCAGACTGACCAATTTGCTCATAAACAATTGAGGTCTAAAACAAAATAGATATTTTACTCTGGAGTCAAATTTCAAAAGAATGTCATTAGAAAATTATTAGTATCCATAATAACACGTCAATCTATTAATGATCTCCTCAAACTTCAAAATATCAACAATATCAATTCAAAGTCTATTAATGATCTGCTCAACCTCAAACCACAATAGTTTTACAAAAACTGATTACCATTTAATTACTAATAATCATCAACTAATTACACCCCAATAACCTAAGAATACCCATGCTTACTAGAAACAATGATCATATACGTAAGATAGTCATAGTCTTGAGGGAACCATAATAGCTCATTTGTTGGCATAGCTTAACGCATCAAATGGAAAAATAAGTATAATCAAAAGTGAGCGGTTTACTTTTACTCTAATACCGGTCAAGTTCCAAAACAAGAGCCACATCTTTGGCCTTTTAGTCAAATAAACTCACAATACCAAACAACATACCAAAACCTTAAGAAACCCAAAAATAATAAAATGGGCATAATATTAGTAAGATAACCTTAGTTTTGAGTATACCCTTCAAAGCTTATTTTCTGGTTGCTTAAATTAAGTTTAACCCAAACAAATTCGTTTATCCTCAAACAACCAAAGTACAACACAAGAGCCGCACATTTGGCTTTTTAGTCAAACCTACTACTTTACATACATGGATACTAAATGAAATTTCACAAGATTAGTGCCCATTTCTGTCATATAATACTATTATAACAAAATTTTGCAAACCTATAAAATAACTTTCTAAAACATCAAACACACACACACACAAAAAAAAGTCAATGTTAGTTGACCATAAAAAAATTCACATTACCAAACAGCTATAAAAAACCTTAAGCTACCTAAAAATAAACCAAATATGAATTTATTAGTAAGTTTATCTGAGTTTTGGAAGAAAAACATTGAAAGCTCATTTTTCGCTCTGCTTAACTTGACACAACATAAAGCGACAAAGTATGACCCAAACCGACTCGCAGACCCTTAAACGATCAGTATCCAAAACAAGAGCCACGTGTTTGACTTTTTGGTCAAACCTGTTATTATAGATAGTCAAAAGCAAATAAAATTTTACAACAAATAGCACCAAATACCGTCACATAATGTGATTTATAACAAAATCTTGTAAATCTATCATTGAACTCCTAGAAAACTCAACAATCCACCCTACAAATTCGAAGTCAAATATTTATTAGTTGACCAGAAACAAGCTCACAATATCTTGATCGTAGAAAGGGATAATTGAAAAAATATTACGGTAGATGTTAGTTATCACAAAAGATAGGAAGGCAGATATAGATGATTTATGACGTAAGATTGATTAAGATGGATCAATGTTTAAGCGATGGATTTTTAGATAAATTTGGTTGGTACCACAATTATACATAGGAACAAGAAAAGATGATGGAGTGGATGACAGAAAAATGGTAGAGATGATGAAATAAAATGTGTTTTTTTAAGTTTGAAGTGGGGCTAAATGGCTTGTAAAATTGGGAAAAATTTGTTTTGTTGCCCTATTAAGAACTTTGAGTTGCCCTAAATTATGTAGCTGCCCAAAAGTGGAGCGTACCCTATGTCAGTGGGCAAATGACAAAAAAGCCAGTTGCCCAAAATACCAATTGTCCAAATTCTTAAGATTGCCCAAAAGTACAATACCGTATTAATACCCGACATCTACTAACAATATTTGTCAAGTGTCAAATTCTTTTTCAGTTGCCAAGTTGCCTTAAAAAATAGTCCTTTTTCAGAATGAGATGAATTTTGAACTCTTGTGAGAATTGGAAATATGATTTTAGACTCTTTTGATTATTTTAATTAACTCGATTACAGACGACACATATTTAGTCATGAATTAATTAGTTACTTTCATTTAAATTCCAGTTTAAATCATAGTTACTTTTAAAACAAAGGAAATACTTTCAAACAATATTATTAACATAGTAACTAAGGGTCCGTTTGTTTCGTCGAATGTTTTTGATGTAATTGTAATTTATGAAAGGAATTGCAATATGGATGAATTGTAATTTGAATTGTTGAAATATGTTATTTGTTTGGTTGGCATATGTAATGTAATTGAGTGCAAATTTATTTACATAATTTTATTTAGTTTGAAAAGAATTACTATAATTTAAATTTTTGCAAAATCACCCATTAAGATTTGTGACATTTTCGTGTTCGTCGTATATGTTAAAAGTGGTTTTTAACCCACACTTGTTGAACCTTGATTAGCATTTGTTGTCGAACACAACATAAGCATCAACAGCAACATATGAACAAAACATAAAAATTCATGTGCCAAACGAATGCAAAATAAAAATTAAAAATCTAGTGCTTAAGTTATTGGAGTATTAAAGTTGCTACAAAAGTAAAACACATGTTAGTTATTTATGTAAATTAGAATGAATTATATTGTAATCTTAAACTTTCCTCCACTAAAACCATGTAACTGAGACTAGCAGGGTACTCACGCGATGCGGCGGCGGGTACCCTGTGACTAAATTTTCTTGAGAGTGAATGTTATTCGATTATTCGTCTTTCATAGCAATAATTTATGGATGACGATAGTTTTCACCTAAAAACATGTATCAAGAACGTAATTTATGCGAGAAATTGACATAACCTCTTTTGAACATTTGAATGAGAAGATCAACCAAAAAGTGATTCGTACATATGATTGCAAGGAAAAGGGGAGAAAAATATGATAGAGAAGATTTGTACGATGTGTTGTTTTGCTTGTAAATTGTGGTGATTAGGTATTTTAATTGTATTATTAATTATGTTTCAAGAAAGTATAATTAAATGTTTTGCATCAAAATCTTGTATTATTTAAATATAATTTTCTTTGTTGCATTAATATGTTGTATATTATATTATTGTATTTTTTGTACTACTTAATATTTTGATATTAAATGAATAGAGATAGTCTAATCTCTTTTATAAGATAATATGATTAAATTAAAAGAGTGGGTCCAATGTAATTTGTAAAATTATAATTCCACTCGTTAGACAACCAAACATGTTATGTAATTGTAATTCAAATTACAATTACATCCAATTACCATAAATTTAGTGAACCAAACACCCCCTAAGTCACACATATCATAAAACAAATCTTATATATGCTTGATGCAATTACGGGATACTATAATTAATATGAGAGTAGTGAGTTAAAGAGACTACAGTATAAAAGAAGTTGAAAGTTAGGAAAGATTCGGACGAAATTGAATGACTGAGTGGTGTAGTTTCTATAAATGTCATGAGTTGTTGCAACTACAACTCTGCAAACCAACTAAATGGTCTCAACAGTCGAGACTGAATACTTCAACACAGGTTTAAATGCCACCTGTTCGCTAGTGCAATATACATATACAACCAATAGCATCGAATGCACATTCATATATGGAGATTAATGAATGAGACAGTGTGCATTTAGTCAAACTTTTGTATTTTTTTCTGAAGGACAAACTTTTGTATTAAAAATGACCATATATTGGTGTTACAATAAGTCAACCTTGTCTTTATGAATATAAGTCAACTGTTATTGTGGAGATATATCTTTTTCTTGATGCCAGATGTGAGATGGATCCACTGCTGATGAAGCACCATTTGTTGCCTATATGCTCATGTCGGGTAATACAGCAAATTGGAAAATTGATTGGCCGATAATCTATACTTCTATATCTATTTATACTACTATATAAAGTATTTGAGACCTTCTTAAAATAGAAAGGTTAAAAATTCAGATTTTTTCCCTATTAAATAAAGCAAGTTGTTGATATATTCATCAACATTATATATTATAACCCTTTCTAACAACATTTTGTAACAAACTTTTGTAACATCTACTTAAATAACTTTTTTTCTTTAAATTGAAAAATCCTTTTATTAATTTTTTATTTATATAATATAATTTCACCATATTTTCTAAAATTTTATGCTTTTTAATTCAATATCTATTTTGCTATATTTTTATCAACTATTAATTTTTTTTGAATTTAAAGATTTTTTCGTTTTTTTATAACATTAACAATACAAACTTAATGGATAAGAGATTAATATTTGTTAACCTCAAAAATGATTATTAGTACTCGCCGCCGCATTGCACGGGTCTATGCTAGTTCATATCTAATGCATGCACGACTAGCTGGTTTGTAATGGTTGCTAACTGAATATGGAGGTTTGTTAGCAGAATACTTTGGTTGAAATATTACTGTAATAAAACATGAAAAGTCTTCAACTTTTAGTGACAGCAAATGCGTCGAAAAAGTCTTAAACGTCCTAGTTAAAGGTTTTGGCGATGACTATTGTAAAGCCGACGCCTATAAGCTGTCACTAAAACTTTAGCGACATAAGTCAAAGCCTTAGAAAAAACAAGGCCCCACAAACCTTCAACGATAACATGTGTCATCGCTTAATTACATCTTAAGAGCACAAGCAATGCATTAAATGTTTAGCATGCTCAGAGCGTAACGTGTGGTGAATTATCACCTTCGCCAAATATATGTGGCATTCACCACTTGCTAGCCACCACACCACTGACCCTAGCCACTTGCTCGCCAAACCAAACTACGCCAGTTACACAACGAGAGTAAAACAAAAAAAAAGTGGGGCCAACACATGTTTAAACCAATGACAAAGAAATAAAATGATGAAAACGAAATATAATGGGTAGTGGTGTGGCCCAAATGAAGAGGGGGGTTAATTATGATAATATGAGTTTTTTGAAAATAGGAGTGTTAAGTGATGTGGCACCCAGTGGGCCCAAATGAAAAGGTGTTTTTTTGTCATGACACCTAGAGCTTTCATTTAATATAACTTTTAACAATAGCTTGAAGTTTATCAAGTCATTTTGAAAGGAAAAATTACCAAAAAGGTCTGTTGTCCATTATTCTCTCCAAAAAAAACACAAAAAAAAAAAAAATTCCCGAAAAGGACTATTTTTGGGGCAATATGGCAACTGGGTGCAGAATGCGCCACGTGTCCTATTTTTTAGGACAATTTGTCAGAATTGTCCTATTTTTTGGACACTTATCAAAATCTGAACGGTTGCTACCCTATATTCTTTGTTGCCCTGGACCGTATCAGAAAAAACATGTTTTTGGACTCAATCAAGAATTGCTCAAAACTGAAGGACTCTTTTTATAATTATCCCATTTGAAAAGCTCTCTAGAAAGTCTTTGGTGCAATGCTAAAAAACCCATCAAAAGACTTATTGAAATAGTGAAAAGTTTCGCTTGGTTATCATATTGTAGATTCTCTAAGACTGAAAGTAGTGATGACCACACTTGCGATCGTCACATTGCACCAGCTCATCATTCTTTTTCTCAAACCAAACACTTATAATGATAGGAAAAAGTTCTACATAGACCCTTTATTTAGCATAGACTCAATCAACCAATCACAACCACCCATTTTTTTCATCTAACAACAAAAATATATTTTTTAAAAATTCAATATCTCACAAACCGTTAACCGTTACGCAAAACGAAACATACCATCGTGACGAGAATTAAATCATCTTTCAAACGAGGGGCACATGTATATACTTTCGACGAACTTTTTTTTCGACTTTTTTTCTTAAGTCACGTTTGAGAGAATCATATATGATTCGTCACGAAACATATATGATTCGTCACGAAACATATATGTTTCGTGACGAATCATATATGATTCGTGACGAATCATATATGTTTCGTGACGAATCATATATGTTTCGTGACGAATCATATATGATTCTCTCAAACGTGACTTAAGAAAAAAAGTCGAAAAAAAAGTTCGTCGAAAGTATATACATGTGCCCCTCGTTTGAAAGATGATTTAATTCTCGTTGTAATGGTGTATTTTTTGTCACTTGACGATTTACCGTTTGTGAGTTATTTAATTTTTAAGAAAAAGGTGGAGAGTTAATTTGAATGAATGTGATTGGTTGATATGGTCTATGCTAAAAAGAAGGTCTATGTTGATCTCAACTCTATAATGATATTCGCACAAATAATTGCATAACTTTATTTTAATTTCATATTTTATTAATAATAAAAAACATTACATAATAAAAAGACTATTACAATAGTAATAATAATAATAATACTTTAAAACTTAAACTTCACGATAAAAAAACTTTGGCCTTTCAATAGCGGCCCGTTTGAGATGTTGTTTCAAAACCTTCCGACATTCATATAATGCAAAATCTAAAAGATAAAGGTAAAAAGTACGATATTCGATTGCAACTTTTTGGTAGACATTATCTTCACAAGCCCGGCTTGGGTGGCTATCAATGACACTATTGTTAATCGAAGAAAACTGACAAACTTTAGGACGATTCGTCTTTTTCCATTTGTAATTAACGGATTAGTACCTTCTTTTTTTATCACCTATTTCAGTACTCAGTTATGTCTGACCAAAACTCTGTCGTTTTTGTCTTATTTTTTATTTCCTAGTAAATACGCATCTGAAACGTGTACCCAAGCTTTGCACAAAGCTATTTCCTCATCGAAACTTCACGGTTCGTTTGACTTTTTCTTATTCTTATTTATGATAGTTTTGGAACACATTTTTTAGTTGATATATAAATAGATTGATATAAGATAAAGTCTGGAAAAAATGAGAAGATAGTGGGGGGTTTTATAGGAAATGAATTAGGATTTTGTTAGATCTTTGGGTATTTTAAAATTAATAATTAATACCAACGGATACTTATTTATGTTGTGACAAAATTCTTGGTCGCTTAGGCGACTGAAAGATTGGAATTGAAGGTGTTGGACGCGTTTCATTTGTGCTAAGTAGTTGAGGGGACGCGTCTATTTCGGGGAAAATACACACGACCGGTCGAATGCTTCGATCTTTACTTTTGATCTAAGAAATAATTACTAAATTATTTATCATTTCTATAAATTATTAAAAATAAACGTTTGTGATTCCCTTCTTTAATCATAACCAAAGCTTATTTGTAATTCAACGAAGATGGCAACCCGCGCTCCATCGAAGAGTGCGAGTGACTAACTTTGAAATGAATCGCTAACTTCGAGGAATTTTTTCGTAAATCTTTTTAAATATGTTTTTGTAAATGGTCCTTAAGTTAGTGTCCTATTGCAAGTCATTTAGGACATACTTTGCAGCTAGCTTGTAACATGAAGGACCAATTATGTAAAATTTATGTTGCTAAAGTTAAGAATTTTTTATTCAAAAAAATAATAATGAAAATAAATAAAAATATCTAACGGTCGTTAACAGACGGTAACGACCATTAATTACTGTAGCTTTTATTGTAGCAGCACTCACATTTTACTCTAGCTGCTTATTTTATTCTTATTTCTATGCCGTTTGCAACTGAGTTGGGTTTTTTTATTGTTGAGTACGTGTCGTGCGGAAAAGAAAAAAATGTTATGCCTACAACACTCCTATATATTTTATGTTTTAGATAATTATCCATAATTAATAAGTTGTCACAACTTAGACGTTTTTGAAGCTTTAAACACTCTTTCAAAACTTAAAAGTGAAGTGTACAAAGGGGTTCAGCAAGAGAAAATGACTATATATAAGAAATAGAATATAACAACTTTGCTACACTAGGCTCACGCGTCAACGCGCGAGGGCCAACGTGTCAGACACTATGTTTTCATGTCACCTATATAGTTTCATTGTTCCATGCTTAGACTTCACCTCTTGCCAAACATGTTTCTTCTCTTATTTCTCTCTATGATATATGTAAGTCTTTCAATTTTCTTCTGTCTTAACATCTTTCTATCATCTCACTTGAAGTAAACTTATTTGCAAGACAAGAACACATAAAAACTTAATCCACTCTTGTGTGTTGTTCTAATGTCTTCTTCTACTTTATTTTGTAGATCAAGTCGAGTGTCTTGTTGTAACAAGTACGTAAACATTGTCATTCATATATATAACTAAGTGTAAGTTTTAATAGAGATGCGGAGAAGTAAGTGTCAAGTTTTACTTGGGGTACAGAGAACCAAGTGTCTAAGTCTTATCCGGGTGAGAAAAGCTTGTGTCGAGACGTTCAAGCTTGTTATATGAGATTATTTGGTATAATCATTGTAATAGGTATGTAGAATACACGAGATCTTTGTGGTTGCTATGGGTGCGGAACTTTGTTAGATCCTAGATCGGGACTAGGTGTATATCAATGAGAACTAAGGTTAAATAATATACACCTTAAGAATTTGGTACTAATGGATAACATAGGTGTCACGTGTTCAAAACTAGACAAGCATATGATTTAAACCATTTATTTTGAACTGGTATAAATTATCGAGTTTGTTCTCTCTTTACTTAACTCTTTACATATGATTTATATTACTTTTTTTTTTGCACACTTTGCTTGTAAACTTGACTCTTAACTTACTTGAACTTAAAAGAAGTTAGAAAAACTTATTCAATCCCTATATGGTTCTATAGTTTGATAACATGGTTGATTGATGAACGCAACAAAAGCCATTGAATAATGATGAATATAGCTATATTAAACAAAATCAAAACTACTAATGCTCATCAAATAGAAAACATATAACAAAAAAGAAATGATTATTGAATAACAACTACAATAACAGAAAAATAAACACAAAAATATTTCAATAGAAAACTAGTTAGAAAAATTAAAAAGACATAATGGATCATATACACCCCATTTAGGTCAAAGGAAAATAAATTTTAGATGGCCCATTGGTGACTATGAGGTAATTTATTAATACTTGAAGATGGAGAAAATATGTATGCTCTGCAAATTTATGTAAGGACTAAACGTTTCCATGGAAGATACACTCCGACATGAGCTATTTAAAAGTGTACTAATAAGGAATCGAAACGTAAAAATATCAAATTTATTTACCGACTAGGTAACGACATGTGTCTTCGCTAAAGTAGCCTCATATATAAATCGAAAAGTATTTAAATTATTTATTAGTTACATAAATTATTAAAATAATATGTTATTATGCTTCTTTGTTTTGACTTTAACCAAAAGTTACTTTTATCTCAATTAACAAAGAATAAAGAGTTGGCTTAACTTAAACCTTCTTGGGGTCTTTAGAACACTCTTAGGAAGCTAAAAGTAAACTACACTTGGAGGTTTAACAAGAGGAAACATCTATATATCGATAATAAGACAATACTGCTCTAGCACACCAAGCTCACACATTAGTAAGCGGAGATTGGTGTGCTAGATACGGTGTTGTCATCTTGCCTCTAAACAACCTATTTTTGCCATGCTTAGAATCCACCTCTTGTTAAATATTTTCCTCCTTATATTTCTCTAATATTTTTACATGCTTCAATCTTCTTTGTCCTAAAATCTTTCTACCATCTCGTTGAAAACAAACTTCTTCTCAAAAAAGGAACATGTTAGAACTTAATCAATGTACTCATGTATTTTTTGTCTTGAGTATTATTTTAGATTATTCTGATGATTGAGTTCTGTGTCTTTTTATAAAAAATACCTAAACACTCTTATACATGTTGAACTAAGTGCAAGTCTTGATCAAGTTAGGGAGAAGATAGTGTCAAGTTTTACTATGGGTGCGAAGAAGCAAGTTTCTAAGTCTTGTCCGGGTGCGAAGAAGTATCAGTGTAAGAAGTTTGTGTCGAGGGTGGTCAAGCTTTTGTTTTGATACTTATTTGGTAGAATTCTTGTAATATGAGTGTAGTATACGCAAAAGGCCTTTATGGTTATTCAGGGTGCTGATCTCTGTTAGGTGGTAGCTTTTTTTTGTTTTTTTTGAAATATATTTGTTGTAATTCGGGTTATTCGGATCAAGCTAAAACCAAACCGAATTCAAGTTTTGTTTTTGGTTGAGTTTTAGTTATGTTCAGTTTGATTTTGATTAATAGGATGGCTATGAAGAGAGCTATAAATATGGTTAATTTGATGAGCCTTCTTCCACAGTTACATGACCCGTATAGTGAGCTCCTTTTTGCTTCGATCATGTATGGGTATTGCTAAACCCTATTTTGGTTTATGGACTTGTCAACAATACACGTGAAGGAGACAACCTTATTTTTGTACAAATCTTTGCATGAGTCTATCGAAAATATAGTAGTTTGTGGACGATCTTTCTTTGGATACTGTAGAAAACTAGAAGGGAGTTGAATAGTTTTTACCGATTAGTTTTAATTATTTAGAAACTTTTTCGTTATTGCGAATGGATATAGACGACGTGTGTATTAGTAATGTAAATGACTTGAAGCAATAAATAAACAAACCACAATGCACGATGATTTATAGTGGTTTGTCCTATCAAGATCTCACTTATCTTGCCCCTACTTCCACTCCTCGAGTATCCACTCGAGAGTTCTACTTCACTAGTAAATGAATCTCCTTTACACCGGTGGAAAAACCTTCACACACAAACTTACTATCTTTAACGACACCTAAGTTTAAGATGTCTTGTTCTTTACAAAGGCACAACAACGCCTTATACACTTCTACACTTGTGGTTATAACACTAACCACACTTTATACAAGTAGATAGATGAATGGGTACAACAATGGTGATAGTGTAGGTAACACTTAACACTTTCATGCAATATGAAGCCTTGAAGGATCAAAGCTTAGAGTCGAGAATTCTCGTGATCGATCTTTATATGAACAAGGATCTAAATCACAAGCAAGAAGAGAATAGACAAGATAGATTAGAAGGTTAAATATATATTGATATTAGAGAGAAGATTATATAGAATGGGTTGAGTGATAATCTTGGGCAAAGGTTCTATTTATAGGCACGCTGCCAGACCCTGCAGAACCCGTCAGACCCTTCACCTTTGGGTCCGCAGGGGTCAGGCAGGTCTGACTTTTGTTGCCTTTTAAATGTTTGTCTAATATCACAAGAAATTTTTATATCTTGCTTAGTTTGACTTAATAAATCTGACAACATAAGTCAATGTCAACTTATACAATCCACTTTTATTTTTCTTTTTATGGTTAAATAAGTTTTGTACTTTTATAAAAAGCTTTAGTGTATAAGTTCATGGACTAAGATAACTTATATGATGCTTGTAATTCAAACATTAAAATATGTTTGATGTTTTGTCGTTAACAAGACGTTAAGTATGATTAAAATGTAAATATCGTGTTAGTGCATATTTACATTTACAATATCATCCTTTTTGTTGAAGACAAAATATTAACTTATTTTTAGTTAGAAATTACATCAACATATAAGTTTTCTTAGAAATATGGACTTATATTTCTCTTCTCTCCCTTTTTGTCAAAAGAAAAAGGGAAAGTTTTTGTGTGGAAAAAGAGTTTGAGAGAGATATTGCGTTATTATAATAAAAGCAATATAGATAGCAAATGAACTTTCTATGACTCCCCCTCGGTTGATACTCCCATCATTTTGAGAACCGGGGTATCATGGATTATGAAAATCCTGTAAGAAAGATGTTAGAGAAGTACCCACATTTGTACATGGAAATGAATTAGCCCATCAATGGACTATATGAATTTACATATTTTTAGATGAGAAGAAAGAATATGTAAACGAATTCGTGAATATATGATGAAGTCTAATGAGACTCCCCCTAGTTTCATGCCCGTATGTGTATAATTCCTGAAATAGAAAGTTAGTTTTCTCGAGAAAAGTCGAGACACAATCCACAAAGCACACAATATTCACACATATATCATATTTTTCACAAATCATGAATTAAATAACAAGGGTTCATTCATTTTGCCCCAAAGTAAAAATTACAGCTTAACACATGTGAACATTTGGGTAAATAAATGATTTACATTTGATAAAAAAAATTAAAGAAAATAAATAGAAGACAGACCCATGGACCATTTGGGTTGCTGGACACAAGGGGTAAAGGGTCCGACGTGGTCCGGGTTCCCTGGAGACAGAAATAAAGCAGAAAAATGAGGGATGCTTGGCGTGTTGAATTTAGGAAGATTACCGAGAAGGGGGGTGTAGAGGTGTATCAATGCCATTAGGACATTATGAAGGGCGACACGCATCTCTTGACGAAGATTCGTGATAAGAGCATGCATGTCACGACAATGGTTACATTGTGGAGAGGCTAAGAGGTTTGTGGGATGAAAGTTGTTTGCATAATGTGAAGAGGCTGGCGAGGGACCATGATAAGCAATATGTTGTTGGGTTGGCCTAGTGGAAAAAAGATTTGTGGCTATCACTCTAAAGTGTGTGAGGTCTCAAGTTCAATTCCCACTAGGTGCAAACAACCTTGAAGTGGCCACGCCAACCTCCTGAAAAGGGAGGGCTTTACCTGGTTTGAGTCTGTGTGGCAGTGGGCTCAAACCCCGTAGATTAGTCGGCAGAAATCACGGTTACCAAAAAAAATAAAAAAATAAAAATAAAAATATGTTTTTGGGTTTCATGTAGATGCCTACGAAGCATGTCATCAAAAGCTTGTTGTGTATCGAAGTTGTTTTGGTTTTAAGTGGTTAGAGGTGGCAATACACTTGTGGGTGATGGTTGAGATGATAAATGACGAAAAAAGGGTTCTTCGACCCACAAAGAATCATCTAGGTCCATGAAAGATGTGATTGTTGGTGTAGTGGTGAAGGAAATATTTGGTATAGGGAGTGTTTGTGGTAGTGGTGTGGATAATGATGGTGGAGGAGGCATAGTAGGATGAGAGGATTCATTTGTAGCATTAGCCTCATTTGGGTGTGAAGAAAGTGGTGATGAAGGAGGTGTGTCAAAGCTTTCAATAGGTGATGAGGTTTGGATGGTAGTAGGAGAGGTTGTTTGAGATGAGGTGTTAACGGGTGAAGATGTTGTAGAAGAGTGTGGTGATCTAGAGTTTCTTAAGATATCTCCAAATTCTTGAGATATTTCTTGATGAATTGGTGATTCATGAGGATTTGGAGATGAAGATGGTGGTGTTGATGGTTTGGGAAAGCCGAAGCACGAAGGACGAACACTTATGCGTGTCGTTCTTCTAAGAGGTTTGCTAGAGGATGAAGATCCTTTAGTCATAGTTATATTTCTGTGATGGAGAGAAATGGATGAAAAAGTGAGAAAGCTTAGGAGGGATAAGCATGCTTTAAGTAGTGAGAAGGAAGATGTTATATTAAATGGAGGTTATATGTTACTAGAAGAGAAAGGAGGCATGAGTAAATGTAAAGGAGAGCGGTTATGAGGTTGAGAAGAAGAAGAATACAAGGTTTTTGGATTAGTGAGTAATTAAATGAGTGTAATGATGGTGTTTATTTTTCAAACTCGCTGACCTACGGACCCGGTCGGACCCTTTGGGGAGGGGTCCAACGGTATCCGACATATAACGGATAAAAAATTAAAAATTTAAATTTTAAGGGAAATACCCAGACCCGGTCAGACCCTTTGGGGAAGGGTCCGACAGGTTCCGTACCCTTCTGTGACCAAATTTTTTTATTTATGAAGAATGAAGCAATTTTGACTCGTAACATGGTGTTTATAGGATTGAGGATTATGAGGAAGGATGTTTCACATGGTTCTAAATGTAAATTGACTCATGAGGGTCAAGGGATGTACCTTTTTACGATTCAAGTTGTGATTTGCCAAACATGATCACCTATCTATTTTTTACATAACATGCTTGTGAATTACTCCTAACAATCAATAGTAGTAGTTAGTTTGAAGAAAGATTAAAGATAAACACAGTTGTTAAAGTATCTTGCACAACACCGTTGTTTTTAACCATAGAACGAAGTCCATGTGTACCCATTCATACTACCGTCTTTTACTTGTTTTTCTTCCTATCCATCTTGGTGAGGAAGCGTCCGAGGCACTTGAACATACCTTTGGTTTGCTTGAACTCCGAAGAAGCATTAGGAATTTCGAGTAATAGGCTAAGGTACTCTAAAGGAGGTAATCTAGAGCTTGGAAGATAATCATTTTCACTAGCCGAGGAGGAAGAACTAGTTGGATGTTGAGGTCTTTTACACTTACGTTTAGATTGGGTTGCCAAGGGTCTTGTTACTCTTAGGTGACTAATTAGGGTCACGACCCGATCAACAATATGGTACATACATACACGCCCGTTTTGGCTAGGTGGAATGGGTTCTATGTATTTGTAAAGACGAGTGAGCAACATGACATATGGAAGAATGGATGTGACAAGGTTTCGGATGTGAGACATTCTATTTTCTATGTAGTAGGCGAGGTTAAATGGTTTTTCGGTTTCTAAGCAATAAAGCATGTAGCTTTCACATGCATTTATGTGATCTCTATTTCCTACCAAACTCATTACATTGCATCTTAAATTTTTTTTCCCATTTTTCATACTTTTCCTTGAGTTCTTTAGCCTCCATCCCATATGGGTCTTTGTGAATTACCTTACTAGTGTTTGAGAGTCTAGTATCCTCAACTCTAGGGTTGAATATTGTTGCTCGGACAAGGTCCTTGTCATCGAGCAAAGTGTTATACCTAACTTGGGTTTCTCTAGGTATGTAGGTGCTCTCAAGTTTTGTGAGAGAATGGAGGTCGGAGTAGAAACATGCTCCATTACAAGGTATTTTGAGAATATTTTCAAAGTGGTCTAGAGAGTATGAGTACCTATTACCATTTTTCTCGAAGTTTACTAGGAGAATACAGTCTTCGTTAAAAGTAACATTGACGGTCATGTTAAATTCAAGAAACAATTCTGGACAAATTTGTTCATCAATGTCTAGGAGGCAATCAAAGTTTATCCTAGAAAACACTTCACGGGTGTTAGTGTTATCGGAAAGGAGTGGTGGACAAGGCGACCTTCATGGAAGGTACGGTTTTCTAACTCCAAACATATTTTTCTTTGTGTGAAGCTGAAGTGTTCTGACTTATGGTGTTTAGGGATGTAACTAGCGGTGTCTTAAAGGTCATAAGTCCATGCAAGAGGCACTTTGATCCTAAGCATACATTTTCACAAGTTAGTCAAATTTGTGAAGTATAAATTGACAAGTGCCTAGTGTGTTCCTATATGCAACATATGTGGAGGTGCGGTTATCTCGACACAAAAATTGTTTATAAAGATTATCAAATGCATGCTTTTTGAGATAACCCAAACGCTCCTTATCTTCAATGTAGCTTCATATGAACGTACCCGAAAGTGCATATTGATTATGAAATTCCTTTAGCGTTCATGAGTCTTTTATCCATGATTAAAACTTGTTTTTGGATGTTTGTCATTTACAATGCTTGAAAAACGAATTTTTTGCTTGACCTAATTAGTGAAAATGTTCATTTAAAAATTCTTTGATCAATTAGAGATTCCTAGTGATTCCTAGTAATTTTGTTTGTGGGTTTATGCATACAAAGTGTTTTAGTATCATAATCAAACAATGCATTAATCAATTTTGCTAACCTAATGGAATCCCTAATTTCAATTTTGTGCAATAAAAAGAACCCTAGACTCAGAATTGAGATAATGTGATGATATAAAGAAGTAAATGAGATAGAGTGACTTACAGTGGATGATTTGCACAAAGAAATTATATAATTTAGCCTTAGGATTGGTAGAGAGATGAGTTATTGATGGTGGTGGTCGTGTTTTACAGAAAGAGTGGTTTTATGTTTATGTTGTAGGTGTTTGTTTTAACTGATATGCAGTTTTTCAAAGACTCAGACAGATGGACCCTTACACGGACCCAAAGGGGAAAGGGTCCGACGGGGTCCGTCGGGTCTAATAACATAACACTTTTTTATTTAACAAGAAATTTCTATTAAGCCAAAACCTAGTCTTAAAAAGGTTAAAGGGCTCATGTTTAAGTGGTTTAGTTAAAATGTCGGCTATATTATCTTTCGAAGAAACCTTTTCGATAGAGATATTACCTTTTTGCACATTGTCTCATAGAAAATGATGCCAAATCTCGATGTGTTTGGTTCGGGCGTGCAACATGGGATTTTTTCTTAGATCAATGGCTCATTTATTGTCACAAAATACTGTAATGTCTTCCAACTCAATACCGACATCGACAAGAGCTTGTTTCATCCATAATGCTTGTTGACATGCTTTGCCCACAGACACATATTCGGCCTCGGTTGTAGAGATTGCTGGTGCGGTTTGCTTCTTTGAAAACCATGAAGTGAGACAACATCTGTTAAAAGTACAAACACCAGTTGTGCTATTTCTATCGACATAGTCACCGGCATGATCCGAGTTTGCATAGACAACAATTTCCATTCCCTTACCTTTGGGGTACCATAGTCCGAGGTGAGTAGTTCCTTTGATGTACCGAAAAATTCTTTTGACCACTTTGAGATGTGATACATTTTGATTATCTTGGAAACGAGCACACATACAAACACTAAACATAATATCGGGCATGCTAGCCGTTAGATAAAGCAAACTACCAATCATACCATGATATTTTGTACTATCAACATAGTCATTAACACCGTCTTTGGTTAGTTTAGTTTCAGTTGACATTGGAGTATTGGTTGGCTTAGATTCTTCTAGCCCAAATTTCTTAAGCATTTCTTTTATATATTTAGATTGATTAAATAAAATCCCGTCTTTCATTTGCTTAATTTGTAAACCCAAGAAAAAGTTAAGTTCGCCGATCATGCTCATTTCAAATTCGTCATGCATGATTTTAGAAAACTCATCACAAAGTTCTTGACACGTTGACCCGAAAACAGTGTCAACAATGTATATTTGAACAATAATAATATGTGACCCCTTTTTCTTGGTGAACAATGTATTGTCCACTAGACCCATTTAGTATTTATGTTCAATTAGAAGTGACTTAAGTCGGTCATACCATGCCTTGGGTGCTTGCTTGAGACCATAAAGAGCCTTTTTAAGTTTGTAAACTTGATTAGGTATTTCATAGTCTTCAAAATCGGGAGGTTGTGCAACATACACTTCCTCGTTTATGAAACCATTTAAGAATGCACTTTTGACATCCATTTGATAAAGTTTGAAATCATGAGCACGAGCATAAGCAAGTAAAATTCTCATGGACTCATAGTGTAATAGAATCGAGAAAACGAAATTCAATTATACACAATTTCAAATGGCGCCGTTGCCGGTTCTTTGACTTTACGAGAGACTATCGATTGACGGTTTTCATTGGCTTTCGGGATCCGTTCACCTAGTGAACGTTATTTTTACGTATCATAAATCAAAAACAATAAAAAAATCACAAATATAAAAATATAAAAACTTTAAAAAATAACAAAAACAATTCTTTTCCTAAAGAATTGTCCAAACAAATTAAAAAATCAAAAAGCAATCTTTTTCCTAAGAGATTCCACCCAAAAATATATTATTGGATTCCCTCAGTTTTTATGTACATATAGTATTTTCTCTTAAAAACCCATAAATACAAAAATATTTTCCATATATTATTATAAGTAAATACGTATACGTATAAGAAAAATCAATACACATATTCTCCATAAGTATTGCCAAGGCAATAAACCGTGTTGAGGGGCGTTCCGGTCCTTGACACGCGTATCGATCAAACTCAATAAAGCAAGAATAGATAAATACTTCCAATAAGCAATAATTCGAAGAATACAAACTACAAAGTGAATAGAAAGGCGATGTGCTATAAAATGCCATCTAAGGGTCAATAGGTACTTAAGTGCTTCGCGCCACCTAACCCCCCGTTCACTAGTGAGTATTCTAAGAAGGAAGGCTTCATTGGGGGTCTTGCACCCAAGTAGTACATACGTATATTATTATTTTCTTGTGGATATTTCATATTGAAACTAGAAGAGGATAATCCTTTTCTCTTCAAAGTCACACGAGAGCTTCTCTCTCATTCCTCGTATTGAGTTGCATGAACACTCGCGGGTGTGCACAAATACCGATTGGTGTACAACCCCTTCCTCTGAAAAGGAAGAAAAAGAGAAAGAGTAGGAATACCATCGTCCATCAAGCCGATCCCGAGAATCGTGCTTTGATCCATCCACAACAAGAAGCCATGGCCAGAGATGATACTCGACCTTTGATGGAGCACTTGAAATATAATGTGCAAGGATATGCCGATGCCATCAAGATACCCGATATTCCCGCAAACACATTTGAGCTAAAAACATCCATGATTAACTTGGTTTCAAACAAATCATTTTATGGGAACAAGAATGATAATCCACATGATCACCTTAAGAAATTTCTTGCTCTTTGCAACACCATTAAGTACAATGGAGTTCCCCATGATGCCATTAAGTTGATATTGGTGCAATTTTCACTAGAGGGTCCGGCTAAGCATTGGTTAGATACACAACCACCCGAGAGCATTACCACATGGGATGGTTTCACTAAGAAGTTTGTGAACAAGTTCTTTCCCCCATCTAAGACTACGGCTTTGAGGAACTTAATTATAGGCTTTCAACAAAAACCTAGTCAAACATTTAGTGATGCTTGGGAGGAGTATAGAGAGTTATTGAGGAGATGCCCTAACCATGGATTGGATGAAGTTCACCAAATCAATACCTTCTATAATGGCCTTAAACCTCATCACTAAGACTCACTCAATGCTTCCACGGGAGGAAATATTCTTCTTAAATCCATTCAAGAGGCTTGGGATATTATTGAGACCAAAGCAATGGTGCAAACTAACACACAATTTGATGAAAGAGTACATGTCATTCAAGAAGGAGGTTCTAACCCATTGGAGACTCAAATCATTTCATGCATTCAAGCATTGACTCAAGCTCAAAAGGAAAGTCAAACACTCATTCAAAACACTCAAAAGATGCAAGAAACAATGATGAATGACTTATGAAACTTTCTATGGGCAATCATTCCACAAATGATGTGCATGCTATTACTCTTTCATGTGAGACTTGTGGAGGTCCCCATTCATATCAACAATGTGATAAGGTGCAAGGTTATCAAGGGGAATGATATGCTTATCAAGAGGAACATCGTGAACATTTCAAGCCAAACATCAATCCAAACAACCTTTCTCACAAGTCTCAAAATTACCTTACTCCACCGGTGTAACACCCCCAAATTTTATACAATTCAATACAGCGGAAGACTCGTTGGTGTTACGAGATAGCACATTACTCACATCATAGACAACACATAAAAATCGCGTCATTTAATAATAAAAGCATTTCCATTCATAAATATCAAAGTTACATAGGTCCCAAGTCATTGTATTTAATACAGGTTTTACAAAGCATTTGAATGGAAATAAGTATTTAGGTGCGGGCCATAAATTCTTGTTGTCTTCCGGAGAATTACCTTCAAGTACCTGAGACAAAACATGTTAAAAGAAAAGGTCAGCGAAAACGTCGAGTGAATTCATAGAGTTTAATGAAATCCATCAATATAACATCGGTATAAAATTATTACCGAAAATCATTTTGTACAAATCTTTGTAATAGGCCATAAAATAGCCAAAGTCATTTTATACAAATCCTTATCAAAATCATAATATAGGCATTTGCCTTAAAAATCATTATACGAACCAGTGTCGTAAAAACATCATACAATACGTTTTACAACGTTGTGTAGATCAAATAAAAATAGTTATATGAATATGGTTATGAAAAACCAAAACACGAACATAATATCAATAGTATGACCCCGTATTGCTAGTCAGGCAATACATCGTAATTCAGTGCATATAGCAGTATTTCGTTAATTGGATTATTATAAGCCGCATGACATTGTTACCTTACTACAACAAAGAACGGGTAGCTAGCCCGAAACTCAATTTGCCCATCTAAATTAGCGTGTCGTCACAAAGGTCACGCTATGTAATCTTCTCATACATAAATTCGCTTACCAATCAAAGTGGTACGACGGGGATCAACCGTCAAGGGGCGAACTGGGGTGATCGTCCCCAAATAGTACTATTATATGCACAAGCGTCTACCAAATCCCGGTAGTTCGCAATTCATGCTAATGGGACTTTTAGTGACATAACCTAACTTTATTAATCCATTTAATTTCATCTATCAGGTCATTTAATCATTTATCGGGTCATACAATCGAGTCATACAATCATTCGGGTCCAAATCAATAAACAAACAATCGGGACAAATGGTGTCCTATTTTATAAAAACTAACATGTTATCTCCCTCGCGGGTTTATAAAACATTTCATAAAAACATTTAAAAGAGTGCGAGGCTATGAACTCACGTTGATGTGGGAAGGCGGGTTATCGGCAATTCGGACGTACGGTACGTGCTTCAATCACAGAAACCTAGACAAATAATACTCGTCTTAGACTCTTGTCCAATGACTTTATAAAAATAACAATTATGTATACATATGATGATTATATATATATGATGATCAAGTGGGTTTGCGTATTCTCATTTACTCATTTTAGTGTTATGTGTCGATAACTTTTATACTAGTTTACTAGTTTTACCTATTTACATATTTTAAGTCCAATAAACTTATTATAAGTTCTTTAACTTGTATTAATCCAATTTATACTTGTATCAGTATTTACACTTTACATGTTGGGCCCAAATGGGTTAAGCCCAATAAATAAGTTTATAAGTGTTTTAGTCCATTTTGTTGTATTATTAGTCTAATAACGTTAACTTAGTCCGTTAATGTCCGTATGTTATATAGTTCGGGTTTTATCGGTTTTTACTTTTTATATATGTTTATATATCAGTATATGAGTTTATAAAAGTTTACATTAGACGGGTCCAACCGTCTAAGTTTTATTTAACAAAAACGTCAATTTTACGGCAATAGCCGAAAAAGTCGTAAAAATCATGTTTATAGTTTTTATACTTATAAATCTTATTCAACTACCATTTTATAAGGTGTCCATTTATTTAACCTTATACATATTTATATAAATGTATTATATGAGTTAGTGGGTTTTAATTCACATTTTATACTATTTTTATTTGAGTGCTTATATAATACTATTATACTTTAATTTCCAAAATCTGATGTTTATTTTTTCATTTTCACCAAAACTGCCATATCTAGAGTTCTATATGGAGATAGAAGCTCAAATTTTTATGACATAAACTACATGATATGTGCTCCATTTAACTCTTCTATAGATACTGTTGAATCAGCTTCTAAGTAGTTTCTAAAAATCGTCCAAAACAGTGAACTCAGATTTGTACTCTAAACTTGTTTTGATCATATCTCACTCATTATAATGATTCCATTGCATCGCCAACTCTCACATGTGTACAAGACATATTAATTACTGTATATTAATCTATTCAAGCCATTTTATCAGTTCATCATATGGTTCTTTACTGTTTTATACAGCCATCAATTTAAGCAAGATTTTATCCTTGTTTCTTATAGTTTTTCATCTTTTTAATCATATTTATCAACACCAAATCCCCACACAATACTTTTATCATCATATATTCATCATATACATATACAATAGGAAAGAAAATACATGATTACATAATCAAAATAAAAATAGGATAGGAAGAAACAATCTCTATACCACCATTAATGATGAAAAGATGAGTTTTGATGAACAAAGCTTGGATTTGATGGCAAGACTTATGATAAACCAACACCACTTTAAGATCACCAAATCTTAATAAGCTTCTCATGGAAAATCAGCCCCAAGACACCAACAAAACTTCTCCTTGGATGTTAAAACTTGCACCAATCTTCATCTTTTTGAATGGAGATTAACATATATTAATTATAACAAATGTTTGTGGTTAAAATTGATCAAATGGGGGAGTTTATGGGTGGTTCTTGGACGAATTTTAGAAAGAGGAAGAGAGGAGTTGGTGGTTTGCATGTGTTGAATGAGTGAATGGTTTTGGCCAGATGGTTTTGTGGTTTGTTAGCTTGTTTATTAAGCTTGCAAGACATGTGTCTTGCAAGTTTATGTATAAACTTGCCACAAGGCTTGTGTTGGCTAGTTATAGTGGGGGTGGGACAAGTGTCCCACTTGTCTCATCTCCACTAATTTACGGGTACTCCTAGATTCTAGTTTCCTTGATTTGCGTGCCCTCGGGTCGTTTTACGAAAAACGTTTTTATAAATTATGAATCAACGGCACAAAACGAATCTAATAAAAATTGTCTCATCAAAAATGGAGTTCGAAAACGTAAATACGTAATCCTAGGGTTTCCGATTTAGTCGTAAAGGACGTTAAAATAAAATCGTAAGTCCTAATCTCTTCTCGTAAATTTGTGAGTTTATGAACCAACTCAAATTTAAAACTCCAAAATAATATTCACGGATAAATTTATTTTCTGAAATGTCGGACTGTCACCAAAACGGTGTATGTAAACGTAAGCACGTAACGTTGAATCCTCCGGTTTAGACGTAGTTGATGCTACTTCAAGACGTAAATCCAAATTTCTTCCCAAAAATAAGTGAGTTCATAATATAACATTAAAATTAATATTTTCAAATAAATATTGAGAATAAAATATCAATCATAAATTGACGGATTGTCACAGCATTTACCCCTAAACAGGATCTTTGTCCTCAAAGATCATCTTACCTTACTACTCGCTTCTTATAGAGTTAAAGCCATGTGGGTATTTCCTCCACATTCGGTCTTTTCTCACAAGTGTAATTCATTACAATACGCGAGTTTCATCAAACATAACTACGGGAATAAGATCAGGCTTAATGTTGACTTACTTTCTCTATCCATGATGTTCACGGGTTTTTTATGAATGCAACTTTTCGCCGATCTAAACTTTACTAAGAAACAATCAGATTCTCACTTGATAGACATTTCATCAAGTTCGATATACGAATCATAATTCACGCAGCTCTTGAAGTCCTAGGGTAGATCCAGCTTATATGCCTTTCAAACCAACTTTTATATCATCTCAATGGTCCCATACAACGGGGACTTATATCCCATGATCTTTCAGATCATCAATTCATTTTTCCATGGTTAAATTTTTTGGCATAACTTTGCTACCAATCTGGCACTTCAAGATGTACATTTCATATTCACATAACCTCCTGCCCACTACCGGCAGTCAATAATCAGATCCTAATTTCAACAATCATTTCAGGTCTCGCGGGTCGGGTATTTTGTAAGGTTAGGTTCGCCATCATAGGAAACCTTAAACCTAAAAGACATGTTCAACTCACAATGGGTGTATGTCGGGTGTCTTCCTCCCAACTCCTGCTTACAGATGCTCTAATATATATCCTCACCAGATTCGATCTCGATCCTAATACGATAGTTTTCAATGATAATCTCTCCAAAGGAAAAAAAATATTATACGGTTCATTACCAAAGGTCAATCATTCAAACATAAAACAAGACTTCTAGTATTTTGTATCGTTACTGTACCTCGTCCCTTCGATTGGGATGGTAAATAACACTCTCATCAAGGTTCGTTCCCAATGACTTCTGAGAAAATCTCTAGAAATTCGATGCGAAGTGAGGATCTTGATAGAGATGATTGATACGGCACACTATGTTTTCATAACTCCTTTAAATACAAAAGAGTCAATTTCTTCATCAAGAATTTATCATTAACGAGAATGATATTAGCAGATTTGGTCAGTCTGTCGATGATGACCCAAATCGAATCAAATTCAGATGATGACCTTTGCAATAGTTAGACGTTTACTAATGTATGAGGCGATGTCTGCCTTCATAATTTGCCATCAGTACAACTTCTTCTGATAATGATACATTAAATCAGAAATAACAGGAATAGAATACTTATACTTACAAGATTCCAATATAACTATATCTCACAATCCTCCATATTTAGACAACCATAAACGGCCTTTTAAAACATTTAACGCCATTGGCTTCTCAATTCTAATGGTTCACATAAGCCGTGAACCCCTTTTTATTATCTATATTATCCTTCTTACAAACATCGTTTATTTTTAAAATGTTCGCCAATTTATTTTGCACAGTCATTATCAAGAAATACATCTTAATTGATTCTTTATCCTTTCTATATAACGTGTCAGTATCTACGTTCACCTTTCTTCATATTTTCTAAGTTTCAGCTTCGTTTCAGCTATTATTTTCATCAGTTTTGCTTAATCCGACGTTTAAAGCGTCGATAATTATTACAACTAATTAAATAATAAATATTTAATTTTTATGAAACGTAACGTAAAAATTTTAATTTGCTTAGTTCGACCAATTATAAAAATGTTCAAAATAAATTTGAATTTAATTAACAAGATTTTTGTCGATTTATCGAAAATAATTAAAATAATTAATAAGATCCGTATATGTTCGAAAAATCTTTGGTTATACTTTGGTCAAAATTTTCTTAGTTTGAAAAGCGTAAATTATCGTTTCAAATTTCAAGTCATGGTTTAAATGGTTTCCTCAATCACTCTTAGGTTGTCTTGAGGTATACACGAACATTTACCCCTAAACAGGAGTTTAGTTAAATGTTCTGGGTATAAGGAAATAATCCCTCAAAAGTTCTTTTCGATAAAACATTTGTCAAAACATATTTGCACTTTCTTTTTGGTAGAAATCCAAAGTCTTAAATGACTTCTAATTTTTGAAGAGCCAATATATATATAAATATATCTTACCATCATTAATCAAACGGCCATTTTATGTAAAGGATTAAGCATTAAGTCCCATGTTTAAATATTCAAGGTACAGGTTTTCATTGTTCGGCCAATTTAGGGCAGTCTATAACTAATTATTAACTCATTCTTATTCTTATAAACAAACAGATGGTCCTTAATGATCACAAGCATGAATTTATCAAATTACAGCCTACACACGTGATTCACCAAATTTATGAATGCTACATGTGCATTGGTCAATCCAAGCGACATCACATGAAACTCATAATGTTCATTACAAGTTCTGGATGTAGTGATTAGAATAGATAATCTTTTTCGCATATGCGAAGTTGATGATAACCATGCCATGGATCAAATCTTTAAAACATACGCTAGAACCTTGTAAATGATCGAACAAATCTTCCATTTCGAGTTATGGATATCGTTTTCGACTGTCAAATTACTCAGTTCACAGTAATCTATAAACATAAGGAATGATAACACCATAGCTCTTCATGATGACGAGCTCGGTAGAATAAAATCTTTCTCCGACAACTCTGTCTGTTGTATGGTAATTCCTTAATTCAGATGGTGCTGACGTACAGTGCACATGCCACAGGTGCAGCACCGGGAATATAATCAATACCAATTTCAACTTGCATTAATGACGAAAGTCTAGGTAATTCACAAACAAATACTTCCTAAAGTTTCAGATAACAGATGCATCTATTAATAAATTCATATTAGGTTCTTCTAGATTACAATATCTATAACTAGTTCATAACCATTCACGGTAAAATTTCAAGTCTAAATACAGGATATGGTCATCCGTCAAGAATTATTTAGATCACTTTTGATAATCAACATCTTATCTTTTAGGGGAATTCTACTCGAGTTCTCATCAATTAAGACAATGTCGTCATGTCAAAATCAATCAATCCATTCTACTGGCACTATCAACTTTTCAGTTTTATTGCCGTCGATAAGATGTGAACTTCTCAAAAGACTAACAATAACTCATAATCCTTCAAAATTTCAAGGATATCAGGAGACATAACTAACCTTAAAAAGAGTAAGGTCAACGCATAATCTACGCGAGAGAATTTCAAATCAGATACAAACGAAAGCATTTAACGAATATGAATATATCCCATGTTTTCATAATTTGAGTACGCATTCGAAAGCTCCTCGGATCGTTTCCCAGGTCATTCAAATGAAATCAAATCAAAAGAAATGATAGGAACGTCGATACATCCAGTCGGGTATCAACACTCGGTAATCAGATACTTTTCCTAATAATCTCACTATGGGAGAATTGGACAAGAAAGGATTGTCAATTGTCAAATAAGACAATTTCCACAGATGAGTAAATTCGACTCAGAAGAATAAATGGTACGGGCACATATGTAGGTATCCCTAACACTATGTCCCTATTTTTCACTTCTTGCAGATCTCATAAATTTTAATCTTTCACAATTCTTCAAAGAAAATTTAGTGTTTATTAATCAGTTTTATGGTGACTACTAATCAGCCTTGCATGGTCCATTCCAAATTATATGTAGGCGCGCAACTATATACAATTTCAAGATTAACGATGCAATACTCAGTTCGTCAAAATTTTATCATCATGTTTATAATAAAAACATTTTCATGCTTAATTCTTAAATAAGAATCAAAAATAAATTTACAAATATTTTCTTTGTTATGAAACCAATTAAGTTTTTCCAAGATGTTTTATAAACAACTTCATTTCGATAACGATCACTTATAAATCTCACTTTGAATAATCCTTATAGTGATGAAAATTCAATTTTCTCAAAGGATACTGTTTTATCTTACAAAAACAATGAGTGATCTGCAAAAGAGTGATGAAAAGTTGTTCACCAATAACTAACTACAATATGATAAGAAATGAGCTTTAGCCAAATAATCATGAGGTTCATGATCTCGATGGCACTCAAAAGAATAATCCACAACGTAACTCAAATCGAGATGAGTACTTGTTCAATGGTTGCATCACTAATGCGAACATTAGGAACAAACAAGAAAAGATAGATAACATCGATACATGTAGAATTTAGCAATCAAAGGTAGTCTTTTCATTAATCACAAACAAGTCAAATTGTACCGTAACACATTACGTGTCACTATGTCATACAATTTCCAAAACTTATCCTACCAACTGATATCTCAGTTAAGTTAGGGATTTTTAAAAGATACCACAATGAATACTAATCTACAAGAGTCATTAGGTGTCCCACCTGTCCCGGAAGATCCATCGGTCCCAATTTAGAAGAAGATTTCTTCAATTTATTTCTTGGACACTGGGCATCCTCATTAGTGGACAATGGCCTAGGAACAACCCTTAACACGAATCAATAATCAATTAAAACCTTATAATTCAATCACATGACTTAACGACTTCCTCTTAACAATCTCATATTCCATTCGGGTTAAATTTTACTTTATTCAAGTTTCAATCAACTTAAACTCAATTCGATATCCTACCTCATATTCCAATACTTTCAGTCTTATTCTTAGATCTTAAAAGGGCAATAAAAGCTCGATATGAACAACACTTAATTTCCAATCCTATAGCTCTTACAACAACAATTATCAAATGAGTCACTAGTATTAAATGACTCACACATTCAATTAGACTTCTCGGAAAGGTACTAGTGGAATGAGGCTTTTGGGTAATGGTTCCAATGACAGCCTCAAGTGCAACATTCACCCTTTCGATTTCAATTTAAGAATTGGGCTACAACGAATCAGATGACATCTTCCTAGGTGGTATCGTTTTGTCAAACTCCACTCTATAAGGAAAGACCGTCATGACATCGATATCAGATTTAATCTCGCCAATTCTTCTTCAAGATCTTAATTAACTAATACCAACATTTCTACGAATATCAACCATTTCGTTGGGATTATAAACATCCACAACTTGGTTTAGATCTAGGATAGCTAGAATTCCTACGAGAATAGCTTCGATTAATTTACTAGGGGATTTAGGGTTCCTTGTGACAATCTACGTCGTATAAATACCTCGTATAAATATCAAAATAAACATCAAACAATCATGTAATAAAATTACATCATATATATATATATAATCCAAGTTATATATATATTAAAATAACACTACTCAGTCTGGTCTTGTGGGTAACTCGGGAATTCTTCGGCACCGTTATAGTCAAAAGATTTTTAGACATTTTTAGAAAAATGTTTTTAGTTAAAAGATTTTGAAATGTTTTATTCAAAACCTTGGTTTTAAAAATCTTTCGTTCTCTATAACGAGAGCTCTGGTACCAAACTGTAACACCCCCAAATTTTATACAATTCAATACAGCGGAAGACTCGTTGGTGTTACGGGATAACACATTACTCACATCATAGACAACACATAAAAATCGCGTCATTTAATAATAAAAGCATTTCCATTCATAAATATCAAAGTTACATAGGTCCCAAGTCATTGTATTTAATATAGGTTTTATAAAGCATTTGAATGGAAATAAGTATTTAGGTGCGGGCCATGAATTCTTGTTGTCTTCCCGAGAATTACCTTCAAGTACCTGAGACAAAACATGTTAAAAGAAAAGGTCAGCGAAAACACCGAGTGAATTCATAGAGTTTAATGAAATCCATCAATATAACATCGGTATAAAATTATTACCGAAAATCATTTTGTACAAATCTTTGTAAGCAAAAGTCATTTTATACAAATCCTTATCAAAATCATAATATAGGCATTTGCCTTAAAAATCATTATACGAACCAGTGTCGTAAAAACATCATACAATACGTTTTACAACGTTGTATAGATCAAATAAAAATAATTATATGAATATGGTTATGAAAAACCAAAACACGAACATAATATCAATAGTATGACCCCGTATTGCTAGTCAGGCAATACATCGTAATTCGGTACGTATAGCAGTATTTCGTTAATTGGATTATTATAAGCCGCATGACATTGTTACCTTACTACAACAAAGAACGGGTAGCTAGCCCGAAACTCATTTTGCCCATCTAAATTAGCGTGTCGTCACAAAGGTCACGCTATGTAATCTTCTCATACATAAATTCGCTTACCAATCAAAGTGGCACGACGGGGATCAACCGTCAAGGCGCGAACTGGGGTGATCGTCCCCAAATAGTACTATTATATGCACAAGCGTCTACCAAATCCCGGTAGTTCACAATTCATGCTAATGGGACTTTTAGTGACATAACCTAACTTTAATAATCCATTTAATTTCATCTATCGGGTCATTTAATCATTTATCGGGTCATACAATCAGGTCATACAATCATTCGGGTCCAAATCAATAAACAAACAATCGGGACAAATGGTGTCCTATTTTATAAAAACTAACATGTTATCTCCCTCGCGGGTTTATAAAACATTTCATAAAAACATTTAAAAGAGTGAGAGGCTATGAACTCACGTTGATGTGGGAAGGCGGGTTATCGGCAATTCGGACGTACGGTACGTGCTTCAATCACGGAAACCTAGACAAATAATACTCGTCTTAGACTCTTGTCCAATGACTTTATAAAAATAACAATTATGTATACATATGATGATTATATATATATGATGATCAAGTGGGTTTGCATATTCTCATTTACTCATTTTAGTGTTATGTGTCGATAACTTTTATACTAGTTTACTAGTTTTACCTATTTACATATTTTAAGTCCAGTAAACTTATTATAAGTTCTTTAACTTGTATTAATCCATTTTATACTTGTATTATCAGTATTTACACTTTACATGTTGGGCCCAATTGGGTTAATCCCAATAAATAAGTTTATAAGTGTTTTAGTCCATTTTGTTGTATTATTAGTCCAATAACGTTAACTTAGTCCGTTAATGTCCGTATGTTATATTGATGAGACTGCTTTTATACATAGTCTCATCGTCCAAATCGGGCTTAAAATGCATTAAATATCATTAAAACTGCCAAATATATGCTCGTGTTTGTTGCTTGTGTATTTTAGGTGCGGATATTGAGGAAATGACAAAAAGATCACAAGAATCAATAAAAAACGAACACGGGAAACGAAGCCGCACAATGAACCGGACCCGAATCATGAATTTCTAAAATGGTCCTTGAAGAATTGAAGAAATACAAGTTTGGTCCCTCATCTTTGAAGACTTGTCACAAATGACCCTCCGATAGTCATTTGTACAAGAAAAATCCCTATAAATTTAAGTATTGTACAAGAACAACCCTTGAAGAATGAGAAAAGTACATAAATGGTCCTTATTCCTGGCTTGAAAAGTTATTGTGCCAAAATTGACAAGCTGCCAAAGTTGTTTACAAAGGAATGAAGATTGTTTGCTGTTTATTACAAAGAGAAGAAAGGAAGAGAGTCAAGGGGCCAAATTTGTCAAACACACAAACACACCACCACCAATCATCCTGCCACCTCACTTCAATCCACCAATCACACCCTCCCATCCACCCACGTCACACCCCACTCACCAGTTTATTTAATAAACTTGGTCAAACAATGTCAACCCCTAACCTTTCCCACCCAAACACATTATTTAAATAATCCACCCCCAAAAACGGATTAAACATCCCCTAATCACCCCTTAAACCCTAAAAACTTCCCAGGATGAATCAAGCACAAAACAAAGGGGAAATGTTTAAGATGCTCCAGATCAGTGATTAACCTTACCCTTAACCCATCCCACACCCCAAAACAAAACCCACAACACCCCATGTGATTCCCCAGAGGTCCCCTGCTCACGTCCATTTCCACAAACCCCAACACCAGACAAGATTAAAGGTGGGATCTTACTCCTTGGCCCCCAAGATCATTTTAACGCTCAAGATTTCTTCAAACATCACTAGCAACAGCTGGCCATCACATGAAGCCTTTTGACCAGATTCTTCATCAAAAGACCAAGGGCTTTTCAGGAATTTCATGTATTAGGGTTTTAGTCTCTAGAATTTTCTATCAGCTTGTATATAATGAGACGTATGTGTCTCATTATCTTTGTTCCAGTTTTAGCTTTTCAACATTTGTAATCCCTTTTTTATAAATTAATAAAAGTTGGTATTTTGGTGCAAAAGTAATTCCTTTTTATAGATTGTAAAAGTTGGTGTGTGATTGAAAGCTAACTGAGTTCCATTCATCCAATCCGTTATGTAGGTTCAAAGTTTTTCAAGTATCAAAGGTTTTCAGAAATTGGTTCTATAAACTTGTTTTCTGAAAAAGCTTTCATAAGCTTGTGATTGGTGACTTGGTAAAGTGGAAGTGGATCCAAGTCACTGATTTCAAGGCTTATTGGTTTCAAAAGTTTGCAAGTTTGTAGAATATTGATAATCTTGTGAATCAATGAAGTGGGTTGAAGATTTCTAGAGAGAGAAACTAGTGAGAGAAAGTGAGAGAGAAATATGTGTTTTTCATTCAAAATGGTAAAATGGAAAATCAACAACCAACCCCTTTCCATGGTGGAAAGGGGTATTTATATCCAAGCCACTAACGGGCTTGGGCCGACCCATGACAAGCCCATGGGTTGGTTTCTTACTTAACTTAATAAGCACACATTAACTACGAGCTATACAACATTAATAATATTGTGGAGTGACCGATACTTCTAATATACGTTAAAAACGTATTTCTAACAATCTCCCCCTAAGGGAGGTCACTCCACGTTACACAGTTCTAAACCTAGCATACTATACTAAGTCTTCGTTCTTCAGCTCGTAGTCTTTTCTTCTTTCTTTTTGTTGTGAATATGTTGATTTGATCTTTTAGGCTTTGGCTTGAGAGCATTGTTCTTTTGACCAATCACGTGCGATCTTTGCCTTCTTGTGAATCTTGCCTCCTCGTGACTCCATGTTCCACACACTTATGTCTTTTGTTGAATTCTCGAAAGCTTCAGAGTTTGGTACAGCGGAAGACTTCATTTTGCACTTTCTTGAATTTTGTTGAACTTTGATGCAGAAAAACATAAGCATGTGGGAACGACTTCAGCTGGTACACCGCAACGCCACCGTCTTCGCAGCAACATGATAAGACACGAATGAAATGGCTTAGAACATTTCATTCTAAATCGGTAGCGTTTTACCTCCGGTCGGTGAAGACCGTTGGACGATATTAGATATCGTACCTGTGACGGATAGTTTCAATTAAGTAACTTCCTGACAGGATTTTGCGGGTAAACCCGTTCTCTTTATTCGACGATCACTAAGCTTGACTGCGAACATAAAGAGTGAATCACTTGGATAAATTATCCTTGTGATTGAAGCCGTCAAATCATGAAACCTGGAACAAGTGAATTTCAATTAAGATTTTCACCATCGTTACTTTCTAGTTATCACGAGCTTAATTCATAAAGAATCTTGCACGTCACCTACCAAGTGCTGTTTGATGTTAACACTAGAAGGATTTCCACTCGTCACTGTGAACATTAAAGAGTGTCACTCTGAGTGTTCTGGCAAGATCATATGATAATGCGTAGAGGCCTGGAACGAGTTTAAGTTCAATTAAGAATTAAACTACTGTTTCTTTCCAGTTTTTCACAAGATTGGTTCTTAAAGAACCGCACGTGTAACCTACCATGAGCTTGTTTGATGTTGGCTCAAGCAGGATTTCCATCTTCATTGTAATACTTGCGTATTACTCGGATGTTCTGGCAATATTACAAGAATACTACGTAGGACTCATAAAAAATCTCTTACTTTTCACAGTGTGTGAGAAAGCTAGGAATAAATGGAAAGTGTCCTAATGAGACTTTTGATGATCTCGTGGCTCTAGACTCGATAGTGCGTTTTTGATTTAGTGAGCGATGGCTGGAGAGGAGTGCCACCTTTTCAATATCCGTCTATTCGGAGTGAATAAACCAATAGATAACGTGTTGATCTCCGTGTGATTAAAACAAATACCTTTTGAGAGATATTTGAGTTAGCTGGGAAGGGTTGTGCATTGCATCACTGGGTCCATGATGTTTTTCTTCAATATCAAGAATCATTAATCAATGATCTCAATAGCATATGTATTGACCCGGTTTTTGCCTAAAGTTGTAAGGAGGGCTTCTTTCTTTACACCCTTTATCTTTACAATTCTTTTTCATTCTTCAACCCCTTCAATGCTTACCAATACGTCATAACTAGCACCTTGTTGTGATTGTTCCAGTGCTAGCTTAAGTACTTGGTCGGCATTCAGCTACGTTCACAATCTTTCTCCATCTTTCCTAGGACTTCTAATTCTATCTAGGGAATTGTCCTTGGGAAGATTCCATCGGTTCTGATGAATCATTGGACTAAAACCTATTCCTACCACCCTTTTGTCACCACATCCGTCGTGAATTAAGCGTGTTTTGGGAAGGTATAGTCACCATGAAAAATCCTTGAAAATCACTTAAGGTACTTGTGATATTGAAATCAAGAGTTTTGTACCTTAAGTGTTTTGTTTATCAAAAACGCTCCCCCTTAACACGTGCTTTATACATATTAAGTTGGATTATCGTTAAGTCTTTTTCATCTTTTAGCCAAGTATGATTTAAGTCTCCTTAATCCCATTTTCTCCCCTTATCCAAAGTGTTAACCATTAATATTTGGGATATTGAATGGATTAACCGATCTTTGGGTAAAAATGAAATCGATGTTTGGCCATAGAACATGTTAATGCTCCCCCTTAAATTAATAAGGGATAGTTGTAGTGCTTTATTATGATATATTTTGAAAGATTTAGAATCTCGTGAGGAATTCTTGAAAAATTATCATACCTTAACACTACATCAAGCCGTAAAAGCACAATATTCACAAATTTACATATTCACAATTAAAAACCAATATAGAGTAGACCTGAAATGTACGATCCATTAGATGGATCGCTGCAGTAACTTGCGGTGCACTCCATATGGTCTACCACCAACGAACCTTTCTAAGCTCCTCAGCAATCTACGTTCCCGGAGCTTTTGATCAATCTTCTTGATCACATATTTCGCCATTTGCCGATAACCCGGATGCCAGTCCTCAGTCATCTCTGGTAAAGACCCACCAGAATTAAGATGCTCCAATTTTCCTCTGACGTATATGAGAGTCCCATCACTGTACTTATAAAGCTCACCTACCCTCATAAACTTCATTATCCCACGACTGTTCAAGTAGAAAATCCCGTAACTCGGAACAGTAATGCCGGTATAAGGACATCTTGTGACATGTTGAGGTAGAACTTGGTTCATTGGACGGGTCAGGTTAAGCTTGCTTTGGTAGCTTTCAGCTCCCAATTGAAGATCTTCAACTCGTTTCTTGATAACAACGCTTCGTGTGAACATACGAAGTGCTGTATTCAAGGCAATGATTTCTTCACGAGTAAGATGGGTGAGTTGATCACGGGTCATCATAAGCAACATGTCTTCGATATCTTCAAGGCGAATGATAGAAAAATCTCCCAGCTGTATTGTGTATTCTCTGTCATCCTCCCTTTTTAGACGAATCTCCGTCACATGATGATAGTCATTTTTGGCTTCAGTTTTCAGCCCCAAAATACTTGAGATGCGAATATCGGATTTGACACGACTTCCTGAATTGGCTAAGAAGCAACCTCTGTACGCCCTTCGGACTCGCTCGTCCCAATGTGATGCACCTATAACAGCATACATATCATAATTACGATTTACCTTTGGGACCCAGAGTCGATTTACCTTTTCCTCGATCCAGGGTATTGTCCCCCAATTAGCTGCTTTCAACAAGGTCAGGGAGGTTGCGTACTTGGATGACCCCTTAAGAAGATACTCAAGATCATAGGTGACAAAGAAGTCAAGAGCAATTTGATTATCTTGAGAGGGATCAAGTGGAGGTGGAGCTCTTTCTGACTCATGAAGACCTGGCCTTTGAATGGTATTAAGAGCTTTCAACACCTTATCAGCATAATACTCGTATTCCATGCGACTTAACCTTGTTTTGGCGTGAATTCTCTTATCCTTTAGCGCTTTCTTCACCAAAGACGGAGTGACCGAAGATTTATACTCATGAGCCAGAAATGCACACAAGTCTATCGGACTATGGATACGGAGATATAGAACATCTCTGTCAGCGTCTGTGATTGGATCATATTTAGCAGCTGTCGTGATCCAAGCTTGTGGCGGTGCAGTTTCATCAATCTCCAATGTGTCTGCCCAGTCCCGTGTGCTTGACTCGGGAATAGTAGAATGTGGTTCTTGTTGCAGAGGAGTAGAGACATGAACATCTGCTGGTTCTGATTCAGGCATCTCGGCGGTGTCATGAACAGGCGAGTGTTGTGCAAATTCAGGTTCAGTTACTGATTCTGCAATCACAGGAGCAACAAAAGAACTAACAGGATTAGTGGTAACAGGTATGGAAACAGAAACAGATGTACCGGGAATCGATGACGCCGTAGTAGCATTCACATCATGGCGCCACTTGGTTCGTCTTGATTCCGTAGAAGTGGATTTTTCCTTTTGCGCAACATCTTGCTGAGACTTGGTACCGGACTTAGATGATTTCTTTGTGCTGGCAGCCTTTTCCCCCGTTTCAGGTTGATCATGTTTACCACCATCATCCTCATCGTCGTCCCTGTTGCTTCCCTTATCACTCTCCTCATTTCGATCACCACCATCACCACCATCATCATCATCACCATCCCCATCATCATCACCATCCTCATCATCATCACCATCATCGTCACCATCGTCATCATCGTCACCATCATCATCATCATCTTCTTCTTCTTCTTCTTCACTGTTACCCTCCTCTTGTTCACTATCTTCCTTTTCCTCCTCAGGCAGAATGTGGTAAGGTACCACACTTCCAAACATCTTAAGCAACCGATCATCCTCCATGATAGCTTCATTGAGTGCTTTGAAGAGTGTCCGCTGAACTTTAGACTTATCAAAAGATCCAACTTCCCTCATGCGAGCTTTGAGGATCTTCTTTAATTCAAAATCCGTTAAGTCATATGCCATTTTGTATGCGGATTCGGAAGGGTTGGACGACTTGATCATCAAGTTATCAGCCGCAAGTTTCCTCATTTCTTCATACAGCTTTGGCATGAGGGACTCAACAGATTCTTTCACCTTCTCTGAAATAGAAGCTTCAAGTGTTTCTTTCTGCTCCTTATATTTATCTTTAATAATTCGAAGTCTCGTAAGTTGTGCTTCATACTTATCAGCTTCAGCCTGTTTGACCCGAGCAAGTTCTTCTGCATGAGCTTTACGTGTCAATTCCATCTCTGTAGTGAACTTAGCCATCATCTCTTCTTGGGCTTTCTTGAATGCCTCTTCACTTTGTACTCGTCGAAGTAGTTCTTCTCGAAGTTTATTCATCTCTTGTCTTTGACTGTCCGTGTGTTTATCCAACAATTCTGCCATTACAAAAGCAGCCATTGAAGATGATGCAGAGCTACTCTGAGTTGGTTGAAGAGGCTCGGTTGTGACTACTGTACTGAGGATGGAAGTTATTGGAGGTGGAAGGAATAGTGTTGGCACCGGTCGGGTTGGTAATGGCTGGATTGGTGGAGGTTGAGTTACTAGAGGCTGGGTAGGTACCATGATTGTAGGAGCATCGGACCTCTTTTCAACACTTTCTGAAACAGCAATGGATGTCTCCTTCGAAGTAGAGTACCGTTCGGGTGATCCAAACTCATCAATATCTTCTGGCTCCTCGTACTATTCTTCAACGTCCATTTGAGCACCCGAACCACTACCGCCCGTGTCTCTCCTACTCTTTTCAATAGCCATTTTCATTAATTTTTTCTCAGTCTTGTCAAGAGTAGGATCGTCATCAATATCTTCTTCATCGCGAAGAACAAACTTGTCAGCCATGCTCTTACCCTTCCTAGCTACGGTCTTTGTCTTTTTGGTTTTGGGTTCAGGTAAAGCTGTTTCCTTGCGTTTACCTTTGCTCTTAACCGTGGTAGATGAGTCTTCTCCTGCTTGAATGCTTGCTCGTTGATTCTCGATTTCTTGTAGCAAGTTCTTGTAATCAGCAGATGCGATAATCTCATCTGTCAGGAGATGACTGGGAATGGGACCAGGGATAACAATGTTGGAGTGAGTTTCTTGCCTTAAGTCCACCAAATCATCAGCATCCATTGTGTGGTGACGACTACCTGCACGCTTATCAATAGATGCATCGTTTTTCATAAAGTAATGTATGATTAGCTTGATGAACCTAGGGTACTGGTAACCTTTAGCCTTACCCTTCGTGTTTGTGAAGAGTTGAAAAATAAACTCTTCCCACAGCAATGATGCATAATCAATACCCATACCTTTGAACATACCATAGAACATCTTGATGATTGGCGGACGCACAACATCATACCCAGTTGTTTTGGGTGTGAGACATCGGCTGAGAATACCAAAAATTGCTCTCCAAGGTTGACCCACTTTGGCTGTGGTAAACTCGGACATTATTCGTATGTCTGCACATCCAATGTCAGTGAACATCTCCATGAGCTGGTCCTTGGTAGGGTTCGCTGAGTATGATAATCCTTTGGGTGCCTCCCAAAAACCAAAGATTTTACGGAAGTCTGACACGGTGAGAGTTTGTTGCTTGTTATCCAGGAAGAATGTGAGCTTATTTGACGTCTTCTCTTTGGTTGCCCAGAATTCGTACATGTAGTCGAAAGGTACCGAAGCACTTCTCCTTAACGCATTCTTAAGGTGAGAATTGTCAAGAATGGCTGAACCTACCTTGAATCCATTATGAGTGGAATGAGAGACCTCCTTCAACCGGTAGTTGTTTGGAATGAACTTAAGGGTTTTGGCCTCGGCAATGGCTGCTGCTCTAGAGTCTTGTATTTGTTGCACGGTTGGGTTAGTCATTGTTTCTGCTTAAGAATAAAACACAAAAGTTGATACATACATATATGAATATCATGATGAATTTATACCTAATCATTATACAAATGACATAATCCCTTAGACTTTTAAAACACTCAAACATCCTTCATTCAGAATAAACATTTAATTCAGAATAAACCTCTATCCGGAATAAGCAAGTCTATCCGGAATAAACAAGTCTATCCGGAATAAACATGTCTATCCGGAATAAACAAGTCTATCCGGAATAAACATGTCTACGCGGAATAAACATGTCTACGCAGAATAAACATGTCTATGCGGATTAAACATTCTATGCGGAATAATCATCCTATGCGGAATAAACGTCTACTCGGAATAATTAGCCTACGCGGAATAAATGTCTACTCGAAATAGTTATTCTATGCGGAATAAACGTCTACTCGGAATAATTATCCTATGCGGAATAATCAGCCTATGCGGAATAAACGTCTACTCGGAATAATTATTCTATGCGGAATAAACGTCTACTCGGAATAATTATCCTATGCGAAATAATCAGCCTATGCGGAATAAACGTCTACTCGGAATAATTAGCCTATACGGAATAAACGTCTACTCGGAATAATTATTCTATGCGGAATAAACATCTACTCGGAATAATTATCCTATGCGGAATAATCAGCCTTTGTGGAATAAACGTCTACTCAGAATAATAGCCTATGCGGAATAAACGTCTACTCGGAATAATTATTCTATGCGGAATAAACGTCTACTCGGAATAATCGAATCACAACTTTTGATCGTTTAATCAAGGCTTAGATGTTCGTTTTAAGCATTCTATAGGCCACCAATCTTATTCTTGTCCAATTCCGCGTGAAACCCAGGCAAACCCCCAAATCAATTACCCCTAATTAAGCAGAAACCCTAGTTAGATTTAACCTAATTAAAATGAGTTAATTAATTTGATTTAAGGGAATATTTACACGAATTAATTGATGATTGTACCTTAGGAATGAATGAGATGGATTATCTTGAGTAAAAACAGTGATGTTTGAGAGCTTAAGGTGTGTGATAATGGCGGTCAAGAGAAAAAAAATAGAAAAGAAAGAAGATAAATGAAAGAAACGGGGAGGAGGGAATTGACCTAGGTCAAACTTTTCACAAGTTTGAAACTTTGTCACTTTTGCCCCATGTCTTTTCTTTCTTTTACTTTTTATTCCTTGTCTTTTCATTTTTCTTTTCTAGTCTCTAACATTCGTTAAACTTAGCCATCTTAACCTATCTTAGCAATCACACAGCTAAACTATTCACGACAAACTCACAAACAAATACAAGACGAATGTCGAAGCAATTCCAGCCATTAACCATTGAGCTAATTAATTTTCCTCGAAAACGTTTGAAGACCTTTTTGATGACGAAGACGATTGAACATTTTCTCCCCCTTAAACGATGACCCGTTTTCTATTTAAAGAGCTGTAGTCATTGTTTGACGAGGCACATGATGATGAAAACATTTGTCAATTGATGTTTTGAATAAAAATTGATTCGAGGTGGCAATAAGATTTCTCTTATTTAGACAAATTAATGCACTGAGACGTACACTAACTCGTGTTAGACCAAGTTATAAAGTAAACTTGATCCCTTTGCATGATTTGGCTTGTAAATCATGCCCGAGAAAATTAATTCCCGTTGTGAGCCAACGTTCTCCAAGGAAATACGTGACTTTAATACGAAAAACGGGTTGCAGTCTAAAATAACTACAAGCCATAATGGGCATGTTTTAAAAATGTACAACTTTTATACAGACTCTATTTATGGCGCCGTGTCAATATTGATCGACATTTCTAAAGCCGTAAATATTACCGTACTAAAAGACATGCCCGATTTGGAAAACGAAAAAATATTTTTGGATTTTCTTGATTTTATAATTTTTATGGTTTTTCTAGGTTTTATATTTTTTATGGTTTTTCTTAGTTTTATATTTTTGTATTTTTCTTTTGTGGTTTATATATATACGATAATATACATGATCACGAACAAAGGATACGCATGAATAGTTTACCACCACTATTCAGCTGATTCTTCTGCCAATTCTTTGAGAGTCGCTGGAGAGAATGATTTCATGCCAAGCTTGTCGATCAAAAACTCGATTCGTCCTCGATCTAAGGCTTTGGTGAACATATCTGCCAGCTGATACTCAGTGGTGACAAAATACAGCTCGATCACTCCGTTCTCCACCTGCTCTTTAATGAAATGGTAGCGAATGTCTATGTGCTTTGCCCGGGAGTGTTGAACGTAGTTGCAGCAAAGGGCAATGGAGCTCTTGTTGTCACAATACATCGGGATTTTGTTGAATCCCAAACCGTAGTCAGTTAGTTGTGATCTCATCCAAAGGAATTGAGCACAACAACCGGACATGGCGATGTATTCAGCCTCCGTGCTAGAAATTGCAGCGCTTCTCTGCCTTTTTGAAGACCAACTAATCAATCTGTCTCCAAGGAGTTGCACAGACCCAGAAGTGCTACGCCTCGTGTCTTGACACCCAGCATGATCGGCATCTGCGTATGATATTAAAGCAATGGAGGAATCTTTCGGATACCATAGACCACGATGAAGTGTTCCTTTGAGATACCGAAAGATCCTTTTAACAACATGTAGGTGCTTTTCGGTAGGTCGAGCCTGATACCGGGCACACATGCATACGGCAAATTGCAAATCAGGTCTGCTAGCAGTCAGATAGAGAAGGGTGCCGATCATTCCACGGTAGAGTTTCGGATCGATAATAATCCCATTCCTATCTTCATCTAACTTGGAATTCTCCACCATTGGAGTGTCCACGGGGTCACAATTTTCAAAGTTATATTTCTTTAAGGATTCTAGAGCATATTTGGATTGATTAATAAAGATGCCTCTGGGATTCTGAGAAATTTGTAATCCTAAGAAAAAAGAAATTTTTCCCATCATTGACATCTGAAAGCGTGTGGACATTATCTTCTCAAAGCGTTTGGACAATTCTATGTTAGAGGCAGCAAATATTATATCATCAACATAAATTTGTACCAGAATCATGTCGTTGTCCTCCTTGAGAGTGAATAGAGTGGGGTCCACCTTGCCTTTGGAGAAGCCTTCCGAAATGAGATATGTTGAAAGGAGATCATACCACGCGCGTGGAGCTTGTTTCAACCCATAGAGAGCCTTCTTAAGCTTGTACACATGATTAGGAAACTCCGTGCTAACGAACCCATCCGGCTGACTAACATAGACTTCTTCCCTTAGTTCACCATTCAAAAATGCCGTCTTCACATCCATTTGATAGACGATCATGTTCATATGAGCAGCATACGCAAGGAATAGTCTAATAGCCTCCAATCTTGCAACAGGAGCAAAAGATTCTTCAAAGTCGATACCCAAGGCTTGTTTATATCCTCTAGCAACCAATCTAGCCTTATTCTTCAAGACTCCACCCATCTCATCGAGTTTAACCTTATAAACCCACAACAAAGTAAGGATGTTAACCTTGTCAGGGAGAGGAACTAATTCCCATACTTCAAGTCTTTGGAATTCATTTAGTTCCTCTTGCATGGCTTCAATCCAAGATGATTGAGTCATAGCATGTTGCCAGTTTTTAGGTTCAACTTCGGAGAGAAATGCATCAAAATAGCAATAGAGTGCACTCTCTTGTAATTGATGGCGTGTAGAGACTGGTCGATCGAGACCTCCAATAACATTCCTAATTGGGTGATCTTTTGTCCATTTGGTGCTGTGATTTTCAATCCGTGGTGGTCTGGAGTGAACAATTGTAGGAGCTTCTTCGGAGGTAGACGCGGCTAAAGGGTTTTCAGGAATCGGTAAACCAAAGAAAGGAAGCTCTTGTAGGTGAGCATATTCCAAATCGTGATCAGTAGAATCCTCTTCCACATCAGTAGGCACAAGTAAGGGTGAAGATTCAGGTGTAGTTTGTGAATCACTTGGTAGAGGTGCATCCGGTTCAATGTTAATTGAAGATGCATTTGATAAAGCTTCATTAGCTTGAGCAACAACTTCAGGGATTGGAGCTATCACTACAGGTGCTGGAACTTCATCATTTAAGGGATCAAAGAATTCATCAAACAACGGTTGAAATAATTTATCCCACTCGGGCCGTGTAGGTGGTAAAAATGATGTAGAAGTAGGATTATTGGGAATTAATCCGGAACTAATAGCACCGGTTCCCATCTCATGAAGCGCGGGTTCAGAGCTGCGTTGCTCAGAAGCCATCGCTGTCAGCTCATCGAAATTTGCGTCCATAGTTTCTACTATCTTACCAAGACGACGGTTGTAAATTCGGTATGCTTTCTTGGAAGGTGAGTAACCAATGAAAATACCTATATCGGCTTTTGGTTGAAGTTTTCCCAAGTTCTCACTATTAATGTTTGGATAACAAAGAGCACCAAACACATGAAAGAAGGAAACATCAGGTTTACGATCATGTAGAAGCTCGTAAGGTGTTTTTCCATGGCGTTTCCGAATGATAGAGCGGTTTTGAGTGAAACATGCAGTAGATACAGCTTCTGCCCACAAGAACAATGGAGCGTTCGCATAAATCAGCATAGTCCTAGCAGCTTCCATAAGCGTACGATTCCGTCTTTCAACAACACTGTTTTGTTGTGGAGTACGTGCAGCGGATGTTTCATGTGAGATACCAACTTCTGCATAGTAATCACGAAGAGTCTGGTTGACGAACTCTGTTCCATTATCTGTACGAATACGGCGGACAGTAGTATTTAAACGTACCTGAATGAATTTCAGAAAAGTGATGATAGCCTTCGGTGCTTCATCCTTTGTACGTAGAAATCTAACCCATGTAAACCTGGAGAAATCATCCACAATAACAAGGATGAATTTCTTACCGCTCACACTTTCGGTTCGTATTGGCCCACAAAGATCCATATGCAAAAGATGAAGTTTTTCTTGATTGGTGTCTTCAGCTTTGGACTTGTATGATTTCTTGGTACTTTTCCCCCTTAAACACGCGGAACATAAATGGTCCTTGTGAAATTTGAGCTTTGAAAGACCACGAACTAATTTGTTTTTAGCCAGATGATTAATAGCATCAAAGTTGAGATGTGATAATCTGCGATGCCATAACCATGACTTGGTTTTAGATGCTTTAGAGAGAAGACATACTGGAGAGGCGGCCATCATGTCTTGTAAGGACAAAGTATAAATATTTGCACCACGAGACCCCTTCAACAAATCTTTTCCTTCCAAGTTGCGGATGAAACAAGTATGTTGTCGAAAAGCAACCTCTAGGTTGGAATCACAAAACTGTCCTACTGAAAATAAATTATGACCAAGACCTTCTACATAGTATACCCTTGAAATCGTAACGTTTCCAATCTAATATTCACCATACCCCATTATCTTTGCAATATGATCATTACCGAATTTAACCGTTCCAAGAAACTTGCTGACGAAATTTCGGAGCATCGAGCGATCTCCGGTCATATGCTTGGAACAACCGGAGTCCAAATACCAGAGGATGATTTGGACCACCTGAAAATATCACCAGACGAAGACAATGTATAGGTTTCGGAATCTGAGTGTTCCTTGTTATTAGCAGGTACAGATTTAATGATCTTAGATTTGCTAATTTTAGGTTTCTTAGATTTCCTAGCCTTCTTCCTAGTTGGTGGTGTATATTCAAGTTGGCTTAAAACCTGAGGTATTTCTTCACTGATAGGCACTATAGTGGGGGCTGACCTAATTAAAGGGCGCGGTTTCCATACTTTAGTGCTAGTGTGCCTAAATAAAGGACGCTGAGACCTAACCTTAATGGATGCATTCCTAGTTAAAGGGCACATTTTTCCATCTAATGTAAAGGTCCTACCAGTGGGACGCCATTGCCATCCAACTTGGGTACAAGTTCTCCCAGTGGGCTTCCATTCAAGATCATTCCTAATGGCATTCATTTCATTCACATGATCAATAAGACACAAATCATGACGTTGGGAAAACATGCACTCATTACAATTCCAACATTTCAAATTAGAATTCACAAATGGTTTAGGCTTCTGCACAGGCGCAGAGCTTTTAGTCTTAGAAACATGATTCTTTTTATTTAAATCTGACATAACATTCCTATGGTGAGCTTCTACTTTCTTCTTGATGGTACTACTAGTGGAGGGCTTGATCTTATATTTCTTGAGTGGCGATCCTTTAGCCTTAGTAGACTCTTTTAATCCTGTAGAAGGCAAAGTGGGAACATTAGCAACAAATTTTAAAGGTGCCTTACTTGATGGTGCCAATGGCGGTTTTGCTCCTGGGGTCTTATTGAATGGAGTTACAGCAATGGGTCGATTAGTGAGTAGTGCAGAACCCGGTTTTCCTATGAATTGCAAGTAGGCTAAGCAATATTGAACACGCTTAATATATTCATGAGCTGAATAATAGTAACTGCTTGAGGGATCTAACGCATACAAATCATCTAAAATATCCCTAACAAGATCTACATGCTTAATTGCATTCCTCATATAATCATCGTAGGTAACCGGGTTTTTCTTATGGAGCGGGTTCTTATAAAGCACTACTGAATTGGTTGTTGGAGCACTAGAGGACGGTGCAGAGTTGGTAGCTAAGTTATTAACAACTTCTTGTCGGGTGAGAAGAAGTGTCTCCTTTAACTCGGCCAAAACCATGTTTTTGTCAATGAGTTGGATGTTTAAGTCAGAGATTTCCTCACACTTTTGGTTCAGTTGTTCAACATAAGATTGTTGATGTGCTGCATTAAAAGCTAAGCGTTCTTCTATTGAATCATAAAGAGTGGATAGTCCCTGTCTTGCCCGATCCATCTCCCCTAGAAAAGACGAAAGTCTAATTTCTAAGTCCTGGTTTTTAGACTCTGCAGCCTCTAGTTCCAATTTTAGTGTTTCATTTGATGACACATCTCTCTTTAATCTCATAATCTCTTCCTCTAATGCCTTAACTATCTCAATCATCTTGTCACTCGTGTCAACACTGTTTTCACAACCATTTGTTATCAAAAGATCCTCATTTTGAGTTTGTTGTTTTAATTCTAAAGATATACAATGTTGTTCAAGTTGATTAAAACATTTTGTAAGTAAATTGTAAGAATCTTGAAGCTTTAAAAATTCAGCGTTAGACTCGTGACAAGAATGATTATCTACCTCATTTACAGTATCAGCAACATTTACAGAGAGATCACACACATCATCACATATATTCACAGCATCACATTTAATCATAGCGGATGTAAGCTCATTCGAATAATTAACATTTACAGTAGTAAGCACATCACACGAAATTACTTGGGACAAGAATCGGTCATATTCGGATAAAATCTTTTCCTTTTCAATTAATTGTAGTTCGTAAGCGGTGTCCATTTCATAAAACACTTTTTGAACTTCTGCAATTTCAAACTCAAGATTTTCAGAAAGAGATGCAAAACTTCCTTTTAGACTTTCGACAAACGGATTGATCTCATTCTTAAACACCTCGTTCATGTGTTCGAAAGCCCATTCTCTGGTGTTTAGGCCATTTGAAGTCGTACATTCCAGAATGACCTTGTCAAAACTAGCAAAGTATTGATTAATCTCTTGCAAGTTTAACCATACAGTGCTAACAGGTGGAAGATCCTTTGGAATTTCCTTAGGTCCTTCCATTTTGACAAGTGTAGGAAGTGTACTAGGGTTTTCTTCATTTAACATGTAGGTTGGTGCTGTGATGAGATCTTTATCCATATGGAAGCGAATTCTAAAATCCGTTTTTGTAAGCTCCTGATTCATTTTAAAATAATCACACTCGGGATATTTTGCAAAGTTGTATGACCGATTCTCATCAACTAGATCCTTATTTGTGCGATCATCGAAAATAACAATCAGGTCTAAGACCAATCCTAATTGGGTTGCATTATAAAGTCTTGGACTATGGATAAAAGCTTGTTTTGTATACCGTGGGTTAGGGGGAAGGCCTTTTTGACGCGATAAGTTAAACTCTCTAAACGATGCGTCAAATAAGTGCACTAGTTGAGAGGCAGCGTATTGTCTTAAAAGCAAATAATCTAAACTTCTAATCTTATTAGCCGCATTAATTTCCATTTCGTTCTTTTTAGACTCGAGTAATTTAAAATCCGTTTGAAGTTTGTGAAAATTAGTGACCACTAACTCTTTTTCTTTAAGCTCGTTAGAAAGATCTGCTCTTAAGGTTTCAATTTCTTGCAAATGACTCATTTGTTTGTTTTGAAAATGATCATATTCAGGATTGGTTAGAACAGTGGACGAAGGAACTAATTCCAAAGTTTGAACTTTTTCGTTGCACAAAGCAAGCTCAGCAGATAAATTCTTATTCTTAGCTAGGGTTTCTAAGAGTGCAGTATTCATTTGGCTAAGTAATGTAGCAGGAACCATGACCAAATCTTGTTGAGCAGGAATATGCGTATGCGAAATGGCTCCCGGTTGTGATTCACTCAAAGTCTAGGGACTCACATTGATATTACTATCATTGATTGTCTCCTCATTTGAAAGACTCGCCACCGAAGACTCATTCGGATCAGCACCCTCTTGCCCAACTTGATGTGGTTGAATACTAGTATCAGTGGTATCATCATGGTATTAGTAAGTACCTCAGATATTTTTTCTGGCCCAAAGCTAGAGATAGTTGCCATAAGAGCTGCCTGAGCAGATTGAAGTTCATCACAGTCTGAATCGTAAGCATCCAGATCATCTGCTTGGTATGCTGCATTCTGTGTAGTGACAACTTCTTGTTCAGCAATCCCTGGATCAGCAAGAAATGCAATCTCCTCTTCATCAAGTTCCTGTCCTTGTGCTTGAGCGTTCACCAGATAAATCTTCTCTGCAAACCATTGACCATCCCTTCTCCTCTTGGGTTTTGTGCAATCCCTGGACATGTGACCTTCTTCCTTACAGTTGTAGCATGTAATCATTCTCAACTTGCCTGTGGAATTAGCCCGTGGAGGAGTGTTGACCATTGGAGCAGGATTGACCGTGCGTGCATTGGTGGTTGATGTAGTAGGTCTCCCCTGATAAGGTTGAATAGGTTGAACCATTACCCTGCCATTCTCAATAGTAGCTTGTTGGCGAGAATTGGATGAATTCCTCAGCTGATTGTTAGTAGGAGCTGGTCCTCTAAATCCTCGTTTGCTTAATGTCCTTGTGAGATAAGCAGACATAGTGGCTAACACTTCAACTGGGTCAGTTCCTTGTTTGGATTCAGGAATGGGAACTTCATCATTATCACAATACAATGCTTGGTCTTGTTGAGCAGCATAAGCACTAGAAGGATTACTCATGTGGTTAGAATAGCTTGATGGATATGCTGCATTCTCTTGATAAGAAGAATATGATGACTGAGCATAAGGTGCAATGCTTGCTGGTGAATATGGGTGAGGTTGTGAGCCATATTGTGATGCTTGTGGTTCTCTCTGAGATGAAGGTGCATTAAACCGATATTGTTGCTGATGTGAGGTGGGTGGTTGAGGTAGAATCGAATATTGAGGGAAGCTTGGAGTTAGGTACGGTGATGGATGATAAGCTTGGTGTCCCATGATATAAGGAGTGTTGTTATATGACAAGCTTGGTTGATTAGCCATCAATGCCAGAGAATCAGGGTACATACCTCGAGGTGAACGGTGCATGATCACGTGTTTCTCATGCTGCTGAAGAAAAGCATAGAGTTGATCCAAATTGCACTTATGCAAATCCCTGGTTAACTTAACGTCGGTAATATACTCACCCCATTCAGCTTGAGGTAGAGTATTCAAAAACTTGGTGTTAACCTGGAATGGAGCAATCACGAGATTGTATACATTCAAATCATTCATTAGAGTAGTGAATCTGAAGTAATAGTCGTGAAGCGTTTCCCCTGGGCTGTACATGAACCTATCAAACAGATCATACAACTGACATTCCCGTTCCTGTTTAGTGAGTGACGTACCTTATAGCAACACCTTCAGACGTTCCCATAAATCCTTTGCAACCGTATATTGACTTACCATTCGATAGATGTCATGTGGAAGAGCTTGGAGAATGGTTTGAAGAGCCTTTTCGTCTGCATCGGCAACAAGTTGTTGGGCTGGTGTAAGTTCTTCAATCTCCCGTGGTCGAGTCACATTGTTAACCAAAATGGTACCATAATCAAGTGGCCCATTTAGAATTGACTTGACCATAAGCCTCCCATATGTCGGTTTTCCCTTAATGTATGACATCATACGGCCTTGCCATGTTTCAAAAACTTCTTTAATGAGCATTGGAGGGCGATTATCCGTTCCCGTAATGATGGAAATATCCGTAAGTAATGTCATTTGAGGCATTAATGAATTCGGATTCATTTTGATCACTTTAAAGAGACAAAGATTATCGGTTGATCGAGCAGTGAAGTAAGGTTGTGAATTGTGTTGTGTTGTTGAAGTAAAGAGTGTGTAAGAAGCCAAGATTAAATCCACTAATAATCGACAAAAAATACCCCTTGATCTTTCTTATCCGGAATAACTCCTATTCGGAATAAACCTTATGCGGAATAGAGCGTATTCGGAATAACCCTTATACTGAATATACCCTATTCGGAATAAACCTTATGCGGAATATACCTTATTCGGAATAACCCTTGTGCGGAATAACCCCTTATGCGGAATAAACCCTTACTCGGAATAATCCTACTCAGAATAACCCTACTCGGAATAATCCCTTACTCGGAATAATCCTACTCGAAATAACCCTACTCGGAATAATCCCTTACTCGGAATAATCCTACTATTCGGAATAATCCCCTATTCGGAATGATCTTCTATTCGGAATAATCCACTATTCGGAATGATCTTTCTATTCGGAATGTTTGGCTATTCTGAATGTTTGGCTATTCTGAATATTTGGCTACTCGGAATGTTTGGCAATTCGGAATAATCTGGGAAAAAAATTGACTTCGAGCCCAGGAAATAGCTTTTTACACGAATCAAAACTCGATTTTTGATCAAAAACCACAAAAAGTTTTATGATTTCTACCAAAATAAGCTAAACCCAATACTTATCAACTAATCCCAACAACAAAAACACCAAAAATTATAAGATTCAAGGATGATTTTCCTACAAATCACTAATACATTCAAAAACTAAAAAATAACACTAATCCTTACCTTAAATCACCCCATAGCTCTTGACACCAAATGTAGAATATTGATAATCTTGTGAATCAATGAAGTGGGTTGAAGATTTCTAGAGAGAGAAACTAGTGAGAGAAAGTGAGAGAGAAATATGTGTTTTTCATTCAAAATGGTAAAATGGAAAATCAACAACCAACCCCTTTCCATGGTGGAAAGGGGTATTTATATCCAAGCCACTAACGGGCTTGGGCCGACCTATGACAAGCCCATGGGTCGGTTTCTTACTTAACTTAATAAGCACACATTAACTACGAGCTATACAACATTAATAATATTGTGGAGTGACCGATACTTCTAATATACGTTAAAAACGTATTTCTAACAAAGTTGTTTCCAAAGTGGTATTTCAAAAGTGGGATTTTCAGAAACTTTACATCATTCTTTTTTTGGTTGTTAAACTTACTGTTTCATAAGCTATCCCCACAAGATCTTGACACCAGCTTATGGGCCTAGCTTATTGAAGCTTGGACTTTGTTTCCCAGTTTGGTGGTGATTGTGCAGGTTCAAAACAAGAACAAAGGTCATCATCATCATTTTCATTTTTGCATTCAAATTGCCAAAAGGTTCAGCACAAGCCCCAGCTTGTTTGGAGGTGGCTTTTCAGCCATTGTGGGACCTGGATGTGGGTCCCACAAGGTAACTACCTTGTCCCTTGTTTGAGTTTTCAAATACTTCTGATTTATGTGAATTGGTGAAAGTGCTTGAAATATGTTTAAGTGCTAGTTCATCTGTTTGTTTATGCCCCATTGATGTCTTTATGCATGATAAGGACTTGTTTAATCAGTTTGGTGGAATTGTGAAAGCATTAGGTGTGTTAATTTTTGTTTTTTAGACATTAAGGGGTGTTTGGATCTGGTATTTAATTGAGTTTGGTGAAAGATTTTTGGGTTATAAACTGGTTAAACACACTCCTTAGGATAGTTATAGGTTATATGTTAGTTTGGTTTTCAGTTTGGTGGAGTTTAAAACAAATTGCATGATAAAAAATTTGGAAAAGTAGCTCAAAACAGCAAAGTGCCTTTTCTGCCTGATTTTGTAGAAATTTGTGCCTCAAATTTTGTAGTTTGTTAGGAGATAGGTCCAAGTAGGGTTTTGAATTGGTTGTGTGTGCATTGGTGAACTTATATGCAAGATTTGAGCATTTGAAACTCATCATTGTGCAAATTGATTAAGTCAACTGTTCATCAGAACACCATAGCTTAATCAGTAACTTTCTTTGGCCGTTTTGTGTAATTTTTGTGAAGTGACTTGGTAATTTTCTTGTTTATTTGACTTCCCACAACCCAACTGGTTGTGGGAGTGCCCCCATTGTCCAAAGAAAAGCTCAAATAAGCTTTCCTAAGCTTATTACTTAACTGATCAAAAAATTACACTAGCAGTGGGAACTCATTTAACCCTGCTAGTGTATCTCTTGGTACTGCTTGACTAGCAGACAAAAGTGGCAAGGTGTCACTTTCAGTAATCTTCTTTTTTTGTCTTTAGTGCACTTAAATAGGAATTAGGACCTGATTCAAATTTCATTATTTTTCTTATTTTATTTTGGATTTTTTAGTTTAATTTATTTTTCTGTTACTGTTCATTTGCTATTTTTTAGGTTTAATTGCATTTTTAAATACTTTTTATTATTCTGTTTTTGGCATTTAGTGTAAAAAATCATTATTTTTCAGTTTTAAAAATTTTGTTAGACTTAGAAAAATAGTTTAAGATTTTTAGTTAAAATAGTTTTTACTGTTCACTTTTTATTTATTTTTTAGAATTAAATTAGTTTAATTAGGGTTTTATTTATTAACTGTTTTGTCTTCTAGTGAAAATTTTTATATTTTTGAAACTTTTTCATTTTTCTACTGTTCTTTAGAGTAATTTAGGATTTTTAAAATTGACAAATTATTTTTGGCATCATTTTATTATTTTTTATAATTATTTTAGTTTAAAAATAGTTTTAAGTGTTTTAAAAATAGAAAAATAGTTTTTAAAATTTAGGAAAAATACTTTTTAGTCTTTAGATAATATAAGTAAGTTATTTGTTCAATAAAATAATATTTTGGACATTTTGATTAATTATATTTAATTTTAGGGCTTTAATTAGCATTTAAAATTGAATATTTAATTAATAAAAGGTTTTAAAATATCTTTATCGGATTTTTATTCTCATTTATATTATTTTAGACTTAGATTAGCTTTTAATTAATTTTTAGGTTTAAATTTTTAATTTATAGCTTTTTACGGTTTTACGTGAACGCCTTTTTAGTCCTAGTTTAATCCGTCTACGTAACCGTCATTCTCTTCTCACCCCCTTTCTACTTTTCTTTTCTTCTCAATATAATCACAAATCAAAATCAATTCATTACACAACGCACTTGCCTCCTCGAGAACGAACTCACTTTAGGGTCATTTACACACGGTTTTCCTAAATCGTCGTGCTTACTTCCATTCTTGTTGCTCTTTTCCTAAAGGGTATACAAAAAACACTACATCAATTTTGGCGCCGCTGCCGGGGAGGCGTGTTGTGTTTTGATTTGGCATTGTTGTTTTTATATACTAACCATAAATAGTATTTGTATTAGTAGCACTCTACTAATACGTATTATCGGTTTTCGGTTTTTGTGTGAATACTATTACTATAGTGTATACGCAGAACAATAAATTCACAAGTACTCCAAATACGTGAGAAATCAAAACCTTGACTTGGGAGGTCATTACCCAATCATTGTATTCGAATCTCAAACCAAAGAAAAAGGCAAAAATAGATAAATACTTTCGTGGAGCTCGATTTTGAAAAATACAAACTATAAGGTGGGTACAAGGCGGTTGTATTTCACGACCTAAAGGAAAAAGGCTCTTAAGTGCTTCGCGCCGCCTCGTTTCCTCCGCTTGCTTGTGCGTATTTTGAGATTGAAAGCTAATCGAGGGTTTTGCCGCCCAAAGTATTACTAAGTATCATATATATTTTCTTGGTTTCCATTGATTAAACCCTCTTGAACGTTTTGGTGTTCCACCAACGTTCTAAAGTCATCGAATGCGTTCACTTCACGTGATCGTTTTCGTTCCTTGAGGCTTCTTTAATCGAGAGATTTGATTAAGGAGGAGATTTGTGTCTACCTAATACATTCACCAAGATCCAAAAAGGTTAATACAATCAAAAATCACAAAAAAATTTGAAAAATACAAAACACCAAAAAGAATCTTCTTTGCTCGTTGTACGTGACGTTTATGCTAACTCGTAATCAAGCAAGACGTGCACGTAAACGAAAGAACAAAACTCCCACTCCAAATCATTCTAGTGAGGAGTCTCCTATTGACGAACCCATTGTAAGAGAAGCACCAACCATGGCGAATCGAACTATGATGGAGTTACTTCAAGCACCCACCGAGGGTTATGGATAGGCTATTATGATTCCCGCTATCCTTGCGGAGAATTTTAAGGTGAAAACGGGTTTGTTGTCGATGATCCAAAACAACAAATTCCATGGTGATGAGAAGGACAATCCACACAACCATATCCGCCAATTTAATCGTCTTACCGCCACTTGCAAATTTAAGGATGTCTCGAATGACTCGATTAAGATGATGCTTTTTCCGTATTCCTTAGCGGGCCCGCTAAAATTTGGTTAGAGAAAGAGCCACCCAATTCTATATTGACGTGGAAGGATCTCGTTTCAAAATTCGTGAACCAATTTTTTCCGCCCTCTAAGACTACGCATTTGAAAAACGAGATTTCAAAATTTTCACAAGAATGTAATGAAAGTTTTTCAACGGCTTGGAATAGGTTTAAGGAGATGTTACATGAATGTCCTCATCACGGTTTTTCCGACTTGCACCAAATTGACACGTTTTACAATGGACTTAATGATCATGAAAGGGATTATTTAAATACCGCCGCGGGTGGTAATTTTTTGTGTAAAACGGTTGAGGAAGCTTTGGTGATAACTGAAAATAGGTCTAAGGTTTATAGCCCTCGTAACACACCGAGTGTTGCCAAATTGGGTTTATCATCGTCATCATCGTCTCGTAGCATTAATGCCTTACAAGATGAGGCAAATGAGGAGAATCGGTTTTTCGATAGGTTTTCGACTCTTATGTCCCATTGGAAAGCTCAAGAAGCTTCAAATTCCGCTTCGGTTAAAGCGGTTGCTAAGAGTTGTTTGTCGTGTGGTGGAGCTCATGATCTTTCCGAGTGCATTACCGCGGATGGTAACACTTCGAGTGCTTATATAGCCACGGGAACTTATAACCAAAACGGTCAAGGTTCCCGCCAAAATCAAGCTCCACCAAATCAAAATGCTAATAACTATCGAAACAACAATCAAGGTGGTAATTATCAAGGCAATCAACGTAATTACAACAAGGGTAATTATCAAAGTGGAAATGGGCAAATTTCAAACCAAAACCAAAACCGTGATTTTCAAACTACCACACAAGGTTTTCAAAATGATCACACCAAAAATCTTCAAGGAGAATTTTTGAATTATGCTAAGGCAAACGATGCTAAGTTTGACAATATGCAACGTGAAATGGTTAGCTTAAGATCCGAGTTGAAAAACGAGCTTAAAAACGAACTTGCTAATGAACTTAAAATTCATGCTAATAAAATGGAAGGAAATGTTCAACGACTCCAACAAAATAAAAAAAAATGGAGCAAGGACAACATGAGATTAAGCAAGAGTTGTTAAAAGCGGATGCTAGGCAATCTAAGTTTGAAGACCGAATGGGAAAAATGTTTGAAGCTATCATGTGTAAACCTTCTTCTTCGAGTAGTCTTCCTAGTGATACCATCGTGAACCCGAAAGGAGAGATGAAAGTGATTACCACACGTAGTGGTAAGACACTTAAGGAACCGACTCCTCAACCAATTGCTCCTACGGAGGAAGCAATTGAGGAGGAACCCGAGGTGATGGTCGAAAAGGAGCATATCTCAAGCCCACAAAGTACCGCTCATGCCACACCTACGGTTGACCCATTACCAACATTGGAACCCGAGATTCCAAAGGCTATGCCTATGCCCCAACCCACACCACCCTTAACTTACCCATCAAGACTTAGGAAGGAGAAACGTCAAGAGCGCGACAATTATCAATTTGAGCTTTTTATGAAAATGTTTCGTGATTTGCACCTTAATGTGAGTTTCGCTGACGCTTTGGTCATGATGCCTCAATTTGCCGCTAACTTTAAAAGTATGTTGAACAACAAGGAGAAATTGCACCGATTGTCTAGTTGTTCGTCGGTTTATCTTAATCGCATACCTCAAAAAGTCGGTGATCCCGGTAAATTTTTGATCCCTTGTGCAATCCAAGATATGGAAGAATGCTATGCCTTGGCCGATCTTGGTGCTAGCATTAACTTGATGCCACTTGCAATCTTCGAGTCGCTTAATCTTCCTAATCTTACTCCTTCACTAATGTCTATCGAGTTGGCCGACCATTCCACGATTCGTGCATGTGGATTGGCCGAAGACGTTTTTGTGAAAGTGGGGAAGTTCTACTATCCCGTAGACTTTATCGTTGTCGATATCCCCACGGATCCTTAAGTTCCTCTCATTTTAGGTCGTTCGTTTTTAGATACGTCTATGGCTTTGATCGATGTCCATGCTAGAAAGATCACCTTACGTTTCAACGACGAGGAACTTGTTATAAACGCAACTCAAAATTCTCAACTTTCTCATGTTTATTCTGTTGCCACCATAAACCTCGTTGATATGATCGACGTGGTTTGCGAGGAATTTTCACAAGAAGTTCTAGGTTTTGGTGATGAAGAAACTAGTGGCAATCCCACTATGCTAGATCCAATTCTTGATAATTCGACACCAACCTTCACTCCATTTGAAGGCGGTGGTTTAACGTTGGAAGAATTCAATGTTCCACGTAACGAAGACCTCGACAACGATGAGGCCTTCTCGATTATCAAGGATTTTCTTAACGATTCCCCATTTCCTCCACCCGAGGAGGTTATGAGTATCAAGCCCAAATCTTCACTTGAGGAACCACCTATCCTCGAGTTGAAAGATTTACCTCCTCACCTCGAATATGTCTATTTGGAGGAGGACGACAAGTTGCCGATTATTATTGCGAAGGAACTTTCAAATGATGAAAAAACCGCACTTGTCAATGTTCTAAAGGATCACAAAGGGGCAATTGCGTGGAAGTTATCCGACATTAAGGGAATCGATCCCAAGTTTTGTACTCACAAAATATTAATGGAGGAGGATTACAAGCCCGCAATCCAATGTCAAAGGAGGGTAAACCCTAAAATTCACGACGTCATCAAAAAGGAGGTCCTTAAACTCCTTGACGCGGGAATGATTTACCCTATTTCTGATAGCCCTTGGGTGAGTCCTATTCATTGTGTCCCTAAAAAGGGAGGGATGATCGTTGTGCCAAACGATGCCAACGAGTTGATTCCCACTAGACTCGTGACCGGATGGAGAGTGTGAATTGACTATTGAAAGTTGAATGAAGCCACTCGAAAAGACCATTTTCCCTTGCCCTTCATAGACCAAATGTTGGAGCGTCTTGCGGGAAACGATTTCTATTGCTTTTTAGATGGTTTTTCCGGTTACTTCCAAATTCCCATCGATCCTTGTGATCAAGAAAAAACTACGTTTACGTGTCCATATGGAACGTTTGCCTATCGTAGAATGCCATTCGGACTTTGCAATGCACCGGGAACCTTCCAAAGGTGCATGATGGCTATTTTTCATGACATGATCGAGAAGACGATGGAAGTCTTCATGGATGACTTTTCCGTGTTTGGTAATTCGTTCACTTCGTGTTTGTCGAACCTTGAGAGAATGCTAAAACGTTGTGAGGAAACCAACCTTGTGCTCAATTGGGAAAAATGTCATTTTATGGTTAAGAGTGGAATCGTCTTAGGGCACAAGGTCTCGAAAGCGGGGATTGAGGTAGATCAAGCTAAGGTAGACGTCATCGCCAAATTACCTCATCCCAAAACCGTTAAGGGAGTTAGGAGTTTCCTAGGCCACGCGGGCTTTTATCGTCGATTCATCAAGGATTTTTCGAAGATTTCTCGACCCATTACACATCTTCTTGAAAAAGAGGCACGTTTTGTCTTTGACGAAGATTGTGTACGAGCCTTTGAGATCCTTAAGAGGAAACTTACCGAAGCTCCCATTCTTGTTGCTCCCAATTGGAACCTCCCCTTTGAGCTCATGTGTGATGCTAGTGACTACGCTATTGGGGCCGTATTGGGGCAACGTCATGATAAGCTCTTCTTGCCTATTCACTATGCTAGCAAGACGATGACCGAGAACAACTAAAATACACTACAACGGAGAAGGAGTTCCTTGCCGTGGTGTACGCATTTGAGAAGTTCCGACCTTACCTCGTCTTAGCTAAATGCATAGTGTATACGGACCATTCGGCTATCAAGTATCTCATGGAAAAGCAAGATGCTAAGCCTAGATTACTTCGTTGGATTCTCCTCCTTCAAGAATTTGATCACAAAATCGTTGACAAAAAAGGAGCCGAGAATCTAGCGGCCGATCATCTTTCTCGTTTGGAAGATCCTCACCAAAGTGTTTACGAGCCCAAGGAAATCACCGAAACATTTCCGCTCGAGACACTTGGTGTAGTGAATTCTAAGCTTGATTCTTCCACCCCATGGTTTGCGGACTTTGCAAATTACCATGCGGGTAACTTCATAATTAAGGGTATGACGACTCAAGAAAAACGAAAATTCTTTCGTGACGTCAAGTTCTACTTTTGGAACGACCCTTACTTGTTTCGAACTTGTGCGGATCAAATCATCCGATGTTGTGTATTTGGAACCCAAGCTTCTAACATCCTTAGAGCTTGCTATGAGGGACCGACGGGAGGTCACCACGGTGCTAATCTCACGGCTAAGAAGGTGTTTGATGCCGGCTTCTTTTGGCCTACTATTTACCGAGATGCACAAGATCTTGTGAAGTCGTGTGATGCATGTCAACGACAAGGAAAAGCCTCACAAAAAGATGAAATGCCACAAAATATCATCCAAGTGTGTGAGATCTTTGACGTTTGGGGTATAGACTTTATGGGGCCGTTCCCATCATCTCGTGGTAATAAGTACATTCTTGTTGCGGTTGACTACCTATCTAAGTGGGTGGAGGCCAAAGCCTTGCCCACCAATGATGCTCGTGTGGTAGTCAAGTTCTTGAAAAGCTTGTTTTCTCGGTTTGGAACCCCTCGTGCGATCATAAGCGATCGTGGAACCCATTTTTGTAACGACCAATTCGAAAGGGTCCTAAGGAAATATGGGGTTACACATCGGCTTTCTACGGATTATCACCCACAAACGAGTGGGCAAGTTGAGGTTTCAAACCGAGCGTTGAAGAGGATCTTGGAGAGATCCGTTGGGGAAAACCGACAATCATGGTCGGATAAGTTGGACGATGCTTTATGGGCCTTTAGGACCGCTCATAAAACACCCATTGGGTGCACTCCCTATAAGCTTGTGTATGGAAAGAATTGTCATTTGCCTATCGAATTAGAACACAAGGCTTATTGGGCCCTAAAGCATTGTAATGATGATATGGAGACCGCGGGAAAACACCGGAAAATGCAATTAAATGAATTGGATGAATTGAGAGACATTGCTTATGAAAATTCATTGATTTATAAAGAAAAAACTAAAAAGTTGCATGATTCTAAAATTAAAAACCGGGTTTTTAACATTGGGGATCAAGTTTTGCTTTTTAATTCAAGATTAAAAATCTTTTCTGGTAAGTTGAAATCCCGTTGGTCCGGTCCATTCACCGTGACTCAAGTGTTTCCGTATGGGACCATCGAGCTAGCTCAAGATGATGGTCCTAACTTCAAGGTGAATGGACATAGGTTGAAGCACTACTTTGGCGGGGAAGTTCCATCCTTGAACTACCTCGACCAAGTCACCTTCCCCAATGATAATTAGTATTGAGGGGATCGAGTCGAGCTCATGACTCGGTAATCAAAATCGAGGAGCCTCGTGGGGGAGTCCCATGCTTATCCTATGTACATATTATCGCTTTCTAATGTAGTTAATGTGAAGGGATTTGTGCCCTTCCAACCTTTGTTCCGTGGTTGTTTGTGAATTGTGGTTTTTAGATCATGATCTTCACGATTGGAGCCTCTCGTGTTCGTTTTTTGGGAGCACTCGATCGTTTGCTTTGAAGACTTTCTCAATATCCATGATATATCATTTTGATGTTCTAACCTTAGGTTTTTAGCACACTTCATAAACGGCTATTAATTTATTGGTTACACCCTTTCCATGCTAGATTATGCATTCGACTACGTCTCTAGTATGGGGGTGTTTGCACCCCCAGACTCGAAACATTGAGGACAATGTTTAACTTTAGTATGGGGGTGAATAGATACTTGTCTTGCCAAACCTTCACGCTTTCTAAAAGTTTATCTTTTTGTTTATCGTTTTGTTGCAAAATAAGGCTAAAAATGGCCAAATTTTAAAATTTTTCTCATGTTTTATAAGTGTTTGAAGACACGAATGTAGGTTTTCCGATGGCGAGAATAAGAGTAATTTTTGACTCGACCGTGCGTGTTGAGCACTTAGCTTTGATTCCTTAACTTCACATTAGGCTAAGTCTCTTAGATGAGGACGAGAAATGATAGAGTTAATTATAAGTTACTATGCTAAACGTAGAATACTCGTATTCTTTCAAAAACTCATGTGTTCTCGTTGTTTGCTTATTCTCCCTTCGCATGTAAATATTTTTTGCTTAATAAATATTGACTTAGCGGTTTAGTTAGGATTGTTGGGTTTCTAGTCTTTACTAGTAGCTTCCGTGTAATTAAATTGGGAAGACATTAAGGTATCGCCAGCGTCACGGTTTTGAAGTATTGGCACCCTAATAATCGAAAGCTTCACCCAATAATAAGATTTCAAGTGCTCACCTAAATCTAGCAAACAATTTGAAGCCCCACAAGGCCGAAAAACTATGCAAAATTGAAGTGAATCAAGCCTTAATCTTCGAAGCTTTAAAGATCCAAAATTCGCCTTAGCGTGAGGATATACGTCTTTGGCTAATAAAACCACCGATGAGGCGGATAATAAAAGGCAAGGCAAGACCGAAGTCATAATAAAAGCTTCATGGCGAAGTTGAATAAAATATGGAGGTAAACCAAAGATAATAAGGCCCTTCTATTAGGGGGCGTATAAAAGTCTTGGTAATAAGTCTCATGTTCAAAACCGTTATAAAACCGTGTTTATCGATTCTTCTTGTCAACTTAATTTTTTGACATCGTTGTCTATTAGGAGGGGTTATTGATTTGATGGTCTTGGTTACACCGTTAGGACTCTATTTTTAGACCTAAATCTCTACTATCGCATAAGTCAAACAATGTATCCTCGTGAAACATTCAAGACATAATAAAATATAAGAGATACAACTTAGGAATAATGGGAGGATAAGTACGTGATTAGGGCATATGAGTAGTGTTAGCATTACTAACTTATAATGACAATGATCTCGTTGCACGCTTGGCATGGAATTGGGGTGAAAATCGAGGACGATGAAATTATTTCTAACGAAGCATTCACGTGTTCTTATTCTATGAACCTAAACGTCCCATTTTGCGATGAAAATCATACATTATGTCTATAACACAAGTAGAAGTAGTAATAGTAGTAGTGTAGCTAGTTTATCGTTCAATAAAGTGAATAAAAATGAATTTTGGAGATGCTACGATACTTTATTCTAGCATTGCGTGAGGGCACGGCAATGGTTTAGTATGGGGGAGTGATGAGACTTCTTTTATACATAGTCTCATCGTCCAAATCGGGCTTAAAATGCATTAAATATCATTAAAACTTCCAAATATATGCTCGTGTTTGTTGCTTGTGTATTTTAGGTGCGGATATTGAGGAAATGACAAAAGATCACAAGAATCAATCAAAAACGAACACGGGAAACGAAGCCGCACAATGAACCGGACCCGAATCATGAATTTCCAAAATGGTCCTTGAAGAATTGAAGAAATACAAGTTTGGTCCCTCATCTTTGAAGACTTGTCACAAATGACCCTCCAATAGTCATTGTACAAGAAAAATCCCTATAAATTTGAGCATTGTACAAGAACAACCCTTGAAGAATGAGAAAAGTACATAAATGGTCCTTATTCATGGCTTGAAAAGTTATTGTGCCAAAATTGACAAGCTGCCAAAGTTGTTTACAAAGGAATGAAGATTGTTTGCTGTTTATTACAAAGTGAAGAAAGGAAGAGAGTCAAGGGGCCAAATTTGTCAAACACACAAACACACCACCACCAATCATCCTGCCACCTCACTTCAATCCACCAATCACACCCTCCCATCCACCCACGTTACACCCCACTCATCAGTTTATTTAATAAACTCGGTCAAACAATGTCAACCCCCAACTTTTCCCACCCAAACACATTATTTAAATAATCCACCCCCAAAAACGGATTAAACATCCCCTAATCACCCCTTAAACCCTAAACACTTCCCAGGATGAATCAAGCACAAAACAAAGGGGAAATGTTTAAGATGCTCTAGATCAGTGATTAACCTTACCCTTAACCCATCCCACACCCCAAAACAAAACCCACAACACCCCATGTGATTCCCCAGAGGTCCCCTGCTCACGTCCCTTTCCACAAACCCCAACACCAGACAAGATTAAAGGTGGGATCTCACTCCTTGGCCCCCAATATCATTTTAACGCTCAGGATTTCTTCAAACATCACTAGCAACATCTGGCCATCACATGAAGCCTTTTGACCAGATTCTTCATCAAAATACCAAGGGCTTTTCAGGAATTTCATGTATTAGGGTTTTAGTCTCTAGAATTTTCTATCAGCTTGTATATAATGAGACGTATGTGTCTCATTATCTTTGTTCCAGTTTTAGCTTTTCAACATTTGTAATCCCTTTTTATAAATTAATAAAAGTTGGTATTTTGGTGCAAAAGTAATTCCTTTTTATAGATTGTAAAAGTTGGTGTGTGATTGAAAGCTATCTGAGTTCCATTCATCCAATCCGTTTTTTAAGTTCAAAGTTTTTCAAGTATCAAAGGTTTTCAGAAATTGGTTCTATAAACTTGTTTTCTGAAAAAGCTTTCATAAGCTTGTGATTGGTGACTTGGTAAAGTGGAAGTGGATCCAAGTCATTGATTTCAAGGCTTATTGGTTTCAAAAGTTTACAAGTTGTTTCCAAAGTGGTATTTCAAAAGTGGGATTTTCAGAAACTTTACATCATTCTTTTTTTGGTTGTTAAACTTACTGTTTCATAAGCTATCCCCACAAGCTCTTGACACCAGCTTGTGGGCCTAGCTTATTGAAGCTTGGACTTTGTTTCCCAGTTTGGTGGTGATTGTGCAGGTTCAAAACAAGAACAAAGGTCATCATCATCATTTTCATTTTTGCATTCAAATTGCCAAAAGGTTCAGCACAAGCCCCAACTTGTTTGGAGGTGGCTTTTCAGCCATTGTGGGACCTGGATGTGGGTCCCACAAGGTAACTACCTTGTCCCTTGTTTGAGTTTTCAAATACTTCTGATTTATGTGAATTGGTGAATGTGCTTGAAATATATTTAAATGCTAGTTCATCTGTTTGTTTATGCCCCATTGATGTCTTTATGCATGATAAGGACTTGTTTAATCAGTTTGGTGGAATTGTGAAAGCATTTGGTGTGTTAATTTTTGTTTTTTAGACATTAAGGGGTGTTTGGATCTGGTATTTAATTGAGTTTGGTGAAAGATTTTTGGGTTATAAACTGGTTAAACACACTCCTTAGGATAGTTATATGTTAGTTTGGTTTTCAGTTTGGTGGAGTTTAAAACAAATTGCATGATAAAAAATTTGGAAAAGTAGCTCAAAACAGCAAAGTGCCTTTTCTGCCTGATTTTGTAGAAATTTGTGCCTCAAATTTTGTAGTTTGTTAGGAGATAGGTCCAAGTAGGGTTTTGAATTGGTTGTGTGTGCATTGGTGAACTTATATGCAAGATTTGAGCATTTGAAACTCATCATTGTGCAAATTGATTAAGTCAACTGTTCATCAGAACACCATAGCTTAATCAGTAACTTTCTTTGGCCGTTTTGTGTAATTTTTGTGAAGTGACTTGGTAATTTTCTTGTTTATTTGACTTCCCACAACCCAACTGGTTGTGGGAGTGCCCCCATTGTCCAAAGAAAAGCTCAAATAAGCTTTCCTAAGCTTATTACTTAACTGATCAAAAAATTACACTAGCAGTGGGAACTCATTTAACCCTGCTAGTGTATCTCTTGGTACTGCTTGACTAGCAGACAAAAGTGGCAAGGTGTCACTTTCAGTAATCTTCTTTTTTTGTCTTTAGTGCACTTAAATAGGAATTAGGACCTGATTCAAATTGCATTATTTTTCTTATTTTATTTTGGATTTTTTAGTTTAATTTATTTTTCTGTTATTGTTCATTTGCTATTTTTTAGGTTTAATTGCATTTTTAAATACTTTTTATTATTCTGTTTTTGGCATTTAGTGTAAAAAATCATTATTTTTCAGTTTTAAAAATTTTGTTAGACTTAGAAAAATAGTTTAAGATTTTTAGTTAAAATAGTTTTTACTGTTCACTTTTTATTTATTTTTTAGAATTAAATTAGTTTAAATAGGGTTTTATTTATTAACTGTTTTGTCTTCTAGTGAAAAATTTTATATTTTTCAAACTTTTTCATTTTTCTACTGTTCTTTAGAGTAATTTAGGATTTTTAAAATTGACAAATTATTTTTGGCATTATTTTATTATTTTTTATAATTATTTTAGTTTAAAAATAGTTTTAAGTGTTTTAAAAATAGAAAAATAGTTTTTAAAATTTAGGAAAAATACTTTTTAGTCTTTAGATAATATAAGTAAGTTATTTGTTCAATAAAATAATATTTTGGACATTTTGATTAATTATTTTTAATTTTAGGGCTTTAATTAGCATTTAAAATTGAATATTTAATTAATAAAAGGTTTTAAAATATTTTTATTGGATTTTTATTCTCATTTATATTATTTTAGACTTAGTTTAGCTTTTAATTAATTTTTAGGTTTAAATTTTTAATTTGTAGCTTTTTACGGTTTTACGTGAACGCCTTTTTAGTCCTAGTTTAATCCGTCTACGTAACCGTCATTCTCTTCTCACCCCCTTTCTACTTTTCTTTTCTTCTCAATATAATCATAAATCAAAATCAATTCATTACACAACGCACTTGCCTCCTCGAGAACGAACTCACTTTAGGGTCATTTACACACGGTTTTCCTAAATCGTCTTGCTTACTTCCATTCTTGTTGCTCTTTTCCTAAAGGGTATACAAAAAACACTACATCATATATAGTTCGGGTTTTTATCAGTTTTTACTTGTTATATATGTTTATATATCAGTATATGAGTTTGTAAAAGTTTACATTAGACGGGTCCAACCGTCTAAGTTTTATTTAACAAAAACGTCAATTTTACGGTAATAGCCGAAAAAGTCGTAAAAATCATGTTTATAGTTTTTATACTTATAAATCTTATTCAACTACCATTTTTATAAAGTGTCCATTTATTTAACCTTATACATATTTATATAAATGTATTATATGAGTTAGTGGGTTTTAATTCACATTTTATACTATTTTTATTTGAGTGCTTATATAATACTATTATACTTTAATTTCCAAAATCTGATTTTTATTTTCATGTTCACCAAAACGGCTATGTCTAGAGTTCTATATGGAGATAGAAGCTCAAATTTTTATGACATAAACTACATGATATGTGCTCTATTTAACTCTTTTATAGCTACTGTTGAATCAGCCTCTAAGTATTTTCTAAAAATCGTCCAAAACAGTGAACTCAGATTTGTACTCTAAACTTGTTTTGATAATATCTCACTCATTATAATGATTCCATTGCATGGCCAACTCTCACATGTGTACAAGACATATTACTTACTGTATATTAATCTATTCAAGCCATTTTATCAGTTCATCAAATGGTTCTTTACTGATTTATACAGCCATCAATTTAAGCAAGATTTTATCCTTGTTTCTTATAGTTTTTCATCTTTTTAATCATATTTATCAACACCAAATCCCCACACAATACTTTTATCATCATATATTCATCATATACATATACAATAGGAAAGAAAATACATGATTACATAATCAAAATAAAAAGAGGATAGGAAGAAACAATCTCTATACCACCATTAGTGATGAAAAGATGAGTTTTGATGAACAAGGCTTGGATTTGATGGCAAGACTTGTGATAAACCAACACCACTTTAAGATCACCAAATCTTCATAAGCTTCTCATGGAAAATCAGCCCCAAGACACCAACAAAACTTCTCCTTGGATGTTAAAACTTGCACCAATCTTCATCTTTTTGAATGGAGATTAACATATGTTAATTATAACAAATGTTTGTGGTTAAAATTGATCAAATGGGGGAGTTTATGGGTGGTTCTTGGACGAATTTTAGAGAGAGGAAGAGAGGAGTTTGTGGTTTGCATGTGTTGAATGAGTGAATGGTTTTGGCTAGATGGTTTTGTGGTTTGTTAGCTTGTTTATTAAGCTTGCAAGACATGTGTCTTGCAAGTTTATGTATAAACTTGCCACAAGGCTTGTGTTGGCTAGTTATAGTGGCGATGGGACAAGTGTCCCACTTGTCTCATCTCCACTAATTTACGGGTACTCCTCGATTCTAGTTTCCTCGATTTGCGTGCCCTCGTGTCGTTTTACGAAAAACGTTTTTATAAATTATGAATCAACGACACAAAACGAATCTAATAAAAATTGTCTCATAAAAAATGGAGTTCGAAAACGTAAATACGTAATTCTAGGGTTTCCGATTTAGTCGTAAAGGACGTTAAAATAAAATCGTAAGTCCTAATCTCTTCTCGTAAATTTGTGAGTTTATGAACCAACTCAAATTTAAAACTCCAAAATAATATTCACGGATAAATTTATTTTCTGAAATGTCGGACTGTCACCAAAACGGTGTATGTAAACGTAAGCACGTAACGTTGAATCCTCCGGTTTAGACGTAGTCGATGCTACTTCAAGACGTAAATCCAAATTTCTTCCCAAAAATAAGTGAGTTCATAATATAACATTAAAATTAATATTTTCAAATAAATATTGAGAATAAAATATCAATCATAAATTGACGAATTGTCACAACCGGGATTCCCACCCCAACCACCCACCCAACCTCAACAAAATCCTCCTCAATTGTTACAAAGAAACCAAGGTCCAAGACCACAATACCAAGGGAATAACTACAAGGCACCTAACAATTTTCAAAATCAAGGAAATAACTTTTATCCACCACATCAAGGATTTAATCCACCACTCCCAACCTTCCCAAATCAAGGATACCCTCAAATCCCAAATCAAGGTTACCCTCAACTTCAAAATCAAGGATATGGGCTACAAGAGACTCATGAGTATGTTGAGAGGAGAATTCGTGAAAGTGAAAAAAGAATGAATGGCCAAATGAAACTTTCAATGGAGGAGCAAACTAAGAGGCTTTTGATAGCATTTAATCAAAGACAACAAGGTGCTTTACCATCTAACACACAAACAAACCCAAGGGCAAATGTCAATGCTATTACAACAAGAATTGGAAAATCAACAAAGGATCCTTCACCTCCTACACCTCCTATTGTTAAACCAACTTTTGTTCCTACATGTGACAAGCCTTCTACATCTACTTCACCACCTCCAAATGCTCCTACTCCATCAACCACACCTTCTCAACCTATTCCTACTTCTCCTTTACCTTCTACAACTCCCAATGAAGAAGCTAACAAAGACAAATCTTCTACTACAACACCTACACCTAAACCAAATCTTCCTTACCCTTCAAGATTGAAAAAGGACAAGTTAAAGAACAAGGATGATATACAAGTCTCAAATTTCTTAAGTATGTTCAAGCAACTCAACATAAACATCTCCTTTGCGGAAGCTCTTGCTTACATGCCAAAATTTGCTAAGATGTTCAAGGATTTACTCTCCAACAAGGAAAAGTTGGTTGATCTGCCCAACACACCCCTTAATGAAAATTGTTCCGCCGTGCTACTTAAAACCTTACCAACAAAACTTGGAGATCCGGGGCGCTTCTTGATACCTTGTAATTTCCCCGGGGTGGAAAATTACATGGCTTTAGCGGATCTAGGGGCAAGCATAAACTTCATGCCTTTATCGGTTTGGAAAAAACTCTCTCTTCCCGAGCTCGCTCCCACTAGGATGACACTTGAGTTAGCCAACCGTACCATAGCTTACCCCGTAGGTATCGCGGAGGATGTGTTTGTAGGTGTGGATAAGTTTACCTTTCCGGCCAACTTTGTAGTGGTTGATTATGACATGGACCCTAGAGTTCCTTTGATTGTTGGCAGACCGTTTTTGAGAACGGGTCGTACTTTGATAGATGTGGCGGAGAGAGAACTAATTATGAGAGTTGAGGATGAGAAAGTGGTGTTTAAGCTAGGGGAAAGTTTGTGATAGGAAAGAGATTAAGGAGTCTAAGCCTTGTGAGACCATTAACATAGTTGATGTGCTAGATGAGGTGTGTGATGAGCATTTTCATGACGCTTGCAAGAGTAATAGTGAGGATATGCCCCATGTTGAAACCGTGGCCTCAATTGCTCCCTCCTTAACACCTTTTGGAGAGAGTAATTTCCTCTTGGAGGAATTTGAGTCCAACTTTCTTAGTAATGATGATTCTCCCATCAATTGGGAAGAAGATATTCTCCCTATCCAAAAGTTGCTCAATGAGGACCCTATTCCTTCACCCATTCCACAAGAAGTAACCAATGATGATCCATCCATAGTTAAACCTTCCATAGAGAGTCCACCTCCACTTGAACTTAAGGACCTTCCATCTCACCTAGAGTATGCTTTCTTAGAGGTCAAAGACCAATTACCCATGATCATTGCTAAAGAGTTGAAAGAGGATGAGAAAGAGAAACTCATAGAAGTCCTTAAGAAACATAAGCAAGCCTTAACATGGAAAATATCCGACACAAGGGGAATTAATCCAAATTTTTGTACACACAAAATCCTTATGGAGGATGATTACAAACCCGCCATTCAAAGCCAACGAAGGGTTAACCCAAAAATCCATGAGGTCATTAAAAAGGAAGTTATCAAACTCCTTGATGCGGACATGATTTACCCCATTTCCGACTCTCCATGGGTTAGCCCGGTTCATTGTGTTCCAAAAAAGGGTGGAATCACCGTAGTACCCAATGAGAACAATGAGCTTATTCCTACGAGACTTGTTACCGGTTGGAGAGTTTGTATTGATTATAGGAAGCTCAATGAGGCTACTAGGAAAGATCACTTTCCATTACCTTTTATGGACCAAATGCTTGAACGCTAAATGAATACTATTGCTTTCTTGATGGCTTTTCGGGTTATTTTCAAATACCCATTGACCCTAAGGATCAAGAAAAGACCACATTCACTTGTCCCTACGATACATTTTCTTACAAGAGAATGCATTTTGGCTTGTGTAATGCACCGGGGACATTTCAAAGGTGTATGATGGCAATTTTCCATGATATGATAGAGCAAACTATGGAGGTTTTCATGGATGACTTCTCCGTCTTTGGAGATTCATTTACCTCTTGTCTCACCAATTTAGAACGAATGCTTAAGCGGCGTGAGGAAACCCGTTTAGTTCTTAATTAGGAGAAATGTCATTTTATGGTGAAAGAGGGAATTGTTTTGGTACACAAGATATCCAATAAGGGATTAGAAGTGGATCGAGCTAAAATTGATGTGATTGTTAAGCTTCCCCCACCCACTACGGTTAAAGGTGTAAGGAGTTTCTTAGGTCATGCGGGGTTTTATAGACGCTTCATACAAGATTTTTCTAAGATAGCAAGACCGATTACTCACCTCTTAGAAAAAGAGGCCCCTTTCATTTTCAACTAAGAGTGTTTGGATTCGTTTGAGACTCTTAAGGAGAAATTAACTAAGGCTCCCGTTTTGGTTTCTCCAAATTGGGAATTACCTTTTGAGCTTATGTGTAACGCTAGTGATTATGCGGTGGGCGCCGTTGTAACACCCCCAAATTTATACAACTCAATACAGCGGAAGACTAGTTGGTGTTACGGGATAGCACATTACTCACATCATAGACAACGCATAAAAATCGCGTCGTTTAATAATAAATCATTTCCATTCATAAATATCAAAGTTACATCGGTCCCAAGTCATTAATATTTCATACAAAGTTTTACAAAGTATTTGAATGGAAAATATAGTTTAGGTGCGAGCCATGAATTCTTGTTGTCTTCCCGAGAATTACCTTCAAGTACCTGAGATAAAACATGTTAAAAGAAAAGGTCAGCGATAACGCCGAGTGAATTCATAGAGTTTAATAAATTCCATCAATATAACTTTGGTATAAAATTAGTACCAAAAATCAATTCGTACAAATCATTGTAATAGGCCGTAAAATAGCCAAAATCATTTTATACAAATCTTTATAATAGGCCATAAAATAGCCAAAGTCATTTTATACAAATCCTTATCGAAAATCATAATATAGGCATTTGCCTTAAAAATTATTATACGAGCCAATGTTGTAAAAACATCATACAATACGTCTTATGACGTTGTATAAAATCAAATAAAAACCGTTATATGAATATGGTTATGAAAACCAAAATACAATCATAATATCAATAGTATGACCCAGTATTGCTAGTCAGGCAATACATCGTAATTCGGAGCGTCTATTAGTATTTCGTTAATTCGGATTATTATAAGCCGCATGACATTGTTACCTTACTAAACCAACAACGGGTAGCTAACCCGATACCAATTTTGCCCATCTAAAGTAGCGTGTCGTCACAAAGGTCACGCTATTGAAATCATCTCATACATTAATTCGCTTACCAATCAATGTGGCACGACGGGGATCAACCGTCAAGGCGCGAACTGGGGTGATCGTCCCCAAATAGTACTATTAAATGCATAAGCGTCTACCAACTCCCGGTAGTTCACAATTCATGCTAATGGGACTTTTAGTGACATAACCTAACTTTAATAATCCATTTATTTTCATTTATCGGGTCCTTTAATCTTTTATCGGGTCATACAATCGGGTCATTCAATCATTCGGGTCCAAAATCAATAAACAGACAATCGGGACAAATGGTGTCCTATTTTATAAAAACTAACATGTTATCTCCCTCGCGGGTTTATAAAACATTTATAAAAACATTTAAAAGAGTGCGAGGCTATGAACTCACGTTGATATGGGAAGGCGGGTGATCGGCAATTCGGACGTACGGTACGTGCTTCAATCACGGAAACCTAGACAAATAATACTCGTCTTAGACTCATGTCCAATGACTTTATAAAAATACCAATTATTTACACATATGATGATTATATATATATATGATGATCAAGTGGGTTTACATATCCTCATTTACTCATTTTAGAGTTATATGTCGATAACTTTTATATTAGTTTACTAGTTTTACCCGTTTACGTGTCTTAAGTCCAATAAACTTATTATAAGTTATTTAACTTATTTTAATCCATTTTGTACCTATATTATCAGTATGTATACTTTCCAAGTTGGGCCTAAATGGGTTAAACCCAATAGATTCTTTTTACAAGTTTTTATCCTATTTAGTCCACTTATTAGTCCAATATGTTTATTTAACTTGTTAATGTCCGTATGCCCTATAGTTCGGGTTTTATCGGTTTTTACTTGTTATACATGTCTATATATCAGTACATGAGTTTATAAAAGTTTACATTAGACGGGTCCAACCATCTAGGTTTTATTTAACAAAAACGTTAATTTTACGGCAATAGCCGAAAAAGTCGTAAAAATCATGTTTATAGTTTTTATTACTTATAAACATTATTTCACCACCATTTATATAATTTATCCATTTGATTAACCTTTTATATATATTTATATAAATAAGTTTTATAAGTTAGTGGGTTTTTATTTTACATTTTATATATTAAAATGTGAGTGCTTATATAATAGTATTATTCTTTAATTTCCAAAAATCTGATTTTTAACTTCATCTTCACCAAAACTGCCATATCTTGAGTTCTATATGGAGATAGAAGCTCAAACTTTTATCACATAAACTACATGATATGTGCTACATTTAACTCTACTAAAGCTACTGTTGAATCATCTTCTAAATATTTTCTAAAAATCGTCCAAAACAGTAACCTCAGATTTATACCCTAGACTTGTTTTGATCATATCTCGCTCATTACAATGATTCCATTGCATGGCCAACTCTCACATGTGTACAAGACCCATAGCTTACTGTAAATCTATTCCACTTCATCATTTTATCAGTTTATGACTTACTTCTTTACTGTTTTATACAGCCATCAAATTTTACCAAGATTTTAACCTTGTTTCTTATGGTTTTTCACCTTTTTATCCATGATTATCAACAACAAATCCCCACATAACATTTTTATCATCATATAATCATCATAAATATATACAATAGGAAATAAAATACATGTTTACATAATCAAAATAACAAGAAGTTGAGGAGGACAATCTTTATACCACCATGATGATGTAAGTTGTGATCAAAACATGGATTTTGATGGAGAAACTTGTGGATATCCATGACCATCTTCAAGACCAACTTGTGGATATCCATGACCATCTTCAAGACCACCATGCTCCATGAACTCCTTGTGGAAAATCAGCCCTCCTACTCCATGAAAACTCCTCCTTGGATGTTATAAGCACCACCAATCAATAGGGTTTCAAAAGAGCTTCATCTTATGTGTAAAAATCATAAGATTCCATGGTAAATTTTTGATCAAATTTGATGTTTAACGGAGATATGGTGGACGGCATAAATGAGGTTGAGAGAGAGAGGAGAGTGTTTTGCATGGATGAATATGAGAAGAGTGGTTTATGTTGATGGTTTTGATGTGTTTTTAGCTTACAAGGTAAGCTAAGGACATGTGTAGTAAGAACTAGCTTGCACTTGACACATGAGTGTCTTGTGTAGCTAGTTTAAGGCCGGTTTTGATGTGGGGTGGGACAAGTGTCCCACTTGTCTCATCCCATTTATTTACGGGTACTCCTCGATCCTAGTTTCCTCGATTTGCGTGCCCTCGGGTCGTTTTACGAAAAATGTTTTTATAAATTATGAATCTACGTCACAAAACGAATCCAATAAAAATTGTCTCATCAAAAACGGAGTTCGAAAACGTAAATACGAAATCCTAGGGTTTCCGGTTTAGTCGTAAAGGACGTTAAAATAAAATCGTAAGTCATAATCTCTTCTCGTAAATTTGTGAGTTTATGAACCAACACAAATTTAAAACTCCAAAATAATATTTACGGATAAATTTATTTTTCTGAAATGTCGGACTGTCACCAAAGACGGTGTATGTAAACGTAAGCACGTAACGTTGAATCCTCCGGTTTAAACGTAGTCGACGCTACTTCAAGACGTAAATCCAAATTTCTTCCCTAAAATATGTGAGTTCATATTGTAACATTAAAATAATGTTTTTAAATAATATTGAGAATAAAATCAACCGTAAATTGACGGATTGTCACAGCATTTACCCCTAAACAGGATCTTTGTCCTCAAAGATCATCTTACTACTCGCTTCTTATAGAGTTAAAGCCATGTGGGTAATTCCTCCACACTCGGTCTTTTCTCACAAGTGTAATACATTATAATATGCGAGTTTCATCAGACATAACTACGGGAATAAGATCAGGCTTAATGTTGACTTACTTTCTCTATCCATGATGTTCACGGGTTTTTGATGAATGCAACTTTTCGCCGATCTAAGCTTTACTAAGAACAATCAGATTTTCACTTGATAGATATTCTATCAAGTTCGATTTACGAAACATAATTCACGTAGTCTGTGAAGTCCTAGGGTGGATCCAGCTTATATGCCTTTCAAACCAAATCTTTTACATCATCTCAATGGTCCCAAACAACGGGGACTTATATCCCATGATTTGTCAGATCATGAATTCATTTTTCCAAGGTTAAAAATTGTGGCATAACTTCGCTACCCATTTGGCACTTCAAGATCTACATCTCACATTCACATAACCTCTTGCCCACTACCGGCAGTCAATAATCAAATCCTAATTTCAACAATCATTTCAGATCTCGCGGGTCGGGTATTTTGCAAGGATAGGTTCGCCATCATAGGAAACCTTAAACCTAAGAGACATGTCCAACACACAATGGGTGTATGTCGGGTGTCTTCATCTCAACTCCTGCTTACAGATGCTCTAATATAGATTCTAACAAGATTCGATTTCAATCCTAATACGATGATTATCAATGATAATCTCTTCAAGGGAAAACGATTATACGGTTTATTACCAAAGGTCAATCATTCAAACACAAAACAGCACTTATATTTCCTTGTATCGTTACTTTACCTCATCCCTTCGATTTGGGGTGGTACATAGTACTCTCATCAAGGTTCGTTCTTAATGATTTCTGAGCAAATCTCTAGAAATTCGATGCGAAGCGAGGATCTTGATATAGATGTTCGATACAGGCACACCATGTTTACATAATTCTTTTGCATTTATCATTAACGGGAATGATATTAGCAGATTTGGTCAGTCTGTCGACGGTGACCCAGATCGGATCAAATTCAGATGATGACCTTTGCAATAGCTAGACGTTTACTAATGTATGAGGCGATGTCTGCCTTCATAATTTGCCATTAGTACAACTTCTTTAGACAAAGATACTTTTAGTCAGAAATGACATAAATAGAATACTTATACTTACAAATTCCAACATAACTATATCTCACAATCTCCATATTTAGGCAACCACCAGTGGCCTTTTATGCATTTAACGCTATCGGCTTCTCAATTCTAATGGTTCACATTAGACGCGAACCCCTTTTATTATCTATATTATCCTTTTTTACAAACATCGTTTATTTTATATTGTTCGGCAATTTATTTTGCACCTTCATTATTAAGGAACATGTCCTAACTGGTTCTTTATCTTTTCTACATAATGCGTCGGTATCTATATTCACTTCTCATGATGATATAATTATCATGTCCACAATTCACTCAGATATTCTTTCTATATTATGCGTCAGTAATTACGTTCACTTTCCTGATGAAATAAATATCATAATCGTATTTATTCAGAATTTCTTTCTTCATATTTTCTAAGTTTTAGTTTCGTCTCATCTATCATTTTTATCCGTTTTACTCAATCCGTCGTCTAAAGCGTCGATAATTATTATGATTAATTAAATAATTATTAGTTAATTTTTATGAAGCGTAAACGTTTTAAATTTCTTAGTTCAACCAATTATATAAAATGTTCAAAATAAATTTGAATTTAATTAACAAGATTTTTGCTGATTTATCGAAAATAATTAATAAGATTCGTAAATATTTGAAAAATCTTTGGTTATACTTTTGGTCAAAATTTTCTTAGTTGAAAAGCAAAAATTATCGTTTCAAATTTCAGGTTATGGTATAAATGGTTTTACTCAGTCCTTCTTAAGTTATCTTGAGGTATACACAAACATTTACCCCTAAACAGAAGTTTAGTTAAATGGTTTGTGTATAAGGGAATAATCCCTTAAAATCCTTTGTTAAAATATTTGTCAAAATATATTTGCACTTTCTTTTTGGTAAAATCCAAAGTCTTAAAAGGGCTCTCAATTTTGAAGAGTCTATATGCATACATCTTACCATTATTAATCCAATGATCATTTTATGTAAAGGATTAAGTTTTTAATCCCTAAGCGTTAATGGTTCTAATCTTTGAAAATTCATTATGGCTTCCATTATCTATTAGTCACACGGTTAAATCATATAAAGGATTAAGTCCTTAATCACATGTTAAATATTTAAGGTACAGGTTTTTATCGTTCGGCCAATTCAGGGCAATCTATAAATAATTATTAACTCATTATTATTCTTATATACAAACAAATAGTCCTTAATGATCACAAGCATGAATTTATCAAATTACAGCCTACACACGTGATTCACCAAATTTATGAATGCTACATGTGCATTAGTCAATCCAAACGACATCACGTGAAACTCATAATGTTTATTACAAGCACCGGATGTAGTGATTGGAATAGATAATCTCTTTCGCAGATGCGAAGTTGATGATAACCATGCTATGGATCAAATCTGCTAGAACCTTGTAAATGATCGAACAATTCTTCCATTTCGAGTTATGGATATCGTTTTCGATTGTCAATTTACTCAGTCACAGTAATCTATAAATATAAGGAAAGATAACACCATAGCTCTTCAGGATGACAGGCTTGGTATAATAAAATCTTTCTCCGACAACTTTCTCAGTTGGACGGTAATTCCTTTAATTTAGATGGTGCTGACGTACAGTGCACAAGCCACAAGTGCAGCACCGGGAATATAATCAATACCAATTTCAACTTGCCTTAATGGCAAAAGTCTAGGTAATTCACCAACAAATACTTCCTAAAAGTTTCAGATAACAAAAACATCTTTTAATATATTCATATTAGGTTCTTTCTAGATTATAATATCTATAACTAGTTCACAACCATTCACGATATAGTTTCAAATCTAAATACAGGATAAAATCATCCATCAAGAATTATTTAGATCATTTTTGATAATCAACATCTTATCATTTAGGGAATTATACTCGAGTTCCCATCAATTAAGACAATGTCGTCATGTCATAATCAATCAATCCATTCTGCTGGCACTATCAACTTTCCAGTTTTATTGCCGTTGATAAGATGTGAACTTCTCAAAAGACTAATAATAACTCATAATCCTTCACAAATTCAAGGATATCAGGAGACATAACCATGATTAAAAGAGTAGGGTCAACGCATAATCTACGCGCGAGAATTTCAATTCAGATACAGATGAAAACATTTAACGAATATAAATATATCCCATGTTTTCATAATTTGAGTACGCATTCGTAAACTCCTCGGATCGTTACCCAAGTCATTCAAATGAAATCAAATCAAAAGAAATGATAAGAACGTCGATACATCCAGTCAGGTATCAACACTCGGTAATCAAATACTTTTCCTAAGAATCTCACTACGGGAGAATTGGACAAGAAAGAATTGTCAATTGTCAAATAAGACAATTTCCACAAATGAGTAAATTCGACTCAGAAGAATAGATGCTACAGGCACATATGTAGGTGTCCCTAACACTATGTCCTTATTTTTCACTTCTTGCAGATCTCATAAATTTTAATCTTTCACAATCTTCAAAGAAAATATAGTGTCTATTCATTAGTTTTATGGTGACTACTAATCAGTCTTGCATAGTCCATTCCAAATTGTATGTAGGCGCGCAACTATATACAATTTCAAGATTAACGATGCAATACTCAGTTCGTCAAAATTTTATCATCATGTTTATAATAAAAACATTTTCATGCTTAATTCTTAAATAAGAATCAAGAAAAATTTTACAATGATTTTCTTTGTTATGAAAACAATTAGGTTTCCAAAGCGTCTCATATACAACTTCATTTTGATATCAATCACTTATAAATCTTACTTTGAATAATCCTTATTGTGATGAAAATTAAATTTTCTCAAAGCATACTGTTTTAACTTTATAAAAATAATGTGTGATCTGCAAAAATGTGATGAAAAGTTGTTCACCAAGAACTAACTTCATTATGATAGGAAATGAGCTTAGCCAGACAATCATGAGGTTCATGACTTCGATGGCACTCAGGAATACAAAGAGAATAATCCACAACGTAACTCAAATCAAGATGAGTACTTGTTCAATGGTTGCATCACTAATGCAAGCATTAGAGACAAGCAAGAAAAGATAGATAACATCGATACATGTAGGATTTAGCAATCAAAGGTAGTATTTTCATTAATCACAAACAAGTCAAAATTGTACCGTAACACATTACGTGTCACTATGTCATACAATTTACAAAACTCATCCTACCAACTGATATCTCAGTTAAGTTAGGGATTTTTAAAAGATACCACAATGAATACTAATCTACAAGAGTCATTAGGTGTTCCACATGTCTCGGAAGATCCATCGGTCTCAATTCAGAAGAAGATTTCTTCAATTTATTTCTTGGACACTGGGCATCCTCGTCAGTAGACAATGGCCTAGGAACAACCCTTAACACAAACCTACAATCAATTAAAACCTTATAATTCAATCACATGACTTAACAACTTCCTCTTAACAATATCATATTCCATACAGGTTAAATTTTACTTTATTCAAATTCCAACAAATTTTATACTCAATTCAATATCCTACCTCATATTCCAATACTTTCAATCTTATTCTTCGGCCTTGTAAAGGCAATACAATCTCAATATAAATCAACACTTAATTTCCAATCCTATATCTCTTAAAACAACAATTATCGAATGAGTCACTAGTATGAAATGACTCGATCATTCAACTAGACTTCTCGGAAAGGTATTAGTGGCATGAGGCTTTTGGGTAATGGTTCTAATAACAGCCTCAAGTGCAACATTCACCCTTTCGATTTCAAATTTAAGAATTGGATGACAACGAATCAGATGACATCTTTCTAGGTGGTAACGTTTTGTCAAACTCCACTCTATAAGGAAAGATCGTCATGACATCGATATCAGTTTTAATCTCGCCAATTCTTTTTCAATATCACAATCAACTACTATCTACATTTCTACGAATATCAATCATTTGTTGGGATCATAAATATCCACAACTTGGTTTAGATCTAGGATAGCTAGAATTCCTACGAGAATAGCTTCGATTAATTACTAGGGGATTTAGGGTTACTTGTGACAATCTACGTCGTATAAATACCTCGTATAAAAATCAAAATAATCATCAATAAATCATGTAATAAAATTACATCATATATATATATATATATATATATATATATATATATATATATATATATATATATATATATATATATATATATATATATATATATATATATATATATATATATATATATATATATATATATATATATATATAAAATCCAAGTTATATATATATATTAAAATAACACTTCTCAGTCTTGGTCTTGTCGGTAACTCGGGAATTCTTCGGCACCGTTATAGTCAAAAGATTTTTAGACATTTTTAGAAAAATGTTTTTAGTTAAAAGATTTTGAAAAGTTTTATTCAAAACCTTAGTTTTAAAAAAAAATCTTTCGTTCTCTATAACGAGAGCTCTGGTACCAAACTGTAACACCCCCAAATTTATACAACTCAATACAGCGGAAGACTAGTTGGTGTTACGGGATAGCACATTACTCACATCATAGACAACGCATAAAAATCGCGTCGTTTAATAATAAATCATTTCCATTCATAAATATCAAAGTTACATCGGTCCCAAGTCATTAATATTTCATACAAAGTTTTACAAAGTATTTGAATGGAAAATATAGTTTAGGTGCGGGCCATGAATTCTTGTCGTCTTCCCGAGAATTACCTTCAAGTACCTGAGATAAAACATATTAAAAGAAAAGGTCAGCGATAACGCCGAGTGAATTCATAGAGTTTAATAAATTCCATCAATATAACTTTGGTATAAAATTAGTACCAAAAATCAATTCGTACAAATCATTGTAATAGGCCGTAAAATAGCCAAAATCATTTTATACAAATCTTTATAATAGGCCATAAAATAGCCAAAGTCATTTTATACAAATCCTTATCGAAAATCATAATATAGGCATTTGCCTTAAAAATTATTATACGAGCCAATGTCGTAAAAACATCATACAATACGTCTTATGACGTTGTATAAAATCAAATAAAAACCGTTATATGAATATGGTTATGAAAACCAAAATACAATCATAATATCAATAGTATGACCCAGTATTTCTAGTCAGGCAATACATCGTAATTCGGAGCGTCTATTAGTATTTCGTTAATTCGGATTATTATAAGCCGCATGACATTGTTACCTTACTAAACCAACAACGGGTAGCTAACCCGATACCAATTTTTCCCATCTAAAGTAGCGTGTCGTCACAAAGGTCACGCTATTGAAATCTTCTCATACATTAATTCGCTTACCAATCAATGTGGCACGACGGGGATCAACCGTCAAGGCGCGAACTGGGGTGATCGTCCCCAAATAGTACTATTAAATGCATAAGCGTCTACCAACTCCCGGTAGTTCACAATTCATGCTAATGGGACTTTTAGTGACATAACCTAACTTTAATAATCCATTTATTTTCATTTATCGGGTCCTTTAATCTTTTATCGGGTCATACAATCGGGTCATTCAATCATTCGGGTCCAAAATCAATAAACAGACAATCGGGACAAATGGTGTCCTATTTTATAAAAACTAACATGTTATCTCCCTCGCGGGTTTATAAAAAATTTATAAAAACATTTAAAAGAGTGCGAGGCTATGAACTCACGTTGATATGGGAAGGCGGGTGATCGGCAATTCGGACGTACGGTACGTGCTTCAATCACGGAAACCTAGACAAATAATACTCGTCTTAGACTCATGTCCAATGAATTTATAAAAATACCAATTATGTATACATATGATGATTATATATATATATGATGATCAAGTGGGTTTACATATCCTCATTTACTCATTTTAGAGTTATATGTCGATAACTTTTATATTAGTTTACTAGTTTTACCCGTTTACGTGTCTTAAGTCCAATAAGCTTATTATAAGTTATTTAACTTATTTTAATCCATTTTGTACCTATATTATCAGTATGTATACTTTCCAAGTTGGGCCTAAATGGGTTAAACCCAATAGATTCTTTTTACAAGTTTTTATCCTATTTAGTCCACTTATTAGTCCAATATGTTTATTTAACTTGTTAATGTTCGTATGCCCTATAGTTCGGGTTTTATCGGTTTTTACTTGTTATACATGTCTATATATCAGTACATGAGTTTATAAAAGTTTACATTAGACGGGTCCAACCATCTAGGTTTTATTTAACAAAAACGTTAATTTTACGGCAATAGCCGAAAAAGTCGTAAAAATCATGTTTATAGTTTTTATTACTTATAAACATTATTTCACCACCATTTATATAATTTATCCATTTGATTAACCTTTTATATATATTTATATAAATAAGTTTTATAAGTTAGTGGGTTTTTATTTTATATCTTATATATTAAAATGTGAGTGCTTATATAATAGTATTATTCTTTAATTTCCAAAAATCTGATTTTTAACTTCATCTTCACCAAAACTGCCATATCTTGAGTTCTATATAGAGATAGAAGCTCAAATTTTTATCACATAAACTACATGATATTTGCTACATTTAACTCTTCTATAGCTACTGTTGAATCATCTTCTAAATAGTTTCTAAAAATCGTCCAAAACAGTAACCTCAGATTTATACCCTAGACTTGTTTTGATCATATCTCACTCATTACAATGATTCCATTGCATGGCCAACTCTCACATGTGTACAAGACCCATAGCTTACTGTAAATCTATTCCACTTCATCATTTTATCAGTTTATGACTTACTTCTTTACTGTTTTATACAGCCATCAAATTTAACCAAGATTTTAACCTTGTTTCTTATGGTTTTTCACCTTTTTATCCATGATTATCAACAACAAATCCCCACATAACATTTTTATCATCATATAATCATCATAAATATATACAATAGGAAATAAAATACATGTTTACATAATCAAAATAACAAGAAGTTGAGGAGGACAATCTTTATACCACCATGATGATGTAAGTTGTGATCAAAACATGGATTTTGATGGAGAAACTTGTGGATATCCATGACCATCTTCAAGACCACCATGCTCCATGAACTCCTTGTGGAAAATCAGCCCTCCTACTCCATGAAAACTCCTCCTTGGATGTTATAAGCACCACCAATCAATAGGGTTTCAAAAGAGCTTCATCTTATGTGTAAAAATCATAAGATTCCATGGTAAATTTTTGATCAAATTTGATGTTTAAGGGAGATATGGTGGACGACATAAATGAGGTTGAGAGAGAGAGGAGAGTGTTTTGCATGGATGAATATGAGAAGAGTGGTTTATGTTGATGGTTTTGATGTGTTTTTAGCTTACAAGGTAAGCTAAGGACATGTGTAGTAAGAACTAGCTTGCACTTGACACATGAGTGTCTTGTGTAGCTAGTTTAAGGCCGGTTTTGATGTGGGGTGGGACAAGTGTCCCACTTGTCTCATCCCACTTATTTACGGGTACTCCTCGATCCTAGTTTCCTCAATTTGCGTGCCCTCGGGTCGTTTTACGAAAAATGTTTTTATAAATTATGAATCTACGTCACAAAACGAATCCAATAAAAATTGTCTCATCAAAAACGGAGTTCGAAAACGTAAATACGAAATCCTAGGGTTTCCGGTTTAGTCGTAAAGGACGTTAAAATAAAATCGTAAGTCCTAATCTCTTCTCGTAAATTTGTGAGTTTATGAACCAACACAAATTTAAAACTCCAAAATAATATTTACGGATAAATTTATTTTTCTGAAATGTCGGACTGTCACCAAAGACGGTGTATGTAAACGTAAGCACGTAACGTTGAATCCTCCGGTTTAAACGTAGTCGACGCTACTTCAAGACGTAAATCCAAATTTCTTCCCAAAAATATGTGAGTTCATATTGTAACATTAAAATAATGTTTTTAAATAATATTGAGAATAAAATATCAACCGTAAATTGACGGATTGTCACAGCCGTGTTAGGACAAAGAGTGAATAAGCATTTTCAACCTATACACTATGCTATTAAAACCATGACCGGTGCACAACTTCATTATACTACCACGGAAAAAGAGTTGCTTGATATAGTTTATGCCTTTGAGAAATTTAGACCATACCTTGTGCTATCCAAAACCATAGTGTATACGGATCATTCCGCTCTCAAGTATCTCATGACAAAGCAAGATGTTAAGCCTAGGCTTTTGAGATGGGATTAATTGCATCAAGAGTTTAAGATAGAGATTCGAGATAAGAAAGGAGCCGAGAATTTAGCGGCGGATCACTTGAGTAGACTTGAGCATCCTTTTCAAGGAGATTTTCCTAATAAAGAAATCAATGAATCCTTTCCATTAGAGGAGCTCATGTCTATCTCTTCTCAAGAGGATGCCACCCCTTGGTTTGCGGATATTGCAAACTATCTTGTGGGGAATGTGCTATAGAGGGTCTTACTTCCCAACAAAAGAAGAAATTTCTCAAGGAAGTAAAGTATTACTTTTGGGATGATCCTTACCTCTTTAGGCAATGTGCGGACCAAATCATTAGACGGTGTGTAGATGGGCCCGAGTCATTTAAGATTTTAGAAGCTTGTCATAAGGGACCTACGGGTGGACCTTTTGGGCCCAACTATACCGCCAAGAAAGTTTTTGATTCGGGTTACTATTAGCCTTCCATTTACAAAGATGCCCAAGAGATGGTGAAAGTTTGTGATGTATGTCAAAGACAAGGAAAAATTACACAACGTGATGAGATACCACAAAATTTCATTCAAGAGTGTGAGATTTTTGATGTGTGGGGCATAGATTTATGGGACCTTTTCCATCTTCCAAAGGAAACAAGTATATACTCGTAGCGGTGGATTATGTGTCAAAATAGGTTGAGGCCAAAGCCTTACCTACTAATGATGCTAGAGTTGTTGTGAAATTTTTGAAGCAATTGTTTGCTAGATTTGGTGTACCTCGGTCCATTATAAGTAATCGTGGTACGCACTTTTGTAATGATCAATTCACACGAGTTATGAAGAAATATGGAGTTAACCATAGACTTTCTACCGCGTATCACCCTCAAACCAATGGTCAAACCAAGGTCACAAATCGTGGTTTAAAGAGAATTTTGCAGAGAACAGTGGGAGAGCATCGAGCTTCTTGGTCGGATAAGCTTGATGATGCTTTGTGGGCTTTTAGGATGGCTTTTAAGACATCAATTGGTTGTACCCCTTATAGGCTTGTCTATGGAAAAGCATGCCACCTCCCATTCGAGTTAGAACACAAGGCTTCTTGGGCTCTCAAGTGGGCTAACTTTGATTTAAACCAAGCCGGTTCACATAGAAAGGATAAACTTAATGAAATGGATGAATTGAGAGCCAATTCCTATGAGAATTCTTTGCTTTATAAGGAGAAAACTAAGAAATTGCATGATGCCAAGATTATGAACCGTGAGTTTAAAGTTGGAGAGCCGGTTCTCCTCTTTAACTCAAGGTTGAAACTTTTTGCGGGCAAGCTTAAGTCGAGATGGTCCGGTCCATTCACTATTGCTCAAGTATTTCCATGTGGAACTATTGAGTTGTCACAACCCGATGGTCCAAATTTTAAAGTGAATGGTCACCGTGTGAAGCACTATTTTTGGGGAGGACATTTCCGTAGAAATGGTCCAAGAGATCCCCATTTTCCCCATGAATTAATTCATTGTGGGATGAGTCGAGCTAGAGACTCCTTAAAAAGCTTGAATAACTAGGTTTAGAAGTTGTTAGATCTAGAGTGTTGTAGGTTAGAAATAAGGATAGCAAATTGATGAGAAGTGTTGGGGTAGACCTTCTTTTGTATTCATGATGTTTGTAGGGTTGCTCACTCATCACGTGCGTTGGAGCTTATGGAGGATGCCCTTGTATCCGGTTCACTTCGTTACTATTGTGATCTTTCATAGACACCTTGTGCTTTAAAAATGAATTCACTATAGTTGATCTTTCCTTAACTTGGGTTAAGCAAGTCTATTCATTGTCATAAGTGTAGGGGAAGTTTTATACTTCCATGCTCTTAAACATTGAGGACAATGTTTAGCTTAAGTGTAGGGGGTCTTCTATCGAAGTGACCTTACCTAGAACTTGTCATTGACTTTCATGATAACTTGGAAAATTAATTTTTCAAACATTTTTCAAAATTTTTATCTACTTTGGCCACCAAAAATATGCATTCATAATTTTTGCATCAATCATTTTTCATTTGCATAATTCATTTGCATTGTATATATTTCTTCTTTTATTTTTCATCAAAAATATATAAAAAGGAAAAAAATATAATAAGAACATGGTTTAACAAATTTAGACTTCTTTGACATATTAGGCCCGCCATGGATATTTTGACTCAACCCGAGTTTGCTTATCTTAGCATTCTCTAGCTAGTATCCTTAACCATGTAGTCCTTCATTGGTCTATTAGGCTAAGCATCCACCAATCTCATTATTTGAGATTTTAAATTTGTGGAGAATGGGAAATGATAGAGTTGAAGCAAGTATAAAAGGGCTAGATAAACTTCATGATAATTACTTGTGGCTAAACCCTTCTCTTCTACCTCTATTTTCTTCGCATGTATATATGTTAATAAATAATCAAGAACGGTTTTAATTGGTTTGTAATCTCTTATGCATTTTTGTCTAATCATTCACGGTTGATTTAAGTACGTTTTAAGATTCTAAGTTAGAACGTTTTACGTGTACTAGACTTATGTCATGCTTAATACTTAGCGGGTGTTTTTCCTTTTATTCTTTTAAACTTTCTTTGTGAGGAATAAAGAAAAATAAGAGAGGATTATGAAAAAAAATGAGTGGCTAGAAATAAATAAATAAAAAAAGAGAAAAAATATAATTATACAAGACTCCCAAGAGGGGCAGTGAAGTGTTAATTATAGTAACTATTAGATTCCAATATTACGATGACGGGTTGCGGGGATTTAATAGTTGCTCCAATCCAATATTACCTTGAAGGGTTGCGGGGTTGAAGATCCAAAGTCTCAAAAAGATGGAGGATGTAAATTATTGCGTGAGTTTTATTTTTCTTTCCTTAGCGAGTGTGTAGCTACTTATTAATGCATGACATGAGGATTTTACACATAAGGCGAATGACTTATTACTCTTGAAACGGACTTATATTAATTGTGAGCGGTTTTTCAAGTAATGGATGAGAAGATTACTTAGGATTAAAACCGTGCTTCCTTATTTTTGGATTTTACATTACTTATATTTCACGCTTTAAATAATGACAAATTTGCCCAAAAGCAATTTGCTCAAATAATAACCGGTTCCACATTTAATTGTCATGAATAAGTTGATGCACTTTTTACTTGTGAATGGAATGATCCTATTTTTAGGCTTGGTATGGGGAAAGTGAAACTTGAGGGTGATAAGTTTCCATGGTACCAAAGCCCTAATCTAAGTCATTGATTTATTTATGAGTTATTTCCATCAAAACCATTTCAAGAAAAATCCAAAAAAAGATATAAATAGAATTGTTTCTTTTGCATTGCATTGTTCAAAATCAAAATCATGCATCATGTAGAGTAACATAGTGTAATAGCATTCCATATTGGCCAAGGTGGTTAATTATGAGGAGAATGTAAATTTGTGCTTTAAAATATAGCATTGCATGAGGTCATGGCAATGTTCAAGTGTAGGGGATTTGATATGAGCAAAAACTCATATCAACTCAAGACGAGCAACCGGGGCATAGGTTTCATCATAGTCAATACCTTCTTGTTGATTGTAACCTTGAGCAACAAGCCTAGCCTTGTTTCTCGACACAATACCATTTTCGTCTACTTTATTTCGACAAACCCATTTTTTCCCAATTACCGTTTTATTTTTAGGTCTAGGTACCAAGTACCAAACATCATTAATCACGAATTGATTTAATTATTCTTGCATAGCAAGAACCCAACTTTATCGATTATCGCTTCATTAATATTTTTCGGTTTTATTTGAGATACAAAACAAAAGAAGTTACTTTCATTTTAAGCTTGTGATCTTAATGTCCGTTCATTTAACTTACCGATAACATTTCCAAAGAGCGTCCTTTTAATTCTTTGATGTTTACGGGTTCAATATTTGATGGTTCATTTCCCTTATCTTTTTCAAGATCAATTTGTTGATTATTGGTTTGGCCTTCAACTAGATCATCATCTACCAAATATGATATTCTAGAGGGAGGTGATCTTTCGTCAAAGGTTATGTTCCACGATTCCTCGACACACATGGTTTGTTTGTTTAACACAACATAAGCTTTGCTATTTTGAGAATACCCAAGGAATACTCCTTCGTATGACTTTGGGTCAAACTTAGTGAGATAATCCTTAGTGTTAAGAATAAAACATTTACTTTCAAACACTCTAAAATAACCAATTGTCGGTTTTCTTTCTTTTAATATTTCATGTGGAGTTCTATTTAGAAGTGGTCTAATTAAAACCCGATTTAAAATATTAGTTGAGGTATCAACCTCATGACACTAAAACTTTTAAGGCATGTTTGACTCATTTAACATTGTTCTACTCATTTCTTGAAGTGTTCTATTTTTGTGTTCAACTACCCCATTTGATTGAGGTGTTCTTGGAGCCGAGAAATTGTGAGTGATACCCTTGGTGTCACAAAAGGCTCCAAATTGCACTTCATTGTCAAATTCCGACCATGGTCCGTTCAGATTGACACAATTCGACAATTTAATTGGTTTTCAATTTTCTTACTTAAAATCTCAAAATGATCAAAAATTTCGTTTTTAGTTTCAAAAACTTTGTCCAAGTAAATCTTGAGTAGTCATCCATGATAACCAATATGTAAAAATTTCCTCTGAAGCTTTGTACGGCGGATGGACCAAATAAGTCCAAATGTAGGAGTTCTAGACACTTGGTTTTGGTGACCACATTTTAATCCTTATGGCTTGTGTGTGTTTGTTTATCAATTTTACATGCATCACAAAAATGTTGATCATATTTTACTTTTAGTAAATTTCTCACAAGATCTTTATTAGCCAAATTTTGTAAAAGGCCCATGTTTATATGACCAAGACGCCTATGCCAAAGTGTGAAGGTGTCATCTATGGTGGCCAAGCAAATGGCGTCTTTTGATGATCAAACTTCATCAAGTATATGTTATTTTTCCTTATTCCTTTTGCTATTGTTATTCCGTTTTTTAGTATTTTACTTCCATTTCTTCAAATAAAACTTTGCATTTGTTACCGCAAAGTTGGCTAATACTAAGTAGGTTGAATCCTATGTTTTCGACGTGAGAGACATTATCTATGGTGATATGATCATTAGAAATCATACCTTTCCCAATGATTTTGCTTTTGACATTGCCACAAAAAATAACATTACCACCGTCTATTGATGTGTAGGTGCTAAAGAGATTCATATTCCCCGTCATGTGTCTTGAACATCCGTTGTCCTTAATCCATTCATCGGGTTCAAGTCCAGCCTTCAAGCATACCTACACATTATAGAACTCAAACTTTTGGTCCCATCGTCTCATGGGTCCGTTTGGATTAAACATACTCCTCATGGCAATCCCGATTGGAGTGTTTCCAAATACATCCTAAGGTACCAGATTTCCCATGGATAATTGGTTGTGGTAGTCATAATCATATGGAACTTGATTATACCTCCCTAGAACACTTTGGTTACTTTTAGGAAATGGGCGTTTGGGATAAGAGGATTTTGATCGAGACTGTATGTTTCTAGTTCTTGTATTTGCTTCAATATTTCTAAGACTTGTATTATATCTTTCTAGATTAAATGGTTTGGGTTTTCTAGACACAACCACAAATTCAGCGCAATTTTTCTTTTGCTCATCAGTCAGACCTACGGACCCTTGCATTGGGGCCGGACCCTTGTGCAAAGGGGTCTGACGGGGTATGTGGCCCTCTGTGACTACAATTTTGGAATGTTGTTTTGTGGTGGATTCTTTGAGCTATAAGCTATATTTTGTTTGTCAAACCCCAACCCCGTTCTATCCTTGTTATCCCTTTGATAGTTGAGCATTTCATCAATGCAATTAACGTTTTTGATCAACTTTACAAATTTTAAACTTTTTTTGGTTAACGCCTCTTGACTAGTTATAAGCTTCTCAATTTCAAGGTTTAGCTCATGACATTTTTCATATTTGATATGAGCAAAAACTCATATCAATTTATCAACAAATAACGCTAAAACATGAAGCAAAATACCAATTTATCTTGTAAAAACAGTATTATGTGGTATGTTTGTGTTTGTGTACACTTGTGTAGGTAAAAGGATGCATTTTCAAGCAAACAAGGAATAATCAAGCTTAATTTGATGAAAAAGACAAAAGAGGATCAAAAGTGACAAGACTTTGAAAGTGCAAGGACCTATCTTGACAATCTGCCAAAGTTGAAGGACCAAAGTGTAAATATGTAAAAGTCAAGATCATAGTCAAATTTGGTCAACTCTCAAGTCAACTCAGTCAAAGGACCAATTTTGTTCAAGAATGAAGTTTGAAGGACCAAATATGCCAAAGAAATGAAGTTACAAGCTCAAAAAGACAATCTGCCAAGTTCAAGGGTCATTTCTGCCATTTTTGGAAAGTTTAACAAGTGTGATCCATGTGAATAACTTTGGACCAATGAGAAGCCAAGAAAAAGTGGTCTTGGATTGCCACATCATGGCATTTAATACCCACTAGCACCGCATTAATAAATGAGCGAATCATAACAGTGCAATCCGTGTGCACCCTTTTCAACCAATGAAGACTTGACACGTGGCATCTTCAAACTAACAAAATTTCCAGGATCGATTTGGAGCTAGAGGCAATTTCATGGAATGATATAAACATCAAACTTGCTCGAAATCAAGAGACGAATCCATTGGTCATAACCAATTAACATGGAATCAACCCAACAAAGAATCCCCAATTTGAGTTCATACCTGCAAAATCAATTAAGCAGATTCATGACACGTGGAAGTCTGGGATTGGCTCCAACACGTTACCAACCCCAACTGCTCTTCCTCTGAAGTCTATAAATAGCCTGATTAGTCCTCATTTCAGTTAGTAGTTGAAAAGTGTGAAAACACACACACTTTCTTTTCCTTTCACCATTTCTAGTTTTTAGCTTAACAACTCAAGAGTTTGACACACTCTTGAGTTAGTTAGTTAGTTTGTAACCACTTAACAGCTTTGTAAATACTTTTCCATTAATAAAATTCAAATTCTCACTTTCCCGCCAAATCTCAATTCCTTCTTTACTGTTCATCTCCTACTACCATTGTTACTCTTGTTGCTGTTTTGAGTTTGTTATGATCATACCTTGATCATAACTGACTTGTGTGAAGATTGTAGCTGTTTGTTGATTTCAGTCCAAGTTCATAGCAGATTTGAAGAATTCAAGCCATTATGATGATTCCTGTTGATTTGTAGCTGTTTGATTGATTGTAGATAGTTGAATCTAGTGCTAAGGTGGTGGTTAGCACTAGACTAGAGAGTTCAACACTCCTCTACTGCTCAAAGGTTACTACAATAGGTGCAAACGCCTCTTGTTTTGGTTCCACTCAATTGTCAAAATGCATGCTTCATTCCTAGCTAAGATCTTTGTTGACTGCATGATAAAACTTGTTTAGTTTGATCTTGATTTAGTTCTAGTCATTTTATAGCTTTAGTGTTGTTTAATCTGCTTACTGATTAGATAAGTATCTTAGCTTTTAGCTTAATTCAGTCATTCTAGCTTTGTTATCATATTTGAGTCTTAGTGGTTTCAGTTACTTGCAATTAGCTTTCATACATCTCATTTTGGTCACTAAACTTAGTTTGATAAAGCTTTTCATTCAGTTTAAACTTGTACTCAAAAAGTCTTCACAAAATTCCAAAAAGATCAGCTTAAGTAGTGTTTGGCATTAGCTATTGTTTGATAATCAAGTTTAAGAAATTGCTTAACTTTGCTTGAATTTCAGTTACAAAGCCATTACTAAAGGTTTTGAGTCATTTTCAAGTCAAGATTAAGGTCAAAGAGGCAAATGGCATTGTAAAAGGTTTGGGTCATTTTCAGTCAGTTTTGTTCATAAAAAGTTGTCACTTTCATTTGCTTGGCATTTACTTGTTTCTTAATGAAATTCCATCAAACCAGTTCTCAAATCTAGGTCATAATATGAAGTTTCAGATTCCATAAGCATTTTGTACAGTATTTGATATGTGTGAAAACACACATCTTTTCTACCACTTAATTGCAATAATAACCGGACCAAAACGTGTATTTTATGTCTTTTATGTCGGAATTATGCGTGGTTTGTGTTTTTGTTGTGATCTAGGACGAAAAGGTGAAAAGTGGAGGAAACACGGGAATTCACGGGCATTTACAGACTTTTATTGAAGAAAAAGATGAAAAGACGAAGTCAAGAAGTCAAGAGTGCAAAAAGAACGTAAGTCCAAGACCAACTATGAAGATTTATCGAAGAAAAAGTCGAAAGACGGAGGTTTACTTAAAGACGAGGAACTCAAGTCTTATTTATCGAAGAATTAAAAGACGAGTCCAAAGAAATCCCGAGCCAAAAGTCATCACATTCCAAGATTAACAAAAAGATTAAGAAGGAAGGACTTAATGGGCAATTAAGAAGAAAAGGAAGAAGGGGAGGAAGCTTCCTCTAACCATTCCCCTAATCACCTATAAATACCCCTCTTATTCATTCATTTAGTTCTTGTTGGATAGATTGAAAAACTATCTCTTCCACCTTTATTTTATGCACCTTTAATTACTTGCACATTTAAATACATGTTTTGCACCTTTAATTACCTTTAATTTCGAGTAAGTGTTTCTTTTAATTACTTGCACCTTTACTTTATCTTGTTAATCTTCTTCTACCTTTCTTTAATCTTTGATTTACACGTTTATATTTTGTTAAGTTGTTTAAAGATTTCATTTTTATGCTTTTGATTGTTTTAAATCTCTTATTTTCATAGCTTATTTGATTTATTTTCAAGTTTATATAGTTTTTACAAAAGTTATTTTTATATAAAAAGTTGTTTTTCTTAAAGTTCATCTTTTTCGTGTCTTAAAAGTTGTTAACTTTCAGTTTCGTAGCTTATTTTTACACGGTTTTACCTTAGGATTTAGTCTTGTGCTTATTAGAAACTTAGCTTATTTGTGTAGCTTATTTTATGTACTTTTCCCCGTTTTCCGATCGTGACAATCGGAAAAGGGTTTTACATTCCGCTTGGAGGTGTTTCTTGGTATTCCGATTGGATTAAGGTAGTGGTATTCCGATCGAGTGTAAGTGACAAACATTCCGATTGGTATCTTCATTCCTCATTCCGATCGAGGTGCATGTTCAGTATTCCGATTGGGACCAGTGACAGTATTCCGATTAGAGTTTTCCGATCAGCATTCCGACCAGGTCCACCCATATTCCGATCAAGGTAAGGCAAACATTCCGATCTGAAGGTGTTGGTTATTCCGATTGGGTGAGTGACAGCATTCCGATTTAGGGCCGACCGTTATTCCGATCTGAGGTGATTGTGCACCAATCGGAATATATTCCGATTGGGGGGTTATTTTCCATACTTTGTCTTGCTTAATTTTTAGCTTATGTTTTTTATACTTGTCTAATTTTAAATTTCTGTCCCGCTTTTATTTTTAGTCATTTAATCAATTTACTTTCCGTCACGTTTTTAAATATTGCACCCTTTCTTTTTAATTAGATTTAGATTAAATTTCACGCTCTTTTAATACTTGCCTTTTACTTTAACGACATTTACTTTTAAGTCTTTGCACATTTAAATTTAAAAACAACCAAAATTATTTGTTTTCACCAAAATAAAACTGAGTCACATAGAGAACCTAGATCAATTCGATTAGACATACATCAACGAACAATAATTTTTATACGGGCCAAAAGCTAGTTATCAAATGGCGCCGCTGCCGGCTCTTTTCGTAAAGATCAACAGTTTTCTGTGAGAGACGCGTTACTTTTTGGGATCCGTTCACTTGTGAACGTTATTTTTCTTGCATAAAAAATTCAAAAAACCATAAAAATTAAAAATTGATAAAAATCCATAAACATTGAAAATTTCAAAAATCCAAAAAGATTTTATCTTTCTTGTGTATATATATTGTTTGGTTTCTTTTTCTTTTGCATTTTCAGGTGTATGCGTACTAGATCTTCCAATTATCAAGAGCCCGAGACTCAAGAAGATTTAAGTATGGCAGGTATTAACAACAATAATCAACCACCGCACCTCAACAATAACAACAATGTTCTTCCACAGCCCGATCTTCGGACCATAGAGGAACTTTGTCAACCAACCATGTTTGGACGAGGAGGACCGATTGCGCCGATGCAAATCAACGCTCCTGAGTTATCGTTGAAGCACCACATGATTCAGCAAGTGCAAACTAACCCATTCCGTGGATTGCCTGATGATGATGCCAACAAACACCTCGACAAGTTCATTATAATCACCCAAAGCATGAAGTTAGTCGGTGCCACAATGGATGAACTTCGCCTACAACTCTTTCCACATACTTTATTACATCATGCCGAGAAATGGTTTGATCGTCTCCCGAAGAATTCTATTCACACTTGGGATGACATGACTCAACGCTTTTTGTCGCGCTACTTTCCACCATCCATGGTCACAAGCCTTCGCAATCAGATCAGCGGTTTCATGCAAGATCCCGATGAATCTCTTTTTGACGCTTGGGAGAGATATAATGTCTTGATCGATAGATGTGCAAACCACAACATGCTCCCTGTGACCTTAATTGATACTTTCTACAACGGTTTGACTTTTCGAGATCGTGATGCGATTAATGCAGCCGCCGGTGGCACATTCATGAAAAGGAGACCCGAGGAGTGTAGAGAGCTTATTGAGAACATGACTACTCACCACAAAAACTGGGATTCCTCTGCTTCTTCAAGGAACAACCCGAGAGTCAATGTTTCCTCCACCTCAACAAACCCTGATATGACCGAACTCACCCGTATGCTGACTGAAATGAGCAGAAGTATGCAACTCTTAGCTTCAAACCAACAACAACAACAAGTTAAAGCTGTTGCACCTTCTTGTGAAACATGCGGCGGTCCTCATTCATACATCGATTGTCCTTCGACACAAGGAAACTCGGAAAATGTGTATGTAGCTTACGGTAATTATTCACCGGAAAATTACCAAGCTCGACCTCAAGGGGATAGAAATCTGCTGAGCTACCGATCCAACAACTACCTTTCACCCGGTTTTTCTCCTTAAAACCAAAACCCCGCCAACAACTACACTAGAAGCAACCAAATCCCACCACGAGCTTCTAATCCTTATCACCCACCCACCCAACAAACTCCACCCATTAATCCCGATGTTGAGGCCATCATGAGAACCCAAGGTAAGCAAATCAAGAATCTACAGAGCCAAATAATCAATTTGAAAGGAGATATCACGAAGCAAGGAAATGAGATAAGATCCGAAGTTCGCGATACTATTCAATCCTCTTTCAGCAATCAAACCAATGATTTGAAGAATACGCTTGCTAGTTTCTTGCCAGCCGCTCAACCTTCTTCTTCAAGTTCTCTACCTTTAAACACCGTCACTAATCCGCGAGCCAATGTGAGTGCTATTACAACTCGTAGTGGAGTCACCATCGTAGGACCAACAATCCCACCACCATCATCTACTCCTCCACCTCCATGTGTCCCTACTCCTCCTACACCTAGTATTAGTGCACCATTACCGTCTCCGCCTCGTCATGACGATGTCTCTAGGAAGGACCCTTCAACATCCCAACCTTTACCGACTACACCTTCACCTTCCACCTATAAACCTAGAATCCCATACCCTTCTCGCATAGGCAAGACCAATGATCTAACAAAGGAGGACTCTCAAGTGACAAAATATATCAATATGATTTCTCAAATGGGCTTCAGCATTAGTTTTCTTGAAGCACTTGTCCACATGCCTAAATTTGTTAAAGCATTTAAGGAATTGCTTAACAAGAAGGAGAAACTGATTGAACTCGCCAACACACGCTTAAATGAAAACTGCTCTGCAGTTATTCTTAAAGAACTTCCGGAAAAGCTTGGAGATCCCGGTCGTTTTGTGTTGCCTTGCGTGTTCAACAAAACTGAAGAATTTACTGCCCTTGCTGATCTCGGGGCTAGTATTAATTTGATGCCACTGAGTGTTTGGAAAACACTATCATTACCCGACCTCATTCCAACAAAGATGACTCTCGAACTTGCAAATCGCACTCTCGCTTACCCCGTTGGTATAGCCGAAGATGTGTTCATTAAAGTTGGCGCATTTACTTTCCCGGTCGATTTTGTCGTAGTTGATTATGAAATGGACCCTCCTATTCCTTTAATACTTGGTCGCCCATTTTTGAGATCCGAACGTGCTTTAGTGGATGTTGTCGAAGGTGAGTTAATCTTAAGAGTCGGGAATGCCTCACAAATTTTCAAAATGGGGAAGCTTACAGGCAAATATTATGGACAAGAATCAGTGAATATGATAAATGTGCTCGATGACTTTACCGTCTATGACAATCCTCTATTCGATTCTTCCATCAATAATCCACTCTTTGAAGATGATGTGGATGATTCTCTCTCCACTTTGGAAGCTTCTCCCATTTATGATTCTCCACCGGTCTTTGATGCTTATGATGATGATGATTCTAGCTCAGACTCGGATGATTTTGATTGTACTTCTGAGTATCCCGAGATGCCCACTTTTGATGATTTTGATGAGGCTGATACTCTCTCGAGCGATTCTTCACATGATGAAGATCCTCCGCCATCACTCGATCCTACTTTGGACGATTACTCATTTGAGGAAGACTTCTCTGCATTTCTTAATACTTACTTCCCTCATGAGAGTGATGCTCCTCCTTTGGACTTTGAAGATTATCGACTTGATCCTACTTTGGATTTGAAGCACATTTTGTCAAAGGAGAAGAAACCGGTCGACACCAATATCCGTTGCACATATGATTTGACACCTCTTTGTCCCCCTTCTGAGGACGAGGTTGTGCTTCTTTGCGGATCTTCTTCACACTCGGCTGAGCCTGAGTGCTATTTTCCCTTAAAGGAAAAGGTGTTCGACCCTGGTATTGAAGTCTTTAAGCCATCTCAGTATCCACCTGATGAAATAAAAGGAAAAATCTTTGGAAATTTTGAAGACATGCTTGCACTTCACCCTTGCTTCCACCGTGCTCCATCGCTGCTTAAGGGAACCTTGCCTACTCTTCTTTGGCTTGCCTTGTTCGCCTTAAGCTTGTGTTATTTGCTCGATGAAAACTACGTCTTTGATCCTGGTGGATATGTTTCATGCTTCTTCCGTTGATGATCAAGGTCGAGTCAGGCTCACGACTCGGTAAACAAAAACCAAGCGCTTCTTGGGAGGCAACCCATGCATCTATCTTTTCGCTTTCTTTATCATAAGTGTAGGGGAGACCCTTTGGTTTGCTTTCCTCTCCTCACTTCTTTATCAGGGATTCGAGCTTCAATGATCCACTCTTGATGATTCTTGACGACCCGTGATTCCGTGTTCTACTTCATCCCGGTTCTATCCTAAACTCTTTTCGATTCACTATTTTATATTTTCTCAATATTAAAATAGGAATCTCTTTAGTTGTCTTTCCTTAGTGAGATTTAAACAACGTGCACAATGTCCTAAGTGTAGGGGAGTTTACTCCCACATGCTTAAACATTGAGGACAATGTTTATCTTAAGTGTAGGGGGGACTTCTATCGAAGTTAAGTGGTCTTTTCCTTGTATTTGTCCTCATTTTAACCGGAAAATCAATTTTTCGACATTTTTCAAAATTTTTGATCTATTTTGGCCTACTAGTTTTTCCTTTTATATAGTTATTCTCTTGCCTTATTAGAATAAATGTTTAATAAGTAGTTTTTATTTTCAAACGTTGTGAATCTTTTGACTCAATCCGAGTTTACTCTAGCTAGTATCCTTAACGTGTTTAAGTCAAGTTTTGCTAGGCTTTTATATAGGGAGCTATAAAACGCGAAAGTCTTAACTCTCACGGGTTAAGAACAAGAACTTTTCGCAAGTTCCTATAATTGATCCTAGAGAGTCGTTTATCAAAGGAACTTTGATTTCTAAACTTGAAAAAGTCTAAGAATTTGCAAGATTCTATAGGCGACTCGAAAACCCAAAACTTTGATTTAATAGGCTAAGCATCCACGAGTCTCATTACTTGAGATTTTAAACTGTGGAGAACGAGAGATGATAGAGCCAATTATAAGTTCGGTATTCTTTCGTGAATTTATGTGAGTTAATTATGAGCCTATTCTCCCATCGCTTGCTAATAAATTTATCTGCTAATAAATAAGGTTGTACGATTTGAAAAGTTACTTAGCTTCTAGCCCCAGATCGTTTAAAAGTTGCTTGGTATGGATTAGAGTTCATAGCCAAGGCATAACTTATTGAAGCGGGATGCGAAGATTGGCAAGTCCGAAAAGGCCCTAACAAGGCATGAGGGCTATGTTTTGTTGCTAAAGATCCAAAGTGATGTGAAGAATCATTTATCGAAAATCAATATGAAGGATCGAGACACACGACGAAAAGCAAACACTCCCCAAAAGTCATGGAGAAGTGTATCCGAAAAGACCCTAACAAGGTATGAGGATAAATAGATCCAAGTCATAAAAGGAGGCGGATCGTTGTATATCAAAATCCAAAATAAAGATTGGAGAAAAATGAAGAAGTCGTGGTCCAAGTATGAATCTCTCAAAACTTCAAGAGAAGAAATTCTATTATGAAGAGAAGACCATTATTTCATGAACGTCTCTCAAGATTTGAAGTATGAAGTCGCTGCCAAATATCGGTCCGAGAAAGGTCTCAAATCGCGAAGCGAGTTATGCCAAGATATGAACTTTATGAGGTCCCGAGAAGCAGTTTTAAAAGATTTGGTCCTTTAGCTAACTATTGATTAAATCGTTCACTTTATTTTCGGACTTAATAATTATCGAAATAAGTCAAAAATGCATCCTCGTGATCATTCAAGACAATAATAAAATATAAGAGATACACCTAGGAATAAGGGAGTCTAAGTGAGTAATTGGCCCACATGAGTTCGTGTTAGTCTACTAACTTATAATAACAATGATCTCGTTTTTAAGCTTGGTTTGGAGAAAGTGAAAACTTGAGGATGATGATTATTCATGACATTTCCAAAACCCAAGGTATGCTTTTGATTTCTTTATTTTGTATGTCTTTAATTTTCTATCTCTTTAATAAAGGCCAACGTGGATTGATTATGATGAAAAATGTAATCGTGCTTTGTAACTAATGCATTGCATGAGGACATTGCAATGGTCAAGTGTAGGGGATTTGATATGTGTGAAAACACACATCTTTTCTACCACTTAATTGCAATAATAACCGGACCAAAACGTGTATTTTATGTCTTTTATGTTGGAATTATGCGTGGTTTGTGTTTTTGTTGTGATCTAGGACGAAAAGGTGAAAAGTGGAGGAAACACGGGAATTCACGGGCATTTACGGACTTTTATTGAAGAAAAAGATGAAAAGACGAAGTCAAGAGTGCAAAAAGAACGGAAGTCCAAGACCAACTCTGAAGATTTATCGAAGAAAAAGTCGAAAGACGGAGGTTTACTTAAAGACGAGGAACTCAAGTCTTATTTATCGAAGAATTAAAAGACGAGTCCAAAGAAATCCCGAGCCAAAAGTCATCACATTCCAAGATTAACAAAAATATTAAGAAGGAAGGACTTAATGGGTAATTAAGAAGAAAAGGAAGAAGGGGAGGAAGCTTCCTCTAACCATTCCCCTAATCACCTATAAATACCCCTCTTATTCATTCATTTAGTTCTTGTTGGATAGATTGACAAACTATCTCTTCCACCTTTATTTTATGCACTTTTAATTACTTGCACATTTAAATACATGTTTTGCACCTTTAATTACCTTTAATTTTGAGTAAGTGTTTCTTTTAATTACTTGCACCTTTACTTTATCTTGTTAATCTTCTTCTACCTTTCTTTAATCTTTGATTTACACGTTTTTATTTTGTTAAGTTGTTTAAAGATTTCATTTTTATGCTTTTGATTGTTTTAAATCTCTTATTTTCATAGCTTATTTGATTTATTTTCAAGTTTATATAGTTTTTACAAAAGTTATTTTTATATAAAAAGTTGTTTTTCTTAAAGTTCATCTTTTTCGTGTCTTAAAAGTTGTTAACTTTCAGTTTCGTAGCTTATTTTTACACGGTTTTACCTTAGGATTTAGTCTTGTGCTTATTAGAAACTTAGCTTATTTGTGTAGCTTATTTTATGTACTTTTCCCCGTTTTCCGATCGTGACAATCGGAAAAGGGTTTTACATTCCGCTTGGAGGTGTTTCTTGGTATTCCGATTGGATTAAGGTAGTGGTATTCCGATCGAGTGTAAGTGACAAACATTCTGATTGGTATCTTCATTCCTCATTCCGATCGAGGTGCATGTTCAGTATTCCGATTGGGACCAGTGACAGTATTCCGATTAGAGTTTTCCGATCAGCATTCCGACCAGGTCCACCCATATTCCGATCAAGGTAAGGCAAACATTCCGATCTGAAGGTGTTGGTTATTCCGATTGGGTGAGTGACAGCATTCCGATTTGGGGCCGACCGTTATTCCGATCTGAGGTGATTGTGCATCAATCGGAATATATTCCGATTGGGGGGTTATTTTCCATACTTTTTCTTGCTTAATTTTTAGCTTATGTTTTTTATACTTGTCTAATTTTAAATTTCCGTCCCGCTTTTATTTTTAGTCATTTAATCAATTTACTTTCCGTCACTTTTTTAAATATTGCACCCTTTCTTTTTAATTAGATTTAGAATTAATTTCACGCTCTTTTAATACTTGCCCTTTACTTTAACGACATTTACTTTTAAGTCTTTGCACATTTATATTTAAAAACAACCAAAATTATTTGTTTTCACCAAAATAAAACTGAGTCACATAGAGAACCTAGATCAATTCGATTAGACATACATCAACGAACAATAATTTTTATACGGGCCAAAAGCTAGTTATCAGTATTCAGTAAGCAAGTGGGAATAAGCAAAATTCTAAACTGATAAGCGAATGCATGTTTGTGTAAAGTTCAAACTGCTTTTTCATATCTCTCAATCCTATTCATAAACTAGTCAATTTTCTTTTACAAATTCACTTAGTTAGTGCTTGTGGTTGATTCTTGAGATTTTGAGCTTTTTGAAAAAAGCTTGGTCAACGCTGGTCAACATAAGCCAAATTCTAGCTTAATTCAATTTCCAAGCTTATTACTGAATGATTTTTAACAAGACTTGATTTCCCGTTCATATTTTGAGTTCATTAATCAGTTTCATTACAAAAATCCAGTTATGCATGTCTAGATTTCTTTAGAGCTTATTTTGTGCTTATTGGAAAGTGCTTATCAGAGTTTTAGCCAGTTTCATCAAATTTCCTCTTACAGGTCTAGCTTATTTTTGATTTTAAGCAGTTTGCAAGTGGTTTGAACAATTTTGGTTGAGAAATAAGCTCAAACGAGCTTATTTGTATTTGGAACCCGTTTTTGCTTAATATTTTCCAAAAATTGCATTTCAGTCCTTCTTGTATTAAACTTCTTTAAAACTTGGCTAAACTTGAAACTTTTTAGGGTTTTCATTAATCAGATCCTTTAAGTTTGAAATTTGTTAAAATTCAGTTAGTTAGTTTTGAATTTGTTTAGAAATTGGTTAGTAGTTTGCATAGTTTTCACTTTTAATCCTCATAGTTAACTGATTTGACATTTACAGTCCTTGTGCTTGTTAAGTTTTACAATTTGAGCATTTATTTTTCATAGAATTTACATTATCAGTCCTCTTAGTTGTAAAATTTACATTTTGAATTTTACTTGAATAAAAACTTGGTATTTGCACGATGTTTTACATATAAGTAGACTATATTTTTCAGTTTTGCAAGGCATTGTTTGAATTAGCAAATAGAATATCCAAAAAATATTAACAACCAAAAACAGTTAAAAACCCGATATTGTTAGGACTTTCAATTAGACAAGAACTGAGAAAAACGAACTGCATTATACACAATTTCAAATGGCGCCGCTGCCGGTTCTTTTCGTGAAGATTAACGATTTTGAGTGAGACGATTGGATTTTGGGATCCGTTCACTTTGTGAACGTCATTTTTACGTATTATAAATCAAAAATATAAAAAAAAATCAAAAAGATAAAAATTAAAAAAATAAAAAATCACAAAAATCAATTCTTTTCCTAAAGAATTGACCAAACAAATTAAAAAATCCAAAAAGCAATCTTTTTCCTAAGAGATTGCACCCAAAAATATATATTATTGGATTCTCTCGGTTTTTATGTACATATAGTATTTTCTCTTAAAAACTCATAAATACAAAAATATTTTCCATATATTATTATAAGTAAATACGTATACGTATAAGAACAACCAATCTACATATTCTCCATAAGTATTGCCAAGGCAAGACACCGTGTTGAGGGGCGTTCCGGTCCTTGACACGTGTATCGATCAAACAAAATAAAGCAAGAATAGATAAATACTCTCAATAAGCAATAATTCGAAGAATACGAACATTTAAGTGAATAGAAAGGCGATGTGCTATAAAATGCCATCTAAGGGTCAATAGGGTACTTAAGTGCTTCGCGCCACCTAACCCCCCGTTCACTTGTGAGTATTCTAAGAAGGAAGGCTTCATTGGGGGTCTTGCACCCAAGTAGTACATACATATATATTATTTTCTTGTGGATATTTCATATTGAAACTCGAAGAGGATAATCCTTTTCTCTTCAAAGTCACACGAGAGCTTCTCTCTCATTCCTCGTATTGAGTTGCATGCTCACTCGCGGGCGTGCACAAATACCGATTGGTGTACAACCTCTTCCTCCGAAAAGGAAGAAAAAGAGAAAGAGTAAGACCACTAATAACGAGATTTTTGCTCGTTGAAAATTCGTTTTCTCGGTGTCTAATCGAATTGATTTCCGGTTAATTGTGTGAGATTAGTTGTTCTTGGTGAAACAAATATTTTTGGTTTTGGAAAATAAATGAGCAAGACTTAATGATAAATGACGAGAAATTAAAACAAGTTAAAATGTAAACGGTGCGATATTTAAAACTTTAAAATTAAATGACGAGAAATGAAAGGACGTAAAATTAAAACTTAACATAAAGTAAATGATGCAAATAAAAACTTAAACTAAAAGAAAAGTGAATAAAAATTCAAATAAATAAAAAGGCGGGAAGAATCAAACTTGAAATTGAAAGAAGAAAACTTAAAAATAAAAACAGAAAGAACCTTGATTCGGAAGTTTAAAACTTCCGAATGAACAGGCTTGATCCGGAACTTTTAATGTTCCGGATGAAGCTTGCTTCATTCGGAACTTTTGACTTCCGGATGAAGGAGCATTCATTCGGAACTTTGGAACTTCCAGATGAAGGAGCATTCATTCGGAACTTTTGACTTCCGGATGAAGCTTCCTTCATTCGGAACTTTTAACTTCCGAATGAAGCACTTGGTCCGGAACTTTAGACTTCCGAATGAAGGATTCTTGATCCGAAACTTCTGGAAATAAGAACAGTAACTTCAGAAACTAATAACCCGAAGAACAGGGGAATGTACAGTAACACGATTTCATCCACAAACTAATCAAAATCAAACGAAAGATTAAACTAAAAAAACCAATAAGCATCAACAAACAATAATCAATCAAAACAAATCATCAAAACTAACAAACATAACCAAATCAATCAAAACCCACTTGATCAAAATAAATAAAACTCAAGAACATGAACAATGATGAATAAGAACAAATTAAACAAGAAAGGATGAAGATGATGAATTAAAAGCTTGATTAAAAAGTAAAGATCCAATAACAAAAGCTTAAACACAAATTAATCTAGAGAGAGAAAGCATAAGTTTAGAGAGAGAAACTACCTACTCCTAATCTAATCCTAAAACTAACCCCCACCCTCTCACATGTTGTGAGAGTGGTATTTATAGGAGAGGGGAGTGGTTGGTGGCTTCCTCTTTCTTTCACTCTTTCTTGGTCCTCAGTCTTTCAGTATTTCAGTCTTCTTAAATTCTTCGACTTTTCAGACTTCGTCTCGGGATTTCTTTGAACTCGTCTTGTAATTTTCTTTATAAATTAGACCTGAGTTCTTCGACTTTATTAAACTTTCGTCTTTGGACTTTTTCTTCGATAAATCTTCAGAATTGGTCTTGGACTTCCGTTCTTTTTCCACTTTTGATCTTTCGACTTTGTCTTTTGTCTTTTACTTCAATAAAAGCCCGTGAAAGCCGTGTTTTCTCCACTTTTCACCTTCTCGACCCTGAAACACAATAAAAACACAAACCACGCATAATTCCGCCATTTACGACATAAAATATACGTTTAGGTCCCGTTTTAATGTAATTCAGTGGTAGAAAAGATGGGTGTTTTCACACCTATCAAATCCCCTACACTTAACCATTGCAATGCCCTCATGCAATGCTTAGCAATAAAGCAAGGTTTACACTTTCCATCATAATCAACCTACCTTGGCCTTTATTAAACAACTAGGGAAAATCAAAAAGATAGAAAATAGCAAGATGCAACAAGGAAGAAACTTGTAAAGAAATCTAAGACTTACATTAGGGCTTGTATGTCATGAATGTTTATCACCCTCAAGTTTCACGTTCCCCATGCCAAGCTTAAAAACAAGATCATTGTTAGTACAAGTTAGCATAACAAACATTTACTCATGCGGTTCAATTAATCACTTAAACTCCCTTATTCCTATGGGTATCTCTTATGTTTTATTGATGTCTTGAATGATCACGAGGATGCATTGTTGACTTATTTTGATAATTTATTTAAGCTGAAAGCAAAGTAGGACGATTTGATCAATAGTTAGCTAAAGGACAAAATCTCTTAAAACTGCTTCTCGGGATATCAAAAAGTTCATATCTTGGCATAACTCGGTTCACGATTTGAGACCTTTCTCGGGCCGATATTTGGCATGTACTTCATACTTCATATCTTGAGAGACGTTCTTGAGATAATGGTCTTCTCATCGTTAATAGAGTTTCTTCACTTGGAGACTTTTGAGGGGTTCTCCAACTTTGTTGACCACGACTTCATGATTATTCTTCAATCTCTAATTGGGATTTTGAGATACAACGATCCGCCTCCTTTTCGGACTTGGATCTATTTATCCTCATACCTTGTTAGGGTCTTTTCGGATAGACTTCTCCATGATCTTTATGGGAGTTGATTGCTTTTCGTCGTGAGTCTTGATCCTTTATATTGATTTTGAGAATAATGCTCTTCACATCACTTTGGATCTTCAGCAATAAAATTGAATCCTCATGCCTTGTTAGGGCCTTTTCGGACTCGCCAATCTTCGCACCCCGCTTCATAAGTTATGCCTTGGCTATGAACTCTTATCATTACCGAGCAACTTTTAAACGATCTTGGGCTGGAAGCTAAGTAACTTTTCAAATCGTACGACCTTACTTATTGCAGATAATTTATTAGTAAGTGATGGGAGAAAAAGATCATAATTAACTCACATAAGTTAATGAGAGAATACCAAACTTGTAACCAACTCTATCATTTCTCGTTCTCCACAATTTAAAATCTCAAGGAATGAGACTCGTGGATGCTTAGCCTAATAAACCAATTAAGGTCTACATGGTTAAGGATACTAGCTAGAGTGAACTTGGATGAGTAAACTCGGGTTGAGTCAAAATATTCACAACGGGCCTAATATATCTAAGACATCTAAACTTGCTAAAACCATTTTATTAAAATAAGAGAAAAGTAGCAAAAATAAAGGGAACTACAACTAGGCCAAAATAGATTAAAAAGTTTGAAAAATGTCGAAAAACTGATTTTCTGGTTAAAATGAGGACAAATACAAGGAAAAGGCCACTTAACTTCGATAGAAGTCCCCCCTACTCTTAATATAAACATTGTCCTCAATGTTTAAGCATGTGGGAGTAAACTCCCCTACACTTAGGACATTGTGCACGTTGTTTAAATCTCGCTAAGGAAGAGACAACTAAAGAGATTCCTATTTTAATATTGAGAAATATAAAATAGTGAATCAAAAAGAGTTTAGGATAGAACCGGGAAGAAGGGAACACGGGATCACGGTTCGTCAAAAGTCATCAAGAGTGTGTCTTTGAAGCTCTAATCCCTGTATATGATAAGAAAGAGAACAAGAAACACCAACGGGGCTCCCCCCTACACTTATGGTGAAAATAGATAGATAATTGGGTTGCCTCCCAAAAAGCGCTTGTTTTTGTTGACCGAGTCACGAGCCTGACTCGTCCCCGAATTAAATGGTCCATGGGGAAGCCTCGAATGTAATACCGGGATCAAAGACCTTGTCCTCGTTCCCGGTTGACATCAACAAAGGAGAGGCGGGGGGATAAGTCTTGAAAGGGAGAAAGGTCCTTTCAACATACGTAAAGTATGTGAATTCAAGATCCACGGGGGGTGGGTTGGGTATAGTAAGCACATTGTCATCCCCCAAAGACAATGGATGCTGAGCAAACGGCAAAGCCGTATTGTTATCAATCATAGTATAATCAATGTCACCTCCCGGATCAAAGCACTCATCCTCATTTCCTGGTATAAAACGAGTAGAGTAAAAGTGATACATCACCCGCTTGGGTGTGCACGTGGGAGGATGAGGTGGCAATATAATATGAGAAGTATGAGAACAATTACCTTCCACCTGCGTCTCTTTTTCAGTAGATTCACATCTTTCCACCTCTGGGATAGAAGGTGTAGTGTCATCGTGTAATAAATCCTCTAGAAAAAGTATATCTCCTTCCACATCAGCATACCCGGATATGTATTCCATGGGTGTATCAATATCAAGAAACTCATCGATCTCAGGAATGTGAAAACCATCATCACTAAGGAGTGAGGTATTTTGCTTTAGAAATTCCTCCTCGTCAAAAATAACCTCAATATCGTCATCACTTTCCTCATTATTTATAGGGCCAATAATATGCTCAAGGATATGGGTACTCGTCTGATCTTGCTGCTGTAAAAATGACTCCATACAAGTTCGCAGCGTGTGTAAAAGCTCTTTTGATTGCGCTTGACAAGCTGTAGCAAGATCGACAATTGGTTCTTGGTAACCTATCCCGTGACGATGCTGATGATCGAGTGAGTGCGGTGGGGGCTCATAGTGTTGAAAACCTGAATTATAGCAAGGTTGTGGCTCATAGTTGTTCATCGGATGGGAATAATTAGAAACCGGGTTTGGTTTATAATAATCCATAGGTGAAGAAAACTGAGGATCCGGATTTTGCTCATAATAATTCATTGGTTGACAATAATAGGTATCGTGAGGACCCCCACAGTTGTTGCAAACCGGGTATGGAGAAAAATCAGGTGCGTCTTGGGGATAGCTATTATCATTGTCATAATTGTACCCCGGTTCTTGCCCGTGACCATACGGGTATCGAACCGGGCACGAAACATGCCAATGAGAATCCCTTCCACAATAGATGCACGGGGGAACAGGAGGTAGGTTCAAAAAGTACGAATTAGTCGAGTTGCACAAAGGACAAAATCCGGATTGTGTGTAGTCGATATCGTTTCCGCACCGCTCACATGTACACCATTGACAAGAGTTGTTCCCAGATAATTGTTTCCCACACCGGACGCAATGGACATAAAAATCCATAAAGAAAGATAGATAAGCAAGAAGAATATTTTTGGTGCAAAACTTTGAAAAATAAATGCTTTTTATGATTTTTCAAATGTTTTTGGATTTTTGAAAATTTTTGACAAGAAAAATAACGTTCACAAGTGAACGGATCCAAAAGCCAACGCTTCACTCACAAAAAACCTTCGATCTTCACGAAAAGAGCCGGCAGCGGCGCCATTTTAATAACGAGATTTTTGCTCGTTGAAAATTCGTTTTCTCGGTGTCTAATCGAATTGATTTCCGGTTAATTGTGTGAGATAAGTTGTTCTTGGTGAAACAAATATTTTTGGTTTTGGAAAATAAATGAGCAAGACTTAATGATAAATGACGAGAAATTAAAACAAGTTAAAATGTAAACGGTGCGATATTTAAAACTTTAAAATTAAATGACGAGAAATGAAAGGACGTAAAATTAAAACTTAACATAAAGTAAATGATGCAAATAAAAACCTAAACTAAAAGAAAAGTGAATAAAAATTCAAATAAATAAAAAGGCGGGAAGAATCAAACTTGAAATTGAAAGAAGAAAACTTAAAAATAAAAACAGAAAGAACCTTGATTCGGAAGTTTAAAACTTCCGAATGAACAGGCTTGATCTGGAACTTTTAATGTTCCGGATGAAGCTTGCTTCATTCGGAACTTTTGACTTCCGGATGAAGGAGCATTCATTCGGAACTTTGGAACTTCCGGATGAAGGAGCATTCATTCGGAACTTTTGACTTCCGGATGAAGCTTCCTTCATTCGGAACTTTTAACTTCCGAATGAAGCACTTGGTCCGGAACTTTAGACTTCCGAATGAAGGATTCTTGATCCGAAACTTCTGGAAATAAGAACAGTAACTTCAGAAACTAATAACCCGAAGAACAGGGGAATGTACAGTAACACGATTTCATCCACAAACTAATCAAAATCAAACGAAAGATTAAACCAAAACAACCAATAAGCATCAACAAACAATAATCAATCAAAACAAATCATCAAAACTAACAAACATAACCAAATCAATCAAAACCCACTTGATCAAAATAAATAAAACTCAAGAACATGAACAATGATGAATAAGAACAAATTAAACAAGAAAGGATGAAGATGATGAATTAAAAGCTTGACTAAAAAGTAAAGATCTAATAACAAAAGCTTAAACACAAATTAATCTAGAGAGAGAAAGCATAAGTTTAGAGAGAGAAACTACCTACTCCTAATCTAATCCTAAAACTAACCCCCACCCTCTCACATGTTGTGAGGGTGGTATTTATAGGAGAGGGGAGTGGTTGGTGGCTTCCTCTTTCTTTCACTCTTTCTTGGTCCTCAGTCTTTCAGTCTTTCAGTCTTCTTAAATTCTTCGACTTTTCAGACTTCGTCTCGGGATTTCTTTGAACTCGTCTTGTAATTTTCTTTATAAATTCGACCTGAGTTCTTCGACTTTATTAAACTTTCGTCTTTGGACTTTTTCTTCGATAAATCTTCAGAATTGGTCTTGGACTTCCGTTCTTTTTCCACTTTTGATCTTTCGACTTCGTCTTTTGTCTTTTACTTCAATAAAAGCCCGTAAAAGCCGTGTTTTCTCCACTTTTCACCTTCTCGACCCTGAAACACAATAAAAACACAAACCACGCATAATTCCGCCATTTAAGACATAAAATATACGTTTAGGTCCCGTTTTATTGTAATTCAGTGGTAGAAAAGATGGGTGTTTTCACACCTATCAACCACCACCGTCCATCAAGCCGATCACGAGAATCGTGCTTTGATTCACCCACAACAAGAAGCCATGGCTGTCGATAATCGTTCTTTGATGGAACGTTTGCAAACCAATGTTCATGGATATGCTAGTGCTATTAGGATTCCCGACATTCTCGCAAATACATTTGAGCTAAGAACGGCTATGATTACTATGGTTTCACAAACACCTTTCAATGGTAACAAGAATGATGATCCTCATGATCACCTTAAGAGATTCCTTTCTCTTTGCAATACCATTAAGCATAATGGAGTTCCACATGATGCTATTAAGTTGATGTTAGTGCCATTTTCACTAGAGGGACAAGCTAAGCATTGGTTAGACACCCAACCACCCGATAGTATCACCACATGGGATGGTTTCACCACTAAGTTTTTGAACAAGTTCTTTCCTCCATCTAAGACCATGGCCTTGAGGAACTTAATTATAGGCTTTCAACAAAAACCTAGTAAATCCTTTAGTGATGATTGGGAAGAGTATAGAGAGTTATTGAGGCGATACCCTAACCATGGATTGGATGATGTTCACCAAATCATAACTTTTTATACTGGCCTTAAATCTCACCACCAAGATTCACTCAATGCTTCCGCGGGAGGGAATATTCTTCTTAAATCCATGCAAGAGGACGTGGACATCATTGAGACTAAAGCAATGGTTCAAACAAACTCTCAATTTGAAGAAAGGGTTCATGTTATCCAAAACACTTCTCAAACACCTTGTGATAACCAATTCCTTAAATATCACCAAGAGATCATTCAACAAGTCAAACAAGGTCAACAAGAAATGACTCAAGAGATAGTTCAAGCCCTTAAGACCTTTTCATTGAACATTTCTTCAAATAATGTGAATGCCATTACTCTTTCTTGTGTAACTTGTGGAGGTCCCCATTCTTATGAACAATGTGATTAGGTGCAAGTTTATCAAGGGGAATGTTATGCTTACCAAGACGAACATCGTGAACACTTCAAGCCAAATATCAATCCAAATAATCTTTCTTACAAGTCCCAAAATTACCTTACTCCATAGGGATTTCCACCCCAACCACCCACCCAAATTCAACAAAATCCTCCTCAAATTTTACCAAGGAATCAAGGGCAAAGACCACCTTACCAAGGGAATAACTATAAGGCACCCAATCATTTTCAACCTCAAGGAAATAACTTTTATCCACCAAATCAAGGATTTAATGCTCAACCTCCACCTTTCCAACCTCAAGGTCTTCAAGGAAATGTGTCACAAGATTATAACACAATAGATTTCTTTCACAAAATGAATCAAGAGAATGAAAGGAGGTTCCAAGCTATTGAGAAGAAAATGAATGACCAAATGAAACGTATATCGGATGAACAAACCAATAGGCTTTTAATGGCATTAAATCAAAGACCACAAGGGGCTTTACCTTCCAACACACAAACAAATCCAAGGGCAAATGTCAATGCTATTACAACAAGGAGTGGAAAAACAACAAAGGATCCTTCACCTCCTAAACCTCCTATTGTTCAACCCACTTGTGCTCCTACTTGTGACAAGCCTTCTACCTCTACTTCACCACCTCAAAATGCTCCCATTCACTCAAACAGACCTTCTCAACCCATTCTTACTTCTCCTTTACCTTCCACACCTCCCAATGAAGAAGCTAACAAAGACAAATCTTCCACTACAACACCTATTCCACCTACACCAAAACCTACTCTTCAATATCCTTCAAGGTTGAAAAAGGACAAGTTAAAGGACAAGTTAAAGAACAAGGATGACATCCAAGTCTCCAATTTCTTAAGGATGTTCAAGCAACTCAACATCAATATATCCTTTGCGGAAGCTCTTGCTTATATGCCAAAGTTTGCTAAGATGTTCAAGGATTTACTCTCAAACAAAGAAAAATTGGTTGATTTGCCCAACACATCCCCTAATGAAAATTGTTTCGCCATGCTACTTAAAACCTTACCAACAAAACTTGGAGATCCGGGGAGCTTCTTTATACCTTGTAATTTTCCCGGTGTTGAAAATTGCATGGCTTTGGCGGATCTAGGGGCAAGCATTAACCTCATGCCTTTATCGGTTTGGAAAAAACTCTCTCTTCCCGAGCTCACTCCCACTAGGATGACTCTTGTATTAGCCAACCAAACCATAGCTTACCCCGTAGGTATAGCGGAGGATGTGTTTGTAGGTGTGGATAAGTTTACATTTCCGGCCGACTTTGTAGTGGTTGATTATGACATGGATCCTAGAGTTCCTTTGATTGTTGGTAGACCGTTTTTTAGAACGGGTCATACTTTGATAGATGTGGTGGAAGGAGAACTAATTATGAGAGTAGAAGATGAGAGAGTGGTGTTTAAGTTAGGGAAAGTTTGTGATAGGAAAGAGGCTAAAGATTTTAGACCTTGTGAGACTATTAACATTGTTGATGTGCTAGATGAGGTGTGTGATGAACACTTCCATGATGCTTGTATGAGTACTAGTGATGAGATGCCCCATGTTGAAACCGTGGCCTCTATTGCTCCCTCTTTAACACCTTTTGGAGAGAGTGATTTCCTCTTGGAGGAATTTGAGTCAAACTTTCTTGGTGATGATGATTCCCCCATTAATTGGGAAGAAGATATTCTTACGATCCAAAAGTTGCTCAATGAGGACCCTATTCCTTCTCTTATTCCAAAAGAAGTTACCATTGAGGAACCTTCCATAGTAAAACCTTCCATAGAGAGTCCACCTCCAATTGAACTTAAGGACCTTCCATCCCACTTAGAGTATGCTTTCTTAGAGGGCAAAGACCAATTACCTGTGATCATTGCTAAAGAGTTGAAAGAGGATGAGAAGGAGCAACTTATTGAAGTCCTTAAGAAACACAAGAAAGCCTTAGCACGGAAAATATCCGACATAAGGGGAATTGATCCACATTTTTGTACACACAAAATCCTTATGGAGGATGACTATAAACCCGTCATTCAAAGTCAAAGGAGAGTTAACCCAAAAATCCATGAGGTTATTAAGAAGGAAGTGATTAAACTCTTAGATGCGGGTATGATTTACCCCATTTCCGACTCTCCATGGGTTAGCCCGGTTCATTGTGTTCCAAAGAAGGGTGGAATCACCGTGGTGCCTAATGAGAACAATGAGCTTATTCCTACGAGACTTGTAACCGGTTGGAGAGTTTGTATTGATTATAGGAAACTCAATGAGGCTACTAGGAAAGACCATTTCCCATTACCTTTTATGGATCAAATGCTTGAACGCTTAGCGGGAAATGAGTACTATTGCTTTCTTGATGGCTTTTCGGGTTATTTCCAAATACCCATTGACCCTAAGGATCAAGAAAAGACCACATTCACTTGTCCCTACGGTACATTTGCTTACAAGAGGATGCTTTTTGGCTTATGTAATGCACCGGGGATGTTTCAAAGGTGCATGATGGCGATTTTCCATGACATGATAGAGCAAACTATGGAGGTTTTTATGGATGACTTTTCCGTCTTTGGAAATTCATTTACCTCATGTCTCACCAATCTTGAGAGAATGCTTAAGCGTTGTGAGGAAACACGTTTAGTGCTTAATTGGGAGGAATGTCACTTTATGGTGAAAGAGGGAATTGTTTTAGGATACAAAATATCCAACAAGGATTAGAAGTGGATCGAGCTAAAATTGATGTGATTGCTAAGCTTCCCCCACCCACCTCGGTTAAAGGTGTGAGGAGTTTCTTAGGTCATGCGGGATTTTATAGGCGCTTTATACAAGATTTTTCTAAGATAGCTAGACCGATGACTCACCTCTTGGAAAAAGAGGCTCCTTTCATTTTTAACCAAGATTGTTTGGACTCTTTTGAGACTCTTAAGGAGAAATTGACTATGGCTCCCGTTTTGGTTTCTCCAAATTGGGAATTACCTTTTGAGCTTATGTGTGACGCTAGTGATTATGCGGTGGGGGCCGTCTTAGGACAAAGAGTTAATAAGCATTTTCAACCTATACACTATGCGAGTAAAACCATGACCGGTGCACAACTTCATAACACCACCACGGAAAAAGAGTTGCTTGCTATAGTATATGCTTTTGAGAAGTTTAGACCATACCTTGTGCTCTCCAAAACCATAGTGTATACGGATCATTCCGCTCTCAAGTATCTTATGACAAAACAAGATGCTAAGCCTAGGCTTTTGAGATGGGTTTTGTTGCTTCAAGAGTTTAAGATAGAAATTCGTGATAAGAAAGGGGCCGAGAATTTAGCGGCGGATCACTTGAGTAGACTTGAGCATCCTTTTCAAGGAGATTTGCCACATCAAGAAATCAATGAATCCTTTCCATTAGAGGAGCTCATGTCTATCTCTTCCCAAGAGGATGCCACTCCTTGGTTTGCGGATATCGCAAACTATCTTGTGGGCAATGTGCTTATTGAGGGTCTTACTTATCAACAAAAGAAGAAAATTCTAAAGGAAGTTAAATACTACTTTTGGGATGATCCTTATCTTTTTAGGCAATGTGCAGACCAAATCATTAGACGGTGTGTAGATGGGCCCGAGGCATTTAAGATCTTAGAAGCGTGTCATAAAGGACCTACGGGTGGACATTTTGGGCCCAACTATACCGCCAAGAAAGTCTTTGATTCCGGTTACTATTGGCCTTCAATTTACAAAGATGCCCATGAAATGGTGAAATTTTATGATGTGTGTCAAAGACAAGGAAAAATTACGCAACGTGATGAGATGCCACAAAATTTTATCCAAGAATGTGAGATATTTGATGTGTGGGGCATAGACTTCATGGGACCTTTTCCATCCTCTAAGGGAAACAAGTATATACTTGTGGCGGTAGATTATGTGTCAAAATGGGTGGAGGCTAAAGCCTTACCTACCAATGATGCTAGAGTTGTTGTGAAGTTTTTGAAACAATTGTTTGCTAGATTTGGTGTACCTCGGGCCATCATAAGTGATCGTGGTACGCACTTTTGTAATGATCAATTCACGAGAGTTATGAAGAAATATGGAGTTAATCATAGACTTTCTACCGCGTATCACCCTCAAACAAATGGTCAAACCGAGGTCACAAATCGTGGTTTAAAGAGAATTTTAGAGAGAACGGTGGGAGAGCATCGAGCTTCTTGGTCGGATAAGCTTGATGATGCTTTGTGGGCGTTTAGGACGGCTTTTAAAACACCAATTGGTTGTACTCCTTATAGGCTTGTCTATGGAAAAGTGTGCCACCTCCCATTCGAGTTAGAACACAAGGCATCTTGGGCTCTCAAGTGGGCTAACTTTGATTTAAACCAAGCCGGTTCACATAGGAAAGATCAACTCAATGAGATGGATGAATGGAGAGCCAATGCCTATGAAAATTCTTTGCTTTACAAGGAAAAGACTAAGAAATTGCATGATGCTAAGATCAAGAATCGTGAGTTCAAAGTTGGAGAGCCGGTTCTCCTCTTTAACTCAAGGTTGAAACTTTTTGCGGGCAAGCTTAAGTCGAGATGGTCCGGTCCATTCACTATTGCTCAAGTGTTTCCATATGGAACTATTGAGTTGTCACAACCCGATGGTCCAAATTTTAAAGTGAATGGTCACCGTGTTAAGCATTACTTTGGGGAGGACATTTCTGTTGAAATGGTCCAAGAGATCCCCATTTTCCCCATGAATTGATTCATTGAGGGACGAGTCGAGCTAGAGACTCATTAACTCAAGCATCGTATAACTAGGTTTAGAGTGTTGTAGGTTAGAAATAAAGGGATAGACTTGGAGATAAGTGTAGGGGAGACCTTCTTTTGTCTTCATGATTGTTTGTAGGGTTGCTCACTCATTTCATGCTTTGGAGCTTATGGAGGAGGCCCTTGTATCCGGTTCACTTCGTTACTATTGTGATCTTTCATTGAGACCTTGTGCTTAAACATGATTTCACTAATAGTTATCCTTTCCTTAACTTGGGTTAAGCAAAGTCTATTCATTGTCATAAGTGTAGGGGAAGTTTTTATACTTCCATGCTCTTAAACATTGAGGACAATGTTTAGCTTAAGTGTAGGGGGGTCTTCTATCGAAGTGACCTTACCTAGAACTTGTCATTGTCTTTCATGATAACATGAAAATTGGATTTTCAAACATTCTTCAAATTTTTTATCTACTTTGGCCACCAAAAATATGCATTCATAATTTTTGCATTAATCATTTTCCATCTGCATAACACATTTGCGTTGTATATATTTCTTCTTTTATGTTTCATCAAAAATATATAAAAAGGAAAAAATATAATAAAACATGGTTTTAACAAATTTGGACTTCTTTGACATATTAGGCCCGCCATGGATATTTTGACTCAACCCGAGTTTGCTTATCAAAGCATTGTCTAGCTAGTATCCTTAACCATGTAGTCCTTCATTGGTCTATTAGGCTAAGCATCCACCAATCTCATTCTTTGAGATTTTAAATTTGTGGAGAATGGGAAATGATAGAGTTGAAGCAAGTATAAAAGGGCTAGATAAACTTCATGATAATTACTTGTGGCTAAATCCTTCTCTTCTTTACCTCTATTTTCTTCGCATGTATATAATTGTTAATAAATAATCAAGAACGGATTTAATTGGTTTGTAATCTCTTATGCATTTTTGTCTAATCATTCATGGTTGGTATAAGTACGTCTTAAGATTCTAAGTTAGAATGTGTTATGTGTATTAGACTTATGTCATGCTCAATATTTAGCGGGTGTTTTTCCTTTTATTCTTTTCAAATTTCTTTGTGAGGAATAAAGAAAAATAAGAGCGGCTTACAAAAAAAATGAGTGGCTAGAAAAAAAAAGAAAAAAAAAGAAAAAAAAAGAAAAGAAAAAAAAAATACAAGACTCCCAAGAGGGGCAGTGTGGTGTTAATTATAGTGACTATTGGATTCCAATATTACCTTGACGGGTTGTGGGGATTCAATAGATTGCTCCAATCCAATATTACCTTGACGGGTTGCGGGGTTGAAGATCCAAAGTGTAGGATTGTAAATCTTGCTTATGTTTTTAGAGAGAGAAAGAGATAGAGAAATGGTGGATTACACACACACTTAGAGAGAGAAACCAATGTTTACTATGTGTAAAATAATGAAACCACACCCTCTCCATCAAAGGAGAGGGTTTATATACCCAAGCCTTGTAATGGGCTTGGGTTTACACGTTTGGGCCGGCCTACACAAGTTGTAGGCTAGGCTTGAACTTGTTTGTTAAATAACGAAAGTTAACTAAACTACGAGCTATTACATGGACTATCGTTGGAGTGACCGATCCTTCTTAATACGTAAAACGTATTTCCAACAATCTCCCCCTAAGGGAGGTCACTCCAAACAAGGGCGATACCCGAGTTACAATAATGAAATAAACCTAGCATACTATGCTTGTCTTGAGCTCGTAGTCTTCGTCTTTCTTTTCTTTTTCTTTTTCTGGTGAACATGCTGATGTGATCTTTGATATCAATCTTGAGCATTAATCTCTTGCCTTGATCTTGTGCATTCATCACTTGTGATATTCGCCTCTTCGTGACTTCATGTTCCACATACTTATACCTTTATAATTCTTGAAAGCTTCAGAGTTTGATACAGCGGAAGACTTAACTTTTAGGCTTCCTAGAATTAAATGAGATATTAAGTGCATAAAGTATAAGCATGTGGGGACGACTTCTTCTTGGATTCCGCAACGCCACCGTCTTCAAATGCCGCAACATAAGTAGACACGAACGAAATGGCTTTGAACATTTCATTCTAATTCGGTAGCATTTTACCTCCGGTCGGTGAAGACCGTTGGACGATATTAGATATCGTACCCGTGACGGATAGTTTCAATTAAGTAACTTCCTGACAGGATTTCGCGGGTAAACCCGTTCTCTTTATTCGACCGTCCAAAGCTGACTGCGAACATAAAGAGTGAATCATTTGGATAATAATATCCGCATGATTTGAAGCCGTCAATTCATGTTCCTGGAACAAGTGAAATTCAATTAAGAACCGCACCATCGTTGCTTTCCAGTTGTCACGAGCTTGATTCGTATAGAATCTTGCAAGTTACCTACCAAGTGCTGTTTGAGGTTAAAACTAGAAGGATTTCCACTCATCACCGTGAACACAAAGGTATAACTCTGAGTGTTCTGGCAAGATCACTAAGATATTGCGTAGAGGCCTAGAACGTGTTTAAATTCAATTAAGAATTAAACAGTTGTTGCTTTCCAGTTATCACAAGTTTGATTCATAAAGAATCACACAAGTCACCTACCATTAGCTTTTTGATATTCGCTCAAGAAGGATTTCCATCTTCATTGTAAGTACTTTCGTATTACTCGGATGTTCAGGCAAGATCATGAAGATTTTGCGTAGGACTCTTAAAATCTTTCTTACTTTTCACAGTGTGTGAAGAAGCAAGGAAATATGAAAGTGTGTCCTAATGAGATATTTGATGATCTCAAATGGCTCTAGACTCGATCGTGCATTTTGGATTTTAGTGATCGGAGGCTGGAGAGGAGTGCCACCTTTTCAATACCAATTTATTCGGAGTGAATAAATCAATAGATAATGCGTTGTCTCCGTGTGATTAAAACAAATACCTTTTGAGAGATATCTGAGTTAGCTGGGATGGGTTGTGCATTGCATCACTGGGTCCATGATGTCTGTCTTCAATATCGAGAATCATTAAAATGATCTCAATAGCATATGTGTTGACCCGGTTTCTGCCTAAAGTTGTAAGGAGGGCTTCTTTCTTTACACCCTTTATCTTTACAATTCTTTTTCATTCTTCAACCCCTTCAATGCTTACCAATACGTCATCACTAGCACCTTGTTGTGATTGTTCCAGTGCTAACTTAAGTACTTGGCCGGCATTCAGCTACGTTCACAATCTTTCTCCATCTTTCCTAAGGACTTCTATTTCTAGCTATGGAATGTCCTTTGGAAGATTCCTCCGGTTCTGGAAGAATCATTGGACTTAACCTATCCTACCATCCTTATGTCACCACAATCTTCATCGTCGTGAATTAAATGAGGTTTGGGTAAGTATATGTCACCATGAAAATCCATTTTTCTCCCCCTTAACATATGCCACGATATTCGAAAACATTTCGCATATGTCGGGATGAGCCAGCACATTAAGTCAAACCATTTGTGATAATATCCCATATTAAATCACATTTTCTCCCCCATATTAAAAATATTAACCCAATCGATGTTTTTAATATCAATTGATTTAATGTAGTTTTAACAAAGGTTTTGGGAAGAAAAATGCGAGTCTGTTTTATCTTCATGATATCAAACACATGAGATATGATCTCGATTTGTAACATGATCACATATTCACCATATTATAAAAGAATTGACAAGGTTGGACCTGATAGATGAGAATCATCATATGATAAGATCAAATGGTTCTTGTCAGCATATGTTGGTCGCCTCATCGCGTCTGAAGTCATCTCTTGACACCACATGTACGATTGGTATTGTTGTCTTGACACCAACTTGTGAACTTGGCACGTTCGGTATCGAAGATTCTGAATGCTTAACAATTGCTCCCCCTCAATTGTTGACCCGTGTTCTATCGAAAGAGCTGTAGTCGTTGGTTGAGTAGTTGCATCGTCGAGTATGTAGATACCAGTTGTAGATAGCATGGTTGTAGAGATGATAGCTTCATAAAAACAAGACTTCTCTTGTTTTAACAAATAAATGCACTGAAACGTACATAGATTTGTGTTAGACCAAGTTATAAAGTAAACTTGATCCCTTACAAGGTTTTAAAGTAAACCTTGCCCGAGAAAATTATTTCCCGTTGTGAGCCAAAGCTTTCATAAGAAATACTTGACTTTAATATGAAAACCGGGTTGCAGTCAGAAATAACTACAAGCCATTTAGGCATGTTTTATGAAATATTTACAACTTTTGTACGAACTCTATTTATGGCACCGTGTCAATATTAATCAACATTTCTAAGGCCGTAAATATTATCGTACCAAAAGACATGCCGTTGAAAAATAAAGTAAAAATATTTTTGGATTTTTCTAGATTTTTCAATTTTTATGGTTTTTATATGGTTTTATATTTTTGTATTTTGCTTTTGTGGATTAAAATATAAACAATATATACAGATGATCACCAAGGATACGGAGAATAGTTTTACCACCACTATTCTTTCGCTTCATCTGCTAGTTCCTTTAGAGTCTCAGGCGAGAAAGTTCTCATTCCTAGCTTGTCGGCCAAAAATCAATTCGAGCGCGATCTAAAGCCTTCGTGAAAATATCCGCCAATTGATACTCAGATCGGACAAAGTAAAGCTCGATTACTCCATTTTCCACTTGCTCCTTGATGAAGTGGTAGCGAATGTCAATATGCTTCGACCGGGAGAATTGAACGTTGTTGCACCATAAGGCAATTGCACTCTTGTTGTCACAGTACATCGGAATCTTGTTGAAACCTAGACCATAGTCGGTTAATTGCGATCTCATCCAAAGAATTTGAGCACAGCAACCGGACATAGCTATGTATTCGGCTTCCGTACTTGAAATTGCAGCGCTTTTCTGCCTTTTCGATGCCCAACTGATTAGTCGATCTCCTAGTAGTTGCAAAGTTCCACTCGTGCTACGTCTTGTATCTTGACAACCCGCGTGATCCGCATTTGCATATGCCATTAGTGCAACAGAAGAGTCCTTCGAATACCAAAGTCCCCGATTAATGGTTCCTTTAAGATATCGAAAGATCCTTTTAACAGTAGCTAAGTGTAACTCAGTAGGCCTAGTTTGATACCTGGCACACATACATATAACAAACTGAAGATCAGGTCGACTGGCTGTGATATACAGAAGAGTACCGATCATTCCACGATAAAGTGTCGGATCAACGGCAACTCCATGTGGATCTGCATCAAGCTTAGATTTCTCCACCATTGGAGTGTCCATGGGGTCGCAAGATTCCATCTTATACTTCTTAAGCGATTCAAGGGCATACTTAGATTGATTGATAAAGATGCCTCTGGGACTCTGAGATATCTGAAGACCTAAGAAGAATGATACCTTGCCCATCATTGACATCTTAAACTTGGAAGACATGAGTGTCCCAAACTCGTCGGATAAGGTTTGGGTCGTGGATGCAAATATAATATCATCAACATATATTTGTACCATAATCATATCTTTACCTCGTTTCTGAATGAACAGCGTAGGATCCACCTTGCCTTTTGCGAAGCCTTGTGTGATGAGGAATTGTGACAATAGATCATACCATGCGCGTGGAGCTTGCTTCAACCCATAGAGAGCCTTCTTAAGCTTTTACACATGATTAGGATAATTAGGATTCACAAAACCATCCGGCTGTTGAACATAGACTTCTTCCTTGATTTCACCATTAAGAAATGCCGTCTTCGCATCCATCTGATAGACAATCATATTCATATGGGCTGCATAAGCGAGGAATAGTCTAATAGATTCCAAACGGGCAACAGGTGCAAAGGATTCCATAAAGTCGATGCCCAATAATTGCTTGTATCCACGAGCTACTAGTCGAGCTTTGTTCTTCAATATTCCGCCTAACTCATCGAGTTTCACCTTGTAAACCCATTTCAAAGTGAGTAACTGCACTTGATCCGGGCATGGGACAAGTTCCCAAACATCAAGACGTATGAATTCGTTAAGTTCTTCTTGCATAGCTTCTATCCAACAGGATTGAGTAAAAGCTTCTTTCCATGTCTTAGGTTCAACTTCAGTGAGAAAAGCATCAAAGTGACAAAACATTGCACTTTCTTGTAACTGACTTCGTGTGGATACCGGACGATTAGGGTCACCAATAATAGAATCTATAGGATGATCCTTTGTCCACTTGCTGTCATGTTCACGAATCCGTGGATTGGAGTAAACTGTAGAAGGAGCTTCCTCTGTGGTGGACGACCCGACTTGATTAGGGTCGGGAATAGGTACACCAAAGAATGGAAGTTCACGCATTTGAGCGAATTCCAAATCGTGATCATCATCATCCTCTTCATCATCAATAGGCATGACGTGGGTAGTTGAAACAGGTGTTGGTTGAGAATTACTTGTTGTAGGTATATCTTGACCAATTGTAGGTGCAGATGTGTCTGATTGTGCAACGGTTGCTGGGGCGACAACTTCGGTTACCGGAGCTATTACCTCAGGTTCTGGAGCAACAATATTTGGAGGAGTAAAGAATTCATCAAAGAACGGTTGAAACAACGTATCCCATTCAGTCCTAGCAGGTGGTGTAAATGATGATGAAGTAGGGTTGTTTGGGACAAGACCAGAACTTATATTACTGGGTCCCATTTCATGAAGTGCGGGTTCAGAGCTGCTTTGCTCAGAAGCCATTGCTGTCAGCTCATCAAAATCAACATTCATAGTTTCAAGGATTTTGCGAGAGTTACGGTTGTAGATTCGGTATGCCTTCTTTGCGGGTGCGTAACCAATGAAAATACCAATATCAGCCTTTGGTTGAAGTTTTCCCAAATTGTCACCATCATTGTTTGGATAGCAAAGAGAACCAAATACATGAAGATATGATAAATCTGGTACTTTTCCATGGAGAAGCTCATAAGGTGTTTTACCATGGCGTTTACGAATTAGTGACCGGTTTTGGGTGTACACTGCTGTAGATACTGCTTCTGCCCATAAAAACAATGAAGCCTTTGCGTAAATTAACATCGTTCAAGCAGCTTCCATAAGTGTGCGATTTCGCCTTTCAACGACACCGTTTTGTTGTGGAGTGCGTGCAACGGATGTTTCATGAGATATGCCAACTTCTTCATAATAATCACGCAAAATTTGATTCATAAATTCGGTTCCATTATCTGTACGAATGCGTCGGACAGTAGTGTTGAGACGCACTTGAATCATCTTGAGAAATCTGATGATGAATTTAGGTGCCTCATTTTTTTCTTTAAGAAATTTCACCCATGTAAACCGAGAGTAATCATCGACAATGACGAGGATGTACTTTTTGCCACTAAGACTTTCAACACGCATTGGCCCACAAAGATCCATATGCAACAGATAAAGTTTCTCTTGGTTGGTGTCTTCAGTCTTGGGTTTGTAAGACTTCTTAGTGCTTTTCCCCATTGTACACGCGGAACACAAATGATCCTTGTGAAATGATAGTTTAGGAAGACCACGAACAAGTTCGTTTTTCGCCAAGTGATTAATAGCGTCAAAGTTAAGATGAGATAACCGTCGATGCCATAACCATGACTTAGTCTTCGATGCTTTGGAGAGAAGACATACGGGAGAAGCGGCCATCATGTCTTGTAGAGACAAAGTATACAAATTATTCCCTCGAGTACCTTTCAATAAATCAACCCCTTCCAAATTACGAATGAAGCAGGTATGCTCTCGAAAAGCAACTTCTAGGTTTGCATCACAAAATTGTCCCACAGAAAATAAGTTGTGACCGAGACCTTCCACATAATACACTCTCGAAATTATAACATTCCCAATATGATATTCACCGTAACCCATTATCTTAGCAATATGATCATTTCCAAATCTAACCGTACCAAGAAACTTGCTGACGAAACTTCTAAGCTGAGAGGGATCTCCGGTCATATGCTTGGAGCAACCAGAGTCCAAATACCAGAGAACAATTTGGACCACCTGTTTTCAATAACAACAGTAGACAATGCATTGGAAACTATTGGTTCCGGAGTGTTAGCAGATACAGATATAGAATTATCATAATTGCTAGCATTTTTGTGACCCTTAGATTTTCTGCGTTTTCTAATCTGAGTTTTAGCACTAACAGGTTTTACAGTTCCAACTTTCTTAGGTTTTGGATTATTCGTGGGCACTACAGTGGGAGTAGACCTATTTAAAGGGCACTTGGTTCCTACAGTAGTGTCGGTGTTCCTAGTTAAAGGACACGCTTGTGTTTTGGTAGCCTTGGTACTCCTAGTTAAAGTGCACGCTTTCTTCGCTGTAGTGGGAGTGATCCTAGTCAAAGGGCACGTATTTCCTACTATAGTGAAAGTTCTACCAGTGGGGCGCCACATCCAGCCAACTTGGGTTAACACTTTCCCAGTCGGTTTCCATTCTAATCCATTTTTCCGGGCTTGCATCTCATTCACATGGTCAATAAGGCAAGAATCATGACGACTAGAAAACATACATTCATTGCAATTCCAACATTTTAAATTAGAATTCACAGTAGGCTTAGAACGCTGCACAACCGCAGAGCCTTTAGGTTTAGCTACATGATTCTTTTTATTCAAAACAGAAATAACATTCCTAGGATGGGCTTCTACTTTCTTCTTCACTTGACTACTAGATGAGGGCAAGATCCTATCATTCTTCTTGTTTCTTTTAAGCTTAGATCTTTGAGCCTTAGTAGTGGTGCTTACTCCTGTAGAAGGCAACACTGGAATATTAGAAGCTGGTTTTGATTCCGCCTTATCTTTAGTGACCAATGTTTGAGAATGTTTAGTCCTAGGGCCCTTGTTAAGTGGTGTGACGGCTATAAGGGTTCTTTTGATTGCACTAGAGGACGATGCTGAGACAGTGACTGCGTTATCCACAACATTCTTACCTTTTAGAGTTCGAAGTGTTTCCTTTAACTCAGCCAAGACCAGATTCTTATCACAAATTTGTTCCCTCAAATCAGATATTTCCATCGACTTTCGATTCAATTGTTCAATCAATGATTGATTCTGTGCAGTGGTATCAACACATGCGGGCTGTACTGAATCGAAGAGTCGTGTATTTTTCTGTTTTAAGTTATCAACTTTGGACAAAATCTTGGAAACTCGATTATCTAGATCAAGTCTAAAATTCTCAGCGGCCTCAAGTACGTTCACACAATTAAGCTCCTTAGATTTCTCTATTTCTATCGGCAAAGATTGAGCAACCTTGTCACTTGGCTGACGCTGTTTTGATTGTAAATTCAATCGAAAATTCTTTTCAAAATTTGCATCATCGATATTAACACCTTCGAATGACGTTTCAAAGATTTCTTGAATAAATTGTTGCTTGCATTCAAGCGAAATACAATGTGTTTGAATCTCATCAAAACGTTTTGAAAGCAAAGAATATGAATCTTGAAGCTTTAAAAAATCAGCGTCAGATTCGTGACAAGTACTATCTACCACAGTATCCACAGATTCAACATTATGCACAATAGAATCATTATCAACACTTGTATTCACACAGACAGAAACTATATCATGAGACATCACTTGATTCAGAAGCAGATCATTATGGCGTGAAACCCGTTCTATTTCAAGTAAACTGTTTTCATAAGCATCTTCCATTTCATTGAAAACACGTCTAACTTCTTCTATTTCCAAAAACAAATCTTGATCAATATTACGAAGACAAGCCTTAACATTGTTTACAAACGGAACAATTTCATCTCGAAACGCAGCTCTAGTGTGCTCAAAGTTCCATTCACCTTCCGTTATGGCCGTGGCCGTCGTACGTTCCAAAATGACCTTGTCAAAATCGGCTAAGTGTTGGTGAACCGTATTTAAGTTAACGGACGCCTTACTTACCGGTGGAATTAACTTCGTTAAATCCTTTTTGACGAGTGTAGGAGACGTACTAGGAAGGTTTTCATTTGACAAACTTTGGGGCACAAGAACTGTTAATTCTGCTAATTCCTTTTGTAGGCGAATGCGTGTCTTTTTCGAAAATTGATCTTTGTTATGTTGATCATAATCAATTGTATGGAATTTTGAAAGCATTTTAGAATGAGTTTCTTCCCCAAGTGATTGTGTCTCCTCAGTACTACGAACAAAAGGTGCTTCTTTCGATTTTCCAATTATGGTCATATCATAAAGACCGGGAATATATTCCTGAGCTTGTTTTGCATAACCGGGATTAGGTGGTAAATCTTGAAGACGCTTAAGTTCGAATTCTTTAAATGATTTAGTTAAAAGATGAACCTTTTCTGTGGAAGCGTATTGTTTTAAAAGCTGTTGTTCTTTGAATTTAAGAAGTTTGGTAGCATTAATTTCCGATTCAACCTTTTTAGACTCGAGAGTTTTGAAATCCATTTTAAGTTTCTGAAAATCATTGACAACCGACTCTTTTTCTTTTAATTCATTGGAAAGATTAGCTTTTAATGATTCTATTTCTTTCAAGTGTTCAATCTTTTCAAAACGAAATTGGTCAAATTCAGAACATGTTATTTTCTCTTCTTGAGGGACCATTTCAAAAGTTTTGACCTTTTCTTTATGCAACGCAAGCTCAGCAGTTAGGGTGGAATTCGTATCTACGGATTGTCTGAGGGCCATATGCATTTGATCAATAATATGTTTAGGCACCATGACCAAATCATGTTGAGCATAAGATTCCATACCCGTCGTAGCATTTGGTTGAGGTTCACTCAAATGTGTAGAATTGGGTACCACATCATTTGAGTTACTAGTTCCCGAGTGTTGTTCGAGGTTGTCATTTTCATGCCCAACTTGATGTTGGTTATCATCAATATTATTAGATGTGATTGGTACCTCACTGATGACATCAGAACCGTAGTGAGAGAGATTAGGAACAAGAGCAGCTTAGGCAGAGTGAATGTCATCACAATCCGAATCGTATGCATCAAGATCGTCCGCTTGATAAGCTGCATTAGAAGTAGAAACGACTACAATGCCTTCAGTATCTGCTGCCCCTGGGTCTGCAAGAAATGCCAACTCCTCTGAATCCAAAATCTTCCCCTTAGACTGAGCATCAACCAAATACATCTTCTCACGAAACCATGCATCATCCCTCCTCCTTTTCGGCTGAGTGCATTCCCTAGCCATATGACCTTGTCCTCGACAATTGTAGCAAGTCACAACCTTCTTAGGACCAATAGGACTCCCATTTCCACTAGATTGAGAATTCACATCTTGATTGTTCCCAGTCCTTGTAGGAGGTCCATATGAATTTTGCCTTCCCTGAATAGGTTGCACCGTCACTTGACCATCTTGAATAGTGGCTTGTTGTCGAGGATTTGAAGAGGTGCGGAGCTGATTGTTTGTTGGTGGAAATCCTCTAGTTGCAACAAGTTTTGACAAGTAAGCAGTGAGATGGTTTAGTACATCAGCTGGCGTATCATTTGGAGTAAAGACCGGTGCTTGGATTGGTGGAAGTTCATTAGAGTAGAAAGCTTGTGCTGGTTGTGCTTTTATTGGAAAATATCCTTGCTGAGGAGTATAGCCCAATGGAGAAGTGTTGGCTTGTGATAGTGATGTCTTATATGGTGGTTGCTGTTGAAAAGATTGTTGATGAACACTTTGTTGATATTCTTGCTGTGGCATCATTGGTGGTTGATAAGATGGTTACTGTGGTTGCTGATAGATGTGTGGTGGTGGCTGCTGCAAGTATGATGATTGTTGATAAGTATAAGCCATGTTTGGTTGAGAAGCATACATTGCAAGTGGATCATGAACTTGAGGTGTAGACAACCGAGCCTCGATCACATGGCATTCGTGTTGTTGAAGAAAAGCTTGAAGTTGATCCACATTGGTGTTATGCAAGTCCTTAGCCAATTTAACATCCGTCACGTATTTTTTCCATTCTGGAGGAAGAGTGTTCAAATACTTGGTGTTCAATTGAAAGGTAGGAATTGCCATGCCATAGATATTGAGCTCATTCAACAATAGGGTAAATCTCAGATAGTAGTCATTGAGAGTCTCCCCTGGCACATAGGAAAACTTATCAAAAGTATCATAAAGCTTACACTCTCGTTCTTGTTTAGTTAACGAGGTGCCTTGCATTAGAACACGAATTCTATCCCATAACTCTTTGGCAACTTTATGTTTGCTGACGAGTTTGTAGACATCTGGAGGAAGGGCTTGGAGAATGATGTTTGTAGCATACTTATCACATTTATCTTGAATCTTCATATCTCCAGTCAACTCACCTGTTGTGCGAGGACGAGTAGTCGTACCTTCCGTCACTGTACCATAATTTAATGGTCCATTGAGCACCGATGCCCAAATTAGATGTCCATTCTCCTTGTTCAACATATAAAGTTCCATTCGGGAAGCCCATTCCTCATACATAGTCTTCACCAACATTGGTGGACGATTATCCGTACCCGAGAGGATGGACTTATCCGTAAGAGATGTGTACTCCATTTCAATAAGTGAAGATTTACAAAGTTGATCGATCAATGAAAGAAAGTAAATGTGTTTGTTGTAGTGTGTTAAAACACGTTTTTTGAAAAAATGTTGGATCGTACTCAGATCGTGGTTGTGATCGCACTCAGATCGTGGTTGTGATCGCACTCAGTGCGTGGTTGTGATCGTACTCAGATCGTGGTGATGATCGCACTCAGATCGCAGTGATGATCGTACTTAGATCGCAGTGAGGATCGCACTCCCTATGATCGCACTTAGATCGGACTCCCAGATCGTACCCAACGATCGTACCCTGATCGCACTCCCTTATCGCAACAAGTGATCGGACTATGGATCGCAACGAGAGATCGTACTGAACAAACTTACCTTGATCGTAGTATGGATCGTAGTGAGCTATCGAAGTCAAGATCGCAACTTGGATCGCACTACCGATCGCAGTTAGATCGCAACACCAGATCGTGATGATGGATCGCAAGTAGAAACCCCCAGGGTTTATGCAATCGCAACTTCAGATCGTACTATGGATTCCCTTTTACCTTGTTTCTCGGACAGTACACGAACACCAACAATTCAAGATTCTAGGCCAAAAATGAATCAAACAACCAAAAAATTTTGTGTTTTAACCCAAATCACTATAACAAGTAATAAGATGAAGTAAATCAAGATTAACCCATAAAAACACAAAAAAATTTATGTTCGTATGAAAATGGATCAAAAAAATGGCGAGAATCAAGAACACAAACACAAGAACTAAACAATCATCCCATGGCTCTTGATACCATTTGTAGGATTGTAAATCTTGCTTATGTTTTTAGAGAGAGAAAGAGATAGAGAAATGGTGGATTACACACACACTTAGAGAGAGAAACCAATGTTTACTATGTGTAAAATAATGAAACCACACCCTCTCCATCAAAGGAGAGGGTTTATATACCCAAGCCTTGTAATGGGCTTAGGTTTACACGTTTGGGCCGGCCTACACAAGTTGTAGGCTAGGCTTGAACTTGTTTGTTAAATAACGAAAGTTAACTAAACTACGAGCTATTACATGGACTATCGTTGGAGTGACCGATCCTTCTTAATACGTAAAACGTATTTCCAACACAAAGTCTCAAAAAGATGGCGGATGTAAATTATTGCGTGAGTTTTATTTTTCTTTCCTTAGCGAGTGTGTAGCTACTTATGAAAACATGACATGAGGATTTTACACATAAGGCGAATGACTTATTACTCTTGAAACGGACTTGTATTAATTGTGAGCGGTTTTTCAAGTAATGGATGAGAGGATTACTTAGGATTAAAACCGTGCTTCCTTATTTTTGGATTTTGCACTTCTTATACTTCACACTTGAAATAATGACAAATTTGCCCACAAGCAATTTGCTCAAATAATAACCGATTCCACATTTAATTGTCATGAATAAGTTGATGCACTTTTTACTTGTGAATGCAATGATCCCATTTTTAAGCTTGGTATGGGGAAAGTGAAACTTGAGGGTGATAAATGTCCATGGTACCCAATCCCTAATCAAAGTCATTGAATTCTTTATGAGTTATTTCCATCAAAACCATTTCAAGAAAAACCAAAAAGATATAGATAGAATTGTATTTTGTTCATAGCATTGTTAAAAGTCAAAATCATGCATCATGTAGTTTAGAGTAGTGTAGATGCATTCCATATCGCCAAGGAGGATTAATTATGAGGAGAATGTAAATTTGTGCTTTAAAATATATAGAATTGCATGAGGACATGACAATGTTCAAGTGTAGGGGATTTGATATGAGCAAAAACTCATATCAATTTATCAACAAATAACCCTAAAACATGAAGCAAAATACCAATTTATCTTGTAAAAACAGTATTATGTGGTATGTTTGTGTTTGTGTACACGTGTGTAGGTAAAAGGATGCATTTTCAAGCAAACAAGGAATAATCAATCTTAATTTGATGAAAAAGACAAAAGAGGATCAAAAGTGATAAGACTTTGAAAGTGCAAGGACCTATCTTGACAATCTGCCAAAGTTGAAGGACCAAAGTGTAAATATGTAAAAGTCAAGATCATAGTCAAATTTGCTCAACTCTCAATTCAACTCAGTCAAAGGACCAATTTTGTTCAAGAATGAAGTTTGAAGGACCAAATATGCCAAAGAAATGAAGTAACAAGCTCAAAAAGACAATCTGCCAAGTTCAAGGGTCATTTCTGCCATTTTTGGAAAGTTTAACAAGTGTGATCCATGTGAATAACTTTGGACCAATGAGAAGCCAAGAAAAAGTGGTCTTGGATTGCCACATCATGGCATTTAATACCCACTAGCGCCGCATTAATAAATGAGTGAATCATAACAGTGCAATCCGTGTACACCCTTTTCAACCAATGAAGACTTGACATGTGGCATCTTCAAACTAACAAAATTTCCAGGATCGATTTGGAGCTAGAGGCAATTTCATGGAATGATATAAACATCAAACTTGCTCGAAATCAAGAGACGAATCCATTGGTCATAACCAATTAACCTGGAATCAACCCAACAAAGAATCCCCAATTTGAGTTCATACCTGCAAAATCAATTAAGCAGATTCATGACACGTGGAAGTCTGGGATTGGCTCCAACACGTCACCAACCCCAACTGCTCTTCCTCTGAAGTCTATAAATAGCCTGATTAGTCCTCATTTCAGTTAGTAGTTGAAAAGTGTGAAAACACACACACTTTCTTTTCCTTTCACCATTTCTAGTTTTTAGCTTAACAACTCAAGAGTTTGACACACTCTTGAGTTAGTTAGTTAGTTTGTAACCACTTAACAGCTTTGTAACTACTTTTCCATTAATAAAATTCAAATTCTCACTTTCCCGCCAAATCTCAATTCCTTCTTTACTGTTCATCTCATACTACCATTGTTACTCTTGTTGCTGTTTTGAGTTTGTTATGATCATACCTTGATCATAACTGACCTTGTGTGAAGATTGTAGCTGTTTGTTGATTTCAGTCCAAGTTCATAGCAGATTTGAAGAATTCAAGCCATTATGATGATTCCTGTTGATTTGTAGTTGTTTGATTGATTGTAGATAGTTGAATCTAGTGCTAAGGTGGTGGTTAGCACTAGACTAGAGAGTTCAGCACTCCTCTACTGCTCAAAGGTTACTACAATAGGTGCAAACGCCTCTTGTTTTGGTTCCACTCAATTGTCAAAATGCATGCTTCATTCCTAGCTAAGATCTTTGTTGACTACATGATAAAACTTGTTTAGTTTGATCTTGATTTAGTTTTAGTCATTTTATAGCTTTAGTGTTGTTTAATCTGCTTACTGATTAGATAAGTATCTTAGCTTTTAGCTTAATTCAGTCATTCTAGCTTTGTTATCATATTTGAGTCTTAGTGGTTTCAGTTACTTGCAATTAGCTTTCATACATCTCATTTTGGTCACTGAACTTAGTTTGATAAAGCTTTTCATTCAGTTTAAACTTGTACTCAAAGAGTCTTCACAAAATTCCAAAAAGATCAGCTTAAGTAGTGTTTGGCATTAGCTATTGTTTGATAATCAAGTTTAAGAAATTGCTTAACTTTGCTTGAATTTCAGTTACAAAGCCATTACTAAAGGTTTTGAGTCATTTTCAAGTCAAGATTAAGGTCAAAGAGGCAAATGGCATTGTAAAAGGTTTGGGTCATTTTCAGTCAGTTTTGTTCATAAAAAGTTGTCACTTTCATTTGCTTGGCATTTACTTGTTTCTTAATGAAATTCCATCAAACCAGTTCTCAAATCTAGGTCATAATATGAAGTTTCAGATTCCATAAGCATTTTGTACAGTATTCAGTAAGCAAGTGGGAATAAGCAAAATTCTAAACTCATAAGCAAATGCATGTTTCTGTAAAGTTCAAACTGCTTTTTCATATCTCTCAATCCTATTCATAAACTAGTCAATTTTCTTTTACAAATTCACTTAGTTAGTTCTTGTGGTTGATTTTTGAGATTTTGAGCTTTTTGAAAAAAGCTTGGTCAACGCTGGTCAACATAAGCCAAATTCTAGCTTAATTCAATTTCCAAGCTTATTACTGAATGATTTTTAACAAGACTTGATTTCCCGTTCATATTTTGAGTTCATTAATCAGTTTCATTACAAAAATCCAGTTATGCATGTCTAGATTTCTTTAGAGCTTATTTTGTGCTTATTGGAAAGTGCTTATCAGAGTTTTAGCCAGTTTCATCAAATTTCCTCTTACAGGTCTAGCTTATTTTTTATTTTAAGCAGTTTGCAAGTGGTTTGAACAATTTTGGTTGAGAAATAAGCTCAAACGAGCTTATTTGTATTTGGAACCCGTTTTTGCTTAATATTTTCCAAAAATTGCATTTCAGTCCTTCTTGTATTAAACTTCTTTAAAACTTGGCTAAACTTGAAACTTTTTAGGGTTTTCATTAATCAGATCCTTTAAGTTTGAAATTTGTTAAAATTCAGTTAGTTAGTTTTGAATTTGTTTAGAAATTGGTTAGTAGTTTGCATAGTTTTCACTTTTAATCCTCATAGTTAACTGATTTGACATTTACAGTCCTTGTACTTGTTAAGTTTTACAATTTGAGCATTTATTTTTCATAGAATTTACATTATCAGTCCTCTTAGTTGTAAAATTTACATTTTGAATTTTACTTGAATAAAAACTTGGTATTTGCACGATGTTTTACATATAAGTAGACTATATTTTTCAGTTTTGCAAGGCATTGTTTGAATTAGCAAATAGAATATCCAAAAAATATTAACAACCAAAAACAGTTAAAAACCCGATATTGTTAGGACTTTCAATTAGACAAGAACTGAGAAAAACGAACTGCATTATACACAATTTCAACATTTGTCTTTGTAAAACCCACATAAAATACCATGAACAGTACACTACATAAAAACAGGATTAAATTAAAACTTTCCATTTATAAATACGACACGTGTCGCGAACATTGAATTACAAGAACAACGTATATTACTAATGCACGTTAAATATTACGTATAATATTTAATTCACAAACATTAAACACGAACATACACGAATAATATTTTTATCATGAGGAACGTATGCATTTGGATTTTGGGCCTTGTATATCCGCGGCATAGATAAAGAAAGGAAAGGGCCCGACCCATTATGAAACCAATTAGCAAAAGTTAATCTCCAGGGAATTCATTTTACCAAATTTTAGAAAAACAAAATAAACCCTAGCCCTCTCTCTCCTTTGAGCCGCGGCAGCTACCACACCCAAGGACGATTTTTGTGATTTGATTTTTCGTTTATTACGTGTACGTGTTCGTGATTCGATTCCCTTTTCATCCACGCAATCGGTATAATAAAAACCTTAATCTTTTTATTATTTTATTTTAATTATGAACAAATGTGTCTGAATCTTTTAAAAACATAATTAAAAGCATGTTTATGTTAAGAAATTAATCAAGGAAAAGGGATGTTTGGTTTTTGGTTTTGGTTCGGCGCACAAACCGAGAGCTAAAGCTCTCGGTGGGCTTTTCCCACCACCAGCCGAGACCCCCATGGGTCTTGGGGTGGTTTTGTTCGGACAGCAGCAACCAAGGCCCTCGGTAGGAACCTTGGTGCTGGCAGTGGGGACCGGCTCACGCCGGTGGGTACACGAGACACAACAGGAGGAGCCCTACGAAAGAAGTGGCAACCGACGGCTGGCCAAGGCCACAGCCGCCAGCCACTACCACCAGCCGTCGGCTGTGTGGTGGTGTTTGGTGCTCGTTTCTGTGGTCTCGGGTTTCGGGCTCGGGATACATTTTTATTAGCCATTATTTTACGTAGTTAATTAATTAAATTAATTTACACGAACTAATTAATTTATTTAATTAAAACTATGACTTAGGTTATATTATTAAAACTAATAAAATATGTTATAACCTAAGTATTTTATTTCGACATTTATTTTAGTAATTAATTATTTTACTTAATTTACATGAACTAGTAATTAATTAATTAATTCATGACTTAGGTTATTTTATTTAATTTAAATAAAACATGTTATAACCTAAGTATTTATTTAGGCTTAATTAAATTAAACCATGACTTAATTTAATTAAATTATATAAGGTAAAGTTTATTAATTTAACCATGACATTTTATTAATTAATAAACCATACATTTTTATTATTGATTAATAATCATTTTAGCCTAAGTATTTAATATAATGGACTTTACTAATAATTTATCATGACTTATAACAATATATTAATAAGCACTAACTTATATTTTAGACTTATTAATTCCGCTTATTTCTATTTATGGAAACTTTCTATTTTTGGAAACTTACTAGTTTTAGAAACTTTCTGTTTTTAGAAACTTACTATTTTTAGAAACTTTTTTTTTTGAAAACTTTCTATTTTTGGAAACTTTCTATTTTTTTGAAAACCTCTATTTTTAGAAAGTTACTTATTATTACGCTACAAGTATAGTAATACAAAAATACATGAAATACATAATCAGAATACATGTAAAATATGAATAAATACAAGATAACACTAAAAACGGTAAAACATGACAAGAACATATAAAATAAGCTAAGAACACACAGAACCAGTGACACACTCAGTAATCAGACAACTCATACACCTCCCTTGTTTATGTAGTATCCGTGAAGTCGGAGTAGATCATTCATCTTCTGTTCTAGCTTCACTACTGGACATAAGGTACGGATATTCCGTCTTTCAGTATGTACATTCCTTCGTATGTTTGATTAGGATTCCCCATTTGCAGCCATCTATTTTCCCCACTTATTTTATATGTTTTAAATGCTTATGTTATATTTTAAATGCCTGAGCTATATACATCCATGCCAGTTACACATAGTTATGGAGGTACCATAACCATAACACTGGAGGCACCAGTGTTATGACTTCCCCACGACGGAGTGATTGCTCGTGGCGTCCCTTTTAGTTTTGGCCATTTATTTATATTATCTTGTGGGGCGGGTGCATCTCAGTTACATGTTTTTCAGGATTTTCATGGTGAATGTGGTGTGTGCCTTGCATCCTTCACAAGGAGTTGATCCCTCCTACCAGACTAGTATAATTAGAGGCAACCCCTCTAACTGCATGATGAAGGCACCCCTCTAAGTATTCATGCACGTTGATACCTTGATAGTTGTAAAATCACACTCGTTTAGGAAAGCGAGGTAATAAGGGTAAGTATTAGACAAGTGGTTTAGGAGGACCAAGTGTAAATGACCCAATGAGTGAGTTCGTTCTCAAGGAGGCTAGTGTATTGTGTAAAGAGATGATTAAGCTTTGTGATTATGATTATGAGAAAAGAAAATAGAAAAGGATGACAGTTACGATTCTAAATTAAACTAAGACGAAAAGTCGTGCACGTATAACCGTAAAATATGACGAAATTTAAATAATAACCTAAAAATTCCTAGAAAATTGCAATAATTCCTAAAAAATGCAATTAGAGTTTATAAAAAATCAAAAATTACTCAAACCTTTTATTTAATTAAATTTTAATTTTTTAATGCTAATTAAAGCCAAAAAATCAATTTAATTAATAAAAATCCCAAAATGAGATTTTTTAACTTGTAAACCTCTAAAATAACTTAAATAAATTAAAAACAATTTTTGAAAAATTTAAAATTAATTAAAACTATTTAAAAATGATTAAAAACTATAAAAATATTAAAATAATTCCAAAAATTAATTAAATGACAAGAAAATTAATCTAAAAGTTTTAAAATTCCTAACTTAATGTATTTAAGCTATGAAAAATGAGAAACTTGCAAAAATATTAAAAGCTAATTTTAATAATAAAATAATATTAACAATTCAAAATTTATAAAAAAATTCTAAAAACTTGCAAACTAGTTTATTTTAACCTAATTTAAACAGAAATGAATTTGAAATGACCAAACTACCCCTAATGGCCCTCCAAATGGGCCAAAATGAAAAATAGACCCTTAATGGGCTAAATTAAGGCCCAATAAGAAAAATTTCACAAAAATGGCCCAAAACTCCCAGTTAAGCTTAAAATTCAATTTTAAACACAAAATTTCAAAGGCCCAAAAGCTGAAAGTCTTATCACAGCTTATTTCAAAGCAGCTTATTCTTAATTGGCTTTTTGGCCAATTAAGCTATAAGTTGATGCCATAAGCTAAAATTTGACACACAACCTTCTCTTGACCTAATTAAGCTGTTTGTAAAAAGAATTTTTGAATAAGCCCAAGAAATAAGCCTGAAATAAGCAAATGCTCTCTACAGAAAATGACAAAATAGTCGTTTTTGAGTTCTAGACCGATTCAAGGGCTGATTCTTGTTGCAAAAGGTTTCAAATGACAAAACTAAGCTTAATAATAAAAAAGATTTCCAAAAAGCACAATGAATAAGCTGGAATAAGCAATAAGCACTTTATGTAAAAGTCAACTTAGTTGGTTTTCTAGTCAAACCTAAAAGTCAAACCCTAAAAAGCTCCAGATTAGTCAAATGGGTCAAATAAGGAAGATTGATTACAAAAACAAAGTTGTTGCAAGTCCAAATAAGCTATAATAGCTTATGAATAAGCTGACTGATAATTAACACTAGTAGGGGCTAGTTTTGGGTGTCCATCAGTGGGAAAAGTTGCCACTGCTTGACTTTCTTGACTTTTTATCTTATATGGATTTTTGTTGGATTCAGTGGACAAAAAGGCACCCTTATAACCAGTGGGTTATAAGGAGTTAATAACAACCATAAAATCACAAAAACAACCAGCCAATTGATACAGTTTAATCAAAAGGCATACAGATCTAACACAGACATGAACATAAGCAGTTATGAACAAGATAAGTAGCTTTAGCAATATTCAGCCAACCAAATTGAACCAAATGAACACAAGTCAACTTGTTTCATGCACTGAATCACATATTAGACCAATATTATAGCTTATCCTACTTACTGATGAACAATGAACAAATAGGAAATGAACTTTGTTGATGTACTTGACCACAAGCCCAATTTTAAACCCTCAAATCTTTCAAATAGGTTATATAAAATTTGTTTAAACACTTGTTAACCCTAAACATGCATACACTCTAGGTGTTTCCAAAATCTTAGGTTAAAACAGTAAAAAACAAGTAAGATATAGCACACTATCATATTTGATGTTTCAATGAGCAAAGTTTGCAAATATCAGAACTCAAAACCTTGTATATCAGATACAAACTCAAACAAACACTTAGCACCTACTCAAACTATCATACAAAGCACAAACTTGTAACAAGTAGTAATCCCAAACACCCCTTTCACTTTTTAATCAAAGATTTAAACAAGTAAATGTGTGTAACAGGTTTACCCAAGCCTAATCTAGCATCATGCCAACAATATCATGCAGTATTAAGCAAATTCAAGCCACAAGAACACCTCAAATAACAGCAGATCACAAAATCACAATTTATCACTTTTCAAGCAGATTTTTGGTAAGAAGACTCATACCTCATGCGTGTACATCCACACTCACGAATTTTTGAGCTTATGTGCCTAGCTTAACAAGGCACAAGCTTCCAACAAGCTGCTAAGAACAACAAGGTTAGAACAAGCAGTTTATATAAAACACAAAAATGGGAAAAGCTGATTGATTCAAGCTTTGTTACCCTACTCCTTGATTATCCCCAAGCCAAGATCTCACCTCACCTTGATAAGCTCCTTATCAGGGTGATGTGATCAATCTTTGACCTAAAAATTCCAAGGGTTTGAACTAAGTCTTAGAAAAATATCAGATTTTAGAAAACTTTGCAATTTCTTGCACAAGCTTTGAAAACAGGTTTTGAAACTTCAAAATCACAAACATTAATCAATAACAAGAATATAATAAAGATGGCACTTGGATTTCTTCAACAATTCAAACACTTTTTCATTGATATTGAAAGAAGGCTTTACAGAAAGTTGACAAGGAAAAAACAAGAGCAAGCTACAATGTTGTGATGCTAATGCCTTATATAGGCTACAAGAAACCTAAAATGCTGAATAAAAAACGTAAACCCTAGTTGGTGAGTTACCATATTTTCCCTTGTGGAGTTTGAAAATGCTTGATCATGTGAAGACTTTTGGCTGTATGTTGAGGTGTAAAGGTGGTGAGAATTTGATCAAGGGTCCCTAACAAGCTTAGGATTGAAGCAACTTTGTGGGACGTTGGATTGCTGGCATGTTTTTGCATCTTCCTCAAAAATGTATGCATGGGGTTCATCATGTGAGCTTGGTGGTAATGTGGCAAGAAAAGTGTGAGTTAGGTTATGTTCATTAAGCCATTAATCAATAATCTGGAGAAGATTAAGGCTTAATTGTGAGTGATTAGCAAAAGCCCAAATTTGTTCTTAAGGTGAATAGTGGGTGTCTAATCCATTTTAGTTTTTGAAAACATGTTAACCGCGTTTATTTAACTTAATTAAATAAGTTAGTTAACCGGTTATGAGTGGATTAGTGACATGGCAGGATGGTGAGTGGTGATTGGTTGAATGGAGTTAGTGGGACACGTGTTGGGTTGTGACAGGTCTATATATCTTTCATGTCTTGGCAGAAAATACCCTCTTTCTTCCATTCTTCTTTCACTTTAGTTTTAGTTACACAAAATCAGATTTCCTTTGTAATTAAACTTTCGTTTTTCACACTTTTACCACAAAAAGTTTCCAATAGTATTTTCAAGGGTATTTCTTGCAATCTGATGATTCTTCCAGGGCTCTTTTGGACATATCTTCATTCTTCATGGTCTTGACTTGTATGATTAACTTCTTGGAGGACTAAAAATGACAAGTCTTCATTTATGAGGGACCATTCTTGCCAATTCTTCAAAATGGAGGGTCCTTTTTGTAATTTTGACAAACTTTAAGGACCAATCTTGTAATTATGAATAAAAAAGGGTTTAAAGTGTCAATTCTTCATTATTGGAGGACCCTTCTTGTACAATCTTCAATTCTTCAAGGGTTATTCTTGGAAAATCAACTCTAGGGCTTGGTTCATTGTGCGACTTCGTTTCCCATGTTTGTTTTTGCTTGTTTCTTGTGATCTTTTGCCATTTTCTCAATATACGTACCTAAAATACACATGGAACAAACACAAGCATATATTTGGCATATTTCATGATATTTTATGCGTTTTAAGCCCATTTGGGACGATGAGACTATGTATAAAAGCAGTCTCATCACCCCCCCCCCATACTAAACCATTGTCGTGCCCTCACGCAATGCTAGAATAAAGTATCTTAGCACCTCCAAAATTCATTTTTATGCACTTTTATTGAATGATAAACTTGTTACACTCCTACTATTACTACTACTTGCGTTTTAGACATAATTTATTATTTTCATCGCAAAATGGGACGTTTAGGTTCATAGAATAAGAACACATGAATGCTTCGTTAGTAATAATTTCATCGTCCTCGATTTTCACCCCAATTCCATGCTAAGCGTGCAACGAGATCATTGTTATTATAAGTTAGAAATGCTAACACTACTCATATGCCTTAATCACGTACTTAGACTCCCATTTTCCTAAGCGGTATCTCTTATATTTTATTTTTGTCTTGAATGTTCACGAGGATACATTTTTTACTTATGCGATGATAGAGATTTAGGTCTAAAAATAGAGTCATAACGGTGTAACCAAGACCATCGAATTAATAACCCCTCCTAATAGACAACGATGTCAAAAAATTAAGTCAACAAGAAGGATCGATAAACACAGTTTTATAACAGTTTTGAACATGAGACTTATTACCAAGACTTTTATACGCCCCCTAACGGATGGGCCTTATTATCATAGGTTTACCTCCATCTTTTATTCAACTTCGCCATGAAGCTTTTATTATGACTTCGGTCTTGCCTTGCCTTTTATTTAACCTCGCCATGAGGTATTTATTATGGCCATAGACGTATATTCTCATGCTAAAAGCGAATTTTGGATCTTTAAAGCTTCAAAGATTAAGGCATAATTCACTTTCAATTTCGCATAGATTTTTTGGCCTTGTGAGCTTCAAATTGTTTGCTTGATTTAGGTGAGCACTTGAAATATTATTACTAGGTGAAGCTTTCGATTATTCGGGTTGCCAATACTTCAAAACCGTGACGCTGGCGATACCTTAATGTCTTCCCAATTTAATTACATGGAAGCTACTAGAAAAGACTAGAAACCAACAATCAAGACTAAACCGCTAAGCAAATACTTATTAAGCAATATATATATACAAGCGAAGGGAGAATAAGCAAACAACGAGAACACGTGAGTTTTTGAAAGAATACGAGTACTATACGTTTAGCATAGTAACTTATAATTAACTCTATCAATCTCGTCCTCATTTAAGAGACTTAGCCTAATATAAAGTTAAGGAACCGAAGCTAAGTGCTCAACACGCACGGTCGAGTAAAAAATTACTCTTATTCTCGCCATCAGAAAATCTATATTCGTGTCTTCAAACACTTATAAAACATGAGAAAATTTTTAAAATTTGGCCATTTTTAGCCTTATTTTGCAACAAAACGATAAACAAAAAGATAAACTTTGGAAAGCGTGAAGGTTTGGCAAGGCAATTATCTATCCCCCCCCCCATATTAAAGTTAAACATTGTCCTCAATGTTTCGAGTCTAAGGGTAGGATACCCCCATACTAGAGACGTAGTCGAATGCTTAATCTAGCATGGAAAGGGTGTAACCATTAAATTAATAGCCGTTTACGAAGTGTGTTATAAACCTAAGGTTATAACATATAAGGATATATCATGTGGATATCGAGAAATTATTCAAAGCAAACGATCGAGTGCTCCCATAAAACGAACACTAGAGGCTCCAATCGTAAAGATCATGATCATCTAAGAACCACAATGCATAAACAACCATGGAACAAAGGTTGGAAGGGCACAAATCCCCTCACGTTAAACTACATTAGAAAGCGATAATATGTACATGGATAAGCATGGGACTCCCCCACGAGGCACCTCGTTTTTGATTACCGAGTCATGAGCTCGACTCGATCCCCTCTGTTGATCCCCAAGCTTAGATCGATTTAGCTTGTGTAAACGAGATTAAATCAAGTTAAACACGTAGAGAAACTTTGTTGTGTATAAAACAATTTAAGTATTATGTGGAATTAATAGTCAAACAAGAACACACAAAACAATGGAAACCAAACTTTCACTTGATTGATAAAACAAAACTTACGTACAATGAAAGTGTTAAAACGTATATATAACATAAACCTAAAGGCCTCCTTTTATAGATATAAGGAGCCTTGTACAAGAGTCTACGTATCAGCTATTTTAGGTAAAGATAAACATAGAAAATACATTGTTGATCATATCTTTACTAGAAACAAACTAGAAACATAATACGTTTAGACTAAGTCTTCTATAAGTGCTTGACTTCATCCTATCAACGCTTGACATCTTCCTGACAATGCTTGTTCTGTCAACGCTTGTTTTCTTCTTATCAACGTCCCGATTGCTCTTGTCAGCGTCCAAGTGTACTGGCTACATTTTATTCCCAACAATCCTCCCCTAAACTTGATATCTACTCTAGTAATCAAGTTTCTGAATAAAAACTAAGAACTAGGAGGATTCTTACAAATCTTATCAAATTGGTAATAAACATATTTAATCAAATCTTTGGCCACGTCACTTGAGTAGTCAATCTCCAGTTGTGTTGTCTTCATCTTCTCCAAAACTTCTTTGGACATGGGATACTCAGCATCCACAAGAAGATACTCAGAAAACTTTGTAGAGCTCAAATGATACACACCAGCTGCTGAATACAAACACCATTGAAGTCCACTGATATCATCCTCAAGATCCTTCCAAACAGGATCTCCTTCTTTTGGTGCACACATTCTCTTGAATGTTGACCACAGCTTTATTCCATTGACTGAAGTAGGTGCTTCAGTCTCATACTTGGCCAGCAAGAACCTCCAAAGGTCTGCCAAGTCTTCCCTATCCATACTTGCAAACAAAGACATAAGAGTAGTAAATGTGTGTATCTCTTTCCCATATCTGCCAATCATCCAAAACCCACTTGCATCTTCTTCATAGCTAATGATAGGGTTTCTGGCATCAAGAGGTAACACTTGTACCATATCTAAAATTTCCATGGGTGAGAGCTTAATGCTTCTTCTAATAACAGCTTCACTGGGATTCACTTTATTCAAATCTTTAGGGAACAAGTGGAACTCCCTTCTTCAATGGCCTTGCAACAATCATAGCCTTTTGAATCTCCATCTCTTCTACAAGTTCTTCTTTCCTTTCATCTGAAAGAAGTCTGATAGTGTTCATTTCCTGCACTCTTGCCCAAATAGGATAAGCCTTATACTCCAATTCTTCAAAAGACAATCCCTACAATTTCTGAAAAGTCTACCCTGTTTGATGACATCTAAGCAACATGTAATAAAGCTCCCTCCTATCTCTCTTAAATAGTGAGAAAAATTTGCTAGCCTTATGCTTCAGAATTACCTTGCAATCTCTTTGAACTCTTAGAAGAATCTCCAAACCTTAAATTTGATCTGAAATTGTCATATCTAGATTCTCCATAACCTTATTCTCCCAAGCATGATACATCTGAGCAACTTCTGGCATATCATAATCTACCTGCATTTTTAACTCTACAAATTTCTCCCTTGCCAACTCATCACCATATTCAAGTCTTTCTGGTTCTTCAATTATCATAACACTTGAATCTGAACTTTCATCATTACTTCCATCTTGCTCCTCAGAAGTAACCACAAATGGTGACTCACCAACCTTCTTTTTCTCTTGTTTCATAAGTTGTGCAGCCAACTTTGAATCAAACTCTACTTGAGCTGCATCCTTGGGAACCTCTGCTTCTACCATGATTCCTTTATCCTTATCTAATGGATCAATGATGGGTAAAGATGATGATGGTACCTGTGAAGACACTTCCTTGATCATAATCTACCTGCATTTTTAACTCTACAAGTTTCTCCCTTGCCAACTCATCACCATATTCAAGTCTTTCTGGTTCTTCAATTATCATAACACTTGAATCTGAACTTTCATTATTACTTCCTTCTTGCTCCTCAAAAGTAACCACAAATGGTGACTCGCCAACCTTCTTTTTCTCTTGTTCCATAAGTTGTGCAGCCAACTTTGAATCAAACTCTACTTGAGCTGCATCCTTGGGAACCTCTGCTTCTACCATGATTCCTTTACCCTTATCTAATAGATCAATGATGGGTAAAGATGATGATGGTACCTGTGAAGACACTTCCTTGATCATAATCTACCTGCATTTTTAACTCAACAAGTTTCTCCCTTGCCAACTCATCACCATATTCAAGTCTTTCTGGTTCTTCAATTATCATAACACTTGAATCTGAACTTTCATCATTACTTCCTTCTTGCTCCTCAGAAGTAACCACAAATGGTGACTCACCAACCTTCTTTTTCTCTTGTTCCATAAGTTGTGCAGCCAACTTTGAATCAAACTCTACTTGAGCTGCATCCTTGGGAACCTCTGCTTCTACCATGATTCCTTTACCCTTATCTAATGGATCAATGATGGGTAAAGATGATGATGGTACCTGTGAAGACACTTCCTTGATGATAGTTGATGACTCGAATACATCAACCATATCTGCACGTCTGTCAACGTTCAAATCCTAAGTGTCAACGCCCAATTTACTCTTGTCAGCGCTTGGTGTGTCAGCGTCCAAAATCTTCTTGTCAACGCTCACCTTACTCTTGTCAGCGCTTCTTGTGAACTGCTCCATCATTGCTGTAAAGGATAAGTTCCAATTTCTGGGAGTAACCAAAGATACATCAAAACCTGGTTACTTCTTCAATTCAGTAAGAGCTTAAGCCACACCCAAAGATTCTCCATCATATGAGCCTTTGCCACTCAAATCAATTGGCTCTGTAGCAGCTTCATGTGAGCCTTTATCACTCAAATTAACAGGCTCTGTAGCAGCTTCCTCCCCTTTGTAAGAATCCTCCCCTGAGGAAAGGACGCGTGCCTGTCGTCTCCTAGATTCAGCAGTTTCCAAGACAACAATCCTCTCCCTCAATTGCTTGAGTTCAAGGCCTTGGGTAGAGACAGTATGTACCAGGTCTGCATTTTGCTTTTGTAAGCTATTGCAGACAGCCGTCAATTCCAACATTGTATATGGTTCCAATCTGCCCTCCTCTAGAGTGGGTATTTGACCTCCCAAAGTAGAGTCATGGGGCATGGATGATATCTTAAAGATGTTAGGACTGGCTTGGCCTGCATCTAAGCGAGTACCAATAGTCTCAGCCTCATCCATATCACCAACCACACTTGTGGTGGTGGTTCTCTCTGCAACATGGCTAGGACCACGAGAGGAGAACACTCCATTAGTCCTTGGGCGTTTTACCAACCTAAATTCAAGGGGTGTAGAAGATGATGTGGATTAGGTGGGAGTTTCAAGGTTAAGGGGTGTTTGGGTCTGTTGTAGAAAGGTGTCACGTCTGGATTTGAAGTATCAACGCCAACATTTAATGTGTCAGCGTTGAAGGGATCTTGGTCAAGTTCCATGTGGTGAGTGGAAGGTGATGATTCAGGCAATGGTTGTGGGTCAGGTTGAGGTTGTGCTGCTGCAATAACAGCAAGCATGGCTTGGGTAAGGGTTAAGTCTTTGTGAGGGGGTGAATTCATCTTACTAAAAATAGCTTTCTTTTGCACAGGGATCGCATAAAAATCATCATGATCCCTGGTGTAATACCTTTGCTCATCAAAAATCATTTGTAAAAATCTTGGGTAAGCTAAAGTCATCTTATTACCCTTGTTTTTACACATGTCATCAAAAATTAGTTTAGAAAAATTATACTTTTGCCCATTTGTAATACACACAATTGCACTAGCAATAGATCTGTTAATTTCATTATGTGCAGTACATTTGGGACTCAAACATTAAAGGATGACATGTATTAAGTACTTCCAAGCTAGGGTAAATTCATGTTTGTTATATTTATTTAAAGTTCCCTCTTCAGGGAAAGGATAACCCAAAGCTTGGAGTCCTTGTTCTATCTCACCAATGGGAAGAGTGGTTATACCATCTGCATCATTAAGATGCAAAGCCTGGCGAACCAAGGCTTCAGTAACCACCCAAGAACGCCCATGGACAATAGCTGTTAATGTAGTCACATTATTAAGCGTTGAGGAACTTACAGTGTTCCAAAACTGTTTAATATGAGTGACAGGGATGAGAGGAGCATGAGAAAGAGCATACCGTAATGGAGATGCATTCAAATACGCCACCATCTGGGTGTATTGAGGAAACAGAGCATCATCAGCCTCCAAATAAGCAATCATATTATGCTGACTTCTGAATCCCAATACCAAGTCACTTGGTTTAAACTTAGGCGCAATTGATGTAGAAAGCTGTTTGTGAAAGATTATAAAAGATGAATTATAGGAGAAAAATTTTTAGACAAGAATATGATAATACCCGGTTTAAAAAGAAGGAGCCAAATTTATAGGAGAGATAGACACATGTGATTGGTCAAAATGAGGCAAGTATTTTCAAAATATAATGATGAAAATATTGAAAAGAAAATAAGTTATCTTGTGCATTAATTAAAAGTTATCAACTCTCAAAATTACGGCCCCAATTTTCGTCAAAAATAACAACTGGGTAGGACCCAATGAGTGTCAACGGTAAAAAATAACTCATCAACGCCCAACGGCTATATTCTTGTCAACGTTGGAAAAGCCATGTCAACATCTAAATTGGTCATAACAACGTTTGGAAATATATCTGTCAACGTCCAAAAATAAAAAAGGTAAAAATGAAAAAGGACCTTAACAAAGTGATTTATCCTAGTGAAGATAACCTATAAACTGAAAATTACAATAGGGTGGCAAGCACTGTCCAATCATGCACACTTGCTTATGCAAGATAGACATAACATTCCTCTAGTGTCCCTTGCTAACCAAAATTCTTAACAGTTAAGTTATCTCATAAAACCCTTTGTAACTCCCCAGGTAAGCCCAAAATAAATCATACCCAAGTCTCCCAACAGACCACATCCAACTCTAGGCCAAAAAGTCTTGGCAGCATGCATAATATATCAATTTTGCATGCTACAGTGCCTCATGAGATAGTAAACTAAATCATACTCACCAGTGGACACAATCTAGAATTGTGATAAGATTACTATAAGAATACCCAAAAAGTCCTAAAAGGTTCCTAAACCTCCCCTTAATCTTTGATACATAAGTTTCCAAATAATATGCATGTAAATAAAAATTTATGTCAAGATAGGAATATAAATATTCCAACCATCATCCATAAATTGAAACGTGCTCCAATAATGCTCCAAGAATCCATAAGCAACTCTGTATCCAATGGTACAATGTTAACAACGCCTACACAATTAGATCAAAAACCACAAAACTAACATGTTGCTGATAACGTCACGATAACACTTATCAGCGTTAAGATAACCTTTGTCAGCGTTAGACAAATAAAGTGGAAAATCTAATTTCACATAAAGACCAATAACAATGCATATCCTGTACATACTTTTACAATAAGTTCCCAAAACACATTTTAAGTAAGATTGATCATTCCAATACTTGTTACCAAGTATTGAAATCTTCCAGTATCAAAAGGTTTAGTCAATAAATCAGACACATTCTCTTCTGTGTCAACCCTATCTGGTTGTATTAAACCTTTTTCAAAACAATCTCTTATAAAATGATGTCTAATTTCTATGTGTTTTGTTTTAGAGTGATGTACAGGATTTTTAATAATGCATAAAGTATTGTTATTGTCTACAAAAATCTTGGTATGCATGAAATTATACCCATAATCCAACAGCTGGTTCTGAATCCATAAGACTTGTCCACAACAAGCAGCTGCTGCAACATACTCTGCTTCAGTTGTAAAATTGGCCACCAATGTTTGTTTCTTGCATTGCCAAGATATTAATCTACTCCCAAGAAACTGGCATCCACCAGTTGTGGATTTTCTATCAAATTTGTCACCACCATAATCACTGTCTGAATATGAAATAAGCTCCAATGGTGAATCTTTTTGATACCATAATCCTAGGTCTGGATAACATCTAAGGTATCTAAAAATCCTCTTGACAACATGAAGATGACATTCTTTGGGAGTCACTTGATGACGTGCACATGCACACACAGCAAACATAATGTCAGGTCTTGAAGCTGTGAGATACATTAATGAACCAATCATTGACCTATAGTGCCTGACATCCACTTCTTTTGCATCTCCAACTTTTCCCCAAGGGTGTTCTCTATCCATAGGAGTGCTAGCCCTTTTCTCATGTGGAGAAAAGCCAAACTTCTTCAAGATTTCTGCTACATATTTATCTTGAGAGATGAAGATACCATCTTCTTTCTGCTGAACTTGTAACCCTAGAAAGAAGTTCATCTCCCCTATTGCACTCATCTTGAACTTGTCTGTCATAAGCTTGGAAAAGTCTTCACTCATCTTTGGACTAGAAGAGCCAAAGATGATATCATCCACATAGACCTGAACAAGTAAGAAATCCTTACCAGTCTTCTTTGTAAATAAGGTCTGGTCTATGGTGCCCCTTTTGAATCCATTTCCATCAGATAGGTGGACAATGTGCCATACCATGCTCTTGGGGCTTGATGAAGTCCATACATAGCTTTCTTCACTCTATACACCTTGTCTGGATGTTCTGAATCTTCAAAACCAGGAGGCTGCATAACGTAAACCTCCTCTGCAATTATGCCATAAAGAAAAGCACTATTCACATCCATTTGATAGACTGTAAAGCCCATGCAGGAAGCATAGGCTAGAAAAATCCTTATAGCCTCAAACCTTGCAACTAGTGCAAAGACCTCCTCATAGTCTATCCCTTCCTCTTGTGTATATCCTTGAGCCACTAAACGTGCCTTATTTCTGTCCACAATGCCTCTTTCATCCTTTTTGTTTCTAAGAACCCATCTTGTCCCAATAGGTCTGACATGTCTGGGACAATCAACCAACTCCCAAACATCCTGGATAGCAAATTGGTGAAGCTCATCTTGCATTGCTTCCACCCAACTTGGTTCTTTGAGAGCATCAAAAATCTTATTGGGTTCTTGTTGTGACAGAAAACAGGCAAACAAACATGCTTGAACAAGAGGGGTATCAACCTTCTTGTGAATATTGGCAATAAATCCACCAAGATTTTGATGAGATCTTCTAGTTTGCACAGGAGTCATCACATCACCAATAATTAAAGGAGGGTGATTTTTGATTGTAGAAGTAAGCACTCCTCCCTAAATAAGTGTGTGGTCCTGAATCACATCTTCCATGTTACCAATATCCTCTTCAGACTCTCTTCCATCATTATCTGAATGAACATCTCCATTTCTGCTTGAAGGTTCACCTTGTTCAAAATTATTGGAAGAGAAAATATGGTCAAAAGATCTGTCAACGCCTGGACCAAGGCTGTCAACGTTTGAGCCATCAACGCCTGAATTTGTCTTGTCAGCGCCAGAATTTCCTTTGTCAGCGCCTGAAAGATCATACATGTTGTCAACTGGTGATACTTGGGGACCACCTTTTTCCTTTCCAGCAGCAGCAGCAGCAAATGCATCTGTTCATATGGGAATGGTAACATACTCAAGTATGGGTGTTGATTTGTCTGCTTGTGATCCAACCTCTTCATTAACCTGTTTACCTGAAACATCAACAATTGGTTCTTCCACAACATTTGAATTTACATTCACAATGCTTAGATTAGTAACAGGCATATAATTCAAAGTCCTTGATAGAGGTTCCAAGTCAAATAACCAATTTGGACCACTTTCAGGATCACTAGGTTTACTATCTAAAAACCTAACATGTACTTTTTCAAGTATACGTTTTTCTTTCTTAAGGTAAACTCTATATCCTCTACTCTACACTGAATAACCCATGAAGTAGCCTTCATCACCTTTAGCACTAAACTTACCTAAGGCATCACTAGTGTCTAGCACAACTACATGACATCCAAAAGGTTTAAGAAAACCAATATTAGGTTTCCTGCCCCAAAGTAACTCATAAGGTGTTTTGTTATGAATCTTGTTGACCAATTCCCTATTTTGAACATAACAAGCTGTATTCACAGCCTCAGCCTAAAAAGCAATGGGAAAGTGAGCATCAGCCAACATACTCCTAGCTGCTTCTATGAGGGTTCTATTCTTTCTCTCAGCTACCCCATTTTGTTGTGGGGTTCTAGCTACACTAAACTATCTAGTAATCCCTTTCTTGGCACAAAAATCATCTAACAACTTATTTCTAAACTCACCACCATTGTCACTTCTAAGTATCTTAACCTCATTACCATACTTCTTTTCTATTTGGGTAATGAAGTTAATCAAGGTATCAGCAGTGTCACTTTTCAAAGCTAAAAAGAAAGTCCAAGTAAATCTAGAAAAATTATCAGTGATGACAAAACAGTAAGATTTACCATTTAAGCTTTCTATATTAGTTGGACCAAACAAGTCCATATGCAGCAAGTGAAGTGGTGTAGAACTAGAGTGCACTGGTTTAGACTTAAATAAGACCTTGTGTTGTTTGCCTTTAAGGCATGCAACACAAGAGTGGTCATTGTGGAAAGCCTTTTCAGGCAAACCATCAACTAAACCATGTTTCACAAGTCTGTTTATATTTTTAAAATTAATGTGCCCTAATCTCCTGTGCCAAATATTACTCTCATCAACTGAGCCTTAGCATATAGACATGACAAAATATTATTCATCCTAATTCCATTAAGATTCACATTATAAATGTCCTTATGCCTAGGTGTTCTATACTTAATGAATTTCTCATCTGGTATTTTAAAATCTTTGCTCAACACCAAGCATTCAGTATCAGTAAAAAGAACCTTATTTTTATTATCACAAACTTGTGATACACTAAACATATTATAGTCAAGTTCTTTTACCAAAAACACGTTTTCAAAACGCAAATTGTTGGTGAGAAGAGTTCCTTTGCCTGTGATAGTTCTATATCCGCCTCCAAAGTAAACTTTGTCACCATCCTTAATGGGAGTGAAGTTTGTAAGATAATCTTCCTTCCCAGTCATGTGCCTAGAGCATCCACTATCCCAATAGCCATAATCATTAACCTGCTTTTGAATGCCCTGCACATAAAGAAAACAAATTTGTTTTCTTGGGAACCCAAGCCTGAGCAGACTTGGATTCATTTGGTTGTTCAACAAGAACAGACTTAGTCCTTATGACAACCCCTTGTTCATCCCTTTTTGGATTAAACACCCAGTTAGTCCTAATTGGTTTTGTTATGACCTTTTAAATATAATGAAATCTGTTACAGGTCATAGAAATCCCATCTGAATTAGGGTTTTGGTCTTGCTTAGGTCTCCATGTCAAGCTAGAAGAAGCTTTAGACCCCTTTCCCCTTGGTTGCAAATATTTACCATTATTTGGTCTGGCAACGTTTCTGTCAGCGTTTAATTTGGTCTTGTCAACGCTGAAATTACCCTTATCAGCGTTGAACCTAGGGTTTGCTACAGGAACCCATTGTCTATCAGACCATGTATTGGTCTTCTAAAAAGGTCTTTTTCGATAAGTATTAGACCCTTTAGTAAAGAATGGGGCTGGTCTAGCAGCTTGTGGACTTTGCTGGACAAAAGATTTGGGTTTGACAGTATTTGACTTTTTGTCAGCGTTGACCTTTGAGGCATTGACGCATTTATAGGCTAAATGTGAAATACTTCCACAAGTATAACAGGCTTTTCTAGACATAGCTCTAGGTCTAGAAGAAAAGAAACCTGTCCCATTATCACTAATTTGGCTTTTTGGTGACCTAGGTTTTCTATACATTTCTGCATATTTAATACTAGGTTTTCTATCAACGTTTAAGCCAAGGTCAACAGTCTTGCCAGTGGTTGGCTTTGTCACTTTGATGGGTGTAGACTCATTTGGGCTATCACTAAGCATGCCACCTTTAACAAACAAGGTAGGGTTGGCTTTCTTCCATTGGTCCATATCAGTCAACTTCTGCCTGTATTCCTCTACTGGGATAAGAACTCTTGGTGGAGGAATAAATTCCTCTTCTTGGAGTTCTGGTAAACCAGTCCAAGACAAGTACTTTCTAAGGACACCATAGAAGTTCCCAGCAGGTGGTGGAACACCAGCATACTCTTTCATCCCAATCCCAGTCATATCCCTAGAATCCCTTTGTTCACTAACACATTTTTCTAGGGTTTATGAAGCGTTATCAAATCTCTGAATTTTAAGATCTACATTATCTTTATTTTTTATAGCCTCATCTAATTTAGCCTATAAAGTAGCATTGACTCTCTCCATGATGTTTCTAATCTCAATACTAGCATTTAAATCATGATTTAAAATATTGATTTGATCTTTTAGGTCAAGCTCCATTTTCTTATACTTAGCTACAGTTTTTTCAGTTTGAGTAAGGGCAAGTTGATAGTTAGATAACTTGCATCTTTCATTAACCACATTTGTTGTTAGCATTAAAAGTCATCTTCTTCTTGAATCTTCAATTCCATCTGTTTGCTCTTATACTTGCAAGATCCATATTTCACTTTATGTCCATCTCCTTCAAATGCTCATCACTAATTTTCTCAAGGTCCTCATATGTAATCACTGAACCATTGGGCAATGAAGCAATGTATGCACAAACAGTATCTAGATCAATACCAGCATGCTTAACTCTATGTGAGTCAACTTTGTATGTGTCAGCATCTGAATGTGAGGCGTTGACAAGGCTTGATCCAGCGTTGACACAAGTTGATCCAGTAACTGGGTGCATGTATGACTCCTTTTGATCAAATTGACCTTCACTATGTGAGAAGAAGGCCATATTTCCATTGATAGACTTGCTTCCATGATCCATAAGAGTTTCATTCTCTACCAGCCTCAGTTTATTGTAAACATCATTAAAAGTAGAACTTTTGTGAGTATTATTAGCAATTATAGACCTTGCTTCAATATTCCATGCATCACCAAGACTTTTAAGAAAAGTGGTGATAATATCAACATCACCAAGCACTGTTCCCATGAAGGACAGCTTGCTTGTAATGTCAAGAAGTCTGCTTCTCACTCCACTTAGCTTCTCATTGGGTTGAGCTTTAAAAACAGCATACTCATGCAAGAGTTGCTTCTTTTTCTCTTGTACAGTATCAACATTACCACCATAAGCAACTTCAAGGGCTGCCCAAAGATCTTTTGCAGACTCATAGCTTCTATATTTGTGCTGATTTTCTTGTCCCAAAGAGAGTTTGAGAATGCTTAGGGTTTTCATGGCATTCCTTCTCTTTGCTATGTCCTCAGTTGAGACAACTCTATCAACTTCATGTTTTTCTTTTCGATCCTCTTTAGTAGAGCCTTGAACATTTGTTCTTTGTAAGATGGCAGCTGCAATCTTTTGAGCTTTATTAAATGTGTTTCCATATTCAATAATTTCCCATAGGGTGTAGTCATGGATTTGTAGATACTGTTCAAAGTTAAACTTCCACATCTCAAAATTGCCTGGGTCTAGCATGGGAATCTTGATGTTGGGGGTTGAGGAGGAGGAGGAGTTTACTTCTGGGGTAGACATGATGTTTTTAGGGTTTCTTGAAAATTAGGGTTTTTGGCGATTTAGGGTTCTTGTGTTCTTTAGATCAAAGTTTCGCAACAACCTCTGATACCACTTGTTGATCCCCAAGCTTAGATCGATTTAGCTTGTGTAAACGAGATTAAATCAAGTTAAACACGTAGAGAAACTTTGTTGTGTATAAAACAATTTAAGTATTATGCGGAATTAATACTCAAACAAGAACACACAAAACAATGTAAACCAAATTTTCACTTGATTGATAAACCAAAACTTGCGTACAATGAAAGTGTTAAAACGTATATATAACATAAACCTAAAGGCCTCCTTTTATAGATATAAGGAGCCTTGTACAAGAGTCTACGTATCAGCTATTTTAGGTAAAGATAAACATAGAAAATACATTGTTGATCATATCTTTACTAGAAACAAACTAGAAACATAATACGTGTAGACTAAGTCTTCTATAAGTGCTTGACTTCATCCTATCAACGCTTGACATCTTCCTGACAATGCTTGTTCTGTCAATGCTTGTTTTCTTCTTATCAACGTCCCGATTGCTCTTGTCAGCGTCCAAGTGTACTGGCTACATTTTATTCCCAACACCCTCAATACTAATTATCATTGGGGAAGGTGACTTGGTCGAGGTAGTTAAAAGAGGGAACTTCCCCGCCAAAGTAGTGCTTCAACCTATGTCCATTCACCTTGAAATTAGGGCCATCATTTTGAGCTAGCTCGATGGTCCCATATGGAAAAGCTTGGGTAACGGTGAATGGACCGGACCAACGGGATTTCAACTTGCCGGAAAATATTTTCAAACGTGAGTTAAAAAGCAACACTTGATCTCCAATGTTAAAAACCTGGTTTTTTATTTTAGAATCATGAAACTTTTTAGTTTTTTCTTTGTAAATCAATGAATTTTCATAAGCAATGTCTCTTAATTCATCCAATTCATTTAATTTCATTTTCCGGTGTTTTCCCGCGGTCTCAGTGTCATCATTACAATGCTTAAGGGCCCAATAAGCTTTGTGTTCGAGTTCAATTGGCAAGTGAAAATTCTTCCCGTACACGAGCTTGTAAGGAGTGCACCCGATGGGCGTCTTATGAGCGGTACGAAAGGCCCATAAAGCATCGCCTAACTTATCCGACCATGATTTTCGGTTCTCTCCTATCGATCTCTCCAAGATCCTCTTCAACGCTCCGTTAGCGGGTGATAAGCTGTAGAAAGCCGATGTGTCACCCATATTTCCTTAGAACCCTTTCGAATTGGTCATTAAAAATAGGTTCTATGATCGCTTATGATCGCACGAGGGGTTCCATACCGAGAAAACAAACTCTTCAAAAACTTGACTACCACACGAGCATCGTTCGTAGGCAAAGCCTTAGCTTCCACCCACTTGGATAGGTAGTCAACAGCGACAAGGATGTACTTATTACCACGAGATGATGGGAAGAGCCCATAAAATCAATTCCCCAAACGTCAAAGATCTCACACACTTGTATGATGTTTTGTGGTATTTCATCATTTTGTGAGGCTTTTCCTTGTCGTTGGCATGAATCACACGACTTCACAAGTGCGTGTGCATCTCGGTAAATAGTAGGCCAAAAGAAACTGGCATCAAATACCTTCTTTACCATGAGATTAGCACCATGGTGACCACCCGTGGGTCCCTCGTGACAAGCTCTAAGGATATTAGAAGCTTCGGTGCCAAATATACAACATCGAATAATTTGATCCGCACAAGTCCGAAAGAGGTAAGGGTCGTTCCAAAAGTAGAACTTGACGTCACGAAAGAATTTTTGTTTTTGTTGAGTCGTCATACCCTTAATGATGAAGTTCCCCGCATGGTAATTTGCGATGCCCGCAAACCATGGGGTGGATGAGTCAAGCTTAGAATTCACTACACCAAATGTCTCGAGAGGAAATGTTTCGGTGATTTCCTTGTTCTCGTACACACTTTGGTGAGGATCTTCCAAATGAGAAAGATGACCGGTCGCTAGATTCTCGGCTCCTTTTTTGTCAAGTATTTCGACATCAAATTCTTGTAGGAGGAGTATCCAACGAAGTAATCTCGGCTTTGCATCTTCTTTAGCCATGAGATACTTGATTGCCGAGTGATCCATATACACTATGCATTGGGTCAAGACGAGGTAAGGTCGGAATTTCTCAAACGCATACACCACGGCAAGGAATTCCTTCTCCGTTGTATTGTACTTAAGTTGAGCCTCGGTCATCGTCTTGCTAGCATAGTGAATACGTAAGAAATGCTTATCGTGACGTTGCCCCAAAACGGCCCCAATAGCGTAGTGAATTGCATCACACATGAGCTCAAAGGGGAGGTTCCAATTGGGAGCAACAAGAATGGGAGCTTCGGTAAGTTTCCTCTTAAGGATTTCAAAGGCTCGTATACAATCTTCGTTAAAGACAAAAGGAGCATCTTTTTCAAGGAGATGTGTAATAGGTCGAGAAATCTTTGAAAAATTCTTGATGAATCGACGATAAAAGCCCGCGTGGCCTAGGAAACTCCTAACTCCCTTAACGGTTTTGGGATGAGGTAATTTGGCGATGACGTCTACCTTAGCTTTGTCTACCTCAATCCCCGCTTTCGAGACCTTGTGCCCTAAGACGATTCCTTCCTTAACCATAAAATGACATTTTTCCCAATTGAGCACAAGGTTGGTTTCCTCACAACGTTTCAACATTCTCTCAAGATTCGACAAACACGAAGTGAACGAACAACCAAACACGGAAAAATCATCCATAACGACTTCCATCGTCTTCTCGATCATGTCATGAAAAATAGCCATCATGCACCGTTGAAAAGTTCCTGGTGCATTGCAAAGTCTGAATGGCATTCTACGATAGGCAAACGTTCCATATGGACACGTAAACGTAGTTTTTTATTGATCACGAGGATCGATGGGGATTTGGAAGTAACCGGAAAAACCATCTAAAAAGCAATAGAAATCGTTTCCCGCAAGACGCTCCAACATTTGGTCCATGAAGGGCAAGGGAAAATGGTCTTTACGAGTGGTGTCATTCAACTTACGATAGTCGATACACACCCTCCAACCGGTCACGAGTCGAGTTGGAATTAACTCGTTGGCATCGTTTGGCACAACAGTCATTCCTCCCTTCTTAGGGACACAATGAATAGGACTCACCCAAGGGCTATCAGAAATAGGGTAAATCATTCCCGCGTCAAGGAGTTTAAGGACCTCCTTTTTTATGACGTCGTGAATTTTGGGGTTCAACCTTCTTTGACATTGGATTGCGGGTTTGTAGTCTTCCTCCATTAAGATTTTGTGGGTACAAAATTTAGGATCAATCCCCTTAATGTAGGATAATTTCCACGCAATTGCCCCTTTGTGGTCCTTTAGAACATCGATAAGTGCGATTTTTTCATCATTCGAAAGATCTTTCGCAATAATCACCGGGAAATTATCGTCTCCTCCCAAGAATACGTATTCAAGATAAGGAGGTAAATCTTTCAACTCGAGGATTGGTGGTTCCTCAATTGAATATTTGGGCTCGATACTCATAACCTCCTGGGGTGGAGGAAATGGGAAATCGTTAAGAAAATCCTTGATAATCGAGAAGTCCTCATCGTTGTCGAGGTCTTCGTTACAAGTACGAGGAACATCAAATTCTTCCAACGTAAAACCACCACCTTTAAATGGAGTTAAGGATGGTGTCGAATTATCAAGAATAGGATCGAGCATAGTGGGATTGCCACTATTTTCATCGTCACCAAAACCTAAAACTTCTTGTGAAAAATTCCTCGTAAACGACGTCGATCATATCAACGAGGTTTATGGTCGCGACGGAATAAACATGAGAAATTAGAGAGTTTTGTGTTGCGTTTATACAAGTTCCTCGTCGTTGAAACGTAAGGTGATTTTTCTAGCATGCACATCAATCAACGCCATTGACGTATCCAAAAACGAACGACCTAAAATAAGAGGAACTTGAGGATCCGTGGGAATATCGACAACGATAAATTTTACCGGATAATAGAACTTTCCCACTTTCACAAAACCGTCTTCGGTCAATCCACATGCGGGAATAGTGGAATGATCGGCCAATTCGATAGACATTAGTGAAGGAGTAAGATTAGGAAGATTGAGCGACTTGAAGATTACAAGTGGCATCAAGTTAATGCTAACACCAAGATCGGCCAAGGCATAGCATTCTTCCATATCTTGAATTGCACATGGAATCAAGAATTTACCGGGATCACCGACTTTTTGAGGTATGCGGTTAAGATAAACCGATGAACAACTAGACAATTGTTGCAATTTCTCCTTGTTGTTTAACATACTCTAAAAGTTGGCGGCAAATCGAGGCATCATGACCAAAGCGTCGGTAAAACTTATATTGAAATGCAAATCACGAAACATTTTCATAAAAAGCTCAAATTGGTAGTTCTCTCGTTCTTGCCGTTTCTCCTTACGAAGTCTCGATGGGTAAGGCAAAGGTGGTGTGGGTTGAGGCATAGGCATAGCCTTTGGAATCTCGGGTTCCAATGATGGTAATGGGTCAACCGTAGGTGTGGCTTGAGCGGTATTTCGTGGGATTGGGATATGCTCCTTTTCGACCACCACCTCGGATTCTTCCTCAATTTCCTCGAACGTTGGAGTAATTGGTTAAGGAGTCGGTTTCTTAAGTGTCTTACCACTTCGTGTGGTAATCACTTTCATCTCTCCTTTAGGGTTCGATATGGTGTTGCTAGGAAGACTACTCGAAGATGGTTTACACATTATAGCCTCAAACATGGATGCAATTTTATCCTCAAACATAGATTGCCTCTTATCGGCCTTAAGCATCTCTTGTTTTATTTCATGTTTCCCTTGTTCCATCTTTTGTTGGTTTTGTTGTAACCTAGTCACATTACCCTCCATTTTGTTGGTATGAATCTTAAGCTCATTTGCTAACTCATTTTTCAAGTCATTCTTAAACTCGGATCTTAGGCTAATGATCTCCCTTTGTATTTTATCAAACCTAGCATCATTTCCATTTGCGTATTCAACAAATTCATTTGGAAGATCTTTCAAGTTTTGCAAACTCTTGTTGTTGTTTTGAAAATCATTGTTTTAATTTTTGTTTGAAACTTGGTTATTAGCCCCTTGATTCCCATAGTTGTTACCTTTGTAATTGTTCTTGTAACCAATTGATTGTTTCGATAGTTGTTATCATTTTGATTAGGTGCAAAACCCGGTGGAGTCATTTGATTAGGGCGGTTAACTTGACCGTTTTGGTTAAGTTCCCGTGGCCGCGTAGGCACTCAAAGTGTTACCACCGTTGGTAATGCACTCGGAGAAATCATGACCTCCACCACAATACATGCATGAAACCTCAACCGCTTTAGCCGTAGCGGGAGTAGATTGTTCACCAACTTTAATTTCAATCCAAAGTCCCTTAAGCTTATCAAAGATTTTGTTCTCCAAATTTGCCTCAGTTTGGCAAGCATCGATGGTATGAGACAATGAAGGTGAAGCCGAAGACGAAGCCTTACGAACATTCGACGTGCTACGAGGACTATAGAGCTTAGACCTATTCTCAATAATCAACAACGTTTCCTCGACCGTTTTACACAAAAAATTACCACCCGCGGCGGCATTAAGATAATCTCTCTCATGATCGTTCAATCCATTGTAAAACGTGTCAATTTGATGCAAGTCGGAAAAACCATGATGAGGACACTCGTGGAACATTTCCTTAAACCGATTCTAAGCCGTAGAAAAACTCTCATTAAATTCTTGTGAAAATTTTGAAATCTCGTTTTTCAAATGCGTAGTCTTAGAGGGCCGGAAAAATTGGTTCACGAACTTTGAAACGAGATCCTTCCACGTCAATATAGAATTGGGTCGCTCTTTCTCTAACCAAAATTTTGCGGGCCCCGCTAAGGAATACGGAAAAAGCATCATCTTAATCGAGTCGTTAGCAACGTCCTTAAACTTGCAAGTGGCGGTAAGACGATTGAATTGGCGGATATGGTTGTGCGGGTTGTCCTTTTCATCACCACGGAATTTTTTGTTTTGGATCATCGACAACAAACCCGTCTTAACTTCAAAATTCTCCGCAAGGATGGCAGGAATCACAATAGCCTATCCATAACCCTCGGTGGGTGCTTGAAGTAACTCCATCATAGTTTGATTAGCCATGGTTGCTTCTTGTTCTACGATAGGTTCGTCAATAAGAGATTCTTAACTTGAAAGGTTAGGTGTTCCTTTCAGTTTCTATGTCTACGTGCACGTCTAGCTTGGTTGCGAGTTTGCATAAACGTCACGTACAACGTGGGGATAAGCAAAGAAGATTCTTTTTGGTGTTTTTAACTTCTTCAATTTTTTGTGTTTTTGATTGTTTTTACCTTTTTTTTAATTTTGGTGATGTATTACGTAGACAAAAATCTACAAATCTCTCCTCAAATCAAATCTATCGATTAAAGGAGCCTCAAGGAATGAAAACGATCACGTGAAGTGAATGCCTTCGATGACTTTAGAACGTCGGTGGAACACCAAAACGTTCAAGAGGGTTTAATCAATTGAAACTAAGAAAATATAGATACTACGTAGATAATACTTTGGTTGGCAAACCCTCGATTAGCCCTTTTTATCTAAACACGCACAAGCAAGCGGAGAAACGAGGCGGCGCGAAGCACTTAAGAGCCTTTTTCCTTAGGGTGTATTTTATAACACCCGCCTGATACCCACCTTATAGTTTGAATTTTTCAAAATTAAGCTTCACGAAAGTAATTATATATTTTGCCTTTTTTCTTTGTTTGAGATTCGAATACAATGATCGAGTGATGAAATCCCGAATCAAGGTTGTGTTTTCACACTTTTGGAGTACTTGTGAATTTATTGTATTACGTATACAATATAGTAATAATATTCACACAAAAAACGAAAACCGATAATACGTATGATTAGAGTGCTAATCAAACAAATAGTTATTATGGCTAATATAAAAACAAATATTGTTCAAATCAAAATACAACACGCCTCCCCGGCAGCGGCGCCAAAAATGATAGTTGTAAAATCACACTCGTTTAGGAAAACGAGGTAATAAGGGTAAGTATTAGACAAGTGGTTTAGGAAAACCAAGTGTAAATGACCCAATGAGTGAGTGAGTTCGTTCTCAAGGAGGCTAGTGTGTTGTGTAAAGAGATGATTAAGCTTTGTGATTATGATTATGAGAAAAGAAAATAGAAAAGGATGACGGTTACGATTCTAAATTAAACTAAGACGAAAAGTCGTGCACGTAAAACCGTAAAATATGACGAAATTTAAAAATTAACCTAAAAATTCCTAGAAAATTGCAATAATTCCTAAAAAATGTAATTAGAGTTTACAAAAAATCAAAAATCACTCAAACCTTTTATTTAATTAAATATTAATTTTTTAATGCTAATTAAAGCCCAAAAAATAATTTAATTAACAAAAAGCCCAAAATGAGATTTTTAAACTTGTAAACCTCTAAAATAACTTAGGATTAAAAACTATTTTTGGAAAATTTAAAATTAATTAAAACTATTTAAAAATGATTAAAAACTATAAAAATATTAAAATAATTCTAAAAATTAATTAAATAACAAGAAAATTAATCTAAAAGTTTTAAAATTCCTAACTTAATGTATTTAAGCTATGAAAAATGAAAAACTTGCAAAAATATTAAAAACTAATTTTAATAATAAAATAATAATAAAATAATATTAAAATAATATTAAAAATTCAAAATTTATAAAAAATTTAAAAACTTGCAAACTAGTTTATTCTAACCTAATTTAAACAGATATGAACTTGAAATGACCAAACTACCCCTAATGGGCCTCCAAATGGGCCAAAATGAAAACAAACCCTTAATGGGCTAAATTAAGGCCCAATAAGAAAAAGTTCACAAAAACGGCCCAAAACTTCTAGTTAAGCTTAAAATTCAATTTTAAACACAAAATTTCAAAGGCCCAAAAGCTGAAAGTGAGCTTATCACAGCTTATTTCAAAGCAGCTTATTCTTAATGAGCTTTTTGGTCCATTAAGCTATAAGCTGATGCCATAAGCTGAAATTTGACACACAACCTTCTCTTGACCTAATTAAGCTTTTTGTAAAAATAATTTTGAATAAGCCCAAGAAATAAGCCTGAAATAAGCAAAAGCTCTCTATAGAAAATGACAAAATAGTCGTTTTTTAGTTCTAGACCAATTCAAGGGCTGATTCTTGTTGCAAAAGGTTTCAAATGACAAAACTAAGCTTAATAATCAAAAAGATTTCCAAAAAGCACAATGAATAAGCTGGAATAAGCAATAAGCACTTTATGTAAAAGTCAACTTAGTTGGTTTTCTAGTCAAACCTAAAAGTCAAACCCTAAAAAGCTCCAGATTAGTCAAATGGGTCAAATAAGGAAGATTGATTACAAAAACAAAGTTGTTGCAAGTCCAAATAAGCTAGAATAGCTTATGAATAAGCTGACTGATAATTAACACTAGCAGGGGCTAGTTTTGGGTGTCCAGTAGTGGGAAAAGTTGCCACTGCTTGACTTTCTTGACTTTTTGTCTTATGTGGATTTTTGTTGGATTCAGTGGACAAAAAGGCACCCTTATAACCAGTGGGTTATAAGGAGTCAATAACAATCACAAAATCACAAAAAAAACCAGCCAATTGATACAGTTTAATCAAAAGGCATACAGATCTAGCACAAACATGAACATAAGCAATTATGAACAAGATAAGCAGTTTTAGCAATATTCAGCCAACCAAATTGAACCAAATGCACACAACAGCTTAAGTAAATTCAAATGAACAAAAATCAACTTGTTTCATGCACTGGATCACAGATTAGACAAAGATTATAGCTTATCCTACTTACTGATGAACAATGAACAATGAACAAATAGGAAATGAACTTTGCTGATGTACTTGACCACAAGCCCAATTTTAAACCCTCAAATCTTTCAAACAGGTTATATAAACTTTGTTTAAACACTTGTTAACCCATAACATGCATACACTCTAGGTGTTTCCAAAATCTTAGGTCAAAACAGTCAAAAACAAGTAAGATATAGCACACTATCAGATTTGATGTTTCAATGAGCAAAGTTTGCAAATATCAGAACTCAAAAACTTGCATATCAGATACAAACTCAAACAAACACTTAGCACCTACTCAAACTATCATACAAAGCACAAACATGTAACAAGCAGTAATCCCAAACACCCCTTTCACTTTTTAATCAAAGATTTAAACAAGTAAATGTGTGTAACAGGTTTACCCAAGCCTAATCTAGCATCATACCAACAATATCATGCAGTATTAAGCAAATTCAAGCCACAAGAACACCTCAAATAACAGCAGATCACAAAATCACAATTTATTACTTTTCAAACAGATTTTTGGTAAGAAGACGCAAACCTCATGAATGTACATCCACAATCACGAATTCTTGAGCTTATGTGCCTAGCTTAAAAAGGCTCAAGCTTCCAACAAGCTGCTAAGAACAAGGTTAGAACAAGAATTTTATATAAACAGAAAAATGGAAAAAGTTGATTGATTCAAGCTTTGTTACCACACTCCTTGATTATCCCCAAGCCAAGATCTCACCTCACCTTGGCAAGCTCCTTATCAGGGTGATGTGATCAATCTTTGACCCAAAAATTCCAAGGGTTTGAACAAAGTCTTAGAAAAATATCAAATTTTAGAAAACTTTGCAATTTCTTGCACAAGCTTTGAAAACAAGTTTTGAAACTTCAAAATCACAAACATTAATCAATAACAAGAATATAATAAAGATGGCACTTGGATTTCTTCAACAATTCAAACACTTTTTCATTGATATTGAAAGAAGGCTTTACAGAAAGTTGAACAAGGAAAACCAAGAGCAAGATACAATGTTGTGATGCTAATGCCTTATATAGGCTACAAGAAACCTAAAATGCTGAATAAAAAACGTAAACCCTAGTTGGTGAGTTTCCAGATTTGCCCTTGTGGAGTTTGAAAATGCTTGATCATGTGAAGACTTTTCGTTGTATGTTAAGGTGTAAAGGTGGTGAGAATTTTATCAAGGTTCCCTAACAAGCTTAGGATTGAAGCAGCTTTGTGGGACGTTGTATTACTGGCATGTTTTGGCATCTTCCTCAAAAACTTATGCATGGGTTTTATCATGTGAGCTTGGTGGTGATGTGGTAAGAAAAGTGTGAGTTGGGTTATGTTCATTAAGCCATTAATCAATAATCTGAAGAAGATTAAGGCTTAATTGTGAGTGATTAACAAAAGCCTAAATTTGTTCTTGAGGTGAATAGTGGGTGTTTAATCCATTTTAGTTTTTGAAAAAATGTTAACCGCATTTATTTAACTTAATTAAATAAGTTAGTTAACCGGTTATGAGTGGATTAGTGACATGACAGGATGGTGAGTGGTGATTGGTTGAATGGAGTTAGTGGGACACGTGTTGGGTTGTGACAGGTCTATGTATCTTTCATGTCTTGGCAGAAAATACCCCCTTTCTTCCATTCTTCTTTCACTTTAGTTTTAATTACACAAAATCAGATTTCCTTTGTAATTAAACTTTTGTTTTTCACACTTTTGCTACAAAAAGTTTCCAATAGTATTTTCAAGGGTATTTCTTGTAATTTGATGATTCTTCAAGGGCTCTTTTGGACATATCTTCATTCTTCATGGTCTTGACTTGTATGATTGACTTTTTGGAGGACTAAAAATGACAAGTCTTCATTTATGAGGGACCATTCTTGCCAATTCTTCAAAGTAGAGGGTCCTTTTGTAATTTTAACAAACTTTAAGGACTAATCTTGTAATTATGAATAAACAAGGGTTTAAAGTGTCAATTCTTCAATATTGGAGGACTTTCTTGTACAACTTCAATTCTTCAAAGGTTATTCTTGGAAAATCAACTCTAGGGCTTAGTTCATTGTGCGGCTTCGTTTCCCGTGTTCGTTTTGGCTTGTTTCTTGTGATCTTTTGCCTTTTTCTCAATATTCGTACCTAAAATACACATGGAACAAACACAAGCATATATTTGGCATATTTCATGATATTTTATGCATTTTAAGCCCATTTTGGACGACGAGACTATGTATTAAAGTAGTCTCATCATACCTCATGACCTATTTGGGCTCTTGGCTAATTAAAATACAGTTTTCATATAAAAACATAAGTTTTTTCAAACTATAAAACCAGTTTTATAAACAAGTACCAGGTTTTCCAAGACTTATAAATTTCCGCTGCTATTAGTCTTTATTATGTTATGTCATTCGTACTATGTTATATATCCGTTCACTAGGTGTCTTGCTCAGCCGTTTCGTTTCCATGTTCCCAAACGGTAGGTACACAGGGACGCACTTAGGATCTTGAGAGTATGTGCATTTGGATGGAAGCTATCGAGCCTTCATTACTACATTACTTTATTTCTTTTGGACATTGTTTAGTCCTTTCCTTTCAGTATTTATATTTCATGTGTGTGAGCTTATGTTGGACTACCGATGTTTGATTCCGGTATTTTTCTTTATGGTCATTTAATGTTTTGAGACATTTACCTTGCATGCTTTGATGACACACCATAACTATCCTTTAATATTCCAATTATCAAAATGGGGTGTTACAATTATGGTATCAGAGCCCAAGGTTTCGACATGTAGGCTCTAAAAACTTGACCTGTGACTAGTGGGTAATCACCAGTGTCGTCCTAAAACTGACAGTTTGTTTTCATGCATTTGTTTCATGTATCATTGTTGCAGGTATTTTGACTAAGTAATGGTTGGTACAGGCCATATCTAGTCGCATGTGTTTTTATTTGATTATTTTGTTTTGGTGAACCGACCCATAGGTGTTCACCCTCGATATGTCAATTTTGTTTTAGTGAACCGACCCATAGGCGTTCACTCTTGTCATGTAAATTTTGTTTTGGTGAACCGACCCATAGGCGTTCACCCAAACTCATGTCATTTTTGTTGGCTATGCCTTCATAAACTGTTTCATGCATCATTTTCTTATGTTTATCATATGTTCTAATCAGATTAATCATTTCGTGTTCTTTTTAAAACTGTCAGATGGTTAGCACACGTGAGTAGGAACAACTGAATGCAGCAGTCCAAGCTGCTCTTCAAGCTTTGCTTCCATAAATCAGAAATGAGATTCGTGCTGCAGTACAAGCCAATCAAAATCAGCACCCTTACCAAAATCAGAATCATCCTCCTCCTCCACCAGCTACTCTTATCACATGGCTGGAAAGGTTTAATAAGCAACGACCTAAATCTTTTGAGTAGACTGACAGTCTATCTGAGGCTAAAAGTTAGATTGCACACATCGAGAAGATTTTCTACGCCATGGGGTGTGATCCTGTCTTTAAGGTGAGTCTTGCTTGTTACAAATTTGAGGGAGATGTGCTGGCATGGTGGAAGGCACTCAATCAGCCGAATGGAGGTGATGACTGGGTTACTGGCTTGACCTGGGCGCAATTTAAGGAGTTGGTTCTATGTCAGTTCTTTCCGAAAGCTGAGCAGGATCGGCTCAAGAGGGAATACCATGGCATTCGACAGAGAGCTGGAGAGGATAGTACGGAATTTATGCAGAGATTCCTTAGACTTGCTAGTTTCCTGGGCGCAGCAGCCGGGACAGCAAAAGGGCAGGCATATCATTTTTGTTGGGCTCTTCGTACTTCTGTCGCCAACAACTTGGTGTGTGCTACATTTACTTATGTAGCGCAGGTGGCATATGCAGCTCGTAAGCTAGAGATGTTGCAGGTGAGAGACGAGTTTGGTGAAGCAAACAGATCTGAGAAGAGGTATATCTCAGTCATCAAACGTTAATCATTTCATTCAATTCAGTACCTTCTATTTTATATCATTCTCTATAGGCATCTTTCAGGAAAAAGACTGGGGACCGGTCCCAACCGGCCACTCAGCAGTACCAATCCAAGAGAAACGGTCAGACTCATGACCGTTCTGCATCTGATAGGCGTGGCGGTAGTGACAACTACCATAACACCACCAACAACTCCAGCAACAGCAGGTCCCTATAATTTTCCGTTACTATGTTATGTTGTTTTATGATTCATAAGTTCTAACACTTCAGCATCTATTACCAGGAACATTGGCAACGGACGGGATCAGGACCGCAGAGGTTCACAGCCCAACCGTGTAGCTTCATCTGGTATATACAATCTCAACTTTCTGTGTAGTCATGTTTGTACCCCAATAATCATGCCTTACGCATACTTCTGAAATAGGCTCCTAGCTAGATAGAGCACCTGTGGGAGGGTACACTCACCCTATTTGCACCTCTTGTAATCGCAAACACCCAGGGTCGTGCCGGACGTGCTAGCGGTACCTGCTTCAAATGTAGCCAACCAGGCCACCATATGAAAGATTGTAGGAAGGGTGAGATTGAGGGTACTTCAGGACATGCTGATTCTAAGCCACCTCCGACTATTGGACGTGTGTATACTACCACGCGGAACCAAGCAAACAAGTCGTCAGGTACCATCACCAAAATCTTGTTTATGTATGGTTAAGCTGCATGTGTTTTGTTTGATACGGGTGGGACTCATTCAGTCATATCCACTGCTTATGTGACTCGTGTTAGGATATCCCCTATGCCACTTGATAATATCTTAAACATATCCACGCCCCTGAGAGACTCTGTATGCATCACACATGGGTACAGAGATCTTCCCTTAGAGTTCGATGACAGAATTCGCAAAGTTGACGCACTTCTATTAGACATGTGCGAGTTTGACATGATATTAGGCATAGACTGGTTATCCAAACACCACACCACTATAGATTGCCATTCATATCGGGTTATTTTCGGTGATGTCAACGCACAAGAGTACATTCACAATGGTTTCATACCAGGAAAGTCTGTATAAATTATTTTAGCCTTGCAGACACGTGCCTTACTGTTGGCTGTGAGGGATTCTTAGCTGATGTTCATGATATTAAGGCTGAAACTCTATCCATTTAGGACCAGCCTATCGTGTCATAATTCCCTGATTTTTTCTTGAAGAGCTTCCGGGCATACCACCTGCTCGTGAAGTAGAGTTTGGTATTGAGCTCATCCCATGAGCTGAGCCAATCTCTAAGGCTCCTTACCGCATGGCTCCCATTGAGCTCAAGGAGTTAAAGGAGCAGCTGCAAGAACTTTTGGAGAGAGGTTCCATCCGCCCTACTGTATCTCCATGGGGTGCACCGGTGTTGTTCGTGAAGAAGAAGGATGGCAACATACGTTTATACATTGATTACCGTGAGCTGAATAAGATCACAATCAGAAACCGATATCCTCTGCCACGTATAGATGATATGTTTGACCAACTGCAAGGCGCCAAACATTTCTCTAAGATCGATCTGAGGTCTGGCTACCATCAGCTACGGGTGAAAGAGCAGGATATCTCCAAGACTGCCTTCTGTACACGCCATGGACACTATGAATTTGTAGTCATGCCTTTTGGACTCACCAATGCTCCAACAATCTTCATGGATCTGATGAACCGTGTCTTCCATGACTTTCTAGACAAGTTTGTTATCGTCTTCATTGATGATATTCTGATTTTCTCTAAATCCAATGAGGATCACGAAGACCATCTTCGTACAGTACTACAGATACTTCACCAGAAACAGTTGTATGCCAAGTTCTCCAAGTGCGAATTCTGGTTGAGCAAAGTGGCGTTTCTGGGCCACATCGTATCCGCAGAAGGAATAACCATGGATCCTACGAAGGTTGAGGCTATCAAAAAATGGCCAAGACCGATGTCGGCGACTGAGGTTTGTAGTTTTCTGGGCTTAGCTGGTTATTAGCGCAGGTTTGTGGAGAATTTTTCATGTTTAGCCTTGCCCTTAACTAAGCTGGTGCGAAAAGGGGAGAAATTCGTCTAGAGCGATGAAAGAGAGAAGAGCTTTAAAGAACTCAAGTAGAAGTTGGTATCTGCACCTATTCTTACTCTCCCATCTAGCACAGGTGGATTTCAGATATATAGTGATGCTTCAGGGAAGGGTCTTGGTTGTGTTCTCATGCAACAAGGGAAAGTGATTGCTTACGTATCACGACAGCTTAAGCCTTATGAGGAGAACTATCCTACCCATGACTTGGAGCTTGCAGCAGTTGTGTTTGCACTGAAGATTTGGAAGCATTACTTGTATGGCGAATCATGTGATATCTTCACAGATCACAAGATCCTTAAATACATCTTCACCCAGCGTGAACTCAACATGAGGCAAAGAAGGTGGTTAGAGCTGCTGAAGGACTACGACATCAATCTTCAGTATCATCCCAGCAAGGCGAATATAGTGTCATACGCTCTCAGTAGGAAGTCGGGCATGATCAACGGCATTAAGATAGAAGAGGAAATCATACGTGACTTAGAACGATTTGACATCGAGTTTATGGTACGTGGACAGCATGGTTACTGGGCTAATCTTAGAGTTGAGCCAGATTTACTCTCTAGGATCAAGAAAGCTCAGAAAGATGACGGTGAAATCTGAGCGATTATTCAGAACATCGACCAGCAGACGGAGTTTCGGGTAGATGATGATGGTATCTTATGGCAGGGCACTAGACTATGTGTTCCTAATGATCTTATACTCAGGGAGGCTTTGTTGACTGAAGCTCACATCTCTCCATTCTCTATTCATCATGGTTCCACCAAGATGTACCATGAAATCAAGCAACATTTCTGGTGGAGTTGTATGAAGCATGATGTTGCTACCTTTGTCTCCAAATGTCTTACCTGCCAGCATTAAAGATTGAGCATCAACGAGCTAGTGGTTTACTACAACCATTAGACATTCCAGAGTGGAAGTGGGACAAGATCTCCATGGACTTTGTCACCAGAATTCCGCAGACCAAGAGGAAACATGATGCAATTTGGGTTATCGTTGATCGACTAACCAAATTCGCTCATTTCCTACCAATCCGCAAGGATGATTCAGTTAGTAAATTGGCGGATATCTGTCAAACGGAGATCATGAGACTACATGGTACTCCATCTAGTATCATCTCAGACAGAGATCCACGTTTTACATCTCGGTTTTGGAGAAGTCTACAGAAAGCTTGGGGCACCAGACTTAAGCTTAGTACGGCTTTTCATCCTCAGACAGACGGGCAGTCGGAGCGTACCATTCAGACACTAGAGGACATGCTGCGAGCTTGTGCTTTAGAATGGAAAGGAAGTTGGGACGACTATATCTGCTTAGTAGAGTTTGCATACAACAACAGTTGGCACTCCAACAACAAGTGTGCACCATTTGAGATGTTGTATGGCAGTTAGTGTCGCGCCCCAATCTGTTGGGATCAGGTTGGTGAGAGAATTCTTGAGGGTTCGGAGATGATAGAGGTGACCAATAAGAAGGTTTCCGTCGCCAAGGCGAAACTATAGGAAGCTCATGCACGTCAAAAGAGCTATGCCGACAAGCACCATAGAGATTTTTACTTCAACGTAGGTGATCATGTCTTTCTCAAGGTATCACCAGCGCGGGGAGTTAAGCGTTTTGGAATCAAGGGAAAACTCAGTCCTCGATTTATCGGACCGTTTGATATCCTCGAACATGTCAGTGAGGTATCGTATCGTCTGGCGTTACCTCCGCAGCTATCTCACGTCCACAACGTATTCCATGTGTCCTTACTCGGAGGGTACAATTATCATCCCCTACATATGGTTCAGTATCCACTCGAGCAGATTCGTGAGGATCTTTCTTATGTCGAGGAACCCGAACGAGTTCTTGATTGTCAAAAGCGAGTCATGAGGAAGAAGGCGATTCCACTCGTCAAAATCCTTTGGAGGACCATCCTGAGCAGGAAGCCACTTGGGAGACGGAGGAGTCTATCCGGGCTTCTTACCCTCATTTCCAGTTTTGATTCGGGTATGTTTCCTTTCAGTTTAGGTCATCTATAATTCAGGGACGAATTATTCTTTTTAGAGGGGAAGAGTATAAAACCCACATAAAATACCATGAATAGTACACTACATAAAAGCACGATTAAATTAAAACTTTCCATTTATAATATACGACACGTGTCACGAACATTAAATTACAAGAACTACGTATATTATTAATGCACATTAAATATTACGTATAATATTTAATTCACGAACATTAAACACGAACATACATGAATAATATTTTTAACATGAGGAACGTATGCATTTGGCTTTTGGGCCTTGTATATCCGCGGAAAAGACAACGAAAGGAAAGGGCCTGGTCCATTATGAAACCAACTAGCAAAAGTTAATCTCTAGGGAAGTCATTTTACCAATTTTTAGAAAAACAAAATAAATCCTAGCCCTCTCTCTCTCCTTTTAGCCGCGGCAGCCACCACACACAAGGACGATTTTTGTGATTTTATTTTTGGTTTATTACGTGTACGTGTTCTCGATTCCCTTTTCATCCACGCAAACGGTATAAACAAAACCTTAATCTTTTCATTCTTTTATTTTAATTATGAACACATGTGTTTGAGTCTTTTAAAAACATAATTAAAAACATGTTTATGTTAAGAAATTAATCAACGAAAAGGGATGTTTGGTTTTTGGTTTTGGTTCGGCACACAAACCGAGAGCTAAAGCTCTCGTTGGGATTTTTCCACCATCAGCCGAGACCCCCATGGGGCTCGGTGTGGGTTTTGTTCGGACAACATCAACCAAGGCCCTCGGTGGGAACCTTGGTGAAGGCAGTGGGGACCGGATCACGCCGGAGGGTACACGAGACACAACAGGGGGAGCCCTGCGAAAGTAGTGGCAACCGACGGCTGGCCAAGGCCACAGCCGCCGACCAACACCACCAGCCGTCTGTTGTGTGGTGGTGTTTGGTGCTCGTTTCGATGGTCTCGGGTTTCGGGGCTCGGGATACATTTTTATTAGCCATTATTTTACGTAGTTAATTAATTAAATTAATTTACATTAACTAATTAATTTATTTAATTAAAACCATGACTTAGGTTAAATTATTAAAACTAATAAAACATGTTATAACCTAAGTATTTTATTTCGATATTTATTTTAGTAATTAATTATTTTACTTAATTACATGAACTAGTAATTAATTAATTAATTCATGACTTAGGTTATTTTATTTAATTTAAACAAAACATGTTATAACCTAAGTATTTATTTAGGCTTAATTAAATTAAACCATGACTTAATTTAATTAAATTGTATAAGGTAAAGTTTATTAATTTAACCATGACATTTTATTAATTAATAAACCATGCATTTTATTATTGATAATAATCATTTTAGCCTAAGTATTTAATTCAACAGACTATACTAATAATTTATCATGACTTATAACATATGATTAATAAGCACTAACTTATATTTTAGATTTATTAATTCAGCTTATTTCTATTTATAGAAACTTTCTATTTCAGTAAACTTACTATTTTTAGAAACTTTGTATTTTGGAAACTTACTATTTTTGGAAACTTTCTATTTTTGGAAACTTTTATTTTTGGAAACTTTCTATTTTTTTGAAAACCTGCTATTTTTAGAAAGTTACTTTTTATTACACTACAAGTATAGTAATACAAAAATACATGAAATACATAATCTGAATACATGTAAAATATGAATAAATACAAGATAACACTTAAAACGGTAAAACATGATAAGAAACTATAAAATAAGCTAAGAACACACAGAACCAGTGACACACTCAGTAATCAGACAACTCATACACGTCCCTTATTTATGTAGTATCCGTGAAGCCGGAGTAGATCATTCATCTTCCGTTCTAGCTTCACTATTGGAAATAAGGTATGGATATTCCGTCCTTCAGTATGGACATTTCTTCGTATGTTTGATTAGGATTCCTCGTTTGCAGCCATCTGTTTTCCTCAGTTATTTTATATGTTTTGAATACTTATGTTATATTTTAAATGCCTGGGCTATATACATGCATGCCAGTTCCACCTAGTTATGGAGGTACCATAACCATAACACTGGAGGCACCAGTGTTATGACTTCCCCACGACGGAGTGATTGCTCGTGGCATCCCTTTCAGTTTTGTCCATTTATTTATATTATCATGTGGGGCGTATGGGTGCATCCTAGTTACATGTTTTTCCAGGATTTTCATGGTGAAAGTGGTGTGTGCCTTGCATCCTTAAGGAGTTGCTCCCTCCTACCCAGACCAGTATAATTAGAGGCAACCCCTCTAATTGCACGATGAGGGCATCCTCTAAGTATTCATGCACGTTGATACCTCATGACCTATATGGGCTCTTGGCTAATTAAAATACAGTTTTCGTATAAAAACATAAGCCTTTTCAAACTATAAAACCAATTTTATAAACATGTACTAGGTTTTCCAGGACTTATACATTTCCGCTGCTATTAGTCTTTATTGTGTTATGTCATTCGTACTATGTGATATATTCGTTCACTGGGCGTCTTGCTCAGCCGTTTCCTTCCCATGTTCCCAAAGGGCAGGTACACAGGGACGCACTTAGGATCTTGAGAGTATGTGCATTTGGATGGAAGCTATCCAACCTTCATTGCTTTATGCATTTCCATACATTACTTTATTTCTTTTAGACATTGTTTAGTCCTTTCCTTCCAGTATTTATATTTCATACGTGTGAGCTTATGTTGGACTACCGATGTTTGATTCTGGTATTTGTCTTTATGGTCATTTAATGTTTTGAGACATTTACCTTGCATGCTTTGATGGCATGCCATAACTATCCTGTGATATTCTGATTGTTGTAAAATACACCTTTTAGGAAAAAGGCGTAAAAGCGGTAAGTATTGAACAAATGACTTTAGGAAAAATCAAGTGTTAATGACCCGATTAAGTTCGTTTCCCAAGGAGGTATATGTGTGTGACTAATATGTACAACATTTGAGATTAATATTTGGTTTAGAAGGGGATTAGAAGAGAAAATAACAAAGACGTAAAAATAAAAATTAACACAAAATCACTATTAGAAAGTTAAAACGTAGAACCTTAAAAATCACCAAAATAAAAATAAATTCTAAAAATTACCAAAAATTTACCAAAAATCAAAAATAATAAACTAAGAGTTTACCAATGATCAAAACTTTTTCAAACCGTTTAAATAATTAAATATTTAATTTTTAAATGCTAATTAAAGCCCTAAAAATCAAATAAATTATCAAAAAGCCCAAATAAAGATTTTTCAATTGATAAACCTCTAAAATGACCTAAAAAGATTAAAAACTATTTTTAGAAATTTTAAAACTAATAAAAACTATTTAAAATGAATTAAAAACTATTAAAACTTAAAATAATTATAAAAATTAATCTATAAGTGATAAAATTATTCTAAAAGTTGCTAAATTCCTATTTTAATGTAATTAACCTAAAAAAAATGTAAAAAGTTGGAAAAGGTGAAATTTTAAAAATAATAATAAAAATCCAAAAATTATAAAAAATTCTAAAAACTTGCAAACTAGTTTATTTTAACCTAAATAATCAGAAAATCAAAGTGAAATTACCAAAATACCCCTAATGGCCCCTCAAATGGGCCAAATCCAAATTCAGTCAACACAAATGGGCTTTTGGGCCCAAAAAGTCAAACTTGGCCCAATTGACTTGGAAAAGCTCTATCTGACTTAAAATTCAATTCTAAGAACAAAACTCTAAAGGCCCAAAAGCTGAAAATGTGCTTATCACAGCTTATTGAACACAAAGCTTATTCTTATTGGGCTTTTCAGCCCATTAAGCCATAAGCTAATGCCATAAGCTCTAATTTGACACACAACCCTCTTTTTGGATGCTTAAGAGATCTGTCAAAAGAAATTTCCAATAAGCTAACTCAATAAGCCAGAAAATAACAAAGTAAAAATTCACAAAACGACAAAATAGTCGTTTTTGAGAAATAAAGCACCTCAAAGGCTGATTCAACTTGCAAAAGCTTTCAAATGGACTCAATAAGAAATATCAATCAACAAAAATCCAATAAGCACAAGAAATAAGCCAGAATAAGCACAAAAGAACTTATGTAAAAGTCAAAGGACTTGGTTTTCTAGTCAAACCTAAAAGTCAACCACCCAAATGCTCCAGGATGAACAAATGGGTCAAAATATGAGCACCTATTACAAAAACAAAGTTGTTGCTGGTTAAAATAAGCTATTATAGCTTATTGATAAGTTGACACCAAAATTGCACTAGCAGTGGCAACCAGCAGGGGAAAGGAGTTCCCACTGCTTTGACTAATTGACCAAGCTTATTTGAGAGTTCTGGTTTGATTCAATTGGAAACAAAGGCACCCTTGTGATCAATGAACCATAAGGAGTCAATAGCAACAATAAAATCACAAAATGATCCACACAATAAGCCACAATAAGCCAAACAGTCCACAGATATGCTCCAGATATGCAAATAAGCAGTTAAGCACTTAATAAGCAGATTTAAGCAAAATAAGCCAACCAAACTTAACCAGATGCACACACAAGCTATATAAACTAACAAGGAACACAAAGCAACAATAATCAAACACTGAATCAAAGTAAAGAGCAAGATCAAAGCACAAAATGTTACTGGTGAACAATGAACATATGCAGAAACAGTTTGCTGATATACTTGACACTTGATCCAATTTCAAGCCTCAAATCCTTCTACCCTGGTGTGATTAACTATGATTTAGCACTTGTTACCCTTAACCTATGCTTAGATCTAGGTGTCCTCAAAATCCTAGCCAATTTTACCAAGTTATGAAGATTTTATAGCCAATCTATGAATCTATGTGTTCAAGACCACAAAACCTGCAAACAGATGAACAAATGCTCCCAAATAACAGATACCAATACTTGCATACAACACACAAGCACTTAACAAACCTCAAATCCAACTTATGCAGTAATCCCAAACACCCTTTTAAAACTTGATTTCACAAATATTCAAAGGATCATGAAGATTCAACCCACAAATCAGATCAGTAACACCTCATTAACATCAAACCAAGCCAAATCAACAATAAACAACCACAATAACACAGATTCAAGCACAAATCCACAAAAATCACAAATATTCAGAAACTTAAAGAGAAAATGAAAAGGGAAGAAGGTGCAAACCTCCAAGACCTACATCCAGGCCCTGGATTGTTTGAGCTGAGGTACTAGCAAAACAAGTACCAGCTTCCAATGCTGCTAAGATGAACAAACACAAAGTGAGATCAAAACTAATGCCAACTCTCTGATTTTTGAAACCCAAGCTTTATCAACTAAAACCTTGCCTCAAAAACCTTCAAACATAAAAATGGAACTCAGATTTTAGCTTCTCAAACACCAAACTTTTATAAATAACAGATTAGAACTCAAAATTTTAAGAAATTCAAACTTTATTTCATAAAAAGGAATTACAAAGATTAAAAGCTAAAATCTGGAACAAAGGGACTCTCACATGTTGAGGTCTCCTTTTATAGGCAAATGCCTGGCTAAACACTATTCATAAACCCTAGAACTGAATTCCCTATTATGCCCTTGAGTCTTCTAGACGTTTTCTGAATTTGAGCTGTCCAAATTGATCAAGGCTGTTCATTTTAGCTTTGGAATGAAGCAATGAATCATAGCTGTTGAATTTGACACGTCACATAACTTGGAGGCCAAGTTGCATTCTGATTGGTGGAAAGGGAATTGGGGGTGGGGTCCTTTGTGAGTGGGAGTGAGGGTTTTTGGTGTGGGATGCGTTTAAGGTGAGGTGAATCAAACGTGTGCCAAGGTAATTTCATTTTACCCTTTGATTTAAGTGGTGTAAAATCTGGGCTGGTAAAAGTGAATAGTACTCTTTTTGATCCGTTTTTGCTGGAGTGGAAAAGTGTTTGGCGCAATAAACATTTGAATGTTTATTTTGCCCACATTTGGTCCTTGTGTTTTGGTATTTTTGGTAAACAAGGTTTTTCAGCCCTAAAACATTTTCTCCTTTGTTAAATACTTTCACCACTTGTCACTTTTGGCACCAAACTTTGGAAAAAGGATGTCAAGGGTTATTTTTGCCATTTTTGGATAATTCAAGGGCTGATTTTGGACATTCTTGATCTTCAAAGGTCTTCAATGTATCTTTGACTTCATGAGGGACCATTATTGGCAATTTTGATTTGTTGAGGGACTAATCTTGCCATTTCTTCAAAGTTGAAGGACCTTTTGTGTAATTTTGACAAACTTAAGGGACCAAACTTGTAATTATGAATATACAAGGGTTTTAAGTGTCATTTCTTCAATAATTGAGGATCAATCTTGTTTGTCTTCAAGTCTTCAAGGGTATTTGTTGAGAATTCCATGATTAAGGCCCGGTTCTTTGTACGGCTTCGTTTCTCGTGTCCGTTTTTCCTTGTAACTTGTGATCTTTTGTCTTTTTCACGATATCCATACCTAAAATACACAAGTAAACAAACACAAGCATATATATGGTATTTTATGACATTTTTATGCATTTAAAGCCCGAAAAGAACGATGAGATCATGTATAAATGCCATCTCATCACTCCCCCATACTAAGCCATTGTCGTGCCCTCACGCAATGCTAGAATAAAGTATCTAAGCATCACCAAAGTTCAATTTTATTAACCTTTATTGAAGAGTAAAACATACTACGATGATGTGTAAAGACATAACATATGATTTTCATCACAAAAAGTTACTTTTAGGGTCAAAGAATAGAAACAAGTTAATGTCCCTTAGAGTAAACTTCGTCATCCTTGATTGTCATACATTCCATGCTAAGTGCAAAAACAAGATCATTGTTGGTACAAGTCACAATGCTAACACTACCCATACGTTCAAATTGTGTAATACTTTTTCTCCCCGCAATCCTAGTTATTAAAAAGGAAATGGGTTACTAGCATTTTTTATCTATTTGTCATGGATCACGAGTGATTCATATTGACTTATTTGAGTAGTTATTAGTCCGAAAGCAAAGTAGCACGATTTGATCAATATTTAGCCGAAGGACAAAATCTTTTAAAACGGCTTCTCGTGTATCTCCTTAAGTTCATATCTTGGCATAACTCGTTTCACGATTTGAGACCTCTCTCGGACCGATATTTGGCACGTACTTCATACTTCGAATCTTGGGAAGACGTTCTTGAAATTATGGTCTTCTCTTCATATATTTGGAATTTCTTCACTTGACGTTTTTGAGAGATTCTTCATATTGGACCACGACTTCATCATTTTTCTTCAATCTTAACTTTGGATTTTGATTTACAACGATCCGCCTCCTTTTCGGACTTGGATATATTTATCCTCATACCTTGTTAGGGTCTTTTTGGATAGACTTTCTCCATTCTTTAGGGGAGTAATAGCTTCTCGTCGTGTGTCTCGATCCTTCATATTGATTTAGGAATAATGATACTTCACATCATCTTTGGATCTTTAGCAAAAATAGAGCTCCTCATGCCTTGTTAGGGCCTTTTTGGATAATCGCCAATCTTCGCGTCTCGCTTCAATAAGTTATGCCTTGGCTATGAACTCTATTCAACCCCGAGCAACTTTTAAACGATCTTGCGCTAGAGGCTAAGTAACCTTTCAAATCGTACGACCTTACTTATTGCAATTATGATTTATTCCTAATGCATTGATCTTATGGGAAGAAAAAGCCACAATTAAAAACATATGAGTTTTTGAAAGAACACATTCATGTTCTACGTTTAGCATGATCACTTGTCTAACTCTATCATTTCTTGTTCTTCACTATATAAAGACCTCTAATTAAAGAGACTCGTGAATACTTAGCCATGCAAGTCAAAATTAAGCCAAATTTGGATTAGCTTTCATTAAGACTATATCAAATCAAAGTTTTGGGTTTTCAAGCCACCTATAGGATCTTGCACTTTCTTGGACTTTTTCAAGTTTAGAGAATGCGTTTTATAGTTCCCTTGATAAGTGACTTTCTAGAATCAATTATAGGAACTTGCGAAAAGTTCTTGTTCTTAACCCGAATGAATTAAGACTTTCGCGTTTTAAAGCTCCCTATATAAATGTTTGATTGTAACACACGACTTATAATGATATAGAAATGTAGATGAAGATTAAACCAAAAAAGAAAGATTAGATTAGATGAAGGAAAAGAGAAAAACAAAAAGATGTGAATTCCTAGTGAGAGAAACACAAACGTTTCTCTCTCTACAAAACAAATGAAAATGGAAGACACACACACAAATGAGGCTTAGGAGGCCTTTTATACTAAGTAGTAAGTGTTTAGGAGGCCTTCCTCATTTGTGTGTTCGGGACTAATTCCCGTTACATAAACATTAATAACTAAGAACTCTCGACACCGTTGAATAGTATTTTTCACGAGCTTCGCAACGGTATATTATATGACCATCACTTTAAATACGGCTAACAATCTCCCCCTAAGGGGTGGTCATGTAATATGTGACTTCACTTCGTTGGTGTTGCAGACTTTGAAGCTCGTTGTCTTGAGAGTTCTTTCATAGTTCCTTTCATGACTTGTGATCTTGGATCTTTGATCTTTGCCTTGACTTGATCTTGTAACTTTTCCAGCTTGTGTTCTTGTGTCTTTACCCACATACTCATGTTTTGAGTTGACATGAAAGCTTGTTAACAATCTCCCTTGATCATCAGAGTAGCGGAAGTCTTTGTCTTTAGATGTTCTTGAGCTTTCTTCAATAATCCTGAATATGTGGCCTTGAATTGTGACTCTTGAGATAACGCCACCGTTTGCATTCCACCGGTTTCCCGTTATACAGTACAAATATTGTACCTGTGATCAGGTAAGTTCAAAGAACTTCCTTGACAAGATTTCCAGCTGTGGTAGCCGTTCTCAATACTTGAATATATCGAAAGATAACTCAAAGTAAGGAGTGAATCATGCAGTTCCATTCTGCTGATTAAGTCGTCAATTCACTTTCCTGGAACAAGTCTGAATCATTTAAGAATCAAACCATCGTTGCTTTCCAGTTGACACAAGTTTGATTCATATAGAATCGCACAAGTTACCTACCGCAGTGCTGTTTGATGATGACACTGGAAGGATTTCCATTCGTCACTGTAAATACTGAAAAGTATTACTCTGAATGTTCTGGCAAGATCATAAAGATATTGCGTCGAGACCTGGAACGAGTTTGAATCAATTAAGAATCAAACCACTGTTGCTTTCCAGTTAACATATGTTTAATTCAAGTGAATCTTACATATGACCTACCGCAGTGCTATTTGATGTTAACACTGGAAGGATTTCCATTCATCACTGTGAATACTAAAGAGTATCACTCTGAATGTTCTAGCAATACCACAAGGATAGAGCGTAGGACTCTGTAAATCATTGCTTGTGTTCTAATGATGAACAACAATTGATCTATGGAATAAGTGTCCTAATGAGATTTTTTGATGAATCTCGTTGGCTCTAGACTCTATAAGTGCACGTTTATTTGGTAATCGGAGGCTGGAGCAGACTGCCACCTATTCAATATCTACTATCTCGGAGTGAGAAAGTCGATAGAAATGAGTTGAACTCCGTGACAATAAAACAAACTTCTTTTGAGAGAAGCTTGAGTAGGCTGGGAAGGGTTGTGCATTACATCACTGGGTCCATGATGCTTTGTCTTTAATACCAGAAATCATCAACATGATTCTGATAGTAGATGTATTGACCCGGTTTCTGCCTAAGTTGTATGGAGGGCTTCTTTCTTTACACCCTTTATCCTTACATTTCTTTTTCATTCTTCAACCCCTTCAATGCTTACCAAGACGTCATAACTAGCACCTTGTTGTGATTGTTCCAGTGCTAGCTTAAGTCATTAGTCGGCATTATTCCCGTACACTCAACTACTCCATCTTTCCTAAGGACTTCTAAGTTCTAATGGATTGTCCCTGGGAAGATCCCTCCGGTTCTGGTTGGATCATAGGACGAATACCTAACCACCTTTTGACACCAATACCATCGTGAATTTATGTGTTGAAGGGTATAGATATCGTAACCAGAAAAATCATTTGAAAATGCAGTCAAGGTGTTGATGAAATCAATGTTTACACCTTGAAAGTTTTCTATATCACCAAAAACGCTCCCCCTACATATGTGCATCATAAAAGGAAAGGTTTTTGCACATATTAGGAAGAGAAAGCACTTACATCAAAGATATTATCCAAGACAACATATTTTAATCACTATTCTCCCCCTCAAAAATTGTATGAAATTGAAATTTTTGTGAAATTAGTGATGAAACATGGAGAGAATAATGTGTCATGAAACTTTGGAACAAATGTTTATGAAATCATTATACTCCCCCTCGAAAAGAGATTCTATTTAAATAGGGGAGTATATGAGCACATTGTTTTGAAATACTTTGAAAAATTGTGCTCAAAAGTCCGAGAAAAAGTGTGTTCATGAGCTTAAAACTTTGAATGTTTTGATATAAGCTCATGACCGAGAAAAATGAATTTCTCGTTGTTGAGGATAAGTCAAAGACTTTCCTTTATTTAGGGACCGGGTTATAGTCTGACATGTGACTATAAGCCATTATGAGAAGAAAAGTAGAAAAGACATGTTTTGAAAACATTTGAACTCTCATTCGAACTTTATGTACGTACCCGTGTCGTTATTGAACAACATTTCTAAGTACGTCCATATTATCGATGCTGAGAGACATGTCGGAGAAGAATATTTTTGGTATTTTTTGAAAGATTTTCTCATTTTTTATTTTGTTTTTCTGATAGATATAAACAAGATTACTGCGAATGTGCAAGACGTTCAAGTTCATCAGGAGTGAAACTACGCATACCAAGTCGACGAACCAAAAATTCAAATCTGTCTTGAGGAAGAGCTTTGGTGAAGATGTCGGCTAGTTGGTAGTCCGTCTTGACAAAGAACAGTTCAATCGTTCCTTTTTCCACATGCTCCTTAATGAAATGGAATCGGACAGCTATGTGCTTGGTCTTTGAGTGTTGGACCGGGTTGCAGGATATGGCTATGGCTGATTGTGAATCACAATAAATAGGGACTTTGTTAAAGAAAAAGCCATAATCCGTGAGTTGTGTTCTCATCCAAAGGACTTGAGCACTACACACGGATAGAGACACATATTCTGCTTCCGCGGTTGACAACGCCGTACAGTCTTGCTTCCTTGATGACCAGCTCACTAGCTTCTCGCCTAAGAATTGTGCTCCACCGGAAGTGCTCTTGAATGTATCATGACACCCTGCATGATCGGCATCTGAAAAACCAGTGAGATTAAAACCAGAATCCTTCGTATACCAGAGACCCATGTTAATGGTTCCCCGGAGATAACGAAAGATCCTTTTAACCTCCTTGAGGTGCTTCTCGGTTGGCTGAGCCTGGTACCGAGCACATAAACAAGTAGCATGCACAATGTCCGGTCTGCTTGAGGTTAAGTACATAAGGGACCCGATCATACTTCGGTATTTTGTAGCATCTACAAATGTCCCTTTCTTATCCAAATCAAGCTTGTGTTTAGTGTCCATTGGAGTACCAATAGGATCACAGTTATCCATACCAAATTTCGCTAGAATCTCAAGCACATATTTGGACTGTTTTATGAAAATACTACGGGGGGATTGGTGAACTTGGAGACCAAGAAAGAACATCATTTCCCCCATCATGGACATTTCGAATCGACTTTTCATAAGGTCGGCAAATAATATAGAATATTTTGGGTTAGTAGAACCAAATATAATATCATCTACATAAACCTGAGCCACCAAGATGTCGTTGTCGTAGTGCTTGATAAACAACGTTGGATCAATGGTTCCTTTGCTGAAGTGATTTTGTAGAAGAAATGATGATAATTCGTCGTACCATGCCCTCGGTGCTTGTTTCAAACCATAAATTGCCTTTTTCAACTTGTAGACATGGCTTGGATGTTCAGTATTGATGAAACCTTCAGGTTGACATACATACACATCTTCTTTTAACGGCCCATGCAAGAAAGCCGTCTTCACGTCCATTTGATACACTGTGAATGATTTGTGTGCAGCGTATGCCAAGAAAATCCTAATAGCTTCCATCCGAGCAACCGGGGCAAAGGATTCTGCGAAGTCAATTCCCTCCTTTTGTTTATAACCTCTCACAACTAACCGAGTTTTGTTCCTAATGACCGTTTGCTCCTCATCCATCTTGTTATTGAATAACCATTTCAGAGTGAGGGGATCGATATTGTCTGGTCGAGGTACTAACTCCCATACATCAAGCCGGATGAATTGATTGAGTTCTTCTTGCATAGACTCAATCCATGATGCATCGGTCATTGCTTCTTTCACACTTGCTGGTTCCATTGTGTTGACTGATAGTGCATAGATACATATATCACCATCGGTACGCAGCTGATTTCGTGTTGAGACCGGTCGTGAGAGATTGCCAATCACTTGAACCAAAGGATGATTCTTAGTCCATTTGTGTTCATGTGGAAGTGTATGAGAAACTTGATGCGAGCTCGACGGATCCACATAGGGTGTTGAAGGCTGAGTAGTACTTGTGGAAGCCGCAAAATGGATTAACAAACTCGTGTTCGTTGAGCATCGCATTGTTTGCGTTTTCAGCAACTATTTCATTCTGAAGATGAACATGAGTAGGAATTTGCTGAGAATGTTGTTGAGTTGCGTCAGCAATCGGAGAAGTGGTTGGAATGTTTTGAGTCACTATGGTTGAGGTTGACGTAGATGGTGCCGACGTAGATGCCGATGGTGTAGATGCAGTCGGAGGTTCTTGAACTACCGTAGCAGGTGCAGCTGGGGCATTTTGAGGAACACCAAATGACGAAGTACCCTCCATATATTCATCATATATTGGCCCAAATAAAACTTCCAAGTCACGTTCCGATGGTTGTAACGATGAGATTGCTGACGGTGCAAATTGAAGCGCGAGTCCTGAACTTACATGTCCAGAAGTCTGACCTTGAAGCTCGGGATGTGAGCTTCTATGCTGAGAGGCCATACCCGAGAGTTCATCAAAGGTAACGTTCATAGTCTCCATTACCTTTCTTGTCCTTCGATTATAAACCCTGTAAGCACAAGCAGTTGAAGAATAACCAATGAAAAAGCCAATATCACCTTTAGGTTCAAGTTTACCGATATCTTCACGATCATTCTTCGGATAACATAATGCACCGAAAACATGTAAAAATGAAATATCCGGTTTTCTTCCATTAATGATCTCATAAGGTGTTTTGTTGAAACGGGTGTGAATAATGGAGCGGTTTTGAGTATAACATGCAGTTGCTATAGCGTCGGCCCAAAGGAATAACGGTGCACTAGAGGAGAGAAGCATCGTTCGAGCAGCTTCAACTAACGTACGATTCCTCCGTTCCACAACTCCATTCTGCTCTGGAGTTCTTACAGCCGAAGTTTGATGAGAAATCCCAACTTCGTCAAAATAAGCTTTCAATTTTTGATTTGTGAATTCTGTACCGTTATCCGTTCTCACAATAATGACAGGGGCTTGCAGTAGAACTGATGTTTTCTTCAAGAAGTTAATAATTACATCAGGGGTTTCATCTTTTGAAGCAAGAAAATGAACCCATGTGTAGCGAGAATAGTCATCCACAATGACAAGGACATACCGCTTTCCATTAATACTTTTGATTCTCATTGGGCCACACAAATCCATATGTAGGAGATGTAACCTATTCGTTGAGTTGGGAACAGGTTTGGTTTGTGAGGCTTCTTCTTACTTTTACCTTGCTCACATGAAGGACAAAGATGGTCTTTTGTATATTTGAACTTTGGAAGACCGGTAACGAGATCATCTTTCGCGAGATGGGTGATGGCATCGAAATTGAGATGAGATAACCTTTGATGCCATAACCATGACTTTGTTGATGTGGCTCGGGCCATGAGACAAATTGGAGAAGCAGCAGACATTTGAAAAAGATCAATGGTGTAAAGGTTGGTTGTACGATTTCCTTTCAATAGATCAATTCCTTCAAGATCTCTTACAAAACATGTATGACTTCTGAAAGCGACCTCCAAGTCTGAATCACAAAATTGCCCAACCGAGAACAAGTTATGTCCCAAGCCATCAACAAAAGAGACTCTGGTGATGATTATATTTCCCCAATGAAGATCACCATAGCCTAGAATTACCGCAACATGATCATTTCCAAATCGAACAGTTCCCATGAAACGCCATACAAAGTTCTTGAGAAGGCTTCGATTCCCAGTCATATGTTTGGAACAGCCCGAGTCCACGCACCAGAGACAAATTTCAACAGCCTGCCAATGATAAGAGAAACAAATATTTTGGCAACCGATGAAATAGGTTCCTGAAGGGTTAGAAGATAATTAAGCCGTATCACATACCGACGTTTCACTGTCAGTATGAGATCTACTAGTGTCGATAATTTTGCCACTACAGTCAAAATTTCTACCAGTAGGCAACCATTTAGAGGTGAGTCTAGGGCTACTAGGCTTAGCAAGACTTTCTGTGGACCCTACATGCGTACTTTTTGGAACATACACCTTAGCCTTAGGAGTGCGTTGTTGTTCACTGACTGACAGCTTGTCAATTCGAGTGTAACCACCATAATTCAAACCATTCATAGTCAAACCACAAGCATCATGACTAAAAGTAAAGAAACATTTATTACATTTAGCACAAATAACTTCAGATTTTTCATTCCGAATAGCAAGCTTAAAGTCATTACATTCAGATGAGTTAGGTTTCTGATTATGATTAAAAAGCGGTAAATTCCTAGGGTGTTCTTCTACTTCCACATTATTGATCTTGGGGCGACTACTTCTAGAGGCAAAAGGGACCCTATCATTCCTTGTATTGCTCGTAGGCTGTGGCCTTCTGCTCTTAGTGTAGTTGTTTATTCCTGTAGAAGAAGACACGCGTCTATTAGGATTGGCACTTTTTAAATCAATAACTTGTGGTTGAGTTATAGTGATCGGTTTTGTCTTGACGCTTGCTGTATGTTGTTTGCTAGGCACAGAGGGAGAACTAACACGAAACATTCCTGGGGCAATCATAGCAGTTTTTGTTCCAGCAACCTTGGGAAAAGGAGTCACAGCAATACGAGTGGGTCCCGAGGTTGCTGGTTTCTGGATCATCGTATCCACAATCGAGCTAGGTTCAGAAGTCTTATCTTTTAACAAGGCCTTTAACTTACAGTTCTCACAGATTTTATCAATAAGTTTCTGATAGACAGACTTACTTTGTTCAACAGCCCGCTTATATGAAACAACAACAGATTCTAAATCTGCAATCTTAGCCTTAAGCTTCTGAACATTACCACCACTAGCACTCTCTAACCCTGACGAGGCCAAATTTGTTTCCGAAACCCCTCCTAACTGAGCCTGCAAACTTATGATAGTTTGTTGCATTTCATTTTGAGCTTTTTCATACGAAATCTTGTCATATTTGCATTCATCACATTTTTTGACAAATTTATTCCAAAGATCGGTGAATTCTTTATCCTTTTTAATGACATAAGATTCCATTTTATCTTTCATATGATCAAGCTCAGTTTGGAGGTTTTCATTATGCGACATAGAGGTACCTAACTCGACAGGGCTACTATCAATACAATCACGAGCTTTAGAGAGGCGTTCAAGATCGTTTTCCAAAACTTTGATTTTATCAAGAGATTCATCAGCTTCCTTCGTCAAAGATTTAAAGTCTTCAACAAAGTTTGCTAATTCTTTTAGAAAAGCGTTTTCCAAATTTCCTAACCGAGCATCAACTTGATTAATAATCGGATTAATATCGTTTTGAAGAATTTTCTGAACCTCAATCTAAACAGGTGATGTAAAATTACCTCCAGTTATTTTTGAATTAACAACACGTTTAAGGATGACAAAGTTATCTTTAAGCTCGTTTAGAAATCGGCGAGTGATACTCGGTTTAGGAGGGTCATCAGACAATTCCTCACTTGGTAGCAAAAGCATTTCAGTATTCGTTTTAGACCGAACAAAAACAGTTGGCGGGTTAACTTTTGGATAATAAACGGGTATCACTTCTTTATCAAGCTTTTGCATTCTTAAACGAGACTCTACAGCAAGTTCAGTAGTTTCCTCGGAATCATGCACACTAGGAGGATCATGCTCATCAGACAATAGCACACTACCATTATATAAAGTTTCATTAGTGGCCTGAACTTTCTTAAGGTATCCTGGATTAGGGGGAAGAGGACAACCTAAAGCCATTTTGTATCGAGTGTAATTTATCTCATTCACTTTTGGTGCGAGCATATTTATCGTCTGCATAGTTTGGCCACGTTTTACTAAAAGGTTGTCTAATTCTCTAATCCTATCCTGCGCTTTGCAAAAATCCTCAAGAAGCCCATCTTCTCGAATTTTGAAATCATGTTTTAGCTGTTTTCTTTCTTCTTTTAAATCAGAAACAATAGATTTTTCAGTTGAAAGCTGTTTATTAAGAGAAGTGATTTCATCATTCAATTCGCTTATCTTTTTAGCACTACTTAAGTGTAATGCATTTAACTTCTTAGTGGTGCATTTTTCTTGATAAACCGATGTAGCATGAGCTTGTTCAAGTTCCTTGATTTTTTCATGATGAATCTCAAAACTTTTCTCCCGTTCCTTATATCCCGCAAGCTCAGTGGTCAATTTGGCATTAGTTTCTCTAAACTTATTATTAACCACCGTAGCATGATCTACATCCTTAGCAAGCTTATCAAATAGAGATTTATAATACGCATGTGTCTCATCAGGAAGGGTTGTAGGCTGGGCAACTTGATCTACACTAAGGTCCACACTAGGCTCATTTGAAATAATATTACTAGTATTCGTTTGATCCTCGTGTGTCTCAATGTAGGGCTCAAGCATCTCAGTATACTCTTCCTCCTGATTAGACATATTATATATATCATTATCATCAAAACTTGGGTGTACCTCAGAGGGACTGTCTGCATCATAAACGGGAGCTCTGTCATCATGCATTCCTGAGGTTGATGCTTGCTGTAAGTTTGCCATCAAGATGTAGTTGGCATTCACCTCTTCTTCCTCGTCATATTCTGCAGCCGAAGCCATAAGATCAAATTCCTCAGCTTGAAGTGGGATTCCTGCCTCTTCTTTTTGTGCTATGAGAAGCTGAGTCTGAAGATAAGCAGCATCCCTCTTCTTTTTGGCTGTGCAATCTCGAGCATAATGACCAAATCCCCTGCAGTTGTAGCACTGAACCTGACGATTGTTGTTTCCATTTCCCGTACCAGTATTCTCAGCCCTTGCTGCCACAATGTTTCCCATCTGGTTACCAACCGCTGGAACAACTATTAACCCATTCTGATTACCCGCATTCGGAACACCCGGATTTGGACCACGGTTTTGCCCATACTGATTTCCTGCATTCCCAACGGTCTGCCCAGCATTCTGACCATATTGTTGAAACTGAGTCCCCGTGTTTCCAGCAACTACCAATTGGCGATCTTGATTCGCATTCATGAAAGGTTGAGCAATCTGCCTATTTCTAGTGTTCGAGGAGATTCTCTGATTGTTGTTGGTGGGGTTAATGGTGAATTTGAATGCCTTTGCAAGAAGAGCAAGACCAGTATTAATAGCATGAGTAGGATCGGTAATGTCATCAAAACAGGCAATGGGTTGTTGTAAGTAATTCATAGCAGCAGGGTGTTGATATCCATAAGCGGTGAGTTGTTGTTGTTGTTGTTGTTGTGGCAGGAAGTTACTTGATGAGGGTTGATGGTAGGGTACCATGGGATATGACATAGATGATGGAGAGTTTGCCATAAAAGCCAATGGATCTTGTGTCTTGGCACGTCTTTCTGCCCTAACTTCGTTAGCTTCATCTTGATTCATCTTCAAATAGTCATACACTTGAGTGTAGTCCACGACATGAAGATCCTTAGTTTGATTGACAAGAGTGACATATCGTGACCATTCAGAAGGAAGATTATCAAGAAATTTGATGTTGGCAGCAATTTGTGCAGGTTCATGTTTGTTTCTTCTAAGATGGTTCATGAGGGTTGAAAACCTATGATAATAAGGTTCAATTTGTTCCCCTTCAGTAGACGTAAATTTCTCCCATTCACGAAGCAACTTAGTTTCCTTTTCTTGTAAACCGATTTCACTGCCCTTCATCATTTTCTGAATCCTAAGCCACATCTCGTGTGCGGTTTCACAACTATCGACAGCAGCATAAACATCTTCAGGAAGTCCCATAAGAATGACTTGAATTGCTTGATCATCAGCGTCGAGTTGTTTGGATTCAGCTTCAGTTAATTCTTCATCTGTTTGCTCATGACTTGAATCAGCTACTGGGTTAGCATTCATAGGGTCCCCAGGCACAATAATTGTTCTTCTAACATACGGACCCTTTTGAATCGAGTTGACAATCATCTTTCCCAGAGGTTTACATTTTGCATAACGAATGAGACGACTAGCCCATGTAGTGTAGTTCTCCTTGGTAAGCATGGGTGGACGATTCTCAGTACCCGCAGCATAGATATCTTGTTGAGACGTCATCGTAGAAGTCGTGTGAACAACAGGATCTCAATTCGTAGAAAGCGTGTGGTGATGTTGAAATTCCGAAACTTCCGATTTTTTTTCCCAGTCCGACAATAAATTCCTCAGTCCGACAAAACGGTAAGCTGAAAAAATTGTGTATCGCCAAATTTTGAAATTGAGTTCGAGATAGCCAAAAACTAGTAGGGAAAAAATTTGATTCTACTTGACCTAAAAATTTTAACTATTTTTTTTTTTTTTTTTTTTTTTTTGATCTTCGTGTAAACTATGTTCTGAGACTAGTCTAGATGGTGGCTAACACTAAAAATTACTCTAACAAAAAATTCCATCGGAATGTCCTTTGATCGGAATGTCCTTAGATCGGAATGTTGATCTGTCGCAATGTTGCTTGTATCGGAATGACTTTAGATCGGAATATGTTCAGATCGTAATATGTTCAGATCGGAATACTTCAGATCGGAATACTTCAGATCGGAATGCTGACAAAATTTAGGCAGAGTAACGTTTCAAGATTGCCTTAAATCCGTCGCAATCCAGATCGCAATAACGATCGGAATGTTCAGATCGGAAAAAGGGGCTATCGCAATACTGATCGCAAAGTAAAACCCTAGGGTTATTGCGATCGAAACCGTACTTACCTTTCCGAAATTCAAGCTGTCGCAATAAGGGACCTTGTTTTTCCAACTTTTTAGGCAACGATTTTAGCAACTTTGAGGCAACAAATTCGCAACTTTGAGGCAACAAATTCGTGTTTTTGAGCAAACCAAAATACCCACAACACGAATACTTGGAATAACAACAAAAAAAACACGAAAATTTTTTGATCTTTAGTAAAAAAATCAAAAAACCCACGGAATAAGCAAGAAACAAGGACAACACCAAAGAGCTATCCACGAATCCCTTGGCGAATGATACCACTTGTTTGATTGTAACACACGACTTATAATGATATAGAAATGTAGATGAAGATTAAACCAAAAAAGAAAGATTAGATTAGATGAAGGAAAAGAGAAAAACAAAAAGATGTGAATTCCTAGTGAGAGAAACACAAACGTTTCTCTCTCTACAAAACAAATGAAAATGGAAGACACACACACAAATGAGGCTTAGGAGGCCTTTTATACTAAGTAGTAAGTGTTTAGGAGGCCTTCCTCATTTGTGTGTTCGGGACTAATTCCCGTTACATAAACATTAATAACTAAGAACTCTCGACACCGTTGAATAGTATTTTTCACGAGCTTCGCAACGGTATATTATATGACCATCACTTTAAATACGGCTAACAATAAAAGTCTAGCAAAACTTGAATTGAGCGGGTTAAGGAATGTAAATGGCTCCAAATGCCCATCAAGTAAAAAATTAACTCTTATTCTACCCAACGGAAAATATACATTCGTGTCTTAAAAACACTTATGAAAACTAAGAAAAATTTTAAAATTTGGCCATTTTTAGCCTTATTAGCAAAACAAAATATTGAAAGTTGGAAAGCGTGAGGGCGTAGCAAAGCAAGTACCTATTCACCTCTCCCCCATACTAAAAGTAAACATTGTCCTCAATGTTTCGAGTCTAAAGGTGGAGCACCCCCATACTAGAGACGAAGAGTCGAATGCTTAGGATCTAGCATGGAAAGGGTGATCAACAATATATCTAAAGCCGTTTATTAAGTATGCTAAAAGATGATTGTTAGAACAATAAAGGATATGTCATGGAATCGTGAAAAACTTCTTCAAACGAACGATGAAGGCTCACGTAAACGAACACGAGAGTCTTCAATCGTAGATGATGATGATGATCTAGATAACACAATCACAAACAACCACGAGACAACGAGTTGAAAGGGTACAAGTCCCCTTATTAGTGAATAGTGAGCATAAAAGATAAGCATGGGATCTCCCCCACGAGGCACCTCGTTTTTTATTACCGAGTCATGAGCTCGACTCGATCCCCTCAATGCTAATTATCATTGGGGAAGGTGTCTTGGTCGGGGGCAACCATTGAAGGAATTTCCCCACCAAAGTAGTGCTTAAGCCTATGTCCATTCACCTTGAAATTAGGGCCATCATCTTGAGCTTGCTCAATGGTCCCATATGGAAACACTTGTGTAATGGTGAACGGACCCGACCAACGAGATTTCAATTTCCCGGAAAATATCTTAAGACGAGAGTTAAAAAGCAACACTTGATCACCAACGTTAAAAACCCGGTTTTTAATCTTTGAATCATGAAACTTTTTAGTCTTTTCTTTAAAAATTAATGAATTTTCATAAGCATTATCCCTTAATTCATCCAATTCATTCAATTGTATTTTCCGGTGATCTCCCGCGGTCTTCAAGTCAAAATTTGCATGCTTAAGGGCCCAATATGCCTTATGCTCCAACTCAATGGGCAAATGACAATTCTTCCCATAGACTAGCTTATAAGGAGTGCAACCGATAGGTGTCTTATAAGCGGTCCTAAAGGCCCATAAAGCGTCATCGAGTTTGTCGGACCATGAAGCACGGTTTTCTCCAATTGACCTTTCTAAAATCCTCTTCAAAGCTCGGTTCGAAACCTCGACTTGCCCACTCGTTTACGGGTGATAAGCCGTAGAAAGACGATGAGTAACTCCATATTTCTTTAGAACCTTTTCGAATTGGTCATTACAAAAATGGGTTCCACGATCGCTTATAATAGCACGAGGGGTTCCGAACCGAGAGAATAGTTGCTTCAAAAACTTCACTACCACACGAGCATCATTAGTAGGCAAAGCCTTAGCTTCCACCCACTTAGAAAGGTAGTCCACCGCGACGAGGATATATTTGTTGCCATGAGACGATGGGAACGGTCCCATAAAGTCTATTCCCCATATGTCGAAAATCTCACATACTTGAATTATGTTTTGCGGCATTTCATCACGTTGAGATGATTTTCCTTGACGTTTGCACGAATCACACGACTTTACAAGTGCATGTGCATCACGATAGATAGAAGGCCAAAAGAAACCGGCATCGAACACTTTCTTAGCCGTGAGATTAGCACCGTGGTGACCACCCGTGGGTCCCTCGTGACAAGCTCTAAGGATATTAGAAGCTTCGGCACCAAACACACAACGTCGAACGAGTTGATCCGCACAAATCCGAAAGAGATAAGGGTCGTCCCAAAAATAGAACTTGACGTCACGAAAGAATTTTCGTTTTTGTTGTGTCGTCATACCCTTGATTATGAAATTGCCCGCATGGTAATTTGCAATGTCGGCAAACCATGGGGTGGTGTCTTTAGAATTCACTACACCTAGAGTCTCAAGAGGAAATGTTTCGGTAATTTCCTTGTTCTCGAAAACATCTTTGTGAGGATCTTCTAGACGAGAGAGATGATCGGCCGCTAGATTCTCGGCTCCTTTTTTGTCAAGCACGGTGACATCAAATTCTTGGAGGAGGAGCATCCAACGAAGCAATCTCGGCTTAGCATCTTGCTTAGCTAAGAGATACTTGATAGCCGAATGGTCGGTATACACGATGCTTTTAGTCAAGACGAGATAAGGTCGGAATTTCTCAAAAGCATAGACCACGACAAGGAATTCCTTTTCCGTTGTGGTGTACTTTAATTGAGCCTCGGTCATCGTCTTACTAGCATAGTGGATAGGACGAAAATGCTTGTCATAACGTTGCCCTAAGACGGCCCCTATAGCATAATCACTTGCATCGCACATGATTTCAAAGGGTAATTCCCAATTAGGAGCAACAAGAATGGGAGCTTCGGTAAGTTTCCTTTTGAGAGTTTCGAAAGCCTTAACACAATCCTCATTAAAGTTAAAAGGAGCATCCTTCTCGAGAAGGTGTGTCATAGGACGAGAAAGCTTCAAAAAGTCCTTGATGAAACGACGATAAAAGCCCGCGTGGCCTAGGAAACTCCTAACTCCCTTAACGGTTTTGGGATGAGGTAACTTGGCGATGACGTCTACCTTAGCTTTATCGACCTCAATCCCCGCCTTCGACACCTTATGTCCTAAGACGATTCCTTGTTTACACATGAAATGACATTTTTCCCAATTAAGCACAAGATTGGTTTCTTCACAACGTTTTAACATTTGCTCGAGATTAGATAAACATGACGTGAACGAATTACCAAACACCGAGAAGTCATCCATAAATACTTCCATCGACTTCTCGATCATATCGTGAAAAATCGCCATCATACACCGTTGAAACGTACCGGGTGCATTACAAAGTCCGAAAGGCATCCTACGATAAGCGAACGTTCCATAAGGACATGTAAACGTAGTCTTCTCTTGATCACGAGGGTCGATAGGGATTTGAAAGTAACCGGAAAAACCATCTAAAAAGCAATAGAATTCATTTCCCGCAAGTCGCTCCAACATTTGATCCATGAAGGGCAAAGCAAAGTGGTCTTTACGAGTGGCGTCATTTAACTTTCGGTAGTCAATACACACCCTCCAACCGGTCACAACACGAGTGGGAATTAACTCGTTGTTTTCATTAGGCACAACGGTCATTCCTCCCTTTTTAGGGACACAATGGATTGGGCTCACCCATGGGCTATCGGATATAGGATAAATCATTCCCGCGTCAAGGAGTTTAAGGACCTCCTTTTTAATGACATCGTGAATTTTGGGATTCACCCTTCTTTGACTTTGAATTGCGGGTTTGTAATCCTCCTCCATTAAAATCTTGTGAGTAAAAAATTTTGGGTCAATACCCTTAATGTCGGATATTTTCCACGCAATTGCCCCTTTGTGAGCCTTAAGAACTTTCAAGAGCTCGGTTTTTTCATTATTAGCAAGACCTTTTGAAATAATAACCGGCAACTTGTCATCACCTTCCAAGAATGCGTATTCAAGGTGAGAAGGAAGATCTTTCAATTCGAGGATAGGTGGTTCCTCGATTGAAGATTTTGGTTCAACACTCATAACTTCCATCGGCAAAAGAAATGGTGGAATAGAAGTATCATCACTAATCAACACCTCATCTTTATTGTCGATTTCATTTGAAGTGAAATCGCCTCCTTGGAATGGAGTGAGATTTGGTGTGGGATTAGCAAGAATCGGATCCAAAATAGTGGGATTGCCACTTGACGAGCTATCGGAAAAACCTAACACTTCTTGTGAAAACTCATCGCAAACCACATCAACGATGTCAATGTGATTGATGGTAGCGATTGCATAAACATGAGAAGGTTTCGAGTTTTGAGTAGCGTTTATAACAAGTTCCTCTTCGTTGAATCTCAAAGTGATAGTTCTCGCATGAACATCGATAAGCGATCTCGAAGTATCTAAAAATGATCTACCTAAAATTAGAGGAACTTGAGGATCCGCGGGGATGTCAACTACTATAAAATCAACGGGATAGTAGAACTTCCCCACTTTCACGAAAACATCTTCGGCTACTCCACATGCCATAATCGTAGAATGATCGGCCATCTCGATGGACATGTTCGAAGGAATGAGAGCCGGAAGCGAAAGCGATTTCCAAATGGAAAATGGCATTAAATTAATGCTCGCACCAAGATCGGCCAAGGCGAGGCATTCTTTCATATCTTGTATGTCACAAGGAATGAGAAACTTTCCGGGATCACCAACTTTTTCCGGTATGCGGTTAAGATAAACCGAAGAACAATTAGCAAGCTTTGAAAGCTTTTCCTTATCGCTCATCATACTTTTAAAAGTGGAAGCGAAACGAGGCATATATAACAACGCGTCGGCTAAACTCACATCAAAATGCACTTGTTGAAACATTTTTATAAAAAGCTCGATTTGTTGTTTGTTACGTTCTTGCAACTTCTCTTTGTTTAGTCTTGAAGGGTAGGGTAAAGGTGGTGTGGGTTGGTCATTAGGCAACGGCCTTGGAAACTCGGGTTCCACAATTGGTATTGGTTCAACCGTAGGTGTGGTATGAGCGGTACTTCGTGGGATTGTAATATGCTCCTTTTCGACCATCACCTCGGGTTCTTTCTCGATTTCCTTCTCCTTAGAAGTACTTGTACGAGAGATTGGTTCCTTGAAAGTTTTACCACTTCGTGTAGTAATAACCTTCATTTCTCCTTTCGGGTTTGCAATGGTATCACTAGGAAGACCACCCGAAGAAGAGGGTTTACACATGATTGCTTCAAACATCTTAGCCATTCGGTCCTCAAATTTTGATTGCCTAGCATCCGCTTTTAATAATTCTTGCTTAATCTCATGTTGTCCTAATTCCATATTTTGTTGGTTTTGTTGAAGACGTTGGACATTTCCTTCCATTTTGTTTGCATGAGTTTTAAGTTCATTAGCAAGTTCATTTTTTAGCTCGTTTTTCAACTCGGATCTTAAGCTAATCATCTCACGTTGCATGTTATCAAATTTAGCATCATTTGCTTTTGCATAATCCAAAAATTCTCCTTGCAAATTTTTAGTGTGAGCATTTTGAAAACCTTGTGTAGTGTTTTGAAAATCACGGTTTTGATTTTGATTAGAAATTTGTCCATTCCCACTTTGATAATTCCCTTTGTTGTAATTGCGTGTGTTGCCTTGGTAATTACCTTGGTTGTTGTTTCGATAATTGTTAACATTTTGATTTGGTGGAGCTTGATTTGGACGGGAACCTTGACCGTTTTGGTTGTAAGTTCCCGTTGCTACATAAGCACTCGAAGTGTTACCATCCGCGGTAATGCACTCGGAAAGATCATGAGCTCCCCCACAAGATAAACAACTCTTAGCAACCGCTTTAACCGAAGCGGAATTGGAAGCTTCTTGAGCCTTCCAATGGGACATAAGATTAGCAAATCTATCAAAAAACCGATTTTCCTCATTAGCTTCATCATGTAAGGTGTTAATGCTACGAGACGATTGTGACGAAGATGACAAACCCATATTGGCAACACTCGGTGTGTTACGAGGGTTATAAACCTTAGATCTATTTTCAATGATTTGTAAAGCCTCATTTGTCGTCTTGCACAAAAAATTACCACCCGCGGCGGCATTCAAATAATCTCGTTCATGATCATTAAGCCCATTATAAAAAGTATCCACTTGATGCAATTCCGTAAAATCATGGTGTGGACATTCATGTAACATCTCTTTAAATCGTTCCCATGCCATTGAAAAACTTTCATTATTTCTTTGCACAAATCGTGAAATCTCATTTTTCAAGTGTGTTGTTTTAGATGGTGGAAAAAACTTGTTCACAAAATTAGAAACGAGATCGGCCCATGTCAAAATCGAATTTGGCGGTTCTTTCTCGAGCCAAATTTTTGCGGGTCCATCCAACGAGTATGGAAACAACATCATCTTAATGGCGTCATGTGGAACATCCTTAAATTTGCTAGTGGCGGTGAGACGGTTGAAATTCCTAATATGGTAATGCGGGTTGTCTTTCTCATGACCTCTAAACTTATTTTCTTGCAACATTGACATTAAACCCGTCTTAATCTCGAAATTCTCCGCAAGGATAGCGGGAATCACAATAGCCTCTCCAAAACCCTCGGTGGGTGCTTGTAGCAACTCCATCATAGTACGATTAGCCATGACGACTTCTTGTTCTACAATAGGTTCAACAATTGGAGGTTCTTCAACAATCAACGTCTCTTGATTGGCTTGCTTTTGAAGTCGTTTACGAGCTCGTTTTGCTTGATTACGAGTGATCATAAACTTCACGAAGAATGGGAGGTGAGCAAAGAAGATTCTTTTTGGGTGTTTTGTGAATATTTAATTTTTTTGGATTTTGGTGTATCTTCGTAGACAACAATCTACAAAATCTCTCCTCGAATCAAACTCTTGATTAAAGAAGCCTCAAAGGAATGAAAACGATCACGTGGAGTGAACGCCTTCAAATGACTTTAGAACTTTGGTGAAAACCAAATTGTTCAAGAGGGTTTAATCACAAAGAAACCAAGCAAATATAGTATACGTAATAATACTTTGGGCGGCAAAACCCTCGATTAGCCTTCAATCTCAAAATACTCACAAGCAAGCGGGGAAACGAGGCGGCGCGAAGCACTTAAGAGCCTTTTTCCTTAGGGTATATTTTATAATACCCGCCTTATACCCACCTTATAGTTTGTATCTTTCAAAATCGAGCTTCACGAAAGTATTTATCTATTTTTGCCTTTTCTTTTTGTTTGAGATTCGAATACAATAATTAGGAGATCAAATCCCAATTAAGGTTGTGTTTTCACACTTTTGGAGATATTGTAAATTTATTGTGATACTTAATACAATATATTAATAATATTTGTACAAGAAAAACCAAGAAAACCGATAATACGTATTAGTAGAGTTCTACTAATACAAATACTATTTGGTTAATATTAAAAACAACAAATCAAATTAATCACGACACACCTCCCCGGCAGCGGCGCCAAAGTGATTGTTGTAAAATACACCTTTTAGGAAAAAGGCGTAAAAGCGGTAAGTATTGAACAAATGACTTTAGGAAAAATCAAGTGTTAATGACCCGATTAAGTTCGTTTCCCAAGGAGGTATATGTGTGTGATTAAGATGTACAAGATTTGAGATTAATATTTGGTTTAGAAGGGGATTAGAAGAGAAAATAACGAAGACGTAAAAATAAAAATTAACACAAAATCACTATTAGAAAGTTAAAACGTAGAACCTTAAAAATCACCAAAATAAAAATAAATTCTAAAAATTACCAAAAATTTACCAAAAATCAAAAATAATAAACTAAGAGTTTACCAATGATCAAAACTTTTTCAAACCTTTTAAATAATTAAATATTCAATTTTTAAATGCTAATTAAAGCCCTAAAAATCAAATAAATTATCAAAAAGCCCAAATAAAGATTTTTCAATTGATAAACCTCTAAAATAACCTAAAAAGATTAAAAACTATTTTTAGAAATTTTAAAACTAATAAAAACTATTTAAAATGAATTAAAAACTATTAAAACTTAAAATAATTATAAAAATTAATCTATAAGTGATAAAATTATTCTAAAAGTTGCTAAATTCCTATTTTAATGTAATTAACCTAAGAAAAATGTAAAAAGTTGGAAAAGGTGAAATTTTAAAAATAATAATAAAATAATAAAAAAATAATATTAAAAATACAAAAATTCTAAAAAATTCTAAAAACTTGCAAACTAGTTTATTTTAACCTAAATAATCAGAAAATCAAAGTGAAATTACCAAAATACCCCTAATGGGCCCTCAAATGGGCCAAATCCAAATTCAGTCAACACAAATGGGCTTTTGGGCCCAAAAAGTCAAACTTGGCCCAATTGACTTGGAAAAGCCCTATCTGACTTAAAATTCAATTCTAAGAACAAAACTCTAAAGGCCCAAAAGCTGAAAATGTGCTTATCACAGCTTATTGAACACAAAGCTTATTCTTATTGGGCTTTTCAGCCCATTAAGCCATAAGCTAATGCCATAAGCTCTAATTTGACACACAACCCTCTTTTTGGATGCTTAAGAGATCTGTCAAAAGAAATTTCCAATAAGCTAACTCAATAAGCCAGAAAATAACAAAGTAAAAATTCACAAAATGACAAAATAGTCGTTTTTGAGAAATAAAGCACCTCAAAGGCTGATTCAACTTGCAAAAGCTTTCAAATGGACTCAATAAGAAATATCAATCAACAAAAATCCAATAAGCACAAGAAATAAGCCAGAATAAGCACAAAAGAACTTATGTAAAAGTCAAAGGACTTGGTTTTCTAGTCAAACCTAAAAGTCAACCACCCAAATGCTCCAAGATGAACAAATGGGTCAAAATATGAGCACCTATTACAAAAACAAAGTTGTTGCTGGTTAAAATAAGCTATTATAGCTTATTGATAAGCTGACACCAAAATTGCACTAGCAGTGGCAACCAGCAGGGGAAAGGAGTTCCCACTGCTTTGACTAATTGACCAAGCTTATTTGAGAGTTCTGGTTTGATTCAATTGGAAACAAAGGAACCCTTGTGATCAGTGAACCACAAGGAGTCAATAGCAACAATAAAATCACAAAATGATCCACACAATAAGCCACAATAAGCCAAACAGTCCACAGATATGCTCCAGATATGCAAATAAGCAGTTAAGCACTTAATAAGCAGATTTAAGCAAAATAAGCCAACCAAACTTAACCAGATGCACACACAAGCTATATAAACTAACAAGGAACACAAAGCAACAATAATCAAACACTGAATCAAAGTAAATAGCAAGATCAAAGCACAAAGTGTTACTCGTGAACAATGAACATATGCAGAAACAGTTTGTTGATATACTTGACACTTGATCCAATTTCAAGCCTCAAATCCTTCTACCCTGGTGTGATTAACTATGATTTAGCACTTGTTACCCTTAACCTATGCTTAGATCTAGGTGTCCTCAAAATCCTAGCCAATTTTACCAAGTTATGAAGATTTTATAGCCAATCTATGAATCTATGTGTTCAAGACCACAAAACCTGCAAACAGATGAACAAATGCTCCCAAATAACAGATACCAATACTTGCATACAACACACAAGCACTTAACAAACCTCAAATCCAACTTATGCAGTAATCCCAAACACCCTTTTAAAACTTGATTTCACAAATTTTCAAAGGATCATGAAGATTCAACCCACAAATCAGATCAGTAACACCTCATTAACATCAAACCAAGCCAAATCAACAATAAACAACCACAATAACACAGATTCAAGCACAAATCCACAAAAATCACAAATATTCAGAAACTTAAAGAGAAAATGAAAAGGGAAGAAGGTGCAAACCTCCAAGACCTACATCCAGGCCCTGGATTGTTTGAGCTGAGGTATTAGCAAAACAAGTACCAGCTTCCAATGCTGCTAAGATGAACAAACACAAAGTGAGATCAAAAATAATGCCAACTCTCTGATTTTTGAAACCCAAGCTTTATCAACTAAAACCTTGCCTCAAAAACCTTCAAACATAATAAATGGAACTCAGATTTTAGCTTCTCAAACACCAAATTTTATAAATAACAGATTAGAACTCAAAATTTTAAGAAATTCAAACTTTATTTCATAAAAAGGAATTACAAAGATTAAAAGCTAAAATCTGGAACAAAGGGACTCTCACATGTTGAGGTCTCCTTTTATAGGCAAATGCCTGGCTAAACACTATTCATAAACCCTAGAACTGAATTCCCTATTATGCCCTTGAGTCTTCTAGACGTTTTCTGAATTTGAGCTGTCCAAATTGATCAAGGCTGTTCATTTTAGCTTTGGAATGAAGCAATGAATCATAGCTGTTGAATTTGACACGTCACATAACTTGGAGGCCAAGTTGCATTCTGATTGGTGGAAAGGGAATTGGGGGTGGGGTCCTTTGTGAGTGGGAGTGAGGGTTTTTGGTGTGGGATGCGTTTAAGGTGAGGTGAATCAAACGTGTGCCAAGGTAATTTCATTTTACCCTTTGATTTAAGTGGTGTAAAATCTGGGCTGGTAAAAGTGAATAGTACTCTTTTTGATCCGTTTTTGCTGGAGTGGAAAAGTGTTTGGCGCAATAAACATTTGAATGTTTATTTTGCCCACATTTGGTCCTTGTGTTTTGGTATTTTTGGTAAACAAGGTTTTTCAGCCCTAAAACGTTTTCTCCTTTGTTAAATACTTTCACCACTTGTCACTTTTGGCACCAAACTTTGGAAAAAGGATGTCAAGGGTTATTTTTGCCATTTTTGGATAATTCAAGGGCTGATTTTGGACATTCTTGATCTTCAAAGGTCTTCAATGTATCTTTGACTTCATGAGGGACCATTATTGGCAATTTTGATTTGTTGAGGGACTAATCTTGCCATTTCTTCAAAGTTGAAGGACCTTTTGTGTAATTTTGACAAACTTAAGGGACCAAACTTGTAATTATGAATATACAAGGGTTTTAAGTGTCATTTCTTCAATAATTGAGGATCAATCTTGTTTGTCTTCAAGGGTATTTGTTGAGATTTCCATGATTAAGGCCGGTTCTTTGTACGGCTTCGTTTCTCGTGTCCGTTTTTCCTTGTAACTTGTGATCTTTTGTCTTTTTCACGATATCCATACCTAAAATACACAAGTAAACAAACACAAGCATATATATGGTATTTTATGACATTTTTATGCATTTAAAGCCCGAAAAGAACGATGAGATCATGTATAAATGCCATCTCATCATATTCCATTTATCAAAATAGGGTGTTACAGTCTTTGAGTGAATTACCTTTTTCTAGTCTTAGTAGTTTTGATTTTAACTCATAAACCTCATTTTCTAAACTTCCATTTTTAGCTTTTAGAAGTTTATTTTTGTTTGATTTTAAGGCTTAATTCACACATTTTGTTGTATTCTATTTGTAATGTGTCATCGTCTAGTGAAGAAGAATAGTAAGAGGAGTCGGAATGTGACTCATTAGTTTTGTGTACCATAAGAGCTAGCTCTTCCTTTTTGGTTTCATCATTCGTCATCATTTGCGCTCCAGGCTCCACTTACAAAGGCTCTTTGTGTCTTTGGCTTTGCCTTCGGAAAACTACCAATAAAGTGATTTAGATCACCACATTGGAAGCATGTTCTTTCATCGTTAGGCTTCTTGATATCAAATATTTTTCGAGACACTTTCTTGTTGTCGAGTGGTTGCCTTACGAGTCTTCCAAGTCTTATAAAAAAATTCTTGAAGTCACGTACGACCATGGCATATTCTTCGTCATTGCTATCGGACTCTTCATCATCACTAGATTCAACTAAGGATTTCAAAGCTAGTGACCTTTGTTTTTATTTCTTACCTTTGATGATTTTGGAGTCTTTTTCCATCACCATTTTATGTACTTTTAGGTTCCCGATGTGTTCGTCTAGTGACAATCTTGATAGATCTTTAGATTCTTCAATTTCCGTGAGTTTGGCTCGCCATTTTGGATGGAGAGATCCTAGAAATTTCCTAACAAAGTTCTTGTTGGAGAAAGATTTGTCAGGTTCTTTGAGTGATTTTATGATAGTGTTGAACCAAGCAAATCCCACATCAATTGACTCTTCTTCAAGGATAGAAATATGTTCATATTGTTGAACAAGTAGATCAATTTTATTATCCTCGACTTCAGAGTTTCCTTGATGTGTGACTATAAGTGAGTGCCAAATTTCTTTGGAGGTTTGTGTAGGATATTGTAAATCTAGCTTATGTTTTAGAGAGAGAAAGAGATAGAAACTTGGTGGATTTCACACACTTCTAGAGAGAGAAAAGAAAGAACTATGTGTAAAATTATAATGAAACCACGCCCTCTCCATCTAAGGAGAGGGTTTATATACCCAAGCCCATAAGATGGGCTTGGGCTTACAAGTTGGGCCGGCCTACACAAGTTGTAGGCTAGGCTTAGCCTTGTTTGCTTAATATTAGTAAAACTAAACTACGAGCTATTACTTAGACTATTGTTGGAGTGACCGATCCTTTCTAATACGTAAAACGTATTTCCGACAATCTCCCCTTAAGGGAGGTCACTCCAAACAAGGGCGTTACCCAAGTTACAATAATAAAATAAACCTAGAATACTATGCTTGTCTTGAGCTCGTAGTCTTCGTCTTTCTTTTCTTTTTCTTTTCTTGTGAACATGCTGATGTGATCATTGATATCAATCTTAAGCATTAATCGCTTGCCTTGATCTTGTGCATCCATCACTTGTGATATTCGCCTCTTCGTGACTTCATGTCCCACATACTTATACCTTCGTAATTCTTGAAAGCTTCAAAGTTCGATACAGCGGAAGACTTTGACTTTTAGGCTTTCTTGAATTAGATGAAGTATTAAGTGTATAAAGTATAAGCATGCGGGGACGACTTCTTCTCGGATTCCATAACGCCGCCGTCTTCAAATGCCGCAACATAAGTAGACACGAACGAAATGGCTTTTAACATTTCATTTTAATTCGGTAGAATTTTACCTCCGGTCGGTGAAGACCATTGGACGATATAAAATATCGTACTTGTGGCAGGTAGATTTAATTAATAATCTCATTGACAAGATTTCGCGGGTAAACCCATTCTCTTTACTCGACCGTCCAAAGCTGACTACGAACGTAAAGAGTGAATCATTTGGATAAAATTATCCGCATGATTGAAGCCGTCAATTCTGATTCCTGGAACAAGTTTGATTCATTAAAGAATCGCACCATCGTTGCTTTCCAGTTGTCACGAGCTTGATTCATATTGAATCTTGCAAGTTACCTACCAAGTGTTGTTTAAGGTTAACACTAGAAGGATTTCCACTCATCACTGTGAACACTAAGGTATCACTCTGAGTCTTCTGGCAAGATCACTAAGATATTGCGTAGAGGCCTGGAACGTGTTTAAATTCAGTTAAGAATTAAACCACTGTTGCTTTCCAGTTATCACAAGCTTGATTCATAAAGAATCGCACAAGTCACCTACCATGAGCTTTTTGATATTCGCTCAAGAAGGATTTCCAACTTCATTGTAAATACTTTCGTATTACTCGGATGTTCAGGCAAGATCATGAAGATTTTGCGTAGGACTCTTGAGATCTTTCTTACTTTTCACAGTGTGTGAAGAAGCAAGGAATTATGAAAGTGTGTCCTAATGAGATATTTGATGATCTCAAATGGCTCTAGACTCGATCGTGCACTTTGGATTTTAGTGATCGGAGGCTGGAGAGGACTGCCACCATTTCAATACCAATTTATTCGGAATGAATAAATCAATAGATAATGCGTTGTCTCCGTGTGATTAAAACAAATACCTTTTGAGAGATATCTGAGTTAGCTGGGATGGGTTGTGCATTGCATCACTGGGTCCATGATGTATATCTTCAATATCGAGCATCATTATAATGCTCTCAATAGCATATGTGTAAAACCCGCATGCTTTTACCATGAATAGTGCCCTTAAGATCGTACGTTCTAGATTAAAACTTACTTCATGTAGTATTGATCACATTCATGTGCTAATAATCAAGCAAGTGCATACGTGTATGTCATGACAAGTATCGATTACGTACGAACCCATGATAAACAGTTAATAATATATCACGTGAACATAATTAAATCATGAACACCATTTATAATACTAACTAAAATAATTACGTAAATACTTATAATATATTTACGAGCGTTAAGTTTACGATAAACGACACGTTAGATTAAACAGAAACACGTTAAACACGAGCACGTTTAACCACGAACGAACACGAAACATCGGGACACGAGAAAGGTACGGGTACCCCATGTGGGGCCCCCATACCCACGGCACACATGCATGAAATGGGCTTAGCCCATGGACTTTTCAAGTTAAGGGGGGTAAAGTGTTAAACATGTTTTCATTTTCATTTTACAAGAAATAAACTAAAAACCCTAAAAAGAGTTTTCTCCTCTCCTCTTTGCCTCCTTTGTGCCGCCACCTATACACCATCATAAGGGGGTGTTTGATTGATTTTGATCTTAAAAACAAGTGTTAGAATACGTGTTTGTTCATCCTTTTTCCAAGCTACATAGTGGTATACCTTTCTAACCCTTCTTTTTAATTCTTTTTAATTCTTTTGATCTTTGATTATTTTCATGAACATGTTATTATTTTTCTTATGAAAACAAGATAATTAATCATTGATCTAACATGTTTTGGTATTAAATAAAATCAAGGAATGATTTAAAGGGGTGTTTGTTTCTAGCCGCCTAGCAAAACAAACCCGAGGGGGGTTTGGTTTGCTATTGCCGCCACCACCAAGACCACAAATGGTCTTGGTTGGCTCATGTGGGACCCACGGCAGCAAGGGGACACGTGTGCCCCGGGTTTGGCCCGGGGTACGGTGTCGAATTCATACCCGATTCATGGTTCGTTGGTTAAAATCATGATCTATGTTACATGTAATTTTTATGAATCATGAACTTAGGATATAATTAATTAATAACATGAAATATTAATTAAATCATGACTTAGGTTATTTTAATTATTAGTTTATCATGACATTAAATTAACCTAAGTATTTTATGTTATATGTTATAATTAATTAATTATTAAAACATGCCTATAATTAATTAATTTAGACATGACTTAGGTTATATTATTAATGATGATAATACATATTTTAACCTAAGTATTTTCATTTCATTTTAATTAAAACATGTTATACTTTAATTAAAATGCTTAACCTATAGTTTAATTAAAATACATGAAATAATAATTAAACTATACACTATATCATATGACTTAAGAATAAGCTTATAACACTTAGACTTATATGTTAGCTTATGGAATCAGCTTAATTCTAATTATGGAAACTTCTATTTATAGAAACTTAATTAAATAAGGCAACTAATCTAATTATGGAAACCTTCTATATATGGAAATCAATCTATTTCAGGCAGCTAATCTAATTATGGAAACCTTCTATATATGGAAACTTATTTAATTAAGGCAGCTGATCTATTTTTGGAAACTTTCTATTTTTAGAAACTAATCTATTTTAGGCAGTAAATTCTATTTTTGGAAACTTTCTATTTTTGGAAACTTTCTATTTTTGGAAACTTTCTATTTTTGGTAACTTTCTATTTTTGGAAACTTTCTATTTTTGGAAACTTTCTATTTTTGGAAACTTTCTATTTTTGGAAACCTGCTATTTTTGGAAAGTTACTTATTATTATACAGTAAGTATATTAATACATGAAATACCAGTAATACTTAATCAGATAAACCAGAAATACAAGATAAACACAGTTTAAGGCTTTAAACAGTGAACCATGACCTAAAACATACCAAATCAGCTATAACAAGACACAGAACCCAGTACGTAATCAGTGAATCGATACTTATACACGTGTGTATTCATGTAGCGTTAGTGATCCAGAAGTAGGAGTCTTTCTTCCGTTCATTTCACTGGACTTGAGGTACGGATTCCCGTCTGTTCAGTATGGACATTCCTTCCTTATTAGGATTTCCCCGTATGCAGCCAACTGTTTTCCCTAGCATTTGTTTTATTGTTTTGAACTGCTTATGTTAATTTAGCATAAACTATAGCCATATACAAGCATGACCAGTTTCACCTAGTTATGGAGGTACCATAACCATAGCATTGGAGGCACCGATGTTATGACTTCCCCACGGCGGAGTGATTGCTCGTGGCGTCCCTTTTCAGTTTGGCCATATTATTATATCAGTCGGGGCGTATGGGTGCATCCTAGTTACATGTTTTATTCAGTTTATCATGGTGAATGTGGCATCCCCTCTAATCAGCATGATGAGGTCACCCCTCCAAGTATTCATGCACGTGACCTTTTCATGACCTATATGGGCTATGGTATATATATGTTAAAACAGTTTTCACAGGTTAAACATAAGGCTTTTCAAACTATAAAACCAGTTTTCATGATACTTAACCAGTTTACTCAGTACTTAGTCTTCCGCTGTTATATGTTACATGCTTATCCTATATCATGCTTTATTGTACATCCGTGCACTGAGCGTCTTGCTCAGCCGTTTTCCTTTTCATGTTCCCAAAACGGCAGGTACTCAGGGACGCTCGTAGATCTCAAACGTAGGTGCATATGGATTGGAAGCTTTACTGTCTTTCTTTACTTTATGCATTTCCTTTACTTTGATACAGTTGCTTTGGACATTGTTTCGTCCTTCCTTTTACAGTATTTATGTTTGTGTGTGATGAGCTTTACTTTGGGATACCGATGTTTGATTCCGGTATTTCCTTTTATGGTTGAATAATGCTTAGACATTTATCCTTGTATGCTTTGATGACACGCCATGATATGCGTAATATTCCATTTCTAAAATGGGGTGTTACAATTATGGTATCAGAGCCAAGGCTTCGACTTGTAGGCTCTCAAATATGACCTGTGATTAGTGGGTAGTCACTACGGTCTTCCTAGAACTGACAGTTGTTTTCATGCATTCATCATTTTTAAGCATACATATACATGTCATTGTTACAGGGTTTTTGACTAAGTAATGGTTGGTACAGGACTGGCCCTATTTAGTCGCATGTGTTTTATCGAAACTTTTAGATTTGGGACCGACCCATAGGCGTCCCCTCGATATGTCTTTTATTTTGAGTGAACTGACCAAAGGCGTTCACTCTCGAGCATCAAAAGTTTTCATAAAACTGCATCATGCATTCATACAAAGATTTTCTTGCATAAAATTTTTTCGTGAAATTTTGGCATAAAATTTTTCTTTTATATATTTTATGTTTGAACCGTTAATCATATGTTTTATGTTATACTGTCAGATGGTTCTCACACGCGAGCAAGAGCAGCTCAATGCTGCGATTCAGGCTGCCATGCAAGCCTTACTTCCTCAACTGAGGAATGACATTCGTGCTGAAGTCCAAGCTGCGAATAATCAGCAGCCGCAGAATCAGGCACCTCCTCCTCCTCCTCCCCCAGTGACTCTAGCAGTATGGTTGGAAAGATTTAACAAGCTCCGTCCGAGAGCTTTTGAAAAGACTGACAGCCCCAGCGATGCGGAAAGCTGGCTGACTCACATTGAGAAAATATTCAATGCTATGGGATGTGACCCCGCCTTCAAGGCAAGATTGGCGTGCTACAGGTTTGAAGGCGATGTACTCAACTGGTGGCTAGCTTTGACACAGTCAGAAGGAGGTGATGAATGGGTCGCTGGTTTGACATGGGCCCAATTCAAGGAGAGAGTGATGGAACAGTTCTTTCCTAAGGCAGAGCAGGACAAACTCAAGCGTGAATACCACGGAATACGTCAGAGACAGGGCGAGAATAGCAACGAATTCATGCAGCGCTTTCTTCGCCTTGCTGGTTTTCTAGGAGCAGCGGCTGGTACTCCTGAGGAGCAGGCACACCATTTCAGGTGGGCACTTCGCACCTCGGTTGCGAACAATCTAGTATGTGCTACGTTCAATACGGTAGCACAAGTGGCTGACGCAGCAAGAAAGCTTGAGATGTTGCAGGAACGTGATGAGTTCGGGGAAGCAGAAAGACCCGACAAGAGGTAAAACATTTCATGTTCTAGCGTTAACCAGACCCCATCCTATCGTTATATGTTCTATAATCATCTCTTAAACTGTATCTTCCAGGCAGAAAACTGGGGACCGGTCTCAGCCGGCTACTCAGCAGCAGCCCAATCAGCCCAAAGGAAACGGTCACTCTAACGACCGTTCTGTTGTGGAAAGGCGCAGCGGTAATGACCATTACCGTAACAATGCGGGACAGTCCAACAACAGCAGGTCCTACTATTTACGCATCTTCTTATGATTTCATGTTATATCTCTCATGCTGACACTATGTTAATCTCTACCAGGAACCACGGTAACGGAAGGGACCAGAACCACAGGGGTTCTCAGCCCAACCGTTCAGCTAACACTGGTAAGCATCTTACGACGTTTACATCCTATACTCGTGCATATACCTTATTCTTAACACGTTCTGTCATCAGCAGGCCCTCAGCAAGCAAGAACTCCTGCTGGAGGATTCACTCATCCTCTTTGCAGCACCTGCCATCGCAGACACCCTGGCCCATGTCGTCGTGACTCCGACGCGTGCTACAAGTGCGGCCTCCCTGGCCATCGTATGAGGGATTGCCGTAAGGGTGAAATGGAGGGTACTTCGGGTCATGCTGATACTAAACCGCCTCCTACCACTGGGCGTGTCTACACGACATCGCGCGATCAGGCAAACAAATCTACAGGTACCATTACTGGAATTTTGTATATGTACGGCCAGGCTGCATGTGTTCTTTTAGACACGGGTGCCACTCATTCAGTTGTTTCCACTACTTATGCTAAGAACATCAGGACACTTCCCTTGCCATTAGAAACTAAGCTTACCATTTCCACGCCTCTGAGGGACTCTGTATTAATAACTCATGTATACAAGAGTCTTCCTCTAGAGTTTGACGATAAAGTTCGTGCAGTAGATGCACTTCCTCTAGACATGATTGAGTTCGATATGATTCTCGGCATGGATTGGCTATCCAAGCACCATGCTACCATAGACTGCCACTCTTATCGAGTGATCTTCGGCGACATTAATGCACCAGAGTACATCCATAACGGGTTCATACCCGGACGGTCTGTACAAGTCATATCTACCTTGCAAGCACGTGCATTACTGTCACATGGCTGCGAAGGTTATCTCGCTACGGTTCATGACATGGATGCTGAATCCCCATCGATTCAGGATCAACCAGTAGTTTCAGAATTTCAAGACGTTTTCCCAGATGAACTTCCAGGCATACCACCTGCAAGAGAAGTGGAGTTCAACATCGACCTTGTTCCAGGAGTTGAGCCAATCTCTAAGGCTCCGTATCGTATGGCTCCCATAGAGCTAAAAGAACTGAAGGACCAATTACAGGAACTTCTTGAACGAGGATTCATTAGACCGAGCGCATCTCCATGGGGCGCACCGGTCTTGTTCGTTAAGAAGAAGGACGGCAGCATGCGACTTTGCATTGACTACCGTGAACTTAATAAGATTACCATCCGCAACAGATATCCACTGCCACGTATAGACGATCTGTTTGACCAACTTCAAGGAGCCAAACACTTCTCAAAGATCGATCTAAGGTCAGGCTACCATCAGCTAAGGGTTAAAGAGCAGGATATTGCCAAGACTGCTTTTCGTACCCGCTATGGCCATTATGAGTTTGTAGTCATGCCATTCGGCCTGACTAACGCTCCAGCAGTATTCATGGATCTAATGAACAGAATCTTTCATGAATTCCTTGATAAATTTGTCATTGTATTCATCGATGACATCTTGATATTCTCAAAGTCCACGGAGGAACACGAAGATCATCTCCGTACAGTACTACAGATTCTTCGTCAGAAGCAGCTGTATGCGAAATTCTCCAAGTGTGAGTTCTGGTTAAACAAGGTGGCATTCTTAGGTCACATTGTATCAGCAGAAGGGATCACTATGGACCCAGCGAAGGTTGAGGCTATCACTAAATGGCCAAGACCAACATCAGCGACAGAAGTCCGCAGTTTCTTAGGCTTAGCTGGATATTATCGAAGATTCGTGGAGAACTTTTCTCGGCTGGCATTGCCTCTCACCAAACTGATGCGAAAAGGAGAGAAATTCGTCTGGACGGAAGATCGAGAGAAGAGCTTCGAAGACCTAAAGCAGAAGTTAGTATCTGCACCTATTCTTACTCTCCCATCTGGTACAGGTGGATTTCAGATCTATAGCGATGCATCGGGGAAGGGACTGGGCTGTGTTCTCATGCAACATGGGAAAGTGATCGCGTATGCTTCACGGCAGCTTAAGCCCTATGAAGAAAACTACCCTACGCATGACCTGGAACTTGCTGCAGTGGTGTTCGCATTGAAGATATGGAGGCATTACTTATACGGAGAATCATGCGACATTTTCACGGATCACAAGAGCTTGAAGTATATCTTCACACAGCGAGAATTGAACATGAGACAAAGGAGATGGTTGGAACTGTTGAAGGATTATGATATTAACCTACAGTATCATCCCGGGAAAGCTAATGTAGTAGCAGATGCACTCAGCAGGAAGTCCGGAATGATAAACGGCATTGAAATCAAGGAACAAAACATAAGGGACTTGGAGCGGCTTGACATTGAAATCATGGTACGTGGGCAGCACGGATACTGGGCGAATCTTACAGTAGAACCTGAGTTACTGACTAGGATCAAGGAAGCGCAGAAGGATGATGGAGAGATTTGGGCGATAATTCAGAATTTGGAGAAGCAGACAGAATTCAGAATGGACGCAGACGGTATCGTTTGGCAGGGCACGAGACTTTGTGTTCCTGATAATCAAGAACTCCGGGAAGCATTGTTAGCTGAAGCTCACAGCTCCCCATTTTCTATACATCCTGGGTCGACAAAAATGTACCATGACATCAGACAGCACTTTTGGTGGAGTGGTATGAAACAGGATGTAGCCACGTATGTCTCCAAATGTCTTACCTGTCAGCAGGTTAAGATTGAACATCAGCGATCTGGCGGTCTCCTTCAACCGTTGGATATTCCAGAGTGGAAGTGGGACAAAATCACCATGGATTTTGTTACCGGTCTTCCGCCTACCAAGAAGAAGCACGATGCTATTTGGGTCATTGTTGATCGACTCACCAAATCAGCTCATTTCTTACCGATACGTAAGGAAGATCCGGTAAGTAAACTCGCAGATACGTACAGAAGGGAGATCATGAGACTCCACGGCACTCCCTCCAGCATCGTCTCAGACAGAGATCCTCGTTTCACGTCGCGATTCTGGAAAGGTCTGCAAAAAGCTTGGGGTACACAACTTAAGCTGAGCACAGCCTTTCATCCTCAAACGGACGGACAATCGGAGCGAACAATTCAGACATTGGAAGATATGTTAAGGTCGTGTGCGTTGGAATGGACAGGTGATTGGGACGATTACATCTGTTTAGTCGAGTTTGCATACAACAACAGCTGGCACGCAAGTATCAAATGTGCTCCTTTCGAAATGTTGTATGGCAGAAAGTGTCGCGCTCCAACTTGCTGGGATCAAGTGGGAGAGCGAACACTAGAAGGACCAGAGATTATAGAAATGACCAATGAGAAGATTGAGGTAGCTAAACAGAAACTGCAAGAAGCACGATCACGTCAGAAGTGTTACGCCGATAAGCATCGTAGGGACATACATTTTAATGTGGGAGATCACGTCTTCCTTAAGGTTTCACCGGCACGTGGTGTTAAACGCTTCGGGATCAAAGGAAAACTCAGTCCTCGGTTCATCGGACCATTTGATATCGTTGAACGAATCGGCGAAGTATCTTACCGATTGGCGTTACCTCCTCAGCTATCGCACGTGCATAACGTGTTCCATGTGTCCTTACTCAGAGGGTACAATTATCATCCCCTTCACATGGTTCAGTATCCACTGGAACAGATACGTGAAGATCTCACGTTTATAGAAGAACCCGAACGAGTACTCGACAGGCAAGAACGAGTCATGAGAAGGAAGACGATTCCTTTCGTCAAGATCCTTTGGAGGGACCATACCGAGCGGGAAGCCACTTGGGAAACAGAGGAGTCTATCCGGGCTTCTTACCCTCACTTCATATTTTGAGTTCGGGTATGTCACTTCTTTTCAGCTTACTTTATCTATAATTCGGGGACGAATTATTCTTTTTAGGGGGGAAGAATTGTAAAACCCGCATGCTTTTACCATGAATAGTGCCCTTAAGATCGTACGTTCTAGATTAAAACTTACTTCATGTAGTATTGATCACATTCATGTGCTAATAATCAAGCAAGTGCATACGTGTATGTCATGACAAGTATCGATTACGTACGAACCCATGATAAACAGTTAATAATATATCACGTGAACATAATTAAATCATGAACACCATTTATAATACTAACTAAAATAATTACGTAAATACTTATAATATATTTACGAGCGTTAAGTTTACGATAAACGACACGTTAGATTAAACAGAAACACGTTAAACACGAGCACGTTTAACCACGAACGAACACGAAACATCGGGACACGAGAAAGGTACGGGTACCCCATGTGGGGCCCCCATACCCACGGCACACATGCATGAAATGGGCTTAGCCCATGGACTTTTCAAGTTAAGGGGGGTAAAGTGTTAAACATGTTTTCATTTTCATTTTACAAGAAATAAACTAAAAACCCTAAAAAGAGTTTTCTCCTCTCCTCTTTGCCTCCTTTGTGCCGCCACCTATACACCATCATAAGGGGGTGTTTGATTGATTTTGATCTTAAAAACAAGTGTTAGAATACGTGTTTGTTCATCCTTTTTCCAAGCTACATAGTGGTATACCTTTCTAACCCTTCTTTTTAATTCTTTTTAATTCTTTTGATCTTTGATTATTTTCATGAACATGTTATTATTTTTCTTATGAAAACAAGATAATTAATCATTGATCTAACATGTTTTGGTATTAAATAAAATCAAGGAATGATTTAAAGGGGTGTTTGTTTCTAGCCGCCTAGCAAAACAAACCCGAGGGGGGTTTGGTTTGCTATTGCCGCCACCACCAAGACCACAAATGGTCTTGGTTGGCTCATGTGGGACCCACGGCAGCAAGGGGACACGTGTGCCCCGGGTTTGGCCCGGGGTACGGTGTCGAATTCATACCCGATTCATGGTTCGTTGGTTAAAATCATGATCTATGTTACATGTAATTTTTATGAATCATGAACTTAGGATATAATTAATTAATAACATGAAATATTAATTAAATCATGACTTAGGTTATTTTAATTATTAGTTTATCATGACATTAAATTAACCTAAGTATTTTATGTTATATGTTATAATTAATTAATTATTAAAACATGCCTATAATTAATTAATTTAGACATGACTTAGGTTATATTATTAATGATGATAATACATATTTTAACCTAAGTATTTTCATTTCATTTTAATTAAAACATGTTATACTTTAATTAAAATGCTTAACCTATAGTTTAATTAAAATACATGAAATAATAATTAAACTATACACTATATCATATGACTTAAGAATAAGCTTATAACACTTAGACTTATATGTTAGCTTATGGAATCAGCTTAATTCTAATTATGGAAACTTCTATTTATAGAAACTTAATTAAATAAGGCAACTAATCTAATTATGGAAACCTTCTATATATGGAAATCAATCTATTTCAGGCAGCTAATCTAATTATGGAAACCTTCTATATATGGAAACTTATTTAATTAAGGCAGCTGATCTATTTTTGGAAACTTTCTATTTTTAGAAACTAATCTATTTTAGGCAGTAAATTCTATTTTTGGAAACTTTCTATTTTTGGAAACTTTCTATTTTTGGAAACTTTCTATTTTTGGTAACTTTCTATTTTTGGAAACTTTCTATTTTTGGAAACTTTCTATTTTTGGAAACTTTCTATTTTTGGAAACCTGCTATTTTTGGAAAGTTACTTATTATTATACAGTAAGTATATTAATACATGAAATACCAGTAATACTTAATCAGATAAACCAGAAATACAAGATAAACACAGTTTAAGGCTTTAAACAGTGAACCATGACCTAAAACATACCAAATCAGCTATAACAAGACACAGAACCCAGTACGTAATCAGTGAATCGATACTTATACACGTGTGTATTCATGTAGCGTTAGTGATCCAGAAGTAGGAGTCTTTCTTCCGTTCATTTCACTGGACTTGAGGTACGGATTCCCGTCCTTTCAGTATGGACATTCCTTCCTTATTAGGATTTCCCCGTATGCAGCCAACTGTTTTCCCCAGCATTTGTTTTATTGTTTTGAACTGCTTATGTTAATTTAGCATAAACTATAGCCATATACAAGCATGACCAGTTTCACCTAGTTATGGAGGTACCATAACCATAGCATTGGAGGCACCGATGTTATGACTTCCCCACGGCGGAGTGATTGCTCGTGGCGTCCCTTTTCAGTTTGGCCATATTATTATATCAGTCGGGGCGTATGGGTGCATCCTAGTTACATGTTTTATTCAGTTTATCATGGTGAATGTGGCATCCCCTCTAATCAGCATGATGAGGTCACCCCTCCAAGTATTCATGCACGTGACCTTTTCATGACCTATATGGGCTATGGTATATATATGTTAAAACAGTTTTCACAGGTTAAACATAAGGCTTTTCAAACTATAAAACCAGTTTTCATGATACTTAACCAGTTTACTCAGTACTTAGTCTTCCGCTGTTATATGTTACATGCTTATCCTATATCATGCTTTATTGTACATCCGTGCACTGAGCGTCTTGCTCAGCCGTTTTCCTTTTCATGTTCCCAAAACGGCAGGTACTCAGGGACGCTCGTAGATCTCAAACGTAGGTGCATATGGATTGGAAGCTTTACTGTCTTTCTTTACTTTATGCATTTCCTTTACTTTGATACAGTTGCTTTGGACATTGTTTCGTCCTTCCTTTTACAGTATTTATGTTTGTGTGTGATGATCTTTACTTTGGGATACCGATGTTTGATTCCGGTATTTCCTTTTATGGTTGAATAATGCTTAGACATTTATCCTTGTATGCTTTGATGACACGCCATGATATGCGTAATATTCCATTTCTAAAATGGGGTGTTATAATATGTGTTGACCCGGGTTCTGCCTAAGTTGTAAGGAGGGCTTCTTTCTTTACACCCTTTATCTTTACAATTCATTTTCATTCTTCAACCCCTTCAATGCTTACCAATACGTCATAACTAGCACCTTGTTGTGATTGTTCCAGTGCTAACTTAAGTACTTGGTCGGCATTCAGCTACGTTCACAATCTTTCTCCATCTTTCCTAAGGACTACTATTTCTAGCTATGGTATGTCCTTGGGAAGATTCCTCTGGTTCTAGAAGAATCATTGGACTTAACCTATCCTAACATCCTTATGTCACCACAATCTTCATCGTCGTGAAATAAATAGGTTGTGGGTAAGTATAAATCACCATAAAATCCATATTGCTCCCCCTTAACATATGCCACGATATTCGAAAACATTTCGCATATGTCGGGATGAGCCATCACGTTAAGTCAAACCATTTGTGATAATTTCCCATATTAAATCACATTTTCTCCCCCATATTAAAAATATTAACCCAATCGATGTTTTTAATATCAATTGATTTAATTAAGTTTTAACAAAGGTTTTGGGAAGAAACATGCAAGTTCGTTTAATCTTCATGAGACCAATTTGTGAGAGATATGATACTGAGTTGTAACATGATCACATATTCACCATATAAGAATGAATTGACAAGGTTGGACCTGATTGATGAGAACATCATATGATAAGATCAAATGGTTCTTGTCGGTAAAGTTTGGTCGCCTCGTCACGTCTGAAGTCATCTCTTGACAGCACATGTACGATTGGTATTGTTGTCTTAACACCAATTTGTGAACTTGACACGTTTGGCATCAAAGATTCTGAATGCTTGACAATTGTTCCCCCTTAATTGTTGACCCGTGTTCTATTGAAAGAGCTGTAGTCGTCGTTTGAGTAGTCGCATCGTCGATTATGTAGATACCAATTGTAGATTGCAATGGTTGTAGAGATGATAGCTTGATAAAAACAAGATTTCTCTTGTTTTAACAAATAAATGCACTGATGCGTACATAGATTTGTGTTAGACCAAGTTATAAAGTAAACTTGATCCCTTACAAGGTTTTTAAGTAAACCTTGCCCGAGAAAATTAATTCCCGTTGTGAGCCAAAGCTTTCATAGGAAATACTTGACTTCAATGTGAAAACCGAGTTGCAGTCAGAAATAAATACAAACCATATGGGCATGTTTTATGACATATTTACAACTTTTGTACGAAATCTATTTATGGCGTCGTGTCAATATTAATCGACATTTCTAAGGCCGTAAATATTATCGTACCAAAAGACATGCCTTTGAAAAATAAAGTAAAAATATTTTTGGATTTTTCTGAATTTTTCAATTTTTATGGTTTTATATGGTTTTATATTTTTGTATTTTGCTTTTGAGGATAAAAATATAAACAATATATACAGATGATCACCAAGGATACGGAGAATAGTTTACCACCACTATTCTTTCGCTTCATCTGCCAGTTCCTTTAGAGTCTCGGGCGAGAATGTTCTCACTCCTAGCTTGTCGGCCAAAAATTACATTCGAGCGCGATCTAAAGCCTTCGTGAAAATATCCGCCAATTGATACTCAGATCGAACAAAGTAAAGTTCTAACACTCCATTTTCCACTTGTTCCTTGATAAAGTGGTAGCGAATGTCAATATGCTTCGACCGGGAGAATTGAACATTGTTGCAGCATAAGGCAATTGCACTTTTGTTGTCGCAGTACATCGGAATTTTGTTGAAACCTAGACTGTGGAAACCTTGGTTTCCGGATCTTTGAAGCTACTAAGAATGCACCATGTTCATATGATTATATAATCAAAGCGGAATTAGAACATGATACATTAACAAGGTGTTTAGGCACAATAACATGAATTAAAACAAATGGGTTGCTCATTATATTAATAATAAACAACCACTAGACGTGTATACATTGAATCCCACGTCTAGTGCACACACGCTTTAGTTTCCGGATCTTTGAAGCTACTAGGAATGCACCATGTTCATATGATTAGATAATCAAAGCGGAATTAGAACATGATACATTAACAAGGTGTTTAGGCACAATTACATGAATTAAAACAAATGGGTTGCTCATTATATTAATAATAAACAACCACTAGACGTGTATACATTGAATCCCACGTCTAGTGCACATACGCTTTAGGTTTACATTGTGAATATGAATGATGAATAAAACCTAAGACCCTTGGTTCCTTTTATAGTGTAAGGATTAGGGTTTACAAGAGATAATAACAAATAAACAAGTAAATCTTCTATTTAAATAAACTTATGCAGAATATATCTTGCATGTTTATCTAAATAGAAGCTTCCATAAGCTTCTTGTCTACGTTTCTATCAACTCTTAAATTGCATGTAACAATGCTTAGATTGCACACGACAACTCTTGAGCCAACAACGCTTAGTTTTCTCTTGTCAACGCTTGGATTGCTCTTGACAACGCTTAGACAATATCTTCATGTTTTCTTCGTTTTTGAGTTTCTGCCACATCAACTTTTTGACCCAACAATCTTCCCCTAGTTGATGGTGGCAAAACTCTATGTGTATCTCTTGTAAGTTGTACATGATCTTCATATTGCTTCCCCTCAAGTGTAGCATGTATTTCTTCCCCTTTTTGTCACATCAACAGGGAAGTAAACGATGTATGCAATGTTGAAGATTATCCAAATGTAGCTCTAAGTAATGATCTTGAAGAAAAATAAATAAAGTATTCTTGATGTAGAAGTAGAATAACCCAACCTTGTGTTCCATGTCTTGTACTATCCATATGATGAAGAACTTATATGAAAACGTAAAGTATAAGCAGACCTCAATCTCTTGTCAATATTCTCATCCTTTGTGAGACACTGAGCACGATAATGTAACTCCTTCAAGTGTTATGACAAGTCTTCATCACCAACTATGTAAAGCACGAACAAGTTATTGTTAAGTCAATGGCTGACATCCACAACTTAACAATATGATAAAACACAAACTCGCGAAAATATTCTTCAATCATCAACCTTACCATAAGAATTCTTCCCCTTAAGCTAACACCTCTTCATGAAGACTCTCATTATCTCATAAATTGTTGCTAACTCGCTTTAAGATCATTAATTCCGTTTAAAAATATCCGAGCTATGAATATCACCATGATATTCTATAAAAACGGAGATTCCATGTACCTTCGTGTGTAAATTCCACCTTTTTGTATGCTCAAAACGTACTAATTTTCTCAAACAGCAGTCATTCTTTTGTTATCCGAGATCCTCCTTTATCCAATAAATCTTGAATGTGTATTGTCCAATATCGGACAATACTTGTCAACGTTCAAATCAATCACTTCTCAAACAATACTGTCAACGCTGTCAGCGTTTGACTTATTCTGTCAGCGTCAAATTAACAAACGTCAGCGTCTACCTCATTCTTGTTAGCGTCTCTTTCAAAAACCGACAACATCTTGTGGCTCAATCACAAATGTCACCATCTGTGCCTACGTTGCTCAATGACTTTGGAAATCTATTAGTAGACAAAATATCCACGTGGTTTAGCATGACTTTAGCCCAAGTAACTCCACACAAACTCTTCAGCAAATATGAAGCAGACTATAATTGGTAACCAAATATATAAGATATATGGATAGCCCTAAAAATCAGCCAAAACAAACCGTGTCCTTCACAACTGTCATTAAAACTCCTAAAAAAATAGGCAAAGATCCATCAATCACGTACCAATGATGTAACCCACGTTTGTAACCCATCACGCAGCATGCATCTAGGACTTACAAACGGTTGGCATAAAATCACGCAGCATGCATCTTGATAATAATACAATCCCTTTTACACGTCTTTATTTTGGCTGCACTTGTTTAATAGTACATTGAAACACATCACGTGATCAACAATAATAATAAACGAACAAATCCCTTTTTTTTTGTGCAAAGGTTGCGAATAGTATGATCAGTTGATCATACACCGACTGTGGGACCATGACATCAAACAAGTATTGCTGCCAAAAGTATTATCATGTATACTTATATCAAACCTTTAAAACAATAACCAAGACGTCACCTTATATTTGATCAACTGTTCCAATCGTTTACATGAGGACCATACGAACCCCATCATAGCTGCTCCTCCAATCCCACGTGAACAAAAGGTTAAACAAAAGAACGCTTAAATCGTCGACCATAATCAAAGCACTTTATTGCTTACCAACATGAAATCCTTTATTCATCGAAACCCTAACTTAGGATTTGTAAATAAACCTTAGATCGTGTAATATCTTGAATATCAACAGCCACAATCCTTAAAACTTCTGCTTTGTATGTCAATTTAGGGTTGAAAGAAAACCCTAATCATGATTTTATATGAAAGCAGAATCTTCGTACCACATTATGCAGCCAAATTCGACCTTGAATAACTTTTTCATGAGGGCTCAGATCGAAGATCCCTTCGGTGAGATCCTAGACACAAGTGCCAAGAATCTACAGTTCAAAAATCACGATGATCCAACGGTTAACGAAGAAGAAAACGTGTTTTGAACAGGGTTGTCCACAGAAAACTGCATTCACTCACTGCTGACTTTGATACTTAATAACTTTTTCTTAGGGATAAAAGTTGACAATCCCTCCGGTGGATGTCTAGATATATGTGTATAGAACACACACAAGAAATATTGTGACGATCCAACGGTCCAATTAAAAGTTATGACCTTCTGAATACTGCTGCGCACACAAAAACGTCCAGAAAAACCCTAGACGGATTTTTCTTCTTTTCACCATACACGAACACCTTGTTGGTCCTAGCATCACGAGCCACGAGGCTCTGATACCAATTGTGGAAACCTTGGTTTCCGGATCTTTGAAGCTACTAGGAATGCACCATGTTCATATGATTAGATAATCAAAGCGGAATTAGAACATGATACATTAACAAGGTGTTTAGGCACAATAACATGAATTAAAACAAATGGGTTGCTCATTATATTAATAATAAACAACCACTAGACGTGTATACATTGAATCCCACGTCTAGTGCACACACGCTTTAGGTTTACATTGTGAATATGAATGATGAATAAAACCTAAGACCCTTGGTTCCTTTTATAGTGTAAGGATTAGGGTTTACAAGAGATAATAACAAATAAACAAGTAAATCTTTTATTTAAATAAACTTATGCAGAATATATCTTGCATGTTTATCTAAATAGAAGCTTCCATAAGCTTCTTGTCTACGTTTCTATCAACTCTTAAATTGCATGTAACAATGCTTAGATTGCACACGACAACTCTTGAGCCAACAACGCTTAGTTTGCTCTTGTCAACGCTTGGATTGCTCTTGACAACGCTTAGACAATATCTTCATGTTTTCTTCGTTTTTGAGTTTCCGCCACATCAACTTTTTGACCCAACATAGATCATAGTCGGTTAATTGCGATCTCATCCAAAGAATTTGAGCACAGCAACCGGACATAGCTATGTATTCTGCTTCCGTACTTGAAATTGTAGCGCTTTTCTACCTTTTCGATGCCCAATTGATTAGTCGATCTCCTAGTAATTGCAAAGTTCCACTCGTGCTACGCCTTGTATCTTGACAACCCGCGTGATCCGCATCTACATATGCCATTAGTGCAATCGAAGAGTCCTTCGAATACCAAAGTCCCCAATTAAGGGTTCCTTTAAGATATTGAAAGATCCGTTTAACAGTAGCTAAGTGTAACTCGGTAGGTCGAGTTTGATACCGAGCACACATACATATAGAAATCTGAAGATCAGGTCGACTAGCTATGATATATAGAAGAGTACCGATCATTTCACGATAAAGTGTCGGATCAACGGCAACTCCATGTGGATCTGCATCGAGCTTAGTTCGTTCCATCATTGGAGTATCCATGGGGTCGCAAGATTCGATCTTATATTTCTTAAGCGATTCAAAGGCATACTTGGATTGATTGATAAAGATGCCTCTGGGACACTGAGATATCTGAAGACCTAAGAAGCATGATACTTTGCCCATCATTGATATCTTAAACTTGGAAGACATGAGTGTCCCAAACTCATCCGATAAGGTTTGGGTCGAGGCAGCAAATATAATATCATCAACATATATTTGTACCATAATCATATCTTTACCTTGTTTCTGAATAAACAGCGTGGGATCCACCTTGCCTTTAGCGAAGCCTTGCGTGATGAGGAATTGTGACAATAGATCATACCATACGCGTGGAGCTTGCTTCAACCCATAGAGAACCTTCTTAAGCTTGTACACATGATTAGGATATTTAGGATTCACAAAACCATCCGGCTGTTGAACATAGACCTCTTCCTTGATTTCACCACTCAGAAATGTCGTCTTCACATCCATTTGATAGACGATCATATTCATGTGGGCTGCATAAGCGAGGAATAGTCTAATAGCTTCTAAACGGGCAACATGTGCAAAGGATTCCATAAAGTCGATGCCCAATAATTACTTGTATCCACGAGCTACTAGTCGAGCTTTGTTCTTCAATATTCCGCCTAACTCGTCGAGTTTCACCTTGTAAAACCATTTTAAAGTGAGTAACTACACTTGATCCGGGCATGGGACAAGTTCCCATACTTCAAGACGTATAAATTCATTAAGTTCTTCTTGCATAGCTTCTATCCAACAGGATTGAGTAAAAGCTTCTTGCCATGTCTTAGGTTCAACTTCAGTGAGAAAAGCATCAAAATGACAAAACATTGCATTTTCTTGTAACTGACTTCGTGTGGATACCAGAAGATTAGGGTCACCAATAATAGAATCTATAGGATGATCCTTTGTCCACTTGCTGTCATGTTCACGAATCCGTGGATTGGAGTACACCGTAGTAGGAGCTTCCTCTGAGGTGGACAACCCGGCTTGATTAGAGTCGGGAATTGGTACACTAAAGAATGGAAGTTCACGCATTTGAGCGAATTCCAAATCATGATCATCATCATCCTCTTCATCATCAATATGCATGACATGAGTAGTTGATTTGTTAGTTGGTTGAGAATTACTCGTTGAAGGTATATCTTGACCAATTGTAGGTGCAGACGTATCTGATTGTGCTTCGGTTGCTGGAGCGACAACTTCGGTTACCGGAGCTATTACCTCAGGTTCTGGAGCAACAATACTTGGAGGAGTAAAGAATTCATCAAAGAACGGTTGAGACAACGTATCCCATTCATTCCTAGAAGGTGGTGTAAATGATGATGAAGTAGGGTTATTTGGGACAAGACCAGAGCTAATGATACTGGGTCCCATTTCATGAAGTGCGGGTTCAGAGCTGCTTTGCTCAGAAGCCATTGCCGTCAGCTCATCAAAATCAACATTCATAGTTTCGAGGATCTTTCGAGAATTACGGTTGTAGATTCGGTATGCCTTCTTTGTGGGTGCATAACCAATGAAGATACCAATATCAGCCTTGGGTTGAAGTTTTCCTAAATTGTCATCATCATTATTTGGATAGCAAAGAGAACCAAATACATGAAGATATGATAAATCTGGTACTTTTCCATGTAGAAGCTCATAAGGTGTTTCACCATGGCGTTTACGAATTAGTGACCGGTTTTGGGTGAAAACTGTTGTAGATACTGCTTCTGCCCATAAAAATAATGGAGCCTTTGCGTAAATTAACATCGTTCGAGCAGCTTCCATAAATGTGCGATTTCGCCTTTCAACGACACCGTTTTGTTGTGGAGTACGAACAACAGATGTTTCATGAGAAATTCCAACTTCTTCATAGTAATCACACAAGATTTGATTCATAAATTCAGTTCCATTATCTGTACGAATGCGTCAGACAGTAGTGTTGAGACGCACTTGAATCATCTTAAGAAATACGATGATGAATTTAGGTGCCTCATTTTTGTTGTAAGAAATTTCACCCATGTAAACCGAGAGTAGTCATCGACAATGACGAGGATGTACCTTTTACCACTAAGACTTTCAACACGCATTGGCCCACAAAGATCCATATGCAACAAATAAAGTTTCTCTTGGTTGGTGTCTTCAGTCTTGGGTTTGTATGATTTCTTAGTGCTTTTCCCCATTGTACATGCGGAACACAAATGGTCCTTTTGAAATGTAAGTTTAGGAAGACCACGAACAAGTTCGTTTTTCACCAAATGATTAATAGCGTCAAAGTTAAGATGAGATAACCGTCGATGCCATAACCATGACTTAGTCTTTGATGCTTTGGAGAGAAGACATATGGGAGAAGCGGCCATCATGTCTTGTAGAGACAAAGTATACAAATTATTCCCTCGAGTACCTTTCAATAAATCAACCCCTTCCAAATTACGAATGAAGCAGGTATGCTCTCGAAAAGCAACTTCTAGGTTTGCATCACATAATTGTCCCACAGAAAATAAGTTGTGACCGAGACCTTCCACGTAATACACGCTTGAAATTATAACATTCCCAATATGATATTCACCACAACCCATTATCTTTGCAATATGATCATTTCCAAATCAATCCGTACCAAGAAACTTGCTGACGAAATTTCTGAGCTAAGAGCGATCTCCGGTCATATGTTTAGAGCAACCAGAGTCCAAATACCAGAGAACAATTTGGACCACATGTTTTCAACAACAACAGTAGACAATGCATTAGAAACTATTGGTTCCGGAGTGTTAGCAGATACAAATATAATATTATTAGAATTGCTAACATTTGTGTGACCCTTAGAATTCCAGCGTTTTTTAATGTGAGTTTTATCACTAACAGATTTTATTGTTCCAATTTTCTGAGGTTTTGGAGTATTAGCGGGCACTACATTGAGAGTAGACCTATTTAAAGGGTACTTGGTTCCTACAGTAGTGTTGGTGTTCCTAGTTAAAGGACACGCTGGTGTTTTGGTAGCCTTGGTACTCCTAGTTAAAGGGCACGCTTTCTTCGCTTTAGTGGGGGTGATCCTAGTTAAAGGGCACGTATTTCCTACTATAGTGAAAGTTCTACCAGTGGGGCGCCACATCTAACCAACTTGGGTTAACACTTTCCCAGTCGGTTTCCATTCTAGTCCATTTTTTCGGGCATTCATCTCATTCACATGGTCAATAAGACAAGAATCATGACGACTAGAAAACATACATTCATTGCAATTCCAACATTTCAAATTAGAATTCACAGTAGGCTTAGAACGCTGCACAACCGCAGAGCCTTTAGGTTTGGCTACATGATTCTTTTTATTCAAAACATAAATAACATTCCTAGGGTGGGCTTCTACTTTCTTCTTCACTTGACTACTAGATGGGGGCAAGATCCTATCATTCTTCTTGTTTCTTTTAAGCTTAGATCTTTGAGCCTTAGTAGTGGTGATTACTCCTGTAGAAGGCAACACGAGAATATTAGAATCTGGTTTTGATTTTGCCTTATCTTTAGTGACCAATGTTTGAGATGGTTTAGTCCTAGGGCCCTTGTTAAGTGGTGTGACGGCGATAAGGTTCCTTTTGATTGCACTAGAGGATGATGCTGAGACAGTGGCTGCGTTATCCACAACATTCTTACCTTCTAGAGTACGAAGTGTTTCCTTTAACTCAGCCAAAGCCAGATTTTTATCACAAATTTGTTCCCTCAAATCAGATATTTCCACAGACTTTCGATTCAGTAGTTCAATCAATGATTGATCCTGTGCAGTGGTATTAGCACATGCAGGCTTTATTGAATCGAAGAGTTGTGTATTTTTCTGTTTTAAGTTATCAACTTTGGACAAAATCTTGGAAACTCGATTATCTAGATCAAGTTTAAAATTCTCAGCGACCTCAAGTACGTTCACACAATGAATCTTCTTAGATTTCTCTATGTCTATCAGCAATGATTTAACAACCTTGTCACTTGGCTGATGCTGTTTTGATTGTAAATTCAATTGAAATTCTTGTAAAAATTTGCATCATCGATATTAACACCTTCGAATGACGTTTCAAAGATTTCTTGAATAAATTGTTGCTTGCATTCAAGCGAAATAGAATGTGTTTGAATCTCATCAAAACATTTTGAAAGCGAAGAATATGAATCTTGAAGCTTTAAAAACTCAGCATCAGATTCGTGACAAGTACTATCGACCACATTATCCACAGATTCAACATTATGCACAATAGAATCATTATCAACACTTTTATTCACACAGACGGAAACAATATCATAAGACATCACTTGCTTCAGAAGATGATCATTTTGGCGTGAAACTCGTTCTATTTCAAGTAAACTGTTTTCAAAAGCATCATCCATTTCATTGAAAACACGTCTAACTTCTTCTATTTCCAAAAGCAAATCTTGATCAATATTACTAAGACAAGCTTTAACATTCTTTACAAACGAAAAAAATTCATCTCTAAACGCAGTTCTAGTGTGCTCAAAATTCCATTCACCTTCCGTTATGGCCGAAGCCGTCGTACGTTCCAAAATGACCTTGTCAAAATCGGCAAAGTATTGGTGCACCGCATTTAAGCTATCTGGCACCTTACTTACCGGTGGAATTAACTTAGTTAAATCCTTTTTGACAAGTGTAGGAGACGTACTAGGAAGGTTTTCCGTTGACAAACTTTGGGGCACAAAAGCTGATAATTGAGCTAATTCCTTTTGTAAGTGAATGCGGGTCTTTTTAGAAAATTGATCTTTATTATGCTTATCATAATCAAGCTTATGGAATTTTGAAAGTGAAATTGTATATAATGCAGTTCGTTTTTCTCAGTTCTTGCTAATTGAAAGTCCAACCAATATCGGGTTTTTAACTGTTTTTGGTTGTAAATCTTTTTTGGATATTCTATTTGCTAATTCAACAAAGCCTTGCAAAAATGAAAAATATTACCTACTTATATGTAAAACATAGTGCAATTACCAAATTTTATTCAAGTAATATTAAAAATGTAAATTTTAAAACTAAAAGGACAGAAAATGTAAATTCTAGGAAATATAAATGCTTGAAATGAAAATTCTAACAAGTATAGGGACTAAAAATGCAAATCAGTAAACTAGAAGGATCAAAAATGTAAAACTTGTAACAAACTAACCAAATAGTAACAAAATAACAAACTTACTAACTGATTTTAACCAACTTCAAAACTGAAAGGACTAAGATTTGAAAACCCTAAAAAGATGGAAGTTTAGCCATGATTAGAAACTGCTTGAAACAACAAGGACCAAAATGCAATTTTAGAAACTTTTTTAGCAAAAAACGGGTATTGAAAACAAATAAGCTCGTGTGAGCTTATTATTGAACCAAATTCAATGAAACCAATTGCAAAAGACTTCTAATCCAAAATAAGCTAGACCTCTAACAGGAATCTGGCTGAAAGTGTAAAATAAGCAAATAAGCACTCTTCAATAAGCCCAAAATAAGCTCTTGAACAAACTGAATAAGCACAACTTGATTTTCTTGCCAAAACTGATTAAAGAACTCAAATGATGAACGGGAAGTCAAGTTAGAACAAATATCATCAAGTAATAAGCTGGAAATTTGAATTAAGCTAAAATTTGGCTTATCATTGACCAAGCGTTGACCAATTATTTTGACAAAAAGCTGAAACTCTCAAATTTCATGTAATATCATATTCTAAGTGGATTTATGAAATAAAATGGCTTGATTAATGAATGAAATCAAAAGATCTCAAAAATCAGTTTCAAGTTACAGAAACTTAGCTTAACTCAGCTTTTCATGATTTTGCTTATTTTTCAATGCTTAATGAAGACTGTATAAAATGCTTTTGGAATCTGAAACTTTATGATATGAACTACAATTGAGAACTGATTTGGTTAATTTTCATCAAGAAACCAGTTAAAGCCAAGCAAATGAAATTGAGAACTTTTAAAGGCAAAAATGACTGAAAATGACCCAAACCTTTTTATGGCCAATTGCCTGTTTGACCTGTTATTTGACTTGAAACTTATTCAAAACACTTTGTTATGACCTATTGACTAGAAATGAACATTAATTTGCCAATACTCAATTCTTGAAAATCAATTGTCAGCTAATACCAAACACTCCTTATTTGATCTTTTGACAACTTTTGTAAAGACTTTTTAAGAACTGATTAAAGCTGAATGAAATCCTTAAGCTAACCAAACTTGAGACTCAAAATAAGAAGTTTTAAGACTACAAGCAAGCACTAAGAACAACAATTACTCAATTGAGATGCAAAGACTGAAAATGACTGAATTAAGCTATAACTAGACAATAATCCAAAGTAGAAAGCAGTAAAACAAGAATTAAGCTACAAGTAAGTTCACAATCAAACAACAGTCAAACTAAACAGCTTTGATCATGCAATCATCAAGTTTACACTAGGAAAAATAGCATGCAATTGACTTATTAAGTGGAACCAAAATCAGAAACTTCAAAACCTTTTGTAGTAACCATTGGGAAGAAGAGGAGTGCTGAACTCTCTTTTCCTAGTGATAACCACCACCTTATCACTAGATCAATCAACCAACTATCATTAACAGCTACAAATCACTAGAAATCATCATCATGGCAAGGATTCTTCAAAACTGCTAAGCTTGAACTGAAATCACTATAACAGCTACAAATCTTCTTCAAAGTCAGTTATGATCATTCAATGATCATAACAAACTCAATGCAGCAACAAAATGATCAAGTAGTAGCAGGGAATGAACAATAGAGTGAATATAAAATTTGGCGGGAAAAGGAGAATTCAAATTTCATTCATGGAAATTGGTTACAAAGTTGTTGGAATGAAGCTAACTAACTAACTAACTCAAGAGTGTGTCAAACTCTTGAGTAGTTAAGCTAAAAAGGAAGAAAGATGAAAGGAATTGAAAAGTGGGTGTTTTTACAATTTTTAACTAACTGTTACAAATGAGGACCTAACAGCTATTTATAGGCTTGAAGAAGGAGTTTGTTGGGGATGATGACGTGTTGAGACCAATCCCAGGTCTCCACGTGGCATGATTCTGCAAACTTGATCTTCAAAGTATGAACATGAATTGGGGTTTTCTTCTTGAGTGGATTTCATGTTAATTGGTGATGACCAATGTGTTCGTCTCTCCAAAATAAGCACTTTTGGTGTTTACAACTTTTCATGAAATTCAGTCTAGCTCAAAAACGATCCTGGAAAAATTTTGGTTGCTTGAAGAAGACACGTGTCATGCTCTGAGTGGTTGAAATAAGGTCACAAGGATTGCACTGTTAGGATATTGTCATTAATGAGTGGCGGCTGAGTGGGAATTTATTACACATTATTTGGCAATCCGTGTGCACTTCATACTTGCTTCTTATTGGCCAAAACTTGCATCACATGGATTGATCTTGAACTAGTTTCCAAAATAGGCAGATTTAGCCCCTAGACTTTGGCAGTTTGCACTTTAAGGCTTGTACTTCATTTCTTTGGCACTTTTAGTCCTCCCAACTTCATCTTTGAGCAGAATTGGTCCTTTGACTTTGTTGACTTGAAAGTTGACCTTGTTTGACTATGATCTTGACTTTGTTTAATATTTGCACTTTTAGTCCTTTAACTTTGGCAATTTGTCAAGATAGGTCCTTGTACTTCAAAGTCTTGTCACTTTTGATCCTTCTTTGTCTTTTTCATCAATTTAAGCTTGATTTTCCTTTGTTTGCTTGAAAATGTATCCTTTGACCTACACAAGTGTACACAAACACAAACATACCACATAATACTGTTTTTGCAAGATAAATTGGTATTTTGTTTCATGTTTTAGGGTTATTTGTTGATAAAAAGATATGAGTTTAAGCTCATATCAAATCCCCTACACTTGAACATTGTCATGTCCTCATGCAATTATATATATTTTAAAGCACAAATTTACATTCTCCTCATAATTAACCCACCTTGGCCATATGAGATGCATCTACACTACTCTAAACTACATGATGCATGATTTTGACTTTTAATAATGCAATGAACAAAATACAATTCTATCTATATCTTTTTGATTTTTCTTGAAATGGTTTTGATGGAAATAACTCATAAAGAATTCAATGGCTTAGATTAGGGCTTGGGTACCATGGACACTTATCACCCTCAAGTTTCACTTTCCCCATACCAAGCTTAAAAATGGGATCATTGCATTCACAAGTAAAAAGTGCATCAAGTTATTAATGATAATTAAATGTGGAACCGGTTATTATTTGAGCAAATTGCTTGTGGGCAAATTTGTCATTTATTCAAGTGTGAAGTATAAGAAGTGTAAAATCCAAAAATAAGGAAGCACGGTTTTAATCCTAAGTAATCCTCTCATCCATTACTTGAAAAACCGCTCACAATTAATACAAGTCCGTTTCAAGAGTAATAAGTCATTCGCCTTATGTGTAAAATCCTCATGTCATGCTTTCATAAGTAGCTACACACTCGCTAAGGAAAGAAAAAATAAAACTCACGCAATAATTTACATCCGCCATCTTTTTTAGACTTTGGATCTTCAACCCCGCAACCCGTCAAGGTAATATTGGATTGGAGCAATCTATTGAATCCCCGCAACCCGTCAAGGTAATATTGGAACTCAATAGTCACTATAATTAACACCACACTGCCCCTCTTGGGAGTCTTGTATAATTATTATTTTTTTCTTTTTCTTTTTCTTCTCTTTTTTTTCTAGCCACTCATTTTTTTTTCATAAGCCGCTCTTATTTTTCTTTATTCCTCACAAAGAAAGTTTAAAAGAATAAAAGGAAAAACACCCGCTAAATATTGAGCATGACATAAGTCTTGTACACATAAAACGTTCTAACTTAGAATCTTAAGACGTACTCATACCAACCATGAATGATTAGCCAAAAATGCATAAGAGATTACAAACCAATTAAAACCGTTCTTGATTATTTATTAACAATTATATACATGCGAAGAAAATAGAGGTTAAGAAGAGAAGGGTTAAGCCACAAGTAATTATCATGAAGTTTATCTAGCCCTTTTATACTTGCTTCAACTCTATCATTTCCCATTCTCCACAAATTTAAAATCTCAAATAATGAGAGTGGTGGATGCTTAGCCTAATAGACCAATGAAGGACTACATGGTTAAGGATACTAGCTAGAGAATGCTAAGATAAGCAAACTCGGGTTGAGTCAAAATATCCATGGCGGGCCTAATATGTCAAAGAAGTCTAAATTTGTTAAAACCATGTTTTATTATATTTTTTTCTTTTTATATTTTTTTTTATGAAACATAAAAGAAAAGATATATGCAATGCAAATGTGTTATGCAAATGAAAAATGATTGATGCAAAAATTATGAATGCATATTTTTGTTGGCCAAAGTAGATCAAAAATTTGAAAAATGTTGAAAAATCAATTTTCCATGTTATCATGCAAGACAATGACAAGTTCTAGGTAAGGTCACTTCGATAGAAGACCCCCCTACACTTAAGCTAAACATTGTCCTCAATGTTTAAGAGCATGGAAGTATAAAAACTTCCCCTACACTTATGACAATGAATAGACTTTGCTTAACCCAAGTTAAGGAAAGGACAACTATTAGTGAAATCATGTTTAAGCACAAGGTGTCAATGAAAAATCACTATAGTAACGAAGTGAACCGGATACAAGGGCCTCCTCCATAAGCTCCAAAGCTTGAGATGAGTGAGCAACCCTACAAACAATCATGAAGACAAAAGAAGGTCTCCCCTACACTTATCTCCAAGTCTATACCTTTATTTCTAACCTACAACACTCTAAACCTAGTTATACGATGCTTGAGTTAATGAGTCTCTAGCTCGACTCGTCCCTCAATGAATTAATTCATGGGGAAAATGGGGATCTCTTGGACCATTTCAACGGAAATGTCCTCCCCAAAGTAATGCTTAACACGGTGACCATTCACTTTAAAATTTGGACCATCGGGTTGTGACAACTCAAGAGTTCCATATGGAAACACTTGAGTAATAGTGAATGGACCGGACCATCTCGACTTAAGCTTGCCCGCAAAAAGTTTCAATCTTGAGTTAAAGAGGAGAACCGGCTCTCCAACTTTGAACTCACGATTCTTGATCTTAGCATCATGCAATTTCTTAGTCTTTTCCTTGTAAAGCAAAGAATTTTCATAGGCATTGGCTCTCAATTCCTCCATCTCATTGAGTTGATCTTTCCTATGGGAACCGGCTTGGTTTAAATCAAAGTTAGCCCACTTGAGAGCCCAAGATGCCTTATGTTCTAGCTCGAATGGGAGGTGGCACGCTTTTCCATAGACAAGCCTATAAGGAGTACAACCAATTGGTGTTTTAAAAGCCGTCCTAAACGCCCACAAAGCATCATCAAGCTTATCCGACCAAGAAGCTCGATGGTCTCCCACCGTTCTCTCTAAAATTCTCTTTAAACCACGATTGGTGACCTCGGTTTGACCATTTGTTTGAGGGTGATACGCGGTAGAAAGTCTATGATTCACTCCATATTTCTTCATAACTCTCGTGAATTGATCATTACAAAAGTGCGTACCACGATCACTTATGATGGCCCGAGGTACTCCAAATCTAGCAAACAATTGTTTCAAAAACTTCACAACAACTCTAGCATCATTGGTAGGTAAGGCTTTAGCCTCCACCCATTTAGACACATAATCCACCGCCACAAGTATATACTTGTTTCCCTTAGAGGATGGAAAAGGTCCCATAAAATCAATGCCCCACACATCAAATATCTCACACTCTTGGATAAAATTTTGTGGCATCTCATCACGTTGTGTAATTTTTCCTTGTCTTTGACAAACATCACAAAATTTCAGCATTTCATGGGCATCTTTGTAAATGGAAGGCCAATAGTAACCCGAATCAAAGACTTTCTTGGCGGTGTAGTTAGGCCCAAAATGTCCACCCGTAGGTCCTTTATGACACGCTTCTAAGATCTTAAATGCCTCGGGGCCATCTACACACCGTCTAATGATTTGGTCCGCACATTGCCTAAAAAGATATGGATCATCCCAAAAGTAATACTTAACTTCCTTAAGAAACTTCTTCTTTTGTTGATAAGTAAGACCCTCAATAAGCACATTGCCCACAAGATAGTTTGCGATATCTGCAAACCAAGGAGTGGCATCCTCTTGGGAAGAGATAGACATGAGCTCCTCTAATGGAAAGGATTCATTGATTTCTTGGTGTGGTAAATCTCCTTGAAAAGGATGCTCAAGTCTACTCAAGTGATCCGCCGCTAAATTCTCGGCCCCTTTTTTATCACGAATCTCTATCTTAAACTCTTGAAGCAACAAAACCCATCTCAAAAGCCTAGGCTTAGCATCTTGTTTTGTCATAAGATACTTGAGAGCGGAATGATCCGTATACACTATGGTTTTGGAAAGCACAAGATATGGTCTAAACTTCTCAAAAGCATATACTATAGCAAGCAACTCTTTTTCCGTGGTAGTGTAATGAAGTTGTGCACCGGTCATGGTTTTACTCGCATAGTGTATAGGTTGAAAATGCTTATTAACTCTTTGTCCTAAGACGGCCCCCACCGCATAATCACTAGCGTCACACATAAGCTCAAAAGGTAATTCCCAATTTGGAGAAACCAAAACGGGAGCCTTAGTCAATTTTTCCTTAAGAGTCTAAACAATCTTGGTTAAAAATGAAAGGAGCCTCTTTCTCCAAGAGGTGAGTCATCGGTCTAGCTATCTTAGAAAAATCTTGTATAAAGCGCCTATAAAATCTCGCATGACCTAAGAAACTCCTCACACCTTTAACCGAGGTGGGTGGGGGAAGCTTAGCAATCACATCAATTTTAGCTCGATCAACTTCTAATCCCTTGTTGGATATTTTGTGTCCTAAAACAATCCCCTCTTTCACCATAAAGTGACATTTCTCCCAATTAAGCACTAAACGTGTTTCCTCACAACGCTTAAGCATTCTTTCAAGATTGGTGAGACATGAGATAAATGAATTTCCAAAGACGGAAAAGTCATCCATAAAAACCTCCATGGTTTGCTCTATCATGTCATGGAAAATCGCCATCATGCACCTTTGAAACGTCCCCGGTGCATTACATAAGCCAAAAGGCATCCTCTTGTAAGCAAATGTACCATAAGGACAAGTGAATGTGGTCTTTTCTTGATCCTTAGGGTCAATGGGTATTTGAAAATAACCCGAAAAGCCATCAAGAAAACAATAGTACTCATTTCCCGCTAAGCGTTCAAGCATTTGATCCATAAAGGGAAGCAGGAAATGGTCTTTCCTAGTTGCCTCATTGAGTTTTCTATAATCAATGCAAACTCTCCAACCGGTCACAAGTCTCGTGGGAATAAGCTCATTGTTCTCATTAGGCACCACGGTGATTCCACCCTTCTTTGGAACACAATGAACCGGGCTCACCCATGGAGAGTCGGAAATGGGGTAAATCATACCCGCATCTAAGAGTTTAATCACTTCCTTCTTAATAACCTCATGGATTTTTGGGTTAACTCTCCCTTGGTTTTGAATGGCGGGTTTATAGTCATCCTCCATAAGGATTTTGTGTGTACAAAAATGTGGATCAATTCCCCTTATGTCGGATATTTTCCATGCTAAGGCTTTCTTGTGTTTCTTAAGAACTTCAATAAGTTGCTCCTTCTCATCCTCTTTCAACTCTTTAGCAATGATCACCGGTAATTGGTCTTTGCCCTCTAAGAAAGCATACTCTAAGTGGGATGGAAGGTCCTTAAGGTCAATAGGAGGTGGACTTTCTATGGAAGGTTTTACTATGGAAGGTTCCTCAATGGTAATCTCTTGTGGAATAGGAGAAGGAATAGGGTCCTCATTGAGCAACTTTTGGATTGTAAGAATATCTTCTTCCCAATTAATGGGAGAATCATCATCACCAAGAAAGTTTGACTCAAATTCCTCCAAGAGGAAATCACTCTCTCCAAAAGGTGTTAAAGAGGGAGCAATTGAGGCCACGGTTTCAACATGGGGCATCTCATCACTAGTACTCTTACAAGCATCATGAAAGTGTTCATCACACACTTCATCTAACACATCAACAATGTTAATAGTCTCACAAGGTCTAGACTCCTTAACTTCTTTCCTATTACAAACTTTCCCTAACTTAAACACCACTCTCTCATCTTCTACTCTCATAATTAGTTCTCCTTCCGCCACATCTATCAAAGTACGACCCGTTCTAAAAAACGGTCTACCAATAATCAAAGGCACTCTAGGATCCATGTCATAATCAACCACTACAAAGTCGGCCGGAAAAGTAAACTTATCCACACCTACAAACACATCCTCCGCTATACCTACGGGGTGAGCTATGGTTCGGTTGGCTAGTTCAAGAGTCATCCTAGTGGGAGTGAGCTCGGGAAGAGAGAGTTGTTTCCAAACCGATAAAGGCATGAGGTTTATGCTTGCCCCTAGATCCGCCAAAGCCATGCAATTTTCAACACCGGGAAAATTACAAGGTATCAAGAAGCGCCCCGGATCTCCAAGTTTTGTTGGTAAGGTTTTAAGTAACACCGCGGAACAATTTTCATTAAGGGATGTGTTGGGCAAATCAACCAATTTTTCTTTATTTGAGAGCAAATCCTTGAACATCTTAGCAAACTTTGGCATATAAGCAAGAGCTTCCGCAAAGGATATATTGATGTTGAGTTGCTTGAACATCCTTAAGAAATTGGAGACTTGGATGTCATCCTTGTTCTTTAACTTGTCCTTTTTCAACCTTGAAGGATATGGAAGAGTAGGTTTTGGTGTAGGTGGAATAGATGTTGTAGTGGAAGATTTGTCTTTGTTAGCTTCTTCATTGGGAAGTGTGGAAGGTAAAGGAGAAGTATGAAGAGGTTGAGAAGGTGTGTTTGAGTGAATAGGAGAATTTTGAGGAGGTGAAGTAGAAGTAGAAGGCTTGTCACAAGTAGGAACACAAGTGGGTTGAACAATAGTAGATTTAGGAGGTGAAGGATCCTTTGTTGTTGTTCCACTCCTTGTTGTAATGGTATTGACATTGGCCCTTGGATTTGTTTGTGTGTTGGAAGGTAAAGCCCCTTGTGGTCTTTTATTTAATGCCATTAAAACCCTATTGGTTTGTTCCTCCATATTACATTTCATTTGATCATTCATTCTCTTCTCAATTTCACGCATTTTCTTGTCAACATACTCTTGAGTCTCTTGCATCCCATATCCTTGATTTTGAAGTTGAGGGTAAGCTTGATTTGGTATTAGAGCATATTCTTGATTGGGGAAAAGTGGAAGTGGTTGATTAAATCCTTGTTGTGGTGGATAAAAGGTATTTCCTTGATGTTGAACATTGTTGGGTGCCTTGTAGTTATTTCCTTGGTAAGGTGGTCTTTGCCCTTGATTCCTTGGTAAAATTTGAGGTGGATTTTGTTGAATTTGGGTGGGTGGGTGGGGTGGGAATCCGGGTGGAGTAAGGTAGTTTTGGGACTTGTAAGAAAGGTTATTTGGATTGATATTCGGCTTGAAGTGTTTACGATGTTCCTCTTGGTAAGCATAGCATTCCCCTTGATACACTTGCACCTTATCACATTGTTCATAAGAATGGGGACCTCCACAAGTAACGCAAGAAAGGGCAATGGCATTCACATTATTTGAAGAATTGTTCAAGGACATGTTCTTAAAAGCTTGAAGTAGTTCTTGTTGTACTTTCAAATTCCTCTCACTATCTCTATCCATCCTTTGAAACATCTCTTGTTGAAACTTGAGGAGTTGGTTGTCACAAGGGGTTTGAGAATTTTTTTGGATAACATGAACTCTTTCTTCAAATTGATTGTTTGTTTGAACCATTGCTTTAGTCTCAATGATGTCCAAAGCCTCTTGGTAGGATTTAAGAAGAATATTCCCTCCCGCGGAAGCATTGAGTGAATCTTGGTGGTGAGATTTAAGGCCATTATAGAAGATACTGATTTGGTGAACATCATCCAATCCATGATTAGGGCATCTCCTCAATAACTCACTATACTCTTCCCAAGCATCACTAAAGGATTGACTAGGTTTTTGTTGAAAGCCTATAATTAAGGTCCTCAAGGCCATAGTCTTATGTGGAGGAAAGAATTTGTTCAAAAACTTAGTGGTGAAACCATCCCATGTGGTGATACTATCGGGTGGTTGGGTGTCTAACCAATGCTTAGCGGGTCCCTCAAGTGAAAATGACACTAACATCAACCTAATAACCTCATGGGGAACTCCATTGTGTTTAATGGTATTGCAAAGAGAAAGGAATCTCTTAAGGTAATCATGAGGATCCTCATTCTTGTTACCATAGAAAGGTGATTGTGAAACCATAGTAATCATAGATGTGTGTAGCTCAAATGTGTTTGCAGGAAAGTCGGGAATCTTGATAGCACTAGCATACCCATGAATATTGGTTTGCATACGTTCCAACAAAGAGAGATTATCAATAGCCATGGCTTCTTGTGGTGGAGGAGTCAAAGCACGATTCTCGTGATCGGCTTGGTGGACGGTGGTGGTCTTACTCTTTCTCTTTTTCTTCCTTTTCGGAGGAAGAGTTTGTACACCAATCGGTATTTGTGCACGCCCGCGAGTGAGCATGCAACTCAAAACGAGGAATGAGAGAGAAGCTCTCGTGTGACTTTGAAGAGAAATGGATTATCCTCTTCGAGTTTCAATATTAAAAATCCACAAGAAAATAACAATATACGTATGTACTACTTGGGTGCAAGACCCCCAATGAAGCCTTCCTTCTTAGAATACTTACAAGTGAACGGGGGGTTAGGTGGCGCGAAGCACTTAAGTACCTATTGACCCTTAGATGGCATTTTATAGCACATCGCCTTTCTATTCACTTAAATGTTCGTATTCTTCGAATTGTTGCTTATTGAGAGTATTTATCTATTCTTGTTTTATTTTGTTTGATCGATACACGTGTCAAGGACCGGAACGCCCCTCAACACGGTGTATTGCCTTGGCAATACTTATGGAAGATATGTAGATTGGTTGTTCTTATACGTATACGTATTTACTTATAATAATATATGGAAAATATTTTTGTATTTATGAGTTTTTTAAGAGAAAATACTATATGTACATAAAAACCGAGAGAATCCAATAATATATATTTTTGGGTGCAATCTCTTAGGAAAAAGATTGCTTTTTGGATTTTTTAATTTTTTTGGTCAATTCTTTAGGAAAAGAATTGTTTTGTTAATTTTTTAGTTTTTATATATTTTTATATTTTTGATTTTTATTTGTTGTTGATTTATGATACGTAAAAATAACGTTCACAAGGTGAACGGATCCCAAAAGCCAATGACAACCGTCAATCGATAGTCTCTCGTAAAGTCAAAGAACCGGCAGCGGCGCCATTTGAAATTGTATATAATGCAGTTCGTTTTTCTCAGTTCTTGCTAATTGAAAGTCCAACCAATATCGGGTTTTTAACTGTTTTTGGTTGTAAATCTTTTTTGGATATTCTATTTGCTAATTCAACAAAGCCTTGCAAAAATGAAAAATATTACCTACTTATATGTAAAACATAGTGCAATTACCAAATTTTATTCAAGTAATATTAAAAATGTAAATTTTAAAACTAAAAGGACTGAAAATGTAAATTCTAGGAAATATAAATGCTTGAAATGAAAATTAAAACAAGTATAGGGACTGAAAATGCAAATCAGTAAACTAGAAGGATCAAAAATGTAAAACTTGTAACAAACTAACCAAATAGTAACAAAATAACAAACTTACTAACTGATTTTAACCAACTTCAAAACTGAAAGGACTAAGATTTGAAAACCCTAAAAAGATGGAAGTTTAGCCATGATTAGAAACTGCTTGAAACAACAAGGACCAAAATGCAATTTTAGAAACTTTTTTAGCAAAAACGGGTATTGAAAACAAATAAGCTCGTGTGAGCTTATTATTGAACCAAATTCAATGAAACCAATTGCAAAAGACTTCTAATCCAAAATAAGCTAGACCTCTAACAGGAATCTGGCTGAAAGTGTAAAATAAGCAAATAAGCACTCTTCAATAAGCCCAAAATAAGCTCTTGAACAAACTGAATAAGCACAACTTGATTTTCTTGCCAAAACTGATTAAAGAACTCAAATGATGAACGGGAAGTCAAGTTAGAACAAATTTCATCAAGTAATAAGCTGGAAATTTGAATTAAGCTAAAATTTGGCTTATCGTTGACCAAGCGTTGACCAATTATTTTGACAAAAAGCTGAAACTCTCAAATTTCATGTAATATCATATTCTAAGTGGATTTATGAAATAAAATGGCTTGATTAATGAATGAAATCAAAAGATCTCAAAAATCAGTTTCAAGTTACAGAAACTTAGCTTAACTCAGCTTTTCATGATTTTGCTTATTTTTCACTGCTTAATGAAGACTGTATAAAATGCTTTTGGAATCTGAAACTTTATGATATGAACTACAATTGAGAACTGATTTGGTTAATTTTCATCAAGAAACCAGTTAAAGCCAAGCAAATGAAATTGAGAACTTTTAAAGGCAAAAATGACTGAAAATAACCCAAACCTTTTTATGGCCTGATAACTAGATTTTACTGGGTTCAATTATTGTTCTCGGTATCTTAACGAATTGATCTTAGCTCTCTATGTGTGACTTAGTTGATCTTTAGTGAAAAAGGATATTTTTGGGTGATTTTAAATTTAAATGCAAAGACTTAAAAGTAAAAGTGCTCCTAACGTAAATCTAAGCCTAATTTAAGCAAAGTGCAAGTGTTTAAAAACGTGACTAAAATTAAAGGGCACTAAAGTAAATTGACGTAAACTTAAATCTATTTAAGGCAAACTTAAAGTGCAACTAAAACTAAGGCAAATAATCTAAAAGTGCAATTAAATAAAAAGGCGAGTAAAATAAAGCTTAAAGATAAAAATTAAAGATAAAAACTAATAAGAACCTGAATACAGCTCATTCGGAATAAACCTTCGTTTGGAACAATCACTCGTCCTAAATGTCACCTTTGGTTGAAATGATTCTTCTTCACTTGGAATATTACCAAAATCCTTGATCCGGAACAAACTTGTCTGAATATGTCACTTATCCAAAACAATCTTTCATTCGGAACTTGCTGATTCGGAATCTTGTAAATCTTGCCTTGATTCGGAAGTTTTGGTCACCCCTTGATTCGGAACTTTCCGGATGAAGCTCCTTTATTCGGAACTTTTGAAGTTCCGAATGAAGGCTCTTGGTTCGGAACTGTGAGTTGGTTCGGAAGGTTCCGAATGAAGATCTTTGGTTCGGAAGTTTGGACTTCCGAATGAGTAAGTTTGGTTCGGAACTTTTAAAGTTCCGAAAGAAGTTCCTTTATTCGGAACTTTTTGAGGTTCCGAATGAGTTTCCTTGATTCGGAACTTTTTGAGTTCCGAATGAACAGACTTGGTTCGGAAATTTCAGACTTCTGAATGAAACCTTCTATCCAATCCTTGGTTCGGAACTTTTTCTGGAAAACACAGGAACAAAGCAATACTTCCGAAGAACAAGGAAGATGAGTACAGTAGCAGTTATAAACAAAAAGTAATCAAAATCAAACACGCATATCAATTTAAACAGTATCGAGTCAATGAATAAGTATCAACAAACAATTAAAAACATGAAATTAAACAACTTTAACCATAATAATCAAAAACACTTTGGATCAAAATAAAAGCATGAACATGAACATAAACACCACAAATCAAAGAATAAGAAAAGTAGATAAGAGATTAACAAGATAAAGTAAAGATTAACAATAATTAAAAGGAAACTTACTTGAAATTAAATGAATTTAAGGTGCAAGACAAGGTAATTAAATTGACAATTAATGTAAATGACAAGTATTTAAAATGGTGGAAGAGCTAATTGTCACACTTAGCCAACAAGAGTGAAATGATAACTAATCTAATCTATTTATAGGGGAGACTAAAGCTTGCTTAGGAAGCTTCCTTAATTGCATACTTAGTCCCTCCTTCTTTAATCTTCTTCTTAATTGCAAGATTAAGTCCCTTCTTCTTTAAATCTTCATTAAATGTGGACTTAAAGGACTTTTAGCTTCGGGATTTCTTTGAACTCGTCTTTAATTTCTTCAATAAATAGACTTGAATTCTTCGGCTTTTGATAAACTTCCGTCTTTTGACTATTTCTTCGATAAATCTTCAGAATTGGTCGTGGACTTCCGTTCTTTTTGCACTCTTGACTTCGTCTTTTATCTTTTTTTTTTCTTCAATAAAAGTCCGTAAATGCCCGTGAATGTCCGTGTTTTCTCCACTTTTCACCTTTTTATCCTAAATCACAACAAAAACACAAACTACGCATAATTCCGACATAAAGACATAAAATACACGTTTTGGTCCGGTTATTATTGTAATTAAGTGGTAGAAAAGATGGGTGTTTACACACCTATCAAATCCCCTACACTTGACCATTGCAATGTCCTCATGCAATGCATTAGTTACAAGGCAAGATTACACTTTCCATCATAATCAATCCACGTTGGCCTTTATTAAAGAGACAGAAAATTAAAAACATTCAAAGTAAAGAAATCAAAAGCATACCTTGGGTTTTGAAAATGTTATGAATAATCATCATCCTCAAGTTTTCACTTTCTCCAAACCAAGCTTAAAAACGAGATCATTGTTATTATAAGTTAGTAAACTAACACGAACTCATGTGGGCCAATTACTCACTTAGACTCCCTTATTCCTATGGGTATCTCTTATATTTTATTATTTGTCTTGAATGATCACGAAGATGCATTGTTTGACTTATTTCGATAGTTTATTTAGTCTGAAAATAAAGTGCATGATTTAATCAATAGTTAGCTAAAGGATCAAATCTTTTAAAACTGCTTCTCGGGATATCAGAAAGTTCATATCTTGGCATAACTTGGTTCGCGATTTGAGACCTTTCTCGGGCCGATATTTGGCAGCGACTTCATACTTCAAATCTTGAGAGACGTTCATGAAATAATGGTCTTCTCTTCGTAATTGGAATTTCTTCACTTGGAATTTTTGAGAGATTCTTCATATATGGACCACGACTTCTTCATTTTTCTCCAATCTTTATTTTGGACTTTGATATACAACGATCCGCCTCCTTTTATGACTTGGATCTATTTATCCTCATACCTTGTTAGGGTCTTTTCGGATACACTTCTCCATGACTTTTGGGGAGTTTTGCTTTACGTCGTGTGTCTCGATCCTTCATATTGATTTTCGATAAATGATTCTTCACATCACTTTGGATCTTTTAGCAACAAAACATAGCCCTCATGCCTTGTTAGGGCCTTTTCGGACTCGCCAATCTTCGCGCCCCGCTTCATAAGTTATGCCTTGGCTATGAACTCTCGTCATTACCGAGCAACTTTTAAACGATCTGGGGCTAGAAGCTAAGTAACTTTTCAAATCGTACAACCTTATTTATTAGCAAATAGATTATTAGCAAGCGATGGGAGAATAGGCTCATAATTAACTCACATAAATTCATGAAAGAATACCGAACTTATAATTGGCTCTATCATCTCTCGTTCTCCACAGTTTAAAATCTCAAGTAATGAGACTCGTGGATACTTGGCCTATTAAATCAAAGTTTTGGGTTTTCGAGTCGCCTATAGGATCTTGCAAATTATTAGACTCTTTCAAGTTTAGAAATCGCATCTTAAAGTTCCCTTGATAAACGACTCTCTAGGATCAATTATAGGAACTTGCGAAAAGTTCTTGTTCTTAACCCGTGAGAGTTAAGACTTTCGCGTTTTATAGCTCCCTATATAAAAGCCTAGCAAAACTTGACTTAAACACGTTAAGGATACTAGCTAGAGTAAACTCGGATTGAGTCAAAAGATTCACAACGTTTGAAAATTAAAACCACTTTATTAAACATTTATTCTAGCAAAGAAAGAAAATAACTATACAAAGATAACAACTAATAGGCCAAAATAGATCAAAAATTTTGAAAAATGTCGAAAAATTGATTTTCCGGTTAAAATGAGGACAAAAACAAGGAAAAGACCACTTAACTTCGATAGAAGTCCCCCCTACACTTAAGATAAACATTGTCCTCAATGTTTAAGCATGTGGGAGTAAGCTCCCCTACACTTAGGACATTGTGCACGTTGTTTAAATCTTGCTAAGGAAAAGACCACTAAAGAGATTCCTATTTTAATATTGAGAAAATATAAAATAGTGAATCGCAAAGAGTTTAGGATGGAACCGGGAAGAAGTAGAACACGGAATCACGGGTCGTCAAGAATCATCAAGAGTGGATCATTGAAGCTCGAATCCCTGATTAAGAAGTGAGGAGAGGAAATAGCAATCCAAAGGGGTCCCCCCTACACTTATGGTAAAGAAAGCGGAAAGATAGATGCATGGGTTGCCTCCCAAGAAGCACTTGGTTTTTGTTAACCGAGTCGTGAGCCTGACTCGACCTTGATCATCAACGGAAGTAGCATGAAACAAATCCACCAGGATCAAAGACATAGTTTTCATCCATCAATAAGCAAGAGCTTAAGGCGAACAAGGCAAGCCAAAAGAGAAGTGGCAAGGTTCCCTTAAGCAGTGATGGAACATAGTAGAAGCAAGTATGGTGTGGTGCAAGCATGTCTTCAATGGGTCCAAAGATTTTTCCTTTTATTTCATCAGGTGGATACTGAGATGGTTTAAAGACTTCAATACCGGGGTCGAACACCTTTTCCTTCAGGGGAAAATAGCACTCAGGCTCAGCCGAGTGGGAAGAAGATCCGCAAAGAAGCACAACCTCGTCCTCAGAAGTGGGACAAAGAGGTGTCAAATCATACGTGCAACGGATTTCGGTGTCGACCGGTTTCTTCTCCTTTGACAAAATGCTCTTCAAATCCAAAGTAGGATCAAGGCGATAATCTTCAAAGTCCAAAGGAGGAGCATCACTTTCATGAGGGAAGTATGTGTTGAGAAATTCAGAGAAATCTTCCTCAAATGAATAATCGTCCAAAGTAGGATCGAGTGATGGTGGAGGATCTTCATCATGTGAAGAATCGCTCGATAGAGTATCAGCCTCATCGAAATCATCGAAAGTGGGCAGCTCGGGATACTCAGAAGTACAATCAAAATCATCCGAATCTGAGCTAGAATCATCATCATCATAAGCATCAAAGACCGGTTGAGAATCAAAAATGGGAGAAGCGTCCAAAGTAGAGTGAGAATCATCCACATTATCTTCAAAGAGTGGATTATCAGTGGAAGACTCGAATAGAGGATTGTCATAGACGGTAAAGTCATCGAGCACATTTATCATATTCACTGATTCTCGGCTTCCAAAGGATTTGCCTGTAAGCTTCCCCATTCTAAAAATTTTAGAATCATCCCCGACTCGTAAGATTAACTCACCTTCGGCCACATCTATTAAAGCACGTCTGGTTCTCAAGAATGGCCGACCAAGTATTAGAGGAATACGAGGGTCCATTTCATAATCAACTACGACAAAATCGACCGGGAAGGTAAATGTGCCAACTTTGATAAACACGTCTTCGGCTATACCAACGGGGTAAGCGAGAGTGCGGTTTGCAAGTTCGAGAGTCATCTTTGTAGGAATGAGATCGGGCAATGATAGTGTTTTCCAAACACTGAGTGGCATAAGATTAATACTAGCCCCGAGATCAGCAAGGGCAGTAAATTCTTCAGTTTTGTTGAATACGCAAGACAACACAAAACGACCGGGATCTCCAAGCTTTTCCGGAAGTTCTCTAAGAAGGACTGCAGAGCAGTTTTCATTTAAGCGTGTGTTGGCGAGTTCAAGCAACTTCTCCTTCTTGCTAAGCAAGTCCTTGAATGCTTTGACAAATTTCGGCATGTGGCAAAGTGCTTCAACAAGGCTGATGTTGATGGTCATTTTAGATAGCATATCCACATATTTCATTACATTACAGTCATTCTTGGTTAACTCGTTGGTCTTGCCTATGCGAGAAGGGTATGGGATTCTGGGCTGATAAGGGTTAGGTGGAGGTGTAGTTGGTGAAGGTTGTGATGTTGAAGGGTCCTTCCGAGATGCATCGTCATGACGAGGCGGAGACGGTAATGGTGTACTATCACTAAGTGTAAGAGGAGTAGGGATACATAGTGGTGGAGGAGGTGTAGATAATGGTGGTGAATCAGGTGGATTGACAATGGTAATTCCACTACGCGTAGTTATAGCACTCACATTAGCTCGCGGATTGGTGACGGTGTTTGAAGGTAGAGAACCCGAAGAAGAAGAAGGTTGAGCTTCGGGCAAGAAACTAGCCAACAGATTCTTTAATTCAGTTGTTTGAGTGATGAAAGAAGATTGAAGGTTTTCACGAACCTCGGTTCTGATGTCATTACCTTGCTTCAAGATATCTCCTTTCAAATTGATTATTTGGCTCTGTAGATTCTTGATTTGCTCACCTTGAGTTCTCATGATTGTGTCAACATCGGGATTAATGGGTGGGTGTTGTTGGGTGGGTGGTTGATAAGGGTTAGAAGCACGAGGTGGGATTTGGTTGCTTCTATTGTAGTTGTTGGCGGGGTTTTGGTTTTGAGGAGAAAAACCGGGTGAAAGGTAATTGTTGGAACGGTAGCTCAGCAGGTTTCTATCCCCTTGTTGTCTAGCTTGGTAATTTTCCGGTGAATAATTACCGTAAGCTGCATACACATTTTCCGGATTTCCTTGTGTCGAAGGACAATCGGTGTATGAGTGAGGACCGCCACATGTTTCACAAGGATTAGCAACCGCTTTAACTTGTTGTTGTTGTTGTTGGTTTGAAGCGAGAAGCGTAATACTTTTGCTCATTTCGGCCATCATGCGGGTGAGTTCGGTCATCTCAGGGGTTGCTGAGGTAGAAGAAACATTGACTCTCGTGTTGTTTCTAGAAGAAGCAGAAGAATCCCAGTTCTTATGATGAGTAGTCATGTTCTCTATTAACTCTCTACACTCCTCGGGTCTCCTTTTCATGAATGTGCCACCGGCGGCTGCATTAATCGTATCACGATCTCGAAAAGTCAATCCGTTGTAGAAAGTATCGAGCAAGGTGACCGGAAGCATGTTGTGGTTTGGACAACGGTCGATCAAGACATTATATCGCTCCCAAGCGTCGAAAAGAGATTCATCAGGGTCTTGCATGAAACCGCTGATCTGATTGCGAAGGCTTGTGACCATGGATGGTGGAAAGTAGCGCGAAAGAAAGCGTTGAGTCATGTCATCCCAAGTGTGAATAGAATTCTTCGGGAGACGATCAAACCATTTCTCGGCATGATGCGATAAAGTATGCGGGAAGAGTTGTAGGCGGAGAACATCCATCGTGGCACCAGGCAACTTCATGCTTTGGGTGATTGTAATGAACTTATCGAGGTGTTTGTTGGCATCATCATCAGGCAATCCTCTAAATGGGTTTGTTTGTACTTGCTGAATCATGTGGTGTTTCAACGAAAACTCAGGAGCGTTGATTTGCATCGGCGCAATCGGTCCTCCTCGTCCAAACATTGTTGGTTGACAAAGTTCTTCCATGGTCCGAAGATCGGGCTGTGGAAGAGCATTGTTGTTGTTATTATTATTATTGAGGTGCGGTAGTTGATTATTGTTGTTAACACCTGCCATATCTAAATCTTCTTGAGGCTCGGGCTCTTGATAATTAGAAGATCTAGTACGCATACACCTGAAAATGCGAAAGAAAAAGAAACCAAACGCAAAGACAATATATATACACAATAAAAAGAAAATCTTTTTGGATTTTTGAAATTTTTAATTTTTATGGTTTTTTTATCAATTTTCAATTTTTATGATTTTTGAATTTTTATACAAGAAAAATAACGTTCACAAGTGAACGGGTCCCAAAAAGCAACGTGTCTAGCACAGAAAACTGTTGATCTTAACGAAAAGACCCGGCAGCGGCGCCATTTGATAACTAGATTTTACTGGGTTCAATTATTGTTCTCGGTATCTTAACGAATTGATCTTAGCTCTCTATGTGTGACTTAGTTGATCTTTAGTGAAAAAGGATATTTTTGGGTGATTTTAAATTTAAATGCAAAGACTTAAAAGTAAAAGTGCTCCTAACGTAAATCTAAGCCTAATTTAAGCAAAGTGCAAGTGTTTAAAAACGTGACTAAAATTAAAGGGCACTAAAGTAAATTGACGTAAACTTAAATCTATTTAAGGCAAAGTTAAAGTGCAACTAAAACTAAGGCAAATAATCTAAAAGTGCAATTAAATAAAAAGGCGAGTAAAATAAAGCTTAAAGATAAAAATTAAAGATAAAAACTAATAAGAACCTGAATACAGCTCATTCGGAATAAACCTTCGTTTGGAACAATCACTCGTCCTAAATGTCACCTTTGGTTGAAATGATTCTTCTTCACTTGGAATATTACCAAAATCCTTGATCCGGAACAAACTTGTCTGAATATGTCACTTATCCAAAACAATCTTTCATTCGGAACTTGCTGATTCGGAATCTTGTAAATCTTGCCTTGATTCGGAAGTTTTGGTCACCCCTTGATTCGGAACTTTCCGGATGAAGCTCCTTTATTCGGAACTTTTGAAGTTCCGAATGAAGGCTCTTGGTTCGGAACTGTGAGTTGGTTCGGAAGGTTCCGAATGAAGATCTTTGGTTCGGAAGTTTGGACTTCCGAATGAGTAAGTTTGGTTCGGAACTTTTAAAGTTCCGAAAGAAGTTCCTTTATTCGGAACTTTTTGAGGTTCCGAATGAGTTTCCTTGATTCGGAACTTTTTGAGTTCCGAATGAACAGACTTGGTTCGGAAATTTCAGACTTCTGAATGAAACCTTCTATCCAATCCTTGGTTCGGAACTTTTTCTGGAAAACACAGGAACAAAGCAATACTTCCGAAGAACAAGGAAGATGAGTACAGTAGCAGTTATAAACAAAAAGTAATCAAAATCAAACACGCATATCAATTTAAACAGTATCGAGTCAATGAATAAGTATCAACAAACAATTAAAAACATGAAATTAAACAACTTTAACCATAATAATCAAAAACACTTTGGATCAAAATAAAAGCATGAACATGAACATAAACACCACAAATCAAAGAATAAGAAAAGTAGATAAGAGATTAACAAGATAAAGTAAAGATTAACAATAATTAAAAGGAAACTTACTTGAAATTAAATGAATTTAAGGTGCAAGACAAGGTAATTAAATTGACAATTAATGTAAATGACAAGTATTTAAAATGGTGGAAGAGCTAATTGTCACACTTAGCCAACAAGAGTGAAATGATAACTAATCTAATCTATTTATAGGGGAGACTAAAGCTTGCTTAGGAAGCTTCCTTAATTGCATACTTAGTCCCTCCTTCTTTAATCTTCTTCTTAATTGCAAGATTAAGTCCCTTCTTCTTTAAATCTTCATTAAATGTGGACTTAAAGGACTTTTAGCTTCGGGATTTCTTTGAACTCGTCTTTAATTTCTTCAATAAATAGACTTGAATTCTTCGGCTTTTGATAAACTTCCGTCTTTTGACTATTTCTTCGATAAATCTTCAGAATTGGTCGTGGACTTCCGTTCTTTTTGCACTCTTGACTTCTTGACTTCGTCTTTTATCTTTTTTTTTTCTTCAATAAAAGTCCGTAAATGCCCGTGAATGTCCGTGTTTTCTCCACTTTTCACCTTTTTATCCTAAATCACAACAAAAACACAAACTACGCATAATTCCGACATAAAGACATAAAATACACGTTTTGGTCCGGTTATTATTGTAATTAAGTGGTAGAAAAGATGGGTGTTTACACACCTATCATGGCCAATTGCCTGTTTGACCTGTTATTTGACTTGAAACTTATTCAAAACACTTTGTTATGACCTATTGACTAGAAATGAACATTAATTTGCCAATACTCAATTCTTGAAAATCAATTGTCAGCTAATAACAAACATTCCTTATTTGATCTTTTGACAACTTTTGTAAAGACTTTTTAAGAACTGATTAAAGCTGAATGAAATCCTTAAGCTAACCAAACTTGAGACTCAAAATAAGATGTTTTAAGACTACAAGCAAGCACTAAGAACAACAATTACTCAATTGAGATGCAAAGACTGAAAATGACTGAATTAAGCTATAACTAGACAATAATCCAAAGTAGAAAGCAGTAAAACAAGAATTAAGCTACAAGTAAGTTCACAATCAAACAACAGTCAAACTAAACAGCTTTGATCATGCAATCATCAAGTTTACACTAGGAAAAATAGCATGCAATTGACTTATTAAGTGGAACCAAAATCAGAAACTTCAAAACCTTTTGTAGTAACCATTGGGAAGAAGAGGAGTGCTGAACTCTCTTTTCCTAGTGATAACCACCACCTTATCACTAGATCAATCAACCAACTATCATTAACAGCTACAAATCACTAGAAATCATCATCATGGCAAGGATTCTTCAAAACTGCTAAGCTTGAACTGAAATCACTATAACAGCTACAAATCTTCTTTAAAGTCAGTTATGATCATTCAATGATCATAACAAACTAAATGCAGCAACAAAATGATCAAGTAGTAGCAGGGAATGAACAGTAGAGTGAATATAAAATTTGGCGGGAAAAGGAGAATTCAAATTTCATTCATGGAAATTGGTTACAAAGTTGTTGGAATGAAGCTAACTAACTAACTAACTCAAGAGTGTGTCAAACTCTTGAGTAGTTAAGCTAAAAAGGAAGAAAGATGAAAGGAATTGAAAAGTGTGTGTTTTTACAATTTTTAACTAACTGTTACAAATGAGGACCTAACAGCTATTTATAGGCTTGAAGAAGGAGTTTGTTGGGGATGATGACGTGTTGAGACCAATCCCAGGTCTCCACGTGGCATGATTCTGCAAACTTGATCTTCAAAGTATGAACATGAATTGGGGTTTTCTTCTTGAGTGGATTTCATGTTAATTGGTGATGACCAATGTGTTCGTCTCTCCAAAATAAGCCCTTTTGGTGTTTACAACTTTTCATGAAATTCAGTCTAGCTCAAAAACGATCCTGGAAAAATTTTGGTTGCTTGAAGAAGACACGTGTCATGCTCTGAGTGGTTGAAATAAGGTCACACGGATTGCACTGTTAGGATATTGTCATTAATGAGTGGCGGCTGAGTGGGAATTTATTACACATTATTTGGCAATCTGTGTGCACTTCATACTTGCTTCTTATTGGCCAAAACTTGCATCACATGGATTGATCTTGAACTAGTTTCCAAAATAGGCAGATTTAGCCCCTAGACTTTGGCAGTTTGCACTTTAAGGCTTGTACTTCATTTCTTTGGCACTTTTAGTCCTCCCAACTTCATCTTTGAGCAGAATTGGTCCTTTGACTTTGTTGACTTGAAAGTTGACCTTGTTTGACTATGATCTTGACTTTGTTCAATATTTGCACTTTTAGTCCTTCAACTTTGGCAATTTGTCAAGATAGGTCCTTGTACTTCAAAGTCTTGTCACTTTTGATCCTTCTTTGTCTTTTTCATCAATTTAAGCTTGATTTTCCTTTGTTTGCTTGAAAATGTATCCTTTGACCTACACAAGTGTACACAAACACAAACATACCACATAATACTGTTTTTGCAAGATAAATTGGTATTTTGTTTCATGCTTTAGGGTTATTTGTTGATAAAAAAGATATGAGTTTAAGCTCATATCAGAAAGCTTTTTAGATTGAGTTTCTTCCGCAAGTGACTGTGTCTCCTCATTACTACGAACAAAAGGTGCTTCTTTCGATTTGCCAATTAGGGTCACATCATAAAGACAAGGAATATATTCCTGAGCTTGTTTTGCATAACCGGGATTAGGTGGTAAATCTTGAAGACGCTTAAGTTCGAGTTCTTTGAACGGTTTAGTTAAAAGATGAACTTTTTCTGTGGAAGCGTATTGTTTTAAAGCTGTTGTTCCTTAAATTTAAGAAGTTTGGTAGTATTAATCTCTGATTCAAACTTTTTAGACTCGAGAGTTTCGAAATCCATTTTAAGTTTCTGAAAATCATTTACAACCGACTCTTTTGCTTTTAATTCATTGGAAATGGTAGCTTTTAATGATTCTATTTCGTTTAAGTGTTTAATCTTTTTAAAGCGAAATTGGTCAAATTCAGAATAAGTTATTTTATCTGCTTGAGGGACCATTTCAATAGTTTTGACCTTTTCCTTATACAGCGCAAGCTCAGCGGTTAGGTTGGCATTCATATCTAGGGTATGTCGAACAGCCATATTCATGTTATCAATAATATGTTTAGGCACCCTTACCAAATCACGTTGATCATAAAATTCCATACTCGTCGTAGCATTTGGTTGAGGTTCACTCAAATGTGTTGGATTGGATACCGCATCATTTGAGTTACTAGTTCCCGAATGTTGTTCGAGGTTGTCATTTTCATGCTCAACATGATGTGGATTATCATAAACATTATTAGATGTGGTTGGTACCTCACTGACAACATCTGAACCGTAGTGAGAGAGATTAGAAACGAGTGCAGCTTGGGTTGAGTGAATATCATCACAATCCGAATCATATGCATCAAGATCATCTGCTTGATATGCTGCACTAGAAGTAGAGACGACTGCAATGCCTTCATTATCTGCTGCCCTTGGGTCTGCAAGAAATGCTAATTCCTCTGAATCCAAAATCTTCCCCTTAGACTGAGCATCAACCAAATACATCTTCTCACGAAACCATGTTGCATCCCTTCTCCTTTTTGGCTGAGTGCATTCCCTCGCCATATGACCTTATCCTCGGAAATTGTAGCAAGTCACAACCTTTTGAGGACCAATAGTGCTTCCATTTCCACTAGCTTGAGAATTCAAAGCTTGATTGTTCACGGTCCTTGTTGTGGGTCCATATGAATTTTGCCTATCCTGAATGGATTGCACTGTTACATGACCATCTTGAATAGTGGCTTGTTGTCGAGGATTTGAAGAAGTGCGTAGCTGATTGTTTGTTGGTGGAAATCCTCTAGTTGCAACAAGTTTTGACAAGTAGGCAGTGATTTGGTTTAGCACATCAGTTGGCGTATCATTTAGAGTAAAGACCGGTGCTTCAATTGGTGGAAGTTCATTGGAGTAGAAGGCTTGTGCTGTTTGTGCTTCAATTGGAAAATATCCTTGCTGAGGAGTGTAGCCCATTGGAGAATTGATGGCTTGTGAGGGTGATACTTGATGTGTTGGTTGCTGTGGAAAAGACTGTTGATGAACACTTTGTTGAAATGCTTGTTGTGGCATCATTAGTGGTTTATAAGGTGGTTGTTGTGGTTGCTGATAGATGTGTGGTGGTGGCTACTGCAAGTATGATGGTTATTGATAAGTGAAAGCCATGTTTTGTTAGGGAGTCATTTGTTAAGAAACATATATGGCAAGTGGATCACGAACTTGAGGTGTAGACAACCGAGCCTCGATCACATGGCTTTCGTGTTGTTGAAGAAAAGCTTGAAGTTGATCCACATTGGTTTGATGCAAATCCTTAGCCAATTTAACAGCTGTCACGTACTTGCTCCATTCTGAAGGAAGAGTGTTCAAATACTTGGTGTTTAATTGAAACGTAGGAATTTCCATGCCATAGATATTAAGCTCATTCAACAATAGGGTAAATCTCAAATAGTAATCATTGAGAGTCTCCCCGGGAACATATGCAAACTTATCAAATGTATCATAAAGCTTACACTCTCGTTCTTGTTTAGTTAACGAGGTGCCTTGCATTAGAACACGAATTCTATCCCATAACTCTTTGGCAACCTTATGTTTACTGACGAGTTTGTAGACATCTGGAGGAAGGGCTTGGAGAATGATGTTTGTAGCTTGTTTATCACACTTGTCTTGTATCTTTGCATCTCCAGTTAATTCACCCGTTGTGCGAGGACGAGTAACAACACCTTTCGTCACAGTACCATATACCAATGGTCCATTGAGCACCGATGCCCAATTGAGATGTCCATTTTTTTTGTTCAACATATAAAGTTCCATTCGGGAAGCCCAATCCTCATACATAGTCTTTACCAACATTGGTGGACGATTATCCGTACTCAAGAGGATGGACTTATCCGTAAGAGATGTGTACTCCATGACTATAAGTTAAGATTTACAAATGTTGATCGATCAATGAGAGAAAGTAAATGTATTTTTTGTTGTGTGTTAAAGCCGAGAAATAATGTTGAAATCCCCTAAATTATGTTCTCGATAAACCAAAAAATCCAAGTCAAAATTACACACAAAATTTTCAAAAACACGTTTTTGAAAAATGTTGGATCACAACTCTTGATCGCAGTGGGGATCGTAACCTTTGATTGCAATGCGGATCGTGGCCTTGGATCGCAGTGGGGATCGTAGTCTTTGATCGCAATGGGGATCGTAGTCACTAGATCGTACTCGGATCGCAAAGGTTGATCGCACTCCTTGATCGTACTGGTAATCGTGTTGGTGATCGTGCTGGTGATCGTACTGGTGATCGTACTAGTGATCGTACTAGTGATCGTAACGGTTGATCGTACTGCTTGATCGTACTAGTGATCGTACTGGTGATCGTACTGGTGATCGTACTATTGATCGTAACGGTTGATCGTACTGTTGATCGCACTCTATGATCGTAACCTTGATCGTATTGGTGATCGCACTCTATGATCGTAACCTTGATCATAGTAGTGGATCGCAGTTACTAGATCGCAGTCTTGGATCGTAACAAGCGATCGTATTATGTGATCGTGATATTGGATCGCAAGTAGAAACCTCAGGTTTATGCGATCACAATACACAGATCGTACTATGGAATCAAACTTACCACTTTTCTCGGATAGGACTAAAACACAACAAATTCGAGATTCTAAGCCTAAAAATGAATCAAACACCCAAATTTTTTGTGTTTTTAACCAAAGTAACAATACCAAATCACTACAACAAGTAAGTAGATGAAGTATATCAAGATTAAACCATAAAAACACAAAAAAAAAATTGGTACGTATGAATTTGGATCAAACTAGGTGTATGAATCAAGAACACAAACACATAAACCAAACAATCATCCCATGGCTCTTGATACCATTTGTACAACTGATATCGTAAATCTAGCTTATGTTTTAGAGAGAGAAAGAGATAGAAACTTGGTGGATTTCACACACTTCTAGAGAGAGAAAAGAAAGAATTATGTGTAAAATTATAATGAAACCACACCCTCTCCATCTAAGGAGAGAGTTTATATACCCAAGCCCATAAGATGGGCTTGGGCTTACAAGTTGGGCCGACCTACACAAGTTGTAGGCTAGGCTTAGCCTTGTTTGCTTAATATTAGTAAAACTAAACTACGAGCTATTACTTAGACTATTGTTGGAGTGACCGATCCTTTCTAATACGTAAAACGTATTTCCAACAGTTTGACACATAAATATTCTTTCATACTCCTTTTTAGGTAGAGCATTGTAGAGCATCATTTGGCTTCGTTATTTTTAGCCAACATTTTCTTTTGATAATCGGTTTGCTTTTCGCAAAGAACCGACTCAAATTGGTTAGATGTGACGTTTTTAACTGTTGGTGCATAATCACCTTCAATGATTATATACCAAATGTCTAAATCCTTAGATTTCACATAATTTTCAAAACGGGGTTTTCCAATAAATAAAACCATCGGTTTCAAAGAGTGGTGGTCTTTGCATAGATTGCCCTTCTTTCTAATTTTCAGAATCCATGGATCGATTCAAGTTTTAGATTACAATATACTTTAAAGATCTTGAATACGTAGCTCTTGATGCCAATTGTAGAAAACTAGAAGGGGGGTTGAATAGTTTTTATCGATTAGTTTAATTATTTAGAAACTTTTTCGTGATTGCGAATGGATATAGACGACATGTGTATTAGTAATGTAAATGACTTGAAGCAATAAAGAAACAAACCACAATGCACGATGATTTATAGTAGTTCGGGCAAGCAAGATCTCACTTATCTTGCCCCTACTTCCACTCCTCGAGTATCCACTCGATAATTCTACTTCACTAATAAATGAATCTCCTTTACACCGGTGGAGAAACCTTCACACATAAACTTACAATCTTTAATGACACCTAAGTTTAAGATGTCTCGTTCTTTACACATGCACAACAACGCCTTATACATTTTTACACTTGTGGTTATAACACCAACCACACTTTATACAAGTAGATAGATGAATGGGTACAACAATGATGATAATGTAGGTAACACTTAACACTTCACGCAATGTGAAGCCTTGAAGGATCGAAGCTTAGAGTTGAGAATTCTCGAGATCGATCTTTATATGAACAAGGATCTAAATCACAAGCAAGAAGAGAATAAACAAGATAAATGAGAAGGTTATATATATACTGAGATTAGAGAGAAGATTAGATAGAAAGGGGTGAGTGATAAGCTTGGGCAAAGGTTCTATTTATAGGCAGGATGCCATACCCCATAGAACGCGTCGGACCCTTAACCTTTGGGTCCGCTAGGGTCCGACAGGTCTGAATTTTGTTGCCTATCAAATGTTTGTCCAAGATTACAGGAAACAATTCTATCTTGCTTGGTTTGACTTAATAAATCTAACAACATAAGTCAATGTCAACTTATACAATCCATTTTTATTTTTCTTTTTATGGTTAAATAAGTTGTGTACTTTTGTATAAAGCGTTAGTGTATAAGTTCATGGACTAAGATAACTTATATGATGCTTGTAGTTCAAACATAAAAATATGTTTGATGTTTTGTCGTTAACAAAATGTTAAGTATGATTAAAACGTAAATATCGTGTTTGTGCGATATTTGCATATACAGAGACTTACAATGGCGACTTGGTTCTTTACATATTCACCTTGGTGGTTTGGATTTGTACTCAGCAAAAGATGCTTCCTCTTATGCTTTTGTGGCCTCAATGGCTCAATCTTGGGCGCTACAAGACCACATCTTAAGTGACAGTGACATATGTGGTATGAATGATGATTATGCTTCTGCTTTGGCTTCTCGATGTGGTACGATTCCAAGATTTGATTTTAGTTATTTCACTAATAAGGAAACTACCCCCTCTAAAGCCAAACAAACACTAGCGAGTGCCCTTTATAGTGGAATGGTAAAAGATATGAAAGTCTACTTTGACATGACTGTGAGACAAAAAGCGGGTTTTGAGTGTCTAAGCGCACCACATGCTCAAGATTTTCTTCTAGCTATCCATATAAATGGGCTCGGTCAACATATGTCGCAAATGGAATACCGTGCTACCCTTGCGTATCGTCGAATGATTCCATTATTTCTGGTTGATGCTAGATGTCTTGTTTGTCGCACGACATGGTTGGATTAGTTTTAGGAACATGCAGTTTATTGTAAAGAGATCCCGAGCTTCAAGTAGACATGATATTGTTAGAGATATTATTTTTGACATATGTAGACGTGATGTCATATCTGCAAAAAAGGAGGCACCGGTGAACTTTTTGACAGACCCGTCAGATGGAAGATCGACACTAAGAGCGGATGATATTTTGGTTTATGGATGGGTTGTAGAAAAATAGGTGTGCGTAAATTTTACCAGGGTTTTCTTCTCGTGGGGTTGAGTATTCAGGTTTTACAGTGGATCAGACTGCTTTGAAAGTCGCCTCATGCAATGTGCTAAGCACGAGTAAGCATGCTTTGAGAATCAAGATTTGTTTATTCCTTTCACATTGATAGCTTTGGTTTTCTTTCACTTAAGATGGTCGAACAACTTAATAAAGTTCAGCATGTTATGAACAATAATGTTATTGACAAATATGTTTGTAATCTAAAAAAAGCCCAATTAATGCCCAAAAAGCTAAACCAAGAAAGCCCAATTAACATAGCCCAAAAAGCAGCCCATGAATTCCCAAAATTTCATTTCATTTCCAGTTTTCCAAATTTCATTCACAAACAACCAAACAGGAAGAAAAAAAAGAAGAAAATGGGATACGTATTACGGGTTCGATTCGCATCTTTTTTCGCCGGAGCTGCGGTGGCTTCATCCGCTGGATTCTATTTCCTTCACAAAGATTACAAAATCGCTCATCAATCCATCTCCAATCAGGTTTTTCTTTTTTAATTTCATATTTTTTACTAGTAAATTTGCTTTCTTATTAATTGTTGGATTGGGTTATTGTTGGTGTTTTTTAATGATGTAATGTCGTAGGTGTAATTAAGGTTGAGATTTGCAATGTTGAAAGTTGAAACCCTAGGTAGGTGTTTAGTTTGTTTATGATTAGGGTGCGTTTAGCTGGTTGGAAACACCCTTGTTTTCCCGGAATGCTTTTTATAAAATACGGGATTAGAACTATTTCCACAAACCCCCTACTTTTGACGTTTTCCTTGTTTAAAACCCATATAATTTGAAAGCCATTTTGACCCGGAAGTTTTGTGGGATGCTGCTAATAACCAATGAACGGCAAGTGCTTTATGGTTCATTTTCAAAACAGGCAAAATTGAACTCTTGCTCAAATTGGACTAAAGAGAATTACATAACACATTTTTCCATCCTTTTCTTGTTTTCTTTTCAACTCAAAACCCCTACTTTCCTTTATCGTTTTGCTTGACAAAACTCTAGAAATGACAAATACAAGATAACATAAATGCGTTCTCTGTATTTATCTCTTTTTGTGGAGATACAAGACTATGAAATATTTCCTCCAACAAAACGCAATTGTTAACTCTTTTGGTGGGAAACACCCTTGTTTTCCCGGAATTGTTTTATAAAATACGGAAAACGAACATCGCGTCCAAATTGGTTTATTTTTAAAATTAGGAAAATGGAAATCGCTTTCCAATTGGTTCGAAGAAAATTGTCGAACACATTTTTAATGTTTGTCTTGTTTCTTTTGTAACCCAGAACCCCTACTTCTCTACTTCATATTGCGTTTTAATTGTTTTCTTAACCTCAGAAATGGAAGATTCAAAATAATTTGAATGGTTTTCTATATTTTCAACTCTTTTTGTGGAGATAAAACCCCTTTGAGTTTTCTACAAAGTTAAAGAGAGAAAAATATGATTTTTTACTTTAACGTAACACATTCTTAGCTTTTTTGGAATAGTTATTGGATTGTTGTGTGTTGTAAATAGTGTGTATCTGTGATTTGGATTATTTTTTGAAAAAGGACGCGGATGAGATAATAGGGATGAAGTTATATTTTTAGATGCTTTTGTTAAAACAACAACATGCTTGGGCGTATTTCGGATGAAATGATGTGTTTATGATCTGGTGTGAACTACAGGTAGTTTCTTGAATTTGAGATGTTTATGACGTTAGATAGAACATGCAGCTTCTAGCCTATTTGAGTAGAGAATAGGCGTTAAGAAACAGATGAAGGTTCGGAGAAAGTTGAATAACAATTTTTGTAATTTTGTTGGTAATGTGATTCTAGGCTCTATAGGAAATTGCAAAGGTTTGTTGCTTCTGTTTATAAGCTATATGGGTGTATTATGAAGTTTATCATTGGTGATGTAAGTAATTTCAGCCAGTGTAGCCAAAAGCGAGAAAAGTGAGCGCTTAAGCGAAGCGCCCTAAAGCGCTTTGATTTCAAAGAAGCGAGACGTTTTACTAAAGCGAGAAAAAGCGTTGTCAAGCGACAGAAAAGCGCTCGCTTTTTTGTTTAATGGCTAATTTTTTATTTTTTTGGTTAATAAAGTTCTACAACCAGCCCTAATCTTCCAAATAAAACTAACCCTTTACTATGAATCCGAGGCATTACACTAACTTGAGGTACTGTAGCTAGTGCTAGTGGTGTAAATGAGCCTAGGTATTATACAAGAAGAAATGCATCAGCATCTACAAGGAGGATATCTACGAGTAGGACACTCTATGAGGAATCCGACAATGATCTTGTAGATGAAGATGATATAGTGGATCTCGGAGACGATGGAGAAACAAGAAATGAGAACTTAGACGATTATTCCGAATAAAAATAGTAGAAGTATTTGAATAAACTTCCCTTTTGCGGTCTTTTTATATTACAAATAACGATTTAAGATAATTATGTTTTTATTTATCATTGTTTTCATACTAGACACTATTATGCACAAAGGGTAAAAAGTTAACTGAAGCGCTTGCTTTTGTCGCTTCTCGCTTTAGGAAAAGGCATGTCACTTTGAGGTCGCTTTCACCTTTAACTACCTTGATTTCAGCTAACTTTTAAAACTTGCATGGCTGGAACTTTATTTAGCACTGTGAATACGATGGCTTTAAATTTGCTACATATACCGATATACGGACCTTCTAAACACTTGAATGTGCTTCTAAGGTTCTTTTACTGTATCTGATTGACAAATTTTGTGCTGAATAAACTGCTTTTACTTGTCATGATTAAGTTATTACCTAGGTGGTATGAGACTGTGAAACTTTAGATGTTTGTTTTCTCGCAATGTGCGACATTCCAGCTCTTTAAAGTTTAAACTTATAGTCACTTCCAAACATTTCCTCAAGACATATGATGTCCACCTTTAAGGTAAATAAACTGATCGTGTCCGGACTATGTATCAGTAGACAGGTTTGGTCATTTGACAACCACCTTTACACATTGGACAAATAAAGCCAATACTAACCAACAAAACATTTGGCCCTCTATGATGGAACCAGCAAAGTTGGTCCGTCTATCTGCGATTTGCATGACATATGAGTTGTAAGTGAGGCCAAAATGTTAATCAAACAAATTATGAGTAATTAACAAGATGAAGACAAAACACAAATCCCTGTATTCATTTCGTAACGACACATTCACAAATGCACGTAGGAAAGTCATTTATGGAACAACGAGTTTGCTATCAAAGAAATTCAGAAACAAACACCCAGGTTTCGTTTTCTATTTCAAACAAACCAAGAACTACTTGCTAGTAGTGTGGACAACCAGTAAGCTTGATTTCTATTTTAGATTTTTTGGTAACTCAGAAAAATTCATGAAAAGCAAAGCTTGATATTACAGCTTTATAGATATCTTTGATAAAGTTCTGTCAGTGAAATTAAAGATGACAGATGACGTAGAGGGTGTTAAAACTTAAAAGAAATGGTAAAAATGAAGAGACTTTTTGTTATTATTTGTTGTTTTTAGAACATCGTTGATAGCTACCTATCACTATATCTAGTAGGAAGTAGCAGACAGAGGGTAGTAGGGAGGAGGCATTTGCAAGTGGTTAATCAATACTTTATCAGGTCAAAGTTGACATCTTGTTTATCAAATTGACATTCTGTTTTCTCATTCAGTTGCCATCCAATTATGTGTGTTACACATGATAGATTTGATGAATCTCATTTAACGTTTTATAATCGAGCACCAAATCTGCTGGTTAATGTGTTTTTTTTTTTTGCATTACAAGGTTCAAATTTGCTGTGAATGGATATAACTTGTTCACTGGTGTGTACTCATAGTAAAAAAACTTAAAATGTTTTCTAGACCATCTAGTTTATATTTAATAATGAAAACCATCTTCACATATATGTTGTATGTTGAGGTGTCTTCTTCAGTATTACCAGAAGCGTTGTCGTTAGTAACCATAGGAATATGGTCGATGAAAAATGATAAATATATGCCAAATCATAACATCTCAGTATGTAACTAAATGGTAGATATAATACAGATATGTATATGTTTGTGTAAAACTGTAAATGACATTATTGGATAAACCAAGGCATCCTTTGCCATGACATACACCGGTTTCGATCGTTAGCCTTTCCTTGCATTTACATTGTCTTGTTAATCTGCTAGAATTGTAAAGGCTTCGAGTAGAATGACTAAATTAATCCCTTTGTAAACACGGAGTTTGGGGAGATCCTGTAATCATGTTAAAAAATAATCATGTGTGATCTAAACCATAGTCACACGGAACGTGGTACGCTTCGGTACGGGATCGTAAAACGGGAACGCGGTTCGCGGGTCATTAAAATCTGGTACGAGCGGGGGTAGGCTCATTTCGGTACGTTCCGGTTCGCTTTGGTTCGATGTATCATATAATTTGGTACGGTGTCCCCAATTTTGATACAATGTACCTATTATACTTATATTTATGTAAGTTTTAACATGTATATATACATATTTACAAACTTTTTATTAGTTTATGATTATATTTAATATATTTTTAAATTTATTTTTCTTTAAAATGTTGCAAAACTTCATAGTATTAATTAACAACTGAACATATAACTTGAGTTAAATAACTTTAGCCCATATATGTAATTAAATAGTTGGGCCCAAAAGAATAATTAAAAGCCCATTTATATAGTTACTAGGTCAAGTAGTATATGTTTTTTCTTTTTCAGCCGTTTATTATATCTCTCAGAAAATACACATCTCCTTCTCTCTCTCAAAATCCACCGTAAAAGCATCACATACAGTGGTTGACCGGAACGCCGAAACTGGCGATCCAGATCGCGATCCCCGGCGATCCAGGTCGCAACCGTACCGCGATTCGGAACGATCGTACCAGATCGAAAATCGCTAAGGATTTGGCGATCCATGTGACTATGATATAAACTGTTGTTAGCGTGCTTAATCTGTCACACCTTCTACATTATATGAATGTTTTTCTGTCCACAAAATTGCTGGTAGAGCAAGTAAATTAATTTTGATTGACGTGATAGTCTAGTGACAAGGCCTCTCATATATCCATAAATATGCAGTCGCTGGTGTCAGATTTGGACACCCCCCCTGGGCCCTGGGGTCTTTTACATATACTAAAGCAGATAAAAATAAGACACGGAAATAAGATAGATGTTTGCATTTGATTATATCTCTGTATGAGACCCCCTATGTACCGGGTGTAAATGGTGTACATGAGCCATATATCATAAAATATAGGCAATATTTTTGGTGTATATATGCATTGCATCCACAAGCCATGTTTGCCTTTGGACGCATTCCGTATAATGGCCCATTGAGAATTTGAGATCTATATGTGATTATGCGTATTGACAGTACGTCTTTATTTAACTGAACCACAACAATAGTAGGTTTTGGCAAGTGGTAGCCAGTGCATTTTTTTGTGGTTGATTAATCTATATTATCAGTAGTTCATCTGTTATACAACTCTTGTTGGCTGTAAATTTCGACATCATTTTGCTTTTGATGAGGATTATTATGAGCGCCTTCATCTTAGTTGTGCCAATGAGTCGAATTGCAAAGATCTTTGTGCACTTCATATTTTGGTTGGTGGATTAAGTGTAGTGGACGCATCTACATACCATGTGTTCTGTCTCATTTATATGTTTTTAAAGAACTATGTATTCTAAGACTGCAGTTAAAAATGTTATCTCAACAGGAAAAAAACATTTATACCATATTTTGTTAAAGAAACCATTGGTAGAAGCATTATAATAGGAGAGATGTTAATTAGTCTAATTGCGTCTGCTTGCTCTTCTCAATTGTCAACTGATTTTATGATTCTGACATACTATCTTTGACGTTCTAGATGAATGACCTCTATAAATCTCTGGATGGACGCATATCTTCATTGGAAAATCTTAAAGAAATTGAAGCACTAAAGCCTGTTGAAGATGCAGAATGAGGAAGTTGTGTGACCTTTGGTGGTTATAAGCTTTTGCTCTGACCTAAAAGTTATTGAATGTTGTAGAATGATATGTTCCATTTTAGTTACCTTTGAATATTTGTGGAACCGATGATGGTGATGTATACAAGCCATTTTTGTTTTCGTCTAATAACAGATGCGGATTGAGACCTGCACATAAGTTGAAGCTGTCTGGTGAAATGGAAGTATTGTAATACGTATTTTACTACTTTCATGCTTATGTTGAATCTTGTCATCTTCACTATGTAGCTTATCGACTGATAACTCTAGCAGGTTGTTTAGAGTCTCCATCGAGAAAAAAAAACATAGTTTTCAGATTACTTCGTCGTATTTTAGCACGCTTAATTAACGTAGTTATTCTTTTCTGAGATCTCACCATGGATAGCCTTAAAGCGTATCATTGAGTTATGTCAGGGAGAATTGTGACAATTTTGGTACTTTGTAGGCCATACCATAGTGGCCGGAGTTAGGCTCATTTATGTGTTTTGCTTACATCTCTGCTGGCATTGTTAATCTGGACTTACTCCTTAGACAATGGGTTTTGGTAACGGGTCGGATTACGTTTGAATACATAGTTGAACCGTAACTACCTTTAATTGCCACTTTTTATTATCCTCTTGTATCGAGCACAAAGAGTGGTAGGCTCGTGCTATAAATAAAAAGTGTTCCTATAGCAAAAAAGTGCTCACTTAGGCTATGACATCATAATAGTTATAACTTCATATTTTGGATGTTTTTGTGAGGAGTGTTAACTTATGAAAAAATAGTGTCATAATCTTTTTATTTTATTTTATGTTGAATATATATAAATAAATTTTATAATTAAACAAAAAATGTTTTATTTATTAAAAAAATCACACGTAATTAAAAGACTTAATTAATTTAGTTATCATTTATTTTAATACTTGAACATATTTGTTAATTTATTATAATTCAAAGGATATTGATGTAATTGAAAATTTTATAAGCATATTGGTGTAATTTGAAGTTTTTGACATGAATAAAATTCTCCCAAAAAAACATATAACGTAATCAAATTAAAAGGTTACAAATCATTCATAAGAGAGGTTGGTTAGATACTCCACAAGGTCTTGCCGAAGTTTGTTGTGACATTTCGGTCTTAAAGTTCTTTGAATTTTCTCGCATGTACTTCACATCGTTCAATTCAAGTTCGAACCATGTTCGGTTATGGATTAACGAATATATCTTTCGAATTCAATGCGATTTTTTCATGTACCATTATCATGTTATGTAATATTATACAACAATACATGATTCTTCTCAACCAATTTATTTCATAAGCATGTGCATGTTGCCGTATGATGCCCCAACGACCTTGTAACACACCGAAGGCTCGTTCAATATCTTTTCGAGCCCCTTCTTGAACTCTTTTAAATCTCAACGTTTCTTCATCTCATGCAAAAGAAAAGGTTTTGACAAACGTAAACCATTCAAGATAAATATCGTCGCCTAAATAATAACATTTCCGGTATACGTGACCGTTTACCTGAAATGAACATTCTAGAGCTGCATCTACAAGCCTGTCATCAAATAAAGGGAACCATATAATACATTCAGATTCATTATTTTCCCCTGGAACCTCAAAACGTACACGCTAAATTCGCAACTGTTGATCCACAACAGCTTCCAACATAATAGTTGAGTGTTTATAATCCTTTATTTTGAATTGAGCCTACACACTTTTTGGACATTTTTTCATTCCCAATGCATATTATAAAACCCGTATTTAAGAATTTCCGAATATTAGATACACATGTTCAGTTTCAGTTAAATATTAAAATATGATAATTATTCAGAAATAACAAGTATACAGTATTTATGATACAAAAAGAAAGAGTAATTAACATTTGCGAATATAAAAAACGGGACATAATTACGAGTTACGAGAATAAAACGTTAAACCGAAAAATTAAACGAAGACTCCATTTATATAAAAGAAAGGGGCGGTTTGTTTAAAAAAAAGAGAAGAACATGGGCTTGGCCCAACCCACTCCATATCTACACTACTAGAAAACAAAACCACAGCTTTGTCAATTATTCTATACGGTTTAAAAAAAAGAGAACAAAAACTAGGGTTTGGAAACACTAGTTGTGCCGCCAGCTAGAGAAGGAAGAAAAGGGGTTTCGGGTTTAGTTTCTGCAAGAATCTTGTGTGTGTTTTCATCTTCCATTACTAATCAAACAAGGTAATTAATCCTTTCTCTGTTAATTCCTATATACACGAATTAATACGTTTAATTTACAAGAAAAAGGGAGGTTATGTTATAACATGAAATAGACAGTAAAAAGGGGGTATCGGGTTGGTTACTGCACGAAAACCGAGACACCACATGTCTCGGTGGTGTCTCTTGTTGTGGTCGCCCGAGAACAATAACCCCAAATGGGGGCACCTTTATACTTAGTAAGGGTGCCGAAGGGTGTTTGGTTTGTCCAGCCGAGAGTCTATGACTCTCGGTGGTGTCGTGTGTGTTCAGCCGCGACCCAAAAATATAAACAGGGGGATAAGGGGCGAAAAGGGGACGTTTGGTTAACTGTTCAAGGGTTATAAATGGCTCAGTGGCTTTTTTGTTTGCCCAAACCCGAATCAAACATGAACAGGGGGTGTTTGGGATTAATTCGCAGGAAATGGGGTGTTTGGGACTGCGAACAGTGGGACAGAAACAATAACAGTGGGAACCACTGCATTAGCAGTGGGAACTACTGCATTAACAGTGGGAACTATTAAACAATGAAATCAGTGGGAACTTAGCATAAAATCAGGGGGAACGAATGAATAATCAACGGGTAAGTTTTGGACAGAAAAATGATGATTTTTATATGAGATTAGCGACGGTTTAGTGACACAAATTTCCGTCCCAGTATTGTTATTGACAGTTTTTAAATATCAGCTTTTAGTCACACATTTTTAGTGACAGTTTTCCTGTCGCTAACTCATATAGGCAGATTTTATATAGTTTGTTTAATTGTTTTAGTGCGACCGAGAAGTGGTATCTCGGTAGGCTCGGAATATAGTTTAAACATTTAAAAAAAGATTTTAAATTATACCTTTTATTACTTATTTTTACAAATGTCTTAATAATATAGTTAAATGAATTAAATTAAAATAGTTTTATAATTTAAAAGGGCATAATTTTATTAAAGAAAAATATAAATGATTTTGGAAACTTTCTAATTTAGGAAACTTTCTATTTTTTAGCAGGTTACCTAACATAGTATTAATATAGCGTCAGAATACGTTTGTACCGTAATTAATAGTAGAACGATAATACGTTAAAAAGAATTATAAGAAGACCAGACTTATCAGTTAACATACGTAAAGAAGTTCAGAAGTAAATAAATAAATGAGAAGCCGATAAGATCAATATTAAATAAAGATCAGTTAACTTATTCACGTCTATTATTATTATTGTAGCTTCCGTGAAGCCCGAGTAGTGTTCGTTCAGTCTTCCTTCAGTTACTGGACAAGAGGTACAGATTTTTCGTCCTGTCAGTAAGGACTTCCTTTCTATGTATGATTAAGATTCCCCATCTGCAGCCAAATGTTTTCCCCAGTATATGTTATAAATTATAAGAAATTATTTTAATAACTAAGATATTGCCTGAGCCTTATAAACAAGCATGACCAGTTAGTTGTACTAGTTACAGAGGTACCGTAACCATGACACTTGAGGCACCGGTGTCATGACTCACCTGTAGGAGAGTGATATCCTGCAGCGTCCCATTCAGCTCAGCTTGGCCATTTTATCAATATTATTAGTGGGGCGTATGGATGCATCCTAGGCTTATCAGTTTACAGTTATCAGGTGAATATGGTGTGTGCTCTACATCCTTCACATTGGAGCTGATCCCTCTACCCATCACAGTTATTTAGAGGTCACCCCTCTACAGCATGACGAGGTAACCACTTCAGTTATTCATGCAACAATTGTTACATCACATGACCTATATAAGCTCTTGGTAATTAGAATATAGTAAATGCATGTTTTCAGATTTAACAGATATCAGTTCAGTTTTATTATTTATAAATCAGACTTATCAGATTTTCTACAGTTTTCATCATACTCCACATATCAGTCTTCACCTTCGGTAATTATTAATTATTTCAAGTTCAGTATATTCCTATCATGCATTATATTCGTTCAGTGAGCGTTAAGCTCAGCCGTAGTTCTTTCATGTTCTAACGGCAGGTACACCAGGACACTCTTAAGATTCTGAGAGTATGTGCATTGGATGGAAGCCATCCAGACTTTTTTACATTATGCACTTCGTTTTTATATTCCCGTTAGACATTGTTCGGTCCTTTCTTTCAGTATTTTACTTTTCATGTTTTGAGCTTATGTTGGATTAACGATGTTTGATTCCGGTATTTCCTTTATGGTCAGTTAATATTTTAGGACATTTACCTTATGCTTTTATGACACGCCATAAATACACGTAACGGTCCACTTATCCAAGTGGGGGTGTTACAATTATGGTATCAGAGCGCAAGGTTCGACCTGTAGGCTCTAAAACTTGACCTGTGACTAGTGGGTAGTCACCAGGAACTTCCCAGATTTTGGCGTTGTTATCTTTCATGTTTCTCATGCATTTATCAGTCACTTTTCTTCAGTTATCAGTCGGTTTTCTTAAAGTTTTTGACTAAGTAAAAGGTTGGTACATGACTGGCCATATTTAGTCACATGCGTTTCTTAGCGAATTTTCGTTTTGGTGAACTGACCATAGGCGTTCACCTTTGCCGTTTAGATATATCTTATGTATTGATGAACTGACCATAGGCGTTCATCCTTACTCATGTCAGATTCATGTTTTCAGTCAAATGTTATTAGGTGAACTGACCCATATGCGTTCACCATTTATCAGGTCAAATTTCATGATTTTCAGTCGAAGGTTATTTTGTGAACCGATCCATAGTTGTTCACCTTTGTCATGTCATGAAATTTTATAAGTTCTGACTGGTATAGGTTGGACTACAACAAACCGTATTTAGTCCCAGATGGTAAATTTCTGTACATGACAGTTCTCATGAATTTTTTACAAGTATGGATCGAACCAGAATCGCCTATACTTAGTCACATGTTTTCTTCTTTAAATTCTATGGATTGAACTATAGCCATCCACACCAGTTGTTGTTAAACCTCAGTTGATCATACTCTTATGTTCCTTGTAACAATCCAGTTCTCACAATCTCAAGTTGATGTCGTCTTCACGCTGATTCAGTTTCATGTCTCCTTACGAGGGTTTTATTTTCAACAGAGTGATAATGTTTTCATGCTAATACACAAAAGGAGTTCAGTAAAATCCCGTTTCATGATAAATCACGTTTGGTCTTCATCGGTCATGTCTTTTGTTGGGAATTATAGACAGTGAGTTGATATGACAAAATAGATGAAGGACTTAATAATAAATAGTTAGCTTATGTAGTAAGCTAGGATTGTGATGTAACCCTAGTACCTCTATTACACAAAGAGGTTTAGGAACAATGATTATTAATTCATTCATATACAATGTAAACTAAAGGTGTGTGTGCGTTCCTCCTGGTGTCAAGCCTATAAGGCACTAGGAGTAGTAGTTAGTAGCTTATTAGTAAGCAGTTTATGAATAAGAAAGCCTTGTTCATAACTTTAATTGTGTTTGTTATTATGTTCTGCTGTACATTACAATCATTGTTATATATCCCAGATGAGTCTAGATCCTAAGACTCAACAAGTGGTATCAGAGCTTGTTGGCTCTTGATCTGGTTGATCTACAAGGTTTTTCATTTGTATTTTCCGTTTTTGAATAAATAAAGCTGCTGATCTAGGGGTTTTCCCAACAAACCCTAGATGATTCGTGCATAATGTTGCTGCTGTTATTTAATGTTGTTGCGTTCCTGTTCATAATATTGTTCTACTAGATTTGGTGAGTTGATCATTGATCAATGATGGACCCTAGTAGGACTAGAAGTACTTGATGCCAAGATTTAAGATAAAGATGCTGCTGATTGGTTTGTTCAGGAGTCAAGCATGTGGTTTAGGGTTATGGTGTTTATATCCAAACCCTGGATTGCTTATTTGATGTTACTACTGATGGTCCAACATGGTGACAAATCATTTATCAATTTAGGGGTTCGATACACTAAAAGAAATCACGATTTTGGTGGATGTGATGTGCAGCAGTAAAGTTTAAGAGTCTGGACGAAACAAAACCCTAGGGTTTGATTAACTCTCGTTCACATAAAAAATAGCAACAGATCGTTCCATGATGTGGCTTTCTTCTAGCCGAGCAACACACAAACACAAGTGAAGATGTTGTGTATCTGCCCGACCTCGATTAAGATTTTCATCTTCCTGGTATGATTTTTCTTGCTACTGTTTAATATGCGGTGTATTTGAACCTGCCAAATCAATTGATGCTGCTGGATTTGATATTCGTTTTTGGATGAGCAAGTAACAGCAGTATGACAAATCATAGCAGGGATCGTGTTTGATTTTGGCAATAACTATGTGATCCTACTTTGCAAGGTTTGCATTTAACATCGTATATTTTGGACGCTATAAAACGTGTGATAATTACTCACTTGCTAAAATATTGGGATTTTGGTACGTGTTGTTACGTGTGAATAGTCAAACATGGGAGATAATTTTGGCAGCATATTTGTGGATGCTTAATTCACGGGAGAGATATAATTTCTTCATATATTCGATATGAAAAACCAGGCGGGATCATAATTTTATGGGAATTTTCCTCTGGTGACGTAATATATGCAATTCGTGGGGTCATAATGTTGATTTTTAGGGATTGAATTATATTTTCTATCCTAAACAATCAAGTCAAACACGTGTGAATATATATGGAAACTATTATGGGATGCATGCTAGTTTTCATAAGATATGACTTTATTTTTGCCCCGAGAGATGTGGTAAGCTGGATAAACTCGTTTGGGCTTCATAATGGGCTGCATTCGTGGAGACATACAAGGCATCAGCAACAACAACAGCTTTAGCGACAGTGTGGTGACAAATTGTGAAAAAAAAGAAAAAAGAAAAAAAGAAGAGGGTTTTTGAGATGCTACTGGTGGGAACTTGTTTTGTTTTAGCAGGAGTTCAGTGATAGAGAAAGTGTCGCTGATGTGCAACTCTCCTCCTGGTCATTCCTACTGGTGATCTTGAACAATGAAGAGGTATATGGTTCATTTCGAAAGTTCAGTTTATGTTATAATTCTTGATTCGAATAGTTACACGCTCTTTTACAAATATTTGGGGGGCATATGATACCATACAGTTCATGATATGATCATCACAAAATTAGCATGATCATAAGCATCGAGTGGTTTCTGGTTGATCCGTCAGAGCTCACTGAGACTATCGGCCATTGCATGTGATCGCCATGCATATATTGATTACAAGAATTATACAAAGACATTTTATTACATGTTATTGTAATAATCATGTCTTTTTCACACTGAAGGAGTGGATGATCTATACTACTGAGTTCAAGATTTAAGAGATGGTTAGCCTATGGTTCCTACTGGTGAGTTATGGTTACTTGACGAAGACAATTGATAATTGCTTATTTGATGTTGGAGTTGATTTTCACGAATTTGTTTTCTTCTTATATCTCAATTAGGTGAGCAATACACCTTGTCTTTGGACTAAATATATTTTTACAGCTTACAACTGGCTAATAGTTGTGAGGGTTACCAGTTCCCATGTACCAAAAGCTGTAGGTGAGCAATACACCTTGTTATTTTGACTAAATATATTGTTATAGCTAACAGCTGGCTCATATTTGTGGAGGTTACCAGTACCGTATGTAACAAAAACTGTTAGGTGAGCAATACACCTTTTCATTGGATTAAATATATTGTTATAGCTAACAACTGGCTTATAGTTGTACGGTTTTTGTTGGTTTCAGTTCCCGTTTTTACCAATAAACTGAGCCCCCTTTTGTAGTGAAAGAGTTGCATTTTTACTTAGTTGTTTCGACAAACAAGGGAAGAGTTTATCAACTAGTGAGCAATTGGGTGGATTGCATGATATAAGACACAAGTTTGGGAGATTTCACTTCTTCATAAAATTCGTTATACTTGATTTTCTTCATCAGTGATCACTGCAAAGAAGCCTACTGGATTCGAGATGCACTTCTTAAGGGGAAGACGATCCCTTTTGAGTTGATGTAACAAAAAGGGGAAGAATGCATGGATCGAGTGGAAGCTTAGCCTTCATCTATATTAGCTTCAGGGGAAGCTTGTGCTTACTGGTTTTGTCAAATCAACTAGGGGAAGATTGTTGGGAATTATAGACGGTGAGTTGATATGACAAAATAGATGAAGGACTTAATAATAAATAGTTAGCTTCTATAGTAAGCTAGGGTTGTGATGTGACCCTAGTACCTATATTATATAAAGAGGGTTAGGCACACATGGTTATTAATTCATTCATATACAATGTAAACTAAAGGTATGTGTGCGTTCCTCCTGGTGTCAAGCCTATAAGGCACCAGGAGTAGTAGTTAGTAGCTTATTAGTAAGCAGATTATGAATAAGAAAGCCTTGTTCTTAACTTTAATTGTGTTTGTTATTATGTTCCGCTGTGCATTACAATATTGTTATATATCCCAGATGAGTCTAGATCCTAAGACTCAACATCTTTATGCTGACCATTGTTTAAATTCCGTTTAATCATATTCTTGAACCTTTATAAACCAACATTATGTATACGCAGGAATTACCAGACTATCATGTTGTTTCAAGTTCAGTTTGCTAACCAGTTAAATCAAATTATCCCCATTTACCATGTTAAAAGGTTGACACTAGTATCGATCATCTCAAGAAATTCCCACCAGTGTCATGTACAGTATTCCATATGTAATCCATGTATAGTGTCTCAGTTATACTCCATGTACAGTGTTTCATGTGTACTCCACATACAGTGCCTCAGATATACTCCATGTGCAGTATTCATTTTGTACTTTATGTACAGTAATCCAGGTGCACTCTATGTACCCTACTCCATGGATATTGCTAATCGATCCTCAATCATCTCAGACGTTTTCGCTTGTCGATATTCTACCAGATGCTGATGCTGCTCGTGAGTTGAAGATTTTACCAGATACCGATGCTGCTAACACTTTGAAGACCTTACAAATGCTGATGCTGCTGATACTTTGGAGACTTCTCAAGATGCTGATACTGTTTATACTATGAAGACTCTGCAGAACAAGGACGAAAAATATAAATTTGAAATTTCTGACAAGAATAAATTTCAACCATCAAAAACTATCATTCCATTCCATGCCTTACTTCCTAAGTTAGCTGTCACACGTCACTCAGCTAATCTTCCAGTCGGAATAGTGAGAACCGGTACCCATCCGGTCACTCAGCAGAAATAGTTACATGAATCATGGTCATGATAACGACCGTCAGGAAACTGACACACAAGGTGGTAATGACAACCCACGTGCTTATAATTAATCAGTCAGTAACCATCGGAACTCCGGAACGGACGTGACAAAAAATACAGAGGTCAGTAATCTAACCGGTCCGCCAACCCTAACAGTTACCAGAAATTCTTAACCTTATTCAGACTCACCCATTAAAATACATGTCCAAACAACAGTCAAGACACAGGTCCCAAGTATCATTTCGGAAGACACATGTCAGGACACCAGTCATAGTACACGTCATACGAAAATCTTCACAAAGTACGAGTCAGATTCATAACACCAGTATGCCTCCTAAACCACCTCCTCAGAAATTCAGGGTACCCTCCAAGGGGGTATACATGTTCTGTTATGCCATGCATAAATCATACCATTAAAATTCAGTTGCCACCACCGGAGTATTATTCAGGTTAGACAAGCAGTGTTCATTCTGTGAGGTTACAGATGAACACAATCAGTGAAAGTTGTCACGTTTACTTCACGTGATCATATGTCAGCTTTATCTTAAATTAGGTAGTACCTACCTCCCAGCCAGAAAAGACTCCACGATATCACCCATATTTATAAGGTTTTTCCTTCCAGTTGAAGACAAGATCCGTCTTACTAACTCCCAAAGATAGCAATGTTATTTTCTGCCATAAAATTAGTTCAAGTTGTTATGCTTTACAGAAAGTGACTTATCATTCCAAAGCTACTAAGACCTTTATAGCTATCGGATATAAATCTACTTCTGAAGTTCCTTAAATTCATGATCAGCAAATTATTCCAGAGTTTGCAGATAAAAATTTCAGAAGGTTTTCCTAGAAATTCCTTCCTAACCACAAGATAGGGTTTAACATAGAGCTTGTCTCAAGTACAGAACCTGTTTTTAGAACTCCTTATCACAGGGCTTCAGCTGAGGTTTAAAAGAGTTGCAACATTGCTGCAAGAATTGCAGAATGAGGCTTTATTCGCCCTAGCGCACCACCAGGAAGTGCACCGTCAATGTCTATCAGGAAGAAGGCCGGTATCATGAGATCATGTATCGACCACTAAATTTTTTGACAAGATCACCATTCTTAATCAATGTTCATTCCATAAATAGCAGCTTTATCTGATCTGCTACGATGTCTTAAACATCTTCCAGAACAAATTTCCGATCATGCTACCATCAGTGGTGAGAGAAAGAACATGACGTTCCAGACTGCTGTTACACATATTACATTCTCTCTAAAAAAATCTGATTTTATACTTCTGAGCTCCTTAATGCTTCAGCTATATTATGAAATTACGCATAAAATTTTTCCATGACTCTTAGACAAAATCGTCAGTATATTCTTTGATCACATTCTGATCTGCCTAATACTTGAGAAGAACACGAGACTCATCTTATCGCAGTTGTACATAATCTTCAATAGGAGTAATTTTTATACACAACTTTCTAGATATAAATTTCACTTGAACAAAGTGGCATTTCTGAGCCACCCTATTCAGCAGAAAGAATTTCAGACAATCCTGCGAAGGTGAAGGCCATCACCTGATGGTCCCGACTGACACCTGTGAACGAAGTATAAAATATTCTAAAACTTAATTGACTGCTACTGTTAGGATATGCTCGTGTCATAACAACTAATTATATGGCTAGACACATATAGGCCTATGGGGTCACACACATATACACAGAGATACCATTTAATATACCGTGTTTATGTATTTACGATATATGCATAACCTACGTAACTGAGATCAATAAAAGGCTACTAATTACTAAGTTGTGACTTAGTTAATTGTATTGGTTTAAACATAAGTGATTATCGTGATTGATTGAAATAATAACTTCTCATCAATTACTATTAATACCTAATCAATTATATTTAAAATAGAGTTTTGATTTTGTAAGTTACAAAAAAATTGATTTGATATCATTTTTGTGTCATACATATACGTATGAGATGTAGCAACATAGCAGAGAGATTGATCTTTCTTTTCTCTATATCACATACGGCAAAACTAATTTAATACATAGCGTATGTATTATTCTTCCTTGATCTCATCTTGCATCTAATGTAGTGCAAGAGTTAGTGTTGAAGCACGGGTTATTAGACTAGCATCAGTTTGGTATACGATGACGTGTAGTGTGTTTCTACATAGAGGTGATCTACTTTGGTCACTTAGTTTCTTGGTTGATCTTGTCTTGGTGATTTACTCCGTTTGATCCTATCGAATCACGCTACAAAAGGTATACTTTAATCTCATTTTTTTATTGATTAATCATATGACTCTATGGATCCGTTCATAGGTGATCTTTCCGCTGCGTTTGTTATTTATTCATATCATGTTTATATGGATAATCACCTATAGTGGTATCACGAGCCATCATATGATGTCATATGATTATCGGGTATGCGTAAAAGTGGCTAAAACGCGTGTTTTTGATGGATTAATAAAGATAAAATTAAAACAGCCCATAGGGCTTAATTTTCGTGATAAAACAGACCTAATATGGTATTATGATCTGTGATTTTTTATTCCATAGCCACGGGTTACGCATATCTTAATTGGTATTGTTACCGGTACGTGTAAAATGACCTAAAAACGCGGGTTTTGGCACGATTTGTGAAACTGTTTTAGAACAGCCCCATGGACATGATTTCTGTAATTATATGATAATTATAAGGTGTTTAAAATGTGGTTTTAATATCCTAACGTCATTGGTTACACGTACCAATCGGGGGTTTAATTAATTGTTGATTATTTCTTCGATTTCGTTGGCTAACAAGTTTTTCTTGTTGTTTAATTTTATTTCCATGGCAAAATACATGCATGTTTGGCCATGGACTTAGCCAACACCTTTTTATATTCATAATATTATGGTATTATTATGTTTCGTATGCAAAGCCGATGAAAACCTAGACCAAATGTGACATGTTGTGTGTTGATTTGCATTTAATTTCAGTTTTGGGGATTTGCCATTGTTTCGGCTTTATTAATATGTTTTTGATGTTGGTTATAGCCACTGTTTGGGCATTTTACAGTAGGTTAATGATAGGTTAAATGTTTTTAGTCATAAATCATTGTAACCGATGCTTGGATGGGAATGGCCAAAGAATTAAATACATATTGTGAAATTCGGAGCTGCTGAGTGACCTGCACTAAAATGTGATTTCCCGGAGTTCTATAAGGAGATAGAAGCCCAAATTTGGTGTGCTAATTCAAAACTCATAGGCCTTCAAAAGTCTCAACTGGAGCTCAGGCTAGGGAAAACTCCTTCTATGGGTTTTGGGCCCTAGAAGTCGACTGAAATTTTTAGGCAGATTTGGGCCTCATGTTCATTTTGGGTTCTACTTGCTCTTGATGGTCTTGGAGGAAGTGGGAGCCCACTTTGTGGTTATGTTGACTTACCCTTAGTTGACTTCTTGGTCCTCGTGATGGCTCACGAGATCAAGCATAGGTTTTTCATCGGTTTGAGGCTTTGCATACTTGTGGTTGTGTGGTTGCTTATTTGCTTGATATCTTGCTATAACTTGCAAATGTTTTTATAAAACTTGATACCAATCATAAACCATTTATAAAATTAAATATTTGATTTAGTTAAAAGTTTAAATACGATTTAAAACAAAAATCTTGTTTCATAATAATTCATAACATGTTATGAAGGTTATTTATTTTATGCATTGTCTAAACTAATAATACATCCACTTAGGTTTTATATTAGTCTTTAACTTGGACAACTTGACACGCATAAATTAAAACAAGATTAGACTTAAGTTAAGAAATGTTTTTAACTTGTGCTACGATGGATGAATGCATGCTTCCTCGTACACACTTTTGATTTGTAAATCAAACTTTTATACCCGTCTCAAATTTAAGTCATGCCGTCCAATCGTTTGAGATCACTTGCAATTACTTTTTGCATCTTGTGAGACGGATGTGAATTGTAACCCAAGGTGATTATTATCTATGCGTGAGACCTAGACTTATTCTCGCATGTTCTCAAATTGGATGACTTAATCGGTACAACGGTGAGACCTTGACCGAGGCAAGGATGGGACTAAACATGCCAGATTGACATTTAGTGAAATGTTTGCTTGTGTCATGAGTCCCATAAGGATCTAAGAATTGCACAAGATTTGCAATTGATGAACGTCATCTACCTGTTGAATCTATCATTACTAGCAGATCAACTGATGTGGTGGTGGAACCTCAATGAGGATCTTAGCCTTTTCGTAAAATTAATTGTTTTTATAAACTTGGGTAGTTAATTTAAAAAGGATAATTATCGAAAATACTAAATATGAACTTTGTATTTCTATTAATGATTTTGTGCAACACAAACCGTAAACAAAGTTTGTTTCCTTTTGTGCTAGAGGAAAACAAACTAAGTCTTCTTTCCTTGTAAGAATAAGACTCGTTCCCATCCTTTCTCCTTGTATGAGAAAGCTGTAATAGGAACACTTGAATCTTCTCAATTCTAATCAATCTTAATACACACCTACTCAAGAAATCCCATTGTCTTGTAAGTCAAAACGATTAAGTATGGCTGCACATCTTAAAGTGTTAAGATATTGTAAGAGTCTTGATTAGAGATTGAAGTCTCAATAAACCGCCAGGGGAAAGGAAATTACTAGCATGTTTTTCTAGTATATTTTCCTTACTCAAAAAAAGTTCCATAAGAATCTACATACCTTTGAGGTAAAGTAGAAAGAGGAATTGCATGCAATACTTTCAAATTAATGACATCGATGAAAAGCTCATCACAAATATAGTAGGGCTTGATACTTTTCTTTGAATATCTATGTACTTGTTTACTAGTCTACGAGACTCACATTGGCTATAATGTGTAGACATTTAAAGAAATAGAAAGTATACAAATTGCTACTTGCTTTTTCACTAGTATAGATACATTAAAAATGTTGTTTTAACTAATGGGAGCAATGCAGTTTTTAACCATATGACACACTTGTAATGTTGTCTTATTCAGTGGGAGCTACGAGCTTATCACCTTGTAAGTGGCCCACTTAATTTCTTGATTGTCTCGAAATAACGTCATAGTTTTCTAAGCCTTATTGCATATTATTTTAAAAGATAACTAGTCGCTTTTCTGATGTCGCTTCCCGAAATGTTATCTAAAAATAATTATGCATGATTGCTTATTAAACATGAAGTTCTACATAACCCTTCTATACAAGCTTGATTTGAGTATGACTTAAATCTTATTATGTCTGTGATATTTTAATATTATTCATATATGATGTTGTGCCATGCTCAAGTGGGAGAAATATTAGAGTGTGCAAGGTACAACACAATATGACTTATAATATTCTATTAGGACTTATACATATTGATGTATGTTGTCTAATAGAGAATTAATGTCAAGAAATAATAAAAACTACTTCATCACATTACCTATATGTTTTAGCTAATAAGCATATGTTTTCTTGTAAAGACATAAATATGAAGTATGTAAATTAACTTGAAAAACTATTGAAGCCAAAAGTAGGCATTCAATAATAGTTTATTTGTAATCTGTTTATGTTTTCAAGTAAAGACATAAACATGAACTTCCATGAATTGTTCAAAGACTTATAAAACAAAGTAAGTACTTCACTTGTTGTGTCTTCCTGTTAGGGCATATACAATGAAGTTATTGAATTGTTCAATATCTTATAAAGTATATTTAGCAACCAACATGTTATATTTTCTTGTTAAAACATGAACATAAAGTTCTTGAACTACTAAAAGAATCATACTTTATAGCATGCAATCGGCTTGAATATATTGTTTATACAATTTGGTTTGACCAAATTATAAAATATGTCAGGCAAAGAGTATTATGTTATCAAAGGAATTGTGATACTGTCTCATAATTGCAACACTATGTCTCATGTGTAAAATCAAATACTATTGTTATTATTTGATCCTTGATAACATTAACTACTCTCTCTCTTGTATCTTATTAAGGTTAACAAAAAATTTGAATATGCCCGTGCTTATTCAATATGGTTCCAAACAAGAAGGTAACTAAGAAACCATCAATTTATGGAATGGGATGACTCCCAGTAAGTCTTAGTTGAAGTCTTGAATTTGTTAAAATCATGTTAGACGTGTTATTAACAAAACTTGAATCAAGAAATTTCAGTGTATTTTATACATCCCAAACGAGAAAAATTTATTGTTGCTCGACATGCTGTGTACTTGGAGAATGTATCCTCTTACAAGAAGCAAGTGGGAGCCTTTGTGCATCTTTGTAGAAAGCAAGAAATAAAATACAACCTTCTAAATACACTAGTGAACGACATAATGAGGCTGAGCATGTAAATGCAAAAGCCACAAATTGTTGTAACTCCCATTCGCATATCCGCAAGGATACCTCAAGCACCTGAAGATATGAATGTCATGTAAATGTTGAGGAATATGAGTTAGAGGATCATATTGAACCTCATAACTATCGAGACTCATTTTTAAATCTAATGAATGACTCAAACTATGAATGGTTAGATGTAGTCCATAAAAGAAAATCAATTTTGGAAATTGATTAGCTTTCACTAATCAGTAAGACTGATAGGGTATAAATGGTCTTCTATGAGACGATAGATATGGACACAATTGTACACATTTATCGACATTCTCTTTGAATAGAGTTTAAGGCATGCTCAAGCAATTGATCATGATTTAAGCCTTTCTTTTCTTTACGAGTGTTAAATTAATAAAGATATTAATTACCATACTTGATTTCATGAATATGAAATATGATAATTGGTGTACAAACTCTAGAAATCCAAGTGTGGATTAGAGCATGCATCTAGGAGCTGGAATCTTAAGTTTGAATCAAGGATATGATCATGATTAAAACAAAGATTACTCTCGAGTACCCTTAAAGCTAGTAGGAGCATATTATTTTGTTTGTTCTAAATCTCATATGTTGTTAACATATTGGAAATATTATTCCATCAAAGCTAGTTTTTAATCCTTGACTTGGAATATATTTCTATTGAGAGATAAAAGAAGTAAAACATATAACCTTGGGAAAATGCTTATTATAATAAGACATAGGCGGTTTATAAGTCTAAATATGACACATCATTGAGAAAGTCTCAAAGTTCAATCTGACGTGATAAGATTGATTATGTACATGGAAACCTTTAGTTTACCTAGTGGATTCATTACATATGATATGTGATGTATTAAGACTAATGTTGATACTTGCATGAATGCAAGATGAACTGATCACAAAGTATTTAAGTGAAAGTCATTAGAATACTATATACTTGATCATCGTTTACGGATTTTAGCTAAGAAGATTAATGTTGAGTTTATACACTAATGCTTACTTTGATTGAGATGGTACTCAATACTAGTGATAGTAGGATTTCATCTTCAATGATAATACTACTACCTAGACGTGCTTGATGAAAAGCATTCTTGCACTACTCATTAGTAAAATAAGAATACTTTACAGTTTGGGAAGCTGTTAAGTAAATAGGTGTTCTACTTGCTTCAAACAACCTATGTAATGTACTATGGCGATGATAGTATTACTATATTAGCACTTGAGCGCACATATACGAAATGACAATCATCGTATTATTCAAAATCTTCACTATTTGTGAGTTTCTGAAATAAGTATTCTCAAAGTTCACTCAGATGACAACTCAACAGGTCCTTGTGTAAATTCAATGTCTTGTAGTCAAACATGTTCATCATGCTTGGAACATTGGACTTTGACCTTAGAGTAGTCTCATGTATATCTGTTTTTTTTAGTATTTGGATAATGGAACGTTAAGCAGTTTTACTAAATAATGAATTGATATACTTGGTAGATCGTCTTCATTTGTACTACTGTGTTCTATATTAGCATGTTTAATCCATGAATAATTTAGTTATTCTAAATTATCCATTGTCAGTTGACGATACGGGAGTATTGTCGAATTAAGACAAATGTGAGTTGGTCATATTCATTAGGAATGAATATTAATTGATGATGCCGCCAAACTCATATGTGTTCATTGGATGAACATTGGATTGACCCAACCTACGAGAATTCACTACATGGATCGACGTCAATAGTGAATCTCGCAAGTGGTTGAATTTCTCATCCTTAGACTTGAGATGCAAGTAGGTTTTGTATCTGTGGAATGTCAATCTTTGATATGGTTCAACGTTGTCCTGAACAAGGCTGCCATAAAGACCATTTTCAAATACGGTGTGAAACACATGAACGACACGTGCAGTCAAAATAGGATTTGTTCCTCCACATGTATTGGAGTTAGATACTACTGGGCCCCTCGATGAATTATACAGATGTATGTGTGGCCACACCCAAATGTAATTAAGATGATACTTGATTAATTTGGTAATCTAGTGCAATTTCTATATCGAGAAACAGAATAGTTAAACTTGAGAATGACTTTTGATCCATGTCTAAAGTTTAACAAAGTATCTGAAACAAAAGGATGACTGATATCTAAACCATTTAAATGAGATGTTTAAGAAACTATCCTCATATGTTTCTGGGGGCATTGGCGTGTTGCTAGACGCTAACCATTGCTTGTATAATTACATGAATATTATGACGTGCGCAAGTGGGAGCTGTTAGGATATGCTCGTGCCATAACAACTAATTATATGGCTAGACACATATAGGCCTATGGGGTCACACACATATACACAGAGATACCATTTAATATACCGTGTTTATGTATTTACGATATATGCATAACCTACGTAACTGAGATCAATAAAAGGCTACTAATTACTAAGTTGTGACTTAGTTAATTGTATTGGTTTAAACATAAGTGATTATCGTGATTGATTGAAATAATAACTTCTCATCAATTACTATTAATACCTAATCAATTATATTTAAAATAGAGTTTTGATTTTGTAAGTTACAAAAAAATTGATTTGATATCATTTTTGTGTCATACATATACGTATGAGATGTAGCAACATAGCAGAGAGATTGATCTTTCTTTTCTCTATATCACATACGGCAAAACTAATTTAATACATAGCGTATGTATTATTCTTCCTTGATCTCATCTTGCATCTAATGTAGTGCAAGAGTTAGTGTTGAAGCACGGGTTATTAGACTAGCATCAGTTTGGTATACGATGACGTGTAGTGTGTTTCTACATAGAGGTGATCTACTTTGGTCACTTAGTTTCTTGGTTGATCTTGTCTTGGTGATTTACTCCGTTTGATCCTACCGAATCACGCTACAAAAGGTATACTTTAATCTCCTTTTTTTATTGATTAATCATATGACTCTATGGATCCGTTCATAGGTGATCTTTCCGCTGCGTTTGTTATTTATTCATATCATGTTTATATGGATAATCACCTATAGCTACCGCCGAAAGTGCTGACAGTTCTCTCTAAAAAATTTCAATGACTATTCAACCAGATTTCCACCAGAATGTCCCATATTCAAGCATGATTTTGATAGAAGCAGTATCACATATTGATGAAACTATGTTCATATCTAGATGCCTGACATACCGCAGGTTCAAGATAGAACGCAGTCATGTTAGTGAGTTACTACAATCCTTCGAAATTCCAAGCAGAAATGAGGCAAAATTCCAGGAAATTGTTGTCAGTTACCATAGAATAGGACGAAGAATGATGCTATCTAAGTCGTTGTTAACCAGTTAACCCAACCTTCACGCCTTCTTTTATTCGAGACGATTACGCAGTAACAAATCCATAGGAAATTTAGCAATAGATCGTATGATTCCAAGGTATTACATCAACAATCTTGTCAAATGGAAATTAGCGTTCGCGAATCGTGCTCACGTTCATGATCACGATCACGTGTACGTTCATGTTGATAGAAAAGTTGGATGATCCTTGCTAGACCCGAATTAGGCTTAATTCGGGTTGGCTGGGCTCCGGCTCTTGCACCAAGTGAATAGTCTTGCTGAGATCCTGCACACTAAAGCAACACGCGTTAGGCTTACCGTGGGAATGTATCCCACGATTAGACTCCAGCGCGAGAGTAAGTAATCGGTTAGGGTTAAGAATAAGATGTGAGTTTAGAGTATGTAGAATGTAATACCTTTGTGGAACCCTTGGGGGTTCTTTATATAGGCAGTGAAACCCTAATGGGCCCACTGTTTACTTCGGCCCCAAGTATAGGATAACCACCATAATTAGCTTGATTGTTATCTTCTAATTATGGTTAGTGCATATCTTACACTTCAGGGTGAATCCCAACCTTAATAAGATTGTGATTCTGTCTAACCCTGTCCCGACTGTATCGGGCCGTGGGCCGCACACATTTTATGCGGCTACTGTTCGTTCAAGCCCATAAGCTTAACTGATTTAACCCAACCCATTCGTGAAGGGTCAGATACGGGTAGTACCCATGGGCCGGGTTCATAACCGGCTGGGGACTATAGGTCATCATATCCCCCCAGTCTAGTTGTTACAGCCGTAGGTGGAATATCTAGACTAACAAGATGCCCCCTCGGACGTACCAAGGAAAGAACATTTTGAAATGTTGAAATGGATGAAAAAACATATTTCGGCCGCACGTAGCAACTTTGTTAAGAAGTTTATTCCTATAATACACCAGCCGCTCGTGACGACCGAGACAAATTAAATGAAACATTGAATATGGTCTTACGTTTGACCGCATATCTCGACACAATTGACTGTTCATCTTCCATCTTGACTGACAAAGTGCAAACAGTCAGTACCTCGAGTGACGCAATCTCCTGAGTCAGAAGTGACCCGTGGGCCCCACCTGACTTTTCACTTGCCACTTACTTCCCAACCATACGATTTTGGTTAGTGGAAGACACGTGTCATGAATTTAACGAACCATGACCAACGAGGCAACCCTATAAATAGGTTGCCCATACGGCTGTGTGTGACACATAGTCTTTTCCCAGTTTCTGCCATTAACGCTTTCTTCCTTACCCCCACCTTCTTTCGCACGGATCCTCTCTTTCATAGGTTAGAATACCTCACATTCATCTTGCTTTATTTAATAATGGCTCATAGAAACAACCCTTCCATCGGATCCGTGCTAAACATAATGACGGAAGAGAAACTAGGGCACTTTTGCTCTGATTTCTTCATTCCTAGCAACCTTCATCCCTCTCCTCCTGGTGTAGGGGACCTCATAACTGAGGCACCCTAGGGAAAGATTGGCTTATACACTCGTCTCTTTGACGCGACCAATTACCGCATTCCTTTTACCAGATTCCTCGTAGATCTACTAGGTTACTATGATGTGCATATCACCCAATTGCACTGTATAGGCGCGTGTAAGATTAGCCAGTTTGAAATCCTATGCCGTGCAAGAAGTATTCCCCTAACCGTAGAGTTATTTAGGATGTTTTACACCCCAACTTAGTGAATGGGTGGCTTTCCTTTAAGAAACGATCCCCAACCAGCCCCACAGCTCACAATAAAGCCATGGACTCGCTGAAAAATTGGTACGACCACTACTTTTTTATTGACGCAGTAGTTTGGCCGACTGATTTTGTATTTAGACGTAGATTATCCCCTGACCCTCCTCCCCGGGCCGGTACATACAATGCAAGCACGCCCAAGAAATAGATAGGAATAGGACAGGGTTTCATAGGAATCTACCCGAGTCATTCCTTTGCCTGCTAGGGATTAGCCGCAACCACTTTGGCCCGTCAAATAGATACCCTGTCTTTTGGAGAAACCGTGGTGAAGGTAGGTATAATATCCGCACCCTTGAATATATATAAATCCGTTGTCCGTAACTAACATACTTTGCTTTACAAAAATGAACTTCTTTGGAGTCCTACGTCAGGGAGATCCCAAGACCATACCGGAGGGAGCACACCCTAGACGAGAAAACAAGCTATCCCTTCTTGAGCACACCATAGATGTGACCATCTCCCTAGCGGCCGTACCTGACCCCCAATCTGATGAAGAAGAGACAACAATTTTAAAGTCTCCCGAAGACTTTACCAACGAAGACGGGGACAATCTGATGCTGGAGAATGAAGCTGGGCCCTCCTCCCTGCCGAAGACTGCCACCCCTGCCCATGAAGAGGAGCAGGGTGATAACATAGAGAAAACTAACCCCAGCCTCCGCCAAATGCTGGACGATGACGAGGAGGAGGTACAACGAGTAGAAGAGGTGGAAGAGGAAGAACCCCAACCCGTCCTCAAGCACACCCGTAGAAAGAATAAGTGGGTGAAGAGAGCTACTGAGGGCGTGATCGAGAAACACAATGCCCTCGCAAAGAGACTGCGCGATGATCACCCCCTCTACCAATCTGGTGAGAGCATAAACCAAGCCTCTGGGACGGTGCAGGGTGCTCCCATAGTTCAGGGCGCGTCGCTACCAGTTGTGGAGCCGGTCACTCAAGTGCCTCCCACTACATCAGAGCTGGAGAAAACCAACATGTAAGTCCTCCGCACATGTTTTGTCATTACTTCTCTCTTCCAAGTAAAATGTACGTCCTTCCGTAATAATATTAATGTGTGTTAATCTTTGTTGCAGGGATGAACAAGCTGGTGCCGCACCCGTCCAAGGGGCGAGGAAAGAGAAGGAACCTGTCCTGCATGCTGCAGCGACCAAATCTGGCCTGGCCTTTGAGGAAGGTACCCCCACAGCCTCACAGGAGATACCGGTGTCCGGCTCCCACACACACTTCAACCCTGATTGGAAGATAACCACCACTTCTAGAATGAGGGAAGCAGAAGAATGTCGTGACTATCTGAACAACTACATTCCCCCGGCCTAGTGAAGGAGATAAATTCACTAAGTCATGCAGACTTAGTAGATGAATATAATGGTGCTTTGGTACATCATATGGCTATGGGTACTTCCATGCGGGTAAGATTCAAGGCCGCCCTAGAGCATGTTGATTCTCTATAAAGGAAGAACGGCCGAAGAGAGAAAATGATTGAAGACCATGAATCCCAGATTGCCGCACTTCAGTCCCAACTCACCACTGCTGAAGCCACCATTAAAGAGCAAGCCGTGCATGCCAATGCCCATGACCAACGTGTGGCCGAGCTTGAAACCCAACTTGAGACTGCAACCGCTAAGGTACATATCCGTATAGCATCACAACCACGTCCACATCATTCTTTATTCTAACCTTAAGGTATCACATGCAGGTGACCGCGGCAGAAGCTTTGGCAAAGACCTCCTCTGCCCAAGTGTCCACCCGTATGAAGGAGCTTGAAGACGCCCAGGCATTAAACCAAGGCGAGGAGATGCTGAAAGAGGAGCTTGCCAAAGAAAGGGCCATGGTGGAACAGTTGATGGAGGCTTCCACACAAAAGGATATAGAGCTGAACGTCCTTACCGCAAACCGCGATGAAGTACTGTACCCCCAACTACTAGCAGCTATTGCCGGCCGCAGGTGGATGGTAGGTCATGGGGCGCGCCTGGCCGTTACAAAATTGTTGGAGGCCCCTCAATTCGTCAGCAATTTGCAGATCTTGTATCAGATGGCATCGACCACTGCCGTCATGAAGGAATGGTTACGGCCGCAGAGTTAATAAGTAAGAAGCATAATTTTACTAAACATGCTTACTTTAACACTGGAGCCGCAGAGAAGATGACCGCGTCCATGGCTGCCATGCGGGATATGGAGTACCCCTTCTTGGCTGAGCTCGCGTCTACGAAGGATGCGTCCAACAAGGAGATCATGGAGAAGCTAAGCCTTGATGCATTCTTGCAGGGCGAGGGACACTCCCGGACTCACTTCACACCCTCCCCCAGCCAACCCACTCTTCCCATTTATGAGGACGTCACCAGGATCGTAGTTGGTGAGCAATTACTAAGTGAAGTGCTGGAAATGAACGCGGCTCGGGCTCTGAACATGAAAGACCATGGTGAAGCACTGCCTCGAGTATCTGAAGAGCAGCGAGAGATAGGTAAGTTCCTCCCCCCAATGTAGGGCGTTCACTTATTGATGTAATTTCTAAACAATTTGGTTTGTAACAAATATTCGTCCGTGGATGTCCACGACACTGTTATCTTTTGTGACATTATCTGAACATTTATAATATAATATTTATGAGTCCGTGGTAGTCACGACAATTTTGGTAGTTGGAAACTTACTTATATTATTTAGATATTATATATCCGTGTCGCATGACATGTCACGTCTTACTTAGAATAAAACTAAGTCTATATTTTACTAGACGTGCGGCGTGCGTCTTTACCATGTCCGGCACTACGTAAGTGCTACATGTGGAAACTTATTACAACGTCTTGTAGATAAGGTGTCTAGTAAGGATACATGATCCGCGTTACTGGGGTTGTGAAATGTGTATAATGCAAGTTCGTTTTCTCAGTTCTTAACTAATAGAAAGTCCAATCAATATCAAATTTATAATTGTTCTTGGTTGTTCAAGCTTGCTTGGTAATCTATTGCTAATTCAAACAAAACTATCTAAAAATGAAAAATATAAACCTACTTATACGTAAAACAAGTTGCAAATTCCAAACTTTATTCAAGTAAAATATAAAAATGCAAAATATAAAACTATAAGGACTGAAAATGTAATTTCTATGAAATGTAAATGCTTGAAATGAAAGTTCTATCAACTATAGGGACTAAAAATGTAAAACAGTTAACTAAAAGGACCAAACTTGTAAAAACTTTAACAAACTAACCAAATTTCAACAAACTAACAAACTTAACAACTGAAATTTAACAAATCACAAAGTCCAGGGACTGAATATATGCAAACCCTAAAAACTAGGAAGATTAGCCAAAGATTAACACTAATTGAAAAGCAAGGACTAAAGTGCAATTTTTGAGAAGTTTTTAACTAAAAACGGGCTTAACACAAAATAAGCTAGACTGAGCTTATTTCCTAACCAAATCAAGTGAAACAAATTGCAAACAACTTCAAATCCAATTTAAGAAACGTGTATTCAAGGATTTTAGCTAAAAGCCAAAATTAAGCAATTGAGTGCTTATCAATAAGCTCAAAATAAGCTACAGCCTAATCCAAACATCCACAACTTGATTTTATTATCAAAACTGATTAAGCACTTGATTTAAAGAAGGGGAAATCAAATTAGAACCAATTTCATCCAGTAATAAGCTAGATATCCGAAATAAGCTAAAATGAGCTTATGTTGACCAAACGTTGACCACTTTTTGGAAAAAGTTCAAATTTTCAGAATCTCATATTCAACACTAATGAAACGTTTTTGTGAAAGAAAATTAAGACTTTTATGAAGAGGATTAAGAGAATCAAGAAAACAGAATGCACTTTACATCAGAGAATGGAAAATGCTCAGGCTTGAGCTAAAAAGCTTATTACTAGCTTAATTCTTAATACTGTAGATTTTCCTTCTAGATACTGAAAGGTTATGATGTAAGCTATGACTAGAAACAGATTTGAGCAAATTTGATCAAGTATTGAAGGAGAACTAGACAAATGAAAATGACAAGTTTTGAAGAACTAAGCTGAAACAAGTATGACCCAAACTTTTTGTTAACCAATTGCCTGTTTGACCTTTTTTATGACTTGTAAATGACTAAGAACTACTTGTTACCACTTAATGACTAGGAACAAACTCTGAAACACCAATTTCTAATACTTGAAAACAATTTTAAAGCTACTCCCAAACACTCCTTTATATGATTTGATCAAACTTTTACAAAGGCTTATTGAGTAATAGTTTGAACTGAAACAAAAGCTATAGCAGATTGAATTCAATGGACAAAATGAAGGCTAATCAAGCTGAAATCAAACAATAACCAAGGCTAGAGCAGTAAGTAGCTATTAGACCAAAAAGTTACTGAAAATAAGCTAGAAACTAGAAAGCTTAACACAAATGCACAAGATCAAACTTCAAAACACTAGAATCAATCAATCCACAACTACTTATCAAGTAAAATCAGGCAGCCATCAACATTAAACTAGAGAATTGAGCATGCAGTTTGACTGTTTAGAGGAACAAAAATCAAGAGCCTTAGAACCTATTGTAGAAGTCCTTTGGGAAGAAGAGGAGCGCTGAGCTCTCTTGCCCTAGTGATACCACCACCTATCACTAGTGTTTAACAAGTTTCAATCAACAAATCAGCTACACATAATCTGGAATCAACATTCTGCTTCAATTCTTCAAGAACAATGGATAAAACTTGAATTCTGAACAAACAGCTACAATTCTTCACCAATGCAAGCTATGATCAATGGTTGATCATAACATACATCAAACAGCAACAAGAACTCTTAACAGCAACAAGAATCAACAGGAATTTGAATAACAGAATTTGGCGGGAAAAGGAAATTTGAATTTTTTTTGAGTGAATTCAGTTACAAAAGTGGTTACAAGCTTCTAACTAACTAACTGACTCAAGAGTTTGTCAGACTCTTGAGTAGTTAGGTGAAAAGTAGGGAAAGAGGGAAAGGGAAATTAAAGAACTATGTGTTTTACAAATTTAAGCTACAAATGCAAATGAAGTACAAGCTAGGTATTTATAGGCATGAAAGGAGATTCTGTTGGAGTTTGTGACGTGTTCGGGCCAATCATAGCTTGACACGTGGAGGAATTCTGCAAATCCTCTTTGAAGGTGATGAACATTGAATTGGGGGTTTTTGATTGAGTGGATAACTTGTTAATTAGATTGCACCATTGGATTCCTCTCTTCAAAACGAGCAAAATTGGTATTTTGATCTTCTCATGAAACGGTTTAAATCTCAAACCCGATTCTGGCAATATTTTTGTTGAAGAAGATAGACACGTGGCGGCCTTTCATTTGTTGTGAAGGTGTGTTGCGGATTGAACTGTTGTGATTTTGTAATTAATGAAAAACGGCGGTAGTGGGTATTAATGAGGGTGAAGTGGCAATCCGGATTAAGTCTTTTCTCTCTTCTCATTGGTTACACTCTTGACACATGGATTCAACTTTGCAAAACTTTCTCATCTTGGCAAAACAAGTCCCTCTTCTTGGCAGTTTGCTATTTAAGGCCAGAATCTTCATTCCTTTGTCATTTTTGGTCCTTTAACTTTGATAACTTGTACAAAATTGCCCTTTGACTGAGTTGACTTGATAGTTTGACCAGATTTGACTTTAATCTTGACTTTCCATAATTTGCACTTTAAGTCCTTCAACTTTCACAAATTGTCAAGATAGGTCCTTGAACTTCAAAGTCTTGTCACTTTTGATCCTCTTTTGTCTTTTTCATCCATTTGAGCTTGGTTTTTCCTTGTTTGCTTGAAATTGTATCCTTTTACCTACATAAGAGCACACAAACACAAACATACCACATAACACTGCTTTTTACAAGATAAATGGGTATTTTGCTTCATGTTTTAGGGTTATTTGTTGATAAAAGGATATGAGTTTAAGCTCATATCAAATTCCCCTACACTTGAGCATTGCCATGTCCTCATGCAATATTGTATTTCAAGGCTTAAAAATTTACATTTCCCTCATAATTAATCCACCTTGGCCATATGAAATGCATCTACACTACTCTAAACTAAATGATGCATGATTTTAACTTTTTATAATGCAATGAATCAAAATACACTTCTATCTATATCTTTTTTGATTTTTCTTGAAATGGTTTTGATGGAAATAACTCATAAAGAATTCAATGACTTGGATTAGGGCTTGAGTACCATGAACATTTATCACCCTCAAGTTTCACTTTCCCCATACCAAGCTAGTAAATGAGATCATTGCATTCACAAGTAAAAAGTGCATCAACTTATTCATGACAATTAAATGTGGAACCGGTTATTAATTGAGCAAATTGCTTGTGGGCAAATTTGTCATTATTCAAGCGTGAAATATAAGAAATGTAAAATCCAAAAATAAGGAAGCACGGTTTTAATCCTAAGTAATCTTCTCATCCATTACTTGAAAAACCGCTCACAATTAATACAAGTCCGTATTAAGAGTAATAAGTCATTCGCCTTATGTGTAAAATCCTCATGTCATGCTTTCATAAGTAACTACACACTCGCTAAGGAAAGAAAAATAAAACTCACGCAATAATTTACATCCGCATCTTTTTTGAGATTTTGGATCTTCAACCCCGCAACCCGTCAAGGTAATATTGGATTGGAGCAATCTATTGAATCCCCGCAACCCGTCAAGGTAATATTGGAACTCAATAGTCACTAAAATTAACACCACACTGCCCCTCTTGGGAGTCTTGCATTATTTTTTTTTTCTTTTTTTTTTTCTAGCCACTCATTTTTTTTCATAAGCCGCTCTTATTTTTCTTTATTCCTCACCAAAAAAAATTTGCAAAGAAGAAAAGGAAAAACACCCGCTAAATATGGAGCATGACATAAGTCTAGTACACATAAAACGTGCTAACTTAGAATCTTAAGACGTACTCATATCAACCATGAATGATTAGCCAAAAATGCATAAGAGATTACGAACCAATTAAAACCGTACTTGATTATTTATTAACAATTATATACATGCGAAGAAAATAGAGGTCAAGAAGAGAAGGGTTTAGCCACAAGTAATTGCCATGAAGTCTATCTAGCCCTTTTACACTTGCTTCAACTCTATCATTTCCCATTCTCCACAAATTTAAAATTTCAAAGAATGAAATTGGTGGAAGCTTAGCCTAATAGACCAATGAAGGACTACATGGTTAAGGATACTAGCTAGAGAGTGCCAAAATAAGCAAACTCGGGTTGAGTCAAAATATCCATGGCGGGCCTAATATGTCAAAGAAGTCTAAACTTGTTAAAACCATGTTTTATTTTATTTTTCCCTTTTTATATATTTTTGATGAAAAATAAGAGAAGAAATATATACAATGCAAATGTGTTATGCAAAATGAAAAATGATTGATGCAAAAAATCATGAATGCATATTTTTGTTGGCCAAAGTAGATCAAAAATTTGAAAAATGTTGAAAATTCAATTTTCCATGTTATCATGCAAGACAATGACAAGTTCTAGGTAAGGTCACTTCGATAGAAGACCCCCCTACACTTAAGCTAAACATTGTCCTCAATGTTTAAGAGCATGGAAGTATAAAAACTTCCCCTACACTTATGACAATGAATAGACTTTGCTTAACCCAAGTTAAGGAAAGGACTAATATTAGTGAAATCATGTTTAAGCACAAGGTGTCAATGAAAAATCACTAAAGTAACGAAGTGAACCGGATACAAGGGCCTCCTTCATAAGCTCCAAAGCATGAGATGAGTGAGCAACCCTTCAAACAAACATGAAGACAAAAGAAGGTCTCCCCTACACTTATCTCCAAATCTATACCCTTATTTCTAACCTACAACACTCTAACCTAGTTATACGATGCTTGAGTTAATGAGTCTCTAGCTCGACTCGTCCCTCAATGAATTAATTCATGGGGAAAAGGGGGACCTCTTGGACCATTTCAACGGAAATGTCCTCCCCAAAGTAATGCTTAACACGATGACCATTCACTTTAAAATTTGGACCATCGGATTGGGACAACTCAAGAGTTCCATATGGAAACACTTGAGCAATAGTGAATGGACCGGACCATCTCGAATTAAGCTTGCCCGCAAAAAGCTTCAATCTTGAGTTAAAGAGGAGAACCGGCTCTCCAACTTTGAACTCACGATTCTTAATCTTAGCATCATGCAATTTCTTAGTCTTTTCCTTATATAGCAAAGAATTCTCATAGGCATTGGCTCTCAACTCATCCATCTCATTGATTTGATCTTTCCTATGTGAACCGGCTTGGTTTAAATCAAAGTTAGCCCACTTGAGAGCCCAAGATGCCTTATGTTCTAACTCAAATGGGAGGTGGCACGCTTTTCCATAGACAAGCCTATAAGGAGTACAACCAATTGGTGTCTTAAAAGCCGTCCTAAACGCCCACAAAGCATCATCAAGCTTATCCGACCAAGAAGCTCTATGCTCTCCCACCGTTCTCTCTAAAATTTTCTTTAAACCACGATTTGTGACCTCGGTTTGACCATTTGTTTGAGGGTGATACGCGGTAGAAAGTCTATGATTCACTCCATATTTCTTCATAACTCTCGTGAATTGATCATTACAAAAGTGCGTACCACGATCACTTATGATGGCCCGAGGTACACCAAATCTAGCAAACAATTGTTTCAAGAACTTTACAACCACTCTAGCATCATTAGTAGGTAAGGCTTTAGCCTCCACCCACTTGGACACATAATCCACCGCCACAAGTATATACTTGTTTCCCTTAGAGGATGGAAAAGGTCCCATGAAATCTATTCCCCATACATCAAATATCTCACACTCTTGGATAAAATTTTGTGGCATCTCATCACGTTGTGTAATTTTTCCTTGTCTTTGACAAACATCACAAAATTTCACCATCTCTTGAGCATCCTTGTAAATGGAAGGCCAATAATAACCCGAATCAAAGACTTTCTTGGCGGTGTAGTTAGGCCCAAAATGTCCACCCGTAGGTCCTTTATGACATGCTTCTAAGATTTTAAATGCCTCGGGCCCATCTACACACCGTCTAATGATTTGGTCCGCACATTGCCTAAAAAGATATGGATCATCCCAAAAGTAATACTTAACTTCCTTAAGAAACTTTTTCTTTTGTTGATAAGTAAGACCCTCAATAAGCACATTGCCCACAAGATAGTTTGCAATATCCGCAAACCAAGGTGTGGCATCCTCTTGGGAAGAGATAGACATGAGCTCCTCTAATGGAAAGGATTCATTGATTTCTTGATGTGGGAAATCTCCTTGAAAAGGATGCTCAAGTCTACTCAAATGATCCGCCGCTAAATTCTCGGCCCCTTTTTTATCACGAATCTCTATCTTAAACTCTTGAAGCAACAAAACCCATCTCAAAAGCCTAGGCTTAGCATCTTGTTTTGTCATAAGATACTTGAGAGCGGAATGATCCGTATACACTATGGTCTTGGAAAGCACAAGGTATGGTCTAAACTTCTCAAAAGCATGTACTATAGCAAGCAACTCTTTTTCCGTGGTAGTGTAATGAAGTTGTGCACCGGTCATGGTTTTACTCGCATAGTGTATAGGTTGGAAATGCTTATTAACTCTTTGTCCTAAGACGGCCCCCACCGCATAATCACTAGCATCACACATAAGCTCAAAAGGTAATTCCCAATTTGGAGAAACCAAAACGGGAGCCTTTGTCAATTTTTCCTTAAGTGTCTCAAAAGATTCTAAACAAGCTTGGTCAAAAATGAAAGGAGCCTCTTTCTCCAAGAGATGAGTCATCGGTCTAGCTATCTTAGAGAAATCTTGTATAAAGCGCCTATAAAACCCCGCATGACCTAAGAAACTCCTCACACCTTTAACCGAGGTAGGTGGGGGAAGCTTAGCAATCACATCAATTTTGGCTCGATCAACTTCTAATCCCTTATTGGATATCTTGTGTCCTAAAACAATCCCCTCTTTCACCATAAAGTGACATTTCTCCCAATTAAGTACCAAACGTGTTTCCTCACAACGCTTAAGCATTCTCTCAAGATTGGTGAGACAAGAGCTAAAGGAGTTCCCAAATACGGAAAAGTCATCCATAAAAACCTCCATGGTTTGCTCTATCATATCATGGAAAATTGCCATCATGCACCTTTGAAACGTCCCCGGTGCATTACATAGGCCAAAAGGCATCCTCTTGTAAGCAAATGTACCGTATGGACAAGTGAATGTGGTCTTTTCTTGATCCTTAGGGTCAATGGGTATTTGAAAATAACCCGAAAAGCCATCAAGAAAACAATAGTACTCATTTCCCGCTAAGCGTTCAAGCATTTGATCCATAAAGGGAAGCGGGAAATGGTCTTTCCTAGTTGCCTCATTGAGTTTTCTATAATCAATGCAAACTCTCCAACCGGTTACAAGTCTCGTGGGAATAAGCTCATTGTTCTCATTAGGCACCACGGTGATTCCACCCTTCTTTGGAACACAATGAACCGGGCTAACCCATGGAGAGTCGGAAATGGGGTAAATCATACCCGCATCTAAGAGTTTAATCACTTCCTTCTTAATAACCTCATGAATTTTTGGGTTAACTCTCCTTTGGTTTTGAATGGCGGGTTTATAATCATCCTCCATAAGGATTTTGTGAGTACAAAAATGTGGATCAATTCCCCTTATGTCGGATATTTTCCATGCTAAAGCTTTCTTATGTTTCTTAAGGACTTCAATAAGTTGCTCCTTCTCATCCTCTTTCAATTCCTTAGCAATAATCACCGGTAATTGGTCTTTTCCTTCTAAGAAAGCATATTCTAAGTGGGATGGAAGTTCCTTAAGTTCAATGGGAGGTGGACTATCTATGGAAGGTTTTACTATGGAAGGTTCCTCAATGGTAATCTCTTGTGGAATAGGGGAAGGAATAGGGTCCTCATTGAGCAACTTTTGGATTGTAAGAATATCTTCTTCCCAATTAATGGGAGAATCATCATCACCAAGAAAGTTGGACTCAAATTCCTCCAAGAGGAAATCACTCTCTCCAAAAGGTGTTAAAGAGGGAGCAATTGAGGCCACGGTTTCAACATGTGGAATCTCATCACTAGCATTCTTACAAGCATCATGAAAGTGTTCATTACACACTTCATCTAGCACATCCACAATGTTAATCGTTTCACAAGGTCTAGACTCCTTAACCTCTTTTCTATCACAAACTTTCCCTAACTTAAACACCACTTTCTCATCCTCTACTCTCATAATTAATTCTCCTTCCGCCACATCTATCAAGGTACGACCCGTTCTCAAAAACGGTCTACCAACAATCAAAGGCACTCTAGGATCCATGTCATAATCGACCACTACAAAGTCGGCCGGAAAGGTAAACTTATCCACACCTACAAACACATCTTCCGCTATACCTACGGGGTGAGCTATGGTTCGGTTGGCTAGTTCAAGAGTCATCCTAGTGGGAGTGAGCTCGGGAAGAGAGAGTTGTTTCCAAACCGATAAAGGCATAAGATTTATGCTCGCCCCTAAATCCGCCAAAGCCATGCAATTTTCAACACCGGGAAAATTACAAGGTATCAAGAAGCGCCCCGGATCTCCAAGTTTTGTTGGTAAGGTTTTAAGTAACACCGCGGAACAATTTTCATTAAGTGATGTGTTGGGCAAATCAACCAATTTTTCTTTGTTTGAGAGCAAATCCTTGAACATCTTAGCAAACTTTGGCATATAAGCAAGAGCTTCCGCAAAGGATATGTTGATATTGAGTTGCTTGAACATCCTTAAGAAATTGGAGACTTGTATGTCATCTTTGTTCTTTAACTTGTCCTTTTTCAACCTTGAAGGGTATGGAAGAGTAGGTTTGGGTGTAGGTGGAATAGGTGTTGTAGTGGAAGATTTGTGTTTGTTAGCCTCTTCATTGGGAAGTGTGGAAGGTAAAGGAGAAGTATGAGGGGGTTGAGAAGGTGTGTTTGAGTGAATAGGAGCACTTTGAGGAGGTGGAGTAGAAGTAGAAGGCTTATCACAAGTAGGAGCACAAGTGGGTTGAACAATAGTAGGTTTAGGGGGTGAAGGATCCTTTGTTGTTGTACCACTTCTTGTTGTAATGGCATTGACATTGGCCCTTGGATTTGTTTGTGTGTTGGAAGGTAAAGCCCCTTGTGGTCTTTGATTTAATGCCATCAAAAGCTTATTGAATTGGTCATTCATTTTCTTGTCTATAGCTTGGAATTTCTTTTCATTCTCTTGATTCATCTTTTGCAAAAGATCCATTGTATTTAACTCTTGTGGCACATAACCTTGAAAACCTTGAGGTTGGAAAGGTAAAGGTTGGGAGTTAAATCCTTGATTTGGTGGATAAAAGGTACTTGCTTGAGGTTGAAATTGATTTGGTGCCTTGTAGTTATTTCCTTGGTATGGTTGTCTTTGCCCTTGATTCCTTGCTAAAATTTGAGGAGGATTTTGTGGAATTTGGGTGGGTGGTTGGGGTGGAAAGCCGAGTGGAGTAAGGTAATTTTGGGATTTGTAAGAAAGGTTATTTGGATTGATGTTAGGCTTGAAGTGTTCATGGTGTTCCTCTTGGTAAGCATAGCATTCCCCTTGATACCCTTGCACCTTGTCACATTGTTCATAAGAGTGGGGACCTCCACAAGTAACACAAGAAATGGTGATGGCATTCACATTGTTTGAGGAATTGTTCAATGTCATGCTCTTAAAGGCTTGAACTAGCTCTTGAGTCATTTCTTGTTGTCCTTGTTTGACTTGTTGAAGGATCTCTTGGTGATATTTAAGGAATTGGTTATCACAAGGTGTTTGAGAAGTGTTTTGGATAACATGAACTCTTTCTTCAAATGGATCGTTTGTTTGAACCATTGCCTTAGTCTCAATAATGGTCAAAGCCTCATGGTATGTCTTGAAATGAATACTCCCTCCCGCGGAAGCATTTAGTGAATCTTGGTGGTGAGGTTTAAGGCCATTATAGAAGGTATTGATTTGGGTTAGATCATCCATTCCATGATTAGGGCATCGCCTCAACAACTCACTATACTCTTCCCAAGCATCACCAAAGGATTGACTAGGTTTTTGTGTAAAGCCCATAATCAAATTTCTCAAAGCCATAGTCTTTTGTGGAGGAAAGAATTTGTTCAAAAACTTAGTGGTAAAATCATCCCATGTGGTGATACTATCGGGTGGTTGGGTGTCTAACCAATGCTTAGCACTCCCATCTAAGGAAAATGACACTAACATCAATCTAATGACCTCATGTGGAACCCCATTATGCTTAATGGTGTTGCAAAGTGAAAGGAATCTCTTAAGGTGAGCATGAGGATCCTCATTTTGTTTTCCATAGAAAGGTGATGCAGCAACCATATTGATCATAGATGTATGTAGCTCAAATGTGTTAGCGGGAAAGTCGGGAATCTTAATGGCACTAACATATCCATGAACGTTGGATTGCATACGTTCATACAAAGTACGATTATCAACAGCCATGGCTTCTTGTGGTGATGACAAAGCACGATTCTCGTGATCGGCTTGGTGGACGGTGGTAGTCTTACTCTTTCTCTTTTTCTTCCTTTTCGGAGGAAGAGGTTGTACACCAATCGGTATTTGTGCACGCCCGCGAGTGAGCATGCAACTCAATACGAGGAATGAGAGAGAAGCTCTCGTGTGACTTTGAAAAGAATAAGATTATCCTCTTCGAGTTTCGATATTAAATATCCACAAGAAAATAACAATATATGTATTACTACTTTGGGTGCAAGACCCTCAATGAAGCTTTCCTTCTTAGAATACTCCCAAGTGAACGGGGGGTTAGGTGGCGCGAAGCACTTAAGTACCTATTGACCCTTAGATGGCATTTTATAGCACATCGCCTTTCTATTCACTTAAATGTTCGTATTCTTCGAATTATTGCTTATTGAGAGTATTTATCTATTCTTGCTTTATTTTGTTTGATCGATACGCGTGTCAAGGACCGGAACGCCCCTCAACACGGTGTATTGCCTCGGCAATACTTATGGAAGATATGTAGATTGATCGTTCTTATACGTATACGTATGTACTTATAATAATATATGGAAAATATTTTTGTATTTATGAGTTTTTAAAGAAAAATACTATATGTACATAAAAACCGAGAGAATCCAATAATATATATTTTTGGGTGCAATCTTTTAGGAAAAAGATTGCTTTTTGGATTTTTTAATTTTTTTGGTCAATTCTTTAGGAAAAGAATTGTTTTGTTAATTTTTTAGTTTTTATATATTTTTATATTTTTGATTTTTTATTTGTTATTGATTTATGATACGTAAAAATAACGTTCACCAAATGAACGGATCCCAAAAGCCAATGAAAACCGTCAATCGATAGTCTCTCGTGTAGTCAAAGAACCGGCAGCGGCGCCATTTGAAATGTGTATAATGCAAGTTCGTTTTCTCAGTTCTTAACTAATAGAAAGTCCAATCAATATCAAATTTATAATTGTTCTTGGTTGTTCAAGCTTGCTTGGTAATCTATTGCTAATTCAAACAAAACTATCTAAAAATGAAAAATATAAACCTACTTATACGTAAAACAAGTTGCAAATTCCAAACTTTATTCAAGTAAAATATAAAAATGCAAAATATAAAACTATAAGGACTGAAAATGTAATTTCTATGAAATGTAAATGCTTGAAATGAAAGTTCTATCAACTATAGGGACTAAAAATGTAAAACAGTTAACTAAAAGGACCAAACTTGTAAAAACTTTAACAAACTAACCAAATTTCAACAAACTAACAAACTTAACAACTGAAATTTAACAAATCACAAAGTCCAGGGACTGAATATATGCAAACCCTAAAAACTAGGAAGATTAGCCAAAGATTAACACTAATTGAAAAGCAAGGACTAAAGTGCAATTTTTGAGAAGTTTTTAACTAAAAACGGGCTTAACACAAAATAAGCTAGACTGAGCTTATTTCCTAACCAAATCAAGTGAAACAAATTGCAAACAACTTCAAATCCAATTTAAGAAACGTGTATTCAAGGATTTTAGCTAAAAGCCAAAATTAAGCAATTGAGTGCTTATCAATAAGCTCAAAATAAGCTACAGCCTAATCCAAACATCCACAACTTGATTTTATTATCAAAACTGATTAAGCACTTGATTTAAAGAAGGGGAAATCAAATTAGAACCAATTTCATCCAGTAATAAGCTAGATATCCGAAATAAGCTAAAATGAGCTTATGTTGACCAAACGTTGACCACTTTTTGGAAAAAGTTCAAATTTTCAGAATCTCATATTCAACACTAATGAAACGTTTTTGTGAAAGAAAATTAAGACTTTTATGAAGAGGATTAAGAGAATCAAGAAAACAGAATGCACTTTACATCAGAGAATGGAAAATGCTCAGGCTTGAGCTAAAAAGCTTATTACTAGCTTAATTCTTAATACTGTAGATTTTCCTTCTAGATACTGAAAGGTTATGATGTAAGCTATGACTAGAAACAGATTTGAGCAAATTTGATCAAGTATTGAAGGAGAACTAGACAAATGAAAATGACAAGTTTTGAAGAACTAAGCTGAAACAAGTATGACCCAAACTTTTTGTTAACCAATTGCCTGTTTGACCTTTTTTATGACTTGCAAATGACTAAGAACTACTTGTTACCACTTAATGACTAGGAACAAACTCTGAAACACCAATTTCTAATACTTGAAAACAATTTTAAAGCTACTCCCAAACACTCCTTTATATGATTTGATCAAACTTTTACAAAGGCTTATTGAGTAATAGTTTGAACTGAAACAAAAGCTATAGCAGATTGAATTCAATGGACAAAATGAAGGCTAATCAAGCTGAAATCAAACAATAACCAAGGCTAGAGCAGTAAGTAGCTATTAGACCAAAAAGTTACTGAAAATAAGCTAGAAACTAGAAAGCTTAACACAAATGCACAAGATCAAACTTCAAAACACTAGAATCAATCAATCCACAACTACTTATCAAGTAAAATCAGGCAGCCATCAACATTAAACTAGAGAATTGAGCATGCAGTTTGACTGTTTAGAGGAACAAAAATCAAGAGCCTTAGAACCTATTGTAGAAGTCCTTTGGGAAGAAGTGGAGCGCTGAGCTCTCTTGCCCTAGTGATACCACCACCTATCACTAGTGTTTAACAAGTTTCAATCAACAAATCAGCTACACATAATCTGGAATCAACATTCTGCTTCAATTCTTCAAGAACAATGGATAAAACTTGAATTCTGAACAAACAGCTACAATTCTTCACCAATGCAAGCTATGATCAATGGTTGATCATAACATACATCAAACAGCAACAAGAACTCTTAACAGCAACAAGAATCAACAGGAATTTGAATAACAGAATTTGGCGGGAAAAGGAAATTTGAATTTTTTTTGAGTGAATTCAGTTACAAAAGTGGTTACAAGCTTCTAACTAACTAACTGACTCAAGAGTTTGTCAGACTCTTGAGTAGTTAGGTGAAAAGTAGGGAAAGAGGGAAAGGGAAATTAAAGAACTATGTGTTTTACAAATTTAAGCTACAAATGCAAATGAAGTACAAGCTAGGTATTTATAGGCATGAAAGGAGATTCTGTTGGAGTTTGTGACGTGTTCGGGCCAATCATAGCTTGACACGTGGAGGAATTCTGCAAATCCTCTTTGAAGGTGATGAACATTGAATTGGGGGTTTTTGATTGAGTGGATAACTTGTTAATTAGATTGCACCATTGGATTCCTCTCTTCAAAACGAGCAAAATTGGTATTTTGATCTTCTCATGAAACGGTTTAAATCTCAAACCCGATTCTGGCAATATTTTTGTTGAAGAAGATAGACACGTGGCGGCCTTTCATTTGTTGTGAAGGTGTGTTGCGGATTGAACTGTTGTGATTTTGTAATTAATGAAAAACGGCGGTAGTGGGTATTAATGAGGGTGAAGTGGCAATCCGGATTAAGTCTTTTCTCTCTTCTCATTGGTTACACTCTTGACACATGGATTCAACTTTGCAAAACTTTCTCATCTTGGCAAAACAAGTCCCTCTTCTTGGCAGTTTGCTATTTAAGGCCAGAATCTTCATTCCTTTGTCATTTTTGGTCCTTTAACTTTGATAACTTGTACAAAATTGCCCTTTGACTGAGTTGACTTGATAGTTTGACCAGATTTGACTTTAATCTTGACTTTCCATAATTTGCACTTTAAGTCCTTCAACTTTCACAAATTGTCAAGATAGGTCCTTGAACTTCAAAGTCTTGTCACTTTTGATCCTCTTTTGTCTTTTTCATCCATTTGAGCTTGGTTTTTCCTTGTTTGCTTGAAATTGTATCCTTTTACCTACATAAGAGCACACAAACACAAACATACCACATAACACTGCTTTTTACAAGATAAATGGGTATTTTGCTTCATGTTTTAGGGTTATTTGTTGATAAAAGGATATGAGTTTAAGCTCATATCAGGTTGCATCCCTCTTATGCGACAAGTTGAATTATTAGGTTAACTTAATCCTCTTACCCCGCCGGGGGGAGAATAGTACATGTACGGCTTGAATGAATGCATATGAATAAGAAATGGCACATTATAATAATAAAGAAATCTAAAAGACATGACAATAATTTGCACAAGAACAGGCCATGGAGCTAGCTAGGCACCACGACATTTTATTAGAACGTTTACGATTTTTTGACAAGAATGAAAATCCTAAGATAAATAGAACCTAGAAAGCATCAAAACAAAAAATACATGGATCTTCATTGAAGCCAACCATAGCGAAGTGTCCATGCGGAGGCCGTAGCCTTTCAAAGATAGCATTTTTTAAAGTTGCAGATGTTCCATGTACGTTCTAGGTCACGGCCATCCATATGACGCAACTTGTACGCGCCTAGTCCCAAGGCTTCCGTAACCTCATACGGCGCTTCCCACTTGGGGCCCAGCTTTCCTGTATTCTCCGCGCGACTTGCCTCATTAACACGATAAACAAAACCACGCGGTCGAAAGGAAACACCTTTAACCTTGGCATCGTAGTAAGCCTTCATCCGTGCCTTGGACTTGGCCTCATTGATGGACGCTATTTCTCTTTTTTCCTCCAACAAGTCCAGATTAATCCGGAGTTGCTCATCGTTCGTAACGACATTAACCTCTGCCGTGCGGATGGTTGGCATTCTAATTTCTGCTGGTATAACAGCCTCGGTCCCGTAGGCCAGCGCGAATGGAGTATCCCCATTGGCTGTTTTAATCATAGTCCTATGCGCCCATAGAACATGTGGTGACTCATCTACCCACTTGGCACTTCGTTCATCCAAGCGTGCCTTGATGCCTTCGCCTAAGCTTCTATTTGCCCGCTCTACAAGACCATTAGTCTGGGGGTGCTTAACAGATGCGAAGCGCCGCATGATGTTCAATGCCGCGCACCAATCCTTGAATGGATTATCCGCGAACTTCTTACCGTTATCCGAGATGATTTCTCCTGGTAAGCCAAAGCGACACACAATATTTTCCCAAACAAACTTTTTAACCTGCTTGCTCGTAATGGATTTCACCGCCTTAGCTTCTATCCAACGTGTAAAGTAGTCCATTGAGACGATCAAGAACTTAACTCCCCCTGCAGCAACGGGAAAAGGTCCTGCGATGTCGATCCCCCACTTATAGAATGGCCATGGGGATGTGATGGGTGTCAGTTCTTGCTGCGGATGTCGCGGTACTGGTCTGTGCACTTGGCAATCACTGCATTTACGAATCATGTCACGTGCATCCCTATGCATAGTAGGCCAATAATATCCTGTGCGTAAAGCTCGTGCTACTACAGATATGGGGCATGCGTGCATACCGCATGACCCTTCATGTATCTCACTTATCACATAGGTAGCCTGGCGTGGTCCGACACACCGCAACTACGGCTGTAAGAAGGAGCGCTTGTACAGAATACCTTCTCGAAGCTCAAAGTGCCGCGACTTTCTTCTGATACGCCGCGCTGCCTTTTCATCATCTGGAAGGGTTTCATCAGTTAAATAGCTGATGATCGGGGTCATCCATGTAGGTCCATCTTCCTCAACTATAGCTGTGATTTCCCCTCCTGTTATAGATTTTTCCTTTAGTATTTCTACTAAGACTTGCTTGGATAAGTGGGCAAAACTTAGACGCAATCTTGCTAAGAGCATCCGCCTTCTTGTTTTCACCTCTTGGTACCTGCTTGATAGAAAACTTCCTGAAAGTAGCTATGAGTGACTTGACTTTCTCCAGGTATCAAACCATATTATCCTCCTTAGCTATGTAACCTCCTAGAATGTGGTTTGCGACAAGCCATGAGTCCACGTAAGCCTCAAGGTTGCAGAATCCCATTCTAGCGATGATTTTTAAACCCGCAATCAACGCTTCATATTCTACGTCATTATTAGTGGCTGTGAATTCAAAACACAGGGCGTAGGTAAACTCCATTCCTTCCGGATTCGTGAGGATGAGGCCAGCTCCTGACCTATCCGTGCACGAAGATCCGTCAATAAACAAAACCCATGGTTCTGCTGGAACTTCCTCTCGTTGTATCACTGGTCCGTCTTCCTCTGGCTTCTCAATTAGGAAATCTGCCAAGATTTGGCCTTTGACCGTTGTCCTTGGTCTATAGGAGATGTTATGCTGTCCTAGTAGAATGCTCCACTTCTGTAGCCTACCGGCCACGTCTGGCTTGGAGATGATTTGTTTTATTGGCTGATCAGTGATAACCACAATTGGGTGCGCCTGAAAGTACCGGCGTAACCTTTTCGTGGCGTATACCAATGACAAAACCAACTTCTCCATAGAGGAATAGTTCATCTCTGGCCCTTGTAGTGTTCTACTTATGAAGTAGACCGGAGTCTGGACTGTATCCCTATCTGTCATGAGTACTGCACTTATTGCTCCGTGTGTAGCAGACAGATACATAATGAGCTCTTCCTTAGGTCGGGGAGCCACTAGCATGGGAAGGGCTGCGAGATGCTGTTTAAGATGATCAAAAGCTTCCTCTGCCTCCTTTATCCAACGAAAATCTCCTTTCTTGATGCACTTCTTGAGTGTTTTGAATAGAGGTAGTGATTTCTCCGCGGAATTCGACAAGAACCTATTTAGCCCGGCCAACTTTCCATTTAGTGATTGTATCTCCTTTCGTGTCCGAGGGGATGGTAACTGTATCACCGCGGCCGTGTTTTACGGACAAGGCTTGATTCCGTTTGGATCAATCATATATCCAAGGAACATCCCTTCCGTGGCCCCAAACGTGCACTTTTTTGGATTCAGTTTCATGTTGATTCTCCTCAACGTGTCAAACGTCTCCTGGATATCACGGAGAAGTGCTTACTCCGTATGACTCTTGATGACCAGATCGTCAACATAGACCTCAAGGTTGCGGCCTATCTGGTAATCTAAGGCTTTATCAGCAAGCCGCTGATATGTCGCTCTGGCGTTCTTTAGTCCGAACGGCATTTTCGTGTAACAATACACGCCCTGACTAGTATGAAACGCCGTTTTCTCCTCATCCTCTTCCGCCATCTGGATCTGATGGTATCCTTTCTATGCATCTAATAAACACTTGAAAGGGTATCCACATAAGGATTCCACCTTCCAATCAATTTCTGGTAACGGATAGCAGTCTTGCGGACAAGCTTTGTTCAAGTCCATGAAGTCCACACACAGGCGCCAACTCCCATCATGCTTCTTGACCATGACTGGGTTGGATAACCACTCATGGTAGTATACCTCGCGCATAATTCCTACGTCTACTAATTTCCGTACCTCATTCAGTATTACCTGACTGCGCTCTGGTGCTTGACCATGCTTCTTTTGTTTAATAGGAGGATATCCCTAGCGGATTTGAAGTTTGTGTTCTGCGATCGAGCGCGGCACACCTGTCATATGCTTAGGCTCCCATGCGAATACATCCAGGTTCGCTTTTAGGAGAGAGCACATGGCCCTCTTGCCGTTATCCGAGAGCGTTCCTACTATGGACACCTCTTGTTCCAGATAATCGGGATAGATTGCCACCTTCCAATTAGGGGGCGGTGATCCTTCCTTAATGGGAACAGGCTGGACTGGTGTCGTCACGGCATGGCATTCGGATGCTGGCATGATTGAATTGTAAATAGTAACAATTCCCCCTTCAACAGGGAACTTAATCATACCGTGAGCCGTGGACGGAACTGCCCGTATGGCCAGGATGCCTGGTCTTCCAATAATCCCATTGTATGGAGAGTGTGAGCGTATCACCATAAAGTTCATCCACGCCGTGATGGAATGCTCTTCATTCCCAATGGTTACCAGCAGACGTAGTTGTCCTATTGGCCAGATAGTGTCTCCACTAAAGCCAATGAGCGGCGACGTGGCCGGTGTTAATTAGCTTATTATCTCTGGTAGTAGCTGTACGAAATAGTGTTCATAGAGTAATTCCGCCGATGACCCTTCATCCATATACATACGGCGAACATTGTGTGTTCCAATTCTTACCTCAATCGTGAGAGGTGCATCAACCACGTCACTTGCCGTAATGGGAGGGAATGAGATTTCTCTGCCGCGTGAAATTTTTTGACTAATTTTCTGCTTTGTGCGGCGTTGCCAAGATTGGATCATCTATATAGTCGAAGGTTTGTCCTTTTGGGGATCCTTCTTATCGTGCTTTTTGTTATCCTTTCCATCTTTCCAATCCTTGACCAAATGTTTGAGTTTGCTTGTCTTGATCAGTGACTCAATGTGCTTCTTGAGCTGGATGCATTCCTCCGTGCCGTGGCCCTTGTCGTTGTGGAATTCGCAGAAGCGATTTCCTTGACGACGGTCCACCGGAGTTGTCATTGGGGGAGGCCTTGGGAAGTTCGCCCCCACTGTCAACAAGATGTCCCGGTAAGTCATCTTTAGAGGGGTGAATTTGTCATCCGACCACCCTCCTTTATTTTGACTCTTGTAGTCCGAGCCCCTTCCATTGCCTTGGTTGCTTTGACCACCCGACTGCCTCCTGGGCTGGTCGTTCGATCGATAGTTGTGGTTTCCCTTTGTAGGATAGGCCGCGGCTACAGCGATTTCTCCTTCTACAAAGTTCTTGACCCTTTCCATGAGGTCGTCATACTTCTCCGGTCGCTTATCATTGAGGCGCCTAATTAATTCCTTGTCCGTTATAGCATGCATATAATCAGAAATTTTTAGGAGCTCTGGCATTGTCTTTGTGCGCGTGCAGTCATCATTAAAACGTTCTGTGAAATCCTCCGTAGATTCTCCGGGCCGTTGCTTGACGGTTGCCAATGAGACCGAATCCCTATTATACTTCTTTCGCTGAGTATAATTATTTTTGAACGCGGTGCGCAGCTCACTGAAGCTGTCGATGCTTTGGGGAGGAACTCCCTCAAACCAATCACGGGCATTGCCAATCAAGGTCGAATTGAACATCTGGCACCATATAGGCATGGGCCATCGTTCGATCTTCGCATGTGTGTCAAATATCTTTAGGTTGTCATCCGGATCACCAGACCCATCACAGGTTTTGAAGCATGCTGGCATGCGACGCTTCTTATCCTCGGAGTAATTCTGTATGCGGAGGGTGAAGGGATCTTCCCTAGGATCACACCATGGGTGGGATAGATCTTCCCCTTCAACCTCACGATAGTAAGGGCCACCGTAGTATCCCTTATCATCCGATGGTGGTGGAGGAGTACGCCTAGGTCGGCGACGCTTGGGGGGATGGTCATCCAAATCCGACCCCGAGGGGCCGGGAGAAGGGGGCGGTGCTCTACTTCTTGGTTGAGGACCCATTTTGTGAGAAGAGCTAGGAGCCTTCTTCCCACTGTCCACCCTATCCCAAACGCTGGTGTGACGATCATTCCTAGTTGATTCCAACACCGGGCGTTAGGCTGAGCCGTCGGACCTGTTGTAAAACCCCTGTTTTTACCTCTTTGACTTTATCACCTCATGTATACGTCTAAGTGAATAAATGTAATCTCACTTCATTAATTTTATGAAGCTTCAGTCTCTCATTAAGTTATACTGTCGATTCTAGTATATTTATAAATATATGAGACTTTCGTCATATTTAATCTTTCTAAAGCCACAGTTCACACGTCTAATGTATGTCATATATTTCAAAGTTAGAAAATTACCATCCACCTTATGCTTTGTCCTAACTAAGTTATCACACTTAGCTTCTACTTAAACATGACATCCTAAAAACTGCACATCACCTTTGAAGCCTTATGTTACACGGCTAGAAATATATACACAAGTTTACATTTGACACAAACCTTACTACTACACTAAACACTACCTAACTACTTACAATTCACCAAGATTATACTTACCTTTACTAGATATTTTGAAAACTCACATTTTCCCACATGTGTTATACCATCTGCGGCTAGGAAGGCTCCAACCAAACCTAAGCATCACATATTACAAGGGAATCTTAGTACTAAGATTGGCTAATTAAGATCTTGTACCTTGTGTCCCCTACCAAACCCTCACCTAGCCGAATTGCAAGCTCCACATCCTCCTTGTACATTTCTCCATTTATGTAGGTGTACTAAGCTCACTATACATGCATCACCATACAACTAGCTCAAACCCAAAAACCACTTCTCTCTTGATTGAAACCTACGGCTAAACAAGAAAACATGGGCAAATCATCCTAGAACATTAAACTCATAGCACATTTACTCTCCAATCATCACCAAACTCAAACACATTTACTTCTCCTAGCATTGAATTGAGTCAAAGAAACATTGAAGAAGAAAGATGGTCTCGGCATACATATATTTCGACTAGGAAGGCTTCAATTGTCCACTTTTAGAAACCTCAAGCTTTAGTGTTGCTACTACTTCATCACCTCTAGATCTAAACAAGTAAGTAAGCTCTCATTCCACCATCTTCCATATCTCTTACTTCTCATGCATGGCATTCACTCAAACTTATGATAATCAAGGTTTAGAATGCATGCATACGTAAAAATCATACGAAAACCTTCCTAGCAAAACTTACGGCTTGAATATTTGGTCACAAGTATACATGCCTTTAGGTTTGATATATAAACAACATGTGTAAACAAGTAAATTACTTAGGCTTGCTTCCTAGAAAAATTAAAGTACCAAACTTGAATGTATGGCTAACTAGAAACCAAGGTGGCTCGGCTAAATATTCTAGCCAAATGAGAAGCACCTTGGTTTATGCATCTTGGATTAACTTCTGATAAAATGGAAAGATAAATTAGTTATAATCACTAGACAAGCTTAAACCATAAGCTCATGACTCCCGGCTTATTTTAAAAGTCGAGTGTGAACCGTGGCATATTAATCCTTGAGACTATGACAAATATGTTATAATGAAAGATCCCTTTGGTGACTTAAACCACTACATAAGCTACACAAATAATCCAAACCCTATATGTCTCAAATCGAATAAGTCATAAGCTTATTTAGGCCGCATCATATTAAGCCTAAGTTGTGTAAGTTTTGGTAATAATATTTTGGCTAGGTGGATAATTTACAAATAAATGGATAAGCCCATTATAAACCTATAAGCCCAAAGTAAATAATTAGGCTAAGTAAATTGATAAGGTTAATGTTGTGTAAAAATGTAACAAACCCACTATAAGCCCATTAGGCCCAAGAACCATAACCGGACCCTTAATGGGCCACCCGAGCCCATTAAGCATCAAATATATTCAATGGAGACTTTTTGTGCCATTTTTGTAATATAATGAAAGTACTATTCATAAATGAAAAAGGTATAAAACATATGTATATTTTCCGAGACTTAAAACTAGTATGAGGACCAAACATGTCAATTTGGAAAGTATAAGGTTGCGTTTGTATATAGCCGAACCTTTATTAAAAACCACAAGGACTAAATTTGCCATGTTGTGAATTTAAAACAAGCCCTAGATACTATTTGGGCCATAATAAATATTTTTGGAACTTGAAGGACTAGAATTGTCCATTTCATAAACTCCTATAAAACTTTGGTTACTTTTTGTGCCTTTCTTTTACACTTCGAAACCACAAGGACCAATTTAGCCAAACTATGAAACTTATATAAGCCCTAGGGGCGTTTGAGTAAATACCGAGGGTAATTATACATATTTGAGGGACTAATATTGTCATTTCCCTAAACTTGTATAAATCTTACTTATATATTTTTCTAAATATATAAAAAGTATAAACTTAGATAAATCAATAAATACAAAAACCATTTTTATTTCTAACTTGTCATTTAATCTAAAATTATATAAATTCTGGGATCGATCACTAAATAAATGATAAACATTTTGGTAAACTTAATTTACGTAAATTTCATATATGGACACAATTAAATTTATAAAGATAAACATATTGATTATATTTATTTTAAACCCTATATGTTTTAAAATAAATATAAGACCATACGTTACAAATATTTAACGCACCTCGAAATGGTACACGTACAAGTAGGTAAGTTATCTGGAGCTATAGATGGGACAATATAATTTACTACACCTTTGAAAGCAATTACACTATTATTTGAACAAGAATGATTAACTTATAGGAATCGTTATAAAATGCTTAAAACCAGTAGAAGCATATACAGAGTATTCTAGTAGATTTTGCACAGCCTATTATATATTTTCTGAGACTATATAATTATTTAGGTTGTTGACTGTGTGTTGAGCGTTACCTTGGATCTTTGTGACTTTGCTATATTACCAAGGTGAGTTCATGGACCCACTTCACATATATTGACAAACTTTTAAATCCTTTTTGGGGGAGAAAACCTGCAACTTATTTATGGCTATAAACTGAACTGTATCAACTTTTGATTATATGTGCCTATTGTAGAATTCCTCATGACCCGTGAACTGAAACTGTTAAAATTATGGAATTACCTGAATGATAGAAATAGATATATTTGGGAATGATCATCCCCACTTGGGTGAGTCATGCTCACTGTGCCTTGGCCGAGACAACAAGTGTTTACCATGTCAGCACTTATTATTGATGGGTTCCTTTTTAGAAGGCGAAGCGCTCTCATTTGTTGAGGGCTCAACTATGTCAAGTGTCAGTTTCGGGCAATAGGCAGTATAATTACCTTTAAGCATTAATGCTTTGTGCATTACTGTTTCAGTGACTATTTATATCCAAACCATCTAATTAAACCTATGAATTCACCAACATTTAGTTGACCCTCAAAAGCATGTTTTTCTCAGGTATTTGAAGCAGGTAGTTGTTATATGCATGGACCGCAGCATTTGAGAAGACAACATCTTAGCAAGCATCTGGGGATTTTCTTATGGAACTCATAAACAATCTTTTATTTATGTCAGAACCATTTTAATAACGATTTGCACTCCTGGTCATGTAATAAATGTTTGATAATCTTTTATCTGATGCTCTATGTACTATTTGCTTTTGATCCACCCACGTGACACCCAAATATTATATCCGCTGCATTTGACCAATTTGGGGGTGTCATAGAATGGTATCAAAGCGAAAGTTATAGAGAACAAGACCCAGAAAATTTATAAAATATAAAAATAAATTTTTTATATAAACTGGACTATAACTACTTAAAAAAAATCTTTGGGATTTTCTTTTGGGACTAGAATAGTTAAGCATGTAGGACGTAGAGCATGCATTTCTTATGTGATCTATGTGTGCATTAATTTTAACCTTTGGTTAAATAATCTGATAAGTATTAACTTGAGTAAGCATACACTTACGTCAATTAAAAATGATGATTTTTCATAGCTACTATGACATCGCCGACATCCGTACTTCCAGGGTGGCTGTCCGCCTCCGAGTCTGAGGACAGTCAACCTGATGGAGTAGTTCCAACTATTTCTTCCCCGCCTACTGCTTTGATTCCCCTTGCCGAGGAGGAAGACCCGGTGACTCACACCCTGCCGCCCTTACCACCCTCGTCATCTCTCCAGGGTTACGCTCCTGGATCTCTACCCCCTCGTAAGAGGAGGTACGAGACGACCCCCACCTCCATCTTTGAGGTCGGAGAGGGATCTGGGACTAGACATGTGGATCCTGTCCAGGCTCAGATAGCGGCATTGACGGCTCACCATGCTCAGGACATGGCCGATGTTCACAGTTTACTAGCGGCTAGTCAGGCTGAGCGCTCGATCTTACGAGAGCGTCTGGATCCGTGACTTGGACTACCTGGGCAGAAGCCCAAGTTGCTAGAGGGACATGGACTACAGTTTATGATGCCCTACAGTGGCTCATGAAGGAGTATGACCACACCATCCACCGCATCTACACTTTGGAGAGCCGACAGCAGCAGACCCATGCTTCCCTCTCAGCCCAGGACCCGTCATTATCTATGTTCTTTGACTTGGCGATTATTCGTCATGATGGAGTTACTTCAGAGACACCTCACCTTAGAGGAGCTTTGGATACCCTTAGAGCTCAGCTAGTTCAGATTCTCCGCCACATCAAGAGGACCCTACTTGCTATGATCGCCTTACAGGACGCTATGCCAGCGCCAGCAGCTCCACCAACACCCTCTGTGCCAGGCACCTCCACTGGATTTGTTAGACCAGCGTAGATTAGATGTACTAGATTTCATGTACATCATGATAAGCTTTGGGTTGCATCCCAGCTATCGTGATATAGGATTTCATGTATTTGTATTTTCATGCAGCTTTTGTATCCTATCTGTACCGTACTCTCTTAGATAGGTGTCTGTATATATTTCATTTTAGACTGTGCGTACCACCATCCCAGACAGACGTACTGTGCTTCTATCTTGGATCGGTTGTGCCTGATGTTATGTTTACTTTCTCTCAAGAAATGACATGTACTCACTCTGTTTTTTTATATCATGTGTTGTATCATTGAAATCTGACAGGTTATCCAATTTGTTGTAAATATTGTATACAGGTTTGCTCGTACGAATACTATATAATTGTACTAACATTGAAGCTAACGATTTCATTTTGTGTATGACTACAGACAAATGGCTATCACTAGGCAAAATCCAACCAATAATCCTGCTAATAACCCTATTGATAATCTCCCTAATGACGATGCCACCCATAATGTCACCACTGCACAACTTAGGGAATTGACTGACCAAGGTATCGCCACCGCTATGGCAGCTAGCCGAAACATGGACGATAGCGAAAATTCCATTAACCACAGGAATAACAATACCACCAGAGGTTGCTCTTGCCCTGACTTCCTCAAGTGCAAGCCATCATACTATCGGGGCAATGAAGGCGTAGTAGAGCTGATGCAATGGTTTGAAAGACTAGAGATCGTATTCCGCATCAGCGACTGCGCCGACGAGAACAAAGTCAAGTTCGCCACCTGCACACTGCTTGAAAGTGTGCTCACATGGTGGAATTCTGTGGTTGCTACTCTGGGGCATGACGTTGCTTACGCTCTGAACTGGACAAATCTGAAAGACAGGATGACGGAAAAGTACTGCCCGAGGGGCGAAATGAAGAAGCTGGAAGTCGAGCTATGAGATCTTAGGTGTAAGAACAAATACATCATGTTATACAACCAGAGATTCCAAGAATTGACCCTCATGTGAGGATGTTTCCCGAGAAGGAGGAAAAGATTGAGAAATATGTTGGAGGACTCCCCGACTCCATCCATGATAGCGTCCTCGCCTCACGGCCCACTACCATCGAGAAGGCCATGGAATTTGCTACCGAATTGATCAACAAGAGAACCCGCACCATCTCCGAGAGAAATACTGAGAACAAGAGAAAGATGAACGACAATGTCCGCGGCCATTACCACCCAACTCCAAAGAGGCAAAACACTGGACAGATTTATAGTGCAATCTCCCCCACCGACCCAAAGGCTTACGAAGGTACCAAACCTCTGTGCACGAGGTACCATTTCCATTACAAGGTGGGTAGCCCATGCAAGTCTTGCTACAAATGTGGAGAAGTTGGCCATTTCGTTCGTGATTGCCGGGTGAATGCTGTTACTCAGGTCCGACCCAACCTTATTGCTAGAAGCAATAATCGAGGCGGATCTAATGCCCGTAGATCCGGGAATGGACAGTCGGGAAACCGTAATGTTACAGGAGGAAGTAACAATGGTCGAAAGAAAGGAGTTGTATGCTATGAGTGTGGAGCACCCGCACATGTGAGACCAGGCTGCCCCAAGTTGGCTAATTAGAACAAAAGCAATGGAGGATCCACATCCAGAGTATACGTGGTAGGCAATACAAAATCCAACCTAGACTCCAACATTGTTACTGGTATGTTTTTACTAAACAATCGTTACGCATCCATTCTATTTGACACTAGAGTAGACAGAAGCTTTATTTCTACTGAATTTAGTAACATACTAGAGGTTATCCTTTCCACGTTAGACCGCCATTTCTCCGTAGAATTAGCGGACGGTAATATCGTAGAAGCCGACACTATCGTTAGGGGTTGTACCCTAAACCTTTCCAACCACCCATTCAATATTGACCTAATCCCAGTAAACCTAGGCAGTTTCGTTGTCATCATTGGTATGGACTGGTTAGCTAAGTATCACGCAGTAATCGTCTACGACGAGAAACTAGTCCGCCTGCCATGGGGTAATGAGACCTTAATCATTTGAGGCGACGGTAATACAAACCTTGCTGACACTAGGCTCAGTGTTATCTCCTGTACCAAAGTCCATAGATATTTGTTGAAAGGATGTCCCATCTTCTTGGCGCATATCTCCCAGATAGATGAAGAAGACAAGCTCGAAAAGAAGCAAATCAAGGACATGCCTATCGTCCGGGATTTCCCCGAAGTTTTTCCTGAAGAATTGCCAGGTCTACCACCAGTCTGACAGGTGGAATTCCAGATCGACTTGATCCCAGGAGTTGCACCCGTAGCAAAAGCTCCTTATCGATTAGCACCATCAGAAATGAAAGAACTAGCGGAACAGCTTCAAGAATTGGCTGACAAAGGATTCATCCGACCTAGTTCCTCACCATGGGGAGCTCCAGTCTTATTTGTCAAAAAGAAAGATGGTTCTTTTCGAATGTGCATTGATTACAGAGAACTGAATAAGTTAACTGTAAAGAACCGTTATCCACTCCCCTGCATTGACGACTTATTCGACCAGCTACAAGGGTCAAGTGTGTATTCCAAGATTGATCTGTGATCTGGGTACCATCAATTGAGAGTCAGGGAGGAGGATATTTCAAAAACCGCTTTTAGGACTCGTTACGGCCATTACGAATTCCAGGTCATGCCTTTTGGGTTGACCAACGCTCCTGTCATCTTCATGGACCTTATGAATCGTGTGTGCAGACCCTATCTGGATAAGTTCGTAATGAGAATTCTTAAATGTCGTCACATAAAGTGAATTTCCAACAATCTTCCCCCATGGGACGACGTGTAGAATTCCTTACAATATTTTTCCTAACAAATACATAATGATTAAGAACAAAAGCTTTCATAAAGCGTCCAATGCTGATGATGTCTTTTGAGGCCTTTGACTTCAAGTCTTCACTTCAAAATGACTCATCTTTAAAGTAACTTGTAGTAGAAATACTATAACGGCACGAGCTAAGTAATCCATATACTTCTGGTTAAGGAGAAGCTTCTGAATTAACTTCCCCCTAATTCATGCCACATAAACTTGATGTAGAAGCTTTTAAATAGCTTCCCCCTAAACCGACAATCCTCGTAAGCAACTTCAAAGCTTTCAATAAAGCTTAGAATGATTAAGCGTACAACAGAATTTAAAAAGAAAACCCCATCATATAACATGATAATGTTGCTATGAGGGATTGAAAGTTTGGGGCACACCAAGTAGATCAACAACTTCTCTTCTCACGCTTGAATAATTCTTCTGAATTTTTCTTCCCCCTGAGAGTTCAATTTATGCATACTAGAAAGAATCAGGACATTTCTTCCCCCACATAGTTGAAGAAAGTAAACCAATCCCAAGTATGAAGCTCAAATACTGAAGTAGATACTTTATCCCATTCATGAAGTTGACATCGTAAAACCAGAGTCAATTAAGTCCCGGAAATGCACATATCTTCTTTCGGAGATGCACCAGAGTCACTTAAGTCCCGGGAATGCATATCTCTCCATATAGGATAATGATAATGAATAATTGCAACATCAAAACAATTAAACATCGAACAATAGTGTACCGTTTAGAGATTGATAATGTCACGAGTTAAACCACTGATTTTCTCTACGGTTATGACAAATGTCTTCCCGGAATGTCTTCAAATCAAAAGAAGGTATGAAGTTCATCACGTGTACTCGTTGTGCGTTCAATATGTCTTCTTCTTCCCCTTGATGGTTTCGAAACTCGGAACCATCAATAAATCGTACGCACATGTACCTGAAATCTCGTGAGAATAATAAATAAGCTGAATTATATATTTGGCGAGAATCAGTTGTTGATCGAAATTCTCTACTCATAAACTCTCCATGGCCATCTTTACTAATAACTGCCTTTGCCAAGTATAAAAATATCGTTGTTCCAGTCTTTTCGAATTGATTACTGGTTTAAGTGCGACTCAGTCGTCTTTTGGTGGAAACAATAGTTTGGTCGTTGTAGTAAAGTAAATGTGCAAGACTTTTAAAGTAAATGACAAGTAATCAAAGCTAAAACTAATTAAAACGTAAATGATGCAATATTAAAACTTTTAAAAGTAATTAATTAAATGACAAAAATTAAAGCTTGACGAAAAATTAATTTGACAATGTAATAAAAATGTAAACTTGAAATTTAAATTAAATAAAAACGATTAAAATAACACTAAAGTAAAATGGCGGAAAAATAAGCTTTAAGAATTAAACTAAAAATTACTAGAAAAACACTTGGTAAAAACAGAGATTTCGGGAAGCGTGCAAAAAAACGTAATGAAAAGTAAGCTTGGAAAAATAAGATAAAAACAAAGACAAAAGTCGGATCGCAGTCACGATCGCAACCAACGATCGTGGTTTGGATCGTACCCTAGATCGTACCCTGGATCGCAGTCAAGCGATCGCACTCTATATCTAAGTCTAGATCGCAACCAGCGATCGTACTCTTGGATCATACTCCACCACGATCGCAACAAGTGGATCGCAGTGGTCGATCGTGACCAAGTGATCGTACCACAGATCGCAACCAACGACCGCAGACACAGATCGCAATAGGGCAATCTTGAATTAGATCGTGATGGACGATCGTAGTCTGATCCTAGTCCTTGATCGCAGTAATGGATCGCAAGTAGAAACCCTAGGGTTTATGCGATCACACTTACTCGATCGAAACAAACAGAAACCTTTAAGAAAAGTATGATGGAATCCAATAAGCAAATAATCTAAACTAAATAAGCACTTTGACAATAAGCAAATACCAAAAACTTAATTAAAACAAGAATAAGTAAAACTAGATAAGCACAAATTTTAAAACTTTCAAGACACAAAATAAACAACCTTTTAAATCAAACTTTAAAAAGGCAAAACTTTTAAGAAAACTTTAAAACAAATAAGCTAAATACAAAATAAGCCAATAAGATTGTCAATCTTATAGCTTAATTCGTATAAAAGCCTAGATAGAAATAAAAAGATAAACTTTTTAACCAAATAAGCAATAAGATCAAGCAAATGAATGCTTAATCCGAATTAATAATCAAAATCAAAAGCAAGAGAAGTAGAATAAGATGGATGATAAAAAGCTTGATTAAAGGAAAACAAAGATTCAACAACAAAATTAAAAGACTTACTTGGAATTAAAGGCAAGAAATTTAAGGTGTAAAACAAGGTAATTAAATTGACAATTAAGTAAATGACATGAAAATAAATGTGCAAGTAATGAAAATGGTGGAAGACTAGTTTGTCAAAATAGCCAACAACACTAAATGAGCTGAAATGTCTTCTATTTATAGGAGATTAGGGAGGTTAGCATGTGTTGGAAGCTTCCTTCTTTCTTTCTTTCTTTCTCGTCTTTTCGTCTTCTAAATTCTTCGACTTTTTCGACTTTGTCTCGGGATTAATTAAACTCGTCTTGTAATTTCTTCATTAATTAGACTTAAGTTCTTCGACTTTAATAAACTTCCATCTTTAGACTTTTCTTCAATAAATCTTCAGAATAGGCCTTGGACTTCCGTTCTTTTTGCACTCTTGATCTTTTGACTTCGTCTTTTGTCTTTTTCTTCGATAAAAGCCAGTGAAAGCCCGTGTTTTCTTCCCTTTTCACTCTTTGATCCTAAATCACAACAAAAACATAAACCACGCATAATTCCAACATTTACAACATAAAATACACATTTTGGCTTGGTTATTATTATAATTAAGTGGTAAAAGGATAAGTGTTTTCACACTTATTAAATCCCCTACACTTGACCATTGCAATGTCCTCATGCAATGCATTAATTACAAAGCAAGTTTTGAATTTTCCATCACAATCAATCCACATTGGCCTTTATTAAAGAGACAAAATATTTAAAGGAAAAAAACAAGTAAAAATATCAAAAACTTACCTTAGGGTTTTGGAATGTCATGAATGATTCTCACCCTCAAGTTTCACGTTCCCCAAACCAAGCTTAAAAATTAGATCATTGTTATTATAAGTTAGCAAACTATCACAAACTCATGTGGGCCAATTATTTTTACTTAGACCCCCTTATTCCTAGGTGTATCTCTTATATTTTATTGTCGTCATGAATGATCACAAGGATGCATTGTTGACTTATTTTGATAGTTTATTTAGGCTGAAAATAAAGTAGGACGATTTAATCAATAGTTAGCTAAAGGACAAAATCTTTTAAAACTGCTTCTCGGGACCTCATAAAGTTCATATCTTGGCATAACTCGCTTCACGATTTGATACCTTTCCCGGACTGATATTTGGCAATGACTTCATACTTCGAATCTTGAGAGACGTTCATGAAATAATGGTCTTCTCTTCATAATAGGAATTTCTTCACTTAAACTTTTTGAGAGATTCTTCATATTTGGACCACGACTTCTTCATTTTTCTCCAATATTTATATGGGATTTTGATATACAACGATCCGTCTCCTTTTAGGACTTGGATCTATTTACATACCTTGTTAGGGCCTTTTTGGATAGACTTCTCCATGATCTTTAGGGGAGTATTTGCTTTTCGTCGTGTATCTCGATCCTTCATATTGATTTTTGATAAATGATTCTTCACATCACTTTTGGATCTTTAGCAACAAAATGTAGCCCTCATGTCTTGTTAGGACCTTTTCGGACTTGCCAATCTTCGCATCCCGCTTCAATAAGTTATGCCTTGGCTATGAACTCTAATTAATACCGAGCAACTTTTAAACGATCTTGGGCTAGAAGCTAAGTAACTTTTCAAATCGTACAACCTTACTTATTGCAATTATATTTATTAACAAGAGATGGGAGAAAAAGCTTATAATCAACTCACATAAATTCATGAAAGAATAACAAACTTATAATTGACTCTATCATCTCTCGTTCTCTACAATTCAAAATCTCAAGGAATGAGACTCGTGGATGCTTAGCCTATTAAATCAAAGTTTTGGGTTTTCAAGTCATCTATAGGATCTTGCAAATTCTTAGACTTTTTCAAGTTTAGAATTCGCATTTTAAAGTTCCCTTGATAAAAGACTTTCTAGGATCAATTATAGGAACTTACGAAAAGTTCTTGTTCTTAACCCGTAAGAGTTAAGACTTTCGCGTTTTAAAGTCCCCTGTATAAAAGCCTAGAAAAACTTGACTTAAACACGTTAAGGATACTAGCTAGAGTAAACTTAGATAAGTAAACTCGGGTTGAGTCAAAAGATTCACAATGGTTAAAAATTAAAACCACTTTATTAAAGATTATTCTAGCAAAGAAAGAAAATAACTATAACAAAGGAAAAACTACAAGGCCAAAATAGATCAAAAATTTTGAAAAATGTCGAAAAATCAATTTTCCGGTTAAACTGAGGACAAATACATGGAAAAGCCCATTTAACTTCGATAGAAGTCCCCCTACACTTAATATAAACATTGTCCTCAATGTTTAAGCATGTGGAAGTAAACTCCCCTACACTTAGGACATTGTGCACTTTGTTTAAATCTTGCTAAGGAAAGGACAACTAAAGTGATTCCTATTTTAATATTGAAGAATATGAAATAGAGAATCAAAAGAGTTTAGGATAAAACCGGGAAGACGGGTACACGGAATCACGGGTCGTCAAAAGTCATCAAGAATGTATCTTTGAAAGCTCGAATCCCTACACATGATAAGAAAGAAAACAACAAACACATACTAGGGTCTCCCCTACACTTATTATAAAAACAGAATAAAAAGGATGGATACTGCGGGTTGCCTCCCGAGAAGCGCTTGTTTTTATTAACCGAGTTGTGAGCCTGACTCGACCTGGATTATCATGGTAAGAAGCTTGAAGAACATCCACCAGGATCAAATACATGTTTTTCGTCCATCAAATAGCACAGGCTTAAGGCGAACAAGGCAAGCCAAAGAAGAATAGGCAAGGTTCCCTTAAGCAAAGATGGAGCAAGGTGGTAGTAAGGGTGAAGAGGTGCAAACATATCTTCATGGTTACCAAAAGTCTTTCCTTTTATTTCATCAGATGGATACTGATATGGCTTAAAAATTGTAATACCGGGATCGAACACCTTTTCCTTTAGGGGAAAATAACACTCAGGTTCAGTAGTCCTTGAAGATGATCCGCTCATAAATCGCACAATCTCATCCTCAGAAGGGGGATAGAGAGGTGTCAAGACATAAGTACTGCGAATATCGGTGTCAGCCGGCTTCTTCTCCTTTGAAGCGGTTTTCTTCATATCCAAAGGAGGATAAAGACCATAATCATCAAAGTCCAAAGGAGGAGAATCACTCTCATTTGGGAAGTAAGTGTTGAGAAAAGTAGCAAAATCTTCCTCAAATGAGTAGTCATCCAAAGTAGGATCAAGCATTGTTGGTGGAGGATCTTCATCAAAAGTAGGTGCAAGGTCATCATGAGAAGAATCACTCGAGAGAGTATCAGCCTCATCAAAATCATCATAAGTGGGCATGTCTGGATACTCAGAAGTAAAATTATCATAATCATCCTCATCGGAACTAGAATCATCATCATAAGCATCATAGATCGGTGGAGAATCATAAATTGGCGGAGGATCAGAATTAGAGAGAGAATCGTCCACATCATCTTGGAACAGTGGATTATCATAGCAAGAATCGAATAGAGGATTGTTGTAGACGACAAAATCATCAAGCACATTAATCATATTCGCTGATTCTCTTCCATTTGATTTGGTTGTGATCTTCCCCATTTTCAAAACTTGTGCCTCATTCCCGACTCTTAAAATGAGCTCACCTTCAGCAACATCGACTAATGCTTTTCCGGTTCTCAAGAATGGCCGACCAAGTATTAAAGGAATACGAGGGTCCATTTCATAATCAACAACAACAAAGTCGACCGGAAAAGTGAAGCTGGCAACTTTAATGAACACATCTTCGGCAATACCAACGGGGTAAGCGAGAGTGCGATTTGTTACCTCAAGAGTCATCTTTGTTGGAGTAAGATCGGGTAATGATAACTTTTTCCAAACACTTAAAGGCATCAGATTTATACTTGCCCCGAGATCGGCTAAGGCAGTAAATTCTTCGGTTTGGTGAAAAGTGCATGGTAGCACAAAACGACCGGGATCTCCAAGTTTCTCCGGAAGTTCTTTAAGAAGGACGACAAAACAATTTTCATTCAATCGAGTATTAACAAACTCGGCCATCTTCTCCTTCTTATTAATCAATTCCTTAAACATCTTAACAAATTTAGGCATTTGGGCAAGAGCTTCAACAAGGCTAAAGGTGATGGTCAGTCCCGAATTCTTCTTCAAATAGTTCGACACTTGAATTTCATCCTTGGTTTGCAATTTGGCCTTGTCTAAGCGATAAGGATAAGGGATATTGGGTTTATAGGTGGAAGGTGTAGCAGGTAAAGGTTGAGATGTTGAAGGTTTAAAGGTGGAAGGTGGGGTTGGTGAAGGGTGTTTCTTGGGTAGTTCTTCATGCATGTGGAGACGGTAATGGAGAACTAATACTAGGAGTGAGAGTAGGAGGGATAAATGGTGGTGGAGGAGGTGTAGATGGAGTAACTGGGGAGGGATAGATGGTCCTACTAAGGTTTCTCCATTGCGTGTAGTAATAGCACTCACATTCGCTCTCGGGTTGGTGACGGTAGTTGAAGGAAGAGAGCCCGAAGTAGAGGGTTGAGCAGTTGGTAAGAAACTAGCCAACATATTCTTCAAATCATTTGTTTGAGTGCTAAAAGAGGTTTGTATATCATGTCGAAGCTCGGATCTAATATCATTACCTTGCTTCGTTATATCTCCTTTCAAGTTGATTATTTGGCTTTGCAGATTCTTAATTTGCTCTCCTTGGGTCCTCATGAAAGCTTCAACATCCTGATTAATGGGTGGTGCTTGTTGAGCGGGTAGGTGATAAGGATTAGAAGATCGAGGTGGGTTTTGGTTGCTTCTATTGTAGTTTTTGAGGTTGTGGTTTTGAGGAGAAAAACCGGGTGAAAGAAAGTTGTTAGAAAGGTAACTTAGCAAGTTACGATCACCTTGAGGTCGAGCTTGATGGCTTTCCGTTGAATAGTTACCATAAGCTGAATACACGTTTTCCGGATTGTCATGAGTAGAAGGACAATCAGTGTATGAATGAGGACCCTTGCAAATCTCACAAGAAGTTGCAACAGCTTTAACTTGTTGTTGATTTGTAGCCAAAAGTTGCATGTTTTTGCTCATTTCGACCATTGCGCGGGTCAATTCGGTGATATCAGGGTTTGAAGAAGTAGCAGAAACATTGAATCTTGGGTTATTCCTAGAAGATGCGTATGAATCCCAATTTTTGTGATGAGTAGTCATGTTCTCTATAAGCTCTCTACACTCCTCGGGTCTTCTTTTCATGAATGTGCCACCGGCGGCTGGATTAATCGTATCACGATCTCGAAAAGTTAAACCGTTGTAGAAAGTATCAATTAAGGTGACGGGGAGCATGTTGTGGTTTGAACATCGATCGATCAAAACATTATATCGTTCCCAAGCATCAAAAAGTGATTCATCGGGTTCTTGTGTAAATCCACTGATTTGATTTCGAAGGCTCGTGACCATGTATGGTGGAAAGTAGCGCGACAAAAAGCGTTGAGTCATCTCATCCCAAGTATGAATTGAATTCTTCGGAAGACGATCAAACCATTCTTCGGCATGGTGGGATAAAGTGGGTGGAAAGAGGTGAAGGCGAAGAAAATCCATAGTAACACCGGGCAACTTCATGCTTTGAGTAACGGTAATGAACTTGTCGAGGTGTTTGTTGGCATCATCATTCGGTAATCCGCGAAATGGACAAGTGTTTTGAACTTGTTGGATCATAGCTTCAACGAAAACTCCGGAGCCGTGATTTGCATCAGCGCAATCAGTCCTCCTCGTCCATTCATCGTTGGTTGACAAAGCTCCTCCATCGTTCGAAGGTCGGGTGGGGGAACATTGTTGTTATTATTATTGTTGAGGTGCGGTGGGTTATTGTTGTTGTTCACACCAGCCATATCTAAATCTTCACGAGTCTCGGGCTCAGAATAAGTTGAAGATCTAGTACGCATACACCTGCAAAAGCAAAAGAAAAAGATACCAAAGAAATATAGAATATATATGTACGTGTAAAGATACAAATAAAAATCTTTTTGGATTTTTGAAATTTTTTAATTTTTATGGATTTTTGAAAATTTTTGAGCAAGAAAATTAACGTTCACGAGTGAACGGATCCCAAAATTCAACGCATCACTCACAGAAAACCGTTAATCTTTACGAAAAGAGCCGGCAGCGGCGCCATTTAATAACTGGCTTTTGCCAAGTATAAAAATATCGTTGTTCCAGTCTTTTCGAATTGATTACTGGTTTAAGTGCGACTCAGTCATCTTTTGGTGGAAACAATAGTTTGGTCGTTGTAGTAAAGTAAATGTACAAGACTTTTAAAGTAAATGACAAGTAATTAAAGCTAAAACTAATTAAAACGTAAATGGTGCAATATTAAAATTTATAAAAGTAATTAATTAAATGACAAAAATTAAAGCTTGACAAAAAATTAATTTGACAATGTAATAAAAATGTAAACTTGAAATTTAAATTAAAGAAAAACGATTAAAACAACACTAAAGTAAAATGGCGGAAAAATAAGCTTTAAAAATTAAACTAAAAATTACTAGAAAAACACTTGGTAAAAACAGAGATTTCGGGAAGCGTGCAAAAAACGTAATGAAAAGTAAGCTTGGAAAAATAAGATAAAAACAAAGACAAAAGTCGGATCGCAGTCACGATCGCAACCAACGATCGTGGTTTGGATCGTACCCTGGATCGTACCCTGGATCACAGTTAAGCGATCGCACTCTATATCTAAGTCTAGATCGCAGCCAGCGATCGTACTCTTGGATCGTACTCCACCACGATCGCAACAAGTGGATCGCAGTGGTCGATCGTGACCAAGTGATCGTACCACAGATCGCAACCAACGATCGCAGTCACAGATCGCAACAGGGAAATCGTGACTTAGATCGTGATGGACGATCGTAGTCTGATCCTAATCCTTGATCGCAGTAATGGATCGCAAGTAGAAACCCTAGGGTTTATGTGATCACACTTACTCGATCGAAACAAGCAGAAACCTTTAAGAACAGTACGATGGAATCCAATAAGCAAATAAGCTAAACTAAATAAGCACTTTGACAATAATCAAATACCAAAAACTTAATTAAACAAGAATACGTAAAACTAAGTAAGCACAAATTTTAAAACTTCCAAGACACAAAATAAACAACCTTTTAAATCAAACTTTAAAAAGACAAAACTTTTAAGAAAACTTTAAAACAAATAAGCTAAATACAAAATAAGCCAATAAGATTGTCAATCTTATAGCTTAATTCGTATAAAATCCTAGATAGAAATAAAAAGATAAACTTTTTAACCAAATAAGCAATAAGATCAAGCAAATGAATGCTTAATCCGAATTAATAATCAAAATCAAAAGCAAGAAAAGTAGAATAAGATGGATGATAAAAAGCTTGATTAAAGGAAAACAAAGATTCAACAACAAAATTAAAGACTTACTTGGAATTAAAGGAAAAAAATTTAAGGTGCAAAACAAGGTAATTAAATTGACAATTAAGTAAATGACATGAAAATAAATGTGCAAGTAATGAAAATGGTGGAAGACTAGTTTGTCAAAATAGCCAACAACACCAAATGAGGTGAAATGTGTTCTATTTATAGGAGATTAGGGAGGTTAGCATGTGGTGGAAGCTTCCTTCTTTCTTTCTTTCTTTCTCGTCTTTTCGTCTTCTAAATTCTTCGACTTTTTCGACTTTGTCTCGGGATTAATTAAACTCGTCTTGTAATTTCTTCATTAATTAGACTTGAGTTCTTCGGCTTTAATAAACTTCCGTCTTTAGACTTTTCTTCGATAAATCTTTAGAATAGGCCTTGGACTTCCGTTCTTTTTGCACTCTTGATCTTTTGACTTTGTCTTTTGTCTTTTTCTTCGATAAAAGCCCGTGAAAGCCCGTGTTTTCTTCTCTTTTCACATTTTGATCCTAAATCACAACAAAAACACAAACCACGCATAATTCTGACATTTACGACATAAAATACACGTTTTGGCTTGGTTATTATTATAATTAAGTGGTAAAAGGATAAGTGTTTTCACACTTATTATTTACCAACCCCATTGTCGGCAATTTTAAGTGACCACTGATAGAATGAACCAGATACATCAAACATGAAACTGAATAAAATATCCTTCGATCTTGTGACTTATGCTTGCACTATTGTTGAATGAGGAACGGTGGAGAAATCTCTAAGTACCCAATACATCACTGAAGAAGTATATAAGCACAACACCTCTTGAAATTATCCACGTCGACTAAGCGCGTGACACTGAGTACAACAATGTAACCCCTTATCCGAGTCATCAACCAACCACCCCGAACCCGGAAACCAGATAAACAAGTCTTCATTCTAAGATTAAGCTCGAGCAAGTTATCTTCAAAGATAAAATAAGTACACGCCTTCGAAAAATCCGTCTTCAACTTCACATAATTAATACCCGATCAAACAAATCCGTAGCCACTAAAAATATACCTATTTTTCTTCGGTCTCGTCAAAATAAATTTTTTGTCACGTTGTCTCGTCTCTTTGTCTCGTGTTTTTATCATTGTGTCTCGTCACTATGTCACGTATACGATCGATGGCTAAAATTTCTAGTAAAATGACATTGCTAGTAAAATTTCTTTGTAAAATTCCACTAGCCATCATTTTGTGCAATAAATTTGTTAAATGACACAACAATCAGCCCATACATGAATAGTTCATCCAGCCCAAATCTAAATAATTCATTCGATCCACTATTTAATAGGACTGACCCTGACCCATCACAACTTAGCGTGGCCCATCATCAATCCTTATACCCGGTCATTCATGGGATATAAAATCTCTCAACCCTAAACTTTAGGTCATTTAGCTTAACCTAATCCCAAAAGTCACAAGCCGTTTTTCTTCTCTAAACAACTTTCTAACAATCACAATCCCACATCGTATCCTCCGTCCCCCACATCTTATCTTAGTTACCAAAACTCAATCTCATCTCTGATCAAACTCAAACACAATCAAACTTAATTAATCTCATCATCAAATAATCCCTTTTCAGTCACAATCGATAACCATGAATCCTTTATGTTGACCAGAAAGCCAAAGAAGACACAAAGATCATTTCAAATGGTCTCGGGTAGGTTGTAATTTTGTGATTGCATGTTTAATTTCTTGAAATCGAAACAAAGAGTGAATGACAACAGACTTGTTGTGGTTCATTCTTATAGATTTCGTAAATTAATAGATGGGTTTCTCATCACAGATCGATGATGCATGTTGGTTTATGATTAAAAATTCGAAACAAACTAATGATCATAACAAGTTTGTTATAGATCTATTTTTAATTTCGTATATTAAGATTTGGTTTAAAACCAAACACGGATCAATGATGATTATTTTTCAAACTCTTAAGATCTATAAAGATCTTTCATTCGTTGAACAAATCTGAGATCTTCATATGTTACAGTTTAGGTTCGAGTCTAGAGTCTAGAAGATGGAATGGAGATAGGAATTAGGTGACGATGGGTTGTAGATAGAGTCGGTGTTGTTTGAGAAGTAATAAGGTTATGGGATGGATTGGTCTCGGTCAAATGTCGAAACAGTTTTTGGTCACGGGCCATTTTAAACAAGTCATGTTGTTTTTGATAAACTTGTCACAAAGTTTTTTGTTTATCAACCCAGCGCAATGTTAGTTTCCAAAAGAAAACCCGTCGCAAGTCAAGATAAGCCGTCGCAGTCTAATGTGTCCCATCGCAACATAAAGTAATGAGTCCATCGCAGTCAAGTCAACACCCCCATCACAACATGATGGTACCCATCGCAGCGAGACATCGCATCGAGTCATCGCAGCGAGTCATCACATTCATCCATCGCAATCAATGCGATCATATGCAAAAGGTGATGTCCTTTTTCCGTTTTACCAGGAACTTGTTTTTCTGGGCACAATCTTCATCTTCAAAGCTAAAAATACCAGAAAAACTTGTAACAACCATATTCGAATTCCATGTAAAAGTGTTAAAACTTTTTAAACAGAAAAGTTTGGACAGATTTAGATATCAAAAACATTGACTATGATAAAACTCAAACTTTGACCATAGATGATATACTTTTTGACCAGAACTAACCAACTTTGACCAGATGTATCTGTTTTGATGAAACCAGTGAAACAAAAAGAAACCATCTTTGACTGATGACATACAACCAGTAACAACAAGTTAACAGACTAGGACAAAAAGTTATGAATATTGAACATAAACACAACCAGTGACAAAAATGATAGATTTGAGACAAAAAAAAATTTTAGACCACCAAAATCACTAACAAAAACACGATCCAAGGATTAAACCGAGGCTCTGATGCCTATTGTAGGTCCATAGTTTCTTAGGATTTAGCAATGTTTGATTTATCTAATGAATGGAAGGGAGAAGAAGAACTAGAGAGAGAAAGGTAGAGAGAGAAAGGAGAGAAATGGAGGAAAGATGGAAAGTGAATAGATTAACAAAGTGTTCCACCCCTCCTAACATGCTAGGTGATGACGTATAGTCCCCAGCCGGGTCAGGAACCCGGCCCATGGATACTACCCGTATCCGGCCCATCACGGATAGGTGGGAATAATGTCATTTAAGCTTATGGGCTTGGATGAACAGTAACCGCACACATGTGCGGCCCACGGCCCGGCGCGGGCGGCATAGGGTTAGACAGAATCATATTCTGTCTAGGAATAGGTTTACCCCAAAGAAGAGGATATTCACTCACCAAAATTAGAAGATAACAATCGTTCTAATTCTGGTAGTTATCCTTTCCTTGGGGCCGAAGTATCAAGTGGAAGCCCATTAGGGTTTCACTGCCTATAAAAGGAACCCCAAGGGTTCCACAAAGGTATTACGTTCTATACTCTCAACCCACATAAAACCCTAATCGATTACTTACTCTCACGCCGGAGTCTAATCGTGGGAAACATCCCACGGTAAGCCTAACGCGTGTTGTTTAGTGTGCAGGATCCCAACCAAACAGTTCACTTGGTGCAGGAGCCGGAGCCCAGCCAACCCGAATTAAGCCTAATTCGGGTCTAGCAAGGATCACCCAACTTTTGCATCAACAAGTTGGCGCCATCCGTGGGATCCATTACACTAAGCTAGAGCAAAACCTCATATTGAATCTCCAATGACGAAGGGGCATCCGCAAGCTAATCCCAGGAACACGAACCCTGGAAATCGGAAGTCCCAAGGGGAAGGGATACTCATCCCCAATCAATCCTCTAGCCGCCCTGTAGGCGGACCTGGTAATCGTGGTGGTTTTCAGCCCTTGGGGGTGACGAGCACGATCTCCACAACACCCCCACCTACTTCAACCCTGGATAACCCTGATCCAGGGAGTGCGCCCAATCCTCCTAACAAGGAGCCGCGCAGACCATCAGTGGAGGAGGAAGTAGAAGTCCAACCACTCAGCAAGGAGGATCTCACTCGAGTTCTCACGCAGAACTTTGATAGGATCGTCCCAGTGATTGCATCAAGGTTGAATCTAGGGAGGAACCTCCAATCTAGACTCAACTTTGGCAACACCGGACCAATCACCTCTTCCCAAAATCAGAGGAAAAGGAAAGCCCGGCCTCAGGAGCGGAGTATCTTTGAGGAAACTCCTCAACCTAGGAATGTGTTCTAGCGCATAGGAGATCGCCTCATGCAGGAACTAACGCAGTCTCGAGAAGGGGGAGATAGGTCCGACGGTTCGCCCGAGCGACCAGATCGAGAGCTGGCCAAAGCCACCTGCCGCACAAGCGTGTGGGATAGGATGGACGCTGGGAAAAAGGCTCCCGGCTCGTCTCAAAAAAGTGGTCCTCACCCAAGGGATGGGGCACCACCCCCGTCTCCAGACCCATCAGGGGAGGACTCAGATGACCATCCGCCTAAGCGTCGCCGACCTAGGCGTACCCCTCCACCACCACCAAACAATGATGAGTATTATGGTGGCCCTTATTATCGAGATGCAGAAGCGGAGGATCTTTCCCGCCCGTGGTGTGAACCATGGGATGACCCTAGGCTCACCCGGCCATGGGCGGATCCCAGGGAAGACCCATTCACCCTCCGCATACGGAACTACTCCGAGGACACCAAACGTCGCATGCTGGCGTGTGTCAAGACCTATGATGGAACTGGTGATCCGGATGATCACCTCAAAATATTCGATACGCAGGCTAAAATTGAGCGATGGCCCATGCCTATATGGTGCCAAATGTTCAATTCAACTCTGATCGGCAATGCCCGTGACTGGTTTGAGGGACTCCCTCCACGAAGCATTGATAGTTTCACGGAACTACGCACTGCGTTCAAGAATAATTATACTCAGAGGAAGAAGTATAATAGGGATCCGGTCTCATTGGCAACTGTCAAACAACGGCCGGGGGAGTCCACAGAAGCCTTCACTGAACGCTTCAACGATGAGTGCACGCGCACAAAAACAATGCCGGAACTCCTGAAAATCTCTGACTACATGCACGCCATAACAGACAGGGAATTGATCAGGCGTCTCAATGACAAGCGTCCAGAGAGATATGATGACCTCATGGAAAGGGTCAGAAATTTCATAAAGGGAGAAACAGCTGTTGCCGCGGCTTACCCATCCAGAGGAAATGGGTACCGGTCAAACGACCAGTCCCGGAGACAGTCGGGCGGTCAAGGCAATCAGAACAATAGCAAGGGCTCAGACTATAAGAGCCAGAACAAAGGAGGACGGCCGGACGATAAGTTTACCCCCTAAAGATGTCCTACCGGGAGATCTTGCTGACGGAAGGGGCAAATTTTCCAAGGCCTCCCCCAATGACAACTTCGCCGGACCGTCGGCAAGGAAATCGCTTCTGCGAGTTCCATAATGACAAGGGCCATGGTACGGAGTAGTGTATCCAGCTCAAGAAGCACATTGAGTCACTGATCAAATCAAGTAAACTCAAGCACTTAGTTAAGGATTGGAAGGATGGAAAAGACAACAAGAAGTATGATAAGAAGGATCCCCAAAAGGACAAACCTTCGACCATATACATGATCCAATCCAGACAACGCCGCACAAGGCAGAAAGTTGGCCAAAACTTTTCACGCGGCAGGGAAATCTCATTCCCTCCCATCACAGCAAGCGATGTGATTGATGCGCCTCTCACTATTGAGATAAGCATTAGAACACACAATGTTCGTCGCATGTATGTGGATGGAGGGTCGTCAGCAGAGGTACTGTATGAACACTGTTTTGTGCAGTTACGCCCAGAAATAAGAAGCCATTTAGTACCGGCCACGGCGCCGCTCACTGGCTTTAGTGGAGACACTATCTGGCCGATAGGGCAACTGCGTCTGCTTGTAGCCATTGGGAATGAGGAACACTCTACTACGGCGTGGATGAACTTCATGGTGATACGCTCACATTCTCCGTACAATGGGATCATAGGCAGACCAGGTATTCTGGCTATACGGGCGGTACCCTCCACGGCACACGGAATGATCAAATTCCCTGTTGAGGGAGGAATCGTCACCATTTACAACACAATCATACCAGCATCCGAGTGTCATACCGTGACAACACCGGCTCCACCTGTTCCACCCAAGGATGGATCACCACCTCCCAATTGGAAGGTGGCAATTCATCCTGACTACCCAGAACAGGAGATATCCATAGGGGGGTGCTCTCGGATAGCGGCAAAAGGGCCATGTGCTCTCTTTTAAGTGCAAACCTAGATATATTCGCATGGGAGCCAAAGCATATGACAGGCGTGCCACGCGCGATAGCAGAACATAAGCTCCAGATCCGCCAGGGGTACCAACCCATCAAGCAAAAGAAGCGCGGCCAGGCGCCTGAGCGCAACCAAGTGACATTGGAGGAAGTACGGAAACTAGTGGACGCAGGTATCATGCGCGAGGTATACTACCACGAGTGGTTATCCAATCCGGTCATGGTCAAAAAACATGACGGAAGTTGGCGCATGTGTGTGGATTTCACGGATCTGAACAAAGCCTGTCCACAGGATTGTTACCCGTCACCGGAGATTGACTGAAAGGTGGAATCCCTGTGTGGATATCCCTTTAAGTGCTTCTTAGACGCATATAAAGGATATCACCAGATCCAGATGGCGGAGGAGGACACAGAAAAAACGGCGTTCCATACAAGTCAGGGCGTATATTGCTATACGAAAATGCCGTTTGGACTAAAGAACGCCGGTGCTACATACCAGCGGCTTATGGACAAAGCTTTTGAATCACAGATAGGCCGCAAATTGGAAGTCTATGTGGATGACTTAGTCATAAAAAGTCATACGGAGGATGCACTTCTCCGGGATGTCCAAGAGACATTCGACACACTGAGGAGGATTAACATGAAGCTAAATCCAAAGAAATGCACTTTTAGGGCAATGGAGGGAATGTTCCTTGGGTACATGATTGATCCAAATGGTATCAAACCTTGCCCAGAGAAAACAGACGCAGTGATACAGCTGCCATCCCCTCAGACACGGAAGGAGATGCAATCTTTAAATAGGAAACTGGCCGGGCTAAATAGGTTCCTATCCAAATCCGCAGAGAAGTCATTACCCCTATTTAAGACACTCAAGAAGTGCATTAGGAAGGGAGACTTCCGGTGGACAAAAGAAGCCGAGGAAGCTTTTGGCCAACTCAAGCAGCACCTTGCATCTCTCCCTATGCTAGTAGCTCCCCGGCCAAAGGAGGAACTCATTATGTATCTCTCAGCCACTCATGGCGCAATAAGCGCGGTACTCATGACAGATAGAGATACAGTGCAAACTCCGGTCTACTTCATAAGTAGAACATTACAAGGGCCGGAGCTGAATTACTCCTCTATGGAAAAATTGGTGTTGGCACTAGTGTTTGCTACAAAGCGGTTGCGCCGATACTTTCAAGCGCACCCAATTGTATTCATTACGGACCAACCAATCAAGCAGGTCATTTCTAGACCGGATGTGGCAGGGAGGCTACAAAAATGGAGCATCTTATTGGGGGAGCACAATATATCTTATAGGCCAAGGACGGATGTGAAAGGCCAGATCTTGGCAGATTTCCTGATTGAGAAGCCGGACGAGGAAGGGCCAATCGTTAAACAAGACGAGACTCCAATAGAACCATGGGTGTTATTTACGGACGGATCTTCGTGTACGGATGGGTCCGGAGCTGGTCTCATCCTCACAAATCCGGAAGGAATGGAGTTCACGTACGCCCTCTGTTTTGAGTTCACGGCCACCAACAACGAAGCGGAATATGAAGCATTAATTGCGGGTTTAAAAATCGCCGCTAGAATGGGAGTCCGCAATCTTGAGGCCTAGGTGGACTCACGGCTTGTTGCGAACCATATTCTAGGTGGATATGTGGCTAAGGAGGACAACATGGTCAAATACTTGGAAAAAGTCAAGTCACTAATCGCGGCTTTCAGCAGGTTTTCCATCAAGCAGGTGCCAAGAGGCGAGAACAAGAAGGCGGACGCTCTTAGCAAGATCGCATCCACAAGCTTCGCTCACTTGTCCAAACAAGTCTTGGTGGAAATACTCAAGGAGAAATCTATAACAGAAGGGGAAGTCGCTACTATAGTTGAGGAGGATGGACCTACATGGATGACCCCGATCATCAACTATTTGACTAGTGAGACCCTTCCGAACGAGGAAAAAGCAGCACGGCGCATCAGAAGGAAGTCGCAACACTTCAAACTCCGAGAAGGTATTCTTTATAAGCGCTCTTTCTTGCAGCCATGGTTGCGGTGTGTTGGACCACGACAGGCCACCTATGTAATCAGTGAAATACATGAAGGGTTGTGCGGCATGCACACAGGTCCGCGATTCATGGTAGCTAGAGCCTTACGGACAGGATATTACTGGCCTACCATGCACAGGGAGGCGCGCGACATGATTCGCAAGTGTAGTGATTGCCAAGTGCATAGACCAGTGCCACGACACCCGCAGCAGGAGCTTACACCTATCACGTCCCCATGGCCATTCTATAAATGGGGAATCGACATTGCAGGACCATTTCCTGTAGCTGCGGGGGGGAGTTAAGTTCTTGATTGTCGTGATGGACTACTTCACACGATGGATAGAGGCCAAGGCAGTCAAATCCATCACAGGCAAACAGGTTAAAAAGTTTGTTTGGGAGCATATTGTGTGCCGTTTTGGCCTACCAGGAGAAATCATCTCGGACAACGGTAAACAATTCGCGGACAATCCATTCAAGGACTGGTGTGCATCATTGAATATCAAGCGGCGCTTCGCGTCTGTTAAGCATCCGCAGACAAATGGCCTCGTGGAACGAGCAAATAGAAGCTTGGGAAATGGCATCAAGGCACGTCTGGATGAACGAAGTGCCAAATGGGTGGACGAGTTACCACATGTTCTATGGGCGCATAGGACCATGATCAAAACAGCCAACGGAGATACTCCATTTGCATTGGCCTACGGCACTGAAGCTGTTATACCAGCAGAAATAGGAATGCCTACCATCCGCACGACGGAGGTTAATGTCGTTACGAACGACGAGCAGCTGCGAATAAACCTGGATCTTTTGGAAGAAAAAAGGGTGATAGCATCCATCAATGAGGCTAAGTCCAAGGCTAAAATGAAGGCTTATTATGACGCCAAGGTTAAAGGTGTTTCTTTTCGACCGGGAGATTATGTCTATCGTGCTAACGAAGCAAGTCGAGCGGAGAACACAGGAAAGCTGGGCCCTAAGTGGGAAGGACCGTATGAAGTCACATAAGCCTTGGGACGAGGCGCGTACATGTTACGTGACATGGATGGCCGCGACCTGGAACGCACATGGAACATCTCTAATCTCAAAAGGTGCTATCTTTGAAAGCTACGGCTTCCGCATGGGTGCTTCGCTATATGCGGCTTTAATGAAGAACCATGTGTTCTATCTATTTTTCTTCTTATGTTTTGTTTAGGTTCCTTTTTTGTTTTTTAGGACTTATCATTCTTGTTCAAACAAAAAAATGTAAACGTTCTAATCAAATGCTGTGGTGCCTAGCTAGCTCCACGGCTTGTTTCGTGCAAATTATTTCTTAGGATTGTGTTAGTCATATGGATTTTGGTTATTATTATAATATGTCATATGCATTCATTCAAATCACCGTACATGTACTATACGCCTCCAGGTGGGGTAAGAGGATTAAGTGAACCTAGTAATTCAACTTGCCACGTAAGAGGGATGCAACCCCAGCAGCACGGATCATGTATCCTTACTAGACACCTTACTCACAAGACGTTGTGGTAAGTTTCGTATGCCGTACTCACGCAGTGCTCCGCATAGTAAAGACGCACGTCGCATGTCTAGTAAATCATAGGCTTGTATGTATTTTCCTTTTTTGTGTAAGACGTGACATGTCATGCAGTATTGGTATACAATATTCAACAAAATAAAATATACAAGTTTCAAAATAAATAACAAAATGACCGTGGTCATCACGGACTTACATACAAAAGGCAAGTCATTTCACATATGTCTTAGCCGTGTACATGCAAGGACGAATAAAAATCACAAATGTTTACAATTGATAAATTACAAGGGGGGTAGAAATTCCCCTATGTCCTTCTTACCTTCTTCAATCAGAGCACGGAGGGCCTCCCCACGAGCATCCTTCCCATCCTGTGCCTTGGCCGCAGTCGCATCCAATGCTTCCACAAGCAGCTTTTCACCTTTCATTGTTTTGGATGCGGGATCATAAGTGGCCAAGGTTAAAGGGATGGGATCCGTAGTAAGCCGGGACATTATTGCCTCGTTTGGAGCGTCTCTAAGTGCCTCAAGCTCATCCAGGAGAGGGTGTTGGATTTCTGCCAAGGCATTCATCGACGCGGTCATCTTATCCGCAGCTGATGGATTATGGTATGGATGCTGCATGATGTCTTCATTTTTACCTATCAGTTCTGCAGCTTTGACCAAACCCTCATGTCTACCACGGTCGATTCCATCGGATACGACCCCGGCAAATGCCTGCAGTAGGTGCGGAGCTTCAAGGGCCTTGCTTACGGCAAGTCGCATCCCTTGCCCAATCATCCACCTGCGTCCAGCTATGGCGGATAGCAGGGGAGGACATAGTCTTTCAGCACAACTTATGGCCATCTTGCTCAGCTCCTCCTCCGCTGTGGCAGCTTGCCCTTCCAGGTTGGCCCGCGCCTGTGTCAGCTCATCCTTCAGTGCATCACGCTCTTGGGCAATGTTGAAGGACTGTACGGTCACGGCCTTGGTAGCAGCTTCGGCCGCAGACACCTGCATATAGAACTTTGAGTTATCACAAGGATACCATATTCTTTTTCTTGGGTCGAATAAATAATCAAGGCAAAAGTATATGTACAAAAGGTTCGAAAGTGTACCTTCTCATTTGATGTGGCTACAAGGGCTTCGAGCTCGACAATACGCTTTTCTCGGGTGTCGGCGTGATGAGCTTGCTCTTTTACCGTAGCCTCGGTTGTCGCCAGTGCTGCCTGCAAGGACGCGATGGTCTTCTCGTTCTTCACGACCATGGCCTCACGACGGGCTATCTTCTTATCTGCCCGCTTCACGTTAGCAAGGGCCTTGATCAAACGGCGTCTTAGGGCGGCTCCCACCGTCACTTGATGCGCAAACGACACATCAAATTGTTCCAGAAGGGATTCATGATCCAGCTCATCTAAGTCTTGGGCAAGGGCTGGTGGAGTGATGTGTTCGATGAATTCCGAGCATTCAGATTCCGCTTCCAACCTTGTCAGACTTAAGAGGTTCCATGCTAGGCGCATGCTATTTTCTGGACCTTCGTGGTGTGGCTCCTCGGCATGTGTCGCGGCAGGAGATGGAGGCCTGTTAGTTAGAGCGGGGGATGGATTCCTCTCCACTTCTTCCTCTTGTGCTACGGCCGACGGATTCGCCCTGTTATTGACATGGCAAATTTATTCTAAACATTATATATTTCACAAGTATAGTGACACGGCTAATATTCAAAGGGTACTTACGTGGTATCAAGGGCAGGTTCTGGGCCAGTAGGAGCTACGGCGCTCACGGGTGTAGCTCGCCAGACTGGCTCTCCCATGTGCGGAGTAGAGTCGGTCTGCGCAGTCGCAGTACCACTCCCCCTTGGTACTGCGGATGGTCCTTCCTCAGTTTCTTTGGGGGAGCATTCGCGGCCCCGGCCTCATCCCCTATTTTCTTTGCCACCCTCCTGGTGGTCTTTCTCTTCTTAGATGCGAGCGGGGCGGACCCAGACGCTTGAGTGGTGTCTTCATTGGGATCATTTTCCTCTTCCTGGTTGGTCGCGCCCCCTCTAACAATAGTTCTCCACCATCTTCATTATGGAAGTCCAATGGGGACTTCTCAATGAGGGGCTCCCCTTCATCTGATCTGGGCTCGGACGTCTCTTCGAGCGACATGGTGCGGTCAGCGGTCGCCTCCAGCAGGGGAAGCTCATTCTCCTTCAGAGGCCGGAATCCTTCGGCCACCTTCATTGGGTCACCCTGGCGTATTAGTCCGTGTAGGTTCATTTCTGCGGACATTTATAAGTATATGGGTTAATAAGGTTCTACAAATATGCATGACAATTCAAATCTATAAAGTATAAATAGACCTACCCTCTCCCTGTTCCGTCAAGAAGCACGGATATAAGTCATCCCTCCCAAAGTAGCGACGGCTTATTCCTACTAAGCACAGAAAGTGTTCCGGCAACCCCCTATGGAATTCTGTGCGGTGGGTATCTAGTATTTTTAAGTCTTTGCTACTATAGTCTTTGGCTTTGGGCGGAAAGTCTTTGGGTGCTTTGGTTTTGAGTACGAAAGGGGTAGGGAATACCTTCTCATCAACAAAGAAGTAGTGGTCGTACCAGTTCTTAAGGGAGTCTAAAGGCTTCCTATACGTCATGGGGGCGTTCCCGGGTCGTTTTTTAAACGATAGCCACCCGTTCACTAGCTGGGGGAAGTAAAAATCCCTAAAAAGGTTCACGGTTGGAGTTACCCCGCAGGTATGGCATGTAATTTCAAACTGGTTGATTTTACACGCCCCTATGCAGTGCAGCTGGGTTATGTGGAAGTCGTAATACAATAATAGATCTACCAAGAATTTGGACAGAGGAATACAGTAATTGGCCGAGTCAAATAGGCGCGTGTACACGCCTATTTTTCCCGCCGGTGCATCTGTAATCGCCTCACCTTCACCTGGATAGGTGGGGTGTACGCTTTCGGGAATGTAATACTTCGACAGAAAGTCGATGTATTTTTCCGCCGACATCACGTTAAGGACATCCGTGATAAGTGGGTTGTCCTTTACCATGTTTTATAAAAAGGTTTTAAAGGGCGTGATGATCTAACCTGCGGCGGAGGAAACCCGTGGAAAAGAAGGCAAAGTTTTGGAGGTGGAAGCTTGAAAATAACAATGGCGGAAGGAAGGGTGAATTGTGTGTGTAACAAACACACACACCAACTCTTATATAGGGTTGCCTCGGTTTACGAGGTAACGTGGATGTTTGACACGTGTAGGCCACCACGCCTATCCAACGGATGGGATTTCTGACGCCTCTGCAAAATCAGAAGGGGCCCACAGGTCACTTCTTGGCAGTTTTACGTGGCTCAATGGTGGGCATTAATGGTGCACTTTTTCAGCAGTGCGGCTGACCAGTTGACTATCATTAATGCATTTATTCTTATGTCGGGTTATGCGGTCTTACGTGAGACCCTATTCAATGCTACAATTAATTTGTCTCGGCCGTTACGTGCGGCTGAGGGGCTATTAGAATAATATTCCTAGTACGGGCTGCCACGTGCGGCCATAGCAAAATTTTCTGTATTTTTCATTCCCCAGGTCTTCTCTTGGTATGTCCGGATAGCATCTTGATAGTCTAGAGGTTACGCCTACGGCTGTAACAACAAGACTGGGGGGACATGATGACGTATAGTCCCCAGCCGGGTCAGGAACCCGACCCATGGATACTACCCGTATCCGGCCCATCACGGATGGGTGGGAATAATGTCATTTAAGCTTATGGGCTTGGATGAACAGTAACCGCACACATGTGTGCGGCCCACGGCCCGGCGCGGGCGGCATAGGGTTAGACAGAATCATATTCTGTCTAGGAATAGGTTTACCCCAAAGAAGAGGATATTCACTCACCATAATTAGAAGATAACTATCATTCTAATTCTGGTAGTTATCCTTTCCTTGGGGCCGAAGTATCAAGTGGCAGCCCATTAGGGTTTCACTGCCTATAAAAGGAACCCCAAGGGTTCCACAAAGGTATTACGTTCTATACTCTCAACCCACATAAAACCCTAACCGATTACTTACTCTCGCGCCAGAGTCTAATCGTGGGAAACATCCCCACGGTAAGCCTAACGCGTGTTGTTTAGTGTGCAGGATCCCAACCAAACAGTTCACTTGGTGCAGGAGCCGGAGCCCAGCCAACCCGAATTAAGCCTAATTCGGGTCTAGCAAGGATCACCCAACTTTTGCATCAACACTAGGAGGGGGTTTATATATCCCAACCTACATGTGGGCTATATGAGCTATATCTTAATACATTGGATCACGAGCCCAATACTTGTATCTATCTTTGGAGTGACCGATCCTTTCTAAATACGTAAAAACGTATTTCCAACAATCTCCCCTTAAGGGAGGTCACTCCAAGTTACAATGTCCTAAATAGTCTATAACTCGTGATCTGTGCTAACAATGATGTGACCGAGACTTTCTTTGGAAAAACGTATTTCCAACAGTTCGTGATAGTCTTCATAGAAGACATACTCATCTATTCTAAGAATGAACATGAGCACGAGGAACACCTTACTCAAGTTCTGAAGGTACTTAAGGAGGAACAGTTTTACGCTAAGTTCTCCAGATGTGAATTCTGGATTCCCAGGGTTCAATTCCTCGGCCATGTTATTGACAGCGACGGCATTCATGTAGACCCAACAAAGGTTGAATCTGTCAAGGATTGGGCATCTCCTAAATCACCAACAGAAATCCGCCAATTCCTAGGCCTTGTCGGATAATACCGTCGATTCATCGAAGGTTTCTCCAAGATAGCCAAACCAATGACAAAACTCACGCATAAGGGAATAAATTTTGACTGGGGAGAAAAAGAAGAGTCAGCTTTCCAACTAATCAAGGAGAAGTTGTGCAGTGCACCTATTCTGGCTTTACCCGAGGGCAACGACGACTTCGTGGTATATTGTGATGCGTCACACAAAGGCTTGGGTGTAGTATTGATGCAAAGAACGAATGTGATCGCATACGCCTCTAGGCAGCTAAAGAAACATGAGAAGAACGACACTACTCATGATTTAGAACTTGGATCTGTGGTTTTTGCTTTAAAAATCTGGAGACACTATCTGTACAGAACCAAGTGCATGGTGCATACTGACCATAAGAGTTTGCAACACATACTGGATCAAAAGGAGCTAAACATGAGGCAACGTCGTTGGATTGAACTGCTAAGTGATTACGACTGCGAGATCAAATACCACCCCAGTAAAGCAAATGTGGTTGCTGACGCTCTAAGTCGTAAGGAGACCGATCCTCCTATGACGGTCCGAGCACTAGTCGTAACGATTAGCCTGGACCTACCCAAGCAAATTCTAGAAGCTCAGATACAAGCTCAGAAGCCTGAAAACCTCAAGAGGGAAGATATTGGAGGTATGCTTAGGGCCGATCTCACCAAATAAAAGTTAGAGCCAAGAGCAGATGGAATCCTGTGTTTGCATGGGAGGAGTTGGCTGACTTGAGAAACGTAATCATGCACGAGTCCCATAAATCCAAGTATTCCATACATCCTGGATCTGAAAAGATGTATCAGGATATGAAGAAGTTATACTGGTGGCCAAACATGAAGGCAAACATCGCCACTTACGTCCATAAATGTCTGACCTGCTCTCGCGTCAAGACCGATCATCAAAGACCATCCGGTTTGCTGGTTCAGCCGGAGATACCCAAGTGGAAATGGGAGAATATCACTATGGACTTCATCACCAAGCTTCCAAGGTCATCTCACGGTTACGACACTATTTGGGTAATCGTCGATCGACTCACCAAATCCGCGCACTTTCTGCCCATCAGGGAGAGTGACTCCCTGACAAAACTAGCCAAGACATATCTTAAGGAGATAGTGACTAAGCATGGAATACCCGTCTCAATAATATGTGATCGGGACAGTAGGTTCACGTCCAACTTCTGGAAGGCTTTCCAACGAGCTTTAGGAACAAGCTTAGATATGAGTACTGCTTACCACCCGCAGACTGACGGTCAAAGCGAACGGACAATCCAGACCCTAGAAGACATGTTGCGAGCATGCGTGATTGACTTTGGGAATGGTTGGGTCGATCACATCCCTTTGGTGGAATTTTCCTACAATAATAGCTACCATGCTAGCATCAAGGCTGCCCCCTTCGAAGCACTATATGGTAGAAAATGCCGCTCACCCGTGTGTTGGGCAGAAGTGGGCGAGTTCCAACTCACTGGACCAGAACTAATCCAGGAAACCACCGACAAGATAGTACTCATAAAACAAAGAATTCAAGCTGCTCGCGACCGACAAAAGAGCTATGCGGACCAAAAACGAAAGCCTATACAGTTTGAAGTAGGTGATCGTGTCATGCTCAAGGTATCACCATGGAAGGGAGTTGTACGATTCGGTAAACGTGGAAAACTGAACCCACGTTATGTAGGCCCTTTCAAAGTGATAGCCAGGATCAGAGAAGTCGCCTACCGGTTAGAATTACCACAATAATTGAGTCGAGTACACTCCAGTTTTCACGTGTCTAACCTGAAGAAGTGCTATGATGATGAACCTCTAGCTATGCCATTGGAAGGAGTACACTTCGACGACAAACTCCAATTCACAGAAGAACCGGTGGAAATCATGGAGAGAATAGTGAAAAAGTTGAAAATAGCCGTATCCCGTTGGTCAAAGTGCGATGGAACTCAATGAGAGGCCCTGAGTTCACTTGGGAACGAGAAGACTCGTTCAAAACCAAATACCCACAGTTGTTCGCCTGACCAGTGACGTTAATATAAGCTTTGAGGACAAAGCTAAAATAACGGGAATGTGCTGTAAAACCCCTGTTTTTACATCTTTGACTTTATCACCTCATGTATACGTCTAAGTGAATAAATGTAATCTCACTTCATTAATTTTATGAAGCTTCAGTCTCTCATTAAATTATACTGTCGATTCTAGTATATTTATAAATATATGAGACTTTCGTCATATTTAATATTTTTAAAGCCACGGTTCACACGTCTAATGTATGTCATATATTTCAAAGTTAGAAAATTACCATCCACCTTATGCTTTGTCTTAACTAAGTTATCACACTTAGCTTCTACTTAAACATGACATCCTAAATACTACACATCACCTTTGAAGCCTTATGTCACACGGCTAGAAACATATACACAAGTTTACATTTGACACAAACCTTACTACTACACTAAACACTACCTAACTACTTACAATTCACCAAGATTATACTTACCTTTACTAGTTATTTTGAAAACTCACATTTTCCCACATGTGTTATGCCATCCGCGGCTAGGAAAGCTCCAACCAAACCTAAGCATCACATATTACAAGGGAATCTTAGTACTAAGATTGGCTAATTAAGAGATTGTACCTTGTGTCCCCTACCAAACCCTCACCTAGCCGAATTGAAAGCTCCACATCCTCCTTGTACATTTCTCCATTTATGTAGGTGTACTAAGCTCAGTATACATGCATCACCATATAACTAGCTCAAACCCAAAAACCACTTCTCTCTTGATTGAAACCAACGGCTAAACAAGAAAACATGGGCAAATCATCCTAGAACATTAAACTCATACCACATTTACTCTCCAATCATCACCAAGCTCAAACACATTTACTTCTCCTAGCTTTGAATTGAGTCAAAGAAACATTGAAGAAGAAAGATGGTCCCGGCATACATATATTTCGACTAGGAAGGCTTCATTTGTCCACTTTTAGAAACCTCAAGCTTTAGTGTTGCTACTACTTCATCACTGTTAGCCCTAAAATGTGACCGCCATTTACGGAATTACATTAGATTCAGATAGGAAAAACATGGAGGGACTACTATTGACAAGTTGTTAAAGTTACTCCTTGTTTAGCCTATATATACCCCTCCATACTTCCATGGAGGGGTGAGGTTTTCCATTTTGTGTATTTCACCTTCTTTCTCTAAATACACACACTCCTTTCAAGTTTCATCTTTCTCTCTCTAAAATGTCTAAAAACTTGTTTTATCCTCCCCGACCTCCGGATCACCCCTAATTAGCTTAAATCTTATGGTTAACAATCACATCTAGATCTAAACAAGTAAGTAAGCTCTCATTCCACCATCTTCCATATCTCTTACTTCTCATGCATGGCATTCACTCAAACTTATGATAATCAAGGTTTAGAATGCATGCACACGTAAAAATCATACTAAAACCTTCCTAGCAAAACTCACGGCTTGAATATTTAGTCACAAGTATACATGCCTTTGGGTTTGATCTTATAAACAACATGTGTAAACAAGTAAATTACTTAGGTTTGCTTCCTAGAAAAACTAAAGTACCAAACTTGAATGTATGGCTAACTAGAACCCTAGGTGGCTCGGCTAAATATTCTAGCCAAATGAGAAGCACCTTGGTTTATGCATCTTGGATTAACTTCTGATAAAATGGAAAGATAGATTAGTTATAATCACTAGACAAGCTTAAACCATAAGCTCATGACTCTCGGCTTATATTAAAAGCCGAGTGTAAACCGTGGCATATTGATGTAGACTAAAAAACAAAGTAACGAAGGTAAGTAATTGGATCTGTTGATTCCAAAGAATGCCAGACACAATCCTTCCAACTATCGTTGATTCAAAAAGAATACCGATAATCAGGCAAACTCCAACAATCGTTGATTCAACGAATACCCGATTATTTGGATGAAATCAAACAATAAACCCTAACTCGGATTTAAGTCGATTAACAAAAGAATACAAGTCTTTGTTTTTTATTCATATCTCAATAATCCTTACAATGAATCAAAGTCCTAATTTTATAGGAAAACTAAACTTAGCGAAAAAGGAAACAATATTCTTCCTAGAAAACACAAAATAAAAACATTAAATAAAAGATATCACAAAATAAGAAAACTAAATAAAAGATGTCACAAAATAAAACTAAATAAAAATTTTATTCTTATGCTCCTCCATCATTCTCCCTCACTTCAAAAAACTCGTCCTCGAGTTTGTCTCAACCGTCTCTTGTACTCGTAGCATCCAAATTTGTATCCCTTACATCAAATTCCCTTTATTTATAATGAATCTACCTCGAACCTTGATCGTCTTTAAACCAAACTTATTGACCATGGGTTTAATAAAAGTTAAACCATTGGCCTAAAAAAAAAACTGATGTAGACTAAAAACACAAAATAAAAACAATATTCTTCCTAGAAAACACAAAATAAAAATATTAAATAAAAGATATTACAAAATAAGAAAACTAAATAAAAGATGTCACAAAATAAAACTAAATAAAAATTTTATTCTTATGCTCCTCCATCACATATTAAGCCTTGAGACTATGACAAATATGTTATAATGAAAGATCCCTTAGGTAACTTAAACCACCACATAAGCTACACAAATAAGCCGATCCCAATAAGTCTCAAATCAAATAAGCTATAAGCTTATTTAGGCCGAATCATATTAAGCCCAAGTTGTGTAAGTTTTGGTAATAATATTTTGGCTAGGTGGATAATTTATAAATAAATGGATAAGCCCATTATAAACCCATAAGCCTAAAGTAAATAATTAGGCTAAGTAAATTGATAAGGTTAATGTTGTGTAAAAATGTAACAAACCCACTATAAGCCCGTTAGGCCCAAGAACCATAACCGGACCCTTAATGGGCCACCCGAGCCCATTAAGCACCAAAAATATTCAATGGAGACTTTTTGTTCCATTTTTGTAATATAACGAAAGTACTAGTCATAAATGAAAAGGATATAAAACTTATGTATATTTTTCGAGACTTAAAACTAGTATGAGGACCAACCATGTCAATTTGGAAAGTATAAGGTTGCGTTTGTATATAGCCGAACCTTTATTAAAAACCACAAGGACTAAATTTGCCATGTTGTGAATTTAAAACAAGCCCTAGATACTATTTGGGCCATAATAAATATTTTTGGAACTTGAAGGACTAGAATTGTCCATTTCATAAACTCCTATAAAACTTTGGTTAGTTTTTGTGCCTTTCTTTTACACTTCAAAACCACAAGGACCAATTTAGCCAAACTATGAAACTTATATAAGCCCTAGGGGCGTTTGAGTAAATACCGGGGGTAATTATACATATTTGAGGGACTAATATTGTCATTTCCCTAAACTTGTATAAATCTTAATTATATGTTTTTCTAAATATATAAAAAGTATAAACTTAGATAAATCAATAAATACAAAAACCATTTTTATTTCTAACTTGTCGTTTAATCTAAAATTATATAAATTTTGGGATCGATCACTAAATAAATGATAAACGTTTTGGTAAACTTAATTTACGTAAATTTCATATATGGACACAATTAAATTTATAAAGATAAACATATTGATTATATTTATTTTAAACCCTATATGTTTTAAAATAAATATAAGACCATACGTTACAAATATTTAACGCACCTCGAAATGGTACACGTACAAGTAGGTAAGTTATCCGGAGCTATAGATGGGACAGTATAATTTACTACACCTTTGAAAGCAATTACACTATTATTTGAACAAGAATGATTAACTTATAGGAATCGTTATAAAATGCTTAAAACTAGTAGAAGCATATACGGAGTATTCCAGTAGATTTTGCACAGCCTATTATATATTTTCTGAGACTATATTTTTATTTAGGTTGTTGACTGTGTGTTGAGTGTTACCTTGGATCTTTGTGACTTTGCTATATTACCAAGGTGAGTTCATGGCCCCACTTCACATATATTGACAAACTTTTAAATCCTTTTTGGGGGAGAAAACCTGCAACTTATTTATGGATATAAACTGAATTGTATCAACTTTTGATTATATGTGCCTATTGTAGAATTCCTCATGACCCGTGAACTGAAACTGTTAAAATTCAGGAATTACTTGAATGATATAAATAGATCTATTTGGGATTGAACATCCCCACTTGGGTGAGTCATGCTCAATGTGCCTTGGCCGGGACAACATGTGTTTACCATGTCAGCACTTATTATTGATGGGTGCCTTTTTAGAAGGCGAAGCGTTCTCATTTGTTGAGGGCTCAACTATGTCAAGTGTCAGTTTCGGGCAATAGGCAGTATAATTACCTTTAAGCATTAATGCTTTGTGCATTATTGTTTCAGTGACTATTTATATCCAAATCATTTAATTAAACCTATGAATTCACCAACATTTTGTTGACCCTCAAAAGCATGTTTTTCTCAGGTATTTGAAGCAGGTAGTTGTTATATGCATGGACCGTAGCATTTGAGTAGACAGCATCTTAGCAAGCATCTGGGGAATTTCTAATGGAACTCATAAACAATCTTTTATTTATGTCAGAACCATTTTAATAACGATTTGCACTCCTGGTCATGTAATAAATGCTTGATAATCTTTTATCTGATGCTCTATGTACTATTTGCTTTTGATCCACCCACGTGACACCCAAATATTATATCCGCTGCATTTGACCAATTTGGGGGTGTCACACCTGTCTCCTTCCTCATGAGATTGTAGCAATTCCTGCATAACGTGATCCCCTATGCGCTCGAACACATTCCTGGGTCGCAAGTTTTCCTCCAAGTAGTTTCGCTCTTGTGGGCGCGCCTTCCTCTTCTTTTGAGGAGAGGCTCTGGATACAGCCCTGCCAAAGTTGAGCCTAGATTGGAGGTTCCTCCCTAGGCTTAACCTTGACGCGATATCCGGGACGATCCTCTCAAAGTTCTGCGTGAGAACACGAGCGAGGTCTTCGTCACTAAGTGGTTCGACTTCCACTTCTTCTTCGATTGATGGCCTGTGTGGCTCCTTGTTAGGGGCGTTAGGCGCATTCCCTGGGTCAGGGTTGTCCATGGTCATGGTTGGTGGTGGGGTATTAGCGGACATGCCTGTCCCACCCACAGACTGAAAAACGCTCCGGTTATTCGGTCCACGTGTTTGGTTGATAGGGGACTGGGTGGGGATGAGTATCCCGTCCCCTGTGGACTTCCGATTCGTAGGATTCGTATTCCTGGGATTTCCTTGCGGATGTCCTTTCGTCATTGAAAGAGATCGAGATGAAATTTGCTCTAGCTTAGTGTATTGGTCCCACGGATGGCGCCAACTTGTTGATACAAAAGTTGGATGATCCTTGCTAGACCCGAATTAGGCTTAATTCGAGTTGGCTGGGCTCAGGCTCTTGCACCAAGTGAATAGTCTTGCTGAGATCCTGCACACTAAAGCAACACGCGTTAGGCTTACCGTGGGAATGTATCCCACGATTAGACTCCGGCGTGAGAGTAAGTAATCGGTTAGGGTTAAGAATCGGATGCGAGTTTAGAGTATGTAGAATGTAATACCTTTGTGGAACCCTTGGGGGTTCCTTATATAGGCAGTGAAACCCTAAGGGGCCCACTGTTTACTTCGGCCCCAAGTATAGGATAACCACCATAATTAGCTTGATTGTTATCTTCTAATTATGGTTAGTGCATATCTTAAACTTTAGGGTGAATCCAAACCTTAATAAGATTGTGATTCTGCCTAACCCTATCCTGGCTGTACCGGGCCGTGGGCCGCACACATTTTGTGCGGCTACTGTTCATTCAAGCCCATAAGCTTAACTGATTTAACCCAACCCATTCGTGATGGGTCAGATACGGGTAGTACCCATGGGCCGGGTTCATGACCCGGCTGGGGACTATACGTCATCAGTTCACATTCACGTTCACATTTATTTTCATTTTCACGTTTACGTCTCAGTCGCAGTATGATGCTGTTTCAGTTCATGTTTTGTGTTATCTCATGATTCAAGATCACGTTAACGTTCATAGCATTTTTCACGTTCAAGCTCGTGTGCCATTTCGCGATACACGTTTCACAGTTTATAACCGAATTCGGTTAAAGAAACTTTAGAAACCAGACTCCAGTTAGCAGAGCTTCTCCATACCCAGGCAGACGTTTCTTGTATCAGGTCGTATCCTTTGGCATTCCTTCCTCAGTCAGCATATGTTCATGATATATCCTAGCATCACGTTCACAGAATGTTTCATGTATTATTGTGCACAATATATTCCATGCCCAGCATTCCTCATATAATCGTGAACCACAATCACAATTGCTCACGTAACACGTTCACAATTGTTCACGTAGTTCGTCCCTATATATTTTCAGCAGCTTGCTCAGATATATAATGTTATTTTTCAGGATATTTATACGTACCGTTCATGTATCCTACATGCTATAGCTTATTCATTCTATCAGATTCAGAAAATCCATCTTAAGTATGAAACCAGAAACTATTCAGCATCATCAGGACCAATATTGTCATTATGCTTAAACCTTTTTAAGGAATCGTTTCGAGCGGGAAGCCAATCGAAACAGAGGAGTCCATCCGGACCTCTCATTCCTTTTTATTTAATAAATCCAGTTAAGTCCTTTCAGTCATGTCACGTTCCATGTTCTCTTTAGCCATGTCATGTTACATGATCACTTCAGTCATGTCATGTTTATACCAATCAACAACATTATGTCTTATTGGAAGACAAATTATCCTTCAGCTTAATCGTCTCTTCAGTTTACGTGTTCTTTCAGTTCTATAGCTTTATTAGTTTATTTTAATTCGGGGACGAATTGTTCCTTTCTAGAGGGGAAGAATTGTAAAACCCAGTATGGTCGTATCTTTAATTCGAGGACGAATTATTCTTTTTAGAGGGGAAGAATTGTAAAACCCGTATTTAAGAATTTCTTAATATTTGATACGCACGTTCAGTTTCAGTTAAATATTATAATATGATAATTATTCAGAAATAATAAGTATACAGTATTTATGATACAGAAAGAAAGAGTAATTAACATTTGCGAATATAAAACACGGGAAATAATTACGAGTTACGAGAATAAAACGTTAAACATAAAAATTAAACAAGGACTCTATTTATATAAAAGAAAGGGGCGGTTTGTTTGGAAAAAAGAGAAGAACATGGGCTTGGCCCAGCCCACTCCATATCTACACTACTAGAAAACAAAACCACAGCTTTGTCAATTATTCTATACGGTTTAAAAAAAGAGAAAACAAAAACTAGGGTTTGGAAACCCTAGTTGTGCCACCAGTTAGAGAAGGAAGAAAAGGGGTTTCGGGTTTAGTTTCTTCAAGAATATTGTGCGTGTTTTCATCTTCCATTATAATCAAACAAGGTAATTAATCCTTTCTCTGTTAATTCCTATATACACGAATTAATACGTTTAATTTACAAGAAAAAGGGAGGTTATGTTATAACACGAAATAGACAGTAAAAAGGAGGTGTCGGTTTGGTTACTGCACGAAAACCGAGACACCACATGTCTCGGTGGTGTCTCTTATTTTTGTCGGCCGAAACAGCAACCCCAAATGGGGGCACCTTTATACTTAGTATGGGTGTCGAGGGGTGTTTGGTTTGTCCAGCCGAGAGTCTATGACTCTCGGAGGTGTCGTGTGTGTTCATCCGCGACCCAAAAACATAATCTGGGGGATAAGGGGCGAAAAGGGGACGTTTGGTTACATGTTCAAGGGTTATAAATGGCTCAGTGGCGTTTTTGTTTCCCCAGACCCGAATCAAACATGAACAGGGGGTGTTTGGGATTAATTCGCAGGAAAGGGGGGTGTTTGGGACTACGAACAGTGGGACAGAAACAATAGCAGTGGGAACCACTGCATTAACAGTGGGAACTGTTAAACAATGAAATCAGTGGGAACTTAGCATAAAATCAAGGGGAACGAATGAATAATCAGCGCGTAAGTATTGGACAGAAAAATGATGATTTTTATATGAGATTAGCGACGGTTTAGTGACACAAATTTCAGTCGCAGTATTGTTATTGACAGTTTTTAAATATCAGCTTTTAGTCACACAGTTTTTAGTGACAGTTTTTCTGTCGCTAATTCTTATAGGCATATTTTATATAGTTTGTTTAATTGTTTTAGTGCGACCGAGAAGGGGTATATCGGTAGGCTCGAAATATAGTTTAAACTTTTTAAAAAAGAAGATTTTAACTTATACCTTTTATTACTTATTTTTACAAATGTCTTAGTAATATATTTAAATGAATTAAATTAAAATAATTTTATAATATTTAAAAGGGTATAATTTTATTAAAGAAAAATAAAAATGATTTTGGAAACTTTCTAATTTAGGAAACTTTCTATTTTTAGTATGTTACCTAACATAGTATTAATATAGCGTCAAAATACGTTTGTACCGTAATTAATAGTGGAACGATAGTACGTTAAAAAGAATTATAAGAAGACCAGACTTATCAGTTAACATACGTAAAGAAGTTCAGAAGTAAATCAATAAATGAGAAGCCGATAAGATCAGTAAATTAAATAAAGATCATATAACTTATTCACGTCTATTATTATTGTAGCTTCTGTGAAGCCTGAGTAGTGTTCGTTCAGTCTTCCTTCAGCCAGTTACTGGACAAGAGGTACGGATTTTCCGCCCTTTCAGTAAGTACTTCCTTTCTATGTATGATTAAGATTTCCCGTCTTCAGCCAAATGTTTTCCCGAGTATATGTTATAAATTATAAGAAATTATTTTAATAACTAAGATATTGCCTGAGCCTTATATACAAGCATGACCAGTTAGTTGTACTACTTACGGAGGTACAATAACCATGACACTTGAGGCACCGGTGTCATGACTCACCTGTAGGAGAATGATATCCTGCAGCGTCCCATTCAGCTCAGCTTGGCCATTTTATCAGTATTATTAGTGGGGAGTATGGATGCATCCTAGGCTTATCAGTTTACAGTTATCAAGTGAATGTGGTGTGTGCTCTACAACCTTCACAATGGAGCTGATCCCTCCACCCAGCACAGTTATTTAGAGGTCACCCCTCTACAGCATGACGAGGTCACCCCTCCAGTTATTCATGCAACAGTTGTTACAGCACCTGACCTATATAAGCTCTTGGCAATTAAAATACAGTAAATGCATGTTTTCAGATTTAACAGATAACAATTCAGTTTTATTATTTATAAATCAGACTTATCAGATTTTATACAGTTTTCATCATACTCCACATATCAGTCTTCAGCTTCAGTAATTATTAACTCTTTCAAGTTCAGTATATTCCTATCATGCATTATATCCGTTCACTGAGCGTTATGCTCAGCCGTAGTTCTTTCATGTTCTAACGGTAGGTACACCAGGACACTCTTAAGATTCCGAGAGCATGTGCATTGGATGGAAGCCGTCTAGACTTCTTTACGTTATGCACTTCATTTTTATATTGCCGTTGGACATTGTTCAGTCCTTTCTTTCAGTATTTCACTTTTCATGTTTTGAGCTTATGTTGGATTAACGATTTTTGATTCCGGTATTTCCTTTATGGTCAGTTAATGTTTTATGACATTTACCTTATTCTTTGATGACACGCCATAAATACACGTAACGGTCTACTTATCCAAGTGAGGTGTTACAATTATGGTATCAGAGCGCAAGGTTCGACCTGTAGGCTCTAAAACTTGACCTGTGACTAGTGGGTAGTCACCAGGAACGTCCCAGATTTTGGCGTTGTTAGCTTTCATGTTTCTCATGCATTTATCAATCACTTTTCTTCAGTTATCAGTTGGTTTTCTTAAAGTTTTTGACTAAGTAAAAGGTTGGTACAAGACTGGCCATATTTAGTCGCATGCGCTTCTTAGCGAATTTTTGTTTTGGTGAACTGACCATAGGCGTTCACCTTTGCCGTTTAGATATATTTTCTGTATTGATGAACTGACCATAGGCGTTCATCCTTACTCATGTCAGATTCATGTTTGTAGTCAAATGTTATTAGGTGAACTGACCCATATGCGTTCACCATTTATCAGGTCAAATTTCATGATTTTCAGTCGAAGGTTATTTTGTGAACCGATCCATAGTTTTTCACCTTTGTCATGTCATGACATTTTATAAGTTTTGACTGGTATGGGTTGGACTACAGCCAACCATATTTAGTCCCAGATGGTAAATTTCTATACATGACAGTTCTCGTGAAATTTTGACAAGTATGGATCGAACCAGAATCACCCATACTTAGTCACATGTCTAATTCTTTAAATTCTATGGGTTGAACTATAGCCATCCACACCAGTTGTTGTTAAACCTCAGTTAAACAAACTCTTATGTTCCTTGTAACAATCCAGTTCTCACAATCTCAAGTTGATGTCTTCATGCTGATTCAGTTTCATGTCTCCTTACGAGGGTTTTATTTTCAGCAGAGTGATAATGTTTTCATGCTAATACACAAAAGGAATTCAGTAAAATCCCGTTTCATGATAAATCATGTTTGGTCTTCATCGGTCATGTCTTTATGCTGACCATTGTTGAAATTCCGTTTAATCATATTCTTGAACCTTTATAAACCAGCATTAAGTATACGCAAGGATTACCAGGCTATCATGTTGTTTCAAGTTCAGTTTGCTAACCAGTTAAATCAAATTATCCCCATTTAGCATGTTAGACGGTTGACACAAGTGTCGATCACTCAAGAAATTCCCACCAGTGTCATGTACAGTATTCCATATGTAATCCATGTATAGTGTCTCAGATATACTCCATGTACAGTATTTCATGTGTACTCCACGTACAGTGCCTTAGATATACTCCATGTGCAGTATTCATTTTGTACTTTATGTACAGTAGTCCAGGTGCACTCTATGTACCCTACTCCATGGATACTGCTAATCGATCCTCAACCATCTCAGACGTTTCCGCTTGTTGATATTCTACCAGATGCTGATGCTGCTCATGAGTTGAAGATTTCACCAGATACTAAAGCTGCTAACACTTTGAAGACCTCACAAATGCTGATGCTGCTGATACTTTGGAGACTTCTCAAGATGCTGATACTGTTTATACTATGAAGACTCTGCAGAACAAGGACGAAAAATATAAATTTGAAATTTCTGACAAGAATAAATTTCAACCATTAGAAACTACCATTCCATTCTATGCCTTACTTCCTAAGTTAGCTGTCACACATCACTCAGCTAATCTTCCAGTCGGAATAGTGAGAACCGGTACCCATCCGGTCACTCAGCAGAAATAGTTACATGAATCACGGTCATGATAACGACCGTCAGGAAACTGACACACAAGGCGGTAATGACAACCACCGTTCTTATAATTAATCAGTCAGTAACCATCAGAACTCCGGAACGAACGTGACCAAAAATACAGAGGTCAGCAGTCTAACCGGTCTGCCAACCCTAGCAGTTACCAGAAATTCTTAACCTTATTGAGACTCACCCATTAAAATACATGTCCAGACAACAGTCAAAACACAGGTCCCAAGTATCATTTCATAAGACACATGTCAGGACACCAGTTATAGTACACGTCATACGAATATCTTCTCAAAGTACGAGTCAGATTCATAACACCAGTATGCCTCCTAAACCAAGTTCTCAGAAATTTAAGGTACCCTCCAAGGGGGTATACCCGTTCTGTTATGCCATGCATAAATCAGACCATTAAAATTCAGTTACCACCACCGGAGTATTATTCAGGTTAGACACACAGTGTTCATTCTGTGAGGTTACAGATGAACACAATCAGTGAAAGTTTTCACGTTTACTTCACGTGATCATATGTCAGCTTTATCTTAAATCAGGTAGTACCTACCTCCCATCCAGAAAAGACTCCACGGTATAACCCATATTTATAAGGTTTTTCCTTCCAGTTGAAGATAAGATCCGTCTTACTAACTCCCAAAGATAGCAATGTTATTTTCTACCATAAAATCAGTACAAATTGTTATGCTTTACAGCAAGTGACTTATCATTCCAAAGCTACTAAGACCTTTATAGCTATCGGATATAAATCCACTTCTGAAGTTCCTTATATTCATGATCAGCAAATTATTCCAGAGTTTGCAGATAAAAATTTCAGAAGGTTTTCCGAGAAATTCCTTCCTAAACACAAGACAGGGTTTAATATAGAGCTTGTCTCAAGTACAGAACCCGTTTTCAGAACTCCTTATCGCAGGGCTTCAGCTAAGTTTAAAAGAGTTGCAACATTGCTGTAAGAATTTGTAGAATGAGGCTTTATTCGCCCTAGCGCACCACCTGGAAGTGCATCATTTATGTCTATCAGGAAGAAGGCCGGTATCATGAGATCATGTATCGACCACTAAATTTCTTGACAAGATCACCATTCTTAATCAATGTTCATTCCATAAATAGAAGGTTTATCTGATCTGCTACGATGTCTTAAACATCTTCCAGAACAAATTTCCGATCATGCTACCATCAGTGGTGAGAAAAAGAACATGACGTTCCAGACTGCTGTTGCACATATTACAGTCTCTTTAAAAATTTTGATTTTATACTTCTGAGCTCCTTAATGCTCCATCTATATTATGAAATTATGAATAAAATTTTTCCATGACTCTCAGACAAAATCGTCAGTATATTCATTGATCTCATTCTAATCTGCCTAATACTAGAGAAGAACACGAGACTCATCTTATCACAGTTGTACATGATCTTCAATATGAGTAATTTTTATACACAACTTTCTAGATATAAATTTCACTTGAACAAAATGGCATTTCTGAGCCACCCTATTCAGTAGAAAGAATTTCAGACAATCCTACGAAGGTGAAGGCCATCACCTGATGGTCCCGACCGACACTTGTGAACGAAGTACAAAATATTCTAAAACTTAATTGACTGCTACCGTAGAAAGTGCTGCAGTTCTCTCTAAAAAAATTTCAATGACTATTCAACCAGATTTCCACCAGAATGTCCCATATTCAGGCAGGATTTTGATAGAAGCAGTATCACATATTGATGCAACTATGTTCATATCTAGATGCCTGACATACCGCAGGTTCAAGATAGAACACAGTCATGTTAGTGAGTTACTACAATCCTTCAACATTCCGAGCAGAAATGAGGCGAAATTCCAGGAAGTGTTGTTAGTTGCCACAGACTCGGACGAAGCATGACGCTATCTAATTCGGTGTTAACCAGTTAACCCAGCCTTCACGCCTTCTTTAATCCGAGACGATTACGCAGTAACAAATCTGTAGGAAATTTAGCAATAGATCTTATGATTCCAAGGTATTCTATCAACAATCTTGTCAAATGGAAATTAGCGTTCGAGAATCGCGCTCATGTTCATGATCACTATCACGTATATGGTCACATACACGTTTACGTTTATTTTCACTTTCACGTTTATGTCTCAGTCGCCGTATGATGTTGTTTTAGTTCATGTTTCGTGTTATCTCATAATTTAAGCTCATGTTAGCATTCATAGCATTGTTCACGTTCAAGCTCGTGTGCCATTTCGCGATACACGTTTCACAGTTTATTACCGAATTCGGTTATAGAAAGCTTAAGAAACCAGACTCTAGTTATCAGAGCTTCTCCATACCCAGGCAGACGTTTCATGTATCAGGCCGTATCATTTGGCATTCTTTCCTCAGTCAACATATGTTCATGATATATCCTAGCATCACGTTCACAGAATGTTTCATGTATTATTGTGCACAATATATTCCATGCCCATCATTCCTCATATAATCATGAACCACGATCACAATTGCTCACGTAACACGTTCACAATTGTTCACGTAGTTCGTCCCTATATATTTTCAGCAGCTTGCTCAGATATATAAATATTATTTTTTAGGATATTTATACGTAGCGTTCATGTATCCTACATGCTATAGCTTATTCATTCTATCAAATTCAGATGATCCATCTTAAGTATGGAACCAGAAACTATTCAGCATCATCAGGACAGGGTCATCTGGACCAAGATTGTCATTATGATTAAACCTATTTAAGGAATCGTGTCGAGCGGGAAGCCAATCGAAACGGAGGAGTCCATCCGGACCTCTCATTCCTTTTTCTTTAATAAATCCAGTTAAGTCCTTTCATTCATGTCACGTTCCATGTTCTCTTCAGCCATGTCAGGTTACATGATCACTTCAGTCATGTCATGTTTATTCCTATCAGCAACATTATGTCTTAATGGAAGACGAATTATCCTTCAGCTTAATTGTCTCTTCAGTTTACGTGTTCTTTCAGTTCTATAGCTCCATTAGTTTATTACCTTTAATTCGGGGACGAACTATTCCTTTCTAGAGGGGAAGAATTGTAAAACCCAGTATGGTCGTATCTTTATTCGGGGACGAATTATTCTTTTTAGAGGGAAAGAATTGTAAAACCCGTATTTAAGAATTTCTGAATATTAGATACGCACGTTTAGTTTCAGTTAAATATTATAATATGATAATTATTCAGAAATAATATGTATACAATATTTATGATACAAAAAGAAAGAGTAATTAACATTTGCGAATATAAAACACGGGAAATAATTACGAGTTACGAGAATAAAACGTTAAACTGAAAAATTAAACGAAGACTCCATTTATATAAAAGAAAAGGGCGGTTTGTTTAAAAAAAAAGAGAAGAACATGGGCTTGGCCCAACCCACTCCATATCTACACTACTAGAAAACAAAACCACAGTTTTGTCAATTATTCTATACGGTTTAAAAAAAAGAGAAAACAAAAACTAGGGTTTGGAAACCCTAGTTGTGCCGCCAGTTAGAGAAGGAAGAAATGAGGTTTCGGGTTTAGTTTCTTCAAGAATCTTGTGTGTGTTTTCATCTTCCATTACTAATCAAACAAGGTAATTAGTCCTTTCTCTGTTAATTCCTATATACACGAATTAATACGTTTAATTTACAAGAAAAAAGGAGGTTATGTTATAACATGAAATAGACAGTAAAAAGGAGGTGTCAGTTTAGTTACTGCACGAAAACCGAGACACCACATGTCTCGGTGGTGTCTCTTGTTGTGGTCAGTCGAGAACAGCAACCCCAAACGGGGGCACCTTTATACTTGGTAAGGGTGTCGAGGGGTGTTTGGTTTGTCCAGCCGAGAGTCTATGACTCTCGGTGGTGTCGTGTGTGTTCAGCCGCGACCCAAAAACATAAACAAGGGGATAAGGGACGAAAAGGGGACGTTTGGTTAACTGTTCAAGGGTTAAAAATGGCTCAGTGGCGTTTTTGTTTGCCCAGACCCGAATCAAACATGAACAGGGGGTGTTTGGGATTAATTCGCAGGAAAGGGGATGTTTGGGACTGCGAATAGTGGGACAGAAACAATAGCAGTGGGAACCACTGCATTAATAGTGGGAACTGTTAAACAATGAAATCAGTGGGAACTTAGCATAAAATCAGGGGGAACGAATGAATAATCAGCGGGTAAGTTTTGGACAGAAAAATGATGATTTTTATATGAGATTAGCGACGGTTTAGTGACACAAATTTCCGTCGCAGTATTGTTATTGACAGCTTTAAATATCAGCTTTTAGTCAAACAGTTTTTAGTGACAGTTTTTCTGTCGCTAATTCATATAGGCAGATTTTAATAGTTTGTTTAATTGTTTTAGTGCGATCGAGAAGGGGTATCTCGGTAGGCTCGGAATATAGTATAGTTTAAACATTTAATAAAAAGAAGATTTTAAATTATAACTTTTATTACTTATTTTTACAAATGTCTTAATAATATATTTAAATGAATTAAATTAAAATAGTTTTATAATATTTAAAAAGGTATAATTTTATTAAAGAAAAATACAAATGATTTTGGAAACTTTCTAATTTATGAAACTTTCTATTTTTAGCAGGTTACCTAACATAGTATTAATATAGTGTCAGAATACGTTTGTACCGTAATTAATAGTAGAACAATAATGCGTTAAAAAGAATTATAAGAAGACCAGACTTATCAGTTAACATACGTAAAGAAGTTCAGAAGTAAATAAATAAATGAGAAGCCGATAAGATTTGTAAATTAAATAAAGATCAGATAACTTATTCACGTCCATTATTATTGTAGCTTCCGTGAAAACCGAGTAGTGTTCGTTGAGTCTTCCTTCAGTCAGTTACTGGACAAGAGGTACAATTTTCCGTCCTTTCAGTAAGGACTTCCTTTCTATGTATGATTAAGATTCCCCGTCTCCAGCCAAATATTTTCCCCAGTATATGTTATAAATTATAAGAAATTATCTTAATAACTAAGATATTGCCTGAGCCTTATATACAAGCATGACCAGTTAGTTGTACTAGTTACAGAGGGACCATAACCATGACACTTGAGGCACCGGTGTCATGACTCACCTGTAGGAGAGTGATATCTTGCAGCGTCCCATTCAGCCCAGCTTGGCCATTTTATCAGTATTATTAGTGGGGCGTATGGATGCTGATATGAGCAAAATTACTCATATCATTTGTATCAAATAACAATCAATAAATGCATAAAATGAATAAATAGGGCATTGTATATGTTTTTTTGTTGTTTAATGTGTATAGGTACCGAAGTTCACAAAAACCGGCAAGATCGACACGAGTTTGAATAAAAGATCGACGAAGCCAAATATGAGTTCGTTTTTAGTGTATTTAACTCTATCAAAGTTATTTGGGCCTTGTAGGACCCACATTTTGTTAATGGGCTCAAAAGCCCAATAGTGGAAACAAGTTATCTACTTTTTACCCAAAATCCCATTATGAGCCCAAAACTTCAAGTAGTATGAAACGGATGGGAAGTTTTGGCCATAAGCCCATGATCCAAATGCTTATCTAACGCGTGGGAAAAAAACTTGGACTTCAAAAGGCCCATTAGGTTATACAACATGAAACAGTGAAAATTATATTTATTCATTCTCTTTGGTCAAATCGATATCCACACACACTCACCACTCACTTTACCTTTTCGTTAAAAACAACGCTCACCTTTCTCTCTCAATGAAAATAACCAGCCACCAAAATAAAACCCTAGATTAATAACCCAAAAATTGGGGGTTTATGACTTAGAGTGCGTGTTAACACACGCGTTGGTAAATAATTACCAACTTTATCGGAACTTGGTGATGACCCTATCTAGGCCACGTGGCTCCCATCTCTCATCATCCTTGATGCTGATTGGTTTAAACACCTCAATCTCCCCATTCCACCAATAAAAAGATGCCATGTCAGCTTCAAAGAAGCACAACTAGCACACAATCAAGCCACGTTGGCGATCCGTGTGCTAGTGTGCATTTTTCAACCGCAAGATTAAGAGAAGGAAGAGAGAGAAGAGATCAACGGTCAAGATGAAGTATTCGTCTCAACAAACTCCATCAGCAGGCTTGGGGGTTTGCCTATAAAAACCCCCAATTATTGTGTAAACATTATCCCACTTTTACTTTAAAGTTATTATTCAGAATTAGTTTTAGGATAAACTGTAATTTCTTTTTCTAAGTATTGTAATCAATTTTTGATTATTAATAAAAGTTTGTTTGGATTCGAATGATTTCTTTATTTACTTTCTGTTAAAACTATTATTGAAATTTTATTCTTTAATCTATTTTGTTATGATAATATTTATGTTATTTAATTGAGCTAAATCATAGCTCATATTAAATAAAGAGTAAATTTGGGGAAAAAAACTTTCCCCACTAGAAAGTTTAATAAAAAAACAATTGGGTTCAAGTAATGGTGGTGGTTCGTATGGTGATGTATGGTGGTGTTGATTCAGTTTAGATAAGACGGCTCAGTGTCGCTCTTCTTCCCAAAGGTTTTCTCCAATAGGTTTGATTCCATTTAATTTTATGTTGTTTACATTTTTAAATGAATCTGCTTAGTTGATTATGTTTAGTTGAGTATGTGTTATTGAATCTGCTTTTTGTTTTGATTTATGTTCACTGTTTTGATTTTAATGTCTAAGTTTTATCAGTTATGAATGATATCAGTTTGTCTCTAAATAGATGTGTACTTAATACTTGCTGTTTTAATACAGTCTGCTGATATCTTTACTAAAACGTTTGATTCGATTTGATATTTGCGGTTTTAATACTTGCTGCTTTAGTTTGATTTGATTTACTGAAAAGTTTCTGATAATCTGCTAAGATGGTTTAAATGATTTGAATCTTGAAGTTTGTTAGACTGTTTTGCTTTGTACATTGTCTGCTGAAATTCTTTGGCTAGGATTAAGGGTTTTCATTTTGATTGTTAACTTGGAGAAACTAAAAGATTAATATGGTATTTACAGCTTATGATTTTGCTTATAGTATCATGGGTTGATTTAATCTGATATAGATGAGTTTTACATATACTGTTGATTGTCTCTCTTTCATAGCTGTTTAAACCTTTGATGTCTGTTAAGATGGCCTTTCACTGAATTTAGGTTAATAGATTAATTAATCTACAATTGCCTGTTTAAGTTGGTTACTGAATTTTGTTTTGCTGATATTGTTTAGTGTGTTATTGTTGTAATATCTTGAATTATCTTGGCCAACAGACCCTCTTGGTCTGTTTGGTTCATTTCCATCTCAATATCAATTCAAGTTTATTTCCAAAAAGTCATTCCTGTGACTTGTTATTTCAATTTTAATTATCAAAAAAATAATTCTTCAAAAATGTCTACCAAGGGACTCGAACCCTTGACCTCAAGGGTGAGCATCAAACGTGTTTACCAGCTTGTCTAGTTTGTTGTTTTGGTTTAATTACAGTTATTCTTATTAATATAGTTTGAGTCAAGTTGGGTTGTCAGTTTTCTTTAATAGTTTTAAATACAAGTTTTTATTTATTAATACTATATACTTGGTTTAAATTACTTTTTATAAAATTTAAAAATATAAATAGATACGTCAAATAAAAATATATTTTATAATTTTTAGAAATTTAAATTGTTTTAATAAATTTGTTTTTTCTAAAATAATTCGATTTTAATTAATTTATTTTTAAATAAAAATTGTTTCAAATAGATTTTGTTTATTAAAAGTAAAAGTAAATTTTTAAATGAGTTAAATTAGTTTATAATTTTTTAATAGTTTTAAATTTGTTTAAATAGATTTTTAATAGTGTAAAAGTATTTCTAATTAAGTAGATTAATTTTTTAATTGATTTTAAATAGATTTATTTTAAATAGTTAAAAGTTTTAAGTTTAAATAATTGTCTACTAGATTTTATTTTTGGGGTACGATTCATGCACTTTAGGATTTAAAAATTGTAGGATTAATTTTATATTAAAACCCAAACCAATTCGAATCAATTGTCCAAATTAATACAAAACGTCTCAAGTTCACAAGATCCTTGTGTACAACGAACTTGGATCGCTCATGTTTTTAATTGAATTCGTCTTTAGCCTATTTATGGATTATTACCTTTTCCTAAGGGTAATTTCCTAAATTTTCCCTATAACGTATCTAATTAAAATACACCGACATTCCACATCACATCAAAAATTTCGGCGCCGCTGCCCGGGATCTTATGTATGATTCGTTCGTGGAGATTTGTTGATCGTTAATTTGAAGACCCTTTCCGTCCTCGGAAAGTTCTGTTATTTTTTTATTATTATAGTATATATCGTTTTTCGTGTTTTTTGTGATAATTATATTATATTACGTAGAACAATAAATTTACCTACTTCTAAATAAGACCTTAGTTGGGATTTCATCACCTAGCTATTGTATTCGAATCCAAAAAAAAGCCAAAATAGATAAATTCTAATAAAAAGTTTGAACTCGATTTATACAAATTATAAGGTGGGTATAAGGCGACGAGCAATAAAAGGCCGTCTAAGGAAAAAGGTTTTTAAGTGCTTTGTGCCACCTCGTTTCCCCGCTTGCTTGTGCGTATATTGAGAGGGACGACTGATTATTGGTTTGCCGACTCAAGTAGTATTAAATCTTATTTTTGTAGTTTACTTATTGAACCTCGAGACGGTTAGGTTTTCACCTACGTTTCAAAGTCGACCGAGGGTAATTTACTTCCATAGTAATTATCCTTACTCCTTGTTTTTGTCAATCTTTGACTGATTTATGAAAAATACCAAAAATAATCTTCTTAATCCTCTATCATGTTTAATTCTTTTTCTCCTCACCCTCCAATTTTTAATTCTTCCATGATTCCTTCGTCAATTGTGTAGGGTGTGGAGAACCGTTATATGGTTTTTTACCATGTCGGTGGTGTACGTGTGAGCGTTGTGGAAATGATTTACCTCACGATTTACGAGTTGGATTTTGTCCTTGTTGTGATGATATTACTTCATGCGGAACCCCGAATTTTTTGAATAATTCTCTCGATTTTTACCCACCTCCACACCCCACATACGAGACACCCTCGTGTGAGTTTTGTGGAAACGATTCTTATTTTGGAATTAATTGTTCGCATCGATTCTCGCTTTTATGAGCAAGAACCGGGCTACAATCAAAACTATAATGATAATGGTTATCCACAAGATTCACCATGTTTATCACAACAATATCTTTGTTGTGAGTATTGTGGAGGTCCTCAAGAGAGGTTTTATTGTCAACCAAGGGATAAAAATTTCTATGAGCCCTTTCCTCTTGAGAGTGAAAATTTTAAACGACTTGAAACATTGTTCCAACAATTAATGAATCAAAGAAATGTTGAAATTGTTGAAAAAAGCATTGAAGATATGTTTCTAGAAAAGAGACAAATTAGTCAAGAGATTAATGATATAACTAATGAATTGGGAAGTCGAAGATTTCATGGAGAAATAATTGATGCGGGATTTAAAAGAGGATGTGAAATTAAGATTAGACAACTTTCGCAAGATTATAATGGATTAAGCATTGAGATTCGAAAGAAAGAACAAGCTCAAGAGGAAGCAAAATATCTTGCCACTCGTGAACTCGAGCGTTCTCTTCTTATTGATGATAACGATGATGAGGATATTTATGATCTCACTCTATCTCATGACATCACTACTCCTATTCTTGAATCTTCCACCGTGGAACCCGAAAATTCTCTAAGCATGGGGGACGAGCATATTAGCACTATTCCGGACACGGAATCGGACGAAGTAATAAAGTCTAGTGTTGAGATCCTTGTCCAAAACCCAAGAGAGTTCGATGGTATTTCCAATGAAATGTGTGATTTGCGACAATGTGATGACTCTCCTTTTTCCATTCACTTTGAGATTTTCTCCAATTCTAATGATGAAAATTGTGATGGAAATGAAGATTTTGAGTATGATTCGACTTCTAGTGAATTTTCTAATGAGGAGTTCTCCGATGAACTTTCTTATAAAGATGACATTCACGACTTGGATTTTTAGGGGTTTTCCGATGAACCTACTCCTCTTCACCCATTTCCACCGGGAAATGAGGATGATAGTGATCCGGTATTTGAGAGGTTCACCTTTGAACTTGCTCCTTTAGACCCATTTCCATCGGGAAATGAGGTTGATTTGACTACTCGGATCCTTGAGAAGTTCACCGATGAACTTACTGATTTAGATGTGGAAGACGTGATTCTTCGTGAAAAATTATCCAACGTCTTTCTTCTCATTTCTAAAATCGAAGCTTTGAATTCTAAGCCTAATGCCAAGTCTTTCTCTACATCTCCTATCCCCGTTTAGGATAGTGATCCGCTTATGGAAGAAACTGACACTTTTCTTGCTTCTAATGATTCGATACCACCGGGTGTTGATGAAATTAACCCGGAGGGGGACACTCTCTTTTTAGAGAATTTACTTGATGATGATTTCGTCCCAAGTCCTCCTCCCACCCACTTTGACCTTAATGTGCGGGTTTTTCATGTGACTCATGTTGAGTACCATGACCGGATTGATCACATATCTAAGGGTGAAATGGTCGTTAAAGCTAAGAATGTTGATTCCACTATGGATGAAACTTTTATCCCACCATTACCATGTGTTTTATATGATTTTGGATTAGCATGGGGGGGGGGGGGGGGGTGGGCGACACTGTCTTGTCTATTCCTTCCTCTCCCAAAGACGAGGTATTCTATCTCGGAATCGTTGATTTAGGGAAATCTCGGCCTTTCACCGATGCAATAATTGAAAGACTTTTCGATCATCTTGGTGCGAGTTTATCTCGGGGAGCTTACTATATCCATATCATTATTTGTGACCACCATCTTTTTTTGGAGATTTGTGTTAGAGTTTCATCCTTTCGTTTGTCATCCGAAAACGAGGATGTGATCTTTGACCCCGGCATCGTGCTTTATTATGGATTTTATTCCATTATGCCGGTTTTCACCATTTTCCCTAAGGACCAATGAATGCGGGGATCGAGCCAAGCTCATGACTCGGTTAACAAAAACGAGGTGCCTTGTGGGGGAGTCCCATACATTCTATCTTCTATCTATTTTCTAACACTAATAAGGCTTGATCTTTCAAGCTCGTGTTCGTGTTTTGTTGTGTTGTGAATCTTAGGTATGACCCTAATCATTGAAGACTCCCGTGTTCGGTTTTTGCCGGTCCACTTGATCTTCCATGCTTTGATTGTAAAAAGGGGCACACTCTCTATCCTTTGATTTTTATCGACTAATGTTTTATCTTGAAGCATAATTAATAAACGGCTTATAGATTTGCGTGCTCTTTCCATGTTAGGACTTTTGCATTAGACTCTTCGTGTTTTAGCAAGGGGGTGTTACTCTTGAGCTAAGAAACATTGAGGACAATGTTTGGTTTTAGCATGGGGGAGTCAATCGATATAATCGCTTGGAATTGCTTTTGTCGTGTCTAAACGTAATCGTTTTTCTCGTTTTTCATAAAAATTTAAAAAATTTAGTGTTATTTTGTGTTTATTAATAAGGAAAATAAGTGCTTTTGACACAAATGTAGGCTTTCCGTTGGTGAAAATGAAAATAGTTTTTGACTCGACTCGGTTTTTACCTTAGCTTTTTCCTTAACGTGTTTGAATCAAGTTTTGCTAGGCTTTTATATAGGGAACTTTAAAACGCGAAAGTCTTAACTCATACGGGTTTAAGAACGAGAACTTTTTGCAAGTTCCTATAATTGATCCTAGAAAGTCGTTTATCAAGGGAACTTTAAAACGCAAATTCTAACTTGAAAAAGTCTAAGAAGATACAAGATCCTATAGATGACTTGAAAACCCAAAACTTTGATTTAAGCATCCATTAAATTCACATCCTTGAAATTTTACAATATGGAGAACAAGAAATGATAAAGTTTAATCATAAGTTTTTAAGGTTAATTCTTCCTTGTATAAGTATTTTTGTGTTTGATTTAATCTCCTCGTATTTATTTTTCACGCTTGAATAATTAATTGCTTAATAAATGAAGTTTTTAGCTGTTTAGGCTTAATATATTAACTCGCAACTCCTTCTTTTTCTTCCCTTGTAATTAAAGTGAGAACACATTAAGGGTGTCAGCGTCATGGACTTTTGATCATGGGATTGCGAAAATTTTGCTTACTATACATATCATAATAATAAGAAGAATAAATAAAAACATGTTCTCTATGAGCCTTCGGATGGGAGTCATGTAGCACTAAACTTGTCATTAGAGCCTTAGGGTGTATGGCATGGGGACGTGTTTAATAAAAATTGCTTCATCATCATGAGCCATAAGGTGGGATGGTGAATGTCAATTCTCTTGTTTTTGTCCAAGGAGCCTTCGGGTGTGGATATTAAATAAGGAGCACTTTTACATCTTAAAGAGCCTCAAGGTGATATGATGTAATTGTTGCTAACTCCATCAATAAGGTCAAAATTTACTTTAGAGGATTTATTGTTGCTTTTAAGTAGACCTATTAGCCAAATTTTGGATTCGGGGATTTATCCCTCAAATCGTGTTATGTTATCCTTGATGTGGGCTTTCTTTAGTGACAACGGTTTTTGAAGTCGAAGTTAGGTTTTGAGTGTTGAGTTTACACCGTTTTTGCCTTCATTTTTGGATTAATAAATCAAAAAAGTCAAATGAGCCTTTAGGTGAATGAGAATAATTTCAAATCTAGAGATACAATTAGGAAAAAAAGGAGATTGAGTTTAACACAAATTATTTGTATGAGTGGTCTTAACTTTGGGACTTATGATTGGCAATGATCTTGTTTTTAAACTTGGCTTGGAAAAGTGAAAAGTCGAGGACAATGAATCTATTTAAGTTTTATGATCCTAAAAGTTATTTTTCAAATAATGAAAGCATTACATTATGTCTTCGCAAAATAAAGTGTCAAGAGTTAAATAAAAGTGTAGTTAGTAGTTTTATTTTATCATTGCGTGAGGACACGGCAATTGCTTAGCAAGGGGGAGTTTGATATGAGCAAAATTACTCATATCATTTGTATCAAATAACAATCAATAAATGCATAAAATGAATAAATATGGCATTGTATTGTTGGGTCAAAAAGGTGATGTGGCAGAAACTCAAAATGAAGAAACAAGACATTTGTTCAAGTGACGCTTACATGTGAAAGCTAGGCGTTGATACATGTATTCTGGACGCTGACACGTGAAAACTAAGCGTTGATGGATGCCTACGGTTTAATAGAATCTTCTATTTAGGGAATATATTGAATATATTATTTATAATATATTTAGTATATAGTTATCTAAATAGAAGATATACATGTTATTCATAGTTATCTCTTGTAAAACCCTAATCCTTACATTATAAAAGGAACCAAGGGTTATTAGGTTTTTCATATATTTCATTCACAATGTAAACCTAAAGCGTGTGTTGCACTAGACGTGGGATTAATGTATACACGTCTAGTGGTTGTTGATTATTAATATAATTAGCAACCCAATTGAGTAATTCATGTGTTTTATGCCTAAACACCTTGTTTCCTAATTGTTGTTCTATTCCGTTGTGATTGTATGATCACATGAACAATGGTTATGCCTAGCAGCTAAAAGATTCGAGGAAATCAAGGTTTCCAAATGTATATGTGTTTTTGTTGTTTAATGTGTGTAGGTACCGAAGTTCACGAAAACTGGCAAGATCGACACGAGTTTGAAGAAAAGATCAACGAAGCCAAATATGAGTTCATTTTTAGTGGATTTAACTCTATCAAAGTTATTTGGGCCTTGTGGGACCCACATTTTGTTAATGGGATCAAACGCCCAATTGTGGAAACAAGTTATCTACTTTTTACCCAAAAGCCCATTATGAGCCCAAAACTTCAAGTAGTATGAAACAGATGGGAAGTTTTGGCCATAAGCCCATGATCCAAATGCTTATCAAACGTGTGGGAAAAAAACTTGGACTTCAAAAGGCCCATTAGGTTATACAACATGAAACGGCGAAAGTTATATTTATTCATTCTCTTTGGTCAAACCGATATCCACACACACTCACCACTCACTTTACCTTTTCGTTAAAAACAACGCTCACCTTTCTCTCTCAATGAAAATAACCAGCCACCAAAATAAAACCCTAAATTAATAACCCAAAAATTGGGGGTTTATGACTTAGAGCGCGTGTTAACACATGCGTTGGTAAATAATTACCAACTTTATTGGAGCTTGCTGATGACCCTATCCAGGCCACGTGGCTCCTATATCTCATCATCCTTGATGCTGATTGGTTTAAACACCTCAATCTCCCCATTCCACCAATAAAAAGATGCCATGTCAGCTTCAAAGAAGCACAACTAGCACACAATCAAGCCACGTTGGCGATCCGTGTACTAGTGTGCATTTTTCAGCCGCAAGATCAAGAGAAGGAAGAGAGAAAAGAGATCAACGGTCAAGATGAAGTATTCGTCTCAACAAACTCCATCAGCATGCTTGGGGGTTTGCCTATAAAAACCCCCAATTATTGTGTAAACATTATCCCACTTTTACTTTAAAGTTATTATGCAGAATTAGTTTTAGGATAAATTGTAATTTCTTTTTCTCAGTATTGTAATCAATTTTTGATTATCAATAAAAGTTTGCTTGGATTCGAATGATTTCTTTATTTACTTTCTGTTAAAACTATTATTGCAATTTTATTCTTTAATCTATTTTGTTATGATAATATTTATGTTATTTAATTGAGCTAAATCATAGCTCATATTAAATAATAAGTGTAAATTTGGGGAAAAAACTTTCCCCACTAGAAAGTTTAATAAAAAAACAATTGGGTTCGAGTAATGGTGGTGGTTCGTATGGTGATGTATGGTGGTGTTGATTCGGTTTAGATAAGACGGCTCATCGCCGCTCTTCTTCCCAAAGGTTTTCTCCAATAGGTTTGATTCCATTTAATTTTTATGTTGTTTACATTTTTAAATGAATCTGCTTAGTTAATTATGTTTAGTTGAGTATGTGTTATTGAATCTGCTTTCTGTTTCGATTTATGTTCACTGTTTTGATTTTAATGTCTAAGTTTTATCAGTTATGAATGAATATGATTAATATCAGTTTGTCTCTAAATGGATGTGTGCTTAATACTTGCTGTTTTAATACAGTCTGCTGATATCTTTATGATGGTCGTAGAAATACGTCTTTTAGGAAAAGAACGTAAATAGGGCAAGCGTGCACGACGATTTAGGAAAACCGTGTGTGAATGACCCTAAAAGTGAGTTCGTTCTCTCGAGGAGGCTAGTGCGTTGTGTAATGAATGATTAATTAATATTTTTGATTACTAACAAGAAGAAAAGAAATGAGATAGGAAAGAAAAGACGGTTACGAAGATGGATTAAAACTACGACGAAAAAGGCGTAAACGTAAAACCGAAAAAACGACAAAAATTAAAATTTTAACCTAAAAATTCCTAAAAATTACTAAAAATCCACCATAATATTCTAAGAGTTTACAAAAATCCAAAGTTTCTAAAACCTTTTTATTAATTTTATATTAATTTTTAAAGTTGTCTAAAAACCCTAAAATTAAATAAAATTAAAAGTAAGACTTTTTGAAAACTTTATGACATGTAAACCTCAAAAATATAAATTAAAACCTAAAAACTATTTTTTTGTATTTTTAAAATGTTATTTACTATTTTTTAATTACTTTCTAAAAATTAAACGAAAAATAATCCTAATAAATAATTAAATAAAGAGAAAAATAATATTTTTAAACAGAAAAGTCTGAATTACTAATATAAACCTAAGAAAAATAAGCTAGGCTAAATAAGCTTATTAAATAAGCTGAAAAGATCAAAATAAGCTACGGCTTTTATTAATAAGCACAAAACAAAAACGCCTTAAGTAACACTTGAAATGAAACATAAACGTAAAAGGTCCATCTAGATCACTGGTTAACACGTACAATCCCCCAGCGAGGGGTCCCGTGTTCGAGTCCAGGCGGGGTGGACTTTTTGATTTTTTTTTTTTTTTTTTTTACTTTTTAAAACATAAACAGTAACACTTATAAGCTAATAAACACAAATCAAAAACTAATTTTAACCAAGATTAAGTCAATTTGAAAGCAAAATGTGCCCAGGTCTGCTTTGTTGACTGAAGAACACAAATGCACTTTTCACATGCAAGGATAGGACCAAGAGGACTTGGTTTGTGACGTTTTTGGTGGTGTTTCTTGATGGAACAAGGCACCCTTGTACTCAGTTGAGTACAAGGAGTCAATTCTAAGCAGCAAACAAGCAAAATCAACACTCCAAGTAACACAAATCAAGCAAAACAGGCACAATCAAGTTGCTGATATGGATAATAAGGTCTGGTGACTATTAGCTAGCTTTGCTTGCACAATTGTGAGATTCAAAGTCCACAAATTTGCACACAATCACATTAACTAGCATAAAAACAGTAACCAATCCTTAAACAACCTTGGGTCTAACATATTACAGGATCTAAGCTCAAAATTTCATCAAAATCATGCAGAAAAATGACATGGCAGTTTTAAGCTATCCTTTTTCACTTTTAGCATGCAAATTGTGATCAAACCTTGTACACAATGATAACCAACTTACACACAACCTAATGCAACCTTAATCAATGTATTTGAACAGGTTTCAAGCTCAGTTGATGATTTCTAACCCTGCTTAATCTCTTATCCAAACACCCCTTTATAAACTTTTTCTCAACTTTTTTCAAACAGAATCTATGCTACACCTATCCAAACTGATTCAACAAGCATCTAACATGCATATAACACACAATTAAGCAATTTCAAACATCTAAACAAACACATAACAGATTTTTCAAGCAAATCTTGTGAAACTGAAATTCTGAAAAACTTAAAAAGGGAGAACAAGTGCTACCTTGTTGAGCCTACATCCAGGCTCAACCAAGGCTGCTATGCCTTTTCCAATAGGCTCGGGCCTATGCAAGGCCTTTAACAGCAACAATCCTTCAACAATTAAACCTGCAAAATAAAGATGAACACAAGAACACAATACAAGTTTCTGATTTTACCAAAACTTCTTCAAAAACTTTTCACCAACTTTGAAACCTTTAAAACACGTTTTAAGAATCAATTTCAATTTTGGAATATCAAAATCAAAATCCACTTTCACTTCCTTTGATTTAACTTTTCTGAAAATTAAAACCTTTTCTCAAAACCTAAAATTTCAAACACACAAGTGTGTATCAAATGCAATGTGGAACTCAGAATATAAGCACCCCAATACCAAACTTTTAAAAAAAACATAAAAGGAATTACAGTTTCAATGGAAAATACCAAACTTTATATTACTTTAAAAAAGGAATTACAAGGGCTTGCTTAAAAACTGGAACAACGATAATGAGACACAGGTCGTCTCATTATATACTACTAGATAGACTATTCTAGAAACTTGAATTAAAAAATTACAAAGTGAAACCCTAATTTCTGAATTCACTAAAAAGCCCTTGGTCATCTTCTTGATTCTTGGTCAAAACTGGAACCCATGTGATGCCAGCTTGCAAAAGTTGATCAAAGTCGTCCAAAATGCCTTGGGGACCAAGGAGAGTGATCCTATACGTTCACTTGGTCGGTTTTGGGGTTTGGGGGAAAGTGACTTGTGCAGGGGAGGGTCGGGGTAGGGTCCACAGGACATGTGAGTGTGTTTTGTGATGTGGGTTTAGGTGAGAGTAAAGTGAATTAAGGATCTGGACAAATTAAGCCAATAACCCCTTGATTTGGGTGAAATTGGAACTGGGTGGGGATTAGGGTTTAAGTGGTGATTAGGCCAGGTTTAATCCAAAAAGGGAATAAACTTATTTTGAAATTGTGTTTTAGTGGGAAAAGTTTGTTGACCATTTGACCCTTTTTAAATAAAACCGGGTAATAAGAGTGGGTGGGTAATGGATTGTGGGTAGGGTCGGGTTATATGGGTTATTGGGTGGGTACTGATGAGGTGGCAGGTTTTGGTTGGGTGGGATAGTTTGGTAGGTTGGCAGACTTGGCCCCCAGGCTTTTATACTTCTTCCACTTTGTTTTAAAAGTTGTCAACGCCTATTTTGCCTTTGACAACTTTTGGCAAGTTGTCAAAAATGGCACAAATTCTTCCAAAAACTTTTCCAAGGGTTTTAAATGTATATTCTTGATTCTCCAAGGACTGATCTTGTACAATCTTCAAACATTAAGGACCATACTTGTACAATTGACATTTGGAGGGTCAATTGTGACAAGTTCTTCAAAGATGAGGGACTAAAGTTGCCAATCTTTAATTCTTCAAGGGTCTTTTTGCAAAATCCAAACTTGGGCCCGGTTCATTGTGCGTCTTCGTTTCCCGTGTTCATTTTTGATTGATTCTTGTGATCTTTTGCCAATTCCTTAATATCCGTACCTAAAAATACACAAGTAACAAACACGAGCATATATTTGGTGTATTTGATGATATTTAATTGATTTTAAGCCCAAATTGGACGATGAGACCATGTATAAAAGCAGTCTCATCACTCCCCCATACTAAACCATTGCCGTGCCCTCACGCAATGCTAGAATAAAGTATCATAGCATCTCCAAAATTTAATTTTTATTCACTTATTAAAATGTAAACTAGCTACACTACACTATTGCTACTACTTGCGTTTTAGACATAATTTATGATTTTCATCACAAAATAGGACGTTTAGGTTCATAGAATAAGAACACGTGAATGCTTCGTTAGAAATAATTTCATCGTCCTCGATTTTCACCTTAATTCCATGCCAAGCGTGCAACGAGATCATTGTCATTATAAGTTAGTAATGCTAACACTACTCATATGCCCTAATCACGTACTTATTCTCCCATTATTCCTAAGTTGTATCTCTTATATTTTACTTTGTCTTAATGTTCACGAGGATACATCATTGACTTATGCGATAATAGAGATTTAGGTCTAAAAATAGAGTCCTAACGGTGTAACTAAGACCATCAAATCAATAACCCCTCCTAATAGACAACGATGTCAAAAAATTAAGTTGACAAGAAGAATCGATAAACACGGTTTTATAACGGTTTTGAACATGAGACTTATTACCAAGACTTTTATACGCCCCCTAACGGAAGGGCCTTATTATCTTTGGTTTACCTCCATCTTTTATTCAACTTCGCCATGAAGCTTTTATTATGACTTCGGTCTTGCCTTGCCTTTTATTATCCGCCTCATCGGTGGTTTTATTAGCCAAAGACGTATATCCTCACGCTAAAGCGAATTTTGGATCTTTAAAGCTTCGAAGATTAAGGCTTGATTCACTTTCAAGTTTGCATAGATTTTAGGCCTTGTGGGGCTTCAAATTGTTTGCTAGATTTAGGTGAGCACTTGAAATCTTATTATTGGGTGAAGCTTTCGATTATTCGGGTTGCCAATACTTCAAAACCGTGACGCTGGCGATACCTTAATGTCTTCCTAATTTAATTACACGGAAGCTACTAAAAAAGACTAGAAACCCAACAATCCTAACTAAACCGCTAAGTCAATATTTATTAAGCAAAAAATATTTACATGCGAAGGGAGAATAAGCAAACAACGAGAACACATGAGTTTTTGAAAGAATACGAGTACTCTACGTTTAGCATAGTAACTTATAATTAACCCTATCATTTCTCATCCTCATTTAAGAGACTTAGCCTAATGTGAAGTTAAGGAATCAAAGCTAAGTGCTCAACACGCACGATCGAGTCAAAAATTACTCTTATTCTCGCCATCGGAAAATCTACATTCGTGTCTTCAAACACTTATAAAACATGAGAAAAATTTTAAAATTTGACCATTTTTAGCCTTATTTTGCAACAAAACGATAAACTTTGGAAAGCCTGAAGGTTTGGCAAGGCAAGTATCTATTCACCCCCCCCATACTAAAGTTAAACATTGTCCTCAATGTTTCGAGTCTAGGGGTGCAAACACCCCCATACTAGAGACGTAGTCGAATGCCTAATCTAGCATGGAAAGGGTGTAACCAATAAATTAATAGCCGTTTATGAAGTGTGCTAAAAACCTAAGGTTAGAACATAAAAGGATATATCATATGGATATTGGGAAAGGCCTCCAAAGCAAACGATCGAGTGCTCCCATAAAACGAAACACGAGAGGCTCCAATCGTGAAGATCATGATCTAAAAACCATAATTCGCAAACAATCACGGAACAAAGGTTGGAAGGGCACAAATCCCCTCTCATTAAATTAATTAGAAAGCAATAATATGTACATGGATAGGCATGGGTCTCCCCCACGAGGCACCTTGTTTTTGATAACCGAGTCAAAAGCTCGACTCGAATCCCCATAAATGTGATCATTTAGGGATAATCATGGTATGGTCATTTTTGGTGGGGCTTACATGATAAACAAGGCCCAAAAGCACGTGGAGTACTTTAAAAACCCGATAAACGTATACCGGGGTCAAAGATAGCGTCTTCGTTTTCGGATGAAAGACGAGACAACACTACTTCAACACAAACCCCAGTGGGGTAGAAGAAAATAGGAGAGAAGAAATAGAAGGGTGGGACAATGGGTAAGTCATAACATTGAGCTACTCGAGGTAGACTCGCACCAATCAAATGAAAAGATTTTCCATTTATTGCATCGGTGGAAGACCGAGATTTCCCTATATAAGCAATTCCGGGATCAAATATCTCGTCCTCGGTGGAGAAAGGGGAGGGAACATAAGGGGTTTCCCCCACACTAAGTCCACACAAAGCATCGTCAAAAGGAGAAGACGAGCTTGTAGTACTAAATAAACGCGGTGATGACGAAGTTAGAATTGTAGAAAAATCTTTTAAGTTAAATTCAAAATCTTTTCCTTTTTCATCTTTTACACTCTCCTTGTGAAAACCCGATTTAATTATGTCAAAAATATTTGGTGTATCTAAAACAATGTTAGTCACACTAAAAATTCTCACATTTTGAAATCTTTTTGGTTTAGGTGGTGGCAAGTTTTCAAATCTTTTGTCAACAAAGAAAACCTCCCCATCGGGATCAACGTATTCATCATCCGAAGAATCACTCGAGATTGGAATCGTAGGCTTAACACTCTTAACCTCCATCGGCGGAGGGGATGGAACTTCATTTTTATCAATTCCTAAAACTCTATTTGAAATTCTTTTGCAAATGCTTTTGATGGGATTGACATTGTACAAAGATGTGATAGAATACACATGAGAAAGAGTGTAGTTTTGGGTTGCATTAATGACGAGTTCTTCCTCATTGAAACGAAGAGTGATTTTTCTTGCATGCACATCGATAAGTGCTCTCGAGGTATCCAAAAAAGATCGACCTAAAATTAACGGAACTTTAGGATCGATGGGAATATCAACAACAATAAAGTCTACAGGGTAGTAGAACTTTCCAACTTTCACAAAGACGTCCTCGGCAACTCCACAAGCTAGAATCGTAGAATGATCGGCCATTTCGATTGACATTCTTGAAAGAGTGAGATTTGGAAGATTGAGCGATTTAAAAATCTCAAGAGGCATCAAATTAATACTAGCACCAAGATCGGCCAAGGCGTAGCATTCTTCCATGTCTTGGATAGCACATGGGATTAAAAACTTTCCAGGATCACCGACTTTTTGAGGTATGCGGCTTAGAAAAACCGAAGAACAACTAGACGATTTTTGCAATTTCTCTTTGTTATTCAACATACTTTTGAAGTTCGCGGCAAATCGAGGCATCATGACTAAGGCGTCGGCAAAACTTATATTAAAATGCAAGTCACGAAACATTTTTATAAAAAGTTCAAATTGATAATTATTTCGTTCTTGTGCCTTTTCCTTGTCTCGTCTTGAAGGGTAGGGTAAAGGTGGTGTGGGTTGGGGCAAAGTAGGCATAGGCAATGGCCTTGGAATCTCGGGTTCCATGATTGGTGTAGGTTCAACCGTAGGTGTGGTTTGAGCGGTACTTCGTGGGCTTGTAATTTGCTCCTTTTCAACCACAACCTCGGGTTCTTTCTCTTTTTCCTTCTCCATAGAAGTACTTGGACGAGAAATGGGTTCTTTGAAAGTTTTACCACTACGAGTGGCAACAACCTTCAATTCTCCTTTCAGGTTCACGATGGTATCACTAGGAAGACCACCCGAAGAAGAGGGCTTACACATGATAGCTTCAAACATTTTAGCCATACGGTCTTCAAACTTAGATTGCCTAGCATCCGCTTTTAACAACTCTTGCTTAATCTCATGTTGTCCTTGCTCCATTTTTTGTTGATTTTGTTGGAGTCGTGTGACATTTCCTTCCATTTTATTAGCATGAGTTTTTAGTTCATTAGCAAGTTCGTTTTTAAGCTCGTTTTTCAAGTCGGATCTTAAGCTAACCATTTCACGTTGCATGTTATCAAACTTAGCATCATTAGCCTTAGCATAATTCAAAAACTCTCCTTGAAGATTTTTGGTGTGATCGTTTTGAAAACCTTGGGCATTGTTTTGAAAATCACGGTTTTGGTTTTGATTTGAAATTTGCCCATTTCCACTTTGATAATTACCTTTGTTATAATTTCTTTGATTTCCTTGGTAATTTCCACCTTGGTTGTTGTTGCGATAATTATTAGCATTTTGATTTGGTGGAGCTTGATTTGAACGAGAACCTTGACCGACTTGGTTATAAGTTCCCGTGGCTACAAAAGCATTCGTAGTGTTACCATCCGCGGTAAAGCACTCGGAAAGATCATGAGCTCCTCCACACGACAAACAACTTTTAGAAACCGCTTTAACCGAAGCGGTGTTGGAAGCTTCTTGAGCCTTCCAATGGGACATTAGAGTCGAAAACCTATCGAAAAACCGATTTTCTTCATTAGCCTCATCATGTAATGCATTGATACTTTGAGACGATGATGAGCCCCTTTTGGCAACACTCGGTGTGTGACGAGGGCTATAAACCTTAGACCTATTCTCAATTATGACCAAAGCTTCTTCAACCGTTTTACACAAAAAATTACCACCCGCGGCGGTATTTAAATAATCTCTTTCATGATCGTTGAGTCCATTGTAAAACGTGTCGATTTGGTGCAAGTCGGAAAAACCGTGATGAGGACATTCATGTAACATCTCCTTAAACCTATTCCAAGCCGTAGAAAAACTTTCATTTGATTCTTGTGAAAATTTAGAAATCTCATTTTTCAAATGCGTAGTCTTAGAGGGCGGAAAAAATTGGTTCACAAACTTTGAAACGAGATCCTTCCACGTCAATATAGAATTGGGTGGCTCTTTCTCTAACCAAATTTTAGCGGGCCCCGCTAAGGAATACGGAAATAACATCATCTTAATCGAGTCATTCGAGACATCCTTAAATTTGCATGTGGCGGTAAGACGATTAAATTGGCGGATATGGTTGTGAGGATTGTCCTTCTCATCACCACGGAATTTGTTGTTTTGGATCATCGACAACACCCGTTTTCACCTCAAAATTCTCCGCAAGGATTGCGGGAATCACAATAGCTTCTCCATAACCCTCGGTGGGTGCTTGAAGTAACTCCATCATAGTTCGATTCGCCATGGTTGGTGCTTCTCGTACAATGGGTTCGTCAATAGGAGACTCCTCACTAGAATGAGTTGGAGTGGGAGTTTTGTTCTTTCCTTTACGTGCACGTTTTGCTTTGTTACGAGTGAGCATAAACGTCACGTACAACGTGGAGACGAGCAAAGAAGATTCTTTTTGGTATTTTTAATTTTTTAATTTTTTTGTGGTTTTTGATGGTATTAACTTTTTGGAGATTGGTGAAATGTATTAAGTAGACAAAAAGTCCACAAATCTCCTCCTCAATCAAATCTCTTGATTAACAAGGCCTCAAGGAATGAAAACGATCACGTGGAGTGAACACCTTCGATGACTTTAGAACGATGGTGGAACACCAAATCGTTCAAGAGGGTTTAATCAAATGAAACCAAGAAAATATATGATATGTAATAATACTTTGGGCGGCAAAACCCTCGATTCACTCTTAAAATCAAATACGCACAAGCAAGCGGAGGAAACGAGGCGGCGCGAAGCACTTAAGAGCCTTTTTCCTTTAGGTTGTGAAATACAACCGCCTTATACCCACCTTATAGTTTGTATTATCAAGATTAAGCTTCACGAAAGTATTTATCTATTTTTGCCTTTTTTCTTTGGTTTGAGATTCGAATACAATGATCGAGTGATGAAATCCCGAATCAAGGTTGTGATTGCTCACGTATTTGGAGTACTTGTGAATTTATTGTTCTACGTATACAATATAGTAATAATATTCACACAAAAACCGAAAAAACGATAATACGTATTAATAGAGTGCTACTAATACAAATACTTTTATAGCTAATATAAAAAACAACAATGGTTCAATCAAAACACAACACGCCTCCCCGGCAGCGGCGCCAAAATGATGGTCGTAGAAATACGTCTTTTAGGAAAAAGAACGTAAATAGGGCAAGCGTGCACGACGATTTAGGAAAACCGTGTGTGAATGACCCTAAAAGTGAGTTCGTTCTCTCGAGGAGGCTAGTGCGTTGTGTAATGAATGATTAATTAATGTTTTTGATTATTAACAAGAAGAAAAGAAATGAGATAGGAAAGAAAAGACGGTTACGAAGATGGACTAAAACTACGACGAAAAAGGCGTAAACGTAAAACCGAAAAAACGACAAAAATTAAAATTTTAACCTAAAAATTCCTAAAAATTACTAAAAATCCACCATAATATTCTAAGAGTTTACAAAAAATCCAAAGTTTCTAAAACCTTTTTATTAATTTTATATTAATTTTTAAAGTTGTCTAAAAACCCTAAAATTAAATAAAATTAAAAGTAAGACTTTTTGAAAACTTTATGACATGTAAACCTCAAAAATATAAATTAAAACCTAAAAACTATTTTTTTGTATTTTTAAAATGTTATTTACTATTTTTTAATTACTTTCTAAAAATTAAACGAAAAATAATCCTAATAAATAATTAAATAAAGAGAAAAATAATATTTTTAAACAGAAAAGTCTGAATTACTAATATAAACCTAAGAAAAATAAGCTAGGCTAAATAAGCTTATTAAATAAGCTGAAAAGATCAAAATAAGCTACGGCTTTTATTAATAAGCACAAAACAAAAACGCCTTAAGTAACACTTGAAATGAAACATAAACGTGATTGTAGTAAATTTAGATAACTTGCTTTAGGAAAAACAAGCAACTAAATATGAGCGGTAAGTATCGAACAAATGACTTTAAGAAAAATCAAGTGTTAATGACCCAATCACTTAAAAGAGAAGAAAGAGTTCGTTTCCCAAGGAGGTATATGTGTTGTGAATTAACTTGTATTTATTTGAGATTAATATTGAGAAGATGAGAAGACGGTCTCGTGAAAATTACACTATGACGTAAAAAACGTAAACGTAAAGCCGTAGAAAAACTACCAAATTAAAAATTAAACTAAAACCAAAAACAAAATCAAGAAAAGATTAAAAAGACTAAAACAAGTCTAAAATAATATAAATAAAGTTAAAAATCCAACAAAGATATTTTAAAACCTTTTATTAATTAAATATTTAATTTTAAATGCTAATTAAAGCCCTAAAATTAAATATAACTAATTCAAATGTCTAAAATATGATTTTATTGAAAAATCACTTAACTTATATTATTAGAAGACTAAAAAGTAATTTTCCAAAAATTAAAAGCTATTAAAACTATTTTTAAAATTCTAAAAATGATTAAAAATGATTAAAAACTAATTAAACTTAAAATAATTATAAAAATAAATCTAAAAGCTATAAAAATATTCTAAAAATGGAAATAGTCTTAATTAATGATAAAGAACCTAGGAAAAATGAAAAATAAAGAAAAATAAAATTTTGATTTTTAAATAATAAAATAATAATAAAATAATGCTAAAAATAAAAAGTTCTCAAATTAATTCTAAAAAATTCTCAAAAATCCTAAATATTATAACTAAGAGAAAAACACAAATTATAGTTACTAAACCTTTTTTAATAATTTTATAAAATTCTTTAAAGTTTATAAAAAAACTTAAAATAATATAAAATTAAAAATTAAAGTTTTTAAAACCAAAACTAAATGTAAACCTCAAATTATATATTAAAAAGCTAAAAACTATTTTTCCTAAAAATTAAAAATCTTTTTTCTATTTTTTAATGACTTTATAAAAAATGTATAAAGAAAAATGCAAAGAAAATAATATAATAATGGGAAAATTAAGAAAACTAGCTAGAAAAATCACAAATCCTATAAAGGTCCTAGGAAAATTGAAAATAAGCAAAAACGTTTATCAAATAAGCTAGAATGAGCTTATTTGCTCACGGCTTTATTTAATAAGCTAGGAATGAAGACGTATTAAATAACTTTTGAAAACAAAACTCTCAGTCAAAGTCCCCAGGGCGCAATGGTTAAGTATGTGTGTGTTGAGTGTAGAGACCAGGGTTCGAGTCTGAGCAACCCCTTTTTGCACTTCTTATTTTTTTTTTATTTTTTCTTTTTCCAACCAAATCAATGAACCTAATAAGCTTCTAAACACAATCAATCTTCCCTTTTTAGCCAAGATTAAAGCAATTATAAGATCAAAAATGTGACCAGCTTATGAAGTTTCTGATGACCAAGTGTGAGTGCACACTTGAGCACTCTTGGAACCAAGAGGGGCTTGGTTGTGGCTTACTTGGTGTTGTTTGTGGACAAGGGGGGGCACCCTTGTGCTTGTTTAAGCACAAGGAGTCAGTAACACACAAGGAAAAACAACTAGCACACCAAATAAAGCAAATCAAATGCACACACAGGTAATGCAAGTTGCTGTGATGAATGGACTAGGTCTGGTGGAATTTTAAGCAGATTATATGCACCCTAGTGAGTTTTAGATGACCAAATTTTGCACACAACTACACCAGATAGCATACAATCAATTACAAACTCTCAATCACCCTGATCCTAACAAGCACCCAAGATTCAATCACCAAAATCTATGAAAAATAAGCAGAATAAAACTTGTGCAGATTTCTAGCTTACTTATTCCTTTTAAACTCCACAAACTAGCTTGCAAACCTTCCCAAACTAAATTACCAACTAACTAAAACCTGACTTAACCTTATTTCAACTAGCTAACACCTTTTAAATTCACTAATCAACACTTGTGCCCTGCTAAATCTCTTAGCCAAACACCCTGTTAACTTTTGAAACCAAGATTTTTCAAACAAAACCTTTGCAAACTTACTCAACTTGATTCACATAGCTTCTAACATGCATACCAACTAAAAAGAATACAAATCCAACACCTATAACACACTTAAAACAGGAAATCAAACAAGAGCATGCAACCTTCACTTTTCTGACATTTTAACAAGGAGAAAGGTTTTTACCTTATGGCTTTACATCCAAAGCCCTAGAGGATGTAAAATCCTCCTCCCTACCAGCTCGGGCTGGTGCAGAACATAAATCAACAAGCCTTCTCACCTGTTTAAAACAAATCAAAGAACAAGAAGACAAGAAAAATATGCAATATACTATTCTGTTTTATTTTCTTCCTTTTTAAAACACTTCCAAAACTCTTCTTACCTTCTTAAAACGTTTTCTAAACACCTAATCACCACTTACTTCAAACCTCTTAATCATCAAAACATGTGACAGATTTCTCACCAAGAAAACCTCAAATTCCAAAACTTTTTGAATAATTTTGAAAATCAGATTTACTTAACCAAATTAGAAAGTGGAACTCAGAATTAAGCTTCACACAACACTCAACTTTTAAAAACAATAAAAAGGAATTATAATTGAATTTATCAAAAACCAAACTTTTATTTCTTTAAAAAGGGATTACATGTGCAAGCTTTAAAACTGGAACAAGCTAAATGATGAACAGGCTCATCATTTTATACACCTCATTGGACTATTCTAGAAACAATAAAAGCTGGAAACCCTAATTGCTAAATGTACAAAAATGCCCTCTTCGTCTTGACTAATTCTTGGTCAAAAACACCACCATGTGACTTGACAGCTTGGAAGTTGATCTAGGACGTTAAAACACTCCTTGGAGGCAAAGGAAAGCATCTCCCACGTTTATTTTGTCGGGCATTGGGTTTGGGTGAGTGTGACGTGACAGGGGAGGGTTGGGGAGAGGACCACAAGCCACGTGGCAGCTTTGTGTGAGGTGGGTTTAGGTGAGGGTTTAGGTAATTAAGGATCTGCACACTATTGGCCAATAACCCTTTAGATTAAGGGTGATTAGACCTGGGGGTTTTAGGGTTCTTTGGTTAATTAGGGGCCTGTTTGATTTGATTTGGGGTTTAACACATTTAAAAAAATGTGTTATGGGGGGAAAACAAGTGATTAGTGGGGAGTTGACCGAAGTTGACTAGGATTTAAAAATAAAACCGGGTTTAGGGGTTATGGGCTGGGGGTGTTAATGGGCTAATGGATGGGTAATTGCAATGCCAGTCCTTTTCAAACGTAGTCTCCATTAAAAATTTGCATTGCCAGTCCTTTTCAGTTAACTTCTTTCAATGGCAGTCCAAAACCAATTTCAAAATAAGTCCTTTTGATCCTTTTGTTAACTTTAGCTCATTTAAACATTTTCCAAGGGCTGAATTTGTTCATTCTTCATTCTTCAAGGATCATACTTGCACATTTAATATTTTTGAGGGTTAAATGTGACAAGTTCTTCAAAGATGAGGGGCCATTTTTGCCAATTCTTCAAACTTGAGGGGTCTTTTTTGCAAAATTCCAAAAGTGAGCTTGGTTCATTGTGCGTCTTCGTTTCCCGTGTTCTTTTTTGAATGATTCTTGTATTCTTTTGTCCATTCCACAATATCCGTACCTAAAAATACACAAGTAACAAACACGAGCATATATTTGGTCTATTTCATGATATTTTATGCATTTTAAGGCCGTTTTCGATGATGAGATCATGTATAAAAGCCATCTCATCACTCCCCCATACTAAACCATTGCCGTGCCCTCACGCAATGCTAGAATAAAGTATCAAAGCATCTCCAAAATTTAATTTATTTCACTTTATTGAAAAGATAAACTAGCTACACTATACTATTACTACTACTTGTGTTTAAGACATAATGTATGATCTTCATCGCAAAATGGGACGTTTAGGTTCATAGAATAAGAACACGTGAATGCTTCGTTAGAAATAATTTCGTCGTCCTCGATTTTCACCTTAATTCCATGCCAAGCGTGCAACGAGATCATTGTCATTATAAGTTAGTAATGCTAACACTACTCATATGCCCTAATCACGTACTTATTCTCCCATTATTCCTAAGTTGTATCTCTTATATTTTATTTTGTCTTAATGATCACGAGGATACATCATTGACTTATGCGATAATAGAGATTTAGGTCTAAAAATAGAGTCCTAACCGTGTAACTAAGACCATCAAATCAATAACCCCTCCTAATAGACAACGATGTTAAAAAATTAAGTTGACAAGAAGAATCGATAAACACGGTTTTATAACGGTTTTGAACATGAGACTTATTACCAAGACTTTTATACGCCCCCTAACGGAAGGACCTTATTATCTTTGGTTTACCTCCATCTTTTATTCAACTTCGCCATGAAGCTTTTATTATGACTTCGGTCTTGCCTTGCCTTTTATTATCCGCCTCATCGGTGGTTTTATTAGCCAAAGACGTATATCCTCACGCTAAAGCGAATTTTGGATCTTTAAAGCTTCGAAGATTAAGGCTTGATTCACTTTCAATTTTGCATAGATTTTAGGCCTTGTGGGGCTTCAAATTGTTTGCTAGATTTAGGTGAGCACTTGAAATCTTATTATTGGGTGAAGCTTTCGATTATTAGGGTTGCCAATACTTCAAAACCGTGACGCTGGCGATACCTTAATGTCTTCCCAATTTAATTACACGGAAGCTACTAGAAAAGACTAGAAACCCAACAATCAAAACTAAACCGCTAAATCAATATTTATTAAGCAAAAAAAATATTTACAAGCGAAGGGAGAATAAGCAAACAACGAGAACACATGAGTTTTTGAAAGAATACGAGTACTCTACGTTTAGCATAGTAACTTATAATTAACTCTATCATTTCTCGTCCTCATTTAAGAGACTTAGCCTAATGTGTAGTTAAGGAATCAAAGCTAAGTGCTCAACACACACGGTCGAGTCAAAAATTACTCTTATTCTCGCCATCGGAAAATCTACATTCGTGTCTTCAAACACTTATGAAACATGAGAAAAATTTAAAATTTGGCCATTTTTAGCCTTATTTTGCAAGAAAACGATAACAAAACGATAAACTTTGAAAAGCGTGAAGGTTTGGCAAGGCAAGTATCTATTCACCCCCCCATACTAAAGTTAAACATTGTCCTCAATGTTTCGAGTCTAGGGGTGAAAACACCCCCATACTAGAGACGTAGTCGAATGCCTAATCTAGCATGGAAAGGGTGTAACCAATAAGTAATAGCCGTTTATGAAGTGTGCTAAAAACCTAAGGTTAGAACATAAAAGGATATATCATATGTGGATATTGGGAAAGGCCTCCAAAACAAACGATCGAGTGCTCCCATGAAACGAACACGAGAGGCTCCAATCGTGAAGATGATGATCTAAAAGACACAATGCACAAACAACCACGGAACAACGGTTGGAAGGGCACAAATCCCCTCACATTAACTAATTAGAAAGCAATAATATGTACATGGATAAGCATGGGTCTCCCCCACGAGGCACCTTGTTTTTGATAACCGAGTCAAAAGCTCGACTCGAATCCCCATAAATGTGATCATTTAGGGATAATCATGGTTTGGTCAATTTTTGGTGGGGCTTACATGATAAACAAGGCCCAAAAGTACGTGGAGTACTTTAAAAATCCGATAAACGTATAACGGGGTCAAAGATAGCGTCCACGTTTTCGGATGAAAGACGAGACAACACAACTCCAACACAAATCCCAATGGGATAGAAGAAAATAGGAGAGAAGAAATAGAAGGGTGGGACAATGGGTAAGTCATAACATTGAGCTACTCGAGGTAGACTCGCACCAATCAAATGAAAAGATTTTCCATTTATTGCATCGGTGGAAGACCGAGATTTCCCTATATAAGCAATTCCAGGATCAAATATCTCGTCCTCGGTGGAGAAAGGGGAGGGAACATAAGGGGCTTCCCCCACACTAAGTCCACAACAAGCATCGTCAAAAGGAGAAGACGAGCTTGTAGTACTCAAGACACGCGGTGATGACGGAGTTAGAATTGTAGAAAAATCTTTTAAATTAGATTCAAAATCTTTTCCTTTTTCATCTTTTAAACTCTCCTTGTGAAAACCCGATTTAATTATGTCAAAAATATTTGGTGTATCTAAAACAATGTTAGTCACACTAAAAATTCTCACATTTTGAAAGCGTTTTGGTTTTGGTGGTGGCAAGTTTTCAAATCTTTTGTCAACAAAGAAAACCTCCCCATCGGGATCAACGTATTCATCATCCGAAGATTCACTCGAGATTGGAATCATAGGCTTGACACTCTTAACCTCCATCGGCGGAGGGGTCGGAACTTCATTTTTCTCAACTCCTAAAACTCTATTGGAAATTCTTTTGCAAATGCTTTTGATGGGATTGACATTGTACAAAGATGTGATCGAATAAACATGAGAAAGCGTGGAGTTTTGGGTTGCATTAATGACGAGTTCTTCCTCATTGAAACGAAGAGTGATTTTTCTTGCATGCACATCGGTAAGTGCTCTCGAGGTATCCAAAAAAGATCGACCTAAAATTAACGGAACTTTAGGATCGATGGGAATATCAACAACAATGAAGTCCACGGGATAATAGAATTTCCCAACTTTCACGAAGACGTCCTCGGCAACTCCACAAGCTAGAATCGTAGAATGATCGGCCATTTCGATTGACATTTTTGAAGGAGTGAGATTTGGAAGATTGAGTGATTTAAAAATCTCGAGAGGCATCAAATTAATACTAGCACCAAGATCGGCCAAGGCGTAGCATTCTTCCATGTCTTGGATAGCACATGGGATTAAAAACTTTCCAGGATCACCGACTTTTTGAGGTATGCGGCTTAGAAAAACCGAAGAACAACTAGATGATTTTTGCAATTTTTCTTTGTTATTCAACATACTTTTGAAGTTCGCGGCAAATCGAGGCATCATGACTAAGGCGTCGGCAAAACTTATATTAAAATGCAAGTCACGAAACATTTTCATAAATAGCTCAAATTGATAATTATTTCGTTCTTGTGCCTTTTCCTTGTCTCGTCTTGATGGGTAGGGTAAAGGTGGTGTGGGTTGGGGCAAATTAGGCATAGGCATCGGCCTTGGAATCTCGGGTTCCATTGTGGGTATTGGTTCAACCGTAGGTGTGGTTTGAGCGGTACTTTGTGGGCTTGAGATGTGCTCCTTTTCAACCACGACCTCGGGTTCTTTCTCTTTTTCCTTCTCCATAGAAGTACTTGGACGAGAAATCGGTTCTTTGAAAGTTTTACCACTACGAGTAGTAATAACCTTCAATTCTCCTTTCGGGTTTACGATGGTATCACTAGGAAGACCACCCGAAGAAGAGGGCTTACACATGATAGCTTCAAACATTTTAGCCATTCGATCTTCAAACTTAGATTGCCTAGCATCCGCTTTCAACAACTCTTGCTTAATCTCATGTTGTCCTTGCTCTATTTTTTGTTGATTTTGTTGGAGTCGTGTGACATTTCCTTCCATTTTATTAGCATGAGTTTTAAGTTCATTAGCAAGTTCGTTTTTAAGCTCATTTTTCAACTCGGATCTTAAGCTAACCATTTCACGTTGCATGTTGTCAAACTTAGCATCATTAGCCTTAGCATAATTCAAAAATTCTCCTTGAAGATTTTTGGTGTGATCGTTTTGAAAACCTTGGGCATTAGTTTGAAAATCACGGTTTTGGTTTTGATTAGAAATTTGCCCATTTCCACTTTGGTAATTACCTTTGTTATAGTTTCTTTGATTTCCTTGGTAATTTCCACCTTGATTGTTGTTGTTGCGATAATTATTAGCATTTTGATTGGGTTGAGCTTGATTTGAACGTGAACCTTGACCGATTTGGTTATAAGTTCCCGTGGCTACAAAAGCATTCGAAGTGTTACCATCCGCGGTAATGCACTCGGAAAGATCATGAGCTCCCCCACACGACAAACAACTTTTAGAAACCGCTTTAACCGAAGCGGTGTTGGAAGCTTCTTGAGCCTTCCAATGGGACATAAGGTTTGTAAATCTATCGAAAAATCGGTTTTCTTCATTTGCTTCATCATGTAATGCATTGATACTTTGAGACGATGATGAGCCCCTTTTGGCAACACTCGGTGTGTGACGAGGGCTATAAACCTTAGACCTATTCTCGATTATGACCAAAGCTTCTTCAACCGTTTTACACAAAAAATTACCACCCGCGGCGGCATTTAAATAATCTCTTTCATGATCGTTAAGTCCATTGTAAAACGTGTCGATTTGGTGCAAATCGGAAAAACCATGATGAGGACATTCGTGTAACATCTCCTTAAACCTATTCCAAGCCGTAGAAAAACTTTCATTTGATTCTTGTGAAAATTTAGAAATCTCATTTTTCAAATGCGTAGTCTTAGAGGGCGGAAAAAATTGGTTCACGAACTTCGAAACGAGATCCTTCCACGTCAATATAGAATTGGGTGGCTCTTTCTCTAACCAAATTTTAGCGGGCCCCGCTAAGGAATACGGAAAAAGCATCATCTTAATCGAGTCATTCGAGACATCCTTAAATTTGCACGTGGCGGTAAGACGATTAAATTGGCGGATATGGTTGTGAGGATTGTCCTTCTCATCACCACGGAATTTGTTGTTTTGGATCATCGACAACAAACCCGTTTTAACTTCAAAATTCTCCGCAAGGATTGCGGGAATCACAATAGCTTCTCCATAACCCTCGGTGGGTGCTTGAAGTAACTCCATCATAGTTCGATTCGCCATGGTTGGTTTTTCTCGTACAATGGGTTCGTCAATAGGAGACTCCTCACTAGAAAGAGTGAGTGATTTGTTTCTTCGTTTACGTGCACGTCTAGCTTTAGAGCGAGTTTGCATAAACGTCACGTACAACGAGAAGGCGAGCAAAGAAGATTCTTTTTGGTATTTTGTGTTTTTTCAATTTTTTTGTGGTTTTTGATTGTATTAACCTTTTTTGGAATTGGTGAATGTATTAAGTAGACAATGAGTCCACAAATCTCCTCACTTAATCAAATCTCTTGATTAAAAAGGCCTCAAGGAATGAAAACGATCACGTGGAGTGAACGCCTTCGATGACTTTAGAACGATGGTGGAACACCAAATCGTTCAAGAGGGTTTAATCAATATGAAACCAAGAAAATATATATGATATGTAGTAATACTTTGGGCGGCAAAACCCTCGATTCACTCTCAAAATCAAATACGCACAAGCAAGCGGAGGAAACGAGGCGGCGCGAAGCACTTAAGAGCCTTTTTCCTTTAGGTTGTGAAATACAACCGCCTTATACCCACCTTATAGTTTGTATTATCAAGATCAAGCTTCACGAAAGTATTTATCTATTTTTGCCTTTTTCTTTGGTTTGAGATTCGAATACAATGATCGAGTGATGAAATCCCGAATCAAGGTTGTGATTGCTCACGTATTTGGAGTACTTGTGTATTTATTGTTCTACGTATACAATATAGTAATAGTATTCACACAAAAACCGAAAAACGATAATACGTATTAATAGAGTGCTATTAATACAAATACTATATGGCTAATATAGAAAAACAACAATGATCAATCAAAACACAACACGCCTCCCCGGCAGCGGCGCCAAAATGATTGTAGTAAATTTAGATAACTTGCTTTAGGAAAAACAAGCAACTAAATATGAGCGGTAAGTATCGAACAAATGACTTTAAGAAAAATCAAGTGTTAATGACCCAATCACTTAAAAGAGAAGAAAGAGTTCGTTTCCCAAGGAGGTATATGTGTTGTGAATTAACTTGTATTTCTTTGAGATTAATATTGAGAAGATGAGAAGACGGTCTCGTGAAAATTACACTATGACGTAAAAAACGTAAACGTAAAGCCGTAGAAAAACTACCAAATTAAAAATTAAACTAAAACCAAAAACAAAATAAAGAAAAGATTAAAAAGACTAAAACAAGTCTAAAATAATATAAATAAAGTTAAAAATCCAACAAAGATATTTTAAAACCTTTTATTAATTAAATATTTAATTTTAAATGCTAATTAAAGCCCTAAAATTAAATATAACTAATTCAAATGTCTAAAATATGATTTTATTGAAAAATCACTTAACTTATATTATTAGAAGACTAAAAAGTAATTTTCCAAAAATTAAAAGCTATTAAAATTATTTTTAAAATTCTAAAAATGATTAAAAATGATTAAAAACTAATTAAACTTAAAATAATTATAAAAATAAATCTAAAAGCTATAAAAATATTCTAAAAATGGAAATAGTCTTAATTAATGATAAAGAACCTAGGAAAAATGAAAAATAAAGAAAAATAAAATTTTGATTTTTAAATAATAAAATAATAATAAAATAATGCTAAAAATAAAAAGTTCTCAAATTAATTCTAAAAAATTCTCAAAAATCCTAAATATTATAACTAAGAGAAAAACACAAATTATAGTTCCTAAACCTTTTTTAATAATTTTATAAAATTCTTTAAAGTTTATAAAAAAACTTAAAATAATATAAAATTAAAAATTAAAGTTTTTAAAACCAAAACTAAATGTAAACCTCAAATTATATATTAAAAAGCTAAAAACTATTTTTCCTAAAAATTAAAAATCTTTTTTCTATTTTTTAATGACTTTATAAAAAATGTATAAAGAAAAATGCAAAGAAAATAATATAATAATGGGAAAATTAAGAAAACTAGCTAGAAAAATCACAAATCCTATAAAGGTCCTAGGAAAATTGAAAATAAGCAAAAACGTTTATCAAATAAGCTGGAATGAGCTTATTTGCTCACGGCTTTATTTAATAAGCTAGGAATGAAGACGTATTAAATAACTTTTGAAAACAAAACTCTCAGTCAAAGTCCCCAGGGCGCAATGGTTAAGTATGTGTGTGTTGAGTGTAGAGACCAGGGTTCGAGTCTGAGCAACCCCTTTTTGCACTTCTTATTTTTTTTTTATTTTTTCTTTTTCCAACCAAATCAGTGACCCTAATAAGCTTCTAAACACAATCAATCTTCCCTTTTTAGCCAAGATTAAAGCAATTATAAGATCAAAAATGTGACCAGCTTATGAAGTTTCTGATGACCAAGTGTGAGTGCACACTTGAGCACTCTTGGAACCAAGAGGGGCTTGGTTGTGGCTTACTTGGTGTTGTTTGTGGACAAGGGGGGCACCCTTGTGCTTGTTTAAGCACAAGGAGTCAGTAACACACAAGGAAAAACAACTAGCACACCAAATAAAGCAAATCAAATGCACACACAGGTAATGCAAGTTGCTGTGATGAATGGACTATGTCTGGTGGAATTTTAAGCAGATTATATGCACCCTAGTGAGTTTTAGATGACCAAATTTTGCACACAACTACACCAGATAGCATACAATCAATTACAAACTCTCAATCACCCTGATCCTAACAAGCACCCAAGATTCAATCACCAAAATCTATGAAAAATAAGCAGAATAAAACTTGTGCAGATTTCTAGCTTACTTATTCCTTTTAAACTCCACAAACTAGCTTGCAAACCTTCCCAAACTAAATTACCAACTAACTAAAACCTGACTTAACCTTATTTCAACTAGCTAACACCTTTTAAATTCACTAATCAACACTTGTGCCCTGCTAAATCTCTTAGCCAAACACCCTGTTAACTTTTGAAACCAAGATTTTTCAAACAAAACCTTTGCAAACTTACTCAACTTGATTCACATAGCTTCTAACATGCATACCAACTAAAAAGAATACAAATCCAACACCTATAACACACTTAAAACAGGAAATCAAACAAGAGCATGCAACCTTCACTTTTCTGACATTTTAACAAGGAGAAAGGTTTTTACCTTAGGGCTTTACATCCAAAGCCCTAGAGGATGTAAAATCCTCCTCCCTACCAGCTCGGGCTGGTGCAGAACACAAATCAACAAGCCTTCTCACCTGTTTAAAACAAATCAAAGAACAAGAAGACAAGAAAAATATGCAATATTCTATTCTGTTTTATTTTCTTCCTTTTTAAAACACTTCCAAAACTCTTCTTACCTTCTTAAAACGTTTTCTAAACACCTAATCACCACTTACTTCAAACCTCTTAATCATCAAAACATGTGACAGATTTCTCACCAAGAAAACCTCAAATTCCAAAACTTTTTGAATAATTTTGAAAATCAGATTTACTTAACCAAATTAGAAAGTGGAACTCAGAATTAAGCTTCACACAACACTCAACTTTTAAAAACAATAAAAAGGAATTATAATTGAATTTATCAAAAACCAAACTTTTATTTCTTTAAAAAGGGATTACATGTGCAAGCTTTAAAACTGGAACAAGCTAAATGATGAACAGGCTCATCATTTTATACACCTCATTGGACTATTCTAGAAACAATAAAAGCTGGAAACCCTAATTGCTAAATGTACAAAAATGCCCTCTTCGTCTTGACTAATTCTTGGTCAAAAACACCACCATGTGACTTGACAGCTTGGAAGTTGATCTAGGACGTTAAAACACTCCTTGGAGGCAAAGGAAAGCATCTCCCACGTTTATTTTGTCGGGCATTGGGTTTGGGTGAGTGTGACGTGACAGGGGAGGGTTGGGGAGAGGACCACAAGCCACGTGGCAGCTTTGTGTGAGGTGGGTTTAGGTGAGGGTTTAGGTAATTAAGGATCTGCACACTATTGGCCAATAACCCTTTAGATTAAGGGTGATTAGACCTGGGGGTTTTAGGGTTCTTTGGTTAATTAGGGGCCTGTTTGATTTGATTTGGGGTTTAACACATTTAAAAAAATGTGTTATGGGGGGAAAACAAGTGATTAGTGGGGAGTTGACCGAAGTTGACTAGGATTTAAAAATAAAACCGGGTTTAGGGGTTATGGGCTGGGGGTGTTAATGGGCTAATGGATGGGTAATTGCAATGCCAGTCCTTTTCAAACGTAGTCTCCATTAAAAATTTGCATTGCCAGTCCTTTTCAGTTAACTTCTTTCAATGGCAGTCCAAAACCAATTTCAAAATAAGTCCTTTTGGTCCTTTTGTTAACTTTAGCTCATTTAAACATTTTCCAAGGGCTGAATTTGTTCATTCTTCATTCTTCAAGGATCATACTTGCACATTTAATATTTTTGAGGGTTAAATGTGACAAGTTCTTCAAAGATGAGGGGACATTTTTGCCAATTCTTCAAACTTAAGGGGTCTTTTTGCAAAATTCCAAAAGTGAGCTTGGTTCATTGTGCGTCTTCGTTTCCCGTGTTCGTTTTTGAATGATTCTTGTATTCTTTTGTCCATTCCACAATATCCGTACCTAAAAATACACAAGTAACAAACACGAGCATATATTTGGTCTATTTCATGATATTTTATGCATTTTAAGGCCGTTTTCGATGATGAGATCATGTATAAAAGCCATCTCATCAAAACGTAAAAGGTCCATCTAGATCACTGGTTAACACGTACAATCCCCCAGCGAGGGGTCCCGTGTTCGAGTCCAGGCGGGGTGGACTTTTTGATTTTTATTTTCTTTTTTTTTTACTTTTTAAAACATAAACAGTAACACTTATAAGCTAATAAACACAAATCAAAAACTAATTTTAACCAAGATTAAGTCAATTTGAAAGAAAAATGTGCCCAGGTCTGCTTTGTTGACTGAAGAACACAAATGCACTTTTCACATGCAAGGATAGGACCAAGAGGACTTGGTTTGTGACGTTTTTGGTGGTGTTTCTTGATGGAACAAGGCACCCTTGTACTCAGTTGAGTACAAGGAGTCAATTCTAAGCAGCAAACAAGCAAAATCAACACTCCAAGTAACACAAATCAAGCAAAACAGGCACAATCAAGTTGCTGATATGAATAATAAGGTCTGGTGACTATTAGCTAGGTTTGCTTGCACAATTGTGAGATTCAAAGTCCACAAATTAGCACACAATCACATTAACTAGCATAAAAACAGTAACCAATCCTTAAACAACCTTGGGTCTAACATATTACAGGATCTAAGCTCAAAATTTCATCAAAATCATGCAGAAAAATGACATGGCAGTTTTAAGCTATCCTTTTTCACTTTTAGCATGCAAATTGTGATCAAACCTTGTCCACAATGATAACCAACTTACACACAACCTAATGCAACCTTAATCAATGTATTTGAACAGGTTTCAAGCTCAGTTGATGATTTCTAACCCTGCTTAATCCCTTATCCAAACACCCCTTTATAAACTTTTTCTCAACTTTTTTCAAACAGAATCTATGCTACACCTATCCAAACTGATTCAACAAGCATCTAACATGCATATAACACACAATTAAGCAATTTCAAACATCTAAACAAACACATAACAGATTTTTCAAGCAAATCTTGTGAAACTGAAATTCTGAAAAACTTAAAAAGGGAGAACAAGTGCTACCTTGTTGAGCCTACATCCAGGCTCAACCAAGGCTGCTATGCCTTTTCCAATAGGCTCGGGCCTATGCAGGGCCTTTAACAGCAACAATCCTTCAACAATTAAACCTGCAAAATAAAGATGAACACAAGAACACAATACAAGTTTCTGATTTTACCAAAACTTCTTCAAAAACTTTTCACCAACTTTGAAACCTTTAAAACACGTTTTAAGAATCAATTTCAATTTTGGAAAATCAAAATCAAAATCCACTTTCACTTCCTTTGATTTAACTTTTCTGAAAATTAAAACCTTTTCTCAAAACCTAAAATTTCAAACACACAAGTGTGTATCAAATGCAATGTGGAACTCAGAATATAAGCACCCCAATACCAAACTTTTAAAAAAACATAAAAGGAATTACAGTTTCAATGGAAAATACAAAACTTTATATTACTTTTAAAAAGGAATTACAAGGGCTTGCTTAAAAACTGGAACAACGATAATGAGACACAGGTCGTCTCATTATATACTACTAGATAGACTATTCTAGAAACTTGAATTAAAAAATTACAAAGTGAAACCCTAATTTCTGAATTCACTAAAAAGCCCTTGGTCATCTTCTTGATTCTTGGTCAAAACTGGAACCCATGTGATGCCAGCTTGCAAAAGTTGATCAAAGTCGTCCAAAATGCCTTGGGGACCAAGGAGAGTGATCCTATACGTTCACTTGGTCGGTTTTGGGGTTTGGGGGAAAGTGACTTGTGCAGGGGAGGGTCGGGGTAGGGTCCACAGGACATGTGAGTGTGTTTTGTGATGTGGGTTTAGGTGAGAGTAAAGTGAATTAAGGATCTGGACAAATTAAGCCAATAACCCCTTGATTTGGGTGAAATTGGAACTGGGTGGGGATTAGGGTTTAAGTGGTGATTAGGCCAGGTTTAATCCAAAAAGGGAATAAACTTATTTTGAAATTGTGTTTTAGTGGGAAAAGTTTGTTGACCATTTGACCCTTTTTAAATAAAACCGGGTAATAAGAGTGGTGGGTAATGGATTGTGGGTAGGGTCGGGTTATATGGGTTATTGGGTGGGTACTGATGAGGTGGCAGGTTTTGGTTGGGTGGGATAGTTTGGTAGGTTGGCAGACTTGGCCCCCAGGCTTTTATACTTCTTCCACTTTGTTTTAAAAGCTGTCAACGCCTATTTTGCCTTTGACAACTTTTGGCAAGTTGTCAAAAATGGCACAAATTCTTCCAAAAACTTTTCCAAGGGTTTTAAATGTATATTCTTGATTCTCCAAGGACTGATCTTGTACAATCTTCAAACATTAAGGACCATACTTGTACAATTGACATTTGGAGGGTCAATTGTGACAAGTTCTTCAAAGATGAGGGACTAAAGTTGCCAATCTTCAATTCTTCAAGGGTCTTTTTGCAAAATCCAAACTTGGGCCCGGTTCATTGTGCGTCTTCGTTTCCCATGTTCGTTTTTGATTGATTCTTGTGATCTTTTGCCATTTCCTCAATATCCGTACCTAAAAATACACAAGTAACAAACACGAGCATATATTTGGTGTATTTGATGATATTTAATTGACTGTAAGCCCAAATTGGACGATGAGACCATGTATAAAAGCAGTCTCATCACTCCCCCATACTAAACCATTGCCGTGCCCTCACGCAATGCTAGAATAAAGTATCACAGCATCTCCAAAATTTAATTTTTATTCACTTATTAAAATGTAAACTAGCTACACTACACTATTGCTACTACTTACGTTTTAGACATAATGTATGATTTTCATCGCAAAATAGGACGTTTAGGTTCATAGAATAAGAACACGTGAATGCTTCGTTAGAAATAATTTCATCGTCCTCGATTTTCACCTTAATTCCATGCCAAGCGTGCAACGAGATCATTGTCATTATAAGTTAGTAATGCTAACACTACTCATATGCCCTAATCACGTACTTATTCTCCCATTATTCCTAAGTTGTATCTCTTATATTTTATTTTGTCTTAATGTTCACGAGGATACATCATTGACTTATGCGATAATAGAGATTTAGGTCTAAAAATAGAGTCCTAACGGTGTAACTAAGACCATCAAATCAATAACCCCTCCTAATAGACAACGACGTCAAAAAATTAAGTTGACAAGAAGAATCGATAAACACGGTTTTATAACGGTTTTGAACATGAGACTTATTACCAAGACTTTTATACGCCCCCTAACGGAAGGGCCTTATTATCTTTGGTTTACCTCCATCTTTTATTCAACTTCGCCATGAAGCTTTTATTATGACTTCGGTCTTGCCTTGCCTTTTATTATCCGCCTCATCGGTGGTTTTATTAGCCAAAGACGTATATCCTCACGCTAAAGCGAATTTTGGATCTTTAAAGCTTCGAAGATTAAGGCTTGATTCACTTTCAAGTTTGCATAGATTTTAGGCCTTGTGGGGCTTCAAATTGTTTGCTAGATTTAGGTGAGCACTTGAAATCTTATTATTGGGTGAAGCTTTCGATTATTTGGGTTGCCAATACTTCAAAACCGTGACGCTGGCGATACCTTAATGTCTTCCTAATTTAATTACACGGAAGCTACTAAAAAAGACTAGAAACCCAACAATCCTAACTAAACCGCTAAGTCAATATTTATTAAGCAAAAAATATTTACATGCGAAGGGAGAATAAGCAAACAACGAGAACACATGAGTTTTTGAAAGAATACGAGTACTCTACGTTTAGCATAGTAACTTATAATTAACCCTATCATTTCTCGTCCTCATTTAAGAGACTTAGCCTAATGTGAAGTTAAGGAATCAAAGCTAAGTGCTCAACACGCACGGTCGAGTCAAAAATTACTCTTATTATCGCCATCGGAAAATCTACATTCGTGTCTTCAAACACTTATAAAACATGAGAAAAAATTTAAAATTTGGCCATTTTTAGCCTTATTTTGCAACAAAACGATAAACAAAACGATAAACTTTGGAAAGCGTGAAAGTTTGGCAAGGCAAGTATCTATTCACCCCCCATACTAAAGTTAAACATTGTCCTCAATGTTTCGAGTCTAGGGGTGCAAACACCCCCATACTAGAGACGTAGTCGAATGCCTAATCTAGCATGGAAAGGGTGTAACCAATAAATTAATAGCCGTTTATGAAGTGTGCTAAAAACCTAAGGTTAGAACATAAAAGGATATATCATATGGATATTGGGAAAGGCCTCCAAAGCAAACGATCGAGTGCTCCCATAAAACGAAACACGAGAGGCTCCAATCGTGAAGATCATGATCTAAAAACCACAATTCACAAACAATCACGGAACAAAGGTTGGAAGGGCACAAATCCCCTCTCATTAAATTAATTAGAAAGCAATAATATGTACATGGATAGGCATGGGTCTCCCCCACGAGGCACCTTGTTTTTGATAACCGAGTCAAAAGCTCGACTCGAATCCCCATAAATGTGATCATTTAGGGATAATCATGGTATGGTCATTTTTGGTGGGGCTTACATGATAAACAAGGCCCAAAAGCACGTGGAGTACTTTAAAAACCCGATAAACGTATACCGGGGTCAAAAATAGCGTCTTCGTTTTTGGATGAAAGACGAGACAACACTACTTCAACACAAACCCCAATGGGGTAGAAGAAAATAGGAGAGAAGAAATAGAAGGGTGGGACAATGGGTAAGTCATAACATTGAGCTACTCGAGGTAGACTCGCACCAATCAAATGAAAAGATTTTCCATTTATTGCATCGGTGGAAGACCGAGATTTCCCTATATAAGCAATTCCGGGATCAAATATCTCGTCCTCGGTGGAGAAAGGGGAGGGAACATAAGGGGTTTCCCCCATACTAAGTCCACACAAGGCATCGTCAAAAGGAGAAGACGAGCTTGTAGTACTCAATAAACGCGGTGATGACGGAGTTAGAATTGTAGAAAAATCTTTTAAGTTAAATTCAAAATCTTTTCCTTTTTCATCTTTTACACTCTCCTTGTGAAAACCCGATTTAATTATGTCAAAAATATTTGGTGTATCTAAAACAATGTTAGTCACACTAAAAATTCTCACATTTTGAAATCTTTTTGGTTTAGGTGGTGGCAAGTTTTCAAATCTTTTGTCAACAAAGAAAACCTCCCCATCGGGATCAACGTATTCATCATCCGAAGAATCACTCGAGATTGGAATCGTAGGCTTAACACTCTTAACCTCCATCGGCGGAGGGGATGGAACTTCATTTTTATCAATTCCTAAAACTCTATTTGAAATTCTTTTGCAAATGCTTTTGATGGGATTGACATTGTACAAAGATGTGATAGAATACACATGAGAAAGAGTGGAGTTTTGGGTTGCATTAATGACGAGTTCTTCCTCATTGAAACGAACAGTGATTTTTCTTGCATGCACATCGATAAGTGCTCTCGAGGTATCCAAAAAAGATCGACCTAAAATTAACGGAACTTTAGGATCGATGGGAATATCAACAACAATAAAGTCTACAGGGTAGTAGAACTTTCCAACTTTCACAAAGACGTCCTCGGCAACTCCACAAGCAAGAATCGTAGAATGATCGGCCATTTCGATTGACATTCTTGAAGGAGTGAGATTTGGAAGATTGAGCGATTTAAAAATCTCAAGAGGCATCAAATTAATACTAGCACCAAGATCGGCCAAGGCGTAGCATTCTTCCATGTCTTGGATAGCACATGGGATTAAAAACTTTCCAGGATCACCGACTTTTTGAGGTATGCGGCTTAGAAAAACCGAAGAACAACTAGACGATTTTTGCAATTTCTCTTTGTTATTCAACATACTTTTGAAGTTCGCGGCAAATCGAGGCATCATGACTAAGGCGTCGGCAAAACTTATATTAAAATGCAAGTCACGAAACATTTTCATAAAAAGTTCAAATTGATAATTATTTCGTTCTTGTGCCTTTTCCTTGTCTCGTCTTGAAGGGTAGGGTAAAGGTGGTGTGGGTTGGGGCAAAGTAGGCATAGGCAATGGCCTTGGAATCTCGGGTTCCATGATTGGTGTAGGTTCAACCGTAGGTGTGGTTTGAGCGGTACTTCGTGGGCTTGTAATTTGCTCCTTTTCAACCACAACCTCGGGTTCTTTCTCTTTTTCCTTCTCCATAGAAGTACTTGGACGAGAAATGGGTTCTTTGAAAGTTTTACCACTACGAGTGGCAACAACCTTCAATTCTCCTTTCGGGTTCACGATGGTATCACTAGGAAGACCACCCGAAGAAGAGGGCTTACACATGATAGCTTCAAACATTTTAGCCATACGGTCTTCAAACTTAGATTGCCTAGCATCCGCTTTTAACAACTCTTGCTTAATCTCATGTTGTCCTTGCTCCATTTTTTGTTGATTTTGTTGGAGTCGTGTGACATTTCCTTCCATTTTATTAGCATGAGTTTTAAGTTCATTAGCAAGTTCGTTTTTAAGCTCGTTTTTCAACTCGGATCTTAAGCTAACCATTTCACGTTGCATGTTATCAAACTTAGCATCATTAGCCTTAGCATAATTCAAAAACTCTCCTTGAAGATTTTTGGTGTGATCGTTTTGAAAACCTTGGGCATTGTTTTGAAAATCACGGTTTTGGTTTTGATTTGAAATTTGCCCATTTCCACTTTGATAATTACCTTTGTTATAATTTCTTTGATTTCCTTGGTAATTTCCACCTTGGTTGTTGTTGCGCTAATTATTAGCATTTTGATTTGGTGGAGCTTGATTTGAACGAGAACCTTGACCGATTTGGTTATAAGTTCCCGTGGCTACAAAAGCATTCGAAGAGTTACCATCCGCGGTAATGCACTCGGAAAGATCATGAGCTCCTCCACACGACAAACAACTTTTAGAAACCGCTTTAACCGAAGAGGTGTTGGAAGCTTCTTGAGCCTTCCAATGGGACATTAGAGTCGAAAACCTATCGAAAAACCGATTTTCTTCATTAGCCTCATCATGTAATGCATTGATACTTTGAGACGATGATGAGCCCCTTTTGGCAACACTCGGTGTGTGACGAGGGCTATAAACCTTAGACCTATTCTCAATTATGACCAAAGCTTCTTCAACCGTTTTACACAAAAAATTACCACCCGCGGCGGTATTTAAATAATCTCTTTCATGATCGTTGAGTCCATTGTAAAACGTGTCGATTTGGTGCAAGTCGGAAAAACCGTGATGAGGACATTCATGTAACATCTCCTTAAACCTATTCCAAGCCATAGAAAAACTTTCATTTGATTCTTGTGAAAATTTAGAAATCTCATTTTTCAAATGCGTAGTCTTAGAGGGCGGAAAAAATTGGTTCACAAACTTTGAAACGAGATCCTTCCACGTCAATATAGAATTGGGTGGCTCTTTCTCTAACCAAATTTTAGCGGCCCCCGCTAAGGAATACGGAAATAACATCATCTTAATCGAGTCATTCGAGACATCCTTAAATTTGCATGTGGCGGTAAGACGATTAAATTGGCGGATATGGTTGTGAGGATTGTCCTTCTCATCACCACGGAATTTGTTGTTTTGGATCATCGACAACAAACCCGTTTTCACCTCAAAATTCTCCGCAAGGATTGCGGGAATCACAATAGCTTCTCTATAACCCTCGGTGGGTGCTTGAAGTAACTCCATCATAGTTCGATTCGCCATGGTTGGTGCTTCTCGTACAATGGGTTCGTCAATAGGAGACTCCTCACTAGAATGAGTTGGAGTGGGAGTTTTGTTCTTTCGTTTACGTGCACGTTTTGCTTTGTTACGAGTGAGCATAAACGTCACGTACAACGTGGAGACGAGCAAAGAAGATTCTTTTTGGTATTTTTAATTTTTTAATTTTTTTGTGGTTTTTGATGGTATTAACTTTTTGGAGATTGGTGAAATGTATTAAGTAGACAGAAAGTCCACAAATCTCCTCCTCAATCAAATCTCTTGATTAACAAGGCCTCAAGGAATGAAAACGATCACGTGGAGTGAACGCCTTCGATGACTTTAGAACGATGGTGGAACACCAAATCGTTCAAGAGGGTTTAATCAAATGAAACCAAGAAAATATATGATATGTAATAATACTTTGGGCGGCAAAACCCTCGATTCACTCTCAAAATCAAATATGCACAAGCAAGCGGAGGAAACGAGGCGGCGCGAAGCACTTAAGAGCCTTTTTCCTTTAGGTTGTGAAATACAACCGCCTTATACCCACCTTATAGTTTGTATTATCAAGATTAAGCTTCACGAAAGTATTTATCTATTTTTGCCTTTTTTCTTTGGTTTGAGATTCGAATACAATGATCGAGTGATGAAATCCCGAATCAAGGTTGTGATTGCTCACGTATTTGGAGTACTTGTGAATTTATTGTTCTACGTATACAATATAGTAATAATATTCACACAAAAACCGAAAAACGATAATACGTATTAATAGAGTGCTACTAATACAAATACTTTTATAGCTAATATAAAAAACAACAATGGTTCAATCAAAACACAACACGCCTCCCCGGCAGCGGCGCCAAAATGATGGTCGTAGAAATACGTCTTTTAGGAAAAAGAACGTAAATAGGGCAAGCGTGCACGACGATTTAGGAAAACCGTGTGTGAATGACCCTAAAAGTGAGTTCGTTCTCTCGAGGAGGCTAGTGCGTTGTGTAATGAATGATTAATTAATGTTTTTGATTATTAACAAGAAGAAAAGAAATGAGATAGGAAAGAAAAGACGGTTACGAAGATGGATTAAAACTACGACGAAAAAGACGTAAACGTAAAACCGAAAAAACGACAAAAATTAAAATTTTAACCTAAAAATTCCTAAAAATTACTAAAAATTCACCATAATATTCTAAGAGTTTACAAAAAATCCAAAGTTTCTAAAACCTTTTTATTAATTTTATATTAATTTTTAAAGTTGTCTAAAAACCCTAAAATTAAATAAAATTAAAAGTAAGACTTTTTGAAAACTTTATGACATGTAAACCTCAAAAATATAAATTAAAACCTAAAAACTATTTTTTTGTATTTTTAAAATGTTATTTACTATTTTTTAATTACTTTCTAAAAATTAAACAAAAAATAATCCTAATAAATAATTAAATAAAGAGAAAAATAATATTTTTAAACAGAAAAGTCTGAATTACTAATATAAACCTAAGAAAAATAAGCTAGGCTAAATAAGCTTATTAAATAAGCTGAAAAGATCAAAATAAGCTACTGCTTTTATTAATAAGCACAAAACAAAAACGCCTTAAGTAACACTTGAAATGAAACATAAACGTAAAAGGTCCATCTAGATCACTGGTTAACACGTACAATCCCCCAGCGAGGGGTCCCGTGTTCGAGTCCAGGCGGGGTGGACTTTTTGATTTTTATTTTCTTTTTTTTTTACTTTTTAAAACATAAACAGTAACACTTATAAGCTAATAAACACAAATCAAAAACTAATTTTAACCAAGATTAAGTCAATTTGAAAGCAAAATGTGCCCAGGTCTGCTTTGTTGACTGAAGAACACAAATGCACTTTTCACATGCAAGGATAGGACCAAGAGGACTTGGTTTGTGACGTTTTTGGTGGTGTTTCTTGATGGAACAAGGCACCCTTGTACTCAGTTGAGTACAAGGAGTCAATTCTAAGCAGCAAACAAGCAAAATCAACACTCCAAGTAACACAAATCAAGCAAAACAGGCACAATCAAGTTGCTGATATGGATAATAAGGTCTGGTGACTATTAGCTAGGTTTGCTTGCACAATTGTGAGATTCAAAGTCCACAAATTTGCACAAAATCACATTAACTAGCATAAAAACAGTAACCAATCCTTAAAAAACCTTGGGTCTAACATATTACAGGATCTAAGCTCAAAATTTCATCAAAATCATGCAGAAAAATGACATGGCAGTTTTAAGCTATCCTTTTTCACTTTTAGCATGCAAATTGTGATCAAACCTTGTCCACAATGATAACCAACTTACACACAACCTAATGCAACCTTAATCAATGTATTTGAACAGGTTTCAAGCTCAGTTGATGATTTCTAACCCTGCTTAATCCCTTATCCAAACACCCCTTTATAAACTTTTTCTCAACTTTTTTCAAACAGAATCTATGCTACACCTATCCAAACTGATTCAACAAGCATCTAACATGCATATAACACACAATTAAGCAATTTCAAACATCTAAACAAACACATAACAGATTTTTCAAGCAAATCTTGTGAAACTGAAATTCTGAAAAACTTAAAAAGGGAGAACAAGTGCTACCTTGTTGAGCCTACATCCAGGCTCAACCAAGGCTGCTATGCCTTTTCCAATAGGCTCGGGCCTATGCAGGGCCTTTAACAGCAACAATCCTTCAACAATTAAACCTGCAAAATAAAGATGAACACAAGAACACAATACAAGTTTCTGATTTTACCAAAACTTCTTCAAAAACTTTTCACCAACTTTGAAACCTTTAAAACACGTTTTAAGAATCAATTTCAATTTTGGAAAATCAAAATCAAAATCCACTTTCACTTCCTTTGATTTAACTTTTCTGAAAATTAAAACCTTTTCTCAAAACCTAAAATTTCAAACACACAAGTGTGTATCAAATGCAATGTGGAACTCAGAATATAAGCACCCCAATACCAAACTTTAAAAAAAAACATAAAAGGAATTACAGTTTCAATGGAAAATACCAAACTTTATATTACTTTTAAAAAGGAATTACAAGGGCTTGCTTAAAAACTGGAACAACGATAATGAGACACAGGTCGTCTCATTATATACTACTAGATAGACTATTCTAGAAACTTGAATTAAAAAATTACAAAGTGAAACCCTAATTTCTGAATTCACTAAAAAGCCCTTGGTCATCTTCTTGATTCTTGGTCAAAACTGGAACCCATGTGATGCCAGCTTGCAAAAGTTGATCAAAGTCGTCCAAAATGCCTTGGGGACCAAGGAGAGTGATCCTATACGTTCACTTGGTCGGTTTTGGGGTTTGGGGGAAAGTGACTTGTGCAGGGGAGGGTCGGGGTAGGGTCCACAGGACATGTGAGTGTGTTTTGTGATGTGGGTTTAGGTGAGAGTAAAGTGAATTAAGGATCTGGACAAATTAAGCCAATAACCCCTTAATTTGGGTGAAATTGGAACTGGGTGGGGATTAGGGTTTAAGTGGTGATTAGGCCAGGTTTAATCCAAAAAGGGAATAAACTTATTTTGAAATTGTGTTTTAGTGGGAAAAGTTTGTTGACCATTTGACCCTTTTTTAATAAAACTGGGTAATAAGAGTGGGTGGGTAATGGATTGTGGGTAGGGTCGGGTTATATGGGTTATTGGGTGGGTACTGATGAGGTGGCAGGTTTTGGTTGGGTGGGATAGTTTGGTAGGTTGGCAGACTTGGCCCCCAGGCTTTTATACTTCTTCCACTTTGTTTTAAAAGCTGTCAACGCCTATTTTGCCTTTGACAACTTTTGGCAAGTTGTCAAAAATGGCACAAATTCTTCCAAAAACTTTTCCAAGGGTTTTAAATGTATATTCTTGATTCTCCAAGGACTGATCTTGTACAATCTTCAAACATTAAGGACCATACTTGTACAATTGACATTTGGAGGGTCAATTGTGACAAGTTCTTCAAAGATGAGGGACTAAAGTTGCCAATCTTCAATTCTTCAAGGGTCTTTTTGCAAAATCCAAACTTGGGCCCGGTTCATTGTGCGTCTTCGTTTCCCGTGTTCGTTTTTGATTGATTCTTGTGATCTTTTGCCAATTCCTCAATATCCGTACCTAAAAATACACAAGTAACAAACACGAGCATATATTTGGTGTATTTGATGATATTTAGTTGATTTTAAGCCCAAATTGGACGATGAGACCATGTATAAAAGCAGTCTCATCACTCCCCCATACTAAACCATTGCCGTGCCCTCACGCAATGCTAGAATAAAGTATCATAGCATCTCCAAAATTTAATTTTTATTCACTTATTAAAATGTAAACTAGCTACACTACACTATTGCTACTACTTGCGTTTTAGACATAATGTATGATTTTCATCGCAAAATAGGACGTTTAGGTTCATAGAATAAGAACACGTGAATGCTTCATTAGAAATAATTTCATCGTCCTCGATTTTCACCTTAATTCCATGCCAAGCGTGCAACGAGATCATTGTCATTATAAGTTAGTAATGCTAACACTACTCATATGCCCTAATCACGTACTTATTCTCCCATTATTCCTAAGTTGTATCTCTTATATTTTATTTTGTCTTAATGTTCACGAGGATACATCATTGACTTATGCGATAATAGAGATTTAGGTCTAAAAATAGAGTCCTAACGGTGTAACTAAGACCATCAAATCAATAACCCCTCCTAATAGACAATGATGTCAAAAAATTAAGTTGACAAGAAGAATCGATAAACACGGTTTTATAACGGTTTTGAACATGAGACTTATTACCAAGACTTTTATACGCCCCCTAACGGAAGGGCCTTATTATCTTTGGTTTACCTCCATCTTTTATTCAACTTCACCATGAAGCTTTTATTATGACTTCGGTCTTGCCTTGCCTTTTATTATCCGCCTCATCGGTGGTTTTATTAGCCGAAGACGTATATCCTCACGCTAAAGCGAATTTTGGATCTTTAAAGCTTCGAAGATTAAGGCTTGATTCACTTTCAAGTTTGCATAGATTTTAGGCCTTGTGGGGCTTCAAATTGTTTGCTAGATTTAGGTGAGAACTTGAAATCTTATTATTGGGTGAAGCTTTCGATTATTCGGGTTGCCAATACTTCAAAACCGTGACGCTGGCGATACCTTAATGTCTTCCTAATTTAATTACACGGAAGCTACTAAAAAAGACTAGAAACCCAACAATCCTAACTAAACCGCTAAGTCAATATTTATTAAGCAAAAAATATTTACATGCGAAGGGAGAATAAGCAAACAACGAGAACACATGAGTTTTTGAAAGAATACGAGTACTCTACGTTTAGCATAGTAACTTATAATTAACCCTATCATTTCTCGTCCTCATTTAAGAGACTTAGCCTAATGTGAAGTTAAGGAATCAAAGCTAAGTGCTCAACACGCACGGTCGAGTCAAAAATTACTCTTATTCTCGCCATCGGAAAATCTACATTCGTGTCTTCAAACACTTATAAAACATGAGAAAAATTTTAAAATTTGGCCATTTTTAGCCTTATTTTGCAACAAAACGATAAACAAAACGATAAACAAAACGATAAACAAAACGATAAACTTTGGAAAGCGTGAAGGTTTGGCAAGGCAAGTATATATTCACCCCCCCATACTAAAGTTAAACATTGTCCTCAATGTTTCGAGTCTAGGGGTGCAAACACCCCCATACTAGAGACGTAGTCGAATGCCTAATCTAGCATGGAAAGGGTGTAACCAATAAATTAATAGCCGTTTATGAAGTGTGCTAAAAACCTAAGGTTAGAACATAAAAGGATATATCATATGGATATTGGGAAAGGCCTCCAAAGCAAACGATCGAGTGCTCCCATAAAACGAAACACGAGAGGCTCCAATCGTGAAGATCATGATCTAAAAACCACAATTCACAAACAATCACGGAACAATGGTTGGAAGGGCACAAATCCCCTCTCATTAAATTAATTAGAAAGCAATAATATGTACATGGATAGGCATGGGTCTCCCCCACGAGGTACCTTGTTTTGATAACCGAGTCAAAAGCTCGACTCGAATCCCCATAAATGTGATCATTTAGGGATAATCATGGTATGGTCATTTTTGGTGGGGCTTACATGATAAACAAGGCCCAAAAGCACGTGGAGTACTTTAAAAACCCGATAAACGTATACCGGGGTCAAAGATAGCGTCTTCGTTTTTGGATGAAAGACGAGACAACACTACTTCAACACAAACCCCAATGGGGTAGAAGAAAATAGGAGAGAAGAAATAGAAGGGTGGGACAATGGGTAAGTCATAACATTGAGCTACTCGAGGTAGACTCGCACCAATCAAATGAAAAGATTTTCCATTTATTGCATCGGTGGAAGACCGAGATTTCCCTATATAAGCAATTCCGGGATCAAATATCTCGTCCTCGGTGGAGAAAGGGGAGGGAACATAAGGGGTTTCCCCCACACAAAGTCCACACAAAGCATCGTCAAAAGGAGAAGACGAGCTTGTAGTACTCAATAAACGCGGTGATGACGGAGTTAGAATTGTAGAAAAATCTTTTAAGTTAAATTCAAAATCTTTTCCTTTTTCATCTTTTACACTCTCCTTGTGAAAACCCGATTTAATTATGTCAAAAATATTTGGTGTATCTAAAACAATGTTAGTCACACTAAAAATTCTCACATTTTGAAATCTTTTTGGTTTAGGTGGTGGCAAGTTTTCAAATCTTTTGTCAACAAAGAAAACCTCCCCATCGGGATCAACGTATTCATCATCCGAAGAATCACTCGAGATTGGAATCGTAGGCTTAACACTCTTAACCTCCATCGGCGGAGGGGATGGAACTTCATTTTTATCAATTCCTAAAACTCTATTTGAAATTCTTTTGCAAATGCTTTTGATGGGATTGACATTGTACAAAGATGTGATAGAATACACATGAGAAAGAGTGGAGTTTTGGGTTGCATTAATGACGAGTTCTTCCTCATTGAAACGAAGAGTGGTTTTTCTTGCATGCACATCGATAAGTGCTCTCGAGGTATCCAAAAAAGATCGACCTAAAATTAACGGAACTTTAGGATCGATGGTAATATCAACAACAATAAAGTCTACAGGGTAGTAGAACTTTCCAACTTTCACAAAGACGTCCTCGGCAACTCCACAAGCTAGAATCATAGAATGATCGGCCATTTCGATTGACATTCTTGAAGGAGTGAGATTTGGAAGATTGAGCGATTTAAAAATCTCAAGAGGCATCAAATTAATACTAGCACCAAGATCGGCCAAGGCGTAGCATTCTTCCATGTCTTGGATAGCACATGGGATTAAAAACTTTCCAGGATCACCGACTTTTTGAGGTATGCGGCTTAGAAAAACCGAAGAACAACTAGACGATTTTTGCAATTTCTCTTTGTTATTCAACATACTTTTGAAGTTCGCGGCAAATCGAGGCATCATGACTAAGGCGTCGGCAAAACTTATATTAAAATGCAAGTCACGAAACATTTTCATAAAAAGTTCAAATTGATAATTATTTCGTTCTTGTGCCTTTTCCTTGTCTCGTCTTGAAGGGTAGGGTAAAGGTGGTGTGGGTTGGGACAAAGTAGCCATAGGCAATGGCCTTGGAATCTCGGGTTCCATGATTGGTGTAGGTTCAACCGTAGGTGTGGTTTGAGCGGTACTTCGTGGGCTTGTAATTTGCTCCTTTTCAACCACAACCTCGGGTTCTTTCTCTTTTTCCTTCTCCATAGAAGTACTTGGACGAGAAATGGGTTCTTTGAAAGTTTTACCACTACGAGTGGCAACAACCTTCAATTCTCCTTTCGGGTTCACGATGGTATCACTAGGAAGACCATCCGAAGAAGAGGGCTTACACATGATAGCTTCAAACATTTTAGCCATACGGTCTTCAAACTTAGATTGCCTAGCATCCGCTTTTAACAACTCTTGCTTAATCTCATGTTGTCCTTGCTCCATTTTTTGTTGATTTTGTTGGAGTCGTGTGACATTTCCTTCCATTTTATTAGCATGAGTTTTAAGTTCATTAGCAAGTTCGTTTTTAAGCTCGTTTTTCAACTCGGATCTTAAGCTAACCATTTCACGTTGCATGTTATCAAACTTAGCATCATTAGCCTTAGCATAATTCAAAAACTCTCCTTGAAGATTTTTGGTGTGATCGTTTTGAAAACCTTGGGCATTGTTTTGAAAATCACGGTTTTGGTTTTGATTTAAAATTTGCCCATTTCCACTTTGATAATTACCTTTGTTATAATTTCTTTGATTTCCTTGGTAATTTCCACCTTGGTTGTTGTTGCGATAATTATTAGCATTTTGATTTGGTGGAGCTTGATTTGAACGAGAACCTTGACCGATTTGGTTATAAGTTCTCGTGGCTACAAAAGCATTCGAAGTGTTACCATCCGCGGTAATGCACTCGGAAAGATCATGAGCTCCTCCACACGACAAACAACTTTTAGAAACCGCTTTAACCGAAGCGGTGTTGGAAGCTTCTTGAGCCTTCCAATGGGACATTAGAGTCGAAAACCTATCGAAAAACCGATTTTCTTCATTAGCCTCATCATGTAATGCATTGATACTTTGAGACGATGATGAGCCCCTTTTGGCAACACTCGGTGTGTGACGAGGGCTATAAACCTTAGACCTATTCTCAATTATGACCAAAGCTTCTTCAACCGTTTTACACAAAAAATTACCACCCGCGGCGGCATTTAAATAATCTCTTTCATGATCGTTGAGTCCATTGTAAAACGTGTCGATTTGGTGCAAGTCGGAAAAACCGTGATGAGGACATTCATGTAACATCTCCTTAAACCTATTCCAAGCCGTAGAAAAACTTTCATTTGATTCTTGTGAAAATTTAGAAATCTCATTTTTTAAATGCGTAGTCTTAGAGGGCGGAAAAAATTGGTTCACAAACTTTGAAACGAGATCCTTCCACGTCAATATAGAATTGGGTGGCTCTTTCTCTAACCAAATTTTAGCGGGCCCCGCTAAGGAATACGGAAATAACATCATCTTAATCGAGTCATTCGAGACATCCTTAAATTTGCATGTGGCGGTAAGACGATTAAATTGGCGGATATGGTTGTGAGGATTGTCCTTCTCATCACCACGGAATTTGTTGTTTTGGATCATCGACAACAAACCCGTTTTCACCTCAAAATTCTCCGCAAGGATTGCGGGAATCACAATAGCTTCTCCATAACCCTCGGTGGGTGCTTGAAGTAACTCCATCATAGTTCGATTCGCCATGGTTGGTGCTTCTCGTACAATGGGTTCGTCAATAGGAGACTCCTCACTAGAATGAGTTGGAGTGGGAGTTTTGTTCTTTCGTTTACGTGCACGTTTTGCTTTGTTAGGAATGAGCATAAACGTCACGTACAACGTGGAGACGAGCAAAGAAGATTCTTTTTGGTATTTTTAATTTTTTAATTTTTTTGTGGTTTTTGATGGTATTAACTTTTTGGAGATTGGTGAAATGTATTAAGTAGACAAAAAGTCCACAAATCTCCTCCTCAATCAAATCTCTTGATTAACAAGGCCTCAAGGAATGAAAACGATCACGTGGAGTGAACGCCTTCGATGACTTTAGAACGATGGTGGAACACCAAATCGTTCAAGAGGGTTTAATCAAATGAAACCAAGAAAATATATGATATGTAATAATACTTTGGGCGGCAAAACCCTCGATTCACTCTCAAAATCAAATACGCACAAGCAAGCGGAGGAAACGAGGCGGCGCGAAGCACTTAAGAGCCTTTTTCCTTTAGGTTGTGAAATACAACCGCCTTATACCCACCTTATAGTTTGTATTATCAAGATTAAGCTTCACGAAAGTATTTATCTATTTTTGCCTTTTTTCTTTGGTTTGAGATTCGAATACAATGATCGAGTGATGAAATCCCGAATCAAGGTTGTGATTGCTCACGTATTTGGAGTACTTGTGAATTTATTGTTCTACGTATACAATATAGTAATAATATTCACACAAAAACCGAAAAACGATAATACGTATTAATAGAGTGCTACTAATACAAATACTTTTATAGCTAATATAAAAAACAACAATGGTTCAATCAAAACACAACACGCCTCCCCGGCAGCGGCGCCAAAATGATGGTCGTAGAAATACGTCTTTTAGGAAAAAGAACGTAAATAGGGCAAGCGTGCACGACGATTTAGGAAAACCGTGTGTGAATGACCCTAAAAGTGAGTTCGTTCTCTCGAGGAGGCTAGTGCGTTGTGTAATGAATGATTAATTAATGTTTTTGATTATTAACAAGAAGAAAAGAAATGAGATAGGAAAGAAAAGACGGTTACGAAGATGGATTAAAACTACTACGAAAAAGGCGTAAACGTAAAACCAAAAAACGACAAAAATTAAAATTTTAACCTAAAAATTCCTAAAAATTACTAAAAATCCACCATAATATTCTAAGAGTTTACAAAAAATTCAAAGTTTCTAAAACCTTTCTATTAATTTTATATTAATTTTTAAAGTTGTCTAACAACCCTAAAATTAAATAAAATTAAAAGTAAGACTTTTTGAAAACTTTATGACATGTAAACCTCAAAAATATAAATTAAAACCTAAAAACTATTTTTTTGTATTTTTAAAATGTTATTTACTATTTTTTAATTACTTTCTAAAAATTAAACGAAAAATAATCCTAATAAATAATTAAATAAAGAGAAAAATAATATTTTTAAACAGAAAAGTCTGAATTACTAATATAAACCTAAGAAAAATAAGCTAGGCTAAATAAGCTTATTAAATAAGCTGAAAAGATCAAAATAAGCTACTGCTTTTATTAATAAGCACAAAACAAAAACGCCTTAAGTAACACTTGAAATGAAACATAAACGTAAAAGGTCCATCTAGATCACTGGTTAACACGTACAATCCCCCAGCGAGGGGTCCCGTGTTCGAGTCCAGGCGGGGTGGACTTTTTGATTTTTATTTTCTTTTTTTTTTACTTTTTAAAACATAAACAGTAACACTTATAAGCTAATAAACACAAATCAAAAACTAATTTTAACCAAGATTAAGTCAATTTGAAAGCAAAATGTGCCCAGGTCTGCTTTGTTGACTGAAGAACACAAATGCACTTTTCACATGCAAGGATAGGACCAAGAGGACTTGGTTTGTGACGTTTTTGGTGGTGTTTCTTGATGGAACAAGGCACCCTTGTACTCAGTTGAGTACAAGGAGTCAATTCTAAGCAGCAAACAAGCAAAATCAACACTCCAAGTAACACAAATCAAGCAAAACAGGCACAATCAAGTTGCTGATATGGATAATAAGGTCTGGTGACTATTAGCTAGGTTTGCTTGCACAATTGTGAGATTCAAAGTCCACAAATTTGCACACAATCACATTAACTAGCATAAAAACAGTAACCAATCCTTAAACAACCTTGGGTCTAACATATTACAGGATCTAAGCTCAAAATTTCATCAAAATCATGTAGAAAAATGACATGGCAGTTTTAAGCTATCCTTTTTCACTTTTAGCATGCAAATTGTGATCAAACCTTGTCCACAATGATAACCAACTTACACACAACCTAATGCAACCTTAATCAATGTATTTGAACAGGTTTCAAGCTCAGTTGATGATTTCTAACCCTGCTTAATCCCTTATCCAAACACCCCTTTATAAACTTTTTCTCAACTTTTTTCAAACAGAATCTATGCTACACCTATCCAAACTGATTCAACAAGCATCTAACATGCATATAACACACAATTAAGCAATTTCAAACATCTAAACAAACACATAACAGATTTTTCAAGCAAATCTTATGAAACTGAAATTCTGAAAAACTTAAAAAGGGAGAACAAGTGCTACCTTGTTGAGCCTACATCCAGGCTCAACCAAGGCTGCTATGCCTTTTCCAATAGGCTCGGGCCTATGCAGGGCCTTTAACAGCAACAATCCTTCAACAATTAAACCTGCAAAATAAAGATGAACACAAGAACACAATACAAGTTTCTGATTTTACCAAAACTTCTTCAAAAACTTTTCACCAACTTTGAAACCTTTAAAACACGTTTTAAGAATCAATTTCAATTTTGGAAAATCAAAATCAAAATCCACTTTCACTTCCTTTGATTTAACTTTTCTGAAAATTAAAACCTTTTCTCAAAACCTAAAATTTCAAACACACAAGTGTGTATCAAATGCAATGTGGAACTCAGAATATAAGCACCCCAATACCAAACTTTTAAAAAAAACATAAAAGGAATTACAGTTTCAATGGAAAATACCAAACTTTATATTACTTTTAAAAAGGAATGACAAAGGCTTGCTTAAAAACTGGAACAACGATAATGAGACACAGGTCGTCTCATTATATACTACTAGATAGACTATTCTAGAAACTTGAATTAAAAAATTACAAAGTGAAACCCTAATTTCTGAATTCACTAAAAAGCCCTTGGTCATCTTCTTGATTCTTGGTCAAAACTGGAACCCATGTGATGCCAGCTTGCAAAAGTTGATCAAAGTCGTCCAAAATGCCTTGGGGACCAAGGAGAGTGATCCTATACGTTCACTTGGTCGGTTTTGGGGTTTGGGGGAAAGTGACTTGTGCAGGGGAGGGTCGGGGTAGGGTCCACAGGACATGTGAGTGTGTTTTGTGATGTGGGTTTAGGTGAGAGTAAAGTGAATTAAGGATCTGGACAAATTAAGCCAATAACCCCTTGATTTGGGTGAAATTGGAACTGGGTGGGGATTAGGGTTTAAGTGGTGATTAGGCCAGGTTTAATCCAAAAAGGGAATAAACTTATTTTGAAATTTTGTTTTAGTGGGAAAAGTTTGTTGACCTTTTGACCCTTTTTAAATAAAACCGGGTAATAAGAGTGGGTGGGTAATGGATTGTGGGTAGGGTCGGGTTATATGGGTTATTGGGTGGGTACTGATGAGGTGGCAGGTTTTGGTTGGGTGGGATAGTTTGGTAGGTTGGCAGACTTGGCCCCCAGGCTTTTATACTTCTTCCACTTTGTTTTAAAAGTTGTCAACGCCTATTTTGCCTTTGAAAACTTTTGGCAAGTTGTCAAAAATGGCACAAATTCTTCCAAAAACTTTTCCAAGGGTTTTAAATGTATATTCTTGATTCTCCAAGGACTGATCTTGTACAATCTTCAAACATTAAGGACCATACTTGTACAATTGACATTTGGAGGGTCAATTGTGACAAGTTCTTCAAAGATGAGGGACTAAAGTTGCCAATCTTCAATTCTTCAAGGGTCTTTTTGCAAAATCCAAACTTGGGCCCGGTTCATTGTGCGTCTTCGTTTCCCGTGTTCGTTTTTGATTGATTCTTGTGATCTTTTGCCAATTCCTCAATATCCGTACCTAAAAATACACAAGTAACAAACACGAGCATATATTTGGTGTATTTGATGATATTTAATTGATTTTAAGCCCAAATTGGACGATGAGACCATGTATAAAAGTAGTCTCATCACTTTACTAAAATGTTTGATTCAATTTGATATTTGCTGTTTTAATACTTGTTGTTTTAGTTTGATTTGATTTACTGAAAAGTTTCTGATAATCTGCTAAAATGGTTTAAAATGATTTGAATCTTGAAGTTGGTTAGACTGTTTTGCTTTGTACATTGTCTGCTGAAATTCTTTGGCTAGTGATTAAGGGTTTTCATTTGGATTTTTAACTTGGAGAAACTAAAAGATTAATCTGGTATTTATAGCTTATGATTTTGCTTATAGTACCACGGGTTGATTTAATATGATATAGCTGAGTTTTACATATACTGCTGATTGTCTCTCTTTCATAGCTGTTTAAACCTTTGATGTCTGTTAAGATGGCATTTCACTGAATTTGGGTTAATAGATTAATTAATCTGCAATTGCCTGTTTAAGTTGGTTACTGAATTTTGTTTTGCTGATATTGTTTAGTGTGTTATTGCTGTAATATCTTGAATTATCTTGGCCAACAGACCCTCTTGGTCTGTTTGGTTCATTTCCATCTCAATATCAATTCAAGTTTATTTCCAAAAGGTCATTCCTGTGACTTGTTATTTCAATTTTAACTGTCAAAAAAATAATTCTTCAAAAAAGTCCACCAAGGGACTCGAACCCTTGACCTCAAAGGTGAGCACCAAACGTGTTTACCAGCTTGTCTAGTTTGTTGTTTTGGTTTAATTACAGTCATTCTTATTAATATACTTTGAGTCAAGTTGGGCTGTCAGTTTTCTTTAATAGTTTTAAATACAAGTTTTCATTTATTAATACTATATAATTGGTTTAAATTACTATTAAAAATGTTAAAAATATAAATAGATAAGTCAAATAAAAATATATTTTATAATTTTTAGAAATTTAAATTGTTTTAATAAATTATTTTTTTTAAAATATTTAGATTTTAATTAATTTAGTTTTAAATAAAAATTGTTTCAAATAGAATTTGTTTATTAAAAGTAAAAATAAATTTTTAAATGAGTTAAATTAGTTTATAATTATTAATAGTTTTAAATTTGTTTAAATAGATTTTTAATAGTGTAAAAGTATTTCTAATTAAGTAGATTAATTTTTTAATTGATTTTAAATAGATTTATTTTAAATAGTTAAAAGTTTTAAGTTTAAATAATTGTCTATTAGATTTTATTTTTGGGGTACGATTCATGCACTTTAGGATTTAAAAATTGTAGGATTAATTTTAGATTAAAACTGAAACCAATCCGAATCAATTGTCCAAAATAATACAAAACGTCTCAAATTCACAAGATCCTTGTGTACAACGAACTTGGATCGCTCACGTTTTTAATTGAATTCGTCTTTGGCCTATTTATGGATTATTACCTTTTCCTAAGGGTAATTTCCTAAATTTGCCCTATAACGTATCTAATTAAAATACACCGACATTCCACATCACATCAGATGCATCCTAGGCTTATCAGTTTACAGTTATCAGGTGAATGTGGTGTGTGCTCTACATCCTTCACATTGGAGCTGATCCCTCCATCCAGCACAGTTATTTAGAGGTCACCCCTCTACAGCATGACGAGGTCACCCCTCCAGGTATTCAAGCAACAGTTGTTACAGCACATGACCTATATAAGCTCTTGCCAATTAAAATACAGTAAATGCATGTTTTCAGATTTCATAGATAACAGTTCAGTTTTATTATTTATAAATTAGACTTATCAGATTTTCTACAGTTTTCATCATACTCCACATATCAGTCTTAAACTTCAGTAATTATTAATTATTTCAAGTTCAATATATTTCTATCATGCATTATATCCGTTCACTGAGCGTTATGCTTGAAATTAAGATTTTGCTAGGTTAAAAAGTTTGTTTTCTCGGTGTCTTAACGAATTGATTTCCGGTTCAAAGTGTGACTCAGTCGTTTTTGGTTAACAAAAAGAAAGTTGATTATCTATAACAAATTAAAAAGTAAATGCTGAAAGTATTTAAAAGCAAATTAAAGACAGGTACAAATAATAAAAGTAAAACAAGGTGAAAAATTAAACTAGAGAATTACTAGAAAAACACTTAAATAAAATGCAATCTTAAAATAAAACTAAAAATAAAAACAATTTAAAATAAAGTTTAAGAAAATGGCGGGAAATATAAAATTTTGATTTGAAAATAAAGACAAGACATAAAAACTAAGACTGGATCGGAATCCCAAATCGAAATCCCAGATCGGAATCCCAGATCCGAATCCCAGATCCGAATCACAGATCCGAATCCGAGATCCGAATCCTAGATCCGAATAAGGGGGATTATCACAATACCGATCGCAATGTAGAAACCCTTGTGGTTTTTGCGATCGTAACAAGCTGTCGGAATCCAAATCCCATTCCGATGGAATGTAATACAAAATAAGCAAAACCAATAAGCTAAGACTAATAAGCAATAACCGAAACTTGATTAAAAAGATAATGAGACGAGACAAAAAGTAACAAATCTAAAGACTTTATCAAAACACAAAATAAGCAAACAAAATAAGCAAACTTTAAAAAGATAAAACTTTTTAGAAAACTTTAAAATCAAATAAGCTAAATACAAAATAAGCCAATAAGATTGTCAAACTTATAGCTTAAATCGTATACAAGCCTAGATGGAAATAAAAAAGATGAACTTTTTAATCAAATAAGCAATAAGATTAAGCAAAATCAATGCTTAATCCAAACCACAATCAAATCAAAACAAGAAAAGTAGAATAAGATGGATAATAGAAAGTTTGATTAAAGGAAAAATAAAGATTCAACAACAAAATGAACTTACTTGGAATTAAAAGGCAAGAAATTTAAGACATGAAATCAAAATGACATGAAAAATAAATGGTGCAAGGAATGAAAATGGTGGAAAGACTAATTTTGTCAAAATTAGCTAACAAAGAGAAATGAAGTGAAATGGGTGCTATATATAGGGAGAAGGGAAGAATTCATGTGTTGCTCCTTCTTTCTTTCTTTCTTCACGTCTTTTCGTCTTCTAAACTCTTCGACTTTTTCGACGTTGTCTCGGGATTGATTAAACTCGTCTTGAAAATTCTTCATTAATTAGACTTGGGTTCCTCGGCTTTATTAAACTTCCGTTTTCAGACTTGTTCTTTGATAAATCTTCAGAATAGGTCTTGGACTTCCGTTCTTGTTGCACTCTTGATCTCTTGACTTCGTCTTTTGTCTTTTTCTTCGATAAAAGCCCGTGAAAGCCCGTGTTTTCTTCCCTTTTCACGTTTTGGTCCTAAATCACAACAAAAACACAAACCACGCATAATTCCGACATTTACGACATAAAATAAACGTTTTGGCTTGGTTATTATTGTTATTAAGTGGTAAAAGGATGGGTGTTTTCACACCTATCAAATCCCCTACACTTGACCATTGAAATGCCCTCATGCAATGCATTAATTACAAAGCAAGTGTTACATTTTCCATCACAATCAATCCACATTGGCCTTTATTAAAGAGACAAAATATTTAAAGGAAGAAAACAAGTAAAAATATCAAAAACTTACCTTAGGGTTTTGGAATGTCATGAATGATTATCACCCTCAAGTTTCACGTTCCCCATACCAAGCTTAAAAACGAGATCATTGTTATTATAAGTTATCAAACTAACACGAACTCATGTGGGCCAATTATACACTTAGACTCCCTTATTCCTAGGTGTATCTCTTATATTTTATTATTGTCTTGAATGATCACGAGGATGCATTGTTGACTTATTTTGATAGTTATTTAGGCTGAAAATAAAGTGGGACGATTTAAGCAATAGTTAGCTAAAAGACAAAATCTTTTAAAACTGCTTCTCGGGACCCCATAAAGTTCATATCTTGGCATAACTCGCTTCACGATTTGAGACCTTTCTCGGACCGATATTTGGCAGTGACTTCATACTTCAAATCTTTGAGAGACGTTCTTGAAATTATGGTCTTCTCTTCATAATAGGAATTTCTTCACTTGAACTTTTTGAGAGATTCTTCATATTTGGACCACGACTTCTTCATTTTTCTCCAATCTTTATTGGGATTTTGATATACAACGATCCGCCTCCTTTTAGGACTTGGATCTATTTATCCTCATACCTTGTTAGGGCCTTTTTGGATAGACTTCTCCATGATCTTTAGGGGAGTATTTGCTTTTCAACGTGTGTCTCGATCCTTCATATTGATTTTTGATAAATGATTCTTCACATCACTTTGGATCTTTAGCAACAAAATGTAGCCCTCATGTCTTGTTAGGATCTTTTTGGACTCACCAATCTTCGCATCCCGCTTCAATAAGTTATGCCTTGGCTATGAACTCTAATTAATACCGAGCAACTTTTAAACGATCTTGGGCTAGAAGCTAAGTAACTTTTCAAATCGTACAACCTTATTTATTGCAAATATATTTATAAACAAGCGATGGGAGAAAAAGCTTATAATTAACTTACATAAATTCATGAAAGAGTACCAAACTTATAATTGACTCTATCATCTCTCGTTCTCCAAAATTTAAAATCTCAAGGAATGAGACTCGTGGATGCTTAGCCAATTAAATCAAAGTTTTGGGTTTTCGAGTCATCTATAGGATCTTGCAAACTCTTAGACTTTTTCAAGTTTAGAATTCGCATTTTAAAGTTCCCTTGATAAACGACTCTCTAGGATCAATTATAGGAACTTGCGAAAAGTTCTTGTTCTTAACCCATGAGAGTTAAGACTTTCGCGTTTTAAAGTTCCCTATATAAAAGCCTAGCAAAACTTGACTTAAACACGTTAAGGATACTAGCTAGATTAAACTTAGATAAGTAAACTCGGGTTGAGTCAAAAGATTCACAACGTTTGAAAATTAAAATCACTTTATTAAAAGTTATTCTAGCAAGGAAGGAAAATAACTATAACAAAGGAAAAACTAATTGGCCAAAATAGATTAAAAATTTTGAAAAATGTCGAAAAATCAAATTTTCCGGTTAAAATGAGGACAAATACAAGGACAAGACCACTTAACTTCGATAGAAGTCCCCCTACACTTAATATAAACATTGTCCTCAATGTTTAAGCATGTGGGAGTAAACTCCCCTACACTTAAGAAATTGTGCACTTTGTTTAAATCTTGCTAAGGAAAGGACAACTAAAGTGATTCCTAATTTAATATTGAAGAATATAAAATAGAGAATCAAAAGAGATTAGGATATAACCGGGAAGACGGGTACACAGGATCACGGTTTGTCAAAAGTCATCAAGAATGGATATTTGAAAGCTCGAATCCCTGCACATGATAAGAAAGAAAACAACAAACACATACAAGGGTCTCCCCCTAAACTTATTATAAAAACAGATAAAGATAGATAGATAATCGGGTTGCCTCCCGAGAAGCGCTTGTTTTTGTTGACCGAGTCACGATCCTGACTCGTCCCCGAATTAAATGGTCCATGGGGAAGCCTCGAATGTAATACCAGGATCAAAGACCTTGTCCTCGTTTCCCTAGGAAAATACAACATGGGAGGCTGGAGGATCAGTCTTAAAAGGTAGAAAAGTCCTCTCAACATAAGAAAAGTATGTGAGATCATGATCCACGAGAGGTGGGGTGGGTAAAGTAAGAAAATTGTCATCCACCAAAGACAATTGATGCTCAGAAAGCGGCACAGCCGTAATAATCAATGTCACCTCCCGGGTCAAAGCACTCATCCTCCGTAATGGTGTCTAAAGGAGTGGATAAAAGGTGCTCGGGAGGAGGACTTGGGAAAATACCTTCCTGCAACAAATTATCAAAAATAATATCCCCCTCCGTGTCATCATCATCAATACCTGGAGGTATTGAGTGAATGTCGATTTCTTCTAGCAATGGGTCATTATACTCAACGGGTGTAATAGACTGAGGTAAAGATTCTTTAATAGGATGAGAATTCAACGCTTCAATTTTAGCAATCAGAAGATGAACTTTCAGTAATTTGTCGCAAAGAATAACGTCTTCCACCTCATCTACAAGACCAAGTTCAGGGGTGAACTTCTCATAAGTCGGAGAGAATAAGTTAACATCGCCTTCATCGCCCGGAGGAGAAGGAGAAATTTCAAAAGTGAAATTCTCATAGCATGGAGAAAAATCATCATCATTAAGAGCGACCTCTTCCGTAAGCTCCTCAAAAGTTAGCACATCACAAACCTCATCAAATAATTTATCAAGACCAAAATCACTAATCTCACTCGATGTATAACAATCCTTAGACGTATTAGGGATATCAAGAGTAGGAGTAGTAATCTCAGAAGATGGGTTGAGATTGTAGATATCATCCTCGTCATCATCATAATAGACTGGACCATTCCAGTTAGTAGTGATATAGTCGACTAACTCCTCCTTGATAACCTCCACATCTTTAAGAAGCTCATGAAGCAATTTTTGTTGATCATCTACCCAAGTATGTTCAATTAAACCCATTATATCCCACGCTGTAAGTAAACATTTTAGTGTAGAAAAGAAGGGAAAACGACCAAATTGGCTCAAAACGGTGTAGGTGGATTTCAAAATTTGGTCACCATCAAGCAAAGGTTGCCTTTCCTGATGTAAGTCAGCTTGGATTTGAGCTAAACTTTCTAGTACGTCATTCAAAGTAGTGAGTTGTTGGTCAAGACTAATTCCCTGAGAGGATTGATGATTGAGGGTGTGATGTGGGGGCTCAAAGTTATACAAACCGGAATCATAGCACGTAATTGGCTCAAAGATATTCATCGGTTGACAAGAAGAAGCATCGTGAGGGCCCCCACAAATATTGCAATACGGGTATTGAGGAAAACGCGGTGCATTTTGAGGATAAGGATTGTCATATACGGGAAAGGGTGAGAAAGTATTGTAAGAGGAGAAGTACGAATTTGTTGAATTATAAAATGGACAAAATCCAAATTGTGTATTGTCGATATCAGAGTCGCATCGCTCACAAATATACCAATGACATGTTTGATAACCATGCCATGGTCTCCCACACCGTACGCAAGACGAATCCATGAAAAATAATAGATAAGCAAGAAGAATATTTTTGGCGCAAAACTTGTGAAAAAGAAATGCTTTTATGATTTTTCAAATGTTTTTGGATTTTTGAAATTTTTTATTTTTTTTATTCTTGAAAATATTTTTGAAAAATGCAAGAAATATAACGTTCACGAATGAACGGATCCCAAAATCCAACGCGTCTCTCACTAAAAACCGTTAATCTTCACGAAAAGAGCCGGCAGGGGCGCCATTTGAAATTTTGCTAGGTTAAAAAGTTCGTTTTCTCGGTGTCTAATCGAATTGATTACCAGTTTAAAGTGTGACTCAGTCGTTTTTGGTTACCAAAAAGAAAGTTGATTATCTATAACTAATTAAAAGTAAATGCGGAAAGTATTTAAAAGCAAATTAAAGACAGGTACAAATAATAAAAGTAAAACAAGGTGAAAAATTAAACTAGAGAATTACTAGAAAAACACTTAAATAAAATGCAATCTTAAAATAAAACTAAAAATAAAAACAATTTAAAATAAAGTTTAAGAAAATGGCGGGAAATATAAAATTTTGATTTGAAAATAAAGACAAGACATAAAAACTAAGACTAGATCGGTATCCCATATCGAAATCCCAGATCCGAATCCCAGATCCGAATCCCAGATCCGAATAAGGGGGAGTATCACAATACCGATCGCAATGTAGAAACCCTTGTGGTTTTTGCGATCGTAACAAGCTGTCGGAATCCAAATCCCATTCTGATGGAATGTAATACAAAATAAGCAAAACCAATAAGCTAAGACTAACAAATAATAACCGAAACTTGATTAAAAAGATAATGAGACGAGACAAAAAGTAACAAATTTAAAGACTTTATCAAAACACAAAATAAGCAAACTTTAAAAAGATAAAACTTTTTAGAAAACTTTAAAATCAAATAAGCTAAATACAAAATAAGCCAATAAGATTGTCAAACTTATAGCTTAAATCGTATACAAGCCTAGATGGAAATAAAAAAGATGAACTTTTTAATCAAATAAGCAATAAGATTAAGCAAAATCAATGCTTAATCCGAACCACAATCAAATCAAAACAAGAAAAGTAGAATAAGATAGATAATAGAAAGCTTGATTAAAGGAAAAATAAGATTCAACAACAAAATGAACTTACATGGAATTAAAAGGCAAGAAATTTAAGACATAAATCAAAATGACATGAAAAATAAATGGTGCAAGGAATGAAAATGGTGGAAAGACTAATTTTGTCAGAATTAGCTAACAAAAAGAAATGAAGTGAAATGGATGCTATATATAGGGAGAATGGAAGGATGCATGTGTTGCTCCTTCTTTCTTTCTTTCTTCACGTCTTTTCGTCTTCTAAACTCTTCGACTTTTTCGACGTTGTCTCAGGATTGATTAAACTCGTCTTGAAAATTCTTCATTAATTAGACTTGGGTTCCTCGGCTTTATTAAACTTCCGTCTTCAGACTTGTTCTTCGATAAATCTTCAGAATAGGTCTTGGACTTCCGTTCTTTTTGCACTCTTGATCTCTTGACTTCGTCTTTTGTCCTTTTCTTCGATAAAAGCCCGTGTTTTCTTCCCTTTTCACATTTTGGTCCTAAATCACAACAAAAACACAAACCACGCATAATTCTGACATTTACGACATAAAATACACGTTTTGGCTTGGTTATTATTGTAATTAAGTGGTAAAAGAATGGGTGTTTTCACACCTATCAATGCTCATCCGTAGTTCATTCATGTTCTAACAACAGGTACACTAGGACACTCTTAAGATTCTGAGAGCATGTGCATTGGATGGAAGCCGTCCAGACTTCTTTACGTTATGCACTTCATTTTTATATTCCGTTGGACATTGTTTAGTCCTTTCTTTTAGTATTTTACTTTTCATGTTTTGAGATTATGTTGGATTACCGATGTTTGATTCCGGTATTTCCTTTATGGTCAGTTAATGTTTTATGACATTTACCTTATGTTTGATGACACACCATAAATACACGTAACGGTCCACTTATCCAAGTGGGGTGTTACACATATAATCAATACTCCCGAGTATTTTCGGGAGTCCATGTTTATGTGCAATGCATATGTTCCCAATATCCTCTGATGTGGGTTTTCTTAAATATTATTCCACGTATAACATATATATATATGCATTTACTAAATTTAATTAAACATTCGCGACCAGTGTGTTTTGCAATTTGCAAGTACTCGTCAAATGCATCGGCTGATGACCCGTATGCCAATTGACGTATTGCGGAAGTTATTTTTAGAGTACGATGAATACTTTCACGACCGGTACAATCGACACCGTGTCTAAAATATGGAAAATATTCTGGCAACGGTTCTACTTCATAACTTAAAATATCATTGAGAGTTCTTTTTAAAAAGTTTAGAACTCATACGATACATTCGCCGGAACTTTTTTCGGGTATTTAGGAGGTGTCTCGTCGTCCCCAAATAGTCTTCGAGTAGACGTTAGGGGTATTTTTTCATTACACAAAGCTAAGTATTTTTCGTATTCTTGGTACCTCTGAACATATTTTTTCGTATCGCCTTGGAATTATGAATCATAAAGATTGTAGGTGTTAGGGGTATTTGGATCCATAGTTCTTTTTGTTGAAAAATGATATATTTGTGACATAGAAAGTAAAATGGAAGTGATATAAAAAAATGATTATAATAGGGGTTTTATAGAGTTTTAAAGGGTTAAATTTTTAAAAAGAGTTAAAAAAGTTGGGCTGATGAGAGCAGGATGAGAGGCTACGACGCGAACACCAGAGCGGGTACGTCGTAGATTTTGTGACGCTGTAGGCCATGGAGCACCCTCTTACAATACGCGAAACATAGGATAAGTTGATTTAGTGAGTTCAATACATTAGTTCTATATATTTAGGCAATATTTTTTAAGTGCCTTTTGACTCGATTGGGTTGTTTTTTCAATGTTTTTTTTATAGTTCTTTTAAAAGTTCATTTGATAGAGATGAAATTAATAAGTAGAATTGATTCATTTGTTTATAATTTGAGACCGCTACATCTAGTATATATAGTTTAGCCGATGTACGGATATTCCTAGAAGGCTGTAAAGTATTGTAAAGTATTGTAATTGGTTTTTGAACGGCTGTGAAGTCTTGTGATTACCTTGGGTTTATGTTCTTGTCGAAAATGCGATGTTTGTTTGAGTTTTTTTGTCGCGCGTACGTGTATGCTTTCACCTTAAGCTTAGTATAAAATAGAATGGTCTTTGATGTAGGATGGCAAAAGCATTCAAAATCGAATGGAAACATCGAAATACAAACTAGTTTAGTTGTGTTCGGAGACGGATTCGCGGGTTTGGATACGGTTTCGGTAGTAATATTCTTTTTTTCGCGGGTACGGGTCGGTTACAAGTTCTAGTAATACCCGTGATAACTTGATTTTACTCAGGTTAAAAAGATTCGTTGATGTATGTCTAATCGAATTGATCCTGGTTATCTATGTGACTCTATTGTTCTTTGGTGAAATAAAAGTGTGTCGTTGTAGTATATTAAAGGTGCAAAAAAATTAAAGTAAATGACTTGAAAGTAAATCTAATTCTAATTAAAAGTAAAATGTGCAAGTATTTAAAAGCTTGATTGAAATTAAAGGGCACTAAACGTAAATAACGCAAACTTAAAATCTAACTAAGGCAAACTTAAAACGCAACTAAAACTTAAACTAAAGCAAGGCTAAAATAAAGCTAAGGCAAATAAACTTAAAGTGCAACTAAATAAAAGGTGGGAAAAATTAAGCTTGAAAAATTAAAAATTAAAAACAAATACTAAAAAGAACCTGAAAGAAATCCTTGATTCGGAAGTTTCTAATTATCCCTTGATTCGGAAGTTCTTGAGTTCCGAATGAACCCTTCTTGACTCGGAACTTCTTGATCCGGAACCTTGGTTCGGAACTCTTCCGAATGAACAAGAATATGTTGATCCGGAACTTCTTGATCCGGAACCTTGGTTCGGAAGTTTTGGTTCGTTCGGAACTTTCTTGACTCGGAAGATTCGTTCGGAACTTTCAATGTTCCAAATGAGTTTGCTGATCCGGAACTTATCCTTGGTCCGGAAGTTTTCGTCCGGAAGTTTTCGTCCGGAACTTTTCCGGATGAAGCTTGATTCGGAAGACGAAACTTGACTCGGAACTTTTGCTCGTTCGGAAGATTTGGAGTTCCGAATGAACAACTCTTGACTCGGAAGTTCTTGATCCGGAACACTTCCGGGTGAACCTTGATCCGGAACTTTTGAATGTTCCGAATGAAAACCCTCTTGTTCGGAACTTTTGCTTGTTCGGAAGTTTTCCTGGGAATCACAGTAACAGAAACAAACAAACCGAAGAACATGGAAAGACAATAACACGAATCTAACCACAAATTTAACCAAAATCAAACACAAGATTAAACTAAACTAATAACAAAACATTCAATAATCATAAACCAACAATTTAAATCAACAAAACTAACAAATCTAGCCACAATAATTAAAAACCCACTTTGATCAAAATAAAAACATGAACATGAACACAAACATAAACATGAAAATCAAAGATTAAGAAAGGTAGATAGGAGATTAACAAGATAAAATAAAGATTGACAAAAATTAAATGAAAACTTACTTGAAATTAAAGGAATTTAAGGTGCAAGACAAGATATTTAAATTTGACAAGTATTTAAATTGACATGAATTAAAGGTGCAAGGTAAATAAATGGAAGACTAATTGTCACACTTAGCCAACAAAGAAAATAATTAACTAGCCTAAACTATATATAGGGAAGGATTAGGAAGCTTCCTCCCCTTCTTCCTTTTCTCTTCATTGCAAGATTAAGTCCTTCCTTCTTTAATCTTTTTTTAATTGCATGCTTAGTCCTTTTCTTCTTATCTTCTTTAATCTTGGACTTTTAATGACTTTTGGCTCGGGATCTCTTTGAACTCGTCTTTTAATTCTTCAGTAAAATAGACTTGTGTTCTTCGGCTTTAAGTAAACTTCCGTCTTTTGACTTTTTCTTCGATAAATCTTCAGAATTGGTCTTGGACTCCCGTTCTTTATGCACTCTTGACTTCTTGACTTTGTCTTTCATCTTTTTCTTCAATAAAAGCCCGTGAATGCTCGTGTTTTCTCCACTTTTCACCTTTTCGTCCTAAATCACAATAAAAACACAAACCGCGCATAATTCCGACATAAAAAACATAAAATACACGTTTTGGCTCGGTTATTATTGTAATTAAGTGGTAAAGAGGATGGGTGTTTACACACCTATCAAATCCCCTACACTTGACCATTGCAATGTCCTCATGCAATGCATTAGTTACAAAGCAAGTTTACCTTTTTCATCATAATTAATCCACATTGGCTTTTATTAAAGAGATAGAAAATTAAAAACATACAAAATAAAGAAATCAAAAGCATACCTTGGGTTTTGGAAATGTTATGAATAATCATCATCCTCAAGTTTTCACTTTCTCCAAACCAAGCTTAAAAACGAGATCATTGTTATTATAAGTTAGTAAACTAACACGAACTCATGTGGGCCAATTACTCACTTAGACTCCCTTATTCCTAGGTGTATCTCTTATATTTTATTGTTGTCTTGAATGATCACGAGGATGCATTGTTTGACTTATTTGGATAGTTATTTAGTCCGAAAATAAAGTGAACGATTTAATCAATAGTTAGCTAAAGGACAAAATCTTTTAAAACTGCTTCTCGGGCCCTCATAAAGTTCATATCTTGGCATAACTCGCTTCGCGATTTGAGACCTTTCTCGGACCGATATTTGGCAGCGACTTCATACTTCAAACCTTGAGAGACGTTCATGAAATAATGGTCTTCTCTTCATATAGTAATTTATTCACTTGAAGTTTTGAGAGATTCATACTTGGACCACGACTTCTTCATTTTTCTCCAATCTTTATTTTGGACTTTGATTTACAACGATCCGCCTCCTTTTATGACTTGGATCTATTTATCCTCATACCTTGTTAGGGTCTTTTCGGATACACTTCTCCATGACTTTTGGGGAGTTTTTGCTTTACGTCGTGTGTATCGATCCTTCATATTGATTTTCGATAAATGATTCTTCACATCACTTTGGATCTTTAGCAACAAAATATAGCCCTCATGCCTTGTTAGGGCCTTTTCGGACTCGCCAATCTTCGCATCCCGCTTCAATAAGTTATGCCTTGGCTATGAACTCTAATCCATACCGAGCAACTTTTAAACGATCTTGGGCTAGAAGCTAAGTAACTTTTCAAATCGTACAACCTTATTTATTGCAGATAAATTTATTAGCAAGCGATGGGAGAATAGGCTTATAATTAACTCACATAAATTCACGAAAGAATACTGAACTTATAATTGGCTCTATCATCTCTCGTTCTCCACAGTTTAAAATCTCAAGTAATGAGACTCGTGGATACTTAGCCTATTAAATCAAAGTTTTAGGTTTTCGAGTCGCCTATAGGATCTTGCAAACTCTTAGACTTTTTCAAGTTTAGAAATTGCATTTTAAAGTTCCCTTGATAAACGACTCTCTAGGATCAATTATAGGAACTTGCGAAAAGTTCTTGTTCTTAACCCGTGAGAGTTAAGACTTTCGCGTTTTATAGCTCCATATATAAAAGCCTAGCAAAACTTGACTGAAACACGTTAAGGATACTAGCTAGAGTAAACTTAGATAAGTAAACTCGGGTTGAGTCAAAAGATTCACAACGTTTGAAAATTAAAACCACTTTATTCTAGCAAAGAAAGAAAATAACTATACAAAGGGAAAAACTAATAGGCCAAAATAGATCAAAAATTTTGAAAAATGTCGAAAAAAATTGATTTTCCGGTTAAAATGAGGACAAATACAAGGAAAAGACCACTTAACTTCGATAGAAGTCCCCCCTACACTTAAGATAAACATTGTCCTCAATGTTTAAGCACGTGGGAGTAGACTCCCCTACACTTAGGACATTGTGCACTTTGTTTAAATCTTGCTAAGGAAAGGACAACTAAAGAGATTCCTATTTTAATATTGAGAAAATATAAAATAGTGAATCGAAAAGAGTTTAGGATAGAACCGGGAAGAAGTGGACACGGAATCACGGGTCGTCAACAATCATCAAGAGTGGATCATTGAAGCTCGAATCCCTGATTAATAGAGTAGAGGAGAGGAAATAGCAAACTAACGGGTCTCCCCTACACTTAGGATAAAGAAAACTAAAAGATAGATGCATGGGTTGCCTCCCAAGAAGCGCTTGATTTTTGATTACCGAGTCGTGAGCCTGACTCGACCTTGATTACCATAGGAAGAAGCATGAAATATATCCACCAGGATCAAAGACATAGTTTTCGTCCATCAAATAGCACAAACTTAAGGCGAACAAGGCAAGCCAAAGAAGAGTAGGCAAGGTTCCCTTAAGCAGTGATGGAGCACGGTGGAAGCAAGTATGGTGAGGTGCAAGCATGTCTTCAATATTTCCAAATATTTTTCCTTTTATTTCATCAGGTGGATACTGAGATGGCTGAAAGATTGCAATACCGGGGTCGAACACCTTTTCCTTTAAGGGAAAATAGCACTCAGGCTCAGCAGAGTGTGAAGAAGATCCGCGAAGAAGCACAACCTCGTCCTCAGAAGGGGAACAAAGAGGTGTTAACTCATACGTGCTGCGGATTTCGGTGTCGACCGGTTTTTTCTCCTTATAAAGAATGTGCTTTAAATCCAAAGTAGGATCAAGACGATAATCTTCAAAGTCATAAGGAGGAGCATCACTCTCATGAGGGAAGTAAGTGTTGAGAAATTCAGAGAAGTCTTGCTCAAATGAGTAATCGTCCAAAGTAGGATCGAGTGATGGCGGAGGATCTTCATCATGTGAAGAATCGCTCGAAAGAGTATCGGCCTCATCAAAATCATCGAAAGTGGGCATCTCGGGATACTCAGAAGTACAATCATCAAAATCATCCGAATTTGAGCTAGAATCATCATCATCATAAGCATCAAAGACCGGTGGAGAATCATAAATGGGAGAAGCTTCCAAAGTGGAGCGAGAATCATTCACATCATCTTGAAAGAGTGGATTATCATTGCAAGACTCGAATAGCGGATTGTTGTAGACGACGAAGTCCTCATGCACATTAATCATATTCACTGATTCTCGGCCTCCAAAGAATTTGCCTGTAAGCTTCCCCATTTTAAAAATTTGTGAATCATCCCCGACTCGTAAGATTAACTCACCTTCGGCCACATCCACTAAACCTCGTCCGGTTCTCAAAACGGCCGACCAAGTATTAAAGGAATACGAGGGTCCATTTCATAATCAACAACGACAAAATCGACCGGGAAAGTAAATGTGCCAACTTTAATGAACACATCTTCGGCTATACAAACGGGGTAAGCGAGAGTGCGATTTACAAGTTCAAGAGTCATCTTTGTTGGAGTGAGGTCCGGTAATGATAGTGTTTTCCAAACACTCAATGGCATCAAATTAATACTGGCCCCGAGATCAGCAAGGGCAGTAAATTCTTCAGTTTTGTTGAACACGCAAGGCAACACAAAACGACCGGGATCTCCAAGCTTTTCCGGAAGTTCTTTAAGAATAACTGCAGAGCAGTTTTCATTTAAGCGTGTGTTGGCGAGTTCAATCAGCTTCTCCTTCTTGTTAAGCAATTCTTTAAATGCTTTGACAAATTTGGGCATGTGGACAAGTGCTTCAAGAAAGCTAATGTTGAAGTTCATTTGAGAAATCATCTTGATATAGTTTGACACTTGGCAGTCATTCTTGGTTAGCAAGTTAGGCTTGTCCAAGCGAGAAGGATATGGGATGTTGGGTTTATAGGTGGAAGGTGTAGGTGTAGCAGGTAAAGGTTGATATGTTGAAGGGTCCTTCCTAGAGACATCGTCATGACGAGGCGGAGACGGTAATGGTGCACTAATACTAGGTGTAGGAGGAGTAGGGATAAATGGTGGTGGAGGAGGTGTAGATGATGGGGGTGGGATTGGTGGATCGACAATGGTAATTCCACTACGAGTAGTAATAGCACTCACATTAGCTCGCGGATTGGTGACAGTGTTTGAAGGTAGAGAACTTGAAGTAGAAGGTTGAGTGGAGGGCAAAAAACTAGCCAACATATTATTTAATTCATTCGTTTGAGTGCTGAAGGAGGATTGAATATTATCGCGAACCTCGGATCTTATCTCATGCCCTTGCTTGGTAATATCTCCTTTAAGATTGATAATTTGGCTCTGCAGATTCTTGATTTGCTCACCTTGGGTTCTCATGATGGCTTCAACATCGGGGTTAAAGGGTGGGTTTTGTTGGGCGGGTGGGTTATAAGGATTAGAAGCTCTTGGTGGGATTTGGTTGCTTCTATTGTAGTTGTTGGCGGGGTTTTGGTTTTGAGGAGAAAAACCAGGTGAAAGGTAGTTGTTAGATCGGTAACTCAGCAGATTTCTATCCCCTTGAGGTCGAGCTTGGTAATTTTCCGGTGAATAATTACCATAAGCAGCATATACATTTTCCGGATTTCCTTGAGTTGAAGGACAATCGGTGTATGAGTGAGGACCGCCGCATGTTTCACAAGGAGCAGCAACAGCTTTCACTTGTTGTTGTTGTTGGTTTGAAGCCAAGAGTTGCATACTTCTGCTCATTTCAGTCAGCACACGGGTGAGTTCGGTCATATCAGGGTTTGCTGAGGTGGAGGAAACATTGACTCTCGGGTTGTTCCTAGAAGAAGCGGAGGAATCCCAGTTTTTGTGGTGAGTAGTCATGTTCTCAATAAGCTCTCTACACTCCTCGGGTCTCCTTTTCATGAATGTGCCACCGGCGGCTGCATTAATCGTATCACGATCTCGAAAAGTCAAACCGTTGTAGAAAGTATCGATTAAGGTCACAGGGAGCATGTTGTGGTTTGGACAACGATCAATCAAGACATTATATCTCTCCCAAGCATCAAAAAGAGATTCATCAGGGTCTTGCATGAAACCGCTGATTTGATTGCGAAGGCTCGTGACCATGGATGGTGGAAAGTAGCGCGACAAAAAGCGTTGAGTCATGTCATCCCAAGTGTGAATAGAATTCTTCGGGAGACGGTCAAACCATTTCTCGGCATGATGCGATAAAGTATGTGGAAAGAGTTGTAGGCGAAGAACATCCATTGTGGCACCAGGCAGCTTCATGCTTTGGGTGATTGTAATGAACTTGTCGAGGTGTTTGTTGGCATCATCATCAGGCAATCCACGGAATGGGTTAGTTTGCACTTGATGAATCATGTGGTGCTTCAACGAAAACTCAGGAGCGTTGATTTGCATCGGCGCAATCGGTCCTCCTCGTCCAAACATGGTAGGTTGACAAAGTTCCTCCATGGTCCGAAGATCGGGCTGTGGAAGAACATTGTTGTTATTATTGAGGTGCGGTGGAATATTGTTGTTGACACCTGACATACTTAAATCTTCTTGAGTCTCGGGCTCTTGATAATTAGAAGATCTAGTACGCATACACCTGAAAATGCAAAAGAAAAAGAAACCAAACACAAAGACAATATATATACAGAATAAAGATAAAATCTTTTTGGATTTTTGAAATTTTTAATTTTTATGGATTTTTATCAATTTTTAAATTTTTATGGTTTTTGAATTTTTTATGCAAGAAAAATAACGCTCACAAGTGAACGGATCCCAAAAAGCAACGCGTCTCTCACAGAAAACCGTTAATCTTTACGAAAAGAGCCGGCAGCGGCGCCATTTGATAACTTGATTTTACTCAGGTTAAAAAGATTCGTTGATGTATGTCTAATCGAATTGATCCTGGTTATCTATGTGACTCTATTGTTCTTTGGTGAAATAAAAGTGTGTCGTTGTAGTATATTAAAGGTGCAAAAACAATTAAAGTAAATGACTTGAAAGTAAATCTAATTCTAATTAAAAGTAAAATGTGCAAGTATTTAAAAGCGTGATTGAAAATAAAGGGCACTAAACGTAAATAACGCAAACTTAAATCTAACTAAGGCAAACTTAAAACGCAACTAAAACTTAAACTAAAGCAAGGCTAAAATAAAGCTAAGGCAAATAAACTTAAAGTGCAACTAAATAAAAGGTGGGAAAAATTAAGCTTGAAAAATTAAAAATTAAAAACAAATACTAAAAAGAACCTGAAAGAAATCCTTGATTCGGAAGTTTCTGATTATCCCTTGATTCGGAAGTTCTTGAGTTCCGAATGAACCCTTCTTGACTCGGAACTTCTTGATCCGGAACCTTGGTTCGGAACTCTTCCGAATGAACAAGAATATGTTGATCCGGAACTTCTTGATCCGGAACCTTGGTTCGGAAGTTTTGGTTCGTTCGGAACTTTCTTGACTCGGAAGATTCGTTCGGAACTTTCAATGTTTCGAATGAGTTTGCTGATCCAGAACTTATCCTTGGTCCGGAAGTTTTCGTCCGGAACTTTTCCGGATGAAGCTTGATTCGGAAGACGAAACTTGACTCAGAACTTTTGCTCGTTCGGAAGATTTGAAGTTCTGAATGAACAACTCTTGACTCGGAAGTTCTTGATCCGGAACACTTCCGGATGAATCTTGATCCGGAACTTTTGAATGTTCCGAATGAACACCCTCTTGTTCGGAAGTTTTGCTTGTTCAGAAGTTTTCCTGGGAATCACAGTAACAGAAACAAACAAACCGAAGAACAGGGAAAGACAATAACACGAATCTAACCACAAATTTAACTAAAATCAAACACAAGATTAAACTAAACTAATAACAAAACATTCAATAATCATAAACCAACAATTTAAATCAACAAAACTAACAAATCTAGCCACAATAATCAAAAACCCACTTTGATCAAAATAAAAACATGAACATGAACACAAACATAAACATGAAAATCAAAGATTAAGAAAGGTAGATAGGAGATTAACAAGATAAAATAAAGATTGACAAAAATTAAATGGAAACTTACTTGAAATTAAAGGAATTTAAGGTGCAAGACAAGGTATTTAAATTTGACAAGTATTTAAATTGACATGAATTAAAGGTGCAAGGTAAATAAATGGAAGACTAATTGTCACACTTAGCCAACAAAGAAAATAATTAACTAGCCTAAACTATATATAGGGGAGGATTAGGAAGCTTCCTCCCCTTCTTCCTTTTCTCTTAATTGCAAGATTTAGTCCTTCCTTCTTTAATCTTCTTTTAATTGCATGCTTAGTCCTTTTCTTCTTATCTTCTTTAATCTTGGACTTTTAATGACTTTTGGCTCGGGATCTCTTTGAACTCGTCTTTTAATTCTTCAGTAAAATAGACTTGAGTTCTTCGGCTTTAAGTAAACTTCCGTCTTTTGACTTTTTCTTCGATAAATCTTCAGAATTGGTCTTGGACTTCCGTTCTTTATGCACTCTTGACTTCTTGACTTCGTCTTTCATCTTTTTCTTCAATAAAAGCCCGTGAATGCTCGTGTTTTCTCCACTTTTCACCTTTTCGTCCTAAATCACAACAAAAACACAAACCGCGCATAATTCCGACATAAAAGACATAAAATACACGTTTTGGCTCGGTTATTATTGTAATTAAGTGGTAAAGAGGATGGGTGTTTACACACCTATCAACCCGCCTCGTTTACCCGTACCCGTATATATACATGTTTACTCAATTTCGTACCCAGTTTTATTGCTATTTTATATAAGTCTTAAATTTGTGAGAAATGGTAGACGAAAATTGTCGAACGAAATATATTCGTTACATTTTGTATGCATTAAGAACTTTTTACGATCAAACATATTTGAATTTTGTACTTCTTAAAATTTAATCTTAGTTTGTTCGATATATTAAATTGCATTATCTTTACTACTTTATAAAGCATTTACCCCCTATTCTATATTTAGTAGTCTTAAAATTTCAGCCTTCAACATTTCCGTATTAAGAAAGATTTGTAGTACCTTTGCAATTAAATGAATATCAATATTTACATATAATAAAATTTATGTTACATTCTAAAAGTTAAAGCCAATTAATATTTATATTGTAACGGCCTCTTAATACTTACATGTTACAAAGTTTTAAATATTTTTAATGTGTAATACTCAGTTATAACAGTAAGTGGAATATTAAAAGACCATTTATATACAACTTATTTCAAAACTTTATAACAGCCAAACCTCAAATGGTATATATAAAATAACACAAAATACACATACACATCCACTCCGCACACCATCACCACTGCGGATTTCGCCTCCACCGTTCTCGGGAACTCATTTGCATATCACACAAAACAGACAAGAGATCTTAAAGGATTAAAGAAGACATACGGATGATTATTCGTGTTTGTACTTAAAGTGTTTTGTTGCTCGAAGTAATTAAAGAAACAATAGGCGAATGAAGTTAATCATGCTGATTAAAGAATTATTTGTTAGTTTATGGAGAAGAGCAAGAGGATAAAAATAGCGTGGGTCGGTCTTGTTTTAGTAAGAGAAGATTCTTAGTGGCTGCAAATATTTTGAGTATATTTTTAAGGTTAAAATGAGAAATAGCTATTTAGAATAGAGATATATTGAATACGGGCCTATATTATGTGTACTATGTAAAAACTTTTTACGAGTTGGACTTTTGTATGAAAGCTAAAAGTCTCCAACTCTTAACATGGATTTTTTCTTTTCAAAGGTAGTAAGGTTTGCTGCAATAATACACGATAAACTGATGCTACTAATATTTTGAATTGTCGGTCAACACGTTCAGCCAAGAACTGATGTCGATATCGGTTCTGTTATATAATAAAATCTGTTCGTTTTTAGCCGCTTGAAAACAAATCAAAAAATTGGTCGGAGTCTATGGACACCGGGAGTACCAGGTATGAATAGGATTATTTTATTTTTGTTTTTCTCGGATCGCCATCGTAATAACGCAACCTATTTAAGTAGTACGTATAACATTGATTGATTATCTCAATATGTGTTGCTTTTTGATTTCAGAAAAATGAGATTTAGAACGCCTGTTGTAACTTGATGGTTTATGAGATATGGAAATGTTGTACATTCGTGTCTATTGCATCACAAAATTAATAAAAGTGATATTCTTAGAATCGTTGTTACGACCATTTGTCATATATAAAATCTTGAAGTTGTTATGATTTTTGCATAGTTATTATTTTTATCAAGTTTTTGGTAAAAAGATGAAAATATAAAATTCAAAAATAGTGTTCGCTGAAAATTATATTTACTAAAATCTAAAATTCTCATTTCTTATAAAGTCGTTGAAAAGAAAACATAAAATTCAAAAAACATGTTTGTCTAAAATTATATTTTATATGATACCCGCGACGGCAGGTATCCTGCTTGAACTTATGATGAACCTTTATTAACAATCTATTTAGTATAAATATTATAACAACCCATTTTACTACAAATTTATAATATCTCATCTAATATAAATTTGTAACAGCCCATTAGTATCGTATTTTTGGTTCAATATAAAAGCTGAAATCTTTTTATATCTAAAAAATTATTCGCCATAAAAAATAGTCACCGGGTACCCGCCGCCGCATCGCGCGGGTACTCGGCTAGTATGATATTAATGATATTGAAGTAGTACTCTTTATCTTTTAATTTTTTTGAATATATTTGAGTACTTAGGTTGTTTTTCACATATTTTTGGTTTTTTTTAAACTTTATATCAATAATTATGTTTAATGAAAATTTAATTGTGGATACTCATTATCCGTTGAAAAATTCGAAAACCTGATAGATAATACTAAACGGATACTCATCGAGTGTCGTGATGGATACGAGTATGAGTATTATCAGAGTCGTCTCGTCGTATTCGGATGTCCTGTATAACTTTTACAATGTATATACCTTTTTAAACATAGAGAAACTCGAATATAAGGGTAATGTATTTGGAAAAAAAGGCAAAAATAAAAACAAAGCATTAAACTAGTCACACCATATTTCTCTTTTACGTTTGAAACAATTCTTGATAATGAAAAAGTTTAATAACTTTATCAAACCTGAGGGGTGAAACTGTCTATCCGTAAGCAATTTTATGTTGAGTAATAATACTAACAAAACAACAATGTCAAAACTTAATAAGCTAAGGGGTGTAACATGCATATAATCATATTTTATCTTCTTCAGAGTTGGTTCGAAAATCATAACCCACTGTTTATGCATAAATCACCAAAACCAATGGCTCTTCATCTTCCTGTGTGGATGGCTCAAAGTATATATATATCACCTTTTAGCATACATATATGACAAATTTAAGCTAAAAATCGAATCAAATGTACATACGTGCCTATGATCATGATGCCCTTTTAAAATTGAGGCCATCATCTTGCACATGTTCAAATCCGGTTTTAACTATTATAAACGGGTACGAGTACAAATTCATTAAAACCCGACCCAGCTTGACCTGTTGCCGTCCTACTTTAATTTCATGATTTTACAAGGAAAATCACTAACCGCGATAGGAAGCTTGTCAAGGGTCGAAAAGTCATGGTGGGCTTCATGTAAGGACAACTTTTGTTGCTAGAACGTGGCTCGGTCCACTTAGAATGACTAGCATTATAACTTAGGGCATCCTTAATGCATGATTCATTTGTGAGTGTAATAACATGACACATAAGCATTGAATCTTTTAATAAAATTTTCTTATAACCCATAAACTTGCAAAGGTAAGTTCAATAACATGTAAGTGTACTATATTTATTAATTATGAAGTGAGTGAGGGTGTTTCTTGCATTTAATTAATGGCTATGAGATGAGGTCCCCTACCAAGTACAGTTAAAATATGGTGCAAACAGAGAAAAACTTATATTATACCCACAAAACTCACAATGGTATTGTATGATGAGTTGGCATACAATAGTATTGATTGAATCATGCATTATGAATGGCCTTACGTCTTTTAGGCACAAAGGAAGCCAGGGGGTAAAGGGGCTTAAATTACTATGGTGCCTCTTTGGCATGTGCTAGATGTAGGTAACAGTTAAAGAAATCTTCAAGTTAAATATGTAAACATTAAGAAACACCTTTGACGACGTTGAAAGTAACAGATACTATATCATTACGACATTTCATGTTTGGAAATAGGGATCAATCAAGCGACAAATAAGAAAGGGTTTAAGGCAAAAAAATAGCTACGTATGTTTAAAAGTGTAACGATATGGTATGTGTACTTATTTTATTATCTATATGGTACGTGTACTTTTTGAAACCGGCTAATATGGTACATGTACCCAGTTTTCTACCTGTTTAACCTGCAACTTTTCTTACGTGGAAAACGATTAACGAATGTTTGCATCAAACATTTGCACTGTTAGTCCTTTATACTAACGAGTGTTTGTTTTTATTTTTTAACTTTTCAAATTGTTTTTATTATGTATTGTTTTTTGAAAAGTGTTTTTCCAAAACAAAAATTCAATATTTCCAACAAAATAATTTTTTTCATAATTTTTTTAACCATTATTTTAATTCAAAAAATCTCATGTTGAAAAAAATGGGATTTTTATTAAAAAAAATCTGAAAAAATAAATAAAAAAATATCAGAAAAAAATTTCAAAAAAAAAATCTGATTTTTTAAAAGTTTTCGTCCGGGAAAAAGTATGAATTCAAAAAAAAATCAAATTTTTTTATGAAATATAAATTCATAAATGTTTTCAACTACTATCTTTACTCGGAGAAAAATATTTTGTTGAAAAAAATTTATGAAGAAAGTTTCGAAAAATAATCTTATGTTATGTAGTTACAGAAAAAATTTCTAAAAAAATATGATAAAAAATTCGAAAACAAAATTATTTTTTTTTGGAAATTCTGAAAAAGAAAAAAAAAACTATTTTTTACGAAATTATGATTTTTTTGAAATTACAAATCTTTTTTATGAAGTTACGAATTTTTTAAAACAATTATTTTTTATTTATTTTTTTTAATTACAAGATTTTTATTTAATTATGATTTTTCTTTAAGTTTTTGTCCAAAACAAAAAATCAATTTTTTCCCAAGAATATAAAAAAATAGATTTTTTTTCATGAATTTTTACAACTAATTTAATTCGGAAAAAAATCTTATGTTGGAAAAAAAATTAAATTTTTGTTGGAAAAAATCTGGAAAAAAAATCGTAAAAATATCTAAAAAAGATTGTGAAAAAGAATTCGAAAAATAATCATATTTTGGATTAAGAAAAACTATTTTTTTTGAAGTTATGTCTTTTTTAGAAATTACAGAATTTTTTTATGAAATTACGATAGTTGTTAAACATATACTTTTTATGATTTGTTTAGAAACTAAACGTTTTTTTTATGAAAATTACGATTTTTTTAAGAAATTACAAGTTTTTTCTAAAAAATTACGATTATTAAACCACAGATTTATAAGAAATTAAAATATTTCTTGAGAAAAAATTTACCAAGTAATTTTTTCTAATAACTTTGTATATGCGACGAATTTGTAACGGAAAAAAGTGTCGCTATTGAACTATATAGTCTAATGGTGAATTGATAACCGGTTTTACCGGTTGCAGGTTAAAAAGTGGTCATATCGATAAATTTTATAAAGTACACGTACCATATTATTAATAAAAATAGTACACATACCATATCCATACATTTCAAAAAATATATAACCATTTTATACCTTAAACTCAATAAAAAATAGAGATTCAATTAATGATTTGACCCAAACTACACGAACGAACCGTGTAATTAACTCTTGTCAAATCCTGAATGTTAATTTTTCTATAACAAAATTCAATAGTATGATGAAGTCATACTTTGGTTTGTAGAAAATGTATTGATCAAATGATCAAATTACATTATCAAAAAAGATGATTGAGACAAAATGCAAAAGATAGAACATTCCATGTGGTATGAAATGTGGTGGGATATTGAAGCATGTCCTACAAGCTATAATGCAACACAAGTTGTCTTTTCCTTTCATACCATATAAACTTAATTAATACATATTCTTGGCTTCAATTTGTTCGTATATATGTATAAGTCATCACAACCCTTTTTAGCCCTTGACTTCCGGCTAACTATGTACCAAATAATGATAGTGTCTAAATTAATTCAATTGCTAAAAAGTTGTAAATATTACACTCCTCTAGCTTGCTGTTGTGTAACTCAAATAATAAGTTTAACTCTAAATTAACTCAATTTGTTATTATTTTTGACAGAACAATAAGTTTGAGTACAATACATGATGCTAAGTTGCTAACACTGCACAAACAAAAGTTCACTTTGCTGCTCTCTCACGTAATTGCGTAAGATAGATTATGAATCGACAAACTATTTGCTGATGAACATCTTACCGTTACCGTTGGGTTACAAGCATTTTGGTAAATAGTTTGTGTGAACTTGGGATAGCCGTGACAGAGTAGACAATGTACTAACATATATAGAAAATATCGCTAGAGATTTTCTGAATCCGATACTGCATGATGAGGAATGAGTGTGTGATAAAATAAAGAAGAGGGGCATGTGATGTCTCCTCTTTCTTTTTACGATCCCAATCCATTCATTGCATATAGGTCCCTCACACCTTCACTCCATCATAAAACATAAAAAAAAAAGCTAACAAGCCAGGTACAAAGGCAACATTTTATTTTAATATGTATTAACTCAAATATTAAAAAAAAAAGGTAGTACTATTTATCTTACATAAGAAAAGAATGTTGATGCAAGAGAAGATGATGATAACGATGATGATGGTCAATACAAGAACAACCACATTCCATGAAAACATTCATTCTTTCACCACCCTCACTCCTACTACCCTAACACCAACCTGGAAATTGTATGAAAATCCATACTATTCTAATCCTCAAAACAACTATCATAATCAAGAAAACCAAAAGCAAGAAGCACAAGAACAAGAGCTAGAAGATCAAAACAAGCAACTCCATCGTATAAATCTACCCGTATCAACGCGAAAGATAGCTGCATCTTTTTGGGATCTAACCTTCATTAAACCATTCATGGCATCCGAGCTAGACACGGCTAATGCTCAAATTTATGAGCTCAAAGCACAACTCGAGTTTGAACGTAAAGCACGTAAAAAGGCCGAGTCTTTGAACAAGAAGTTAACCAAGGAAGTGCATGGAGAGAGAAAAGAAAGAGAAGCATTAGAGAAAGTATGTGAAGATCTTGCAAGTGAATTAACATCGAGTAAGGCGGAAATGAGTAAGTTAAAGATGGACATTGAAGAGGAAAGAAAGATGTTACGTGTGTCTGAAGTATTGAGGGAAGAAAGGGTGCAAATGAAGCTTAGTGATGCTAAATTCATGTTAGAAGAAAAAATCTCAGAATTGGAAACCAAAATGATTCACAAGTATGATAACGACGATAATCATGATCAGAAAGAACAAGAAGAATTGCACAAGCACAGTGTTACATCTCGGAGCTTGGTTAAACTGAATGGCAGAAAGGTGTCGCTAGAGCCCGAAAACCCACACATAAAGCGTGGAATTCGAGGGTTCGTGGAGTTTCCACGGGTGGTTAAAGCAATCGGATCGAGAAGTAAGCATTTAGGTTCGAAACTGGAGTGTCAAAAGGCTCAACTCATGATATTACTAAAACAGAAAACACAAATCCAGTCCAATAATCTTATAATGAGTTAAGTTAATGATTTTACATAAAACTTATATAACTAGTTGTTTGTTCTTATAATTGAATCTTGATGTTGTTTGTGGTGATTTAGTAATAATCCTAAAAATTAGTAAAGGATGTAACTTTTCATATGGGGATTGGATAGTTTTTGTGTTTATCAATGGAGTGTTATTGCGTGTAAATCCAGAATTTTAGATTCTTACTTTTAGATGTGGTGGTAATGATTGAAGGAGCATCAACACATGCTTCACTTTAACCTCAGTTTGATGGTGAATCGTGAGAGAAAAGTGAGTTCAAAACCTTTATTACTCTCTCTTAATTAAGAGAGTCCAGATATTAAATTCTCCCAGCTAAGGGTATCGTAGGATTTAATCCCTACAACCCTGATTACTAGATGCGGAATCAATATATAAAGAACACACACAAGCAGACTCGGACTCGACAGAAAAATAAAACACACAAGGTAATATCCCTAAAATCAACTCTTTGATTAGTATTGAAAGAATGGCGTGCTTGTTCTTTTCCCTCTCACCTCCTTTTATAGAGATGAGGGAGAACCGACTCTTACAATGACTCCGGGTCGGGTTGGGCTTAGACATGGCCAACCGACCTTTATTCTTAGCTAGTACTAGGCTAGTCGACTCCTAATACCCTAGACCTAGACATAGGCGAAAATAGACTAAATACATAACAATTTCCACCTTAGGCTATATTAGCCTATCCCAACACTCAGCAACTCCAAGCAGTGTTGTAACTTGCGTTCAGGTACCACCTTCGTCAAGGCATCCGCAGCATTGTGTTCAGTACCCACCTTCAGAACTTCAACAGTCTTCGCTTCCAAGACTTCTCTGATAAAGTGATAGCGCACATTGATGTGCTTAGTCCTTTCATGAAAAACATGATTCTGCGATAAGTGAATTGCGCCCTGATTATCACAATTAACTGCAACAGTGTTGAGCTTCACGCCCAACTCTTCCAAGAGTCCTCTTAGCCAAATAGCTTCCTTCACAACCTCCGTAAGGGCCATATACTCCGCCTCTGTAGTTGAAAGAGCCACCACGTGTTGTAGCGTTGCCTTCCAGCTTACAACACATCCCTGTACCAAAAATGCGTAACCAGTGAGAGACCTACCCTTATCCGGATCCTTAGCGTAGTCTGAATCAACAAAACCTGTTACGTCCACATGGTTGCCATGATTTGTCCCATACACCAAACCCACATTTATAGTACCCTGCAAATATTTCATAATCCACTTCACTGCTTCCCAATGGAGTTTACCCGGATTCGCCAAATATCTGCTAACTACACTTACTGCATACAATATGTCTGGCCTCGTGCACACCATCAAGTACATTAAGCTCCCAACCGCATTTGTATACGGAACCCTACTCATTCTTTCAACATCACAATCCCTAACCGGACAATCCTTTAACGATAGCTTGAAGTGCCCATACAATGGTGTCTGAACCGACTTCCCATTGTTCATTCTAAACCTGTTTAAAACTTTAGAAACATACCCGGATTGTGACATCCTCAGAATCTTGCGACTCCAATCCCTGACGATCTCCATACCAAGAATCTTCTTTGCTTCCCCGAGCTCTTTCATGTCGAACTCCCTTTTAAGCAAAGACTTGGTAGCCGCGATCTCAGCCTTACTTTTACAAGCAATCAGCATATCGTCTACATATAACAATAGATAGATACACTCCCCTGGTGCATAACTCCTGTAATATACGCAACTGTCGTAACAGCTACGCTTAAACCCGTTGCTCAGCATATACTCATCGAACCTCTTGTACCATTGCCTAGGTGACTGCTTCAAACCATAGAGAGATTTCTTTAACAAACATACCTTGTTACCTTGTTCAAATCCCGGTGGTTGCCTCATGTAGTTCACTTCTTCAAGATTTCCATGTAAAAACGCCGTCTTTACATCAAGCTGCTCCAGCTCATAATCTTTACACGCAGTCAATGCAAGTATAACCCGAATAGATGTGTGTTGAACTACAGGAGAAAATATTTCATGGTAATCAATACCTGCCCTTTGTGTGAATCCACGAGCCACCAACCTTGCCTTGTACCTAGGCTTTTGAACACCATCAATCCATTCCTTTATTTTGAACAACCATTTGCAACTCACCAGCTTTTGCCCAGCTGGATGATCTACTAACACCCAGGTCTTGTTCTTCTTCAGAGAATCCATCTCTTCTTTCATAGCAGATTTCCACTTAGAACTGTCTTCACAAGCAATTGCTTCCTGGTATGTCAATGGTTCATGAGTATCTTCTTCCTTTGCTGCAGCAAACGCGTAAGCAACCATATTACTCTTATCCCGAAACCTTGCTGGTTTCGTTCTTGTCCTTGGCTCTCTATCCCAAACCAATTGATAATCTGTGATATCCGGTGGATGATCAATATCCTGAACCCCTTCATCTTCATCATAGCCATCTTCCTGATCTGTCTGGTATTCCTGATCTGTCTGATCTTCCTGACTTGTTTGATCTTCCTGACATGGATGGTCTTCCTCAGGTGTATGATTATTTAACCTCTGCAGTTCCACCTCTCCTGTAATTCCTCAACAGACTTATCTTTACCTGCACCAGAATCCTTCAACGTGTCTTGTACATGACTGATGTAGAAAAATTGATGGCAAGTATTAAACTCGACGATTTAGGAAAACCGACAAGTCGAACAAATGCGGGTTCGTTCTCGAAGGAGGTGTGTGGATTAAGTGTGCCAATTATGTAAAATCAAAGTTTGGATTAGTGACGTTTTTGGTTTAAGAGAGAAATGTTAGCCCTAAAATGTGAGCGCCATTTACGGAATTACATTTTATTCAGATAGGCAAAACGTGGAGGGACTACTATTGACATGTTGTCAAAGTGACCTCTTGTCTGGCCTATATATACCCCTCCATACTTCCATGGAGGGGTGAGGATTCTTCTTATTGTGTATTTCACTTCTCTCTCTAAATACACAAACTACTTTCAAGCTTTATCTTTCTCTCTCTAAAAATGTCTAAACATTTCTTTTATCCTCCCCGACCTCCGGATCACCCTCTAGTTCTTATGGTTAACAATTGGTATCAGAGCTAACTGGGGGATGTTTTGTGTTTGTGTTTGCTTATTTCTTTGTGTTCGTGGCTTATAACAGCTTATTCTTTTGAGTTGATTGGTCACAATACATTTGTTTGGTGTTTTTCAGTCCCAGATACGTCATCAATATGATTTTTTTGTGAATGTTTTGTCCAAAAAGGTCTAATTTTTTCTTTATCTCTTCTATTATCAAATGTCACTGTCACTGTCCAAAAAGTCCTTCATTATTATCACAAATTCACTTTTTCGAGAAGAAGACGAACTTTTGTACTATTGCGACAAAAAACCCATCGCAATGTCTAGGGTTTTGACATTGCGACATATATTGCGATGGTTGTTTCAGATTGGTCATTGCGATGGATTTCAGGTTAGTATTGCGATGGGAGTTTGATCATTGCGATGGAGAGATATTGCAACATTGCGATGGGGTGCATCGAAGTATTGCGATGGATTTTCAACTTATATTGCGATGGAAATTCTAACCATTGCGATATGATTTGACTTTTTCTACAAAGACATTGCGATGACTTATTTTATAGAAAACATTGCGAGATCATGACCAAACCAGAAAATACCGAGACCAAAACTTATCAAACCGACTCTTATCTAATCCCTTCCTCACATCCTCTACTCAACAAATCCAAATCTAATTCTATCCCATAGTCACATCAAAAACTCAAATCACCTACAAAAAAAACATACGATCTCAGTTATATTCGTTTCATGTATTTCAACAACGTTATCAAGATCTTTAACAGACCTGGTGCACGAATAATATGCCATCATTGATCTATGTAGATGTTATTCCATCTCTTTAATATTCGAAAATTTAAATGATGGAATATAAACAATGATGTTTAGTTCATCATTTGTTTCGATCTAGACCAAGATCAACAATTAACCATCATGCATTCAATAAACATTAACCTACCCGAGACCAAATTCATGATCTTAGATCCGAAATTACTTGATTCCTACGTGGGATTGAGTTATCTGAAGGGGTATAAGTGTTTGTTGAATCGATTTCATAATCATTCACTTAAGGTTGGTGTGATTCGTGTGGTGATGATGACTAAAGAGAGATCTGTGGGTTTTGTTTTTAAGTTAGTTCGTGGATATGAAGAGGTGGTGGTTGAGATCAGGTAGATGATGAGATGAGGCGGAGTGAACAAGAGTATGATGGAGGCTGCGTATTTTTTATGCAAAGTGATTAGGTTTCCTAATTACTAGGGTTGAGGTAATATATATATGGTCACTGGATCGGGTATAATGCCTTACAGATGGACCGGACTCTATCTTTTTGGGCCAAATGTGTACTCAGTTGGTATTGGGATGCAAATTAACAAGTTGAGTTTACATGTTAAAATTAACATGTTGAAATTTACATGTTAGTATCCGAGTTCTGATCAAACGGGACGAATTTGTTTTCGTTAGAATTTGTGCATTGGGGCGAGTTTGATATAAAAGATACAAGTGAATGGGCAGTTTAAGAGATGTAGGACAAATGTTTTGGTTTTGGGTTATATTGATTGGATTGGATATAAATGGTTTGATAGTGGACCGGTCGAGTATTTATCGAGCTATGATGACCTAATTTTCGATTCCGGATATTCGTTATGTTTCGAACAAAAGTGCTTCAACGACAATGAAAATTATTGGTTGATCCGCGTATTAGTTGGGTATATGATTGACGTTGGGCTTAAAAGAAAAGTTACCTAGACAAAATTTGTCCCTTAATGACAATTCATCTCATAATTTGTTCTCGATAACGACATTCACAACACAACACCAAAAGCAAACAAAACACTTAACGCTAAAACGATCCGATATAAGATTCACTTTAACGACAAGGCTAGTTTTGATTCTACAAAGACAAGTGATCACGAAGTGGATTTGGTATTCTTTATTTGAAGTTGAAGTGGGATTTCATGAAGGCGTCTACTTATTTCATGATCGAGCCTTCCTTCTATTTTTCTACCCCTTTTTCTTCAAACCCAGTCTATCGATTGATGACTTGCTTGGGCGATAAAATTTATGATTGAGACTTGAATTATCCAGTTTCCACTGTCAAGGGGTGGATGGTCGACGACATGGATAACTATCATTTTTGGGTGTCACACGCAGTTGCTCGTGTGGATAACTTCAAGAGGTATAAGAGACTTGTTTCTGCACCGTTCTTCAGTCGACATAAGTGCAAGCTTAAGTAACAAATTTGGGGGATTGTACTTCAGTTTCAAGTTTGGAATATCGGGTTTACTTCACATGTGGTCACAACAAATAGCCGAATGAATTCGAGGTTGGTAAGTTAGACAGAGAGAGATGGAATCAGCAATCAATTCTCACGGGATATTCATGAGCCTCATAAAGACAATGGTACTTCATAGTCTAAGCAAAATTTTTCAAAGTTTCTCAATGACTTTCAAAACTTTTCAAGACATTTGCTTAAGACTAAGAACTTCTCGAGTATATGGACGTCCACGATAATGATGCTTCCGAGAGTTCGAAATCATCATGGGGGAAGATCGTGTACTTTGAAGTAATCGGGTCAACTTCCAAGGGGAAGTAGTGTACATGATGGTATCTACTTACTTTATATGATTTTTTATGAAGTATTCTGCAGGCGTGAGAAGAATTGTTGCTGATTTTCTACATGTTACCCCAAACGGATTATCACCAAAACATAAACGACATGAAACAGTATAAAAGCAGTGTTATTTGGTGTGGTTCTTCTACAAATTTCCGTTGTGCACTTAAACCAATGAGCTAGAAGATTGTTCAAAATACATCAAAGTGTCAGAATCTGCTTAAGATACAGATATTGGTTTGGGGGGAAGTTGATTCCGAAACTTCGTCAAAAAGAAGTCTATGAAGAAAGTTTTTTAATACATGCTGCATGAATTAGGGGGAAGTTAATCCAAATCATGCATATTACAATTGTTCCACAACAAGCAAAGATAAAGAGGATTCAAGCTGAGGTACAAGTTAAGAAGATAAGAAGAATTAAAAGACATCCTCAGCATTGGAAGCGCCTTGGAAGACTTTACTTTGTTGTATTTTTACTTGTTAAGAACATTGTAAGTAATTCCGTATGTCTCCACATTGGGGGAAGATTGTTAGCCCTAAAATGTGAGCGCCATTTACGGAATTACATTTTATTCAAATAGGCAAAACGTGGAGGGACTACTATTGACATGTTGTCAAAGTGACCTCTTGTCTGGCCTATATATACCCCTCCATACTTCCATGGAGGGGTGAGGATTCTTCTTATTGTGTATTTCACTTCTCTCTCTAAATACACAAACTACTTTCAAGCTTTATCTTTCTCTCTCTAAAAATGTCTAAACATTTCTTTTATCCTCCCCGACCTCCGGATCATCCTCTAGTTCATATGGTTAACAAGAAAAAATAAAGACGAGCTACGACTACGATTATACTACGACGTAATGACGTAAAACGCGAACGTAAATACGTAAAACGTGACAAAATTAAAAATTAAACCTAAAAATTAATTAAAAGTTTAAACTAAGTCTAAAATAATATAAATAAGAATAAACGTCCTATAAATAAATTTTAAAACCTTTTATTAATTAAATATTCAATTTTAAATGCTAATTAAAGCCCTAACATTAAATATAATTAAGAAAAAGCACAAGATATTATTTTATTGAACAAATAACTCACTTATATTATTTAAAGACTAAAAGTATTTTTCCTAAATTTTAAAAACTATTTTTCTATTTTTAAAACACTAAAAACAATTTTTAAACTAAAATAATGATTAAAAATTATAAAATAATAATAAAAATAATTTGACAATTTTAAAAATCCTAAATTATATTAATGAACAGTAGAAAAATTAAAAAGTTTGAAAAAAGTAAAATTTTTCACTAAAAGACAAAACAGATTATAATTAAACCCTAATTAAACTAGAATTAATTCTTAAAATTACTTAAAAAGATGAACAATAAAATATTTTTGAACAAAAAATCTTAAAATACTTTCTAAATCAAAAAAAAATTTTAGAACTGAAAAATATTAAGTTTTACACTAAAAGACAAAAACAGTTAATTAAAATCTAATTTAAAATGCAATTAAATCTAAAAAATGGTAAATGAACAGTAAAATACAAATAAATTAAATGGAAAAATCAGAATTAAAATAAGAAAAATAATAAAATTAAATCAAGTTATAACTCTTATATAAGTCCACTAAAGACAAATTTCTAAAAGTCTGAAAGTGACATCTTGCTTCTTTTGTCTTATAGCTAAGCAGTGGAAACTTTTCCACTAGTAATGGGAACTTGGTTCCCAGTGATAGAACAAAAAAACAGGTCTGGATGGTTTTAAGCTTGTAACTTGTTTGTTACTTGATTTCTTGGACAATGATTGGCACCCCTACACTCAGTGGAGTGTAGGGAGTCTAGAAATGTAATAAAATCAACAAGTCACTACAAAGAATCACACAATATGGGGCAAAAACAGTCACTATAATGACTGTTATAGGTCTGAGGGTTCTTTGCTGATGTGTTTGGAAAATGGGTGAGTTTTGGTTGACCAAAACTCACTCACTTGACTCACAAACCTCTACAAAACTAGTCCTACCCCTAAATACTACCAAGATCTAACAGGCAACACAAAATGATGGTCAAAATTCACTCAAAGCAAGGCAGAAAAGCAGTTACTGATTTTTAGCCAATTTTAACACATGCAAACCTGTTTAAACATACCAAACTGAAACCAATGACCAAAATAAACTACTAATATCAAATTCAAGTGTGTCTAGGCAGTTTTTTAAACCCAAGGCTTGTCAAACATTTGGCTTAAACCTTTATCCCAAACACCCCTTAATTTCTGGATATGAAATTTTTCAAACCAAATACACTCAAATCTTAACTACAATGATTAACCAATACTCAAACATGCATATAAGCCCTAAACTATCATATAAGAACAGCTAAAATAACATAAAAACGGATTCTCACAAATCACATACACAAAGCAAGCTCTTAAAACCTTCACAACTAAACTGGTAATAGAGGGTTCAAGCCTTTAAGGGGTTACCTTGTGGGACCCACATCCGAGCCCAACTATGGCTGCAATGCCATCTCCATACAAGCTCGGGCTTGTGCTAGGGCTAATGGGAAGCTGCTGAATGTTGAGAGTGATGGTGTGACTTCCAAAGTCACACCCAATATATCTTGAAAATGAAAACTCTTGGATTAAACCTGCTAAGAGAACAAAATGAGGGTGGACTGGTACAAAGGCTGATAAGCTATAAGTTTGACCTATAGATCAAGTCAACTTATAAGCTTATAGCTTATAAAATAAAAAAAAAACTGAACTTTCTTGAAATTGATTTCTTTCAACTACCCAATCTTAAAACCTTGAAACTTAGAACAAGCAATAGAACAATCCTGAAATTCACACACACACATCCACTTTCACTTCAATGTGTGAGTGGATTTCAGATTAAGAACAACTGCTTCTTGAAAATCTGTTAAAATGGAAAAACAGCTAAAAACTTTTGAACAATAACCTTTGCAACCTTACACTAATTTTGCATAAAAAGTAGATGGTTAAACTAGGAAAACAAGTAAAAATGGAACACAGTCTATTGCAACAAACTTAAATTTTCATTATCATTAATCATAAAAAAATTTACAATAAAAACTGGAACAAAAGATTAAAGGGTCACAAGTCGACCCTTTAAATACTACTAAATAGATCATTCTAGATACTGAATAAAATAATAAAACCCTAAACCCTAATTCATTGAAAGTCCAGTTTTGCCCTTTGACTACATTTGAATCTTGGTCAATTTTGGTTCCATGTGACTGACAGCTACTTGAAGTTGATCTTGAGCGTTTATAGAGCCTTTGGGACCAAGGATAAACTGCCAGTCGTTCATCTTGTCTCAGTTTTGGGCGTTGTGTGAAAAGGACGCAGTAGGGGAGGGTCCTACCCAACACATGGGTGTGTTGGGATCACGGTTTTGGTGTGGGTTTGGTTGAGGTTAACATGAGTTCACATTCTGGAAAGTTAAAGGGATAAACCCTTTGTTTTTGTCTTGATTAAACCTGGGGATTTCTAGGGTTTATGAGGGATTAAGGTGGTTAATCAGTAAAGTTTTATTTGGTTTAGGGGTTAATAAAATTTAATAATGTGTTTACCCCCGTTTTTTTATTTAACTGATTTATTAAAATCAGTTTAAAAGATAGTGGAGAGTGAGGTGGACGAGGTGGACAAGGGGATGAATGTGATTGGTTGTTGGGTTATAGTGGGACACGTGTAAGGAGCTGGTTGGTGGTGATGGGTTTCTTGTCTGGCCAATTTTGGTCCTTAAAATCCCACATCTTTGTCATATTAAATTTCAACAGCCCATAACTCTATTTCCCTTTATATTAACTTTCATCTACTTGCTGAAATTGGCCCAACATACTTTCAAACTTTGAATAAGGACCATTTATGTAATATTTGCATTCTTCAAGGCTAATAATGACATGTCTTCAAACTTCAAGGATGTATCTTGTACAAATGAATATTGGAGGGTCATTTGTGACAAGTCTTCAAAGATGAGGGACCAAAGTTGTCAATTCTTCAATCTTCAAGGGTATTTTTGGAAATTCATGATTCGGGTCCAGTTCTTTGTGCTTCTTCATTTCCCGTGTTCGTTTTTGCTTCATTCTTGTGATCGTTTGTTGATTTCACGATATCCATACCTAAAATACACAATGAACAAACACATGCACATTTTTGGGTATTTTGATAATATTTTAAGCGTTTTAAGCCCGATTTGGATGATGAGACTATGTATAAATACAGTCTCATCACTCCCCCATACTAAACCATTGCCTTTTCCCCACGCAATGCTAGAATTAAGTATTATAGCACTTCCAAAATTCATTTCAGGATGACATTTATTGAAGACATAAACTTAAATAAACTACTAAATATGTTTTAGACATAATGTATTGCTTTCATTACGATTAAGTGACTTTTGCGATCATAGAACAAGAACACGTGAATGCTTCGTTAGAATTACTTTCGTCGTCCTCGATTTTCACTCAATTCCATGCTAAGCGTGTAACGAGATCATTGTTATTATAAGTTAGCAACACGATCATATCTCATGAGTGTTAATTACACAGCTAAACTCCCTTATTCCTACTTGGTATCTCTTATATTTTATTTTGTCTTAATGATCACGAGGATACATCATTGACTTATGCGTGAATACAGATTAAGTCTAAAAATAGAGTTTTAACGGTGTAACCAAAATCATTAAATTAATAATTCATCCTAATAGACAACGATGTTAATAAATTAAGTCAACAAGAAGGATCGATAAACACGGTTTTATAACGGTTTTGAACTTGAGACTTATTACCAAGACTTTTATACGCCCCCTCACGGAAGGGCCTTATTATCATAGGTTTACCTCCATCTTTTATTCAACTTCGCCATGAAGCTTTTATTATGACTTCGGTCTTGCCTTGCCTTTTATTATCCGCCTCATCGGTGGTTTTATTATGGCCAAAGACGTATATTCTCACGCTAAATCGAATTTTGGATCTTTAAAGCTTCAAAGATTAAGGCTTGATTCACTTTCAATTTGGGCATAGATTTTTCGACCTTGTGAACTTCAAATTTTTGCTTAATTTGGGTGAGCACTTGAAATCTTATTATTAGGTGAAGCTTTCGATTATTCGGGTGCCAATACTTCAAAATCGTGACGCTGGCGAATCCTCAATGTTTTCCCAATTTAATTACATGGAAGCTACTAAAACAAATTAGAAACCAACAATAGTGACTAAACCGCTAAATCAATATTTATTAACAATTTATTATACAAAAGCGTGGGGAGAATAAGCTAATAATTACTACACATGAGATCGTGACGATTACGAGACTTATAAATAAGTCTATCATTTCTCGTCCTCATTAAAGAGACTTAGCCTAAAAAGTTAAGGAATCGAAGCTAAGTGCTCAACACGCATGGTCGAGTCAAAAATTACTCTTATTCTCACCATCGGAAAACCTACATTCGTGTCTTAAACACTTATGAAAAATAAGAAAAAATTTAAAATTTGGCCATTTTTAGCCTTATTTTGTAACAAAACGATAACAAAAATATGAAAATTGGATTGCGTGATGACGTAAGCAAGGTGAAGTATCTACTCACCCCCTCATACTAAAACTAAACATTGTCCTTAATGTTTCGAGTCTAGGGGTGAAAACACCCCCATACTAGAGACGTAGTCGAATGCTTAATCTCGAGCATGGAAAGGGTAAAACGAATAACCTAAAAGCCTTTTATGAATTATGCTAATAAGATAAATGTTAGAACATAAAAGGATATCATCGGATATCGGAATCTCCAAAGGCAACGATCGAAGCTCGAGTGATCCGTAAAACGAACACGAGAGGCTTCAATAATGACGATGAACCTAATAAATCACAATCACAAACAACCACGGAACAAAGGTGGGAAGAGCACAAGTCCCCTCGTTACATTAAACTAAGAAAGCGATAATATTTACAAGGATAAGCATGAGAATCCCCCACGAGGCACCTTGTTTTTGTTAACTGAGTCAAAAGCTCGACTCGAATCCCCATAAATGTGATCATTTAGGGATAATCATGGTTTGGTCATTTTTGGTGGGGCTTACATGATAAACAATGCCCAAAAGTACGTGGAGTACTTTAAAAATCCGATAAACGTATACCGGGGTCAAAGATAGCGTCCTTGTTTTCGGATGAAAGACGAAACAACGCTACTTCAACTAGAACCCCAATGGGGTAGAAGAAAATAGATGAGAAGTAGAAAGGTGGGGCAATGGGTAAGTCAACATAATGAGCTACTCGAGGTAGACTCACACCAAGCAAACAGATAAGATTTCCATTTATTGCATCGGTGGAAGACCGAGATTTCCCTTTACAAGCAATTCCGGGATCGTAAATCTCGTCCTCGGGGTGGATAAATGTGAGGGAACATAAGGGGCTTCCCCCACACTAGATCCACACCAACCGTCGTCAAAAGGAGTAGACGAGGTGGTAGGACTCATAAAACGCGGTGATGACGGAGTTAAACATGTAGAAAATTCTTTTAAATCAATTTTAAAATCCTTTCCTTTTTCATCGTTTAAAAACTCTTTATGAAAACCCGATTGAATAATGTCGAAAATATTTGGTGTGTCAAATTCAAAATTAGTTGCGCTAAAAATCCTCACATTTAAGTCGTGGTTAGGGGGTGGTGGATTGTATAAATTCTCAAAACGTTTATCAATAAAGAACACCGCCCCCTCGGGGTCTACATACTCGTCATCCTCATGAACGTCGATCTCATCGATTTCTTCATCAAAGATAGGCTTGTCAAACCAAGGTTTGTCATTCCCCTCCTTGAGTATCTTAGAAACTCTCTCGAAAAGATCACGATCAAGCACGAAACTATCATCTATTTGTGGGGATTGTTGATAAGTTAAATCCTCACGAATGTGGTAAACGTAATTCTCATTTGAGGAGTGTTGATTAGGTAACTCCTCGGGAATTGGATTTTTAGTGGTCACATGAGTTGGTTCGTTATCGAAAATAAGACGTTCCAACTCATTAAGTTCATCCTCGATTTTGGAAAGATCTACCTCACTCGTAGGTGGAAGTAGAGGCAAAAGAGCTAGCTCTCGTTCAATGATTTCCTCAATCTCGGGATCAAACTCGTAATCATCGTACTTCACATGTTTCTTTTTAGGAGAATCAAAATTTGCATGTGGATTTCAAAGTACGTGATCAATCTTGGCAAAATCGCCATCGTCATCGTCAAAGAAAGAGTCGATGTGAGCACTCACAACCATGGTCTTACAAGTCGAATGACTATGCTTAGATGACTTTTCTAAGACGAGAGGATCGATTTCGATAGAACCTTTAGCCTCAACGGGTGTTGGGCTAGGAAAGGGAGGCACTTCGATGGAGTTAGAAGTTGAAGCCTCAAAGACGTGGTCCTTCGAAGGTGGCGAAGACGAGTCCATTTTGGTCATTGTCGTGATGGCACTAACGTCGCCCTTCGGAATTGGTATTTCACTTGTTTCATCGAATACATCCCAAAATGATTTTTCATCCATAAATTTACACATAGCCTTTTGAATTAGGTACACGTAGTCTTTATCATTAAAATCCTCATCTTTAAAACCGTTCTTCTTAATTTTTTCAAAACATGCATTAGCCTCATTCTTTCCGCTAAAGTGTACATTTTGAAATTATTAGGTTTAGACTCATTAGGTTTTGAAACCTCGGTTTTTTCATTGTCATTAAACACTTGGGATTTACTCGTGAAAAAGTCCATTTGTCATCCCCATATCTCATAGTAAGTCTCCCCTCGTGAACGTCGATTACGGTTCGAGCCGTCGATAAAAATGGTCGACCTAAAATAATCGGACATTTAGGGTCACACTCATAATCGGATATGACGAAATCCGCAGGAAAAACAAACTTTCCAACTTTGACATAGACATCCTCGGCTATTCCAATTGGTATTAAAGGCGTACAATTTGCTAGCTCGATAGTCATGTTCGTGGGGGTAAGTCTAGGCAATCTAATCAATTTCCAAAGAGAATGAGGCATGAGATTGATGCTAGCACCTAAATCGGCAAGGGCTAAGCATCCCTCAATCTCGGAAAAATCACAAGGTAGTAGAAATTGGCCCGGATCCTCTTCCTTTCTCGGCATATGCCTTTTGGGTTTTTTAAGAAGGATCGATGCACAAGTTTCTTCAAGGGTTACTTTCGTAAGGTCGATAAAACTCTCTTTTTGAACCGTGGATGGATTTTGAGGTACACGAGGGTGTGCACTCTCTTCCTTGGTCGCCACGTTCACCCCATCGACTTTAGAACAATAAGACGTCTTAGAAGTCGAGGGTTGAGAAGAAGGAACAACTCGAAATCCATCAAGGTTAGGGGTAATCACACGACCTTTCTCACAAGACGAGGCGGCTTTACATTGTTCCTTCGGATTTGCAATGGTGTCACTAGGTAACGAACTTGATGACGCACCCGAGGACTTGTTCATAATGGCCGAAAACATCTTTTTAATGTCAATTTGTCCCTTTCTCAATCTTCGTGTTTTGCATTTTCAAAGTATTAGTAAAGTCATTTTTCAAAGTACCAATTTCTCCCTCTAATCGTCTCATATTAGCCTCATTCGTTTTCATGTAATTTTGAAAATCGTTTGACGAACTATTTTGATTTGAATTAAAGTTCCCTTGGTTTTGATTACTTCTTTGAAAATTTCCTTGATTACCATTTGAAAAATTGTTACCTTGATTGTTGTTGTTTGAAAAATTCAAGTTTTGATTGTTGTCTCGATTTTGCCAATTCAAATTACGACCTTGATTTTGAAAATTCCCTTGTTGATTGTTTCCTTGAAAATTGTTACGGTTTTGATTCGAAAAATTATTGCCTTGGTTATAATTGCCTTGTTGTGATGGACCCGCGTTATTTTGATTTTGAAAATTGTTGTTTCCATTTAACGCACTCACATTCGACGTTTGGCCATCCGTAGCCGCACACTCGTAATAATTATGAGGTCCACCACAAAACGTACAAGAAACCTCAACCGCTTTCACCGTAGCGGGAGCGTCTTTCTTTTGCATCTCAATGAGAAAAGACGTAAACACATTCGTCAACTTATCGACTTTCGCATCAACTCTCTCAATGTCGCGATTAGAACTACTAACATTGGCGACATTGGCAACACTCGGCGCGTTGCGGAGTTGGTAAACCTTGGATCGGTTTTCGATAATTATCAATGCATCTTTCGGAGTTTTACACAAAAATTTGCCACCGAGGGCGGAATTCAAAGAATCTTGTTCTTGAAAATTAAGACCGTTGTAAAACGTATCGATTTGGTGCAACTCGGAAAATCCATGGTGAGTACATTGCCTAAGCAATTCCTAAAAACGATCTCACGCGTCTCTAAAAGATTCATTCGGTTTTTGCTCAAATTTCGTAATTTCATTTTTGAAAAACGTCGTCTTAGACGGTGGGAAAAAATAATTAACGAACTTGGAGACGAGATCCTTCCATGTAGTTATCGAATTAGGTGGCTCTTTCTCGTACCAATCCTTGGCGGCACCATCGAGCGAGTACGGAAAAAGCATAAGCTTGACGACATCGGTGTCGACGTTCTTAAACTTGCTCGTGGCTAAAAGACGATCAAAATTCTGAATGTGGTCGTGAGGATTATCGACTTCACGATCTCGAAACTTCGTAGCTTGGATTAACGAAAGTATTCCGCTCTTAATCTCAAAATTCTCCGCCTCGATAGCGGGAATTACGATCGCGTCTCCATAACCCTCAGTGGGTGCTTGGAACAATTCCATCATCGAACGATTGTCGGCCATCTCCTCTACGGTCTCTTCAACAACGATATTAGGAACGTCGGTTTCTAAATCTCGTCTACGTCGTCGATTCCTTTGATTACGATTGCGACGATTCGAAGCGTCACTAGAATTAGAATAATCCTTCGATCGAGTGTGCATGCACTAAGCGTAGAATGGGTGGTAGCAAAGAAGATTCTTTTTTTGGGGGTTTTCAATTTTTCAATTTTTTGGTTTTTGATTGGTTTTTTAATTTTTTTGGATTTTTGTGTATTACGTAGACTCAAATCTACAAATCTCTCCTCGAATTGATTTCTCGATTAAAGGAGCCTCAAAAAATGAAAACGATCACGTGGAGTGAACGTCTTCGATGACTTTAGAACGTTGGTGGAACACCAACGTTCAAGAGGGTTTAATCTTGAAAACAAGCAAATATAATATACGTAGATAATACTTGGGCGGCAAACCCTCGATTGGCCCTCTTTCTCAAAACACGCACAAGCAAGCGGGGGAAACGAGGCGGCGCTAAGCACTTAAGAGCCTTTTTCCCTTAGGTCGTGAAATACAACCGCCTTAGACCCACCTTATAGTTTGTGTTAATCGAAATTAAGCCTCACGAAAGTATTTATCTATTTTGCCTTTAAACTTTTGCTTTAGATTCGAATACAATGATCGAGTGATGAAATCCCGAAGCAAGGTTGCGTTTTCACGCTTTTGGAGTACTTGTATATTTATTGTTCTACGTAGATACAATATAGTAATATATTCACAAGAAAAACGAAAACGATAATGGGATATCTACAATATAGTAAAATGATTGTTGTGTGTTTAGTTTAGGATAATTAAACACGATTTATTTGGATACTTTAATATATTATAGAAAAATAACAAAAATGAGTATGTACGTTATATACGCTTTCCAAAAATTGAAAAGCAAAAACGCACAACTCACACAAACACGATACTAATAATGGCACACTAAAAACACCTCCCCGGCAGCGGCACCAAAAATTGATGTAGAAAAATTGATGGCAAGTATTAAACTCGACGATTTAGGAAAACCGACAAGTCGAACAAATGCGGGTTCGTTCTCGAAGGAGGTGTGTGGATTAAGTGTGCCAATTATGTAAAATCAAAGTTTGGATTAGTGACATTTTTGGTTTAAGAGAGAAAAAATAAAGACGAGCTACGACTCCGATTATACTAAGACGTAATGACGTAAAACGCGAACGTAAATACGTAAAACGTGACAAAATTAAAAATTAAACCTAAAAATTTATTAAAATTTTAAACTGAGTCTAAAATAATATAAATAAGAATAAAAATCCAATAAATAGATTTTAAAACCTTTTATTAATTAAATATTCAATTTTAAATGCTAATTAAAGCCCTAAAATTAAATATAATTAAGAAAAAGCCCAAGATATTATTTTATTGAACAAATAACTCACTTATATTATTAAAGACTAAAAAGTATTTTTCCTAAATTTTAAATATTTTTCTATTTTTAAAACACTAAAAATAATTTTTAAACTAAAATAATGATTAAAAATAATAAAATAATGATAAAAATAATTTGACAATTTTAAAAATCCTAAATTATATTAATGAACAGTAGAGAAATGAAAAAGTTTGAAAAAAGTAAAATTTTTCACTAAAACACAAAACAGATTATAATTAAACCCTAATTAAACTAGAATTAATTCTTAAAATGACTTAAAAAGATGATCAGTAAAATATTTTTGAACAAAAAATCTTAAAATCCTTTTCTAAATCTAAGAAAATTTTTAGAACTGAAAAATATTAAGTTTTTACACTAAAAGACAAAAACAGTTAATTAAAATCTAATTTAAAATGCAATTAAATCTAAAAATGGTAAATGAACAGTAAAATAAAAATAAATTAAATGGAAAAATCAGAATTTAAATAAGAAAAATAATAAAATTAAAATCAAGTTATAACTCTTAAATAAGTCCACTAAAGACAAATTTCTAAAAGTCTGAAAGTGACATCTTGCTTCTTTTGTCTTATAGCTAAGCAGTGGAAACTTTTCCACTAGCAGTGGGAACTTGGTTCCCACTGATATAACAAAAAAACGGGTCTGGATGGTTTTAAGCTTGTAACTTGTTTGTTACTTGATTTCTTGGACAATGATTGGCACCCCTACACTCAGTGGAGTGTATGGAGTCTAGAAATGTAATAAAATCAACAAGTTACTACAAAGAATCACACAATATAGGGCAAAAACAGTCACTATAATGACTGTTATGGGTCTGAGGGTTCTTTGCTGATGTGTTTGGCAAATGGGTGAGTTTTGGTTGACCAAAACTCACCCACTTGACTCACAAACCTCTACAAAACCAGTCCTACCCCTAAATACTACCAAGATCTAACAGGCAACACAAAATGATGGTCAAAATTCACTCAAAGCAAGGCAGAAAAGCAGTTACTGATTTTTAGCCAATTTTAACACATGTAAACCTGTTTAAACATACCAAACTGAAACCAATGACCAAAATAAACTACTAATATCAAATTCAAGTGTGTCTAGGCAGTCTTTTAAACCCAAGGCTTGTCAAACGTTTGGCTTAAACCCTTATCCCAAACAGCCCTTAATTTCTGGATATGAAATTTTTCAAACCAAATACACTCAAATCTTAACTACAATGATTAACCAATACTCAAACATGCATATAAGCCCTAAACTATCATATAAGAACAACTAAAATAACATAAAAATAGATTCTCACAAATCACATACACAAAGCAAGCTCTTAAAACCTTCACAACTAAACTGGTAATAGAGGGTTCAAGCCTTTAAGGGGTTACCTTGTGGGAACCACATCCAGGCCCCACTATGGCTGCAATACCATCTCCATACAAGATCGGGCTTGTGCTAGGGCTAATGGGAAGTTGCTGAATGTTGAGAGTGATGGTGTGACTTCCAAAGTCATACCCAATATATCTTGAAAATGAAAACTCTTGGATTAAACCTGCTAAGAGAACAAAATGAGGGTGGACTGGTACAAAGGCTGATAAGCTATAAGTTTGACCTATAGATCAAGTCAACTTATAAGCTTATAGCTTATAAAAAAAACTGAACTTTCTTGAAACTGATTTCTTTCAACTACCCAATCTTAAAACCTTGAAACTTAGAACAAGCAATAAAACAATCTTGAAATTCACACACACACATCCACTTTCACTTCAATGTGTGAGTGGATTTCAGATTAAGAAATACTGCTTCTTGAAAATCTGTTAAAATGGAAAAACAGCTATAAACTTTTGAACAATAACCTTTGCAACCTTACACTAATTTTGCATAAAAAGTAGATGGTTAAACTAGGAAAACAAGTAAAAATGGAACACAGTCTATTGCAACAAACTTAAATTTTCATTATCATTAATCATAAAAAAAATTACAATAAAAACTGGAAAAAATATTAAAGGGTCACAAGTCGACCCTTTAAATACTACTAAATAGATCATTCTGGATACTGAATAAAATAATAAAACCCTAAACCCTAATTCATTGAAAGTCCAGTTTTGCCCTTTGACTGCATTTGAATCTTGGTCAATTTTGGTTTCATGTGATTGACAGCTACTTGAAGTTGATCTTGAGCGTTTATAGAGCCTTTGCGACCAAGGATAAACTGCCAGTCGTTCATCTTGTCGCATTTTTGGGCGTTGTGTGAAAAGGACGCAGCAGGGGAGGGTCCTACCCAACACATGGGTGTGTTGGGATCACGGTTTTGGTGTGGGTTTGGTTAGGTTAACATGAATCAACATTTTGGAAAGTTAAAGGGATAAACCCTTTGTTTTTGTCTTGATTAAACCTGGGGATTTCTAGGGTTTATGAGGGATTAAGGTGGTTAATCAGTAAAGTTTAATTTGGTTTAGGGGTTAATAAAATTTAAAAATGTGTTTACCCCCGTTTTTTTATTTAACTGATTTATTAAAATCAGTTTAAAAGATAGTGGAGAGTGAGGTGGACGAGGGGATGAATGTGATTGGTTGTTGGGTTATAGTGGGGCACGTGTAAGGAGCTAATTGGTGGTGATGGGTTTCTTGTCTGGCAAAGTTTGGTCCTTAAACTCCCACATCTTTGTCATATTAAATTTCAACAGCCCATAACTCTATTTCCCTTTATATTAACTTTCATCTACTTGCTGAAATTGGCCCAACATACTTTCAAACTTTGAATAAGGACCATTTATGCAATATTTGCATTCTTCAAGGCTAATAATGACATGTCTTCAAACTTCAAGGATGTATCTTGTAAAAATGAATCGTGGAGGGTCATTTGTGACAAGTCTTCAAAGATGAGGGACCAAAGTTGTCAATTCTTCAATCTTCAAGGGTATTTTTGGAAATTCATGATTCGGGTCCGGTTCTTTGTGCGGCTTCATTTCCCGTGTTAGTTTTTGCTTCATTCTTGTGATCTTTTGTTGATTTCACGATATCCCGTACCTAAAATACACAATGAATAAACACATGCACATTTTTGGGTATTTTGATGATATTTTAAGCGTTTTAAGCTCGATTTGGAAGATGAGACTATGTATAAATATAGTCTCATCAATGACACTTTCATTGAAGACCACGTTCCTGCTTGTGACTATTTTAGGTGATTCATTATCAAGCCTATATAGTCTGTATCCCTTCACACCTTCAGGATACCCCAAAAGAACGCATTTTACCGCTCTCGGCTCTAGCTTACCTTGTTTAACGTGTGAATACGCGACACAGCCTAAAACCCTCAACATCCTATAATTAATAGGATGTCCCAACCACATTTCCATAGGTGTCTTCTTCTCAATCGCTGTCCATGGTGACCTATTTATAAGATATGTGACCGTACATGTCGCTTCCGCCCAGAAGGTCTTGGGCAATCCAAACTGTATTAATAAACAGCGTACCTTGTCCATGAGAGTTCTGTTCATCTGTTCTGCTAAACCATTTTGCTGCGGCGTCCCGACAACTGTCAAATGTCTAGCAATCCCACTCTTAGTGCATAGCTGATTAAACTCCTTGTTAAAGAACTCAAGACCAATATCCGTCCTATGCTTCTTAACCGTCCTCCCAGTCCGATTCTCTACTAACTGCTTCCACTCTTTGAACTTCCCAAATGCTTCGTGTTTGAACCTGAGAACATAAACCCATACCCTCCTGGAATAATCATCAACTATAGATAAGAAATACCTCTTACCTCCCAATGATTCCACCTGAGACGGACCCCATAAGTCTGAATGGACATAGTCTATCACTCCCTGAGTAGTGTGCCTTCCTACACCGAAACGGAATCGATGTGCCTTTCCCAGAACACAATTCTCACAAAAATCGAGCTTACCTAGACTCTTCTTGCCAAACAAACCCTGCTTTTCCAGCATGTGTAGAACCGCCTCACTGATATGTCCCAGTCTTTTATGCCAAACTTGCACAAGACTGTCTTTTTCTTCAACGCTAGCATTAAGCTCACCGACCAATGTATGGCAATCCAAAGAGTACACACAGTTCTCCCTTCTGGTTCCAGATATAATAACCCTAGAACCATTAATCACCTTGATTTTGCCCGACTACAATTTTATGGTATATCCCTCTTTTTCAAGAGTTCCTAGTGATATCAAGTTTCTTTTCAATTCAGGAATGTACGTGACATTGTGTAACACAAAACTTGTCCCATCTTTCAGTTGTACCTTTACCTTGCCAATACCCTGATCTTGCACTCCATGTTGTCTCCCAACAGTACGCTGCCCCCATCGCATTCCAGAAAATCAAAAAATACATCTAACCTGGGTGACATGTGATATGAACCTCCTGAATCCATTATCCAATCTTGCAGTCTTTCTGCACTCATCACCATCATCACCTCAGAATCGTCGTAAATCGAACCACTGGAGCTTGGTTGATCATCTTTCTTGACGTAACCTTTTGACTTCTTGCGGTTGTTCTTCGGACAGTCTCTTTTCAAGTGCTCCTCAGATTGGAAAATAAAGCATTTGAGTCTTCAACCTCGAGACTTTGATCTTGACTTTCCTTTTGACTTATGCGAATTCCTACGATCAGTTCTTCCCCTCACGTATAACCCTTCACCATCATCCCCCTTCGCCTTGGACCTTTCTTTGATTTCCTTTGAATTTAGTGTGGCCATCACGTCCTCCAAAGTCAAAGCTTCCCGTCCATAAAGCAAGGTATCCACAAAGTGTTCGTATGATGCTGGTAAAAGAAGTGAGTAACAATAAAGCAAGATCTTCATCTTCGAATTTTACCTCAATATTTGCTAAATAAAGAACCATTTTGTTGAACTCATCTATATGCTCGGAAATCTTTCGTCCAGTCGGCATGTAGAATGTATACAACTTCTTCTTCAGGTACAACTTGTTGGCCAACGAGTTTGTCATGTACAAAGACTCGAGCTTTGACCAAACCTCCGCTGCAATCGTCTCCCCGGTAACCTCTCTCAGGACCTTGTTACTTAAACATAAAATCATGGCACTGTGAGCTTTCTTGTCAAGTTTAGATTTCTATTCAGCTTCCATATTCGGGGGTAAAACCTCCAAAGCTCCTTGACATCCGTTCTGGATTAATAAAGCACGCATCTTGATTCTCCATAAACTGAAATCACCAGTTCCATCGAATTTCTCGATGTCAAACTTGGCTCCCGTCATTCTTTATTCCTTTGTTAATTTGCTAAACCTTATGATAAACCCTCACAATCACAAACCGACAAAGCCCCTTCGATAAGTCGCTAAACCTTGTGATATATTTTACCTCACAATCATGAATTACGAAGTCCCCTTGTGGAAAATACCCGAAGTAATAATAATATAACCTTGACCTAATATTTATATACTTGTAAGATAAAACCAAGACCAGTTAATTACCTAGCCCAATATAATAGGCCCAACAAGGAATACTAAAAATAAACCTTCCGTATTACTATTGTTACTTCTTTGTTGACTTTTAGATAAACCAAAAACCAACAGTAATCTTCTTCTTCTACCTCAGAAAACCTTCAACCAAAACAATGGTAAACACCACCACACCTAGTCGATCTGAAAGAAGAACCTTTTCCCGTCGAAACCCTATGCTTCCTTGTCGATATGAACCCGATCAACAAGAACACCCACTTCATGGTCGATCCTAGATAATCAGTTACTCGAAGAACCGAGCTCTTGATACCACTTGTAGGGTTTAATCCCTACAACCCTGATTACTAGATGCGGAATATCAATCTATGAAGAACACACAAAAGCATACTCGGAGTCGACAAAAAAATAAAACACACAAGGTAATATCCCTAATCGACACTTTGATTAGTATTGAATGAATGACGTGCTTGTTCTTTTCTCCCTCACCTCCGTTTATAGAGATTAGGGGGATCCGACTCTTACAATGACTCCAGGTCGGGTTGGGCTTAGACATGGCCAACCGACCTTTATTCTTAGCTAGTACTAGGCTACTCGACTCTTAATACCCTAGACCTAGACATAGGCGAAAATAGACTACATACATAACAGGTATGCCATTCCTAACGCCAAGCATAAAGAGCCCAAAATGTGTATTGCGTACCACACCAAAGGCTGATGTTATAGCCCTCGCGCCATATTTTTCAGCTTACTAAAAATAGCGTTGTGATTTTTTTTGTTAATAAAGTAAGGTATATGTGGACACAAAGTATCACTTTTTACTTTTATGACACCACTTTTGTCAAACCTTACTGCTACCCTATTAAATGAGGTGTCATGGCATTCTGTTGTCATAGCTTACGAGACATCACTTTTTGGCTATGGCACCACTTTTTGACTATGGCACCACACCACCGTATCCTGTGCTCTAAACGACTGAAATGATTAAACAATGTTTACTAACACTGGAAATACTTTTCAAACATGTAAGACTTTATTGATCAATAATCAAAGTATTATAATGTTTTATGTATCACACAAGTTGAATGACAATACATGTTATATCCTTTGAACAAACTTAACAAAAGTGTTATGTTTACAAGAAAACCCTGAGGGTCAGATATTTGATAGAACGACTGAATCTATGAGAGGTTGACAATATTAGATTTAGGTTTTCCCCATAATCATTCATTCACACGGCATCCCATAAAAATATACGAATACAAGTCTAGATGCCACAATGGGCTACAAGCCCATACACATAAAATAGAAACGTGGTCATGTGCCAAATATAATGCGCTAATACTCTCCCGGAGTTTGAGCCGGAGGTCTTCGAACGTTCAAACTGGAGCGAAACTCAAAAAACAATGCACTTGGAAGACCTTTAGTGAAGATATCTGCATACTGAAACCGGGACGGAACATGAAGCACACAAACTTGACCGGAAGCAACATAATCTCGGACAAAATGAATATTAATCTCGATGTGTTTAGTACGTTGATGTTGAACCGGATTGATAGATAAATACATAACACTTACATTATCATAGTAGACAATGGTAGCAGTAGACAATGGAGCATGTAGCTCAAGTAACAAATTCCGAAGCCACGCAGTCTCAGCAACAACGTTCGCAACACCACGACATTCAGCCTCGGCACTCGAGCGAGATAAAGTAAGTTGTCGTTTGGCAGACCAAGACAATAGATTATCACCAAGGAACACACAATATCCTGAAGTTGATCTACGGGTAACAGGGCAACCAGCCCAATCAGCATCAGTATAAGCAGTAAGTTGAGCAGTAGATGAAACATGGAGCTAAAGACCATAATCAAGGGTCCCACGAACATAGCGCAATATGCGCTTCAAAGCAGTAAAGTGTGGATCACGAGGGTCATGCATGTAAAGACAAACCTGTTGCACAACATAAGATAAGTCTGGTCGAGTAAATGTGAGATACTGAAGAGCACCAGCAAGACTGCGATATAAAGTAGGATCACTAACAGGGTCACCATCAGAACCAAGCTTGGACTTAGTATCAACAGGAGTCTGACATGGGTTACACTGCTGCATATGAGCTCGCTCAAGAATTTCCTCTACAAATTTAGAATGAGATAAAACAGTCCAGAAGTCGATCGATGCGTAGAAATACCAAGGAAATAATTGAGAGAGCCAAGATCTGTCATAGAAAACTCACTGTGAAGTAATGTAATAATACGTTGTAAAAGAGCCATAGAAGAAGCAGTGAGAATAATGTCATCCACGTATAATAAGAGATATGAAATATCAGAACCTCGATGAAAAACAAATAAGGACGAATCGGTTTTTCTGTGCTGACAACCGATGCGTGTAGCAAAGCTAGCAAAGCGTTGAAACTAGGCGTGAGGGGCTTGCTTAAGCCCATATAGTGATCGCTGCAAATGACAAACATAATTAGGGTGACTAGAATAAAAAAAACCTGGTGGCTGATGCATATATACCGTCTCTGATAAGTGGCCATGAAGAAAGGCATTCTTCACGTCAAGTTGGTGAATAGGCCAATCACGCGATACAGCAAGACTCAAAACTGTACGAATCGTAGCCGGTTTAACCATCGGACTAAAATCTCATCAAAATCAATCCCCTGTTGTTGACTTCGACCATTTGCAACCAACCGAGCTTTATACCGGCTTAATGAACCATCTGCATTAAACTTATGTCTGAAAAGCCACATAGAGCGAACAACATTAATGTTCGCTGGACGTGGCACAAGAGCCCACGTTCCGTTAGAAATCAAAGCATTATATTCATCAACCATAGCCTTTTTCCAGTTGGGATCATTAAGTGCATCTAAGTGAGAGCGGGGAAGGGGTGACGTGGTAGTGACATGACAATTCATACGTCGAAGAGGTTTCGAAATACCGTCTTTTGCACGTGCAACCATGTGATGCGTATTTGTTGTGTGGGAATTGGATATGTGTGGATGTGTAGTGGTGCTAGGAATTGGTGGCGTTGGTGGGTGTTGTTCACTAGGCGTAAATGGGCTAAGTGGGAGAGATGAAGTGGGTTATGCCACAATGGGCAGTAAATTTGGTAGTGGGCCTTGTGTGTTTACATCATGATTGATAGATGGAGGTTGATTGATGGACTTTGCTTGCTGGTGTGTTGGACTATGAATTGTTGGGGTTGAAGGGATGTGGTTAGGCAACGACAAATTAGATGCATTGGTGGGTGATTTTGGGATAGTGCTTGAAAGCAAAAAAATCATAATTTGGAGGGGTATTTGGTGTCATGGACCCGAAAGGAGATGCTTCCTCATTGAAGATAACATGTCGAGAAATAATATTTTTATTTGTTGACAAATCAAGACATCTATAACCATGATGCATGGCAGGGTATCCAAGGAAAACATATGTGGTTGAATGAGGTTGAAGTTTATGATCAAAATATATATGTGGATAGCAAAGGCACCCAAATACACGTAAATGATCATAGGTGGGTGGTTTATCATATAGTTTAGTAAAAGGTATTTCATTATTTATGGCGGTGGAAGGAAGAAGGTTTAAAAGATGAGCTGCCATGTGAAGAGCTTCAACCCAATATGTGGGAGGTATGTGAGCTTGAAAAAGAAATGTACGAGTGATATTATTAAGGGTCCGTAACATACGTTCAAATTTCCCATTCTGCTGGGAAGTCTTGGGACATGAAAACCAAAAATGTATGCCATGTTGGCGAAAAAGGGTGTGGAAGCGGGTATTATCATACTCACCCCCATGGTCACACTATAAAGCTTTGATATCGACATTAAATTGCTGATTCACATAAGAACAAAAGGCAACGAAGGTATCAAATAAATCAGACTTTTTAAACAAAGGATATACCCAAAAATAATGTGAGAAATGATCCAAAAAGATTGCATAGTATTTAATTCTACTTTCACTAAGAATAGGCGAGGTCCTTAAATCTGAGTGAATTAGTTCAAACACAGACGCAACATTTGACGTAGAACTATAAAATGGAAGCTTGATATGTTTACCTAGCTGACAAGCATGACACAAAGCGGACAACTTTGATTTATTACATGAAATAAATTTACTAGACTCTAAACGACGAAGCACATCTGCACCAGGATGTCCAAGGCGTCTGTGCCACGTTGTAGGACTCAAAGTAAGCAATGCAAATGAAGTGGTAGATGGTCGTTGTTAGGTGACGGGATAGTGATCTCGGTACTGTCACATCGGAGGAGGAACTTGTGGGTCTGGTAATCCTTCACAGAAAAACCATAGGCGTCAAATTCAACAGACACATCATTATCACGGGTAAACTTGCAGACATAAATTAAATTTTTAATGATATTAGGTGTCACAAGTATATGATGAAGGTGAAGAGGTTTCTGAGGAGTGTGCAAAAAGCTATGACACGTGTTTGTCACAGGTATAGATTGGCCATTGCCAACAAATACAGACTTATATATGCTTTGATTGCTAAAAGATGTGAGTATACCTGTGTTGTCAGCCAAATGTGAAGAGGCGTCGGTATCCATATTCCAAACGGGATCTGGCAGTGTCATCGTTTGAAAAGCTTGCGGGAGAATAGTAGCTTGAGCCGGATAGAGATAATTTACTGGAAAAATAGCTTGTCCTCTTTGTAGTGCATTTGGAGCAAAAAACGGACACTGAGTTGCTGGTAATGGAGTAGGTTGGACAGTAGATAAAGCCTGTTGAGCTGGAGCAGTAGTGGCCATGTGGGCTTGAGGAAGTTGGGCTGATTGGTGAGGCTGGGCTGAAGGTGCAATAGGGCCTGATCCAGAATGAAAATACATATATCCATATTAGGCCCAAGTTGATATTGATTAAATTGGGCCTGTAAAGGCACAAATGTATATGGTGGAAAAACAACTTGTGTATGAATGGTAGGATTACTACCAACTGTTTGATTTTGGTTGTTAAATCGTGTAGTACTAAAGGCCCCACGAGAAAGAGAATTATTTTATGTCATCCGATAATGATTAATGTTACCAGTAGATTTGGTGTTGGAACTCGCAACGTTGGTATTTTAGAGTGGCCGAAGATCATTAGCACCATGCACAAAGTAACACCCCATTTGATAGGAATGCTACAGTAAATTATGGCGTGTCATCAAAGCATGCAAGGTAAATGTCTAAACATTCATGACCATAAATAGAAATACCAGAATCAAACATCGGTAGTCTAGTAACTCACACACAAGAAATATTAAGTACTGTAAAAGGAAGGACTAAACAATGTCCAAATGGAGTAAAGTATGATAAAGTAGGAATAAATGCATAAGGTAAAAGAGGATGGAAGCTTCCAAACCAAATGCACATACTCTGGAGTTCCTACTTGTGACCTTGGGTACCTGCCGTTTGGGAACATGGAAAAGTAGACGGCTGAGCATAACGCTCAGTGCACGAATATACAATAAAGCATGAAAGACATAGAATATGAAAGCATATAAAGAGCATAAAGCATGAATAGCAGCGGAAATGAATAAGTCCTGGAAAACCTAGTTGTCTGTCATGTTCACTAGTTTTAGTTCTGAAAACATAGCTTATGTTACTTATGAAAATCTGTATTAGTTAATATACCAAAAGCCAATATAGGTCATGAGGTCAACAACGTGCATGAATACTTGGAGGGGTGATCTCGTCATGCAAATTAGAGGGGATGCCTCTAATTAATTGGTAAGTGGGTAGGAGGGATCAACTCCTTGTGAAGGATGCAAGGCACACACCACATTCACCATGAAATCCTGACTGAAACATGTAACTAGGATGCACCCATACGCCCCATATGATAACATAATAATCATAATGGCCAAATAACTAAAAGGGAAGCCACGAGCTATCACTACGTCGTGGTGAAGTCATAACACTAGTGCCTCTAGTGTTATGGTTATGGTACCTCCATAACTAGGTGAAACTGGTCATGCATGTATATGGCTAAGTTAACTAATAAGACATAAGCATATAATCTGTAACTACTAGGGAAAACAGTTGTCTGCATATGGGAAATCCTAATGAAGGAAGAGATTGTCCTTACTGAAGGACGGGAAATCCGTACCTTATGTCCAGTAGAAGCTAATGAAATTGATGAAGACTACTCCGCCTCGACGGATAATACTACATAAGAAATATGGACGTGTATGAGTTGTCTGATTTACGTGTGTTTTTACTGATTCCGTGTGTTATTAGCTTGCTATACGCATTCTGTCATGTTTTACTGTTTACTGTGTTAACTATAGTTATTCTGATGTTCTGCTGTGTACTATTCATGTATTAGTGTATTATAATACTTGTATTGTAATACTAAGTAACTTTCTAAAATTAGCAGGTTTCCATAAAAAGTAAGTTTCTAAAAATAGAAAGTTTAAGAAATAGTAAGTTTCCATAATTAGAATAAGTTGGATAAGAAATAATAAATAAAGTTTAAAATAGTATATACAAGTCATGGTTATAGCTTAATAATTAAATAACTGGTTAATTAATTAAACTATACGTTATATGGAATTTAATTAAAAATACATGTTTTTATTAAATTAAGCTAAATTAAATACTTTAGGTTATACATGTAATATTAATTTTAATATTTAACCTAAGTCATGAAATTAATTAAATTAAAAAGTCTAGTTATTAATTTAATTTACATATTTCTGTTTATTATAATTAACCCGAGATCCAAACCCGTGTTTTAAAAATTACCCGGTCCCACATATAAGTCGAGCCAAACAGACCTACCAGTGGCTAGACCGGCTAGCCGGTTGCCACTGGTGGCTTGCGGTTCCCACTGCCGAGCCACGGTTACCCGCCGAGCTCGGTTCACACCGGTTCCCACCAAGGTTGGTTCACACCGGTTCCCACCAGTTCCCCCTTCTTAGTTTTGTTTGGTTCCCACTGTTAGCCAAAGAAGCCCCACCGAGACCCTAAAGGTCTCGGTTGGCACTCGGTCAACACCAAAACCCTAGCCCGACCTGCGGTCGGGGGTTTTTCCCTTGTTGCGCCCAACGACAAACTAAACCGATCCCCTTGTGGGTCTCGGTGGCGTCATATCAAACAAGCCGAGAGTCCTACGACTCTTGGTTGTGTCTCGGCAAACCCAAAACCACACCAAATACCCCCTTTTTCCATGATTTAATTAATCTACTTGTTTTTATTACATGTTTATAAGATTAATTAAATTAAACATGAATTCATAAGTAATTAAAAGAAAAAAAAGGTGTTTGATTATACCGAACACGTGGAATGAAAGAACTAAAGATCACGAACACGTAGACTCCCAAAATTAATGATCAAAATCGTCTGAATCATCCTTGTGGTTGGTGGTGGCCGGCGGCAAGAGCAAAAGGAGGCAAGGAGGAAACTTTTCTATAAAACCTAAATTATGAAAAGGTTTTCCTGTGTTTTGTTATTTACATGGATCTGAGTTGGGTCATTGGCCAAAGCCCATCTTCTCCTTTCTTCTTTTGTAGCCGCGGCCTAAAGGAAGCCCACGGGGAAACCCGTAGCTTTTCCCGAGTTAATAAATTACGTGATCATTTATGTTTTAAATGTCGTGATTTTTATACGTCATGTACTTAACACATTTATAATATTTACGTAACTACATGTTATTAAATACCGTGACACGTGAATTATATTATAAATGGAAAGTTTTAATTTTACCGTATTTTCATATGTGTACTGTTCATGGTATCTTAATGCGGGCTTTACAACTCTTCCCCTCTAAAAGAACAATTCGTCCTCGAATTGGAGAAACGTAAACTGAAAGAAAACATACCCGAATCAGAACTGGAAATGAGGATAAGAAGTCCGTATAGACTCCTCCGTCTCCCAAGTGGCTTCCCGCTCAGGATGATCCCTCCAGAGGATTTTGACGAAAGGGATCGTCTTCCTCCGCATGACACGATCTTGTCGCTCAAGAACTCTCTCGGGTTCTTCGACATATGAAAGATCCTCTTGAATCTGATCAAGTGGATACTGGACAACATGAACTGGATGATAGTTGTATCCTCTAAGTAAGGACACATGGAACACGTTGTGAACGTGTGATAGCTAAGGCGGTAACGCTAAACGGTATGACACTTCACCAACGCGTTATATGATGTCGAACGGTCCGATGAAGCGAGGACTGAGCTTCCCTCTGATTCCAAAACGTTTAACTCCTCGTGCAGGTGATACCTTGAGGAAAATGTGATCACCTACGTTAAAAGATACATCTCTACGATGTTTATCAGCATAGCTCTTCTGACGAGCACGAGCTTCTTGAATCTTCGCCTTGGCGACAAAGACCTTCTCATTAGTCACCTCAATCATCTCTGGACCCATAAGCAGTCGTTCGCCCACCTGATCCCAGCAGATTGGGGTGCGACACTTTCTGCCATACAACATCTCAAAGGGAGCACACTTGATGCTAGCATGCCAACTGTTGTTGTATGCAAATTCTACTAGAATATATAATCATCCCAGCTTCCTGACCACTCTTGAGCACATGACCAAAACATGTCCTCTAATGTCTGAATGGTACGCTCCGACTGTTCGTCGTTCTACGGATGAAAGGCAGTGCTGAGCTTAAGTCTGGTGCCCCAAGCTTTCTACAGACTCTACAAGAAACGTGATGTGAAACGGGGATCTCTGTCAGAGATGATTTCTGATGGAGTACCATGTAGTCTCATGATCTCCTTCTAGAAAATGTCTGCTAATTTGCTGACCGGATGCTCCTTGCGAATCGATAGAAAATTAGCAGATTAGTCAACCTATCCACAATAACCCAGATAGTGTCGTTCTTCTTCTGAGTAACCGAAAGACCAATAGCAAAATCCATGAAGATTTTGTCCCATTTCCATGCTGAAATATCTATTGGTTGTAGTAAACCACTAGCTCGCTGGTGTTCGATCTTCACCTGTTGGCAGATCATACATTTAGAAACGAAGTTGCCAACATCCTGCTTCATACCACTCCACCAAAAGTGTTGCTTGATGTCGTTGTACATCTTGGTAGAACCAGGACGATGGTAAATGGAGAACTGTGAGCTTCAGTCAACACAGCTTCCCTGAGTGTAGAGTCATCAGGAACCACTAGTCTAGTGCCCTGCCATAAGATACCGTCGTTGTCAACACGAAACTCCGTCTGCTGATCAAGGTTCTGAATGATAGCCCAAATCTCACCATCGTACTTCTGAGATTCCTTTTTTAGAATGTAAGTCTGGTTCCACTCTAAGATTAGCCCAGTAACCTTGCTGTCCTCGTATACAAATCTCAATATCAGTCATCTCTAGGTCACGGATTATCTCCTTTGTAATCCAGATGCCAGCAATCATACCCGACCTTCTTCTTGGAGCATCTTCCACCACATTCGCCTTACCAGGATGGTACTGAATATTGGTGTCGTAGTCCTTCAATAGCTCTAACCATATCTTCTGTCTCATGTTCAGTTCCTTCTGGGTGAAAATGTACTTGAGACTCTTGTGGTCAGTGAATATGTCACATGATTCACCATACAAATAATGTCTCCAGATCTTCAATGCAAAAACAACTGCTGCAAGCTCTAAATCGTGAGTAGGATAGTTCTCTTCATAAGGTTTCAGCTATCGTGATGCGTGTGCAATAACCTTCCCATGTTGCATGAGAACGCAGCCTAAACCCTTTCTTGAAGCGTCACTATATATCTGAAATCCACCTGAGCCAGATGGGAGAGTAAGAATAGGTGCAGTCACTAACTTCTGCTTAAGATCTTCAAAGCTCTTCTCTCGCTCTTCCGTCCAGACGAATTTCTCTCCTTTCCTCATCAGCTTAGTCAAAGGTAAGGCTAACCGTGAAAAGTTCTCTACAAACCTGCGGTAGTAGCCAACTAAACCTAGAAAACTTCTAACTTTAGTTGCAGATGTAGGTCTTGGCCATTTAGTGATAACTTCAACCTTTGCAGGATCCATGGTGATCCCTTCTAGGGATACAATATGGCCCAGAAATGCCACCTTTCTTAACCAGAACTCACACTTAGAGAACTTGGCATACAGCTGCTTCTGACGAAGAATCTGTAAGACTGTACGAAGGTGTTCATCATGTTCCTCCTTGGATTTGGAGAATATCAGGATGTCATCAATGAACACGATAACGAACTTGTCCAGAAACTCATGGAAGACACGGTTCATCAAATCCATGAAGACAGCTGGAGCATTAGTGAGTCCGAATGGCATGACTACGAACTCGTAGTGCCCATAACGTGTACAGAAAGCAGTCTTGGAGATGTCCTGCTCTTTAACCCGTAACTGATGGTAGCCGGACCTCAGATCGATCTTGGAGAAATACTTGGCGCCCTGAAGTTGATCGAACAGGTCATCAATACGCGGCAAAGGATAACGATTCATGATCGTGATCTTGTTCAGCTCACGATAGTCTATACACAACCGCATGCTGCCGTCTTTCTTTTTCACGAACAATATCGGTGCACTCCATGGCGATGCACTGGGACGGATGAAACCTTGTTCCAGAAGTTCTTGCTGCTGATCTTTTAGTTCCTTAAGCTCTATAGGAGCCATACGGTAAGGAGCTTTGGAAATCGGCTCTGCACCTGGTATGAGCTCGATTCCAAACTCGACTTTACGAACAGGTGGTATGCCCGGAAGTTCATCTAGAAATACGTCAGGAAACTCTGACACAACAGGCTAATCTTGGATCGATGGAGACTTGGCATTAATGTCATGAACATTGGCTATGAAGCCCTGACAGCCGTGTGATAGTAATGCACGCGCCTCTATGGACGAAATAATTTGTACTGACCTCCCTAGAAGAAAACCATGGTGTATGTACTCTGGAGATTTAACATCACCGAAGATAACCCGATAAGTGTGGCATTCAATCATAGCCTGGTGTTTGGATAACAAGTCCATGCCCAAAATCAAGTCAAAATCGCACATGTCCAAAGGAAGTGCGTCAACTCTACGGATCTTATCATTAAATTCTAGGGGAAGATCTCTGTACACCTGAGTGATTCGTACAGAGTCCCCAAGTGGCGTGGAAATGAATAAGGCATTATCTAATGGCATCGGGGAAACCCTAACACGTACATCAAAAGTAGTGGATACGACTGAATGCGTCGCTCCAGTATCAACTAGAACACATGCTGCCTAACCATTCATAAAGAGATTTTCGGTGATGGTACCTAAAGTCTTATTCGCCTGGTCTCTAGTAGTAGTGAACACGTGACCAGAAGTAGGAGGTGGCTTGGTGTCGGCGTGTCCAGAGGTGCCTTCTATCTCATCCTGGCGACAGTCCTTCTGCTGATGGCCTTGTTGGCCACACATGAAACAACCACTAGTACTTCTGTCACACCCCACCATGGCGGAATATGGGGCGCGACGTATGGATATCATCACAACATGGCGTTTCTATAGAGATAACTATATGAAATAAGAACTGTCATAAAATGGTGACACAAAAGTCATGACAATATCTCATCAAATGCAGGAGTCTAGGTAAGTAGGTAACAGTCCTACCACTTACCCAAGACAAACAATAAACATAAACCAAACAAACATATAGGTGCCAACATGTATCACTTATCAAAAAAACATAAAGGTAAACTAAGAAGGAATGGGGATCTCCTTCTATATGCAATCCTAAGGCATCCACGTCTAGCCACTTCTATCCTCAAGCTTAAACACATTCACACCTGAAAGAGACACTAAAACACGTCAACATAAAGTTGGTGAGAGTCATAGGTTTAGACTCCAACGCTAAATCAGTTACAAGCTGTAAATAACAAACATCAACACAATAACATATGGACAATGTGTTACAAATATGCATTAACAACTAACAATTCAAGATCAAACATTTCAAACCAAATCCAAGGCCCGCAGCCTTACCAAACATCATGGTACCATAGATGATCACACTATGTACCTATCCCAAGCCACAACCTTGTCATTAACCATTGGTCCCATAGACGATCACGCTATGTACCTATCCCGAGGCCACTACCTTGTCATTAACCATTGGTCCCACGCTATGTACCTATCCCAAGGCCACTACCTTGTCATACACAAACAAGAACCACATAGTAGTTAATCACATAATGTACACACAAGTCCATCTCAAATCACAAAAACATTCACAACATCAATTTAGAAAATAACTCAACATAGTGTCTCTTCCATCCCATCTGGAAGTCAAAATCAATAATAAACATGGGACTATGAAACTCACCTGATTGCTTCTTCACAAGTCCTCGCACTAGCAACAAGCTAACAAACCAAAAACACGCAATCAATACATGAACCAATCACTAAGATGGCTCATCAACCTATGATGGACATCTAGCCTATTCCTATATAAATACCTCATTTATAAGCTCTAATCACCCCATTAGCCTTTCTTAACAATTCCTTAACTTGGTTAAGTTTAATAACTATCCCGTTCATATTTTACACAAAACAGTCCCAGTTTTTAGGTCTCAAAACGTTAAGTCAAACGTCCACTTAAACATACCGATGGTTTATGTAAAAGGAATATTCATACTTTTATATATGCTAGCTAAAACCTCCCACTTGCCCTTACCTTAAAGCTACTGTTAAGGCCCCGATATATGTATATATATTGCTACCTATCCAGAATTCACTGATTTTAAACGTATGAAAAGTTTGTTACAATTAAGGGGTCTTACCCTAAACCACAACCTTATCCCAAGTGCAGATACTTACTAAAATATATAAACCATCTCTCATGTTCGTGAGAAGATCCCAATGCAACCCTATGTACCCCAAACAACCCAAAACTTAAAAAGAAAACAGGCTGATTACAAAACTGTTTTGAACTTCGACTGTTGTAACCTGTTTTTGACCCACTTCCCTACCTCCAATTTAGTTCTCGTTTCTTGCATTGGAAAGCCACTTCAATTAAATTTTCAGGGATACTTGGATCTCATCTTGAATGTTCCTATAACTCCCGATATGATCCAAACAATTGACTCAAAATTCTGCCCAGTTTTTAAAAACGGGTTTAACAAAATCAACCTCATTAATTAACCCTAATCCCACTAATTACAAGCCCTAGTTTTTTTTAATAATTATAACACCATTAATATAACATTAATTTACTGTTTTTAAATTAAATCCTAACCTAAATCCATCATAATATGATTAAGAAATCATTAAAACTATTAAATTGAAAAGGGTTTTGAAGGTTTTACCTTTAGAGCAATGGAAAATGAAGAAAACCTAATTTTTGTGAAGAACCCTAAAAACTCTCCCAAAACCCACGACTATGATTTTTCTCCAGGGATTTTTTATGAATTTTTGTAGTGAATAATATAATATATAGGGTGTACATAAAATCCTAGTCCAAGTATAAGCCCACTTTCCTTTTTTCCCTCTTTTTTTCCTTTTTCCCTTCTTTGGTGCGTCTAAACTGACCCAAACACCCCTTAAATTTGTTTTTTTTCTTTTTATTATTAATATATATATTAATAATACTACCTTAATTTTCCTTAATTTATTTCAGCTCCTAAAGCTTCCAAAACCCCAAAACCGTAAAACTAGTCAAATTTACGCGTTTTACCGTAAAAGTCGTAAAATATACACTTTTAAAAAAAATCTCAAATTTTGAAATAAACTTTATAACTAAGTCCTAAATGACTTAAAACCATCCCGAAAAATATCCATATGACTAATTACCTCATCCGAGACCTCTAAATGCTAAACCGTAAATCGTAAAAATACGATTTTCTTTAATACATATACGTATACGTAAAACCACTAAATAACACCATCTCACTTCATAGTCACTACCATGTGAACTCATGAACATGAAATCATCACACATCGTTTCACTCACAAGGTACCCCGTACCGGAAACGATATCCAGACCACAATCTGTACACACCAACTAGCACATAAACACGTAAAAACACGTAACTAGCACAAAATAAAACTAAGTGACGAACCTCAAAACCAGGGTTGTCACATCACTCCCTCCTAATAGAAATCTCGTCCCGAGATTTACTCCTGAGGATCAAACACACAAACAACAAATCACATGAGGATACTTGTTCTAAATGAACTCCTCTCATTTCTACGTGAACTTTAGTTCAAGTTTCAAAATACCACATATGCAAACCAAAATTAATTAAACTCATTGCCAAACTCTTGACCTCACGGTCAATAAATCTCACCGATGATTCTTTGATAAAAACGAAGACTCTTATTAATACAAGTCCCGAATAACCGTACATGCAAAATGCATTCTCAAACAACCTTTACCAATCTCAATACATGAAATGTATCATGTATACAACTCATTTCCCCCAGGTAATTCTATGCTCATAAGCTAATGGTCCGATCTTTCCAAGGATCATAAGTGGACCTACAAAACTCTACATCAACTCCCTTTAGTCTGTACCCCAAACTACTTAAAAATTTCCAATTTCCTTACAAAGTGACCTATGACAGTCTTTCACATATCCATTAGTTCTTCCAATCCAAATCAGCTTATGAGATATATACATCATCAAAAGGACGGTTATCTCAGTTAGACCAAGCCCTTTGTCCCTATGGCACATCACACCTATAACTCCTCATCCAATCGATTATCGATACTAAGCCTCCCAAACAATCAGTATAGGTCAGTGCCATTTCCTTTTTCCATACTACGCCAGCATTAGCCTACTTTGTGCTTTATTCTACTCATTAGGCTCTACCAAAGTTTTACCTTCGGTTCCTATCTCGACCTATTTCATTCATGCTTCGCTTCTATACACACTTCCTTCTCCTTCCTCGACTCCTACCATACATCACGATGTGATGCTTCCCATCGTTTCTTCCATTGCCATAATCCTTCATAAGGCATTCCATACATATTAGGCTACCTCTTACGCAAAACCCTCTATTCTATCACATTCGTACGCAATCCTTCCAACTTCTCAACTACGTGACTTCTCATTCCTCTTGAAATATGAGATGAATTAGTCAGTCTATCGACTATCACCCAACTCTCATCGTACTTAATCCTCCCCCGCATTATGTATCCCTTCCACCAACTTCGTCCTTACATCGCCCTTTCTAAACTACTCCTATCTATGTAGGAAGTATAGTCTACGTCCCCTTTCTCCATATGATTGTCCAAGCCACGCAACATACATGTTGACGCGTTCTCTGCTTTAGACAACTCAACTCGTGCAACCTATATCCTTTATCCAAACCGCCCTAATACGTCATCCCTATAGTTCAAGTTCGTCTCAGTTTCACCTCATCCTTCTTATTCCATGTCTCATCGACCATGCTTGCCTTTCCCAGATGGTACTTGGCCTTGAAATTTTCTTTCATCAATTAACTCCACCCATCACCTTTTCCAAATGTTCAATCAAGATGATTGAATATGTGTTTGAGACGTTCACGATCCGTATAGATCATTCTCCACGTCTCGTACACCAAATGCCTCTAGCATTCTAGGCGGATATAACAGTCCAGCTCCACTAACTAAGTCTATTTAGTTCTTCCAAATCTTCAGTTCCTGCAACGTATAAGAAATCGCCTTTCTTGTCGTTCTCGTACACATCCAAATCCTTACTCCACGTATCGTCATGCTTCGCGAATTCATCCAGTCCTTCCGATAATTCCAAGATCGGCTCATTATCCAATCCACCTCTTCAGCCTCCAAAACGCTTCCTCGTCCTTCTTCACTTCGCCCCTTGCTGGTTCCATGATACGCCATCATTTCTAACTACTCATCATGGTAGACTTAATAATAAAACTCACACTTGAAAATTTCACGTATAATTCCACTCCAAAACCAACACATAATCCGCCTCACTCTCCTTCTTAGACTTTGAGTAGATCAAGATGTCGTCGATACTCCCGATGACAATTCATTTATATACGTTCATTCACACTCGCTTCATTGACTCCATGAAATCCGCTAGTGCTTTGGCGAAGCCAAATGCATAACCGCAAACCCAAAGCGTTCATACAACTTCCTTAGCAGTTTTCAACTACGTCCTCCTTGCACCCTCTCTTAGAAGCAATACGGATAAATTCCTACCTCGTTCTACTTGCAAAATTCTACACGCATTTTAAAAGACCAATGCTTCCTCTCATCAAACCACTCAACCGCTTACCACATCCAATCTACTACTAAGCAACTCGACTTTTACCTTGCATCCGTTGCAATTTCCATCAACTCTTGTTCTTGGAATCATCCCATCAACAATTTCCTTGGAAAGACACTAACTCCAACTCCTCTCACTTCTCCTACTTTCTCTATTTATGGTTCTACCTCAAAATAATAGGCAAACCTACTAAATTTTAGGAAGTTTTTAGAAAACATACATGCCTTATGAACAATATCCCCTTCCAACACTCTCTATGGCACGTTACTTGTGCTGGTATCCCACAAATCTCTATTCATCTCCTTGGTACTCCTAAGAGACCTCATAACCACATTAGTTCGTCTACGAACTTCTTTCCTCCCCGCTAAGGGTATTCCGACCGTTCTCTCATGGCCACCTACTTAAGCGTGTAGGCGCGACCAAGTCTTTCATATGACTACCTCAACGCTCCTGAACAATACGAAACCAAAACTACATCTGAATCCATCAGATACGATCAACGAATCAAACCAACGGATAACTAACGACATTTCACGTGCACCAGTTAAAACAAGTCAAAAAACACCATGAGACTCAAAAGAAAAGCCAAACCCAAAACGTGTATCAATTCAAAATGACCCATGACAACGAAAAATAATCCAAGAAACACCCAATGGAAACCAAACATATTAGGCCCCGCGACATATTATTTAAACCGTGCAAAAGATCGACTTTTCCAAAAGAATATATATCTTTTTTTATTTATTTATTATTACCTCCCACATCTATGTGACTCAAACAATCTACAAACAACCCTCTTGACGAACTCAAAACTCAACTCAAAAACTAGGTATCCCGTGCATCCCGAATCATAAAAATAAACTACTATTCAAACTCAACCTTTAACCCGACACTTGTACAATAATTTTGGCCAAGATACTGACCTCCCATGACTATACATTCTGAATTTTTGAAAAATACGTTCCGAGTACATAATTTTAGGCTTTTGAATCACTCAAAAAGCTCTAAAAACGAACAAGTTACGACCAAATCAGTTTTATACCAGTTGTTTAAAAAAACTAAAGAATAAACTTACTGATTAATGTAATCCTTTTAAATGAAAGATATAATTGTATGTGAAATCTTCATAAACTCAATTTAACCTTGTATAAATAATTATAAATGACATAAATCGGTCGAACTCAATTATATAAACTATGTAGGTAGAAAGAAATTTTTACTTCGCTTTATTTTAAAGAAAGTCTTATAGAATTTGAAATAAATAAGTGTTGATTAAAAAAAACTTATGTTGCACCTTGTTTCAAACACGACTCCAACAGCTTACCCCTTATTTTACCGAATACAACCAACTATCTAACCCTATAATAGATTTCCAAGTCCCCCTTTTTCTCAATATATACCGACCAAAAGAAATGTAAGACCCAACACAAAAGATTTCATTATCTCAAAAGAAATCTCAAGTTATTGCAATAGACTTAAAACCAAGAACACCATTTTAAAACGTACACGTGAAATACGAAACTCAAAGAATACGCTACAAGACACACTTCAAAAGATTCAAAACGTCGTTGAAACTCCACCAAACTCGAGCTCTAATAAATTGTTTAAACACAATAGAGTACTAGGTACGTTCAAGTTATAATAACTATTGAACGACCGTAAATCATAACATAACATCTATTAGTATATATACATCCGCGTATGTATACCTATCGAATCTCCCAAACATACTCGTTATCATACATGTCAAGTCAATCATCACTTTATACGCTCGTTTTTTCCTACGAGTAATCACCATCTCACCGTGCCACAACAAGGCATAAGGCCCACCTCCAAAACCAAACCATATCGTGTGACCCCATAGTCACACAACACAACTATAACCCAAAACATATAACACAAAAAGAACGATATCCATCTCATAGGCAGCCATTACATAAACCCATAAATTATACGTATACCCAAATTTTACATCTCATCATATACAAGCATGTACTAACCCTCTTTCATGCAATCATACTTGATAACCCATTGAAGTTGTGGTACTTGTATAACTATGTTGGCCACCATACTTATACAATTACCCTTTCCCCAATGCACTCCCTCCTATGATGGCACTTATAAGAATCAGTACAACATATAACACATAAATCCATCTACTCACATAAGCTCATAACCACGCAAAATAAGATCCAAAACTCCATCTATTAAAATAACATAGTAATACTCTTGAAATACGTAAATCCATAGTCTAGCTAAAACAGCGTAGACTAAATCCAAAATGAAAACATAATCAGTTATAAGTCATGTCGCCCGTAATAGTGGAAACAGCTTAAAATCCTACCTATCCACCTACTCCTAGTAACTCGAACCACCACACGATTCTTAGGGAACATGACTTAAACATCAAAAGAAAAATAACATACCTCAGGTATGTAAAATAACTCGATAAAAGATAGAAACTACCTTGTACTAAATTATGTACTATAATGTACAATTTAAGCAAAATACAACAGTGACTAGCGTGGACGATTATGGTTCAACCCGCACTAGTCACAAACCCGAAAAGAAAATAACATGTGACTAAGTATGAACATACTACGATTCAGTTCATACTAGTCAAAACATCGCAATAAATAACATCCAAACACATCAATTATTATAAAATGCACACATACTCCTATGACGCCTATATGCAGGGACCCTTAAGCTATAGACTAGGCTACGCGACTAGGAAACCTAATTCTCTATAACCATTGTCTCTGATACCATTCTGTCACACCCCACCATGGCGGAATATGGGGCGCGACGTATGGATATCATCACAACATGGCGTGTCTATAGAGATAACTATATGAAATAAGAACTGTCATAAAATGGTGACACAAAAGTCATGACAATATCTCATCAAATGTAGGAGTCTAGGTAAGTAGGTAACAGTCCTACCACTTACCCAAGACAAACAATAAACATAAACCAAACAAACATATAGGTGCCAACATGTATCACTTATCAAAAAAACATAAAGGTAAACTAAGAAGGAATGGGGATCTCCTTCTATATGCAATCCTAAGGCATCCAAGTCTAGCCACTTCTATCCTCAAGCTTAAACACATTCACACCTGAAAGAGACACTAAAACACGTCAACATAAAGTTGGTGAGAGTCATAGGTTTAGACTCCAACGCTAAATCAGTTACAAGCTGTAAATAACAAACATCAACACAATAACATATGGACAATGTGTTACAAATATGCATTAACAACTAACAATTCAAGATCAAACATTTCAAACCAAATCCAAGGCCCTCAGCCTTACCAAACATCATGGTACCATAGATGATCACACTATGTACCTATCCCAAGGCCACTACCTTGTCATTAACCATTGGTCCCATAGACGATCACGCTATGTACCTATCCCAAGGCCACTACCTTGTCATTAACCATTGGTCCCACGCTATGTACCTATCCCAAGGCCACTACCTTGTCATACACAAACAAGAACCACATAGTAGTTAATCACATAATGTACACACAAGTCCATCTCAAATCACAAAAACATTCACAGCATTAATTTAGAAAATAACTCAACATAGTGTCTCTTCCATCCCATCTGGAAGTCAAAATCAATAATAAACATGGGACTATGAAACTCACCTGATTGCTTCTTCACAAGTCCTCGCACTAGCAACAAGCTAACAAACCAAAAACACGCAATCAATACATGAACCAATCACTAAGATGGCTCATCAACCTATGATGGACATCTAGCCTATTCCTATATAAATACCTCATTTATAAGCTCTAATCACCCCATTACCCTTCCTTAACAAGTCCTTAACTTGGTTAAGTTTAATAACTATCTCGTTCATATTTTACACAAAACAGTCCCAGTTTTTAGGTCTCAAAACGTTAAGTCAAACGTCCACTTAAACATACCCATGGTTTCTGTAAAAGGAATATTCATACTTTTATATATGCTAGCTAAAACCTCCCACTTGAACTAACCTTAAAGCTACTGTTTAGGCCCCGATATATGTATATATATTGCTACCTATCCAGAATTCACTGATTTTAAACGTATGAAAAGTTTGTTACATTTAAGGGGTCTTACCCTAAACCACAACCTTAGCCCAAGTGCAGATACTTACTAAAATATATAAACCATTTCTTACGTTCGTGAGAAGATCTCAATGCAACCCTAAGTACCCCAAACAACCCAAAACTTAAAAAGAAAACAGGCTGATTACAAAACTGTTTTGAACTCCGACTGTTGTAACCTGTTTTTGACCCACTTCCCGACCTCCAATTTAGTTCTCGTTTCTTTCATTGGAAAGCCACTTCAATTACCTTTTCAGGGATACTTGGATCGCATCTTGAATGTTCCTAGAACTCCCGATATGATCAAAACAATTGACTCAAAATTCTGCCCAGTTTTTAAAAACGGGTTTAACAAAATCTACATCATTAATTAACCCTAATCCCACTAATTACAAGTCCTAATTTTTGTAATAATTATAACACCATTAATATAACATTAATTTACTGTTTTTAAATTAAATCCTAACCTAAATCCATCATAAGATGATTAAGAAATCATTAAAACCATTAAATTAAAAAGGGTTTTGAAGGTTTTACCTTTAGATCAATGGAAGATGAAGAAAACCTAATTTTTGTGAAGAACCCTAAAAACTCTCCCAAAACCCACGACTATGATTTTTCTCCAGGGATTTTTTATGAATTTTGGTAGTGAATAATATAATATATAGGGTGTACATAAAATCCTAGTCCAAGTATAAGCCCACTTTCCTTTTTTCCCTCTTTTTTTCCTTTTTCCCTTCTTTGGTGCGTCTAAACCGACCCAAACACCCCTTAAATTCGTTTTTTTTCTTTTTATTATTATTATATATATTAATAATAATACCTTAATTTTCCTTAATTTATTTCAGCTCCTAAAACTTCCAAAACCCCAAAACCGTAAAACTAGTCAAATTTACGCGTTTTACCGTAAAAGTCGTAAAATATACACTTTTAAAAAAATCTCAAATTTTGAAATAAACTTTATAACTAAGTCCTAAATGACTTAAAACCATCCCGAAAAATATCCACATGACTAATTACCTCATCCGAGACCTCTAAATGCTAAACCGTTAATCGTAAAAATACGATTTTCTATAATACATATACGTATACGTAAAACCACTAAATAACACCATCTCACTTCATAGTCACTACCATGTGAACTCATGAACATGAAATCATCACACATCGTTTCACTCACAAGGTACCCCGTACCGGAAACGATATCCAGACCACAATTTGTACACACCAACTAGCACATAAACACGTAAAAACACGTAACTAGCACAAAATAAAACTAAGTAACGAACCTCAAAACCAGGGTTGTCACAACTTTGACGACAAACACCAGAATGTCTGCGCGGACAAGTAGGGCAGATAGGGTGCATGTATCTCCAAGTAGGCCTCCCAACTAGTTGAGAGCCTGTTTCAATATTTCATGCATGAGACGTGATCGTGGAACCTAAACCTGATTGCATAGAAGGTTTGAGCATTACCTGGTGTAGCAGGATGGTTCGACTACGAAACTCTGCGGTCCTGGTCCCTTCCGTTGACATTGTTCCTGAATATGAGCGTTGGAGTGTCAGAATAGTGAAATATACGCAGCTTAATAATGCTGAAGGTAGAGGTAGGGACATGCTCTTGTTGGCATCATTACGGTAATTGTCATTACCGTCACACCTATCTGAAGCAGAACGATCATTGGATTGACCGTTTACCTTGGATGACTGTTGCTGAGTAGCCGGAGGATTCCGGTCCTCGGTCCTTTGTCTGAGATGGAAAAATTGAACAGAGAATGATGTAAAATGACATACTGAAAGGCTTCACTGGTTTACAAATGGTGATTCAAGATACCTCTTGGCTGAGTTTTCCTCACTAAACTCCTCTTGTTCTTGAAGCATCTCCAACTTTCGAGCTGCATTGGCCACCTTTGCCACCGTGTCAAAAGTGGAATCCGACAAATTATTGGGGACCGATGTACAAAGAGCCCATCAGAAGTGGTATGCTTGCTCTTCGGCAGTATGTGATGTTCTGCCAATAGAGTCGGCTAGACGAAGAAAACGTTGCATGAACTCGCTACTGCTCTCCCCAACTCTTTGCCTAATTCCGTAGTACTCCCTCATCAGCTCATACCTCTCAGTCTTGGGAAAGGACAATGGTGGTGGAGAATTGTTGTTGTTTGGGTGAAAGGTGGCTTGCAAAGCTGCATTGACAGCTGCAGTCAAATCTGGAGTATTGCGTGAGTTCACCATCTGACAGTTTAAAAACAAATGCAACATAAATCATAAATCTGAAAAGAGATGACATAAAATGCATGAACAATGTATAAATCAATGAAGCAGTTTATAATGCATGAAATAGTTTAAAATGCATGATGCAGTTCATAAAAAATTTTATATGCGCGAGAGTGAACGCCTATGGTCAGTTCACTCAAAACAAAAGACATAGCGAGGGGATGCCTAAGGGCCGGTCCCAAAGTTAAAAGTTTCGATAAAAGCACATGCGACTAAATAGGGCTACTCCTGTACCAACCATTACTTAATCATAAACCTGCTACAATGATATGAATGCATGAAATAAAAATGAAAATGAATGAATGCATGAAAACCAACTGTCAGTTCTAGGAAGACACTGGTGACCACCCGTAAGTCACAGGTCATGTTTTGCAGAGCTAAAGGTCGAAACATTGGGTCTGATACCATAATTGTAACACCCCATTTGATAGGATAGAATGCTATAGTAAATTATGGCGTGTCATCAAAGCATGCAAGATAAATGTTTAAACATTCATGACCATAAATAGAAATACCGGAATCAAACATCGGTAGTCTAGTAACTCACACACAAGCAATATTAAGTACTGTAAAAGGAAGGACTAAACAATGTCCAAATGAAGTAAAGTATGATAAAGTAGGAATAAATGCATAACGTAAAAGAGCCCGGATAGCTTCCAATCTGAATGCACATACTCTGGAGTTCCTACTTGCGATCTTGGGTACCTGCCGTTTGGGAACATGAAAAAGTAGACGGCTGACATAACGCTCAGTGCACGGATATACAATAAAGCATGGAAGACATAGAATATGAAAGAATATAAAGAGCATAAAGCATGAATAGCAGCAGAAATGAATAAGTCCTGGAAAACCTAGTTGTCTGTCATGTTCACTGGTTTTAGTTCTGAAAACATAGCTTATGTTACTTATGAAAATCTGTATTAGTTAATATACCAAAAGCCAATATAGGTCATGAGGTCAACAACATGCATGAATTCTTGGAGGGGTGACCTCGTCATGCAAATTAGAGGGGATGCCTCTAATTAATTGGTAAGTGGTAGGAGGGATCAGCTCCTTGTGAAGGATGCAAGGCACACATCACATTCACCATGAAATCCTGACTGAAACATGTAACTAGGATGCACCCATATGCCCCACATGATAACATAATAAATATAATGGCCAAATAACTGAAAGGGACGTCACGAGCTATCACTCCACCGTGGTGAAGTCATAACACTGGTGCCTCTAGTGTTATGGTTATGGTACCTCCATAACTAGGTGAAACTGGTCATGCATGTATAGGGCTAAGGTAACAAATAAAACATAAGCATATAATCTGTAACTACTAGGGAAAACAATTGGTTGCATACGGGAAATCCTAATGAAGGAAGAGATTGTCCTTACGAAAGGACGGGAAATCCGTACCTTATATCCAGTAGAAGCTAATGAAAATGATGAAGACTACTCGGCCTCGACGGATAATACTACATAAGAAATATGGACGTGTATGAGTTGTCTGATTTACGTGTGTTTTTACTGATTCCGTGTGTTATTAGCTTGTTATATGTATTCTGTCATGTTTTACTGTTTACTGTGTTAACTGTAGTTATTCTGAGGTTCTTCTGTGTATTATTCATGTATTAGTGTATTATAATACTTGTATTGTAATACTAAGTAACTTTCTAAAAATAGCAGGTTTCCATAAATAGTAACTTTCTAAAAATAGAAAGTTTCCAAAAATAGTAAGTTTTCATAATTAGAATAAGCTGGATTAGAAATAATAAATAAAGTTTAAAATAGTATAATACAAGTCATGGTTATTGCTTATTAATTAAATAACTGGTTAATTAATTAAACTATACGTTATATGGAATTTAATTAAAAATACATGTTTTAATTATATTAAGCTATGTTAAATACTTTAGGTTATACTTGTAATATTAATTTTAATATTTAACCTAAGTCATGAAATTAATTAAATTAAAAAGACTAGTAATTAATTTAATTAACATATTTCTGATTTTTATAATTAACTCGAGACCCGAACCCGTGTTTAAAAAATACACGATAACGGAACCCGGTCCCACATATAAGCCAAGCCAAACAACCCTACCAGTGGCTAGACCGGCTAGCCGGTTGCCACTGGTGGCTTGCGGTTCCCACTGCCGAGCCACGGTTGCCCACCGATCTCGGTTCACACCGGTTCACACCGGTTCCCCCTGCTTAGTTTTGTTAGGTTCCCACTGTTAGCCAAAGAAGCCCCACCGAGACCCTAAAGGTCGCGGTTGGCACTCGGTCTACACCAAAACCCTACCCCGACCTGCGGTCGGGGATTTTTCCCTTGCTGCACCCAACGACAAACCAAACCGAGCCCCTTGTGGGTCTCGTTGGCGTCGGATCAAACAAGCCGAGAGTCCTATGAGTCTCGGTTGTGTCTCGGCTAACCCAAAACCACACCAAACACCCCCTTTTTCCATGATTTAATTAATCTACTTGTTTTTATTACATGTTTATAAGATTAATTAAATTAAACATGAATTCATAAGGAATTAAAAGAAAAGAAAAGGTGTTTTATTATACCAAACACGTGGAATGAAAGAACTAAAGATCACGAACACGTAGACTCCCAAAATTAATGATCAAAATTGTCTGAATCGTCCTTGTGGTTTTGTGGTGGCCGGCGGCAAGAGCAAAAGGAGGCAGGGTGAAAACTTTTCTGTAAAACCTAAATTATGAAAAGGTTTTCCTGTGTTTTGTTATTTACATGGATCTGAGTTGGGTCATGGGCCAAAGCCCATCTTCTCCTTTCTTCTTGTGTAGTCGCGACCTAAAGGAAGCCCACGGGGAAACCCATAGCTTTTCCCGAGTTAATAAATTACGTGATCTTTATGTTTTAAATGTCGTGATTTTTATACGTCGTATACTTAACACATTTATAATATTTACGTAACTACATGTTGTTAAATACCGTGACACGTGAATTATATTATAAATGGAAAGTTTTAATTTTACCGTATTTTCGTGTGTGTACTGTTCATGTGTACTGTTCATGGTATCTTAATGCGGGTTTTACACACAAATATACAACGAGACCCATAAGTGCACAAACCTCTTTGAAAATTACGACATAGCTCAACACCCGAAGTAGTCACGGTGTTGGTTTTATTAATAGTGTCGGGTGTAGCAACAAGTACCGTAGGGGGTGAGGACATGTTATTAAACAGATTTGTACCTTGTTATTGGTTAAGCGAGTCCTACTCTTCAAGAAGTATTAGCGAACGCGTGTCATCAAACATCAGAGCTTTTTCCCGAAGACGAATAATCTTGCAGCCTCTGGATATTGCTACGAATTCCATTGATGGCGTACGTCACAAGGCTAGAATCTTTCACCGGTGAACCCAGATTGGCAAGATGATCGGCTTTCGATTTGATTTGTTGAAAAAAGTTAGTAACGGATAAATTGCCAATCACCATATTACGGATCTCATTATCAAGTTGAGTAACACGAGCATCCTTATTGTCGTGAAAAAGATCCTTCAATCTTTTCCAAACACCATGTGCGGTAGAGTCAATATCTACAACCATCTCCACGAGTTTGGGAGAGTTGGTGGAGTACATCCACATGACGACTAATGGATCATTCGACTCATGTAGAGGATCAATGGTGGATGTGGATGCGGTAGAAGGGGCATCAAGGTGATGATGAACTTCATACACTTTAAAAAATCTTTGAAACAACGAACTCCAAGAGTTATAGTTTAGTGTATCAAGATCAATGGGTGTGCGGATACAAGCCTTGATACTTGCAATCGAATAAGCTCTATCGATTGGTTGTTTTGGTGGATTTGTTGGTGGTGTGTTTGTCGTCATGATGCTATGACGAGGTAGAGATAACAAGAAAGAATGTAATGGCTTAAAGCAAACTGTAGCAACAGAAAAAAAGTATTTAGATTAGGGTTTTAGAGGATCGTTGTTTAGCTCGATACCATATTAGATTTAGGTTTTCCCCATAATCATTCATTCACACGGCATCCCATATAAATATACGAATACAAGTCTAGATGCCACAATGGGCTACAAGCCCATACACATAAAATAGAAACGTGGACATGTGCCAAATATAATGCGCTAATAGACAAGAGTTAATGCTACAAAATAACAAATACAATACAAATTTAACAAGCATTAACTTCTATATCATTCTCTATCTATAGTGGTACGAGGTTGACTTGGTTGTGGATTAGGTAGTAACGTGTTAAGAATCTGATAGAGTCGTACATCTACATTCAATGCACTTCTATTCTTGAAACTACTACTTTATGCTTTCGACGAACAGTGCTGACAACTATTCCTTACTTTCACAACTTCGTACATTAGGCAGCTTTAATTCAAAGCTACTATTTGTCTCGTTCAAATTGTTTCCGCCTAAAAACGAAGAGATATCTAAATGGTACAAAGGGATATCAAGGTATTGCCACCCCTGATATCACTCAACCACTAAGAGTTCCTGATACATGTTAGCTGTTATCCATCACAGCTAATGAGTATGTCTTCAAGTAATTTTCGACTTCCTTTACTATGTCTCTGAATTGAACTTCTCTTTGGTTGCTCACAGAGGTTGAACCTCTGTAAGACTGACAATCTTGCTTGTCTCCTAGGCACATGCAAGTTTACAACACTTAGCTTATTTATGAGTTAAATCTAAATCTAAATGAAAAACTAACAACCTTAATTTTCCTAGTAGTCTCCCCTTATTTAAACAAAAATAAAGCTAGATCTTAAAGTGTTATTGTAAAACCCGCATGCTTTTACCATGAATAGTACCCTTACGATCGTACGTACATGATTAGAACTTTCCTTTTATAGCACGTTTACGTTTCACGAACAAGAATTACAAGTATTACGTACGTGTTATAACACGATAAGTATTTATTACGTATTAACACAAGATAATTATTTCAATAATAATTATAATCACGAACATACGAACATGAAATCATGAACGTAAATGAATCACGAGCTAATATTACGTATGTATGTATACTTATTACGATCACAAATAAATATGTTTAGTCACGATCGATAACTAATTAAATCACGTAAAAATACGAACACGAGAACACACTAATTATTTAGTCACGAGAAATGTTCGGGTTACCCCCATGTGGGCCCCTACCCGCGGCTAGAACAAGAGAAAAGGGCCTAGCCCATTAACTTTTACTAAACAAGAAAAAGGAGAAAGTTATTTTCATAAATCAAGAATTTAGAAAATACTAAAAACCCTAAAAATCTTGTCTCCTTTCTCCTTAGCTTTTGGCCGCCGGGTATACATCACACCAAGGGGTGTTTCGGTTGATTTTGGTGTTCGATTTATTGCAAGGATCGTTGTGTGTTCATCATCCTTTGATTCGCATGATTGGAATAAACCCTAACCTCTTTTATTTTATGTTTTGATTTACTAATTCACATAAAATCATGAAATGTTTTAATAACAACTTAAAAACAAGTATAAACATGTTATTTTAGTCATGGGGTATAATTAATTATGTTGATCCCAAACTTAGATCGATTAAGCTTGTGTATACGAGATTAGATCAAGTTATACACGTAGAGAAACTTTGTTTATGTATAAAGTAATCTAAGTGTTATGCGGAATTAACACTTAAACAAGAACACACACAAAGATGTAAAACAAACTTTCACTTGATTGATAATAACAAACTTTCTTACAATGAAAGTGTTTAACGTATGAAAACTTATTATGAAACATAACCTAAAGGTCTTCTTTTATAGACATAGGAAGCCTTGTACAAGAGTCTACGTATCAACTATTCTAGGTAAAGATAATTATAGAAAATACAATGTTGAACTTATCTTTACTAGAAACAAACTAGAAACATAATACGCGTAGACTATATGTTTCTATCAGTGCTTGTCTTCAACCCATCAACGCTTGACTTCTTCTTGTCAACGCTTGATCTGTCAGCGTTTGTTTTCTTCTTATCAACGCTTGTTTTCCTCTTGTCAGCGCTCAAGTGGACTGGCTACATTTTATTCCCAACAAATTATTGGTTAACGGGTGTTTGTTTGTTGGCCGATTCTAAACCGAGCCCCAAGGGGGTCTCGACTTGGCTTTAATTCACACCACCGAGACCGCAAGGTCTCAGTTTGGTGTCTTGATGTCTCGGCAACAGCAAGAAGGGAGACCCCGACCTCGGTCGGGGCATGGTGGTGTTCGGATTAGGCCACGATAGCAAGGGGAACACCGGCTAGCCGGTGGGAACCCTTGGCTAGCCGGCGGCTAGGTTGACCAAGGGTGTATTGGGTCCGGTTCACGGGTTAAAACATGGGTCCGGTTCACACATGTTTTGAATAAAACACGGTCCGGTTCATGATTTATTTTTACAAGGTTAAATATTTTTACAAGTTATATTTTACAAGACTTAAATTAAATTAACTAAAAACATGAACATGATTAATTTAATTTACATGACTTAGGTTATTAATTTTATTATTAATACATGAATTTTTACCTAAGTATTTTTCCATTTAATTAGACTATATAATTAATTAATTATTAAAATCATGACTTACAATTAATTAATTTATATGACTTAGGTTATATTATTAATAGTTAGTAATACATGTTTTAACCTAAGTATTTTACCTTTATTTAATTAAACTATGTTATATTTAATTAAATACTTTAACCTATAGTTTATTTAATTCACATGAAATAATTAATAAACTATACTATATAATTTCATGACTTAGAATATTAATCAGTGAACACTTAAACGTAAATAATTAGCTCAATTATCCAGCTTATATCTATTTATGGAAACTTTCTATTTTTAGAAACTTATTTAATTAAGGCAGCTAATCTATTTATGAAAACTTTCTATTTTTAGAAACTTATCTATTTTAAGCAGTAAATCTATTTTTGGAAACTTTCTATTTTTGGAAACTTTCTATTTTGTAAACTTCTAATTTTGGAAACTTTCTTTTTTTGGAAACTTTCTATTTTAGAAAACTTGCTATTTTTAGAAAGTTACTTATTATTACACAACAAGTATAATAATACATGAAATACAAGAAATACTTAATCAGAATAGACAGATTATATGATAAATGTAGTATAAAGCTTAAATCAGTAAAACATGACATGAACATATAAAAACAAGCTAAGACATGATATAAAACCGGTATGTACTCAGTAATCAGATACTTATACACGTATGTATTTATGTAGCATTAGTGATACCGAAGTAGGACTCTCTTCCGTTCGTCTTCTTCGTTCACTGGACACAAGGTACGGATTCTCCGTCCTTTCAGTATGGATATTTCTTCCTTATTAGGATTTCCCCGTATGCAGCCAACTATTTTCCCCAGTATATGTTTTATATGTTTTTGAATTGCTTATGTTTAGTTAGAATAACTAAAGCCATATACATGCATGACCAGTTTCACCTAGTTATGGAGGTACCATAACCATAACACTGGAGGCACCAGTGTTATGACTTCACCACGACGGAGTGATAGCTCGTGGCGTCCCTTTTCAGCTTTTGGTGGGTCGTATGGGTGCATCCTAGTTTACATGTTTTCAGCAGATTATTCAGTGTGAATGTGGTGTGTGCCTTGCATCCTTCACAAGGAGCTGATCCCTCCTACCCAAACCAGTATATTAAATTAGAGGCAGCCCCTCTAATTTGCATGACGAGGTCACCCCTCCAAGTATTCATGCACGTTGATATTTCATGACCTATATTGGCTAATGGTTAACATGTTAAACAGTTTTCATAAGATAAACATAAGGCTTTTCAAAGTATAAAACCAGTTTTATGAACATGTTCCAGGTTTTCTAAGACTTATACATTTCCGCTGCTATTAGTCTTATTTATGTTTCAGCCTTTCATGCTATGTCGTATATCCGTGCACTGAGCGTTATGCTCAGCCGTTACTTTCCTTTCCATGTCCCAAAACGGCAGGTACCCAAGGACTGACTCGAGCATTTGGAGGACGTGTATAGGATGGAAGCTGTGATGGACTTCTTTTCCTTTTGCCTTCATATATTTATGCTTGTGTAGTCTTTGTTCCTTTCATTTACTTTATTTATGTTTTGGGCTTATGTTTGGGAACCGATGTTTGATTCTGGTTTTCCCTATGGTCATGTATGTTTTAGTACATATTACCTTTCATGCTTTGATAACACATCATAATTACGCGTAACGGTCCACTTATCAAAGTGGGGTGTTACAATTATGGTATCAGAGCCCAAGGCTTCGACCTGTAGGCTCTAAAACTTGACCTGTGACTAGTGGGTAGTCACCAGGAGCTTCCTAAACCAACGCTTGTTATTCCACGTATTGATGTGTTCAGCGCATTGTTGTTTTAACCATGATGTTTTCAGCACTTTGATGTTTTAACCTTGATGTTTTCATCGATATTGTTTTACTATTTGGATGGACAACCGTCATTCATATTTAGTTATGTGTCATTGTTTCATGCATGATGTTCCTCGTGAACTGTGGCTATGTGGACTGAACCCCAGTAGTTCATAATTAGTCACATAAAATTATTTTCTGATAAGTTGTGACAGATGAGTTTCATTTATTTATGTTTCATGTATCATTGTTGCAGGAATTGTGACTAAGTAATGGTTGGTACAGGACTGGCCCTATTTAGTCGCATGTGCTTTTATCGAAACTTTTAACTTTAGGACCGATCCTTTGGCGTCCCCTCGCCATGTCTTTTGTTTTGGGACCGACCCATAGGCGTCCCCTCGCGCATATAAAGGTTTTTATAAACTGCATCATGTATTCATGCACTGTTTTCATGCATAAAAATTTTCTCATGATTTATAAGCATAATTTTTTTTTCATGACCCCTCATAAGTTACGATGTCTTTTATGTCAAGTATGCTTTCATGCTATCATGGTTAACTTCAGTTTCATGTTGATTATGTTATACACTCCTTCATGTTAAATTGTTTCATGTTTCTTCATGATAATTTCGTCTTCATGTTGATTACGTCTTACGCCTCTTTTGTTATTTATGCTTTCATGCAAGACATTGTTGGATTTCATTGAATCCTGCTTTCATGATAGTCATGGTTGGTTTTCATTGATCATGCTTTCAGGCAAATCATCGTTGAATTTTGTGTAACCACACTTTAACGTTTCTCTATGCAACCAGAATGATGTCTATGCTAATATTGCTAGGCTATCATGATGATCAGCCTAGTTTGGTCTTCAAACCATGTAAAATCATGTCAAAAGATCGGACCATATCGATCATTTCATGTGCATTCCATGTGTACTCCACGTACAGTGTTCCATGTGTATTACACGTACCATAATCCATGTGTATTTCACTTACAATACTCCATGAATATTCACTAGTCGATTCTAAATCATCTCATGTGTATTCCATTTGTTGATGTTTTACAAATTATTGATGTTGCTCATAGTTTGGAGATGTTATTAAGGTTGATGCTGCTGATGTTTGGAGATGCTACGAGATGCTGATGTTGTTCACAACCTGGAGATCGTACAAGACGAAGACAAAGGTGTTAGATCAAAGCGATCGGACGAGAAGATGCTTCACCACCAGACGATTTCCATCAATCATTATCCCAAATTCTTAGTTACATGTCACACGTCATTCAGTTTTCGTTTCAGTCATATGAGTGGAGAACCGGTACCAGCTGGCCACTCAGCTGAATAGTTACATGAATCACAGTCATGAGAATGACCGCCATGGAACTGACAGACAGGACGATAGTAACCACCATTATAATAGCAACTACCCTAGAAATCGTAACCGAAGCTCCGGCCACGAATGTGATCAGACATACAAATGACCAGCATTCCAATCGATCCGTTAATTCTGGCATAATAACCTAATATTTGTAGTTCTATTTGTTTCACACCTCGAGACACATGTCAAGACATCAGTCAAGACACATGTCTCGTGTATGCTTTCAGAAGACACATGTCAAGACACCAGTCAAGACAAATGTCATGTGTATATTTCCAGGACACGAGTCAAGACACATGACTCACATCAAATTCTAGAGCATCCCTAAGAAATTCAGGGTACCCTCCAAAGAGTATACCCATTTCGTTATGCCATGTATTAATCAGGCCACAAGGATTTCTGTACCAGCACCGGCATATCAGTGAGAACTATCATGGTTGCTCGATTGACACTTTCATTTTCTTGCACCCATATTTCATATATATTCATGACCATAAAGGACGCCATTCGTATTCCCATGTATACGAAGGTTTTCCTTCAGCCTAATGATGAGATCCAAGCTGCTAACGCATTACTTCGGACAGACACGAGTTGAAATTAATCCTAATTATGGACTACGAACAGCACACCCTGCTACGATTCATGATTTTGTACAGTAATGTTCAGGCTCCTGAATACATTCAGCATGGTTTTTCATCAAGAAAATCTTTACAAATTATCTATGCTTTACAAGCACGTGCTTTGTTAGCCATGATTGCTAAAATTTTCTAACTATCAGTTAAGACACGACCACTGAAGTTCCTTTTACGCATAACCAGACGAGTATTCTAAAATCTCCCCATACATTTCAAAAGAACCTTCAAGGAGAAGGACGGTAACATGAGATTATGTGTCGACTACCGTCGATTTAAACAAATCACCATTCATAACTGTTATTCTCCTTCACGTATTGACAAGATTAGTTTCATTTAGGGTGTTAAGCATTTTTCCAAGATCGAATTCACGATCGTGCTGCCAACAGTGACGAGTAAAAGAGCAGGACATGTCCATGACTGCTATTCGTGCACGACTCGGTCATGCTAGATTTATGATTTTGAATTAGTCTCATCAATACTCCAGCAGCATTATAAGAATGAGTTTCCATGAACTCATAAGCAAATTCATTAGTATTTTCATTGAGGATAACCTGATTTTCTCTAAGTCTAGAGAAGAACAGGAAGACCATATCTGCACTATATTGCAAATTCTATGACAAGAGAAATTTTACCCTAGAAATTTTCCAATATCAATTCTGTTTGATTACAGTGACACGCTGAATCACATGGGTTTCTACGGTTAATCTTACCATGACTCAACTTATGCGTAAAGGAGAGAACCCTACATTACATTAGGTGTTCTAGAAAATCCTACGCTAGGAGAAGTCTAGATTCAGAGACTCAGAGTTTCGCAAACTCCTATGTATCAAGTTCTATGAAGCAAGATACAGTTACGTTCATATCTACATACCTGTGATACCAACAGGCTAAGGTAGAACACCAACAGAATAGGATGTTTTTCCATCATCAGAATTGTGAACAAAAATGGGACAAGATCTCCATGGATTTTGGTTACCAGATAAACGCAAACTAAGAAGCATGATGCTATCTGGGTTATTATCAACGGTTTCATCAAGTCTTCAGAATCCTTACATCCGCAAGGATTTCAGAATCAATAGATTGATCGGACATGTTCCAGCCAAGGCTCATCTGATCACTTGGTAATCCGTCAGCCATCAGGTCAGAAAAAGGTTCGCATTTGTGCTCCTTATTTACGTCCACGTCCTTGTTCTAATTTCACGACTTGCTTTCACGCTCACGTTCATGACATTATTCACGTTCATGATCGTATCTTGCCATACGATGTTACGTTCATCTTCGTTCTGGGAAGTTTTGCAAGAACTAGAGAGACCAGACTCAAGTTTAGTATAACTCCCTATCCTCAGATAGACGTTTCACGTCAAAGTGCACGTCTCACCTAATGGCATTTGGCGATACCGCCGCCGTATTCCATGTTCACGATATGTTTCACATGTCATGTTCATTCCACGTTCCTCATAACACGTGCACGATATGTTACACGTATCATGGATCACAATATGTTTGCTCATACTACACTCACCATATCTCCACGTATCACGTTCAAAATTTTTCACGTAATACGTTCAAAAATTTTCACGTACTACGTTTCATCATGTCTCGCGCATCGTTGCTAATTATCAGTTAAATTAGATTGTTTTGCACCATAACGTTTCAGTTATCCTTGCACGTTAATTCTTATACCCTCGATCAAATTCAGGGGATCTATCTTACGTAGATGACAATGAACTTTGCGTATTTTCAAGTCAAGGTCAGGAGGACCAAGACTATCATTGTGTCAAGAGCTAGTGAAGGAACCGTTCCGAGGGGGAAGCTACTTAGAAACGGACAAGTTCATCCGGACTTCTTATCCGTTTTCTCTTATCAAGTAGATACATTCTTTCAGTCACATCACGTTCCATGTCCCTTCAAGACATGTCACGTTCCACGTTCCTTTCAACCAGGTCACCTTCAGGTCCTTTTATCTTACATACCCTTCCAGTTTAATTCGGGTGTGTTTCTCTTCCAGTTTACGTTATCTATAATTCGGGGACGAATTATTTTGGGGGAAGAGTTGTAAAACCCGCATGCTTTTACCATGAATAGTACCCTTACGATCGTACGTACATGATTAGAACTTTCTTTTTATAGCACGTTTACGTTTCACGAACAAGAATTACAAGTATTACGTACGTGTTATAACACGATAAGTATTTATTACGTATAAACACACGATAATTATTTCAATAATAATTATAATCACGAACATACGAACATGAAATCATGAACGTAAATTAATCACGAGCTAATATTACGTATGTATGTATATTTATTACGATCACGAATAAATATGTTTAGTTACGATCGATAACTAATTAAATCACGTAAAAACACGAACACGAGAACACACTAATTATTTAGTCACGAGAAATGTTCGGGTTACCCCCATGTGGGCCCCTACCCGTGGCTACAACAAGAGAAAATGGCATAGCCCATTAAATTTTACTAAACAAGAAAAAGGAGAAAGTTATTTTCATAAATCAAGAATTTAGAAAATACTAAAAACCCTAAAAACCTTTTCTCCTTTCTCATTTGCTTTTGGCCGCCGGGTATACATCACACCAAGGGGTGTTTCGGTTGATTTTGGTATTCGATTTATTGCAAGGATCGTTGTGTGTTCATCATCCTTTGATTCACGTTATTGGTATAAACCCTAACCTCTTTTATTTTATGTTTTGATTTACTAATCACATAAAATCATGAAATGTTTTAATAACAAATTAAAAACAAGTATAAACATGTTAGTTTAGTCATGGGGTATAATTAATTATTGGTTAAGGGGTGTTTGTTTGTTGGCCGACGCCTAAATCGAGCCCCAAGGGGGTCTCGGCTTGGCTTTAATTCGCATCACTGAGACCGCAAGGTCTCGGTTTGGTGTCTTGATGTCTCGGCAGCAGCAAGAAGGGAGACCCCGACCTTGGTCGGGGCATGGTGGTGTTCGGATTAGGCCACGGCAGCAAGGGGAACACCGGCTAGCCGGTGGGAACCCTTGGCTAGCCGGCGGCTAGGTTGACCAAGGGTGTATTGGGTCTGGTTCACGGGTTAAAACACGGGTCTGGTTCACACATATTTTGAATAAAACACGGTCCGGTTCATGAGTTATTTTTACAAGGTAAAATATTTTTACAAGTTTATTTTACAAGACTTAAATTAAATTAATTAAAAACATGAACATGATTAATTTAATTTACATGACTTAGGTTATTAATTTTATTATTAATACATGAATTTTTACCTAAGTATTTTTCCATTTAATTAGACTATATAATTAATTAATTATTAAAATCATGACTTATAATTAATTAATTTACATGACTTAGGTTATATTATTAATAGTTAGTAATACATGTTTTAACCTAAGTATTTTACCTTTATTTAATTAAACCATGTTATATTTAATTAAATACTTTAATCTATAGTTTATTTAATTCACATGAAATAATTAATAAACTATACTATATAATTTCATGACTTAGAATATTAATCAGTGAACACTTAAGCGTATATAATTAGCTTAATTATCCAGCTTATATCTAATTATGGGAACTTTCTATATTTAGAAACTTATTTAATTAAGGCAGCTAATCTATTTATGGAAACTTTCTATTTTTAGAAACTTATCTATTTTAAGCAGTAAATCTATTTTTGGAAACTTTCTATTTTTGGAAACTTTCTATTTTTGGAAACTTTCTATTTTAGGTAACCTGCTATTTTTAGAAAGTCACTTATTATTACACAACAAGTATAATAATACATGAAATACAAGAAATACAAGAAATACTTAATCAGAATAGGCAGAATATATGATAAACACAGTATAAAGCTTAAATCAGTAAAACATGACATGAACATATAAAAACATGCTAAGACGTGATATAAAACCGGTACGTACTCAGTAATCAGATACTTATACACGTATGATTTATGTAGAATTAGTGATACCGAAGTAGGACTATCTTCCGTTCGTCTTCTTCGTTCACTGGACACAAGGTACGAATTCTCCGTCCCTTCAGTATGGACATTCTTCCTTATTAGGATTTCCCGGTATGCAGCCAACTGTTTTCCCTAGTATATGTTTTATATGTTTTTGAATTGCTTATGTTTAGTTAGAATACCTAAAGCCATATACATGCATGGCCAATTTCACCTAGTTATGGAGGTACCATAACCATAACACTAGAGACACCAGTGTTATGACTTCACCACGGTGGAGTGATAGCTCGTGGCGTCCCTTTTCAGCTTTTAGCCATATTATTATTATCAGGTGGGGCGTATGGGTGCATCCTATTTTACATGTTTTTAGCATATTATTCAGTGTAATGTGGTATGTGTCTTGCATCCTTCACAAGGAGCTGATCCCTCCTACCCAAACCAGTATATTAAATTAGAGGTAGCCCCTTTAATTTGCATGACGAGGTCACCCTTCCAAGTATTCATGCACATTGATATTTCATGACCTATATTGGCTAAAGGTTAACATGTTAAACAGTTTTCATAAGATAAACATAAGGCTTTTCAAACTATAAAACCAGTTTTATGAACATGTTCCAGGTTTTCCAGGACTTATACATATCCGCTGCTATTAGTCTTATTTATGTTTCAGCCTTTCATGCTATGTCGTATATCCGTGCACTGAGCGTTATGCTCAGCCATTACTTTCCTTTACATGTCCCAAAACGGCAAGTACCCAAGGACTGACTCGAGCATTTGGAGGACGTGTATAGGATGAAAGCTGCCATGGACTTCTTTTCCTTTTGCCTTCATATATTTATGCTTGAGTAGTCTTTGTTCCTTTCATTTACTTTATTTATGTTTTGGGCTTATGTTTGGGAACCAATGTTTGATTCCGGTTTTCCCTATGGTCATGTATGTTTTAGTACATATTACCTTGCATGCTTTGATGACACGCCATAATTACGCGCAACGGTCCACTTATCAAAGTGGGGTGTTACAGTTATTGTAAGTGAGTACACAACTTCTTTTTACACACAACATAAGATGGTTGCAATAACATATAACATAATTAATTAAAGCTTGAAATGTTACAAGTACAAAAGTACAAAGATTAAAAATTATGATGTCGTCACAGGTGCACCACTTATGTTGTCCCACCTTTGGGGTGTCTCACCTATGGTGTCCCAACTCTAGTTTACCACTTAAGTCCAGCTATCTTCAGGTCTTCCTTGATCAAGCTTAAGCTTGACGATTGATAACCACTTGGATCTCATTGTCTAGTTGTTTAGCATATTCAGAGTTCAACTTCAGCCCTTTCTTAAGTTTGATGAGTTGAACTTTGGAAGCTAAGCGCATCTCATTTCTCTCTAAAAGCAGTAGTCACGACCTCTTTAGATGAATACCATCCCCTTTTCAGGTTAAGTGTAAGTTTGTCCATCAACATGACCTTTGATCTCTTTAGGTAGAACAATGTTAATGTACATCACATCTACCATTATGTCTGCTGTGACAAATATTTCATTGATAATTCCTTGAACCCTTTTCCTCTTTTTATGAGCTTTTGTCATTTTTTTTTTCAAATAGTCGAGGAGGATGATCAACTTTGAGCTTTCTAGGTGTTTCCACTAGCCATCCAAATTTTGCTCTCAATGTTTTGAGCAATGATAGATTATCTTTGCCATTCTTCTTGGGTGCTAGTTGTTGAACTTCAAGCCAACCTGTCAAGCCAAGCATCTTTAGTTTGAAGTCTTCATAGATTTGATAAGTTGTCGGTTGATTATTCCTCCAAATCACCATCTGAGCTTTCTTGAACCTTTTGTCGATAATGTACTTGAACTTGGTGATTTCGCCAGGATGAAGTCTATTTGACACACAAGCATCATATTCACTTTTGATTTTGCTCACATGTTCTGTGTGTCTTTGTTCAATCTCTGTGAGAGTTTCTTCTCTGTTCATGTCTCTGTGCAGGAGTCATTCTTCTCAGTTTTGCCTCATTTAACTCTTTGGTTGCCTTGATATATTCCAAACTCTTGATTTCTTCAAGTTAGTTCTTAACCTCTTCTGCAGTCATAGATTTTTCACCAGCAATCCTGAATGTTGAGAAGTAGGATGCATCAGGTTTTGATCCCCTTCTTGTAGCATAGAGGTAATCTTTCCAATCTTCCATCATTGTCAACATAGACAATTTGTTTGCCTTTATCAAGATTCTTGGAACGGACATGTGACAAATTTGATTCACTCCTTTTGAACAAGATGGCAGAGAACCGTGTGTAAGATAGTCGTTGTTATTGTTGCACAGCTTCGGGTATTTGCTCCAAAACTACCCTTAGCCGTGTTTTAGGTGGTTCAGACTTCTTGGGCATTTCATGCGTTTCCACGAAAGTAACCTTTCCTGAGTTATCTGACTCGTCTACCATTGTGTTGTCTTCATCTTCAGCAAGTTTGTCGTCGAGTGTCGCTAATTCAGCGTTCTTGTATCCCTGGATTCCCGTTAACGATAGAAATATAAAATGATTCTTCGACGAGGATGGGGAGTGAGAAACGAAAATAAGGATGGTAAATATGATATCAAATATTCTTTTTCACGTTGTCATCGATCATGTAGATTAAAATCCTATACATTAGTCGATAAGAAGAATGAGAACTATCAAATAGTTTGTGTCTTAATGGAATGGTTGTTGGTTTAAGTTTTGCTCAAGACATGTTGGTATACATATTGTAATTTTTTGGTACAAGTATCGTGAGATGCTAAAATTGTCGTTTTCAAAGAAAAGAACGAAAACCATGGTTACCCACAAAATACACATAGGTTTAAATATACAATTGAACGTGTTTCTTTTTACATACCAAGTAATTTGTATATTCTGGCACACACCCATAATAGGCCAAAACATCACTTGGATTATTGATGGTTTTAGTAATACGAAATAGAAACTGGTACCATGGTAAACGTTCGATTTTTAAAGATTTTTTTTAACTTTGAATTTAAATTAAAAAAAATGTATAATACTTAATGAAAATCATATGAATTAAATTATATTTAAAAACTAATCTATTCATATAATTTTCATCAAATAATATACAACATAAAAATTTTTATTTAAAGTCACAGTTGAAGAAAAAAAAATTGAAAGTCAAACGTAAACATTTTTTTTGAGACGGATGGAGTATATATTACAAAGGCGGGTAGGCACGTCTCGTCGCGAGACCGAGTCGAATAAGATTGTGCGTGATATTACTTTTAACTTCGCTAGTTTTTTTCTTTGTTAGAATAGGTTATCATTTTATTGTGCATTTAGTAATTAAAAAGTAACTTTGAAAAACACGCGTTAAAGAAAAGACTATTTATGTATGTAGTTAATAAATAAAAAGATTGAATGCAACATTTGATAATAACAATTTTTTTTATAACAATATTGATTTGTTTTTAATTTATGTTAGAAATGAAGTTTTATATTAGCAAAATTAAGTTAGAAATGAAGTCTTAATGTATGTGAAAGAGAAGGTTTGGTAATAGCAATTTCATCTATAAATAGGAGTGGAAATGAATTGAGCTGTTTGTGAAAAGTTCGAGATCAGATCGATGAAAAGCTTAAATCAACCGAGTCTTAACGAGCTCGGGCCTCAGTTCGAGCCTAAGTTGCAGCTCATTTATTAAACGAGCTCGAGCCCGAGCTTTATGTAAAAAGCTCGTTTGGGCTCGCGAGCTTAAACGAGCCTAATGTTTTATACACAAGCTTCTTAACAAGCTTATTAACGAACCTAATTTAGATATATTATGAGCCGAGCTCGAACCAACTTTTATTTTTATGTTGCCAAATCGTATAAACGAGCCGAGCCCGAGCTTGTCTACCATACCACGAGCTGAGCCCGACCTAGATAATAAGGCTCGAAACAAGTCGAGCTCGAGTTTAAGCTCGAGCTTTATAAAACTTAAACGAAGCGAGCTCAAGCTCTGACGAGCCCGGGCTCGGCTCGTTTCCACCCCAAGCTCCGAGTAAAGTACGTTCTATAAATGTATGTATTTATAATTGAGTATAGGCGAGAAGTATTAAAGTAGAATTTCTAAGTGTTTGGTTTAGTTTTGTAGTTGTATACGTGAATCTTTGTACTTGTTTTTGTTCATATAACGCTGTCGTTCTCAAACAGATACACGAGCCGAGTATTGTGTAAGATGCAATTTATGTTCCGACTCTTAAACGGTTGGTTGTTAATGGATTCCTGTTCACGAATGTATTTCTTCTTCTTACTTAAAAACTTCAGTAGATTAAAACTAGTAAGAAGTTACACAATTTTACAAAGTGGGAACAAAACCGCTTATCTAATTTGAAGATGATTTCCTACGTCTATCTATAATCCAATTGAAAGATATCGAAATTCTAGAGAGTAGTAAGGACCAGTTAAAAGGTTTGACTACGGCATCCTTCTACAACACTAATTGGATCGTGTCTGCAGATTTATGATTAAAACGTTTGTACTACGACACCATTTTAGGACATTTCTCCATATGTCAGTTGCATCCTTGCAATGAACAAACAATATGTTTTTTAATGTCGTCATCACAACATTGATTTCGATTGAAATTGCTCCTTTCTTTTTGAGACATGCATGAAGGTGATATCCTGTAGTGAGATATATATATATATCTTAGGTATAGATAACAAGATCCCTTGATTATTCTTAAGTCAACAACAAAGATTACTCGTGTTCATCAAGTTCTTTGTTATGAGATATATCACTCGACTTCATTCTAGACCCAAAATTCATTATAATACATCCATGTGGTTTAAACTTTTTCACATAATACATCTCTTGTTGAAAGTATTGGCACTATACATCACCCGTTAGGCAAACGTTTGCCACAATACATCCCTAAGGACTAACGTTGCAAATATTTTTTGTTATCTTCTTACGAGGGATGTATTTTGCAAAAAAAAATTTATGTTTTCAAAAAAAGAGTTTTGTTTTTTTTGTTTTAATTTTTTTTGAAAAAAAAGTTTTATTTAAAAAAAAGTCTTTAAATTTGTTTTCCAAAAATGTTTTAAAATTGTTAAACATTTAAATTTAAAAATTTTAAATTTCTTTTAAACAACTTTTTAGAAAAATAAACATTTACCTTTTCGGAAAGTAAAAAATTGTTAAATTTTTTAACTTTTCTTAAGATAAAAGTAATTTTTTTTACGATAGATTTTAAATATTCGTATATTTTAAATTTTGTTTTATCTTAAAAGTTAATTTTTTTTAAAATTTAGACGTTGTTTGTTTTAAAAAATAAAATATTTAAAATTGTTTAAATATTTTTATTTATTTTTTAAGATAAAATATTTTTTTTTAACTTTTAAAATAAAATAAAAATTCAAACATACAAATATTTTAAAACTCTTATTTTCAAAAAAAGTTTTTTTTTCTTAAAAAAAGAGAAAAAAATTAAACAATTTTAATTATTCTTTACTTTTTAAAACGTTTATTTTTCTATAAAAAAAGTTTTAAAAAGTTTAAAATTTTTAAATTTAAATGTTTAAACAATTTTTTAAAAAATTTTGAAAAGAAATTTAAACTCATTTTCTTTTTATGAAAATAAATTTCGAAAAAAAGTTAAAACGAAAAACAATAAAACTTTTTTTTTCTAGAAAATTAAACTTTTATGCAAAATACATCCATCGTCAGAAGATCACGAAAAAATTTGCATCGTTAGTCCTGAGGGATGTATTGCGGCAAACGTTTGCCTAACGAGTAATGTATAGTGCCAATACTTTCAGCGAAGTATGTATTGTGTGAAAAAGTTCAAATCCAGGGATGTATTTTGTAGTTTACTCTTATAAGATTCTTAAATTAATTTTTGCTACCAACTTTTTTTATTAAAACCGAAAAGAAAAACCTTTTTTTGACTTTTTTTTAAATAAAATATATAAAACCCGTATTTTATTATAAGAATATTAAATACGCAGAAATAATAAGAAAAACTTTAAAAAACTATATAAAGGAAAAGGGTCAGATTTATAAAAAAAAAAAAAAAAATTTTGGGCCAAAGCCCATTTTATGAAAAAATTATAACGGGGGGTTACCCTTTCTCCACAGTCAAACGAAAAAAAGAGAGAAAGAACTAGGGTTACTCCTTGTCCCTGCCGTCACAAAAAGACAAAAAAAAAGACAGAAAAGAGCCGCCGGCTTCAGTCAAACAGAAATAGGGGATCAAGTATGTTTTGGTTAAGTGATTCGTGCATCCTTGTTGATCATCCCAGATCGTTATAGGTAAGATCTCTTGTTTCTTGTTCACAAAAATCACGAAATCCCATGTTTTATCAGGGAAACGTTTTAGCCAAGGGATTAGCCTCGAATTAAATAAAGGGTGCGATGGTGGTGTTTTGGTTGATGACCATCCGAGACTTCATGTCTCGGTGGTGTCTTTATTTCCAACCGTGACCAACAGGTCTCGGTGGTGATGATTGGTTGCTAGCCGAGAGCCAAGGAACCCACCAGGGAGGTGTTTGTTTAATAAATAGTGGGTAAAAGAACAGTAGGGGGTGTTTGGGATTAACTCAGAAAAGGGGGTGTTTGGGATTACATGCAGTGGGAACAAATAGCCTATCGGGGGGTAGGTTTGTTGTGGCAGTGGCAACCGAGAGTCCTTAAGAATCTCGGTGGGTCTTAGTTTACAAGCAGGGGGAACGAACCCACTAGCAATCGGTACCATTATGAAAACAGAGGGAAGAATATAAAGAACAGTGGGAACATATTAAACAGAAAATAAGAAGAGTTAGTTTTGATATTAGCGACAGATTAGCGACGCTAATTTCTGTCGCAGATTCGTTTATTGACAGTTTTTAAAAACTCAGCTTTTGGTCACACTTTTTAGTGACAGTTTTTCTGTCGCTAATTCATATAGGCGGATTTTATATATTTTGTTAATTGTTTTAGTGCGACCGAGAAGGGGTATCTTGGTAGGCTCGAGATATAGTTTAAACATTAAAAATGAAGATTTTAAATTATACCTTTTATTACTTACTTTTATAAATGTTTATTTGTATATTTAAATGAATTAAATTAAAATAGTTTTATAATATTTAAAAGGGTATAATTTTATTATAGAAATTATAAACGATTTTGAAAACTCTCTAATATAGGAAACTTTCTATTTTTAGCAAGGTTACCTATTATAGTATTAATATCTCAGAATACGTTTGTACCGTAATTAATAGTAGGTCGATAATACATTAAAAAGAATTATAAGAACGATCGGATTTATCAGTTAACATACGTAAAGAAGTTTAGAAATAAATAAATAAATGAGAAGCCAATAAGATCAGTAAATTAAATAAACGAAGATCAGATAACTTATTCGCGTCTATTATTATTGTAGCTTCCGGGAAGCCCGAGTAGTGTTCGTTCAGTCTTCCTTCAGTCAATTACTGGAGAAGAGGTACGGATTTTCCGTCCTTTCAGTAAGGACTTCCTTTCTATGCATGATTAGGATTTCCCGTCTATAGCCAAATGTTTTCCCCAGTACATATTATAAATTATCTGAAATCATTTTAATAACTAAGATATTGCCTGAGCCTTATATACAAGCATGACCAGTCAGTAGTACTAGTTACGGAGGTACCATAACCATGACACTTGAGCACCGGTGTCATGACTCACCTGCGGTAGAGTGATATTCCGCAGCGTTCCACTCAGTTCAGCTTGGCCATTTTATCAGTACAATTAGTGGGGCGTATAGATGCATCCTAGGCTTATCAGTTTACAGTTTATCAGTTGAATGTGGTGTGTGCTCTACATCCTTCACATTGGAGCTGATCCCTCCACCCAGCACAGTAATTAGAGGTCACCCCTCTACAGCATGACGAGGTCACCCCTCCAGTTATTCATGCAACAGTTGTTACAGCACATGACCTATATAAGCTCTTGGCAATTAAAATACAGTAAATACATGTTTTCAGATTTAACAGATAACAGTTCAGTTTTATTATTTATAAATCAGACTTATCTGATTTTCTACAGTTTTCATCATACTCCACATATCAATCTTTCAGTTTCAGTAATTATTAATTATTTCAAGTTCAGTATATTACTACCATGCATTATATCCGTTCACTGAGCGTTATGCTCAGTCGTAGTTCTTTCATGTTCTAACGGCAGGTACACCAAGACACTCTTAAGATTTTTAGAGCATGTGTATTGGATGGAAGCCGTCCAGACTTCTTTACTTTATGCACTTCATTTTTATATTGTTGTTGGACATTGTTCAATCCTTTATTTCAGTATTTTATTTTCATGTTTTGAGCTTATGTTGGATTACCGATGTTTGATTCCGGTATTTTCGTTATGGTCAGTTAATGTTTTAGGACATTTACTTTATGTTTTGATGACACGCCATAAATACACGTAACGGTCCACTTATCCAAGTGGGGTGTTACAATTATGGTATCAGAGCGAGGTTCGACCTGTAGGCTCTAAAACTTGACCTGTGACTAGTGGGTAGTCACCAGGAACTTACTAGATTTTGGCGTTGTTATCTTTCATATTTCTCATGCATTTATTAGCCACTTTTCTTCAGTTATCAGTCGGTTTTCTTAAAGTTTTTGACTAAGTAAAAGGTTGGTACAGGACTGGCCATATTTAGTCGCATGTGCTTTTTAGCGAATTCTCGTTTTGGTGAACTGACCATACGCGTTCACCCTTGCCCGTTCAGATTTTTGTATAGATGAACTGACCATAGGCGTTCATCCTTACTCATGTCAGATTCATGTTTTCAGCCGAATATTACTTGGTGAACCGACCCAAAAACGTTCACTATTTTTCAGATCAAATTTTTATGCTATTCAGTCGAATGATGTTTTGTGAACCGATCCACAGTTGTTCACCTTTGTCATATCTGGACATTTCATAAACTTTGACAAGTATGGATTGGACTACAGCCAACCATATTTAGTCCCAGATTATAAATTTCTATACTTGACAGTTCTAATAAAATCTTGACAAATATGAATTGGACTACAACCAACCACATTTAGTCCCAGATTGTACATTTCTATACATGACAGTTCTCAGAAATTTTTTACGAGTATGGATCGAAACAAAATCGCCCATACTTAGTCACATGCTTCCTACTATGAATACTGTGGATTAAACCATAACTAGTGATGTTAAATCTCAGTTGATTATTCTTCTATGTTATTTGTATCAGTCAAGTTTATACTCTCACATGAATGTCGTTTTCATACTGACTAAGTTCATGTCTCCTTATGAGGATTATGTTTTCAGCAAGGTGATGATGTTTTCATGATAAGATACAGAAGGGGTTGTAGTAAAAATCATGTTTTCATAATAAACATGTTTGATCTTCATCAGTCATGTCTTCATGCAGACCATTGTTGAAATTTCGTTTAATCATATTCTTGAAACTCTATACAACCAGCTTTAAGTCCACGCAGGAATTACCAGGCTATCATGTTACTCATTTCAGTTCAGTTTACTACCGTTTAAATCAATTTATTTCTTTGATAATATCAGACAAGCGACACTAGTATCGATCATCCCATAAAAATTTACACCAGTGCCATTTATAGTATTCCATTTGTACCCCATGTACAGTGTGCCAGTAATACACGGCTTTTACACCACGTATAAAATCTTATCGTCTGATCTTTTCGAATTGATTACCGATCTAAAGTGCGACTCAATTGTCTTTTGGTGAACAAGAGAATGGTTTGGTTGATTATCTATTTTAAACTAATAGCAAGTAAGTAAATGTCATTGAGTAAAGTAGAAGTTTAAAGATTAAACTAAAATAACGAGTTAAAAATAAATGCTTGAAAACTTAAAGGCGATATAAAAAAAATACTTGAACACTAAATAAAACTAACACTTAGAAACTTTGTAAAAACAAGAAACTAAAACCATCGGAATATGCAAACTACACCCGTCGGAATGTATTAAACAGAAAGCTAATCGGAATATTGGAGTGCCAATCGGAATGTTAAGAATGCTATAATCGGAATATCCAAAAAGGATCTAATCGGAATGTTTGGAAAATGACCCAATCGGAATATTGCAAACAAAACCCCCAATCGGAATGATGATGATAACCTCAGATCGGAATAAGCCAAAAACTGCCAAATCGGAATACTGGGACAAACAACTCTAATCAGAATGTTTACACAATACCCTCGTCGGAATATCTTAAAACTGAATCCAATCGGAATAAGCCAAAAACGGTCCTGATCGGAATCCCAACTACCTAATCCAATCAACTCGATCGGAATAATAGCTGCAAATCGGAATAATACTAAACCCTTTTCCGATTGGGCGATCGGAAAGAGGGTGCTAGGTGGTGGTCGGAATAAGCTGATCGGAAAGGGGTTTAGACCCTTTCCGATTTAAATGGGATTCGAAATATAAGCTAGTAATAAGCTACTATGATAAGCTCACACCAAGACTACCCCGAATCAAAAGTGAAATATACTAAATAAGCACAATCAACAACTTATCCAAACATAAAATAAGCAAACCTTTAAATCAAATCATAAAAAGATGAACTTTTTAAGAAAACTTTTAAAAGTAAATAAGCTAAAAGAAACGAATAAGCCAATAAGCACAAGGAACTTAAAGATCAATCGAATGAAAGCTTATATAGGAACAAAAAGATTAACTTTTTAAGCACGAAATCACTAAGAACAACACGGATCATATGAAATTCGCATAAAAATTAATCTAAATATCAAAGAAAGGTAGAAGGAGATGAAAGAATAAAAGATTAACTTCACTTTGATTAATGAAATCAACAATACATAAAGATTTAATCTTGAAAGATTAAAAGAAAAGATGAAACTTAGTGAGAGAAAGTTGAGAACTTTCTCTCTCTAAAACTAGAAAGAAAAGTGAAAAATGAAAACTAAAACTAAAAACTAACCACCCTCCTAATGTGTATTAGGAGGGTATTTATAGGAAAAGTGGAAGGAGTGCATGTGTTGCTTCTTATTTCTTTCTTTCTTCACGTCTTCTCGACTCGACTTAATTCTTTGTCTTTTCTCGATTGTCGTCTCGGGATTTGAACTTGTCTTGATAATTTTCTTCTTTAATTTAGACTTGAGTTCTTCGACTTCATTAAACTTCCGTCTTTAGACTTTTTCTTCGATAAATCTTCAGAATAGGCCTCGGACTTCCGTTCTTTTTGCACTCTTGATCTTTTGACTTCGTCTTTTCCCGTTTTCTTCGATAAAAGCCCGTGAAAGCCCGTGTTTTCTTCCTTTTTCATCTTTTGGTCCTAAAACACAATAAAAACACAAACCACGCATAATTCCGACTTTTACGACATAAATTACACGTTTTGGTCTTGTTATTATTGGAAATAAGTGGTAAAAGGATAAGTGTTTTTACACTTATTAAATCCCCTACACTTGACCATTGCAATGCCCTCATGCAATGCATTAATTTTAAAGCACGGTTTACATTCTCCATCATAAATAACCCACCTTGGCCTTTATTAAATGCTAATCATAAAAAGATAGAAACAAGTAAAGAAATCAAACACTTACATTGGGTTTTGGCAGCCATGAACGTTTATCATCCTCAAGTTTCATGTTCCCCACACCAAGCTTAAAAACGAGATCATTGTTATTATAAGTTAGCAGACTAACACGAATTCATGTGGGCCAATTATTTACTTAGATTCCCTTATTCCTAGGTGTATCTCTTATATTTTATTTTTGTCTTGAATGATCACGAGGATGCATTGTTTGACTTATTTCGATAGTTATTTAGGCCGAAAATAAAGTGAACGATTTAATCAATAGTTAGCTAAAGGACAAAATCTTTTAAAACTGCTTCTCGAGACCTCATAAAGTTCATATCTTGGTATAACTCGCTTCGCGATTTGAGACCTTTCTCGGACCGATATTTGGCAGCGACTTCATACTTCGAATCTTTGAGAGACGTTCTTGAAATTATGGACTTCCCTTCATAATAGGAATTTCTTCACTTGAAGTTTTGAGAGATTCTTCATATTTGGACCACGACTTCTTCATTTTTCTCCAATCTTTATTTTGGACTTTGATATACAACGATCCGCCTCCTTTTAGGACTTGGATCTATTTATCCTCATACCTTGTTAGGGCCTTTTTGGATAGACTTCTCCATGATCTTTAGGGGAGTATTTGCTTTTCTTCGTGTGTCTCGATCCTTCATATTGATTTTCGATAAATGATTCTTCACACCACTTTTGGATCTTTAGCAACAAAATGTAGCCCTCATGCCTTGTTAGGGCCTTTTCGGACTTGCCAATCTTCGCATCCCGCTTCAATAAGTTATGCCTTGGCTATGAACTCTAATCCGCACCGAGCAACTTTTAAACGATCTTGGGCTAGAAGCTAAGTAACCTTTTAAATCGTACAACCTTATTTATTGCAGATAAATTTATTAACAAGCGGAGGGAGAATAGGCTTATAATTAACTCACATAAATTCACGAAAGAATACCAAACTTATAATTGACTCTATCATCTCTCGTCCTCCACAGTTTAAAATCTCAAGGAATGAGACTCGTGGATGCTTAGCCTATTAAATCAAAGTTTTGGGTTTTCGAGTCATCTATAGGATCTTGCAAGTTCTTAGACTTTTTCAAGTTTAGAAATCGCATTTTAAAGTTCCCTTGATAAACAACTATCTAGGATCAATTATAGGAACTTGCGAAAAGTTCTTGTTCTTAACCCGTGAGAGTTAAGACTTTCGCGTTTTATAGCTCCCTATATAAAAGCCTAGCAAAACTTGACTTAAACACGTTAAGGATACTAGCTAGAGTAAACTTAGATAAGTAAACTCGAGTTGAGTCAAAATATTCACGACTAAGAAAAATTAAAAACCACTTTATTGAAAATTTATTCTAGCAAGGAAAGAAAATAACCATAACAAAGGAACATACAACTATACAACTAGGCCAAAAATAGATTAAAAATTTTGAAAAATGTCGAAAAATCAAGTTTTCCGGTTAAAATGCGGGCAAATTCATGGAAAAGACCACTTACTTCGATAGAAGTCCCCCCCTACACTTGAGATAAACATTTTCCTCAATGTTTAAGCATGTGGGAGTAAACTCCCCTACACTTAGGACATTGTGCACTTTGTTTAAATCTTGCTAAGGAAAGGACAACTAAAGTGAATTCAATGTGAACATATAAGATATGAAATATTGAATCACAAGAGTTTAGGATAGAACCGGGAAGATTGGAACACGGTATCACGGTTCGTCAAAAGTCATCAAGATGCTCTTTGAAGCTTGAATCCTTGCACAAGATAAGAAACAAGACAACAAACACATACGGGGCTCCCCCTACACTTATTATGAAAGCAGTAAAGGATAGATCACGGGTTACCTCCCGAGAAGCGCTTGTTTTTGTTCACCGAGTCACGAGCCTGACTCGACCCAATTTAGTTCATGGGGAAAGTGGTGAGGGATGGAATCATCTCTTGAGAGATGTCCTCACCAAAGTACAGCTTCAAACGCTGGCCATTCACCTTGAAATTGGGCCCATTTGGCTGAGAAAGCTCAATGGTCCCATATGGAAAGACTTTGGCGACGGTGAATGGACCAGACCAGCGGCTCTTCAACTTGCCAGAGAAGATCTTCAACCGAGAGTTAAAAAGTAAGACTTGATCACCAACGTGGAACTCTCGGTTCTTAATCCTTGTGTCATGAATGATCTTGGTCTTCTCCTTGTAGATCAGCGAGTTCTCGTAAGCTTCATTCCTTAGTTCGTTGAGCTCGTTGAGTTGAATCTTGCGATGATCACCGGCTTTGTTGATGTCGAAGTTAGCCCACTTCAAGGCCCAGTGCGCCTTATGTTCCAGCTCGATGGGGAGGTGGCATGCTTTCCCGTACACAAGACGATAAGGTGTAAAACCGATCGGGGTCTTATAAGCAGTACGGAAAGTCCACAGAGCATCATCTAACTTATCGGCCCACGCGGCACGATGCTCTCCCACAGTACGTTCCAAAATTTGCTTCAATCCACGGTGGGAAATCTCGGCTTGCCCATTGGTTTGGGGATGATAGGCGGTGGAAAGACGTTGATTGACACCATACTTAGCCATGACTCTTGCAAATTGATCATTGCAAAAATGAGTCCCGCGACCACTGATTATAGCACGAGGAACACCGAATCGAGCAAACAGTTGCTTCAAAAAGTTCACAACCACCCTCGCATCGTTCTTTGGGAGAGCCTTAGCTTCAACCCATTTAGAAACGTAGTCAACGGCTATGAGGATGTACTTGTTCCCTTTAGAGGATGGAAATGGCCCCATAAAGTCGATGCCCCATACGTCAAAGATTTCACATTCTTGTATGAAATTTTGAGGCATCTCATCTTTATGTGTGATCTTGCCTTGGCGTTGGCAAGCATCACAATGCTTAACCATTTCGTGAGCGTCACGATAAATGGTGGGCCAATAGAATCCAGAGTCAAACACTTTCTTAGCGGTGTAGTTGGGACCAAAGTGACCACCAATGGGTCCTTTATGGCAAGCAGCAAGGATTTGCAAAGCTGCCGGTCCATCAACACATCGACGAATGATCAGATCAGCACATTGTTTGAATAGAAAAGGGTCATCCCAAAAGTAAGTCTTAACATCATTCAAGAACTTCTTCTTTTGTTGGGATGTTAACCCTTTGATGAGAACACCACCCGCTAAGTAGTTGGCAATGTCGGCAAACCACGGGGTGTCATCAAGATTGAGATTTATAGACATTAAGGTCTCAAGGGGGAAAGAGTCATTGATCTCTTTGTTCGGATGATCCCCTTGATATGGATCCTCAAGTCTGCTCAGATGATCCGCGGCTAGGTTTTCAGCACCCTTCTTGTCGCGAATTTCAATGTTGAATTCTTGAAGGAGTAAAACCCATCGAAGAAGTCTTGGCTTAGAGTCGTGCTTAGTCATCAAGTACTTCAACGCGGAATGGTCCGTGTATACGATGGTGGTGGATAAAACAAGATAGGGGCGAAATTTTTCAAAAGCATAGACAACAGCTAAAAGTTATTTTTCGGTTGTTGAGCCCCCGTCATTGTTTTGCTAGCATAGTGGATTGGTTGGAAGTGTTTATTCACTCTTTGGCCCAAAACCGCACCAATAGCAAAGTCGTTAGCATTGCACATCAATTCAAAGGGTAGCTCCCAATTAGGGGTAACCAAGACCGGTGCCTTAGTTAGCTTACCCTTAAGAAGATTGAAGGCTTCGATACACTCTTTAGAAAAGATAAAAGGAGTATCTTTTTCCAAGAGGTGGGTCATCGGGCGAGCGATTTTAGAGAAATCCTGAATGAATCGACGATAGAAGCCCGCATGACCCAGAAAACTTCTCACACCCTTCACGGTTGAAGGTGGAGGTAATTTGGCTATGACATCTACTTTAGCACGGTCGACTTCAAGACCGGCTTTAGAGATTTTGTGTCCTAGCACAATGCCTTCTTTTAGCATAAAATGGCATTTTTCCCAATTCAGAACAAGGCGTGTGTCTTCGCACCGCTTAAGCATACGTTCCAAATTGGCAAGGCAAGAAGAGAAGGAATCCCCAAAGACCGAGAAATCATCCATGAAGACTTACATGGTTTGCTCAACCATGTCATGGAAGATAGCCAACTTGCACCTTTGGATAGTCCCGGGGGCATTGCATAAGCCAAAAGGCATCCTTTTGTAGGCAAATGTGCCATAGGGACAAGTGAATGTTGTCTTCTCTTGATCTTGGGGATCAATGGGTATTTGGAAATAACCCGAGAAACCATCAAGAAAGCAGTAATATTCATTACCCGCTAAACGTTCAAGCATTTGGTCCATAAAAGGAAGAGGGAAATGATCCTTTCTCGTGGCATCATTGAGTTTGCGGTAGTCTATACAAACTCTCCACCCAGTAACGAGACGGGTAGGAATCAACTCGTTGTTTTGATTGGGCACAACGGTGATTCTGCCTTTCTTAGGCACACAATGGACTAGACTAACCCATGGTGAATCCGAAATAGGGTAAATCATACCCGCATCAAGAAGTTTGATAACCTCTTTTTTGATGACTTCATGGATTTTAGGATTCACCCTTCGTTGGCTTTGAATTGTGGGCTTAAAGTCGTCCTCCATGAGAATTTTATGTGTGCAAAAGTGAGGATCAATTCCGCGAATGTCGGAGATTTTTCAAGCGATAGCTCTTTTATGCTTCTTCAACACGGCGATAAGTCGGGATTTTTCTTCTTCTTTCAGGTCCTCTGCGATTATGACCGGTAACTTCTCGTTGTCTTCAAGGAAAACGTACTCAAGATGAGGAGGTAGGTCCTTAAGCTCAAGAGTAGGAGGGTCGTCAATAGATGGTGTAACTAACGATGGATCATCATTAGTCACCTCTGTAGGAGAAGGAGGAGAAAACGGGTCTTCATTGAGAAGTCTCTCAATAGTACGAATTTCATCATCCCAATCGGTGGACGAATTATCATACTTAATATCGAGAGGACCCAAGCTAGCTTCGAAATCATCCAAGTCACTTTCTCCAAAAGGAGTCAAGGCCGGAGCAATTGAGGCAACAGTCTCAACATTGGGTAGAGAAGAGAGAGTACTTTTGCAAGCATCATGAAAATGTTCTTCACAAGCCTCATCGAGAACATCAATAGCATTAACACTCTCATATGAATAAGGTTGCTTAGAAATCTTACCCATGTTGAAGACAATTTTATCGTCACCAACTCTCATGATTATTTCGCCCGCGGCTACATCAATGAGAGTGCGACCGGTCCTCAGGAATGGACGTCCAACGATTAATGGAACACGGGGGTCCATCTCGTAGTCAACGACAACAAAATCCGCCGGGAAGGTGAATTTGTCAACGCCAACAAAGACATCTTCGGCTATCCCCACTGGATAAGCAACCGTACGGTTAGCTAATTCCAAAGTCATTTTGGTGGGGACAAGCTCGGGGAGAGATAATTGCTTCCAAACACTTAAAGGCATTAAGTTTATACTGGCACCTAGATCGGCTAGAGCCATGCAATTCTCTACTCCCGGGAAGTTGCAAGGAATCAAGAAGCGACCCGGATCACCAAGTTTGGTGGGCAATTTCCTTAAGAGAACGGCGGATCAATTCTCATTAAGTTGGGTCTGAGCAATGTCAAGAAGCTTCTCCTTGTCACTTAGAAGATCTTTAAACATCTTAGCGTATTTGGGCATGTGAGCGAGAGCCTCAGCAAAGGAGATGTTAAAATTCAATTGTTTAAACATTTTGAGAAAGTTTGAAACCTGAATATCATCCTTGCTCTTTTGCTTCTCTTTCCTCAACCTTGAAGGATAAGGTATATTGGATGAAGAAGAAGGCTTCAGGGGAGTAGGATCACTCACGACCACGGGTGGTGGGGAAATGGGGGTAGAAGGCAAAGGAGGTGGGGAAAGTTGCTCTTTTTTCTTGTTCACAATCATGGGTGGAGGTGTAGGAAGCTCGGGTTCCGTATAACCTTTTCCACTAAGAGTGGTGATTGCTTTCATCTCCCCTCTTGGATTCGCAACGGTGTTACTCGGAAGAGTACCCGAAGAAGAGGGTTGATTACCTTGGATGAGCGAACCGATCATGTCACGTATGTTAAGCGCTTGAGTGCTGAAAGAGTCTCTGATGTCTGCACGAATTTCATTGCTTTGTTTTGCCATGTCATTGCTCAGCTTGGCTTGAATATCGCTCCCTTGTTTCGCCATGTCATTCTTCAAGTTGACAAATTGACTCTGAAGATTCGTCACCATCTCTCTATTAGTCTTCATGAACGTCTCGACGTCTTGATTCAATGCCATCAGTTGATTGAGAGGTGGAGCTTGGTAAGCTTGAGAATTTCCTTGAGTCGGGTATGAGTTTATTTGGGATTGATTTTGATTGTTAGCACGAGGTTGGGATTGGTTGTTTCGGTTATAGCTTTGTTGTTGGTTTTGGTTTGGAGGAGGGAAACCGGGTGGAGCAAGATAGTTGTTGGAACGATAACTTAGCAAGCTACGGTCTCCTTGAGGACGAGCTTGATAGCCTCCCGTGGGATAAGTACCGTATGCCGCGTTAACGTTTTCAGAAAAATTGCCTTGGGTAGAAGGGCAATCATTGTAAGAATGAGGACCACCACATGTGTCACAAGAAATAGCAACGGCTTTAGCTTGTTGAAAGTGGTTTGTGGCCATGGTCATGAAATTCTTGTTCATCTCAGCGAGTTGTCGAGAAATTTCAGTCATCTCGGGATTGGAAGTAGTAGAAGAAACATTGACTCTCGGGTTAGATCTTGAGGATGCGGATGAATCCCAATTCTTGTGGTGAGTAGTCATGTTTTCAATCAACTCTCTACACTCCTCCGGTCTCCTTTTCATAAAAGTACCACCGGCAGCGACGCCATTTAATACACGGCTTTTACACCACGTATAAAATCTTATCGTCTGATCTTTTCGAATTGATTACCGATCTAAAGTGCGACTCAATTGTCTTTTGGTGAACAAGAGAATGGTTTGGTTGATTATCTATTTTAAACTAATAGCAAGTAAGTAAATGTCATTGAGTAAAGTAGAAGTTTAAAGATTAAACTAAAATAACGAGTTAAAAATAAATGCTTGAAAACTTAAAGGCGATATAAAAAAAATACTTGAACACTAAATAAAACTAACACTTAGAAACTTTGTAAAAACAAGAAACTAAAACCATTGGAATATGCAAACTACACCCGTCGGAATGTATTAAACAGAAAGCTAATCGGAATATTGGAGTGCCAATCGGAATGTTAAGAATGCTATAATCGGAATATCCAAAAAGGATCTAATCGGAATGTTTGGAAAATGACCCAATCGGAATATTGCAAACAAAACCCCCAATCGGAATGATGATGATAACCTCAGATCGGAATAAGCCAAAAACTGCCAAATCGGAATACTGGGACAAACAACTCTAATCGGAATGTTTACACAATACCTTCGTCAGAATATCTTAAAACTGAATCCAATCGGAATAAGCCAAAAACGGTCCTGATCGGAATCCCAACTACCTAATCCGATCAACTCAATCGGAATAATAGATGCAAATTGGAATAATACTAAACCCTTTTCCGATTGGGCGATCGGAAAGAGGGTGCTAGGTGGTGGTCGGAATAAGCTGATCGGAAAGGGGTTTAGACCCTTTCCGATTTAAATGGGATTCGAAATATAAGCTAGTAATAAGCTACTATGATAAGCTCACACCAAGACTACCCCGAATCAAAAGTGAAATATACTAAATAAGCACAATCAACAACTTATCCAAACATAAAATAAGCAAACCTTTAAATCAAATCATAAAAAGATGAACTTTTTAAGAAAACTTTTAAAAGTAAATAAGCTAAAAGAAACGAATAAGCCAATAAGCACAAGGAACTTAAAGCTCAATCGAATGAAAGCTTATGTAGGAACAAGAAGATTAACTTTTTAAGCACGAAATCACTAAGAACAACACGGATCATATGAAATTCGCACCAAAATTAATCTAAATATCAAAGAAAGGTAGAAGGAGATGAAAGAATAAAAGCTTAACTTCACTTTGATTAATGAAATCAACAATACATAAAGATTTAATCTTGAAAGATTAAAAGAAAAGATGAAACTTAGTGAGAGAAAGTTGAGAACTTTCTCTCTCTAAAACTAGAAAGAAAAGTGAAAAATGAAAACTAAAACTAAAAACTAACCACCCTCCTAATGTGTATTAGGAGGGTATTTATAGGAAAAGTGGAAGGAGTGCATGTGTTGCTTCTTCTTTCTTTCTTTCTTCACGTCTTCTCGACTCGACTTAATTCTTTGTCTTTTCTCGATTGTTGTCTCGGGATTTGAACTTGTCTTGATAATTTTCTTCTTTAATTTATACTTGAGTTCTTCGACTTCATTAAACTTCCGTCTTTAGACCTTTTCTTCGATAAATCTTCAGAATAGGCCTTGGACTTCCGTTCTTTTTGCACTCTTGATCTTTTGACTTCGTCTTTTCCCGTTTTCTTCGATAAAAGCCCGTGAAAGCCCGTGTTTTCTTCCTTTTTCATCTTTTGGTCCTAAAACACAATAAAAACAAAAACCACGCATAATTCCGACTTTTACGACATAAATTACACGTTTTGGTCTTGTTATTATTGGAAATAAGTGGTAAAAGGATAAGTGTTTTTACACTTATTAGCCAGTTATACTCCATGTACAATATTTCATGAGTACTCCACGTACAGTTTCTCAGATATGCTCAATGTGCAGTATTCACTTTGTACTTCATGTATAGTAGTCCAGGTGTACTCCAGGTACCCTACTCTATGGATATTGCTAATCGATCCTCAATCATCTCAGGCGTTTCCACTTATCGATATTCTACCAGATGCTGATGCTGCTCGTGAGTTGAAGAATTTACCAGATACTGATACTGCTAACACTTTGAAGACCTCAAAAATGTTGATGTTGCTGATACTTTGGAGATTTCTCAAGATGCTGATGCTGTTTATACTATGAAGACTCTGCAGAACAAGGACGAAAACTATAAGTTTGTAAATTATGACAAGAATAAATTTCAACCATCAGACACTACCATTCCATTCCATGCTTTTACCTTCTCAGATAGATGTCACACTTCACTCAGCTAACCTTTCATTCAGAGGAGTGGGAACCAGAATCCAGCCGGCCACTCAGCAGAATAGTTACATGAATCACAGTCATGATAATGACCGTCATTAATTGACAGACAAAGCAGTAGTGTCAACCACCGTGCTTATAATTAATCAGTCAGTAACCATCGGAACTCTGGTACGGACGTGACAAAAATACAGAGGTCGGCAGTCTAACCATCCGCCAATCCTAGCAGTTACCAAACTTTTCAACTTTATCTGCCTACCAAAACACATGTCAAGACATCGGTCAAGACACAGGTCTCTAGTATCGTTTCGGAAGACACATGTCAGGATACCAGTCATGATACGTTTCATACAAATATTTTCTCAGGGCACGAGTCAAGACTCATAATTTTAGTATTGTCTTCTAAACCAGGCCCTCAGAAATTCAGGGTACCCTCTAAGGGGGTATACCCGTTTTGTCATGCCGTGCATAAATCAGACCATTAAAGATTTAGTCACCACCACTGGTGTATTATTCAGGTTAGACATGCAGTATTCATTCAGTGAGATTACAGACGAACACATTCAGTGAAAGTCGCCACGTTTACTTCATGTATTCCTATAGCTTTATTTTAAATCAGGTATTTACCGACCTCCTAGCCAGGAAAGACTCCACAATATCACCAATATTTATTAAAGTTTTCTTTTCAGTTAACGACGAGATCCGTCTTACTAACTCCTGATCATATTCATTATATTCTGCCAGAAAAGTCAGTACAAGTTGTTTTTGGCTTACAAGCGTGTGACTTATCAGTCCATAGCTACGAAGACTTTCTAGCCACCAGTTATAATGCACTTCTAAAATTCTTTAAAATCATGACCAACAGATTTCTCTAGAGTTTCTAGACATAATTTTAGAAAGTTTTTCAGAAATTCCTTTCTAACCACGAGACAGAATTCTACATCGAGCTTGTCTCATGAACTGAACCTGTTTTCAAACTCCTTGTTATAGGGCTGCAACTAAGTTAAAAGAGTTGTAACATTTGCTGCAAGAATTACCGGAGTGAGGCTTTATTCGCCCTAGCGCACCACCAGGATGAGCACCGTTTCTGTCTATCAGGAGGAAGGCCGGTATCATGAGATCATGTATCGACCACTAAAAACTTTTACAAGATCATCATTCTTAATCAATGTTCATTCTATAAATAGCAGGTCTATCTGATCTGCTACGATGTCTTAAACATTTTCCAGAACAATTTCAGACCATGCTACCATCAGTGGTAAGAGAAAGAACATGATGTTTTCCAGACTGCTTTGAGCATATTACAGTCTCTCTAAAATTTTAATTTTATACTTTTGAGCTCCCTAATTCTCCAGATATATTATGAAATTTATGAATAAAAATTTTCCCATAATTCTCAGACAAAATCATCAGTATATTCATGGATCAAATTCTGATATGCTAAATTCTAGATAAGAACACGAGAATCATCTTCTTGCAGTTGTACAGAATCTTCGATAGGAAAAAATTATATACGCAACTTTCCAGATGTGAGTTCCAGATGAAAAAGGTGGCATTTCTGAGCCACCCTATTTTAGTAGAAGAAATATCAGACAATCATGCGAAGGTGAAGGTCATCACCTGATGGTCCTAACCGACGCCTGGGAACGAAGTACCAAATTTTCTAGAACTTAATTGACTGCTACCCCAGAAACTGCTGACAGTTCTCCCTAAAAATTTCCCATGACTATTCAACCAGATTTCCACCAAAATGTCCCATAATCAGGCAAAATTTTGATAGAAGCAGTATCACACATTGATGCAGCTATGTTCATACCTAGATGCCTGACATACCACAGGTTCGAGATTGAACGCCGTCATGGTAGTGAGTTACTACAATCCTTTGTTATCAGTTACCACAGACTTAGACGAAGCATGATGCCATCTAAGTCGTTGTTAACCAGTTAACCCAGCCTTCACGCCTTCTTTTATCTAAATAACTACGCAATAGTAAATCTGCAGGAAATTCAGCAATCGATCGTATGATTCCAAGGTTTTCCATCAACAATCTTGTCAGTAGAAATTAGCATTCGTGAATCGCGCTCACGTTCATGTTTACGATCACCTGTACGTTGACTTCACGTTCATGTTTATTTTCACTTTCATGTTTACGTCTCATTCACAGTACGATGCTATTTCAGTTTATGTTTTGTGCTATCCCATGATTTGGCTCACGTTAGCGTTCATAACATTGTTCACGTTCAAGTTCGTATACCATATCGCGATACACGTTTCATAGCTTGTTATCGAATATAGTTATAGAAAGCTTAAGAAACCAGACTCAAGCTAGTACAGCGTCTCCATACTCAGGCAGACGTTTCACGTCTCAAGCCGTATCGTTTGGCATTCTTTCCTTAGTCAGCATATGTTCTAGCATCACGTTCACAGTATGTTTCATGTATCATCGTGCACAATATATTCCATGCCCAGCATTCCTCATATAATCGTGAACCACGTTCACAATTGCTCACGTAACACGTTCACAATTGTTCACGTAGTTCGTCCCTATATGTTTCAGCAGCTTGCTCAGAGATATAATTGTTACCTTTTCAGGATAATTTTACATACCTTTTCATTTATACTACATGCTATAGCTTATTAATTCTATTAGATTTAGTAAATCCATCTTGAGTATGGACCCAGAAACTATTCAACATCGTCAGGACAGAGTCATCAGGACTAAGATTTTCATTGTATTTAGACCTTGAAGGAGTCGTTTCGAGCGGGAAGCCACTCGGAACGGAGGATTCCATCCGGACCTCTCATCCTTTTCCTTCAAAATTTTAGTTAAGTTCTTTCAGTCATGTTACGTCCCATGTCCTCTTCAGTCATGTCACGTTTACCCTTTCAGCAGCATCATGTTCTAAATTAAGGACGAATGATCCTTCAGCTTATATGTCTTTTCAGCCTTCATGCTCTTTCAGCATATGTGTCCTTTCAGCTTTTATAACTTCATCAGCTTATTACCTTTAATTCGAGGACAAATTTCTCCTTTTTAGAGGGGAAGAATTGTAAAACCACGGCATAATCGCATCCTTAATTCGAGGACGAATTATTTTTTTTAGAGGGGAAGAATTGTAAAACCCGCATTTTATTATAAGAATATTAAATACGCAGAAATAATAAAAAAAAACTTTAGAAAACTATATAAAGGAAAAGGGTCAGATTTATAAAAAAAGAAAGAAGAAAATTTTGGGCCAAAGCCCATTTTATGAAAAAATTATAACGGGGGGTTACTCCTTCTCCACAGTCAGACAAAAAAAGAGAAAGAAATAGGGTTACTCCTTGTCCCTACCGACACAAAAAGACAAAAAAAGACAGAAAAGAGCCGCCGGCTTCAGTCAAATAGAAATAGGGGATCGAGTATGTTTTGGTTAAGTGATTCGTGCGTCCTTGTTGGTCATCCCAGATCATTATCGGTAAGATCTCTCGTTTCTTGTTCACAAAAGTCACGAAATCCCATGTTTTATCAGGGAAACGTTTTAGCCAAGGGATTAGCCTCGAAATTAAATAAAGGGTACGTTGGTGGTGTTTTGGTTGATGACCATCCGAGACTTCATGTCTCGGTGGTGTCTTTATTTCCAACCGTGACCAACAGGTCTCGGTGGTGATGATTGGTTGCTAGCCGAGAGCCAAGGAACCCACCAGGGAGGTGTTTGTTTAATAAACAGTGGGTAAAAGAACAGCAGGGGGTGTTTGGGATTAACTTAGAAAAGGGGGTGTTTGGTATTACATGTAGTGGGAACAAATAACCTATCGGGGGTGGGGGGTTGTTGTGGCAGTGGCAACCGAGAGTCCTTAAGACTCTCAGTGGGTTTTAGTTAACAAGCAGGGGGAACGAACCCACTAGCAGTGGGTAACATTATGAAAACAAAGGGAAGAATATAAAGAACGGTGGGAACATATTAAACAGAAAATAAGAAATGTTAGTTTTGATATTAGCGACAGATTAGCGACGCTAATTTCTGTCGCAGATTCGTTTATTGACAGTTTTTAAAAACTCGGCTTTTGGTCACACTTTTTAGTGACAGTTTTTCTGTCGCTAATTCATATAGGCAGATTTTATATATTTTGTTAATTGTTTTAGTGCGACCGAGAAGGGGTATCTCGGTAGGCTCGGGATATAGGTTAAACATTAAAAATGAAGATTTTAAATTATACCTTTTATTACTTACTTTTATAAATGTTTATTTGTATATTTAAATGAATTAAATTGAAATAGTTTTATAATATTTAAAAGGGTATAATTTTATTATAGAAATTATAAACGATTTTGAAAACTCTCTAATATAGGAAACTTTCTATTTTTAGCAGGGTTGCCTCTTTTCTCCTGAAGTTGTCGGAATTATTCGTAATAAGATATTGGCTACAATTGAAAAGGTTTTATCAATAAAATTTACCTATTATAGTATTTGTAGAAACTAGAAGGGGGGCGGGGGGGGTTGAATAGTTTTTTATATTTACTTGTTAAAAGATGGTTTTCAAAAAAATCCTTTTTCAAAAACATAGACTTAAGGAAATATGTGAAATCTTCTTATGCACAATATGAACAATGATAGTGTAACTAAACTAATACTAACTAATATATATGCACAAAGAATAAAGAATGTAAAGAGTTAAGGGTAAAGAAAGATCAAACCAAATACCAAGGATTTATAGTGGTTCGTCAACGAAGCTCACTCCTCGTTCCTACTCCACTCCTCGAGTACTCCTTACTCGAGAGTTCACTACACAACAAGCTCCTTATGGTGGAGAAAACCGTACACGTTGCTTAACCAATTTCCGACTCTAAGCTAAATGTCGAGCCCTAATCGTAGCTAGGACCAATCTACACAAATATCCTTAGTACATACACAACTTCCAAATAGACACAACTACTTGGATCTTCACAACTATAACACAACAACAAAAGTATAAAATTTGATCTTCAAAGGATCTTTGGTGGTGGACTCAACACTTCACAAGGATAGTGTTCTTCTCTTTGCACTTGAAGAGGAAGGGATGGATGGGATAGATTCACTTTTAAACAAGTAGTAATCAAACAAATGATCAAGGATTTAAGTGATTTAAGAAGTATGTTTGAATCTAGAAATTTATGTGCAAAAGAGGTGAAGAGAAAATCTAAGAAAGGTCCACTATTTATAGGACAAAGGGCCAACGGCTATATCTGCCCGGGGTTCCTTATCTCAGCCGGCGGTACCTTATCGATAAGGAACCGCCTAGGCACTAGGGAACCGTCAGAGTAGACTCCGCTCCCTTTTGTCCTTTAGTGGTGGAGGTCTTATCTGATTATAAAATATCCTGAAAGAATATTCCAAATCAAAAAAGAATATGCCATTTTCAAATTTTCAAATATTTAATTTAATAAAACATTTTCTTAAAAGAAAGTTTAATAAAAAAACTTGTCACACCTAATAAAAGGTGAGTTTTAAGAAAAGATTAAATCACTTGATGTTGTCCCATATTATTATGATGATTAATGATAGAAAATAGATGAAAAGAGATGGATTCCTAGAGAGAGAAAGTAGTGAGAGAAAGTAGAGAGAGATGATTAACTTGGTGAATATTAGATTAGAGAAGATTAGAGTTTTTAAATGATCATCCACCCTTCCTAACATGCTAGGAAGGGCTTTATATAGTCGGGCTTACATGTAACCATAATGGGCTATATTGTTTGGATCGGGCTTGTCTTTTGGGCTTTAAGTAGCTTAAATCCAAGCCCGTGAACCATGACTATTTAACTATCTATTACAACGTTCTAATAAATATTACAATAGAAACCTATGACCGAGCATTCTTGTTTGACTCAATATTTTGAGGCTAACAATCTCCCCTAATGTGAGGTCATACCCTTTTGATATTTGGAGATCAATGGAGATTACGAATCTCGTCATAAATGAGTCTTGAATGTGTAACAGTAGTTTTGTTCCTTCATGCTGTGATCTTTGAGCCTTTGTCATTGTCTTTCGACTTAGTCTTTTATCTTGAGATCTTCAAATCATTCTTGACTTGTCTTTGCCATCTTGCGATCTTGTGTCTTTATCCACATGCTCACACTATTAATTGTTGAAAAAGTCTTTGGGCATGAATATGTGGTTTTGAATCTTTGACTTTGCTGAGTACACCGTGACGCCACCTTCTCGAGACAAAACATAGACACGGACTGAATGGCTTTGACATTCGTCCTAAATCGATAGCATTTTACCTCCGATCGGTGAAGACCATTATACGATATTAAATACCGTACCTGTGATTAGGTAGATTCAATTAAGAATCTCCTTGACAGGGTTTCGCGGCTGTACTAGCCGTTCTCTTTACTCGACCGTCTCAAAGCAAGACTGCGAACGTAAAGAGTGAATCAATTGGATAAATATCCGCTTGATTAAAGTCGTCAATTCAAATTCCTGGAACAAGTTTGATTCATTAAGAATCTTACCATTGTTGCTTTCCAGTTGACACAAGTTTGATTCATAAGAATCTCACAAGTCACCTACCGTAGCGCTGTTTGATATTGACGCTAGAAGGATTTCCATTCGTCACTGTGAATATTAATGAATATCACTCTGAATGTTCTGGAAAGACCATAAAGATACTGTGTAGAAACCTGAAACGAGTTTGAATCAATTCAGAATCAAACCACTGTTGCTTTTCAGTTTTACATATGTTCAATTCATAAAGAATCTTACACATGACCTACCGCAGTGCTGTTTGATGTTAACACTGGAAGGATTTCCATTCATCATTGTGAATACTAAGTAGTATCACTCTGAGTGTTCTAGCAATATCGCAAGGATATAGCATAAGACTCTCTTTATCTTCATCTGTGTGTCCTAACGAGATTTGACTGATCTCTTGGCTCTAGACTCGATTTGTGCACTTTTAGTAATCGGAGGCTGGAGCAGATGCCACCTATTCAATATCAACTATCTCGAAGTGAGAAAGTCAATAGAAGTCATGTTGTTCTCCTTGACAATAAAACAAACTTCTTTTGAGAGAAGCCTGAGTAGCTAGGAAAGGGTTGTGCATACATCACTGGGTCCATGATGAGTTTGTCTTCATGATGAGTTGACCCAGTTTCTGCCTAAGTTGTATGGAGGGCTTCTTTCTTTAGACCCTTTATCCTTACATTTCTTTTTCATTCTTCAACCCCTTCAATGCTTACCAAGACATCATTAATAGCACCTTGTTGTGATTGTTCCAGTGCTATCATTAGTACTTAGTCGGCATTCAGCTTCGTTCACATTCTACTCCATCTTTCCTAAGGACTTCTAATGATCTATTGGATTGTCCCTGGGAAGATCCCTCCGGTTCTGGTTGGATCATAGGACTTAAACCTAACCACCCTTTTGACACCAATAACGTCGTGAATTAAAGATGTTGTGGGTATTTGATCGTCACCATGAGTGCTTGAGAATTTAGATCACATTTTAATCACATTTTCTCCCCCTATCTCTAATATATAAAATCTTTTGATATTAGAGATACCAAATTTGATTAAAATATATTGTTAAAAATAGTCTTGAAAACTTTCGGGAGAAAAAATGTGTCAAACTTAGCATGAATTTTGGAAAGCTCCCCCTCAAAAATTGATCTAATGGAATTGTCATTACGAGGATTTAATCCACATTAAACTTTTAAGGATAGGAGTTGTTGAACACGCAAATTTTGAAAGATTTTGAATATCATTGAGAAATTCTTGAAAAAATTGTGTTCAACGCTTTTTGAAAAATCAATTCTTTTGTCGAAAAGGTTTTTCTAAAGCATAAACTTGAGTTAATAGACTTTGAATGTCTTGACGAATCCACTCAAGTGTAAGAAGATTTAACTTCTTTTGCTAAGGGTAAGAGCATAAAAGCGTACACTCCCCCGTGAATTTAGATCCAGGTTGTAATCTGAAAGTGATTACAAGCCATTGTGTTGAGCTCAAAACGTTGAATGTTTTGTGACAAGCTCAACCCAAGATAGATTGCTCTACCTGTTGTTGGAAATATTGTCCAAAATAGACAATTTCCTTTAGAAAAAAATAGAAATGACATGTTTTGAAAGATATTTACAACTTTCATTCGAGCTTTATGTACACACCCGTGTCGTTATTGAGCGACATTTCCAGGTACGTCCATATTATCGATACTGAAAGACATGTCGAGAAGAAATTTTTGGATTATCAAAGATTTTTTTTTTAATTTTGTATTTTGCTTTTTCATTAATATTTACAAATAGATGTTTGATAGATGAATCAAACAGGCTTCTTTGCCAGAACCTCCAGTTCTGCTGGAGTCAAACATCTCATACCAATTTGCCTAACTAGATACGCAAACCTCTCTTTCGAAAGAGCTTTTTTAAACAAGTCAGCTAATTGGTAATCAGTTCCAACAAAGTATAATTCAACAATATCATTTTCAACTTGTTCCTTAATGAAGTGATATCTGACATCAATGTGCTTCGTGCGGGAATGTTGTACCGGATTGCAGGAGATGGCTATGGAGGACTTTGAGTCATAGTACATAGGTACTTTATCAAAGTGGAATCCATAATCCGTGAGTTGTGTTCTCATCCAAAGAACTTGAGCACAACACGCAGATAGAGACACATACTCCGCTTCGGCTGATGAAAGTGACGTGCAATCCTGCTTCTTGGAAGACCATCCCACAAGCTTATCTTGACCTAGAAATTGTGCACTACCAGAAGTACTTTTACGTGTATCAAGACACCCTGCATTATCAGAATCTGAATAGGCCTTTAGAAAGAAACCAGTTTCCCTCGGATATACCAGAGTCCCATGTGAATGGTATTCTTAAGGTACCAAAAGATCCGTTTAACCTTCTTGAGGTGCTTTTCAGTGGGTCGTGCTTGATATCGTGCACAATAGCATGTAGCATGATGAATATCAGGTCTGCTTGCTGTCAAGTACATGAGGGACCCAATCATAGAACGATATCTCGTTTGATCTATTGGTAAACCCTCCAAATCAGCATCTAGGGATGTGGTTGATAGGTGTCCCAACGGGGTCACATGAGGTCATACCATGCTTTTTGATTATCTCTTGACAATACTTAGCTTGGTTAATGAAGATACCACTTGGGGATTGGTGAACTTGAATTCCTAGAAATAATTTTAGTTCGCCCATCATAGACATTTCAAATCTGTTGTGCATTACTTTTTCAAACCATTTTGAAAGTTTTGGGTTTGTGGACCCGAAAATAATGTCATCAACATAAATCTGCACAAGCAAAATGTCATCCCCATATTTATAAGTGAACAAAGTTAGATCAATGGAACCTTTTGAGAAACCTTTGGAGACCAGAAATTTCGAGAGCTCGTCGTACCATGCTCTTGGAGCTTGCTTAAGTCCATAAAGTGCTTTGTGGAGACGATACACCTTTTCAGGATAATGAGGATTAACGAATCCTTCCGGGTGTGTGACATAGACTTCTTCCTTCAAAGGACTGTTAAGAAACGCCGTCTTTACGTCTATTTGATAGACAATGAATCCCTTATGTGCAGCATAAGCAAGAAAAATCCTGACCGCTTCCATTTGAGCTACTGGTGCAAATGATTCTTCAAAATCAATACCCTCTTTCTGTCCATACCCTTTAGCCACTAGCCTAGATTTATTCTTGATGATCGTGTTCTCTTCATCCATCTTGTTTTTCAAGATCCATCGATGATTTAATGGAATTACATCGTATGGTCTGTCAACAAGTTCCCAGACTTTAAGTCTTTCAAATTGTTGAAGTTCATCCGTCATTGATTCAATCCAAGCATGATCAGCCATGGCTTCTTTGATGTTTTTCGGTTCGGTTGAACTCACTGCGAGTGCGAACATACAAACACCGCCATCGGTGTTAAGCTGTCGTCTTGTGCGAACGGGCTGTGAAGGGTTTTCAATTACATGAACCAAAGGATGATCTCGGGTCCAATGATGTGTTGAAGGATGTCACTGATAGAACGTATGCATATTTGACGGATCAACATGGCGAGTAGAAGACTCTCCAGTTTCGTGTACCGGTGTACCGAATGGGTTGATAAATTCGTCTTCGTCAGATAATGCATTGTCTGCTTGATTTGTGTTCTCTGGAGCAATGAAAGTAGTTGTGGATGTTGTAGGATCGATTGTTGAAGTGATATTCTGAGGAGGTAAATCTGCAGCAACCGGTGTTAAAGTAGATGAAGTTGTATCCTTTTGTTGACGATGATCGGTATCATCATTCTTATCATGAGTGACAGCGGAAGACTTCGATACAAATTGTTTCTCCCCCGTGAAATATTCATCATACATTGGTCCATATAACATTTCTGACTCTTCAATTGTCGTGTCGACTGTCATATCAGCTCTAGGAACATTTTCTGGAACCAGCGTTGAACTTGACGGTTCATTGCTGTAGTCTTGAGTTCCGAGTTCCGTGCGGTTGTGGACGGAAGTCGTTTGTCGTTGTGGATCGGGACTTAAACTGTTTTGTTCAAATGCCATTAGTGACGGCTTATGATGGCCGATTAGAGTTTGAAGATATTTTGATAATAGAATATAAGAAGTTTTGAGAAACGGCTCATGACGGCCGACATTAAGATGTTGGAGATGAGAGTTTTGACGGGTGGTAGAGAGACAATGAGGAAGCGGCTCATGGTGGCGAACTAGATCCACCTGTGCTCATGATACCATGTTAAATAGATAGAAAACCCCGTATACCGGTAAGTAAGTCATTCCCATCATAATCACGAACAAAACATGTCTTCTTTCTGAAGGCAATCTCCAAATCCGCATCAAGAATTGACCAACCGAGAAAAGATTGTGATTGAGCCCTTCAACGTAGTATACCCTTTTAATCGTGATATTCCCCTGAACAAAATCTCCATATCCTAGGATCGGTGCAAATTGATCATTTCCGAATCGGACCGTTCCTAGGAAATTCTCCACGAAGTTATTTAGAAGCTTGAGATTCCCCGTCATGTGCTTCGTGCATCCGGAGTCCAGTATGAAGAGAATTATTTGTATCACCTGCAGAAGAGTTAGAACACGATGGAGCATTTGCTAAACTGGATACCACAGTAGTTGTGATAGTAGAATCATTAGTGTCCTTATCAATATTTAAAGGCAAACTAACACTCGTTTTCACATTTTCTGTCCTAGATTTCGGCATCCATTTATATCCTGGAGGACATTGATTAGCAAACCACCATTTCCAAGACTTGCTAGCAGACTCATATAATTCCTTAATTTTGCTTCTAGGGTTCTTAGTGGTGGAGTATGATGCATTACTTTTCTTAGTGGGGGTGGCACCAGAATGGTTCATCTTGCGTTTGGGTTGACTAGCTCTAATAGGCATTGCAACTTGCTTCTTAGTTCTAGTATCTACGTCTTTGACTTTATTCATAGCTCACATGGAATGATTAGCATTAGCACACTTTCCACATTTGACACAAACAAATTTCACATTCATAGAATTGAAATCATTCACAGCACTCAAATCGTCATTACATGCATTACAAACTTTTTATTCTTAAAAACATTCAAATTCCTAGGGTGTTCTTCTACGTCCTTCATCTTCCCTTGATGCTTGTGTTTCCAGACCTTATCATTCACTTGAGTGCTCTTAAGCTGAGGCCGGCTAACACTAGTAGTGGAGACTATTCCTGTAGTAGAAGACACACGAATATTAGTGTTTCTAGAAGTCTGAGGCGATTGAATCACTTTGTTTGTGGGCTTAGTGATCATTCTATACATCCCCGGTTTAATCACATTATTTTGCTTAACGCTTGGTGCTATGACATTCTTTATGGGTTGATTATGTGGTAACATTTCCTTTCCATCCATCTTGGGGGCAAACACAGGTTTTGCAAACGAGGAATTTGATAAAGCATATGGTTTTCCCAAGATAGAGGATCTAGTCTCTTTAGAGGCATTGGGTTGTCTAACAACATGTTTTTTAATGCTAGGTTCCACAACTTTCCCACCCATTTTAGCAACGAGTTTCTGCAAATCTGCTATCGCTGTGTCCCTGTCTTGTAACTGAGCTTTCAACCCTTTAATTTCCAAATTCTGTTCATTCATTTCTCGAAACGTTTGGGAAAGTTTTTCTTGCAATTTATTATCATGTGGAAAACTACCAACGTCTTTTTGCAAAGCAAGTTCAAGAGAATGACAATGTTTTTGAAGGAAATCAGTTTTGTGTTGAAGTAACTCAAAAGCCTTTTTATCAACATTTTCTTTACGTTTCGAAAGCTCAATTTCAAGACGTTCACATTCTTTGATCTTATCAAGATATTTGCATGCAACATCAGAATATTCATCAATATCAGCACAAGATGTAAAATAAGCACACATAACATCTTTAGAAACGCATTCTTGCAAGAGTAAATCATATTCATCTGAAAAATCAGACTTCTCCATTTGAAGATCATCAATGTGTTTCTCAAGAGATTCAACATATTTTAAATCATCATACATTTCAGTCCGAATGAACTCCTCAAGTTGAAGAACAGTTTCTTTAATCAACGCCGTGTTTGGATTTAAGAGTTCTTTCACAAGCAAGGTAATATCTTGAGGAATCAGGCGTTGCCACTCAGCATTTTCACGTTTTGCCCAATCTCTTTCAACAATAGATTTAACATTATCTATGTGGTGTTTAAGAATACCTAACGTTTTCCTACTCTTGTTTTTAGATTCATCTAAAGGGAGGTAGTTTATGTATTTGTAAACATAAGATTTCTTAGGGGCAAATGCTTTCTTCCATTGAATTCTCTTTTGTTTGCATTCTAGAAACACTTCCTCACGAGTTTTCTGAGTTTGTTTGTTGAAAAGACCATAAAGTCTATTCTCATAAGCATAATTATATGGTTTTACAAACTCCTCATTGACAAGTGATCGACTATCATCATCCCAAAGGGCAGTCTCTTCACTATTGGCACTAACAGGCATGCAATCAAGATCGGTCCTTTCAGTCTCATCAAGATAAATACACGGGTTCGCAGCTTGAGCTTTGGCAAGGTACTCAGGACTTGCAAAGCTAGCTTGACCCTTAAACATCGATGGAGGTGCTAGCATTCTTACCGATTGAATAGAATCATGCGTTCTATAAACAACTTTCTTCAAAAATTCGACTTGTTCTTCTAGTTTCGTTACTTTTGCGGTTTCTTTATCATATCTACTTTTGAAGTCTTGTTTTAACGCATCTACCTCTTGTTTCTTATCCTCAAGAATTTTAGCAGAATCTGTAGTGGTCATAGAGAGCTTTTGTTCAAGTTCATTAACTTTGTGTTGAACTAAATCACACGACTAATCAAACACAAATAACATGATGATGATTAAACTAAAAAAGAAAGATTAGATTAAGATGAAGAGAAGAAAATAAATACAAAGTTGGTGTTTTCATAGTGAGAGAAACAAACACCTTTCTCTCTCTAGAATTAATCAAAATGGAAAGCACACACACAAATGAGGATTAGGAAGCCTTTTATACTAAGTAACAAATGTTTAGGAGGCCTTCCTCATTTGTGTGTTCGGGACTAAATCCCGTTACATAAACTATAATAACTAAAAACTTTCGACATCATTAAATAACATTTTTCACGAGCTTCGCAACGATATATTATATGACCATCACTTTAATTACTTCTAACAATCTCCCCCTAAGGGGTGGTCATGTAATATGTGACTTCACTTCTTTGTTGTTGCAGACTTAAAGCTCGATGTCTTGAGAGATTCTTCATAGTTCCTTTCATGACTTGTGATCTTGGATCTTTGATCTTTGCCTTGAATTGATCTTGTAACTTTTCCAGCTTGTGTTCTTGTGTCTTTCTCCACATACTCATGTTTTGTGTTGACTTGAAATCTTGTAAACAATCTCCCTTGATCATCAGAGTAGCGGAAGTCTTTGTCTTTAGATGTTCTTGAGCTTTCTTCATTTATATGAGCATGTGGTCTTGAATTACGACTTCTTGAAGATACGCCACCGTTTGCATTCCTCCGGTTTCCCGTTATACAGTAAGAATATTGTACCTGTGATTAGTTAAGTTCAAAGAACTTCCTTGACAGGGTTTCCGGTTGTGGTAGCCGTTCTCAATACTTGAATTTATCGAAAGATAATTCATAGTAAGGAGTGAATCATATAGTTCCATTATGCTGATTAAGTCGTCAATTCAATTTCCTGGAACAAGTTTGAATCAATTAAGAATCAAACCATCGTTGCATTCCAGTTGACACAAGTTTGATTCATATAGAATCGCATAAGTTACCTACCGCAGTTCTGTTTGATGATGACACTGGAAGGATTTCCATTCGTCACTGTAAATACTAAAAAGTATTACTCTGAATGTTCTGGCAAGATCATAAAGATATTGCGTCAAGACCTGGAACGAGTTTGAATCAATTAAGAATCAAACCACTGTTGCTTTCCGTAGCATATGTTTAATTCAAAGTGAATCGTACATATGACCTACCGCAGTGTTGTTTGATGTTAACACTGGAAGGATTTCCATTCATCACTGTGAATACTAGAGCGTATCACTCTGATTGTTCTAGCAATACCACAAGGATAGAGCGTAGGACTCTGTAAATTATCGCTTGTGTTCTAATGATGAACAACAATTGATATAAGGAATAAGTGTCCTAATGAGATTTTTGATGAATCTCGTTGGCTCTAGACTCTATAAGTGCACGTTTATTTGGTGATCGGAGGCTGGAGCACACTGCCACCTTTTCAATATCTACTATCTCGGAGTGAGAAAGTCGATAGAAATGAGTTGAACTCCGTGATAATAAAACAAACTTCTTTTGAGAGAAGCTTGAGTAGGTTGGGAAGGGTTGTGCATTGCATCACTGGGTCCATGATGCTTTGTCTTCAATACCAGAAATCATCAACATGATTCTGATAGAAGATGTATTGACCCGGTTTCTGCCTAAGTTGTATAAAGGGCTATTTCTTTTCACCCTTTATCCTTACATTTCTTTTTCATTCTTCAACCCCTTCAATGCTTACCAAGACGTCATAACTAGCACCTTGTTGTGATTGTTCCAGTGCTAGCTTAAGTCATTAGTCGACATTATACCCGTACACTCAACTACTCCATCTTTCCTAAGGACTTCTAAGTTCTAATGGATTGTCCCTAGGAAGATCCCTCCCGTTCTAGTTGGATCATAGGACGAATACCTAACCACCTTTTGACACCAATACCATCGTGAATTAATATGTTGAAGGGTATAGATATCGTAACCAGAAAAAACGTGTTGAAATATCAATCAAGGTGTTGATGAAATCAGAGTTTACACCTTGAAGGTTTTTTGTATCACCCAAAACGCTCCCCCTACATATGTGCATCAAAAAAGGAAAGGTTTTTGCACATATTAGGAAGAGAAAGCACTTATATCAAAGATCTAATCCAAGATAACACATTTTAATCACTATTCTCCCCCTCAAAAATTGCATGAAATTGAAATTTTTGTGAAACTAGTGATGAAACATGGAGAGAATAATGTGTCTTGAAACTTTGAAACAAATGTTTATGAAATCATTATACCCCCCTCGAAAAGAGATTCTATTTAAATAGGGGAGTATATGAGCACATTTTATTGAAATACTTTGAAAAATTATGCTCAAAAATCTGAGAAAAATTATGTTCATGAGCTTAAAACTTTGAATGTTTTGATATAAGCTCATGACCGAGAAAAACGAATTTCTCGTTGTTGAGGATAAGTCAAAGACTTTCCTTTATTTAGGGACCGGGTTATAGTCTGACATGTGACTATAAGCCATTATGAGAAGAAAAATAGAAAAGACATGTTTTGAAAACATTTTAACTCTCATTCGAACTTTATGTACGTACCCGTGTCGTTATTGAACAACATTTCTAAGTACGTCTATATTATCGATGCTGAGAGACATGTCGAAGAAGAATATTTTTGGTATTTTGAAAGATTTTCTCATTTTTTATTTTGTTTTTATAGGTTTTATATTTTTGTATTTTGATTTTCTGATAGATATATACAAGGTTACTGTTAATGTGCAAGACGTTCAAGTTCATCAGGAGTGAAACTATGCATACCAAGTCGACGAACCAAGAATTCAAGTCTGTCTTGAGAGAGAGCTTTGGTGAAGATGTCGGCTAGTTGGTAGTCCGTCTTGACAAAATACAGTTCGATCGTTCCTCTTTCCACATGCTCCTTTATGAAATGGAATCGGACAGCAATGTGATTGGTCTTGGAGTGTTGGACCGGGTTGCAGGATATGGCTATGGCTGATTGTGAATCACAATAGATAGGCACTTTGTTAAAGTGAAAGCCAAAATCCATGAGTTGTGTTCTCATCCAAAGGACTTGAGCACTACACACGGATAGAGACACATATTCTGCTTCCGCGGTGGACAACGCCGTACAGTCTTGTTTTCTTGATGACTAGCTCACTAGCTTCTCGCCTAAGAATTGTGCTCCACCGGAAGTGCTTTTGAATGTATCATGACACACTGCATGGTCGGCATCTGAAAAACCAGTTAGATTAAAACCAGAATCCTTCGTATACTAGAGACCCATGTGAATGGTTCCCCGGAGATAACGAAAGATCCTTTTAACCTCCTTGAGGTGCTTCTAGGTTGGCTTAGCCTGTTACCGAGCACATAAACAAGTAGCATGCACAATGTCCGGTCTACTTGAGGTTAAGTACATAAGGGACCCGATCATACTTCGGTATTTTGTAGCATCTACAAATGTCCCTTTCTTATCAAAATCAAGCTTGTGTTTGGTGTCCATTGGAGTACCAATAGGATCACAGTTTTCCATTCCAAATTTCTTTAGAATTTCAAGCACATATTTGGCCTGATAAATGAAAATGCCACGGGGGGGATTGGTGAACTTGGAGACCAAGAAAAAACGTCATTTCCCCTATCATAGACATTTCAAATCGACTTTTCATAAGGTCTGCAAATAATATGGAATATTTTGGGTTAGTAGAACCAAATATAATATCATCTACATAGACCTGAGCCACCAATATGTCGTTGCCGTAGTGCTTGATAAACAAAGTTGGATCAATGGTTCCTTTGCTGAAGTGATTTTGTAGAAGAAATGATGCTAATTCGTCGTACCATGCCCTCGGTGCTTGTTTCAAACCATAAATTGCCTTTTTCAACTTGTAGACATGGCTTGGATGTTCGATGTTGATGAAACCTTCAGGTTGACATACATACACATCTTCTTTTAACGGTCCATGCAAGAAAGACGTCTTCACGTCCATTTGATACACAGTGAACGATTTGTGTGCAGCGTATGCCAAGAAAATCCTAATAGCTTCCATTCGAGCAACCGGGGCGAAGGATTCAGCGAAATCAATTCCCTCCTGTTGTTTATAACCTCTCACAACTAACCGAGTCTTGTTCCTAATGACCGTTTGCTCCTCATCCATCTTGTTTTTGAATAACCATTTCAGAGTAAGGGGATCGATATTGTCCGGTCGAGGTAATAACTCCCATACATCAAGCCGGATGAACTGATTGAGTTCTTCTTGCATAGACTCAATCCATGATGCATCGGTCATTGCTTCTTTCACACTAGCTGGTTCCATTGTGCTGACTGATAGTGCATAGATACACATATCACCGTCGGTATACAGCTGATTTCGCGTTGAGACTGGTCGTGAGAGATTGCCAATCACTTGAACCAAAGGATGATTCTTAGTCCATTTGTGTTCATGTGGAAGTGTATGAGAAACTTGATGCGAGCTCGACGGATCCACATATGATGTTGAAGGCTGAGTAGAACTTGTGGAAGCCGCAAATGGATTAACAAACTCGTGTTCGTTGAGCATCGCATTGTTTGCATTTTCAGCAACTATTTCATTCTGAAGATGAACATGATTAGGAATTTGCTGAGAATGTTGTTGAGTTGCGTCAGCAGTCGGAGACGTGGTTGGAATGCTTGGAGTCAATATGGTTGAGGTTGATGTAGATGGTGCAAAAACGGAGGTCGTTGGTGTAGATGCAGCTGGTGGTTCTGGAACTACTGCAGCAGGTGCAGCCGGGGCATTTTGAGGAACACCAAATGACGAAGGACCCTCCATATATTCATCATAGATTGGCCCAAATAAAACTTCCAAGTCATGTTTCTAGGGTTGTAACGATGAGATTGCTGACGGTGCAAATTGAAGCGCGAGTCCTGAACTTACGTGTCCAGAAGTCCGACCTTGAAGCTCGGGATGTGAACTTCTATGTTGAGAGGCCATACCCGAGAGTTCATCAAAAGTAACATTCATAGTCTCCATTACCTTTCTTGTCCTTCAATTATAAACCCTGTAAGCACAAGCAGTTGAAGAATAACCAATGAAAAGCCAATATCACCTTTAGGTTCAAGTTTACCGATATCTTCACGATCATTCTTCGGATAGCAAAAAGCACCAAAGACATGTAAAAATGAAATATCCGGTTTTCTTCCATTAATGATCTCATAAGGTGTTTTGTTGAAACGGGTGTGAATAATGGAGCAGTTTTGAGTATAACATGCAGTTGCTATAGCATCAGCCCAAAGGAATAACGGTGCACTGGAGGAGAGAAGCATCGTCCGAGCAGCTTCAACTAACGTACGATTCCTCTGTTCCACAACTCCATTCTGCTCTGGAGTTCTTACAACCGAAGTTTGATGAGAAATCCCAACTTCATCAAAATAAGCTTTCAGTTTCTGATTGGTGAATTATGTATCGTTATCCGTTCTAACAATGATAACAGGGGCTTGAAGTAGCACTGATGTTTTCTTCAAGAAATTGATAATTACATCTGGGGCTTCATCTTTCGAAGCAAGAAAATGAACCCATGTGTAACGAGAATAATCGTCCACAATCACAAGGACATACCGCTTTCCATTAATACTTTTGATTCTCATTGGGCCACACAAATCCATATGAAGGAGATGCAACCTATTCGTCAAATTTGGAACAGGTTTGGGTTTGTGAGGCTTCTTCTTGCTTTTACCTTGCCCACATGATGGACAAAGATGGTCTTTAGTATATTTTAACTTTGGAAGACCGGTAACGAGATCATCTTTTGCAAGTTGGGTGATGGCATCGAAATTGAGATGAGATAACCTTTGATGCCATAACCATGACTTTGTTGAAGTGGCCCGGGCCATGAGACAAATTGGAGATGCAACAGACATTTGAAAAAGATCAATGGTGTAAAGGTTTGTTGTGCGATTTCCTTTCAACAGATCAATTCCTTCAAGATCCCTAACAAAGCATGCATGACTTCTGAAGGCAACCTCCAAATCTGAATCACAAAATTGCCCAACTGAGAACAAATTGTGTCCCAAGCCATCAACAAAAGAAACTCTGGTGATGATAATAGTTCCCCAATGAAGATCACCATAGCCTAGAATTGCCGCAACATGATCATTTCCAAATCGAACAGTTCCCATAAAACGCCATACAAAGTTCTTGAGAAAACTTCGATTCCCAGTCATATGTTTGGAACAGCCCGAGTCCACACACCGGAGAAAAATCTCAACAGCCTGCCAATGATAAGAGAAGAGAAAATTTGGCAACCGAAGAAATAGGTTCCTGTATGGTTAGGTAATAATCAAGCCATATCACATACCGACATTTCACTGTCAGTATGAGATCTACTAGAATCTATAACATGACCATGAGAGGCAAAATATCTTCCAGTAGGCAACCACTTAGAGGTAACTCTAGTACTTCTAGGCGTAGCAAGACTTTCAGTGGACCCTACCTGCTTAGTTTTCGGAACATACACTTTAGCCTTAGGAGTGCTATGTGTTTCACTGATAGAAAGCTTGTCAAGTCGAGTGTAACCACCATAGTTCAAACCATTCATAGTCAAACCACAAACATCGTGACTAAAAGTAAAGAAACATTTATTACATTTAGCACAAATAACTTCAAATTTTTCATTCTGAATAGCAAGTTTAAAGTCATTACATTCAGAAGAATTAAGTTTCTGATTATGAATAAAAAACGGTAAATTCCTACGGTGTTCTTCTACTTCCACATTATTAGCCTTGGGACGACTACTTCTAGAGGCAAAAGGGACCCTATCATTCCTTGTATTGCTCGTAGGCTGTGGCCTTATGCTCTTAGTGTAGTTGTTCATTCCTGTAGAAAAAGACACACGCTTGTTAGAATTAGCATTTTTTATATCAATGACTTGTCGTTGTGCGATAGTGGTCGGTTTTGTCCTAACGCTTGCTTTACGTTGGTTGCTAGGCACAGAAATATCTACCCTAGTTTGAGATGAAGGTCTAACGCGAAACATTCCTGGGGCAATAACAGTAGTTTTCATTCCAGCAGCCTTGGGAAACGGTGTTACAGCAATACGAGTGGGTCCCGAGGTTGCTGGTTTCTTGATCATCGTATCCACAATCGAGCTAGGCTCAGAAGTCTTATCTTTTAACAAGGCCTTTAATTTACAGTTCTCACAGATTTTATCAATAAGTGTCTGATAAACATACTTGCTTTGTTCAACAACCCGCTTATATGAAACGACAACAGATTCTAAATCTGTAATCTTAGCCTTAAGCTTCTTAAAATTACCATCACTAGCACTCTCTAACCCTGAGGAGGCCAAATTCGTTTCCTTAACCTCTCCTAACTGAGCCTGCAACCGTGCGACAGTTTGTTGCATTTCATTGTAAGCTTTTTCATACGAAATCTTGTCATATTTGCATTCATCGCATTTTTTGACAAATTTATTCCAAAGATCGGTGAATTCTTTATCCTTTTTAATGACATAAGATTCCATTTTATCTTTCATAAGATCAAGCTCAGTTTGAAGGTTTTCATTATGCGATACAGAGGTACTAAACTCAACAGGGCTACTATCAATGCAATCACTAACTTTAGAGAGATGTTCAAGATCATTTTCCAAAACTTTGATTTTATCAAGAGATTCATCAGCTTCCTTCGCCAAAGATTTAAAGTCTTCAACAAAGTTGGCAAATAATTTTAGAAAAGCGTTTTCCAAATTGCCTAACCTAGCATCAACTTGATTAATAATCGGATTTATATCATTTTGAAGAATTTTCTGGACCTCAATCTGAACAGGTGATGTAAAATTTCCTCCAGTTATTTTGGAATTAATAACACGTTTAAGGATGACAAATTTATCTTTAAGCTCGTTTAGAAATCGGCGTGTGATACTCGGTTTAGGAGGGTCATTAGAAAATTCCTCACTTGGTAGCAAAAGCATTTCAGTACTCGTTTTAGACCGAACAAAAACAGTTGGAGGATTAACTTTCGGATAATAAACGGGTGTCACTTCTTTATTAAGATTTTGCAATTTTAAACGAGTCTCTACAGCAAGTTCGGTAGTTTCCTCAGAATCATGCACACTAGGAGGATCATGCTCATCAGACAAGAGCACACTACCATTATATAGAGTTTCATTTGTGACCTGAACTTGCTTAAGGTATTCAGGATTGGGAGGAAGAGGACAACCTAAAGCCATTTTGTATCAAGTGTAATTTATCTCATTCACTTTTGGTGCGAGCATATTTATCGTCTGCATAGTTTGGCCACGTTTAACTAAAAGGTTGTCTAATTCTCTAATCCTATCCTGAGCTTTGCAAAAATCCTCAAGAAGCCCATCTTCTCGAATTTTGAAATCATGTTTCAGCTGTTTTCGTTCTTCTTTTAACTCCAAAATAGTAGAGTTTTTAGTTGAAAGCTGTTTATTAAGAGACGTGATTTCATCATTCAATTCGCTTATCTTTTTAGCACTACTTAAGTGTAAGGCATTTAATTTCTTAGTTGTGCATTATTCTTGATAAACCGATGTAGCATGAGCTTGTTCAAGTTCTTTAATTTTAGCCTGATGAATTTTAAAACATTTCTCCCGTTCCTTATATCCCGCAAGCTCAGTGATCAATTTGGCATTAGATTCTCTAAACTTATTATTAACCACCGTAGCATGATCTACATCCTTAGCAAGCTTATCAAATAGAGATTTATAATATGCATGTGTCTCATCAGGAAGGGTTGTAGGCTGAGCAACTTGATCCACACTAAGGTTCACACGAGGCTCATTCGAAATAATATTACTATTATTCGTCTGATCCTCGTGTGTCTCAATGTAGGGCTCAAGCATCTCAGTATACTCTTCCTCCTGATTAGACATATTATATATATCATTATCATCAAAACTTGGGTGTACCTCAGAGGGACCATCTGAATCATAGACGGGAGCTCTGTCATCATGCATTCCTGAGGTTGATGCTTGCTGTAAGTTTGCCATCAAGATGTAGTTGGCATTCACCTCTTCTGCCTCGTCATATTCTGCAACAGAAGCCATAAGATCAAATTCCTCATCTTGAAGTGGAATCCCTGCCTCTTCTTTTTGTGCCATGAGAAGCTGAGTCTGAAGATAAGCAGCATCCCTCTTCTTTTTGGTTGTGCAATCTCGAGCATAATGACCAAATCCCCTATAGTTGTAGCACTGAACCTGATGATTGTTGTTTCCATTCCCCGTACCAGTATTCTCAGCCCTTGCAGCCATAATGTTTCCCATCTGATTACCAACCGCTGGCACAACTATTAACCCATTATGATTACCCACATTTGGAACATTCGGATTCTGACCACGAATTTGTCCATACTGATTTCCTGCATTCCCAACACTCTGACCATATTGTGTCCCAGCAGCTACCAATTGACGATCTTGATTCGCATTCATGAAAGGATGAGCAATCTGACTATTTCTAGTGTTCGAGGAGATTCTCTAATTGTTGTTGGTGGGGTTAATGGTAAATTTGAATGCCTTTACAAGAAGTGCAAGACCAGTATTAACCGCATGAGTAGGATCGGTGATGTCATCAAAACAGGCAATGGGTTGTTGTAAGTAGTTCACAGCAGCAGGAGGTTGATATCCATAGGAGGTGAGTTATTGTTGTTGTTGTTGTGGCATGAAGTTACTTATGAGGGTTGATGGTAAGGTACCATGGGATATGACATAGATGATAGAGAGTTTGCCATAAAAGCCAATGGACCTTGTGTCTTGGCACGTCTTTCAGCCCTAACTTCGTTAGCTTCATCTTGATTCATCTTCAAATAATCATATACTTGAGTGTAGTCCACTACATGAAGATCCTTGGTTTGATTGACAAGAGTGACATATCTTGACCATTCAGAAGGAAGATTATCAAGAAATTTGATGTTTGCAGCAATTTGTGCAGGTTCATGTTTGTTTCTTCTAAGATGATTCATGAGGGTTGAAAATCGATGATAGTAAGGTTCAATTTGTTCCCCTTCAGTAGACGTAAATTTCTCTCATTCACGAAGAAACTTAGTTTCCTTTTCTTGTAAACCAATTTCACTCCCCTTCATGATTTTCTGAATCCTAAGCCACATCTCGTGTGCGGTTTCACAACTGTCGACAGCAGCATAAACATCTTCGGGAAGTCCCATGAGGATGACTTGAATTGCTTGATCATCAGCGTCGAGTTGTTTAGATTCAGCTTCAGTTAATTCTTCATCCGTTTGCTCATGACTAGAGTCAGCCACTGGGTTATCATTCGTAGGGTCCCTAGGCACAATGATTGTTCTTCTAACATACGGACCTTTTTGAATCGAGTTGACAAACAATTTTCCCAAAGGTTTACATTTTGCATAACGAAGGAGACGACTAGCCCATGTAGTGTAGTTCTCCTTGGTGAGCATGGGAGGACGATTCTCAGTACCCGCAGCGTAAATCTTGTTGAGACGTCATCGTAGAAGTCGTGTGAAAAACAGGATCTCAATTCGTAGAAAGTAGAATGTTGAAATTAAAATCCCCTAAATATGATTAAATCCCCTAAAAAAGAGCTCTCCTGAAACCAAAAATTCCAAGGCCAAAAAAACACACGTTAAAATTTTTCAAAAACACAAATTTTGAAAATATTTTCGGAATAAATGAATATTTCAGAGAAAAAACAATCTTCGGAATAATGAGGATTTTCAGAAAAAATCACTTTTTCGGAATAAATATTTTTTCGGAATAATGGGAGTTTTCAGAAAAATCACTTTTTCGGAATAAGGATTTTTTCGGAATAAATGGGGTTTTCAGAAAAAAAGGACTTTTTCGGAATAAAGGTTTTTTCGGAATAAATGTGGTTTTCAGAAAAAACACTTTTTCGGAATAAATGGATTTTCAGAGAAAAAGCTTTTTCGGAATAAATGGATTTTCAGAGAAAATGCTTTTTCGGAATAAATGGATTTTCAAAAAAAAAACGTTTTCGGAATAAATGGATTTTCAGAGAAAATGGCTTTTTCGGAATAAATGGATTTTCAGAGAAATGACTTTTTCGGAAAAATGAGTTTTTTCAGAGAAAAAACTTTTTCGGAAAAATGAGTTTTTCAGAGAAAATTTTTCAAAAATGGGTTTTTTTCAGAAAAGATTTTCAGAAAAATGGCAAGATTTTGGAATATAAAACCCTTTTGCGAAGAAAATTCCGAAAATACAGGGATTCAGAATATAGACGACAGAGATAAACTTAAATCACCAAAACCATACCTCGAATCCACCAAAATCAATAACCACTTCGATCACACCAATAACAACACCTCAAAGCCTCAAATACTAATCGAATTCAATAGCCTAAACCAAAAACCCACATAATCAATACCAAATCCACACCAAATTAACACCAAATCTAACTACGAATCCCTTGGCGAATGATACCACTTGTTGAACTAAATCACACGACTAATCAAACACAAATAACATGATGATGATTAAACTAAAAAAGAAAGATTAGATTAAGATGAAGAGAAGAAAAGAAATACAAAGTTGGTGTTTTCCTAGTGAGAGAAACAAACACCTTTCTCTCTCTAGAATTAATCAAAATGGAAAGCACACACACAAATGAGGATTAGGAAGCCTTTTATACTAAGTAACAAATGTTTAGGAGGCCTTCCTCATTTGTGTGTTCGGGACTAAATCCCGTTACATAAACTATAATAACTAAAAACTCTCGACATCATTAAATAACATTTTTCACGGCTTCACAACGATATATTATATGACCATCACTTTAATTACTTCTAACATTTTGGTATTGGCAAGGTACGTTTTTTGACGTTCATCCATTAAGAAAACATTATATTGACGCTTCTCTTTGGCTAATAACTCAAGAGTTGTATTATATTTGTTTTCAAAATCGTCCTTTTGACTTTTTAACGCACTTCCCTTGTACCCCTCAAGCTCTTTGGTTTTCTGAAGGAGCTCATCTCTATAGCTTTCAGTCATCTCAGTAGATTTGATAAGAGCAGCTTTGCACTCTTCAAAATTTTGAGTGAGCGTAGCGTTTGCTTTCTTTAATTGCTTTTGACTCTTTTTATTTTCAGTGACATCTTTTTGTAAAGTGGCAATTAAATTGTAGGCGCAATACGTTCCTCTTCATCATACTCATTTGCATGTTGATCATCCTCAGACTCATTATTACACATGTCTGATGAATCGGGTGTGGTATTGCTATCAACCGTTTCCATCATACACGTGTCATTAATGGCATTGGGTAGATCACTATGCTCATGAATATCACCAAACACATTATATTCATCAGTATTGTGTACCTTATTGATTGGCTCAGTGTCAAAGATAGGGCCATTGTCATCTTCAGTGACTTTGAGAACTTCTTCAACCTTTTCCATGTACGAGTAATGTGCATCGAGTTCTTGATCAGAATCTTCATCATCAATGTCATCAATCATAGCTCCTTCCTCAGCTGACAATTTAACCCCTGCTTCCATCTTCTTGCATAGCAACATCTTTTCCTTGTGATAACTGGAGTCTCTAATCCTTTTCGGCTTCCTGCATTCCTTTGCCATATGCCCATAACCTTGGCAATTAAAACACTAAATCCCACTCTGCTGAACCACTTGACTTCCAACAGTTTCCCTATTCCCAGTAGCAGCAGCAATCCTCTGAGTATCATACTTGGCAGTTTGTCGATCATACCTTGCAGAACCCTCAACATGTGTTGGATTATGTCGATCATACCTGGAAGGACTTTCACCACGTCGACGTGTGTCATACCTTGGAGCACTCTCAACATATCGGTTCTTGGTGTTAGATGATGTGCGAAGATTGTTGTTGGTGGGTTTGTAGATTTTCTTGTAAGTCTTCATTATGAAAGCAATTTGTTGTTTCATCTCTCGGTTCTTTTTAGCTTGGTCTTCATCACTATCTTCTTCAGATGATGACTCAGATGGTGGTGATGGTGTTCTTGGCACTTTACCTCGAGATCTTGTGGATGATGAAGACTTAGATGATGTGGAAGATCATGGTGAAGATGATGTAGTGGAATCTGACTTAGGAGCACGAGAGTGTTGACCTTGAACATGTTGAGTTGTAGTCACTAAAGCAAGTGGATTAGCCGTCTTGGCAATACGTTCAGCTCGAATCTCATTTGATTTATTCCGAAATTGCTTCAAGATGTCAAAGAGTCGATGATATGAGACCTCGTCTAACTTTTCTTGTTGTTTCACCAAAGTGACGAACCGTGTCCACTCGGGTTGAAGTTGTTGAAGAAATTGAACATTGACTTGCATGGTGGAGACTTGCAGATTATTTCTTGTCATGTCATTCATCATCTTATAAAACCTGGAGTAGTAAGAGTCAATTGATTCTCCATCCCTTGAAGTAAACTTGCCAAAATTCCAAAACAAGTTTGTTTTGACATCTTGTTTGTTGAGTGATTCTCCTTGTTGCAAGCGTTCAATAGCAGTCCACATTTCATGTGATGTAGGGCATGCATCAACCGTGGAGTAAATATCATCTCCAATCCCACTTAAAACCATATAGATGGCTTCCTTTTACGCATCATGCCAAGCACAATTTTCAGGTGTGAGATCGGCTCTTGTTTCATCACGTTCACTTGCAGGTATTGGATCAGTAGTATCTGTGGCTGCTCTTGGAGGAATTGATATTTTCTTGAATACATATGGTCCATGAGTAATACATTTCCTCAAGGCATCACCATTGGGTCTTGTATTAAGATATCATATGATACGTGATTGCCATTGAGCATACCGACCAGACACAAGCATTGGTGGTCTCTCTTTATTACCCGCCACCATGATATTGTTGTTTGTGACACGATACTCTTGATTAGAATCCATATCTAGACACTTGAAATCGATGAAGTGAAAAATGGATCTTAAGTAGATGTGTTTTGATTGTTGTTGTCGATGAAAAATGTTAAAATCCTCTAAAAATTGTCTTCACAAGAAACCAAAAAATCGAAGGCGAAAAGTCACACGTATAAAAATTTTCACTTTTGAAAAAATCTTCAATTTTCGAAATAATGAATAATTTCGGAATAACTGACTTTTTCAGAGAATTTGGGTTTTTTTCGGAATAACTAACATTTTCAGAGAAATTGGGGTATTTCGGAATAACTGACATTTTCAGAGAAAAAGTCTTTCTTCGGAATAATGAGGTTTTCAGAGAAATGTATTTCTTCGGAATAATGATGTTTTCAGAGAAACAACTTCTTCGGATATTGAGGTTTTCAGAAAAACAAGCTTCTTCGGAATAATCACTTTTTCGGAATCTTCTTCGGAATAGATACTTCTTCGGAATAATCACTTCTTCGGAATAGATACTTCTTCGGAATAATCACTTCTTCGGAATCTTCTTCGGAATAGAGACTTTTTCGGAATGTTGATTATTTCAGAGAAATTTTCGGAAAAACCACTTTTTCGGAATAAACACCTTTTCAGATAAAGGAAAGATTTCAGAAAAACTTACCTTCTTCGGAATTTTCACTTCTTCGGAATTATCTTCGGAATAGAGGCTTTTTCAGAGAATAAGACTTTTTCAGAATACTGAAATCTTCGGAATAAGCCACATTTTCAGAGAAATCACTTCTTCGGAATAGTAAACCCTTATCCGAAAAACTTTTTTTCGGAATAATTAACCCTTTTCTGAAAACCTTATTTCGGAATGATCTTGAATCAATGACGAACCGTAACTCAAAAATGAATCCAAACACCTCAAAATCTTGCGATTTTTACCACAAAAACCAAACCAAATTCCTACCAAATCGATATAAATGATTTATATCAAGATTTCTAGCCCGAAATACTAAAAAGAAATTTAATTCGTGATGATTTAAATAGAAAAATTAACCGAATCAAACCCAAACCAAACAACCAAACACAATCTACCCCGTGGCGATTGATACCAAATGTTGTCCCATATTATTATGATGATTAATGATAGAAAATAGATGAAAAGAGATGGATTCCTAGAGAGAGAAAGTAGAGAGAGATGATTAACTTGGTGAATATTAGATTAGAGAAGATTAGAGTTTTTAAATGATCATCCACCCTTCCTAACATGCTAGGAAGGGCTTTATATAGCCGGGCTTACATGTAACCATACTGGGCTATATTGTTTGGACCAGGCTTGTCTTTTGGGCTTTCAGTAGCTTAAATCCAAGCCCGTGAACCACGACTATTTAACTATCTATTACAACGTTCTAATAAATATTACAATAGAAACCTATGACCGAGCATTCTTGTTTGACTCAATATTTTGAGGCTAACACTTGATCACTTGATTAAGGTTAGTACTTGTTTATTCATACCTTAAGTGAAAATGGGTAAAATGAAAAATACTTGAACTCAAGAATTCGTTTTTCGTTGTTTTCGTAAATGCTTGTTTTTACATATTGTTGTAATCAAAACTAAGCGAGACCGAAAAATGCAAGTAACGTTTCTAGGCATTGCATTAACAGTATTAATATCACGTCATAATACGTTTGTACCATAATTAATAGTAGGTCGATAATACATTAAAAAGAATTATAAGAAAGATCAGATTTATCAGTTAACATACGTAAAGAAGTTCAGAAATAAATAAATAAATGAGAAGCCAATAAGATTAGTAAATTAAATAAACGAAGATCAGATAACTTATTCGCGTCTATTATTATTGTAGCTTCCGTGAAGCCCCAGTAGTGTTCGTTCAGTCTTCCTTCAGTCAATTACTGGACAAGAGGTACAGATTTTCCGTTCTTTTAGTAAGGACTTCCTTTCTATGCATGATTAGGATTTCCCGTCTACAGCCAAATGTTTTCCCCAGTACATGTTATAAATTATCTGAAATCATTTTAATAACTAAGATATTGCATGAGCCTTATATACAAGCATGACCAGTCAGTAGTACTAGTTACGGATGTACTAAAACCATGACACTTGAGGCAACGGTGTCATGACTCACCCGCGGGAGAGTGATATTTCGCAGCGTTCCATTCAATTCAGCTTGGCCATTTTATCAGTATTATTAGTGGGGCGTATGGATGCATCCTAGGCTTATCAGTTTAAAGTTTATCAGGTGAATGTTGTGTGTGCTCTACATCCTTCACATTGGAGCTGATCCCTCCACCCAGCACAGTAATTAGAGGTCACCCCTCTACAGCATGACGAGGTCACCCCTCCAGTTATTCATGAAACAGTTGTTACAACACATGACCTATATAAGCTCTTGGCAATTAAAATACAGCAAATGCATATTTTCAGATTTAACAAATAATAGTTCAGTTTTATTATTTATAAATCAGACTTATCAGATTTTCTACAGTTTTCATCATACTCCACATATCAGTCTTTCAGTTTCAGTAATTATTAATTATTTCAAGTTCAGTATATTCCTACCATGCATTATATCCGTTCACTGAGCGTTATACTCAGCCGTAGTTCTTTCATGTTCTAACGGCAGGTACACCAGGACACTCTTAAGATTTTGAGAGCATGTGCATTAGATGGAAGCCGTCCAGACTTCTTTACTTTATGCACTTCATTTTTATATTGCTGTTGGACATTGTTCAGTCCTTTATTTCAGTATTTTATTTTCATGTTTTGAGCTTAAGTTGGATTACCGATGTTTGATTCCGGTATTTTCGTTATGGTCAGTAAATGTTTTAGGACATTTACCTTATGATTTGATGACACGCCATAAATACACGTAACTGTCCACTTATCCAAGTGGGGTGTTACAAAATATCTAGCAAACGTCCAATCGTTAAACGACAAAAAAACAACATAATGATGATTTTTTATAATCTTTTAAACGGCATTTCAACGTATTCTCTTCTCGATGCATTCTTTTGAGTTATGTGATTTTAAAATATAAAATCACATAATTTTTTTTCGAGCGCAATTGAAAAAAAGTTGAAAAGATGTTTGCCAAAAGTACATAGAAATAAAAAGTTTATCTAGTTCTCATCGTTAGTGATATGATTTTTTCGTTTAACAGTTTATCGTTTAAAGAATATGTCAATTTCGAAAGACAAAAGTAAATATTATTTTTTAGTTTTGATTAAAAAATAATGACTAAAATTGTTCTATTCGATTTTTAGAGAATTATAGATATACATTGAACTTTCCTCTAAGACTGGGTGAGTGGTAACAAATCCACTTACCTCTACGTCAGCACCACATCAGCTTTTAACAAATTCACCCAAACTTTTCACAAGAGTTAATGGCACTCACACAAACTCACTACAACGCACCTATCATACCTATTTTTTATTATTTAAACACACCCACTCACAAAAAACACGCAATAATAAACCTTACACAAAAAATAAAACCAACAGGGCCACAAAAATAAACTCACGCTGGGTGAGTTTACCCATTTTTCTCCTCTCCCTGCTACTAACTCGTGCGTGACTTTAAATAAGGGGAATAACACTCGCGGGTGGGTTATTGAAAGTCGCCCGTGGATAAACACCCACTCCTTTCAGCCTAAGATCTTACCGCCATATGCATTGGAAATATAATTTTGATGAAAGATTAATTCTATACATCTTTTCTCACATAAAACTTTAAAAAAGTATATTTTTCAAGTTTACTAGGAATTAGATATGTTGCACCATTTATACCATAATTTTATCTTTGTCACTTAATAATTCTTTTTATTATAATTTTGAATGATGTCTATCTTACGACACACTGATTGTTTTATATTATGGTTTACAATTACAATGAATAAATAAAAACAAATTTGATTTTACATTTATATAGTACGTAAAAACTATTGAAATAAAAAAAATCACTTTTTTTCATGGTAAACAAAATATCTCAATAGGTAAAAATAAATATATGGTTTGTATTTCTAAAGGATGTAAAAACTAATAGCACTACTACAAAAAAAACCCTTAGAGATCCCCCTAAAGAGACTGATTACGTGAAAAAAAGTGTCTATGACCTAAAAATGGTGGGAAGGGAATAAATAGAAACTTGTTTTCTTAAAAAAACCAGTCTCTATAAGGTGAATTCTAAAGAGACTATTTTTGTAGGCTGCAACCACTCCTTTTATACACTTAAAGACACTGGTTTTTACGAAACAACCTGTCTTTATGTGTTAATGTTAAGGACACTGTTTTATATCAAAAAACTAGTGTTTTTAGACATTTAAAAACACTGGTTTTTAACAACCAATCTTTTTTATGTAAATAAATTTTGTGCTTAATTTTGTTTAACTTACAATCATAAGGACTCAATGGTATATACTTGTTTTTATAGCATATTACGTTTTTAGTCTTTATAAACTTTATATGTGATTAAATTATAAGGACCATTAAATAAATAAAAAATTAAGAATCATAACTTGTGTAAAACTTATTTATAGGCACTTCATGTTAATACATCCTCTTTTTTTCTTTTAATCTGATAAAAAAGGCAACAAAGGGTCTTGAACCCTTGACCAGTCAATTGACATCAGACGCATCATCTCTCTGTTAAACCATCTGATCTATAGGCACTTCCTGTTAATACATCCTTTTTTTAATCTGTTTTTTATTTCCTGATAAAGAAAAAACCAAAAAATGGGCAGCAGGTGGATCGAACCCCTGACCTTAGAGAACAAACAAACATAGAAATACACTCTTTAACCATCTGCACCAAGTGTTCTTTTTGGTTTTTCATTACTAAAGCTTTTACTTGTACTCTTTTAACTTTATTTGCTTAAAAGCTTATTTTATGCTTATTTCGAGCTTATTTGAGCTTATCTTTTCAACTTACTATTTTTTATGGTTTTCTAACAGCGTTTTTTATTTTTTGTAATTTTTTAGGATTTTTGAAAAATCATTTAATTAGTTTTAATCTTATTTAATTCATAAAAAATTATTTAATAGTCAAAAAAATATAATTCTTTTTTTCTAAAATTTTCTTTTGTCAATTATAATTGTAGGAAAAATTAAAATCGTATTTTTAGGCTTTAAATTCAATAAATTATTTAAATGTAGCATTTTTTTACGTTCGTTATTATTTTCGTGTGCTTTTGTTATTTCGATTTTTTAGCCCAAAGTTCAGCTGAGTCGATAGGGTATCGTTGTACACGATATGAGTCGATAGGGTATCGTTTCACATGATATGAGTCGACCGGGTATCGTTGTACATGATATGAGTCGATACGGTATCGTTTCACATGATATGAGTCGATTGGGTATCGTTGTACACGGTATGAGTCGATAGGATATCGTTTCACATCATATGAGTCGACCGGGTATCGTTGTACACGGTATGAGTCGATAGGGTATCGTTTCACATGATATTGGTCGATCGGGTATCATTGTACATGGTATGAGTCGATATGGTATCATTTCACACGATATGAGTTGATCGGGTATCGTTGTCCACGATATTAGTCGATATGGTATCGTTTCACACGATATGAGTCGATCGGGTATCGTTGTATACCATATAAATCGATCGGTATCGTTGTAGACGATATGAGTCAATAGGGTATCGTTGTACATGATATGAGTCGATAGGGTATCGTTTCACATGATATGAGTCGATAGGGTATCGTTGTACATTATATGAGTTGATAGGGTATAGTTTCACATGATATGAGTCGATTGGGTATCGTTTCACATGCTATGAGTCGATAGGATATCGTTGTACACTATATGAGTCGATAGGGTATCCTTGTACACGATATAAGTCGATAGGGTATCGTTTCACATGATATGAGTCGATAGGGTATCGTTTTATATTATATGAGTCGATAGGGTATCATTTCACATGATATGAGCCGATAGGGTATCGTTTCATATGATATGAGTCGATAGGGTATCGTTGTACACTATATGAGTCGATAGGGTATCGTCGTACACGATATGAGTCGATAGGGTATCGTTTCACATGATATGAGTTGATCGGATATCGTTATACACGGTATGAGTCGATTGGGTATCGTTTCCCATGATATGAGTCGATCGGGTATCGTTGTACACGATATGAGTCGATATGGTATCCTTTCATACAATATGAGTCGATCGGGTATCGTTGTATATGATATGAGTCGATAGGGTATCGTTTCACACGATATGAGTCGATTGGGTATCGTTGTATACCATATAAATCGATCGGTATCGTTGTACATGATATAAGTGAATATGGTTTCGTTGTACACGGTATGAGTCGATAGGGTATCGTTTCACATGATATGAGTCGATTGGTATCGTTGTACATTATATGAGTTGATAGGGTATCGTTTCACACGATATGTGTCGATCGGGTATCGTTGTATACCATATAAATCTATCGGGTATCGCTTCACACGATATGAGTCGATAGGGTATCGATGTACACGATATGAGTCGATAGGGTATCGTTTCACCTGATATGAGTCGATCGGGGTATCGTTGTACACGTTATGAGTCGATAGAGTATCGTTTCACATGATATGAAGCGATAGGGTATCGATGTACACGATATGAGTCGATAGGGTATCGTTCCACCTGATATGAGTCGATCGGGTATCGTTGTACACGTTATGAGTCGATAGGGTATCAGTATTTTTGGCACCTACGTCGGCATTGTAGTTGAATTTCAAAACATCATATTGATGCCTTGGGGTCAGTTAAAATAATTGTATTCGAACACTAAAAAATGTTTTGACTCGAAACTAGAAAAAATTTACGAAACCGAAAAATCAAATAAATTCAGTTTGATTAAGGTTCGACTCGACTTCTCGGTTCGAGTCGTTTGACACGGCCTTAATATATTTGATATGTCAAACGCATTTTAAATTTTTAACAAACCCCGCGCTAACTTTTGCCAAAAAAATGAAATTCCCTTTCAACTTTTCATAAGTCCGCCCAGTTTTTTCCTAAAAATCAAACACCCCTATGCTAACCACTCCTTATCTTTTATCCCCAGAATCATTTTTCTTTTTCTGCACTCAAGATTAGAAACTATTTTCCCCAAATCACTTATCTACCGGTCCCTCTCCTTTCTCTAATCTCTATTCATTCGTTATCTCTAACCACTGATCACGTTATATTCGCTCGACCCTCGATCCCTTTACCAAGGTAACCAAACTACATCTTATTCAATAGTTTGTATGTTACAATATTATTATGTCCGATTGCTAATTACTAGCCAATGGATCTATAATCAGGTTATCTTCATTTTCTTTAGGAGTTATTTACATTATTTCAATTAGATCATTAAAAGGATCTGGAACAATTTCATGTACCGGTGTACGATTGTGATTTTAACATCACCATGTAACTTCGCTTTTTTCTGTTCTCTTATTTCTTGTGGTGTTTTTGTTTATATTTTTAACTAATATGGGTATTTTACAATTTACATTAGAAGATTAACATAAATGGTTCTCCATGTATTCCTTTTTACTCTCAGTTATTGGTTACTACAAAGATCCATAAAAACTAGACATGGGAGCCGGAATGTATTACTGTACATACTATCATATATATTCAGGTGGTGACAGATAATGGCATACTTCAATTGACATTATCGAAACCTGGTGACCTTGTTACAAGGTGCGATACAATGACCTTAGCAATCTTCTCGAGGTGCTTAATTATGAAGGTAATATGGGATAAGTTACACTTTTAAGCCTTGTGTAGTAGCTTCAAGCTACTAATAGGTCAAACATAATCAGCATTGCAAGTACTGGGATGTGGTGCGGATTACTTTAGACGACTCAAGAAGAAAAAGAGTATTTAAAGTGTATCTTCTCAAACAGTCAAACTCATTAAGTGTTTAGAAACTAGATCATGAGAAGATGTCACAAAATGGACAGCTTGGGTAGCGGGTCAACTCGGGTAGTTTGTGACTTATGTCAATGGGTCATGTTGACCTGAACATTCTTTTTCTAAATATTTAACATTTCCGCAATGATATGCTTTTTTGCGAACATTCCTTAGTATTATTCTCTTAAGAGATATGTAATGTGCTTGACTTCCCCACTCCATTTCTTTCTTTTCAATAGGCGGTGCAAACGCTAAATGATGGCCGATGGCACAATTCCTTTTCCTAACTTGATAGCTATCATCAGAAAGTTTTATGACACGGTTATTTGGTAATTTTATTTTTTTTGTTTTTCTAGAACAACATACATCATCACGCTGATTTATTTACATTCTGTCGCATATCAGGAAACCGAGATTCTATATCATATATTACCCTTTCTACTAATAGACGAGGTCTGCTTCCTTATAAATTCTCTATAGTTAATACGACCTACTGAAGCGATACCCTTATGATGCAGGTTTGTTGCGTTTCCTTAAATAGTATTATTCTCTTAAGAAATATGTAATGTGCTTGACTTCCCCTCTCTATTTTTTTTCATTTCAATATGTGGTGCAAACGCTAACTGATGGGCGATGGCACAATTCCTTCTACTAACTTGATAGCTATCATCAGAAAGTTTTATGACACGGTTATTTGGTGATTTTATTTTTTTGTTTTTCTAGAACGACATACATCATCACGCTGATTTATTTACATTCTGTCGCATACCAGGACACCGAGATTCTATATCAAATATTACCCTTTCTACTAATAGATGAGGTCTGCTTCCTTATCTTCAGTTTTTTACTCTTGTGTCCCATCTACTTCAATAATCGATGCACAACGATGCATGCCCCTGTATTTCGCCCTACGTATTAAGGTATATAAGAATATATAATTCGTTTCACAATCTGAATTTTAAGATTATTAAGTCACTAATTATACAATCGCTTTCTAGCATACAGGAACACTCTATTTTCCATCAACGGTTAATCGTCTACTAAAACATGTCGAAAGTAGCTAAGCAGGTTGAGTAGTTTTATGATTCTATCCCCTTTTGTGCAAGCAATTTTTGTTCAGATTCCCAAACTAGTTCGCACTATTGGCTCATCTCCTTGGCTTCTTGAATTATTGTAGATCCACCTACTGGAAGCGAGACCCTTTTGATGCAGGTTTTTGCGTTTCCTTTAAATTTATTATTCTCTTAAAAAGATATATATGGAAAACTTGTTTTTGGATGAATCCAACCTCCCAAATGTACTTTTCAAGTCTTAAGGTTTAAATTCTTTTGTATTGATATTGCTTTTTTTAATCATGATGAACATATTAAGTGTTATAGAAAAGTATATATGTACAAGCGTGTGTTTTTGTTCGACCTGTTGCCCAACTACCTGGCGCTATCTGCCAATCATTACAAAACTAAGTATGTGTCTACTAATATGGGACCTTATTATATTGGAATCATCTTAAGGTGGCTCCGCTCTTGTAATTACTTTACATTGTATAAATTTATCAATGTACGTAACTGTATTGTAAAAAATTATTAATCAGTTATATCCAGTTTGTTAAATTATTACGCCATTTGAAGTGTAAAACATGCAAACATGATCTCTTGTAACCTTTTAATTGAATGGAACGAGAATCATATAAATAGAATAAAAAGTGGTGCAAAAGATTTTGGAGGAGTGTTGCACTAATGTAATACGAAACAACTTAAAGTGTTGCATTTGATAAATAAAAGTGTTATCGTTTGTTGGTGTTGTTATAGGTAAGTGTTGCATTCAATGTGAAAAATATTGCTCTAGAGGAAAACAAATGTTACGTTTGACTATAAAAAGTGTTGCACTTCAAGTGTTACATTTAATGAATAAGGCAACATTTTCTAAAAGTGTTGCATTTTCTTATCAAAGTGTTGCTTTAGACCTAAGGCGACGTTGCCTAACATGGCACTTCCAAAAGTGTTGCATTAACCATAATGTATCACTTTTAGAGCATAATATAACACTTTTTGAGTGTCGCCTTAGGTTCGTTTTTAGTAGTGTTTGTTAATTTGGTGATTTTAGTAGCCTAAGAAAGTCCTATTACTCATCTTGATGGTTCATGTCAAGTCTGATGTTGTATCTACCGCATGTAGGAACATATGAGTTTTTTGATTAAGTAATTGATTGATTGGTTAATGATTCGAGCATTAGTTGAGCCGGAGTCCAGAGTTTATAAGCTGCGCTCCCAATGTAGTACTGATTTTATAACGGCTCGGCTTGAGCTCCTATGGAGCTATGCATTTGTTTAAAATTTTAATATGCTTATTGTGTTAACTGTTACTTGCAATTGTAATGACCGAATATGACCTTTCTTTAGGTTTTGGTTTGAATAAACATGGGCAGGTCGGTACAGGCTCTACCAGAAATGGTGGTGTCAGGGTCATTGACGGTGGAGTGAGAGAGGTGGCTCGTGGTGAAGACATTAGTGTTGCTGTTTAATTAGAAAGGGTTAAACAGTAAGGCTATTCGGTAATATTTTTATTTCAATTATGTTGTTTGACCCGTTACCTATTTATGAAGTATCCATTTAACCCAAAGTTCATACTGCGTACTTTTATAGTTTTATGCATTAGACCCGTGGAAGATAAACTACAACTTATCGATCCATCTAGACATATATGGCCCCTCATATTACTTGATTTGGGTTGGATTTTTTCCCCAGTAATTTAAATGGATAAATTCTAAAGCCAGGGACCGTAGAAGGTTAGTCCGTTATTTCAAGCTCCTTACTTTTTGTTTTATATAGGTTTTAAGGCTTCTAAAGTAAGGTGTTTTAGGCGCGGACTTTTATATATATCCGGTTGCTATGGACTTGAGATATGTTGCGATCAGGCCACTACAAAAGTCAAGATAAGGTGTGTTTGGATTAGGCTACCATAGAAATTAACAATTAAGTAGTATGTTTGGCCCATTTATAAGCTAAGAAATCTCATCCCTATTGAATGGATCTAGCTATTTGTGAACATAGTTTTAGACGCTCTTCTGAATATTTACGCAGATGATGTGATATTAAAAATGTGTTCATATGATGATGCAATCCACCGAACTTATGTGAATCTGAAGTTAAGTAATGTACATTCAGCTTAAATCATTGATGTCTATATTATCAGATTGTTGACTATTCATTGTTGTGATTTGTGTAGTACAAATTGTGTATACAGACATAACTGATATCGAAAAGCATAAAATGAACAAAAACATAGGAAACTTGATCATACATATATGTTGTTGCGACTAAGCATGCGGAATTGACAAAACTTAAGAGATTAATAAATATGCAGCAATTTTATATCAGAGCGGAATGACAATAGGTTGGACAAGAAATAATTATGATGTTGCTTCAAGTTCAGGTTACAATTTTCACAAGAATGATATATGGACGTCGCAGCCATCATAGTTCAAGTTAGTTTGTTGGTACGAGGCATACAAATGAAAGACACGAGAGGTGTTCAGTTTATATTTTGTAAATAATGTATATATTGCGTGTCATTTTTAAAATGTCTCTTTTTCTGTTGTTACAACAGTGGCCACCTTAGCATTGGACTACTATTGCTGCTGCGTAGAATCAGGTACAATCAGATAGATCTAGGCATATGTTGCATCTGTACATTAGGAATTTAGTTTAGATTAAATTGTTAGATGCTTATCAGTTATATGTATTTAATTCCTAATGTTTACATTCGATTAAATTAATTATAGGTACCGTGGAATAACGAGCGTCCGTTGGATACCAAAGAGATAAACGCGATCATTGGCACATGGTTCACATTGTGGCGAGATTAGACATAGACGATTAACTAAATTCTAGTAATATTCTATATTGTTGTAAATTCTAGTATGACTTTAATTTTAATAAAAATTGTGTTTGGTTGCTTTAGTTTGTTGGTTTTACTGTTTTGTTCCTTCTAAATTAGTTTATATATATATTCATTGTATTTGTATTTCTTCATTTTGGTGGGTTAAAATTGTAAAATTTGGAATTTACTAAAAATTCCAATTTTTTTTTAAATATCAATTTCCAAAGAGACTTGTTTTTTAGAAAATACACGTCTTTTTACTCTATAAAAAGACTGGTCAGATGTTGCTAAAAAGACTAGGTTCTGGAGGAATACTATGGATACCAATCTCTAAAGAGACTTGTTTTTGTTTTTAAAACAAGTGTCTATACGTATTATAGAGACTGGTTTTAAAACCAGTCTTTTTAGGATTTGCTAAAGAGACATCCCCTTTGGAGACCTTTGGTAAAACCAGTCTCTAAGGGCTTTTTTTACCAGTCTCTAAGGGCTTTTTTGTAGTAGTGTAGGTTACTGAAATAGGTAAATAGATTATTGACTATTAATGACTTTGATTGTAGAGTAATATCATCCGTAACTTCTATGTAAAATTATATTATTTGGTTTTTTTATTTCCGTTAATATTTGAATGTTTTTTTGTTCTTAAAGTTTTGTTTTCTTGATTTATGTATGTATTTTGTGAGACTTTTTAGTTTATTAATTTATTTAAAATTTTAAGTTGTTATATGTGTGAATATTGATAATAATTTGAAATTTATTAGAATTTGTTTTTTTTATTTTAATCGAAACAAAACCAAACTCCAAACTGGTTTATGATATGGTTTACGTGCTTAATAATTGGTTTAGTTTATTTTGGTTTTGATTATATACTTTTAAAACCGCTGAATCCGAACCATATAATTAACAAACCTGAAAACTGAACCGATTAATACCTCTACTTCTAAAGGTGAAAGTAGTGGTGACTGTACAGAAGACCGCCACATCAGCGCCAACCGGCTTTCTCTTTTTCAGACCGCACACAGACTACGCACATATCGCACACAGATCAAACGCCCGTAATGGTGACCGCACTGGCTACCACACAGTTTTTTTTACGTAATAATAAAAACATTACATAAAACATTTCAGAATAATAGAAAAGTTACATAAAACATTACATAAAATTTAATCTAACCTCAGATCCGAATCACGCATCTCCCCGAAAATTCATCTTGAAATAAGATGAAAGTCATGAAATGAGCCATAATCATGTTCATCAAATTATTCCTCTACCATAAGCATTATTTGACGAACGTGGTTTTCGTTAATTAGTTTTTCAACCAATGCTTTGATTTTGTCGTTTGTATGTGGAAGTGGAGAAATTATTGTTTGGTAAATATAGTGTTATATAATGTTTAAAAAGATAAGAGAAAAGTGCGCGTACTTTTTGTGTCATGTAAAGGGAAACGCGTTTTGGTTGGAGGAAATCCACGTGATCGATCGAGCAAATATCTCTTACTACTTTCAGTCTAAGAGAATTTTTTTAACAACTTCACTAATGCCATTATGCCATTGCGTCAGTGCATCAACGACATTACTTAATCTTCTTCTCTTCTTAGGCTTAATACAAGCCTAACACTTCAATAGGGTTTAAGTTATCATCCTCACTTTAGCTTCTTGACACTCACAGTAGAGATACAACCGTAAATTGATGTATACTAGGATTTGTGCCCGCGCTCCGCCGCCGCGAAGTGCGAGCGTTTTTTGGAACGTTTTATGTGTTTGCTTTTGGAGACGTATAAATGTGGGCAAGCATTTGTGCCCCGGTTGTAAATGTGAGCTGCGCAGTTGCAGTCTTATGGACAGCTTTAGCATTCAAGTTGTAGGATTGGACATTCGAGACATATTCACCTAAAAAGTTTGACACATTTGTTGTAACAATGACTATATAAGCCAGCTAAAGTTTTATCCTGAACATGGATTACAACATGGATTACAGGGGTATTAAAACCTAAATATTAAAATCGTTGATATAACCTAAACTTTAAACAAATGCAAAAGATCATAATCTTTCATTTCTTCTATAACGTGGCTTTGCGTTCTCATAACCATGAAAGTAGCATACCTGAATGGGGGCATCACGTTTTTTAAGTTCTTCAAGTTTCTTGGTAACATCAGCATACTATGTGCTTTCTCCTGTTGAGGCTAAGCTGATTTTAAACGTATTCTCACTGGACTGAAGAGCAACGTTTAGATGTGCCTCAATGCTTTTAAGTTTTTCTTGCAAGCATTCTGTCTTATGCTTTTCTGCAAGCATGATGTTTTCTGCCTATACCAAATTGATAATGAATGAACCTTAGCAGCACGTATAATCATTTAGAAAAAAAGCATCAAACACATAAAACATGGACCTCTTGAACTAATAAAGATGGAGGTGTTATGATTGTTTATAGCGTGCCTCATTCAATAACGATTCAACCTACATAATTTTTATAGGCTTGACAGTGTTCTTTGGTTGATACAATCGACGAATGATTTAAACAAATTTTGAGTTACTTTGGAAACAAATTTACTGTGGTATATGTGAGGCAATAATAACTTTAACGTTGAATCATAACAAATCATAGTATCAACGATGTTTAAGAACAGTAATAAAGACATGAATTTCTACAAAATATCATGCAAAAGTATAGCTGTTTACATATACACACTCAGCCAAGTTGAGTCTAGTTTTGAAAATCCATGACATACCTTTTAATTTGTAACCTCCTGTTATAGCTGCCAATACACCCAAACTCTAGCTCTAGAAGCAAAATCCTGCAAATGAAATGAATTATTAATGCAACAATATCTTAACTACTAGTGATTCGAAAATATATTAATACAGAAACGGTTGAGGTTTTGATGATGAATATTAATATGGGATTTGCATATATTGTGTTCAGAAAGAAGGTTTTGGACGACAAAAACTAAAAATTGGACCTCTCACCTTTCCAGCTTCAGTCCCTGTTTCCCTCTCCATTCGCCTTTGTCTCACCACCATTCAGCGACCCTTTTCCTTGCCCTAAAAGTACAATAGTTACGATTAAATTATGACCAAGAGTTACTTGGGATCAATATAAGGCACATGTATTAAATCGAATTTAAATAGCACGTCGATAAGTGATGGACATAATAAATTTGGAATGCAGAAGAAGCCTTCAATAACTCGCATGTATATGTTCCTAAATAGTATTTTTGTGTAATCGTCGGATGCTTAGTATAGTAAAGTATTTTTTGTGCAGCGTTGCATACCTGGTAATTTTGAGCATTTACTTCTAGCAGTAGGCCCAATTAGAAATAATACTGATCCGAACTATAATGCACGACATATTGTCCCACAAATAATAAAATTAACAAAAAATGTAAATCGAAGATAAGGTGCATAATCGAAAAACCTAGAATAGTGGAACGTTCAATATATATATAAAGGCAAGAATTTAAATACAGTCGTCTAACCTGGAACAATTTATTCTTTAATTATCAAGTCATCCTGTGAGATCTCGAGATCAAAGCATATAGCTTTGCTAAGTAGCCATTTCACTTCGGTTCAGTAAATAGTTAGGCTCAGATGAGCATGTGGTGTCCACTTCAAAGAAGTATCTGAGTCCCCCAACGGCTGCAAAGAGACGACTTACATAGAAGCCACACATGGTATGCTACCCGCTTATTGCCTTGCCAAGCTAGGGTAGGAACTTCCCGCTCAAACCACAACAATCATCATAGCCCGGATAATGGAATAAACATGTAAATATTTTATACCAAGGTAATACAACCCAAATATCTATTTTTGATAAAACTGTGTTCCAGTTTTATTCACTCAACAATTGGGTTTAACGTGACGTCAACCCGTAGCGGCTGCAAAACGAAAGAATTTCCACGCCAAGAGACGGGTATATTAGTTTTGTCAAGCTAATAGGTTGTAGGAACCCGTAGGCGAGTACCCGCAACTAAAGAAAATGGTGAACCGTCAATGCTGCAAAGCTAAGAGCCTGTCCCGCCAATATGCGTATAACCCATAAACTTATTTATTTCAACCTTAAACAGCCAAAACACAATCCCAGTTGCCACCAGATATGGGTGGAAGGTTCATATAAAAAACTTTGGCCACATGTAATGGATAGAACCGCAGGAAGTTACTCCGTCTACATGTGGCCGTTCTCAAGTGCAATTGAAACTATCGAGATGTTATGGCTGCAACGTAAGGTCGCCATGCCAAAAACACAAAAAACACATCTTTACCGAGCCCATTTAGAATGATGACAGCCTACGACAACAGATACCACCAAAAAAAATTATCACAAAGCTAACTGACATTAAAACATGACAAAGGCATACTATAAGAATAAGCATATGACAACATAAGCATTATAAAACGATGCAAGAGCATGTGATATAACTAATGCAACATAAGCCCAAAATCAGTTCAGCAATGAGCCGACGTCGACTACTTTAGCTCAAACAAACATCGACTCACTCTAAAATTTACCAGCGTATGAGATAATTTAACTCAACTTATATAGCATTCTTTATGTAGTTTTAGCTTGCACAGGGTGTTTTTTCAGTGTATATGTAGGTTTGTGACCTATTGTGGTTTCGTCTTACATTTCTTAAGGTCCATTTATCCGGTTTATTTTCAGACCTGAGAATCAAGGCTTATAAAAGATAAGCAGAAACCCAAAAAGTTCATAAGGCACATATAACCTGGAACAAACACACTTATAGTTTTGATTATAAACATGTACATTATCACACACTATTAAAGCGAAACAAATAACTGACCAGAACTTTGATCACATACGTGCTGATCACTATGATCACATACTAATTGCCATTGTTCCCCTCATACATGAGGCATAAGGTTGTATTTCCATGGTACATCTTTTTCGCTCAGAACTTTGCAAAAAAAATCATACTAAAACAGTAATTAAAGTACAAAAACAAATACCTGATATGCCATTCAAATTAATAAAGATTCGACCAATGGCAACAAATTATATTTGTATCCCCAATAAATGAAGACAACCCACAAAATAATTCACCACCAAATAAACAAATATAGTGCTTTCCTTTACTGCTCTCATCTCCTCTCACCTTCTTTCCCTCACACACAGCCATTCCATTTTCCCTCTTTGTCATCTCACTAGGAAAATAGATCGACGGCATCGATGGTTAGAGATGAGAACTGTAAGAGATGAGATGAGAGCATATGATCAATGATCATCTAGGTCAGATCTACAATAAATATCGCCAAAAGACGATTGAGAGAGAGAGATTGGTTTTTTGCTAATTAACAAATAGGATAAGGGGTAAATTAATACGAAAGGGTAAGGGGCAAATAATATGAAGGGGAAATCATCTAGAAAGGGGCAAACGGAACGGGACGGCGATGAGAGAGGGAAAAACGGAACGGCTGTGTGTGGGTTGAATTGGTTTATGTTTGTGTGTGTGAGGAGAGGGGGAGAGAAATAATAATAAAAGGGATTGTGAGAGGGGATCACTGTTCCTAGGGGAACGTGATTCCCCTCTATTATAAGGTACTAGGGACGGTGCCCGCGCTTCGCCGCGGCGGGCTGTGTTTGTGTTTGGTAACGTTTTTAGGGGGCGATAGAGAAGTCGCATAACTGAGCTCCCTTGAGCATCTTCTAAAGTTTTTTGTTCTTTTAAATCGACCGTCGCTTCTCCTTCCTGCATAACTGAGCTTCCTTCCTTCCTGCAGGCTCAATTGGTCAGGTTCAATTTTGAGCAGAAACATGTTCATATCAGTTTGTCTATAGAAAATAAATCGACCCCAAACTAATTAAATTCGGCCAATATACTTCTTATTCCTACTTATTTCAAAGACCGTTCGTAAATTAAGGTCCATCCAAATGACAATATAAGAAACATAATTACCTCTAACGCTTCTTTCAGCGAGCCAGCAACTTCCTCTATGGGGGATTCAAATAGTCAACCTATATCAAACAATTCATAGAGTTAAAAGCTGAAATTTTCCATGTCTAATTAGTCTAAACTAAAAAAAAGTTAGATCAGGACTGTATATGAAAAGAGAAAACTTAATGAAAAAAATCCATGACATTCTTATATCGAAATTAGTAATTTACCTCTCCGCGAATTGTAGACGGTCAAGTACACAATCTGCATTTGTATGTCTATGCTAGACCTGCGCAGGTTGAAGACACGATTAAACATGCAATCCATATCTTGATCCTAAAAAAAGCAAGTACAATGTTTGCATCATTACTTGGCCAAGAAAGTCAGCATTTGAATCCTAGAAAGCGGATTGGATTAAAATGAAAACTCCCAGCAAAGTAGGTGTGGTACACGCATATCATTTTAATAACAACCGAGATGTTGCAGTGTTGTCATATTATATAATACGACAAGACAATAGGCTCAGATCTTTTAGTACAATCGCGGGACCAAACACTTGAAATGGCTGCAAGCACACGCTCGACGTGACTGCCCAGCCTAGATGCATGTGTCGGTAAACCACATATACTAATCATAAGACTGTCATCATTGCCTTCTACATAATATGTCATTCAATTTTAACGGGCCAAAGTGTGTCATTCAAAGAATCATGTTCTCATGCCATGACAATGTGTACATTAAGTATCGCATGCAGCGAGTAGCTGTGTTTCCACAACCACATGGCTCAGATAGGGCGATAATTAGTAAAAAAGAGGGAAAAGCGCCATAGCTGCCATCTAGCCAGGTTGCCTTGCCAAGATACGCCAATCTCAACTCTTACCTAAGCCGGTCAAACTCATCATAGCCTAAGATGGTGACAGTGATACATTGCACATTCACATACCCCATTTTTAATTTAATCCAGTAGCCATTGCTATGCAGGCAATATGTGGATGGCACACCACTATCGGCACATATCCGTGTTATCGTCGCCTGCAATAGATAGCAGCAACGAAAGAAACAGCGTATGGGCCTAAACTAATGTACCTGCATGGGACATCGACAGTACATGGACGCATTTCAGACCTTCGATTGACCAACAAAAATCGTCTCCACGTATCAAAAATAACTAATGTTCTACTTACAACACACGAATATTATCTCATTACACTAATACTCGGAGATGTAATGTTGTGTGCCTGTATCATTTATACAAAGAGATGTTCGACGCATTTGACAATGTTTCAAATTTTAATACATTAAATATCTTAATTTTATCTACTTACCCTCATCATTTTTGTCTTTTTAGTTTCTTTTGGGTATTCCGAACACACCCTTGATTTAAACCCTAATTCACGTTTCCAAACCTATTTATCGAGTTTTCTTGTGTTGTTCTCACAGACATAAAATTTTGGTGGGTAAGCAAACACGATAGAAATAGTAGTGATGGATTTTTTTGGGTTTTTTAGTTATGTAAAGGTGTAAAGAGGAGAAAGATATATTACCTTTCCAACTGATCTATAGCATCAAAGTTCCAAACACCCCTATGATCAGCACTTATTGTTAATGGATATCCATTTACTAAGTTGTTAACATAGCATCCAAACACCCCTAACAATAAGCTGTTTGGATCCTGTTAACACATCAACGAAACACCCCTATGATAAGCCCTTATTGTTAATGGATAGCCATTTACTAAGTTGTTAACACAGCATCCAAACACCCCTAAAAATAAGCTGTTACTAAGAAGTAGTAAATGGATACCTCTTTGTAGTGTTTACAGCTTAGTAAATGGATATCCTCTTTGCTATTTATTTTACTTTGGATACCTCTTTGCACTTTTTCTTTGAAATGGATATTAGAACAACTAACAGAACATATAATCATGGGGTTCTAAGAGCTGAAGTATGAAATTTACACCTTCAATCCGTCGGTTAATAACTGTAATGCAACACACTATCCTGTTAAAACTCGGCTCTATAACTAAAGGCAACCCCAGTGTACAAAATCGGAGGTAACAAAGGTGATATGAACTGAACGAAACTGAGGGACAGTTAAGAAATGATTCAGTTTCGTTGGATTCTAAATGGGATATACAACTTGAAACATAATCTATCAAAACTAACCTTAAGCAAACTCGTTGAATGTATTTATCATGTGTCGAGAAAAATGTAGTAGTACAAAGAAAAACACCAATTTATTTTAAGGTTAAATATCTAAGAGAATGTAGCAGTACAAAGCAAAACTACACTTGTTTTGAGTAAACCCGTTGAACCTGTCCGTACCCCGACAGACCACAAAATTTCCACCCCCAACAGTTCAAGAAATATATGTATATATAAGAATAAATTAAAGACATACCTTTTTTTCTTTCTGCTGCAAGCAGTTCTTCACCGTCTCCGGTTGTCAAGTGTAAGCTACACATGGACAACAAAGAGTCACTGCTTACATCTTAAAAGATCAAAATACGTAGGTTGGACACACATACTTTGAGTTGAGTACTCTGGTCAACAGTTAAAGTTGAGTAAGTTCATTGTAAAAATGAAGGAATCGAGCTTATGTAATAGGCGAAAAAAATTGTTAGGCTTAGAATAGTCATATATGTCATGCCATCCAGTTATTTCTCTAGCAAGTTAGGGTCGGAGGAGCTCACTGAGATTACGACAATCATGACAAGCGGGGTAAATGTCAACAAAATGACCAACTTTCAATTATTCATGTTATGTTAGATCAACACAGAATTTTTCATTCAATCAATATTTTATGCCCAATAATGTAATTACACCGACTTTTTAGGCTCAGATAAGGCAAAATCAAGGAGAGAGTGGGCACACCCGCCATGGCTGCATCCGTAACAGGTTGCCCCGCCAAGATACGGGCGACCTCAACCTTGTTTGGGTTGCCATTGTTCATCATAGCCTAAGAAGGGTCACCAAACAGACAATACATATCGCGACAATTACCAACCCTTTCAAAGGTCGGGGCAATAATCTAGGTGTCTATTATCCCACCAAGTTCGAAATGTTCATTGTTCTCTCCATTTTTTATTAATATTTCCTATACGTGGGTCCCAACGAACCATTCAATCGTCTATAAGGCGTAAACAAACATCCCCTGATTAGATTGAAATAAAGGGCAGCTAAGCTGGTGTAAACAAACAACCCCTGATGAGACTGAAATAAAGGCCAGCTAAACTGACCAAACCATTTTACATCCTATGATACGCGCCTCATACACAATATTTTATTTCCCCCCTCACACGCGTATCATAGGAAGAGCACGAATTAGTTCAATTTGTAAACTATCATATCATCATTTTTTTGTCTAAAAGTGTGTGGGTTTCTTTTACCTACATTTATTCATCATTTCATTAGGTAAAAGAAACAGAAATCAATATTTGAAATGAAATTAGATACTAAACATAATTAACACAAAATTTATCAAACAATCAAAGAACATTAAAAACCTACATTGAAATGACAGTTCGAAGTGAGACCAAATTAAGGAAGAATAAAACACAGGGCTTTATTACCAGCAACACACAATTTCAACATATTTATTCAATACTTTCATATTTTGTAAAAGTATTCTATTTAACAAAAAACCAAGAACCGAAAGAATCATATACCTTATAACTGGCTTGCGAATATACGACTTATTCAGCTTTGAGAGCAACAATTGGAAGCTTAGGTTTCCATTCTATGTTCTTCTTTGGCATCAAGGTATCAAATAGCGTGTGACCCGCCATGGCTGCAACCACGAACCCGTGATGCCCTGCCAATATACGGGCCACTTTCGCCCATCGCTAACCGGAAACATACAACTCCCGAAATCTACTGTGTATGACAACCCAAACGTACACCAAACATTAAGCGACAAATCATTTGTTATGAGGCTCAGATAAGTTAGTTATCGGAAAAAAAACACGACCACCATGGCTGCAAACCCAGAAAGGTTGCCTCGCCAAGCTGCACGTAATCCAATCTTTACTCGAACCCATTTAAAAAGGTTCTAATACATCATCACATCCTCTTCAAATGGTACGAACTGGATAAAAGGGCGCCTCACCCGCACATGGCTGCAAACACGGATTCGTGATGCCTAGCCAAGATACGGGCCACTTTTGGCTAGCATACTGTTTAGATCAAAATAACCTGATAATCGAAACAGAAATGAAACCAACGGGTGTTGCCACGTCCGACATGGCTGTAAACCAAGTAAGGTTGCCCCGCCAAAATGTGTCAGAACATAAACATCACTTTCGCAAAACTCATGGAGTTTGCGCATAAAATAAGTGTTACTCCCTGATGACATCCTTATTTAGGTGTCCTCAAAAAACTCGCCCTACCACATCCGCCATGGCTGCAACTCTGGCGAGTTACCCTGCCAAGATGAAGATGTTCAGCTTTAACCAAAGAGACCCCCTCACATACCTAATATTATAACAATTCCCCTCTCACAAATAGTTCCCCTCTCACAATCTCTCCTCACTATAAATCATAACTTTAAACAAAAAACGAAAAATCGATTAACCATAAATATCATTAAATCAATTCAAACAATTTTGAAAATCAAGCATGCCAGAATCGTAACCATTGAAATCAAAAAACAATTACAAAAACAAAATTTAACCTTACTTATTTAAACCCTCTTAGGATCAAAAGCCACGCATGAAACACCGAAACCGTCAACATCACGAAACACGTAAACAACCACCATCAAACATATCCCATCATCGTTGCTTTGTTGATTCGAAATAAAAGGCCAAAGAATTAGCCCTTTGATGCAGATGCGTGAATAAGAACAACCCATTAGCAACCACCCACTCCAGCCAACACCACCAACCCACCCACAACGTCGCACAACACAAATGCCGGCAACGAAGGGATGGGGGTGACGCAGCAGAGAATCTGCGTGGATCAACCATTCTTAGCTGCGGATGAAATCACGAATAGATCAAAACCAAGAGCGGCGGAAAACCCTAGGTGTGAGTGAAGCAGATTGTATTTTTTTACTTATGTCTGTGTGGTTATGTTTGTGTGTGTGAGGAGAGGGGGAGAGAAATAATAATAAAAAGAATTGTGAGAGGGGATCACTGTTCCTAGGGGAACGTGATTCCCCTCTATTATAAGGTATATAATATAATATAATGAAAAATACTTTGATAAACTCAAGCTCTATATACAGCAAGGTCGTCCCGTTAATTTATAAAGTCTTGTGCAATCATATGAGGGGTTCTTTTCTGATAACTTGAAAATAGCCCTCTTAAAAGGATGTATTTAATTAATAACATCATGATTATAGATACACAAACAAAATATAGACACCTATTAACATGAATTTGGTGTAACGTTAATTCCTAATCTTGAAATTATTTTACATCATATTACAATTTACTTTTATAATATCTATTCTATCGGTCTTCAATCGTAACAACAACGTTGTAAATGAAAGTTTGAATAGACATAGCAAAAGATAATTAAGAGGATGAAAAACCAACTGTTCTAGAGCAGTTGGCCACCTGAGGTCCTTCTGGAGCTTGGGGGGGGAGTTTGGTCATAGGTTGAAGTTTTGTAAGAGACAAAAATTCATGATTTTCCTCTTTAGTGCGAAGTCGTGAGTTATAGGGGTTTCCTCTAGTGGTTCGGGTCTCGAGGCCTGCCCGTCATTGATGATATAACTCGGGGGTCGGATTTCAGTGAGATTGAGGTATCATTCTAAAAAAAATTAAGAAGAGGAAACAACCGAATGTTAAAAAAAAATTGGGAATAAAGGAACCAAATGAAAGCATAAAGGATGGACAAATAGTTATTTACTTTTTTGCTGCACGAATTATTCACGAGCCCAAAATATAGTAGAATGGATTGGTGCTTATGTACTACACGTCTTCTTAAAATAAATTTTCACTTTTAATTTCTAATTTTCCTTTTTTGAAATTTTGATTTTAGAGTAAATTACACCACTCATCCATATGATTTACATTGATCAACATGGATCGCCCCTTAACCGGAAAAAATGCATTGTTAATCCTTTAGCGGGAAACGTTGTTTATTGTTCGTCTCTCCATTTTTTCAATCCCATTAACGAAAGTTATCTACCAAACCACAAAGGGTATTCACATCTATTCCACCTACTTGTTTTCCCGCCCAAAGAATTATAGGCATCCCGCCTCTTTCTTTATTCTCAAGATCCTCTTTTAAATACCTCCATCTACTTCTCTTTAAAGCTATTTGTATTTTAGTGGGGTGAATAGAAGTGAATACCCTTGTGGTTTGGTGGATAAATATCATTTTGGGGTTAAAAAAAGGGACGAACGATAAATAACGTTTCTCACTTAGGGACAGACGATATAGTTTTTTTTCAAAGGACAATCTTTGTTGGTCAACATAAACTACGGGGACGAACATTTTAATTTACGCTTGATTTTATTTATTTTTGTTTGTGTTCTTAATACAAAACATATAAATGGATAGTTGTTAGCCTCAAAATATTGAGTCAAACAAGAATGCTCGGTCATAGATTATTATTGTAACATTAGTTAGAACGTTGTAATAGGTAGTTAATTAGTCGTGGTTTACGAGGCTTGGATTTAAACTAATTAAAGTCCAAAAGACAAGGCCGGTCCAATATATAGCTCATTAAAGCCCGCATGTGGATGGACTATATATACTACCCTCATAGCATGTTAGGAGGGTTGGTTATTCACTTGATTCTTTCCTTAATCTAATATTCAACAAGTTAATCCTCTCCTCCTCTCTACTTTCTCTCTCTACTTTCTCTCTCTGAGAATCCATCTCTTATTCATCTATTTTCTTTCTTTCTTCCTTGCTTAATCATCACAAAAATAAGGGACAACATTTGGTATCAATCGCCATGGGGTAGTTTTGTGATTCCTTGTTGATTTTACTTGGTTCGTGTGATTTTCTCCTATAATCATCTCGAATTCAAGACTTTTTTTTGTGCTTTCCATGCTCTAAATCTTGATATAAATTTTCTACATAGTTGTGGTAGGGATTTGGTCGCATTTGGTTGGTTCAAATCACGGATTTCTTGTCGAAAATCTCATCTTTTTACCTAAAAATCTCGAAACAGTACTATTATTCCGATCAGTGTCATCGGAAAAGGGATTAGTGGTTCCGATCAGTCGCATCGGAAAAGGGTTTAAACATTCCGACCAGCTTTTCCGATCACATTCCGACTGGACTTAAAATATTCCGATTGCATTCCGATTTGGTATTCCGACAAGGTCTTTCCGACATCATTCCGACAAGGGATTCCGATTGCATTCCGATTAGGACATTCCGACATCATTCCGACAAGGGATTCCGATTGCATTCCGATTAAGACATTCCGACATCATTCCGACGTAGGGATTCCGATTGTATTCCGATTAAGACATTCCGACATCATTCCGACGAAGGGATTCCGATTGTATTCTGATAAGTGATTCCGATGGACATTCCGATGCTGTGTTTTTGCTAAATTTTGTTCGAGTATTTTTTAGACTTAGCCACCATCTAGACTAGTTTCGAAATATCGTTTACACGAAGATTAAAAAAAATGAGTTAAAATTTTTCCGTCAAGTAAATTCAAATTTTTTCCATACTAGTTTCAGACATTTCTAGCTCGATTTCAAAATTTGGCGATTACAAAATTTTTTGGTCTACCATTTTGTCGGACTGGTGAATTTATTGTCGGACTGGAGAAATATTGAAATTTTTGGAATTTAAACCACAACAACGATCACAACAATTCTACTTAAGATTCATATTCACTTCATCATTTCAAGAGAATATTGAGATGGATTCTACTGCCGAATATCGTGTGACGAACAACAACATAATGGTGGCGGGTAACAAAGAGAGACCACCAATGCTTGTGTCTGGTCGGTATACTCAATGGCAATCACGTTTCATATGATACCTTGATACAAGACCTAATGGTGATGCCTTGAGGAAATGTATTACTCATGGACCATATATATTCAAGAAGATCTCAATTCCTCCAAGACCAGCCACAGATACTACTGATCCAATACCCGCAAGTGAACATGATGAAACAAGAGCCGATCTCACACCTGAGAATTGTGCTTGGCATGATGCGGAGAAGGAAGCCATCTATATGGTTTTAAGTGGGATTGGAGATGATATTTACTCCACGGTTGATGCATGCCCGACAGCACATGAAATGTGGACTGCGATTGAATGCTTGCAACAAGGAGAATCACTCAACAAACAAGATGTCAAAACAAACTTGTTTTGGATTTTTGGCAAGTTTACTTCAAGGGATGGAGAATCAATTGATTCATACTACTCCAGGTTCTATAAAATGATGAATGACATGACAAGAAATAATCTGCAAGTCTCCACCATGCAAGTCAATGTTCAATTTCTTCAACAACTTCAACCAGAGTGGACACGGTTCGTCACTTTAGTGAAACAACAAGAAAAGTTAGATGAGGTCTCATATCATCGACTCTTTGATATCTTGAAGCAATTTCAGAATGAAGCAAATGAGATTCGAGCTGAACGTGTTGCCAAGACGGCTAATCCACTTGCTTTAGTGACTACCACACAACATGTTCAAGATCATCACTCTCGTGCTCCTAAGCCATACTCCACTACATCATCTTCACCACGATCTTCCACATCATCTAAGTTTTCATCATCCATAAAATCTCAAGGTAAAGTGCCAAGAGCACCATCACCACCATCTAAGTCCTCATCTGAAGAAGATAGTGATGAAGATCAAGCTTAAAAGAACCGAGAGATGAAACAACAAATTGCTTTCATAATGAAGACTTACAAGAAAATCTATAAACCCATCAACAACAATCTTCGTACATCATCTAACACAAAGAACCAATATGTTGAGAGTCCTCCAAGGTATGACACACGTCGACGTGGTGAAAGTCCTTCTAGGTATGACCGACATAATCCAACACATGTTGAGGGTTCTACAAGGTATGATCGACAAACTGCCAAGTATGATACTCAAAGGATTGCTGCTGCTACTGGGAATAGGGAAACTGTTGGAAGTCAAGTGGTTCAGCAGAGTGGGATTCAATGTTTTAATTGCCAAGGTTATGGGCATATGACAAAGGAATGCAGGAAGCCGAAAAGGGTTAGAGACTCCAGCTATCACAAGGAAAAGATTCTGCTATGCAAGAAGATGGAAGCAGGGGTTAAATTGTCAGCTGAGGAAGGAGCAATGCTTGATGACACTGATGATGAAGATTCTGATCAAGAACTCGATGCACATTACTCGTACATGGCAAAGGTTGAAGAAGTTCTCAAAGTCACTGAAGATGACAACGGTCCTATCTTTGACACTGAGCCAATAGATAAGGTACACACTACTGATGAATATAATGTGTTTGGTGATATTCCTGAGCATGGTAATCTACCCAATGCCATTAATGACACGTGTATGATGGAAATGGTTGATAGCAATACCACACCCGATTCATCAGACATGTGAAATAATGAGTCTGAGGATGATCAACATGCAAATGAATATGATGAAGAGGAACGTATTGCGCTTGCTAATTTAATTGCTACTTTATAAAAAGATGTCACTGAAAATAAAAAGAGTCAAAAGCAATTAAAGAAGGCAAACGCTACGCTCACTCAAAGTTTTGAAGAATGCAAAGCTGCTCTTATCAAATCTACTAAGATGACTGAAAGCTATAGAGATGAGCTCCTTCAGAAAACCAAAGAGCTTGAGGGGTACAAGGAAAGTGCGTTAAAAAGTCAAACGGACGATTTTGAAAACAAATATAATACAACTCTTGAGTTATTAGCCAAAGAGAAGCGTCAATATAATGTTTTCTTAATGGATGAACGTCAAAAAACATACCTTGCCAACACCAAAGTTAATGAACTTGAACAAAAGCTCTCTATGACCACTACCGATTCTGCTAAAATTCTTGAGGATAAGAAACAAGAGGTAGATGCGTTAAACAAGACTTCAAAAGTCGATACGATAAAGAAACTAAAAAAGTAACAAAATTAGAAGAACAAGTCGAATTTTTGAAGAACGTTTTTTTATAAAACGCATGATTCTATTCAATCCGTCAGAATGCTAGCACCTTCGTCCATGTTTAAGGGTCAAGCTAGCTTTGCAAGTCCTGCGTACCTTTCCAAAGCTCAAGCTGCGTACCCGTGTCTTTATCTTGATGAGACTGAAAGGACCGATCTTGATTGCATGCCTGTTAGTGCCGATAGTGAAGAGACTGCCCTTTGGGATGATGATAGTCAACCTCTTGTCAATAAGGAGTTTGTAAAACCATATAATTATGCTTATGAGAATAGTCTCTATGGTCTTTTCAACAAACAAACTCAGAAAACTCGTGAGGAAGTGTTTCTAGAATGCAAACAAAAGAGAATTCAATGGAAAAAAGCATTTGCTCCTAAGAAATCTAATGTTTACAAATACATAAACTACCTCCCTCTAGATGAATCTAAAAGCAAGAGTAGGAAAACATTAGGTATTCTTAAACACCATATAGATAATGTTAAATCTATTGTTGAAAGAGATTGGGCAAAACGTGAAAATGCTGAGTGGACACGTCCGATTCCTCAAGATATTACCTTGCTTGTGAAAGAACTCTTAATTCTTAACGGTGAACTGTTCTTCAACTTGAGGAGTTCATTCGGACTGAAATGTATGATGACTTAAAATATGTTGAATCTCTTGAGAAACACATTGAAGATCTTCAAATGGAGAAGTCTGATTTTTCAGATGAATATGATTTACTCTTGCAAGAATGCGTTTCTAAAGATGTTATGTGTGCTTATTTTACATCTTGTGCTGATACTGATGAATATTCTGATGTTGCATGCAAATATCTTGATAAGATCAAAGAATGTGAACATCTTGAAATTGAGCTTTCGAAACGTAAAGAAAATGTTGATAAAAAGGCTTTTGAGTTACTTTAACACAAAACTGATTTCCTTCAAAAACATTGTCATTCTCTTGATCTTGCTTTGCAAAAAGACGTTGGTAGTTTTCCACATGATAATAAATTGCAAGAAAAACTTTCCCACTCGTTTCGAGAAATGAATGAACATAATTTGGAAATTAAAGGGTTGAAAGCTCAGTTACAAGACAGGGACAGAGCGATAGCAGAGTTGCAGAAACTCGTTGCTAAAATGGGTGGGAAAGTCGTGATACCTAGCATTAAGCAACCTGTTGTTAGACAACCCAATGCATCTAAAGTGTGTAGATCCTCTATCTTGGGCAAACCATCTGATTTATCAAATTCCTCGTTTGCAAAACCGGTGTTTGCCCCCAAGATAGATGGAAAGGAAAGGTTACCACAGAATCTTTAACACCCCCAAATTTACACGCAGCGGAATATATCTTTGGGTGCTAAACAATGGTAAAATAACACATAATTTATAAAGAACGATTCGAAAAGAGACTTTTTAAATTTATCGTTCCTAAAACATTTATAAGAGTAGCGTAGTCCCAAGACATCGTAACCAAAGTACAACTAAAACAAAAGATTTATATTGTTTTAAGAAAAGGAATGATAAACATTTCAAAGAGTTTAAATTACAAATGTGGTGCACAACTTCATTCCCGTGACTCCCAAGCTACACACTCCTTGATTACCTGAAATACATGTGAGTAAAATCATCAACAAAAATGATGAGTGAAATCTATAGGTTTATGTAATCATTTTGAACACAAGAAAAGATTATAAGTTTGTGGCATACTTGAAGGCAACAAGCATCGAATAATAATTTGCATCAACAATAATAATTGTATATAGCATAAATTGCATCAATCTCATGGAACCGAGCCATTAGACACTCCCATATCAGTCTAATAAGACGAGAGATTTATTAATTGTCGGTTACCTCCAGATTATTGGTACATTGTCGTATACCTGACTTCTCAATACAATATGTTCAAACAGTGTGGAGGTCGGGCCTAAGCTTCTATGACTAGTCCACACAAACTGAACCGGGGCGGCTTCCCCCATAGATCTATTAATTGTACTAGCGGTTAACCCATCATAGGTTAATTAATGGTCCATAATTGAGGCTTTAACAAAGGCAATCACTTAATGCAATTCAAAGGCAACCACGGGTCCATTCATAGAGGGACAAGCATACCAAAAAAGACTTGTGTTCTAAGTTTATAAAAACATGTATTCCCCTCGCGGGTTTTAAAACAATTAAAGTGTACAAGCGAGACTATAGACTCACCTTAGCGATAGCGAAATAAAACGAGGATAGCGATCAGGATAATAGTGACACCTGTGAAACGATGCAATAAGATAAGCTGAAAAATCGCAAGCTCTTAACGACGACCTAGTCCGATCGATTAAACCAAATCTGAAGCATCTTCTTTGTCGTCCATTTCAGCCCATAAAGCATGAATATGTTCAGAGTGATAAATGTTTATATGACTTATATTATACTAAGCTTACATACGAAGATTTTCACATTGATGTAATTGTATCATTATTATGCAAAAGAAACAATCGCAAACGTCTCGCCTAATAAGACTACACCTGTTGCTTCCGTGTCAAAATAATATGGACGTGTCATCAATTTTACTCAAATAATATACATCTTCGTTGGAATATGGTTTATTCATTTGACTTCACTTTACACTATCAAATATATGCTTTAGATAAATATAATATCTTTTAAATATTAGCTTGCACTACATTTGTAAACTTGCAATATTTAATTAATATCTACTACGATATTTGCATCATTTATAGTGATAAAAAAATGACTATATAACTTGTATAAATGGCATGTTGACATATAGTAACATGTTACGTATAATAAAGTAGAGGAAAAATGCTCCTATTATATAGATAATTTATCTTTATTTAAATAAGCGGGTATTATTGAAACCTAATATTTTAAAAGTTACGCGATTTAAAAGATATATATAAAATACGAAAAATAAACACTCAATATAAAATAAAACATCGTCATTCGGACAACATTTATATTTTGATAATTAAATGACTAAAAATACGTTAATGCGTCGAATGAACGGATGACACATAAAGGTTTAACGTAAATTACGAAAAAAATACATTTAAAATAAAATAAAATAAAAATTAAACGACAACAATAGAAAATATTAAATATCAAAACAATCGATAATAAAATGTAAAATTTTGGGCATGCGTCGGTATCGCTATCACTAATAGTACTCGTTACTCGTCAAAACATAAAAATAAAATGTTCAATATCGCTTTCAACTTAAACTGTTAAACATAATAGTATTTAAGGTCATTAATCGTTTCCAAAATACTTGAAAGATAGAATTAAATGATGAACTTATTTTTGCGGGTTTTACATCCTCACCACCTTAGGAGAGCACCGTCCCGGGGCTTAATTCTCCTAGGTCTATCTACGAATAAATGTGGATACTTGCTCTTGAAGTAGTCCTATCGCTCCCAAGTGTATTCGGATCCACGTCAGAAATTCCATCATCATAGATCAACAAGGAATGATCTTAAAGATACATAAAGTACAATGACGAAAAATAATAGACACTAATCACGTGGGGATCCACATGGCTTAGTTGATTGTGACTTGTTTGCAGCAGTGTAATCAGCTTCCTCCTCCTCGAAGACGTAATTTGACGGTGATAAATTCATAAGATAGATACAGGATCATAATAAAACGACATAGAATAATATTCAAGAATTTAAATAAATATAGAAAATCCTTCAAAATAAGTATATGAAAATTTCATAAATTTGTTTAAATAAATCATTAGTAAATGAAAAACTTTTATCGAAAAGTTTAACGATATTAATATATAATGAATCAGGGATTATATTATTTATTAATAAATACTTGGCAATAAGGGATACATAATAATGCATACTAAATTTATAATCCCATGAGTAGCTTGAACCTGAAGTCACACGAAGTCATGCGCACCGACTCTTTGAAAAATAAAAACTGACAGTTATAGTTTAGGGTTTTCAGAAAACGACCTAGTTCTCTGTAACTCATGGCTCTGGTACCAATCTTTAACACCCCCAAATTTACACGCAGCGGAATATATCTTTGGGTGCTAAACAATGGTAAAATAACACATAATTTATAAAGAACGACTCGAAAAGAGACTTTTTAAATTTATCGTTCCTAAAACATTTATAAGAGTAGCGTAGTCCCAAGACATCGTAACCAAAGTACAACTAAAACAAAAGATTTATATTGTTTTAAGAAAAGGAATGATAAACATTTCAAAGAGTTTAAATTACAAATGTGGTGCAGAACTTCATTCCCGTGACTCTCAAGCTACACACTCCTTGATTACCTGAAATACATGTGAGTAAAATCATCAACAAAAATGATGAGTGAAATCTATAGGTTTATGTAATCATTTTGAACACAAGAAAAGATTATAAGTTTGTGGCATACTTGAAGGCAACAAGCATCGAATAATAATTTGCATCAACAATAATAATTGTATATAGCATAAATTGCATCAATCTCATGGAACCGAGCCATTAGACACTCCCATATCAGTCTAATAAGACGAGAGATTTATTAATTGTCGGTTACCTCCAGATTATTGGTACATTGCCGTATACCTGACTTCTCAATACAATATGTTCAAACAGTGTGGAGGTCGGGCCTAAGCTTCTATGACTAGTCCACACAAACTGAACCGGGGCGGCTTCCCCCATAGATCTATTAATGTACTAGCGGTTAACCCATCATAGGTTAATTAACGGTCCATAATTGAGGCTTTAACAAAGGCAATCACTTAATGCAATTCAAAGGCAACCACGGGTCCATTCATAGAGGGACAAGCATACCAAAAAAGACTTGTGTTCTAAGTTTATAAAAACATGTATTCCCCTCGCGGGTTTTAAAATAATTAAAGTGTACAAGCGAGGCTATAGACTCACCTTAGCGATAGCGAAATAAAACGAGGATAGCGATCAGGATAATAGTGACACCAGTGAAACGATGCAATAAGATAAGCTGAAAAATCGCAAGCTCTTAACGACGACCTAGTCCGATCGATTAAACCAAATCTGAAGCATCTTCTTTGTCGTCCATTTCAGCCCATAAAGCATGAATATGTTCAGAGTGATAAATGTTTATATGACTTATATTATACTAAGCTTACATACGAAGATTTTCACATTGATGTAATTGTATCATTATTATACAAAAGAAACAATCGCAAACGTCTCGCCTAATAAGACTACACATGTTGCTTCCGTGTCAAAATAATATGGACGTGTCATCAATTTTACTCAAATAATATACATCTTCGTTGGAATATGGTTTATTCATTTGACTTCACTTTACACTATCAAATATATGCTTTAGATAAATATAATATCTTTTAAATATTAGCTTGCACTATATTTGTAAACTTGCAATATTTAATTAATATCTACTACGATATTTGCATCATTTATAGTGATAAAAAAATGACTATATAACTTGTATAAATGGCATGTTGACATATAGTAACATGTTACGTATAATAAAGTAGAGGAAAAATGCTCCTATTATATAGATAATTTATCTTTATTTAAATAAGCGGGTGTTATTGAAACCTAATTTTTTTAAAAGTTACGCGATTTGAAAGATATATATAAAACACGAAAAATAAACACTCAATATAAAATAAAAACATCGTCATTCGGACAAAATTTATATTTTGATAATTAAATGACTAAAAATACGTTAATGCGTCGAATGAACGGATGACACATAAAGGTTTAACGTAAATTACGAAAAAAATACATTTAAAATAAAATAAAATAAAAATTAAACGACAACAATAGAAAATATTAAATATCAAAACAATCAATAATAAAATGTAAAATTTTGGGCATGCGTCGGTATCGCGATCACTAATAGTACTCGTTACTCGTCAAAACATAAAAATAAAATGTTCAATATCGGTTTCAACTTAAACTGTTAAACATAATAGTATTTAAGGTCATTAATCGTTTCAAAAATACTTGAAAGATAGAATTAAATGATGAACTTATTTTTGCGGGTTTTACAGAATCAAACCATAAGGAATACTATAGCACCAAGCGTTAAGCACAATAATGTGATTAAACCAGAGATGTATAGAATGCCCACTAAGCCCACAAACAAAGTTACTCAATCGCCTCAGACTTCTAGAAACACTAATATTGGTGTGTCTTCTACTACAGGAATAGTTCCACTACTAGTGTTAGCCGGCCTCAGCTTAAGCGCACTCAAGTGAATGATAAGGTCTGGAAACACAAGAATCAAGGAAAGATGAAGGAAGTAGAAGAACACCCTAGGAATTTGAATGTGTTTAAGAATAAAAAGTCTGTAATCGCATGTAATGACGATTTGAATGCTGTGAATGATTTCAATGCTATGAATGTGAAATTTGTTTGTGTCAAATGTGGAAAGTGTTCTAATGCTAATCATTCCATGTGAGCTATGAATAAAGTCAAAGACGTAGATACTAGAACTAAGAAGCAAGTTGCAATGCCTATTAGAGCTAGTCAACCCAAACGCAAGATGAACCATTCTGGTGCCACCCCACTAAGAAAAGTAATGCATCAGACTCCAACACTAAGAACCCTAGAAGCAAAATTAAGGAATTATATGAGTCTGCTAGTAAGTCATGGAAATGGTGGTTTGCTAATCAATGTCCTCCCGGATATAAATGGATGCCTAAAGTTAGGACAGAAAATGTGACTACGAGTGTTAGTATGCCTTTAAATGTTGCTAAGGACACTAATGATTCTATAATCACAAATACGGTGGTATCCAATTTAGCAAATGCTCCATCGTATTCTAACTCTTCTGCAGGTGATACAAATAATTCTCTTTATACTGGACTCCGGATGCACGAAGCACATGACGGGGAATCTCAAGCTTCTAATTAACTTCGTGGAGAAGTTCCTGGGTACGGTCCGATTTGGAAATGATCAATTTGCACCGATCCTGGGATATGGAGATTTGGTTCAGGGGAATATCACGATTAAAAGGGTATACTACGTCGAAGGGCTCAATCACAATCTTTTCTCGGTTGGTCAATTCTGTGATGCGGATTTGGAGGTTGCTTTCAGAAAGAAGACATGTTTTGTTCGTGATTATGATGGGAATGATTTACTTACCGGTACACGGGGTACTGATCTTTACACAATTTCACTACAAGACACAACTTCATCAACTCCAATTTGCTTCATGGCTAAAGCTTCATCGACTCAGGCATGGTTATGGCATCAACGTCTTTCTCATCTCAACTTTGATACCATCAACTTGCTTTCCAAGAAAGATATTGTGAGAGGCCTTCCAAGTTTGAAATTCATCAAAGATCATCTTTGTTCTTCTTGTGAACTTTGTAAAGCTAAAAGAAGTAGCTTCAAAACAAAGACTACACCAAGCTCAAAAGGACGGTTAGATCTTCTCCATATGGATCTGTATGGTCCCATGCATGTTCAGAGTATCAATGGAAAGAAATATATTCTGGTAATTGTCGATGATTACTCAAGGTACACATAGACTCACTTCTTGAGGTCCAAGGATGAAACACCCGATGTTCTCATCAGCTTCCTTAAACTGATACAATGTGGTCTTCAAGCTCAAGTTAAAGTGGTTCGTACTGACAAACGTACAGAATTTTTTAATTCAAAACTGAGAAACTATTTTGAAACCGAAGGGATTGAACATGAAACATCTATTTCTCAAACACCCGAACAAAACGGAGTTGTTGAAAGACGAAACCGTACTTTAGTTGAGGCTGCTCGAACATTATTATCTGCTTCAAAACTTCCACTATACTTTTGGGCCGAAGCCGTGTCAACGGCATGCTAAACACAAAACCGTTCCATAATTCATGATCGAAAACCTTCACTCAAACACCTTCATGTTTTTGGATGTACTTGTTACATTATTCGAGATGGTGAAAATTTGTACAAGATGAAAGAGAAAGGTGATGCATGTATTATTGTGGATATGCAACTCAGTCAAAGGGATATAGAGTATACAACAAGAGAAAAAAATTGATTGTCGAGACCATTCACATTCGACTTGATGAATTACAAGAAATGGCACTTGAACAAAACAGTTTAAGTCCCGATCCACAACGACAAATGACTTCCGTTCACAACCGCACGGAACTCGGAACTCAAGACCACAACAATGAACCGTCAAGTTCAAAGCTGGTTCCTGAACATGTTCCTAGAGCAGATATGACAGTGGACACGACACTTGAAGAGTTGGAAATGTTATATGGACCAATGTATGATGAATATTTCACGGGGGAGAAACAAGTTGTATCAAAGTCTTCCGCTGTCACTCATGATAAGAATGATGATACCGATCATCGTCAACAAAAGGATACAACTTCATCTACTTTAACATGGGTTGCTGCAGATTTACCTCCTCAGAATATCACATCAACAACCTCTCCTACAACATCAACAACTACTGTCATTGCTCCAGAGAACACAAATCAAGCAGACAATGCATTTTCTGACGAAGACGAATTTATCAACCCATTCGGTACACCGGTACACGAAACTGGAGAGTTGTCAACACGCCATGTTGATCCGTCAAATATGCACACGTTCTACCAACAACATCCTTCAACACATCATTGGACCCGAGATCATCCTTTGGTTCATGTAATTGGAAACCCTTCACAGCCCGTTCACACAAGACGACAGCTTAACACCGATGGCGATGTTTGTATGTTCGCACTCGTCGTGAGTTCAGCTGAACCGAAAAACATCAAAGAAGCCTTGGCTGATCATGCTTGGATTGAATCGATGACGGAAGAACTTCAACAATTTGAAAGACTTAAAGTCTGGGAACTTGTTGACAGACCATACGATGTAATTCCATAAAATCTTCGATGGATCTGGAAAAACAAGATGGATGATGAGAACATGATCATCAAGAATAAATCTAGGCTAGTGGCTAAAGGGTATGGATAGAAAGAGGGTATTGATTTTGAAGAATCATTTGCACCAGTAGCTCGAATGGAAGCGGTCTGGATTTTTCTTGCTTATGCTGCACATAAGGGATTCATTTTCTACCAAATGGACGTAAAGACGGCGTTTCTTAACGGTCCTTTGAAGGAAGAAGTCTATGTCACGCAGCCAGAAGGATTCGTCAATCCTCATTATCCTGACAAGGTGTATCGTCTCTACAAAGCACTATATGGACTCAAGCAAGCTCCAAGGGCGTGGTACGACGAGCTCTCGAAATTTCTAGTCTCCAAAGGTTTCTCAAAAGGTTCCATTGATTTAACTTTGTTCACTTCTAAATATGGTGATGACATTTTTTTGTGTGCAAATTTATGTTGATGACATTATTTCCGTGTCTACAAACTCAAAACTTTCAAAATGGTTTGAAAAAGTAATGCACAACAGATTTGAAATGTCTATGATGGGCGAACTAAAATTCTTTCTAGGAATTCAAGTTCACCAATCCCCAAGTGGTATCTTCATTAACCAAGCTAAGTATTGTCAAGAGATAATCATAAAGCATGGTATGACATCATGTGACCCCGTTGGGACACCATTATCAACCACATCCCTAGATGCTGATTTGGAGGGATTACCCATAGATCAAACAAGATATCATTGCATGATCGGGTCCCTCATGTACTTGACAGCTAGCAGACCTGATATTCATCATGCTACATGCTATTGTGCATGATATCAAGCACGACCCACTGAAAAGCACCTCAAGGAGGTTAAACGGATCTTTCGGTACCTTAAGAATACCATTCACATGGGACTCTGGTATCCGAGGGAAACCGGTTTCTTTCTAACGGCCTATTCAGATTCTGATCATCCAGGGTGTCTTGATACATGAAAAAGTACTTCTGGTGTTGCACAATTTCTAGGTCAAGATAAGCTTGTGGGATGGTCTTCCAAGAAGCAGGATTGCACGTCACTTTCATCAGCCGAAGCGGAGTATGTGTCTCTATCTGCGTGTTGTGCTCAAGTTCTTTGGATGAGAACACAACTCACGGATTATGGCTTCCACTTTGATAAAGTACCTATGTACTGTGATTCAAAGTCTGCCATATCCATCTCCTGCAATCCGGTACAGCATTCCCGCACGAAGCACATTGATGTTCGATATCACTTCATTAAGGAACAAGTTGAAAGAGGTATTGTTGAATTATACTTTGTTGGAACTGATTACCAATTGGCTGACTTGTTTACAAAAGCTCTTTCGAAAGAGAGGTTTGCGTATCTAGTTAGGCAAATTGGTATGAGATGTTTGACTCCAGCAGAACTGGAGGTTCTGGCAAAGAAGCCTGCTTGATTCATCTATCAAACATCTACCTGTAAATATTAATGAAAAAGCAAAATACAAAATTAAAAAATCTTTTATAATGCAAAAATATTCTTCTCGACATGTCTTTCAGTATCGATAATACGGACGTACCTAGAAATGTCGCTCAATAACGACACGGGTGTGTACATAAAGCTCGAATGAAAGTTGTAAATATTTTTCAAAACATGTCATTTCTATCTTTTTAAAGGAAATTGTCTATTTTGGACAATATTTCCAACAACGGGTAGAGCAATCTATCTTGGGTTGAGCTTGTCACAAAACATTCCACGTTTTGAGCTCAACACAATGGCTTGTAATCACTGTCAGATTGCAACCCGGCTCTAAATTCACGGGGGAGTGTACGCTTTTGTACTCTTATCCTTAGCAAAAGAAGTTAAATCTTCTTACACTTGAGTGGATTCGTCAAGACATTCAAAGTCTATGAACTCAAGTTTATGCTTTAGAAAACCTTTTCGTCAAAAAGAATTGATTTTTCAAAAAGCGTTGAACACAATTTTTTCAAGAATTTCTCAATGATATTCAAAATCTTTCAAAAATTGTGTGTTCAACAACTCCTATCCTCAAAAGTTTAATGTGGATCAAATCCTCGTAATGACAATTCCATTGGATCAATTTTTGAGGGGGAGCTTTCCAAAATTCATGCTAAGTTTGACACATCTTTCTCCCTAAGATTTCAAGACTATTTTTCAAAATATATTTTAATCAAATTTGGTATCTCTAATATCAAAAGATTTTATATATTAGAGATACGGGAGAAAATGTGATTAAAATGTGATCTTATATAAGACTCAAACACTTTAACTCTTACCTACATGTGCAAAACACTTTCGATTATCGATGCACATGTGAAGGGGGAGCATTTCTGAAACGACAAAACTATCAAGGTGTTAAATGTTTTTCAAACACTTTGTTAGAATTTAAAGTGGTTTTCATGGTTACGATCAAATACCCACAACATCTTTAATTCACGACGTTATTGGTGTCAAAAGGGTGGTTAGGTTTAAGTCCTATGATCCAACCAGAACCGGAGGGATCTTCCCAGGGACAATCCAATAGATTATTAGAAGTCCTTAGGAAAGATGGAGTAGAATGTGAACGTAGCTGAATGCTGACTAAGTACTGATGATAGCACTGGAAAAATCACAACAAGGTGCTATTAATGGTGTCTTGGTAAGCATTGAAGGGGTTGAAGAATAAAAGAAATGTAAGGATAAAGGGTCTAAAGAAAGAAGCCCTCCATACAACTTAGGCAGAAACCGGGTCCACACATCATGAAGACTACTCATCATGGACCCAGTGATGTGAAGCACAACCCTTTCCTAGCTACTCAGGCTTCTCTCAAAAGAAGTTTGTTTTATTGTCACGGAGATCAACACGACTTCTATTGACTTTCTCACTCCGAGATAGTAGATATTGAATAGGTGGCATCTGCTCCAGCCTCCGACCACTAAAATTGCACAAATCGAGTCTAGAGCCAAGAGATCAATCAAATCTCGTTAGGAAACACGGATGAAGATCAAGAGAGTCCTACGCTATATCCTTGTGATATTGCTAGAACACTCAGAGTAATTAATAAGTGTGAAAACACTTATCCTTTTACCACTTATTTCCAATATTAACAAGACCAAAACGTGTATTTTATGTCGTAAAAGTCGGAATTATGCGTGGTTTGTGTTTTTATTGTGTTTTAGGGCCAAAAGATGAAAAAGGAAGAAAACACGGGCTTTCACGGGCTTTTATCGAAGAAAACGAGAAAAGACGAAGTCAAAAGATCAAGAGTGCTTAAAGAACGGATGTCCAAGACCTATTCTGAAGATTTATCGAAGAAAAAGTCTAAAAACGGAAGTTTAATGAAGTCAAAGAACTCAAGTCTAAATTAAAGACCCGAGACGACGTCGAGAAGTAAAGAAAGAAGGAAGCACACCACACATGCACTTCCCATTTTCCCTATAAATACCCTCCTAATCACATTAGGAGGGGAGTTAGCTAGTTTTAGTTTGTCATTTTTTCCTTTCTAGTTTTTAGAGAGAGAAAGTTCCAAACTTTCTCTCACTAAGTTTTCATCTTTTCTTTCTTTTAATCTTTCAAATTTAAGCCTTTTGTATTTTTGATTTCATTAATCAAGTTCAAGTTTAGCTTTTTGTTCATTAATCTCTTTCTACCTTTCTTGATTTTAGTTTACTTTTGGTGCGAAATATTTATGATCCGTGTTGATCTTGATGTTTTCGTGATTAAAAAGTTAATCTTTTTATTCCTACATAAGCTTTCAAACGGTTAAGCTTTAAGATCTTTGTGCTTATTGGCTTATTTGTATGTTTAGCTTATTTACTTTTTGAAAGTTTTCTTAAAAAGTTTCATATTTTTATGGTTTGATTTAAAAGATTGCTTATTTTAAGTTGGAAAAATTGTTATTCGAGCTTATTTAGTTTATTTCTTTGCTGATTTGGTGAAGTTTTGGTGTTAGCTTATCAAACATAGCTTATCACTTAGCTTATTTTCGAATCCTAAATTAATCGGAAAAGGGTAAACCCTTTTCCGATTTAGCATTCCGATTAGCACTCATGTATTCCGATCACTCTGATCGGATTAGGGAGTTAGTTTTCCGATTTACACCTTGTTATTCCGATCGTTTGATTGGAAAAGGGTTTTAGACACATTCCGATTGGGACATTTCTACCATATTCCGACTACTTTCTTTTACTGGATTCCGATCAGGGATTCCGATTGCTCCATCATTCCGACGAGGGTATTCTTTGGTATTCAGATTTGTTCTGTTTTCCAACATTCCGATTGTAGCATTCATTTTCCATATTTCGATCATATTTTCCGACCAGTATTCCGATCTGATTCCAATTGGGATTATTCCGATGGTTTGAGTTTTGTTTTTACTAAGTTTTCAAGTTTTAGATTCATTAAGTGTTCAAGTGTTTTTCTAATCTTGTTTTTAAGTTTTCAATCATTTATTCTTAACTCGTTATTTTTGTTTAATTTTTAAAGCTTTTATTTTACTCAACGACACTTTCATATTTGCTATTAGTTTAAAACTAGATAATCAAACCTTTTTATCTTCCACCAAGAACAATTGAGTCACACTTTGAACCGGAAATCAATTCGAAAAGATCGGAACGAAATTATTTTATACTTGGTGTAAAAACCAGAGTATTAAATGGCGCCGCTGCCGGCTCTTATCGTTAAGATTAAAGGTTTTAAGTGAGAGAGGCGTTGGATTTTGGGATCCGTTCATCTTTGAACGTTATTTTCCTTGCTTTAACATTTTTAAAAATCCTAAAAAATATAAAATTTTCAAAAAATACAAAAAAATTAAAAAACATAAAAAATCAAAAATATTTCTGCTTTGTTAGTTCTTTTGCAGGTGTATGCACACTCGATCAACGTCTTATCCCGAGCCCGAGACTCTCGATAAGTTAGACATGGCCGGTGTACACAACAATAATAATAATCCACCTCAAAACAACATGAATAATAACAACAATGAACCTCTACCGGACAATCGTCCTATGATCGAACTTTTGCAAGCACATGTAGAGGGCAACCACAATGCTATTGTCATACCCGCGATTGGAGCCAACAACTTTGAGCTCAAATCCGGCTTTATTCAAATGGTCTCTGCTCAACCATTCTTGGGGCGTACCATTGATGATCCTCATGACCACATCAAAAGGTTTCTTCAACTCACGAATACGGTCAAATTCAATGGGGTTTCACAAGAGGTAATTCGCTTTCAACTTTTTCCTTTCTCCTTAGAGGGACAAGCACGGCATTGGCTTGATAAGGAACCGCCACAAAGTATTCTTACGTGGACGGACTTAGAGACCAAATTCATAAACTACTTTTTCCCACCCTCTCGTACTACCGCTTTGCGGAATGAAATCATTACTTTTGAACAAAAGTACGATGAAACTTTTAGTGAATCCTGGGACCGTTTTAAAGAACTTTTAAGAAAGTACCCACAACATGGTTTTACCAAGGTGCACCAAATTAATACTTTTTACAATGGTTTAAGCATGAATGGCCAAGATTCACTAAATAGTGCCTCGGGGGTAATCTTTTGGTTAAGTCTGCTAATGCCGCTTGGGATATTATTGAGAACAAGTCTAGAGTGCAAACCAAGAGTGTTCGGACCAATGTGGCTAGTGCTAGCACTAATGAGAGCGACAAGAGACTTGATAAGCTTACTTCGCTTGTTGGATCACTTGCTCTCCAAGCCGCCAATAATACCAAAGCTATCACTGCCCAAGCCAATGCTATGACTCAATCATGTGATATATGCGGGGGATCTCACTCATACACCGATTGTCCTTCGACTCATGACAATCCGGAAAATGTGTATGCCGCCAACGGTACCTATTCTACGGGAGGCTATCAAGCACGTCCTCAAGGTGACCGCAACTTGCTCAGCTATCGCTCAAACAACTTTCTTTCACCTCCTGGTTTCCCCCCACAAAACCCGAACAACCTCAATCGCAACAATCAAAACCAACCACGTGCTCCAACTCCATATCAAAACCAAAGCAACCCATATCCACCTCAAAGAAACAACCAAGTTTACCAACAACCTGCTTATCAACCACCCGCCTACCATGCTCCTCCTCCCAACCAACCCACCGCATTACAACAAGATGTTGAAACCTACATGAGGACTAATGATGTGATCGTGCAAAATCTTCAGCGGGAAATGGCCAACATGAAAGCAGATATGGTGAAGCAAGGGAATGATCTTCGTGCTGATATGCGAAACACTTTGGCAAGTCAAACGAATGACTTAAGGAACATGATGGCTAGTTTCTTCCCAAGTAATCAAGCCTCTGGATCGGGTTCTCTTTCGAGTAACACCGTTGCTAATCCAAGAGGGGAGATGAAAGCAATCATCACTCGCAGTAGAAAAGGTTTAAAGGAACCCGAGCTTCCTACACCTACACCGGTGATTGTGACAAAGGAAAATGAGTCTCCTTCTCCGAATCCTCCATTTACTATTCCTACAACTTCTACATCTTCTATTCCTCCAACTTCTACTTCTACCCCTCCACCACCTAAGGATGTGAGTGCGAATTCTATCCCAAAGCCTTCATCTCAACCCAATATACCTTATCCTTCGAGGTTGAGGAAAGAGAAATTGAAGAACAAGGATGATATTCAGGTTTCGAACTTTCTTAAAATGTTCAAACAACTGAATTTCAATATCTCCTTTGCTGAGGCTCTCGCTCACATGCCCAAATATGCTAAAATGTTTAAAGATCTTCTCAGTGACAAGGAGAAACTTCTCGATATTGCTTAGACCCAACTTAATGAGAATTGCTCCGTAGTGCTCTTAGGAAATTACCAACCAAACTTGGTGATCCGGGTCGTTTCTTGATTCCTTGCAACTTCCCGGGAGTAGAGAATTGCATGGCCGTAGCCGATGTAGGTGCTAGTATTAACTTAATGCCATTAAGTGCTTGGAAGCAACTATCTCTCTCCGAGCTAGTCCCCACACGAATGACTTTGGAATTAGCCAACCGTATGGTTGCTTATCCAGTGGGGATAGCCGAAGACGTCTTCGTTGGTGTCGATAAATTCACCTTTCCGGCGGATTTTGTTGTCGTTGACTATGAGATGGACCCCCGTGTTCCATTAATCGTTGGACGTCCATTCCTGAGGACCGGTCTCACTCTCATTGATGTAGCCGCGGGCGAATTAATCATGAGAGTTGGTGACGATAAAATCGTCTTCAACATGGGTAAACTTTCTAAGCAGCCTTCGGAAAACGAGAGTGTTAATTTCATTGATGTTCTTGATGAGGCTTGTGAAGAACATTTCAAAGACGCTTGTAAAAGTGGTTCTTCTTCTCTACCCATTGTTGAGACCGTTGCCTCTATTGCTCCATCACTAACTCCATTTGGAGAAAGTGATTTCATCTTGAAAGAATTTGAAGCAACTTTGGGAGATGTGGACTTAAAATATGACGATTCTACCTCCAATTGGGATGAAGACATTCGTACCATTGAGAAACTTCTCAATGAGAACCATATTTCTCCACCATATCCTAAGGACATCTCTATCGATGAACAATCGATAGAGATAACTTCTCATTGCGAAGCGCCGTTTGATGTTCAATGATGCACACCAATCCTTGAATGGGTTGTCCGTGAACTGCTTGCCGTTGTCCGAGATAATTTCTCCTGGTAGACCGAAACGGCACACGATGTGTTCCCACACAAACTTCTTGACCTGCTTACCTGTGATAGACTTGACTGCCTTGGCTTCTATCCATCGTGTGAAGTAGTCCATTGCAACAATCAAGAATTTAACCCCCCCCCCCCCCCCCCCCCCGCAGCTACAGGAAATGGTCCTGCAATGTCAATTCCCCACTTGTAAAATGGCCATGGGGACGTGATAGGTGTAAGCTCCTGCTGCGGGTGTCGCGGAACTGGCCTATGCACTTGGCAGTCGTTGCACTTGCGAATCATGTCGCGCGCGTCCCTGTGCATGGTGGGCCAATAATAACCTGTCCGTAAGGCTCTAGCCACCACGGATCGTGGGCCTGCATGCATGCCGCACAACCCTTCATGTATGTCACTAATGACGTAAGCCGCCTGACGTGGCCCAACACACCGCAGCCACGGCTGCAAGAAAGAGCGCTTGTAAAGGATGCCTTCTCGGAGTTCAAAATGTTGTGACTTCCTTTTGATGCGTCTTGCTGCTTTTTCCTCGTCTGGAAGGGTTTCATTAGTCAAATAGTTGATGATTGGGGTCATCCACGTAGGTCCCTCCTCCTCAACTATAGCGGCTACCTCCCCTTCCGTGATAGATTTCTCCTTGAGTATTTCCACCAAAACCTGTTTGGACAAGTGGGCGAAGCTCGTGGATGCGATCTTGCTAAGAGCGTCCGCCTTTTTGTTCTCGCCCCTTGGCACCTGCTTGATGGAAAACTTACTGAAAGTCGCGATTAACGACTTGACTTTTTCCAAGTACCTGACCATGTTGTCCTCCTTAGCCCCGTACCCACCTAGAATGTGGTTCGCGACAAGCCGTGAGTCCACGTAGGCCTCAAGGTTGCGGACTCCCATTCTAGCGGCGATTTTTAAACCCGCAATTAATGCTTCATATTCCGCTTCGTTATTGGTGGCCGTGAACTCAAAACGGAGGGCGTATGTGAATTCCATTCCTTCTGGATTCGTGAGGATGAGACCTGCCCCGGACCCGTCTGTGCATGAGGATCCGTCCGTGAATAGCACCCAAGGTTCTGTTGGGATCTCGTCTTGCTTAATGACTGGTTCTTCCTCATCCGGCTTCTCGATCAGGAAATCTGCCAAGATCTGGCCTTTAACCGTCGTCCTTGGTCTGTAAGATATATTGTGCCCCCCCAATAGGATGCTCCATTTTTCCAGCCTCCCTGCCACGTCTGGTCTAGAGATAACCTGCTTGATTGGCTGATCCGTAATTACCACAATTGGGTGCGCCTGAAAGTACCGGCGCAGCCGCTTTGTAGCAAATACTAGTGCTAACACCAATTTTTCCATGGAGGAGTAATTCAGCTCCGCCCCTTGTAGTGTTCTACTTATAAAGTAGACCGGGGTTTGTATTGTGTCTCTATCCGTCATCAGTACCGCGCTTATTGCGCCATGAGTAGCTGAGAGATACATAACGAGTTCCTCCTTTGGCCGGGGAGCTACCAACATGGGGAGAGATGCGAGATGCTGCTTGAGTTGGCCAAAGGCTTCCTCAGCTTCCTTCGTCCAACGGAAGTCTCCCTTTCTAATACACTTCTTGAGTGTCTTAAATAGGGGTAATGACTTCTCTGCGGATTTAGATAGAAATCTATTCAGCCCAGCTAACTTCCCATTCAGGGACTGCACCTCCTTCCGTGTCTGCGGGGACGGTAGTCGTATCACTGCCTCCGTCTTCTCTGGACACGGCTTGATGCCGTTTGGGTCAATCAAATATCCCAGGAACATTCCTTCTGTTGCACCAAACGTACATTTCTTTGGATTTAACTTCATGTTAATCCTTCTTAGCGTGTCGAATGTCTCCTGGACATCCCGGAGAAGTGCTTCCTCCGTGTGGCTTTTAATCACCAAGTCATCAACATATACTTCCAAGTTGCGTCCTATTTGTGATTCGAAAGCTTTATCCACCAACCGCTGATACGTAGCGCCGGCGTTCTTCAATCCAAACGGCATTTTCGTATAGCAATATACGCCCTGGCTCGTGTGGAACGCCGTTTTTTCTGCATCATCCTCCGCCATCTGGATTTGGTGATACCCTTTATATGCATCCAAGAAGCATTTGAAAGGATATCCACACAAGGACTCCACCTTCCAGTCGATTTCTGGTAACGGGTAACAGTCCTGTGGGCAGGCCTTGTTCAGATCCGTGAAATCCACACACATGCGCCAACTCCTGTCATGCTTCTTGACCATGACCGGATTAGATAACCATTCGTGGTAGTATACCTCGCGCATGATGCCTGCGTCCACTAGCTTCCGTACCTCCTCCAGTATCACTTGGCTGCGCTCGGGCGCCTGGCCGCGCTTTTTCTGCTTGATGGGTTGGTACCCTTGGCGGATCTGAAGCTTATGCTCTGCTATCGCACGTGGCACACCCGTCATATGTTTTGGTTCCCATGCGAATATGTCCATGTTTGCACTTAAAAGAGAGCACATGGCCCTTTTGCCGCTATCCGAGAGTGCCCCTCCTATGGATACCTCCTGTTCCGGATAGTCAGGGTGAATGGCCACCTTCCAATTGGGTGGTGGTGCCCCCTCCTTGGGTGGGACAGGTGGAGCCGGTGTTGTCACGGTGTGACACTCGGATGTTGGTACGACTGTGTTGTAAATGGTAACGATTCCCCCCTCAACGGGGAATTTGATCATTCCGTGTGCCGTAGAGGGTACCGCCCGGATAGCCAAAATGCCTGGTCTGCCTATGATTCCATTATACGGAGAGTGTGAACGTATCACCATGAAGTTCATCCACGTCGTAGTGGAATGTTCCTCATTCCCAATGGTGACAAGCAAACGCAATTGCCCTATCGGCCAGATAGTGTCTCCACTAAAGCCAGTAAGCGGCGACGTGGCCGGTACTAATTGGCTTCTTATTTCTGGACATAACTGCACAAAGCAGTGTTCATATAGTACCTCTGCTGACGACCCTCCATCCACATACATGCGACGAACATTGTGTGTTCCAATGCTTATCTCAATAGTGAGAGGCGCATCACTCACATCGCTTGACTACGCCTTCCATCGAAAATCCTCCGGATTTAGAGCTTAAGGACCTACCGTCTCATCTCGAGTACGTTTTCCTTGAAGACAACAAGAAGTCACCCGTCATCATCGCTAAGGACTTGAAGGAGGAAAAAAAATCCCGACTTATCGCCGTGCTGAAGAATCACAAGCAAGCGATTGCTTGGAAAATCTCTGATATTCGTGGAATTGATCCTCACTTTTGCACACATAAAATTCTCATGGAGGACGACTTTAAACCCACTATTCAAAGCCAACGAAGGGTGAATCCTAAGATCCATGACGTTATCAAAAAAGAGGTTATCAAACTTCTTGATGCGGGCTTGATCTATCCTATCTCGAAATCACCGTGGGTTAGTCCCGTCCATTGTGTTCCTAAGAAAGGCGGAATCACCGTTGTTCCCAATGAAAACAACGAGTTGATTCCTACTCGTCTCGTTACAGGGTGGAGAAGTTGTATAGACTATCGCAAACTCAATGATGCTACGAGAAAGGATCATTTTCCCCTTCCTTTCATGGACCAAATGCTTGAACGTCTAGTGGGTAATGATTATTACTGCTTCTTATACGGTTTCTCCGGGTATTTTCAAATACCCATCGATCCCCATGACCAAGAGAAAACCACATTCACTTGTCCTTATGGAACATTTGCTTACAAAAGAATGCCTTTCGGCTTGTGCAATGCTCCTGGGACATTCCAAAGGTGTATGATGGCTATCTTCCATGACATGGTTGAAGAAACTATGGAAGTCTTCATGGATGATTTCTCGGTTTATGGTGATTCATTCTCATCTTGCCTTGCCAATTTAGAACATATGCTTAAACGGTGCGAAGACACTCGCCTTGTTCTAAATTGGGAAAAATGTCATTTTATGGTAAAAGAAGGCATTGTGCTAGGACACAAAATCTCTAAATCCGGTCTTGAAGTGGACCGTGCTAAAGTGGATGTCATAGCCAAATTACCTCCACCTTCAACCGTGAAGGGTGTGAGAAGTTTTCTGGGTCACGCGGGCTTCTATCGTCGTTTCATTCAGGGTTTCTCTAAAATCGCTCGCCCGATGACCCACCTCTTGGAGAAAGATACTCCTTTTATCTTTTCCAAAGAGTGTATTGAAGCCTTCAATCTTCTCAAGAATAAGCTAACTAAGGCACCGGTCTTGGTTACCCCTAACTGGGAGCTACCTTTCGAGTTGATGTGCGATGCTAGCGACTTTTCTATTGGAGCGGTTTTGGGCCAAAGAGTGAATAAACACTTCCAACCAATCCATTACGCTAGCAAGACAATGACGGGGGCTCAATTGCATTATACCACTACCGAAAAAGAGCTTTTAGCTGTAGTCTATGCTTTTGAAAAATTCCGCCCTTATCTTGTCCTTTCTACCACCATCGTGTATACTGATCATTCCGCGTTGAAGTACTTGTTGACTAAGCAATATTCTAAGCCAAGACTTCTTCGTTGGGTTTTGCTCCTTCAAGAATTTAACATTGAAATTCGTGACAAGAAGGGAGCCGAAAACCTAGCCGCGGATCATCTAAGTAGAGTTGAGGATCCTTATCAAGGGGATCATCCGAATCAAGAGATCAATGACTCTTTTCCTCTTGAGGCCTTAATGTCTATCAATCCAAATCTCGATGACACCCCGTGGTTTGCGGACATTGCAAACTACTTAGCGGGTGGAATTCTCAAGGAAGGGTTAACGTCCCAACAAAAGAAAAAGTTCTTTAAAGATATTGAACATTATTTCTGGGACGACCCTTACCTCTTCAAACAATGTGCGGATCTTGTCATTCGTCGATGTGTTGATGGGCCGGCAGCGGTACAAATCCTTGACGCTTGCCATAAAGGACCCACCGGTGGTCACTTTGGTCCCAATTACACCGCGAAGAAAGTATTCGACTATGGATTCTATTGGCCCATAATTTATCGTGACGCTCACGAAATGGTTAAGCATTGTGATGCTTGCCAACGACAAGGCAAGATCACACATCAAGACGAGATGCCTCAAAATTTCATACAAGAATGTGAAATCTTTGACGTATGGGCATCGACTTTATGGGGCCATTTCCATCATCCAAAGGGAACAAGTACATCCTCGTCGCCGTTGACTACGTTTCTAAATGGGTTGAAGCTAAGGCTCTCCCAACGAGCGATGCGAGGGTGGTTGTGAACTTTTTGAAGTAGCTGTTTGCTCGATTCGGTGTTCCTCGTGCTATAATCAGTGACCGCGGGACTCATTTTTGCAATGATCAATTTGCAAGAGTCATGGCTAAGTACGGTGTTAATCATCGTCTTTCCACCGCCTATCATCCCCAAACCAATGGTCAAGCCGAGATTTCCAACCGCAGACTGAAGAGAATTCTGGAGCGTACTGTGGGAGAGCATCGTGCCGCGTGGGCCGATAAGTTAGATGATGCTTTGTGGGCTTTCCGTACCGCCTATAAGACATCGATCGGTTGTACACCTTATCGTCTTGTGTACGAGAAAGCATGCCACCTCCCTATTGAGCTGGAACATAAGGCATACTGGGCCTTGAAGTGGGCTAACTTCGACATCAACAAAGCCGGTGATCTTCGGAAGATTTAACTCAACGAGCTTAATGAACTAAGAAATGAAGCTTACGAGAACTCACTGATCTACAAGGAGAAGACCAAGATCATCCATGATGCAAGGATTAAGAACCGAGAGTTCCACATTGGTGATCAAGTCTTACTTTTTAACTCTCGGTTAAAGATCTTCTCGGGTAAGTTGAAGAGCCGCTGGTCTGGTCCATTCACCGTCGCCAAAGTCTTTCCATATGGCACCATTGAGCTTTATCAGCCAAATGGGCCCGAATGGCCAACGTTTGAAGCTATACTTTGGTGAGGACATCTCTCGTGAGATGATTCCATCCCTCACCATGTTTCCCATGAACTAGTTTTGGGTCGAGTCAGGCTCGTGACTCGGTGAAAAAAAACAAGCGCTTCTCGGGAGGCAACCCGTGATCTATCCTTTACTGCTTTCATAATAATTGTAGGGGGAGCCCCGTATGTGTTTGTGGTCGTGTTTCTTGTGCTGTGCAGGGATTAAAGCTTCAAAGATCCACTCTTGATGACATTTGACGAACCGTGATCCCGTGCTCCCATCTTCCCGGTTCTATGCTAAACTCTCGTGATTCAATATTCATATCTTATATGTTCACATTGAAATCACTATAGTTGTCCTTTCCTTAGCAAAATTTAAACAAAGTGCACAATGTCATAAGTGCAGGGGAGTTCACTCCCACATGCTTAAACATTGAGGACAATGTTTATATCAAGTGTAGGGGGACTTCTATCGAAGTAAGTGGTCTTTTCCATGAATTTGCCCTCATTTTAACCGGAAAATTTGATTTTTCGACATTTTTCAAAATTTTTAATCTATTTTGGCCTAGTTGTATTTTCCTTTTTTATGGTTATTTTCTTTCCATTGCTAGAATAAATTTTCAATAAAGTGGTTTTAAAACTTTTCAAAGTCGTGAATATTTTGACTCAACCCGAGTTTACTTATCTAAGTTTACTCTAGCTAATATCCTTAACGTGTTTAAGTTAAGTTTTGCTAGGCTTTTATATAAGTCTTAACTCTCACGGGTTAAGAACAAGAACTTTTCGCAAGCTCCTATAATTGATCCTAGAGAGTCGTTTATCAAGGGAACTTTAAAATGCGATTTCTAAACTTGAAAAAGCCTAAGAATTTGCAAGATCCTATAGATGACTCAAAAACCCAAAACTTTGATTTAATTGGCTAAGCATCCACGAGTCTCATTCTTTGAGATTTTAAATTATGGAGAACGAGAGATGATAGAGTCAATTAAAAGTTTGGTATTATTTCGTGAATTTATGTGAGTTAATTATGAGCCTATTCTCCTATCGCTTGTTAATAAATTTATCTGCAATAAATAAGGTTGTACGATTTGAAAAGTTACTTAGCTTCTAGCACAAGATCGTTTAAAAGTTGCTCGATATTAATTAGAGTTCATTGCCAAGGCATAACTTATTGAAGCGGGATGCGAAGATTGGCGAGTCCGAAAAGGCCCTAACAAGGCATGAGGGCTACATTTTGTTGCTAAAGATCCAAAAGTGATGTGAAGAATCATTAATCGAAAATCAATATGAAGGATCGAGACACACGACGAAAAGCAAGTACTCCCCAAAAGATCATGGAGAAGTCTATCCAAAAAGGCCCTAACAAGGTATGAGGATAAATAGATCCAAGTCCTAAAAGGAGGCGGATCGTTGTATATCAAAGTCCAAAATAAAGATTGAAGAAAAATGAAGAAGTCGTGGTCCAAGTATGAAGAATCTCTCAAAAACTTCAAGTGAAGAAATTCCTATTATGAAGAGAAGACCATAATTTCAAAAACGTCTCTCAAAGATTTGAAGTATGAAGTCGCTGCCAAATATCGGTCCGAGAAAGGTCTCAAATCGTGAAGCGAGTTATGCCAAGATATGAACTTTATGAGGTCCCGAGAAGCAGTTTTAAAAGATTTTGTCCTTTAGCTAACTATTGATTAAATCGTCCATTTTATTTTCGGCCTAAATAAACTATCGAAATAAGTCAAACAATGTATCCTCGTGATCATTCAAGACAAAAATAAAATATAAGATATACACCTAGAAATAAGGGAGTCTAAGTAAATAATTGGCCCACATGAATTCGTGTTAGTTTGCTAACTTATAATAACAATGATCTCGTTTTTAAGCTTGGTATGGGGAACGTGAAACTTGAGGATGATAAACGTTCATGGCAGCCAAAACCCAATGTAAGTCTTTGATTTCTTTACTTGTTTCTTTTTATGTTTAGTATTTAATAAAGGCCAAGGTGGGTTATTTATGATGGAAAATGTAAACTGTGCTTTAAAATTAATGCATTGCATGAGGGCATTGCAATGGTCAAGTGTAGGGGATTTAATAAGTGTGAAAACACTTATCCTTTTACCACTTATTTCCAATATTAAAAAGACCAAAACGTGTATTTTATGTCGTAAAAGTCGGAATTATGCGTGGTTTGTGTTTTTATTGTGTTTTAGGACCAAAAGATGAAAAAGGAAGAAAGCACGGGCTTTCACGGGCTTTTATCAAAGAAAACGAGAAAAGACGAAGTCAAAAGATCAAGAGTGCTTAAAGAATGGATGTCCAAGACCTATTCTGAAGATTTATCGAAGAAAAAGTCTAAAGACGGAAGTTTGATGAAGTCGAAGAACTCAAGTCTAAATTAAAGAAGAAAATTAGTAAGACAAGTTCAAATCCCGAGACGACGTCGAGAAGTAAAGAAAGAAGGAAGCACACCACACATGCACTTCCCATTTTCCCTATAAATACCCTCCTAATCACATTAGGAGGGGAGTTAGCTAGTTTTAATTTGTCATTTTTTCCTTTCTAGTTTTAGAGAGAAAGTTCCAAACTTTCTCTCACTAAGTTTTCATCTTTTCTTTCTTTTAATTTTTCAAATTTAAGCCTTTTGTATTTTTGATTTCATTAATCAAGTTCAAGTTTAGCTTTTTGTTCATTAATCTCTTTCTACCTTTCTTGATTTTAGTTTACTTTTGGTGCGAAATATTTATGATCCGTGTTGATCTTGATGTTTTCGTGATTAAAAAGTTAATCTTTTTATTCCTACATAAGCTTTCAAACGGTTAAGCTTTAAGATCTTTGTGCTTATTGGCTTATTTGTATGTTTAGCTTATTTACTTTTTGAAAGTTTTCTTAAAAAGTTTCATCTTTTTATAGTTTGATTTAAAAGATTGCTTATTTTAAGTTGGAAAAGTTGTTATTCGAGCTTATTTAGTTTATTTCATTGCTGATTTGGTGAAGTTTTGGTGTTAGCTTATCAAACATAGCTTATCACTTAGCTTATTTTCGAATCCCAAATTAATCGAAAAAGGGTAAACCCTTTTTCGATTTAGCATTCCGATTAGCACTCCTGTATTCCGATCACTCTGATCGGATTAGGGAGTTAGTTTTCCGATTTACACCTTGTTATTCCGATCGTTTGATCAGAAAAGGGTTTTAGACACATTCCGATTGGGACATTTCTACCATATTCAGACTACTTTCTTTTACTGGATTCCGATCAGGGATTCCGATTGCTCCATCATTCCGGCGAGGGTATTCTTTGGTATTCCGATTTGTTCTGTTTTCCAACATTCCGATTGTAGCATTCATTTTCCATATTCCGATCATATTTTCCGACCAGTATTCCGATCTGATTCCAATTGGGATTATTCCGATGGTTTGAGTTTTGTTTTTACTAAGTTTTCAAGTTTTAGATTCATTAAGTGTTCAAGTGTTTTTCTAATCTTGTTTTTAAGTTTTCAATCATTTATTTTTAACTCGTTATTTTTGTTTAATTTTTAAAGCTTTTACTTTACTAAACGACACTTTCATATTTGCTATTAGTTTAAAACTAGATAATCGAACCTTTTTGTCTTCCACCAAGAACAATTGAGTCACACTTTGAACCAGAAATCAATTCGAAAAGATCGGAACGAAATTATTTTATACTTGGTGTAAAAACCAGAGTATTAGTAATACTACTTAGTATTCACAATGATGAGTGGAAATCCTTCCAGTGTTAACATCAAACAGCACTGCGGTAGGTCATGTGTAAGATTCTTTATGAATTGAACATATGTAAAACTGAAAAGCAACAGTGGTTTGTTTCTGAATTGATTCAAACTCGTTTCAGGTTTCTACGCAATATCTTTATGGTCTTGCCAGAACATTCAGAGTGATATTCATTAATATTCACAGTGACGAATGGAAATCCTTCTAGCGTCAACATCAAACAGCGCTACGGTAGGTGACTTTTGAGATTCTTATGAATCAAACTTGTGTCAACTGGAAAGCAACAATGGTAAGATTCTTAATGAATCATACTTGTTCCAGGAATTTGAATTGACGACTTTAATCAAGCGGATATTCATCTAATTGATTCACTCTTTATGTTCGCAGTCTTGCTTTGAGACGGTCGAGTAAAGAGAACGGCTAGTACAGTCGCGAAACCCTGTCAAGGAGATTCTTAATTGAATCTACCTAATCACATGTACGGTATTTAATATCGTATAACGTTCTTCACCGACCGGAGGTAAAACGCTACCGATTTAGGACGAATGTCAAAGCCATTCAGTCTGTGTCCATGTTTTGTCTCGAGAAGGTGGCGTCACGGTGTACTTAGCATAGTCAAAGATTCAAAACCACATGTTCATGCCCAAAGACTTATTCAACAATTAAAAGTGTGAGCATGTGGATAAAGACACAAGATCGCAAGATGGCAAAGACAAGTCAAGAATGATTTGAAGATCTCAAGATAAAAGACTAAGTCGAAAGACAATGACAAAGGCTCAAAGATCACAGCATGAAGGAACAAAACTACTATTACACGTTCAAGACTCATTTATGACGAGATTCGTAATATCCATTGATCTTCAAATATCAAAAGGGTATGACCTCGCATTGGGGGAGATTGTTAGCCTCAAAATATTGAGTCAAACAAGAATGCTCGGTCATAGATTATTATTGTAACATTAGTTAGAACGTTGTAATAGGTAGTTAATTAGTCGTGGTTTACGGGCTTGGATTTAAACTAATTAAAGTCCAAAAGACAAGCCCGGTCCAATATATAGCCCATTAAAGCCCGCATGTGGGTGGACTATATATACTACCCTCCTAGCATGTTAGGAGGGTTGGTTATTCACTTGATTCTTTCCTTAATCTAATATTCAACAAGTTAATCCTCTCCTCCTCTCTACTTTCTCTCACTACTTTCTCTCTCTAGGAATCCATCTCTTCTTCATCTATTTTCTTTCTTTCTTCCTTGCTTAATCATCACATAAATAAGGGACAACAATAGTGTTTTAAATGTATTTTTTATATATAAATTTTATCAAATATTATGTAACACAAACAAACATATTTACGGTCAAAGTTTTAGACTAAAAACTTAAAATGTCAAACGTGGATATTTATTTGAGACATAGGGAGTATATTAACCGGCTTATCCGTAAATTGTGGTCCTAATATATTTGGGGCTAGATGCCCTACCTATATACTTGTATGATGTGGTTTTGCACTTTTGGGGAAAACATGTCTTTATACAAATTGTATGTTGTGATTTTTGTAAATTACGTATTTTTTAAGCGTTTCTCGGTAATGTGTTACATTAGCCTAGCTGATATAACAAATCAAACTACTTCATAAAGAGGATGCAATTATAATTAGATTACACGTGGCACAACACAACATCAAATATAATTTATTTCTTTTTCCAACCACACACCTTGATACCCTAATCATCATAAGTAACATGTAAGTCTTCATAAGTATCATGACCATCATATACGTCATCATCATATGGGTCATAATTATCATACAATGTCGTTCCTTCTATTGTTATAACAAGCCCTTAGTAACATATCTACTTCCATTTCGCCCTCCCCCAGTTATTCATGCGTGCTCTTACTTTGCACACGACTACCACTTTTTAAACTTGTCGATGTCATAATGCGGTCTCATTAAACACATCGCCCACTTCACTATCACTGTCCCTATTAATCAGGGATTCAAATTTATTTGTCGACTTGCCATCATCAGCCACAAGTACAAGTTTTCCGTATAGCATTTGTTTTTCAAGTTATTAATATTTTCTAATAGATGTGTAATATTTGGACTACAAAATGCCTTAGATGGAGTCCCATGATAGGAGTAAACCATGTTAGAATTGGTATCTTTTTTCAAGTAACTTTGAATTCCTCTAATTTATACCGAGATTATCACTGTTCTTAATGAATTAAACGCATCAATGGGGTTTGAATTACTTACCTTTTGTCTAGTCAATCCATATGACTTCTCTTTTTTCCACTTGAAATGTAAGTAAGGCCGATAATCGGTCAAAACTCATCATGAATTAGGTCGGGGTGGCTGATGGTTTTGGGATCCCTTGGAAAATGCTTCTTTTATGCCTCGGTCTAATCCCTAGCCGACAAAAACCAAAAATCAAACTTATGTAAAACATGATCTGAGACCGAAAGGGAGTGTTGGATTCATTTCAGTTTTGTGTCGGATAGGAATAGATATATCAGCCTTCTTTTGTGGACAATCCTCAACAAAATTGTATTGTTGAAAGAAAACATCATCATCTTGTTGAGATATCTAGAAATTTTTTGTGTTCGTTGATGTACTAAGGGTGCGTTTGGTTCACAGTATGTTTTGAAGGGAATTCTAATTGGAGAAAGGAATTGTAATTTGAATGAATTGTAATTAAAAGAGATATAATGTGTTGTAATGGTAATGTGTTGAAATTGTAATTGATAAATTATATCATTGTGTTTGGTTGGTTATCAACGTAATATAATTCAATTTTTTTTAAAAAGCTTTGAATAATAATTAAAAATAATAATAGTAATAAAAATATTAATAATAAAAGTAAATTAAGTAAAATATAATAATGTAAAATACAATAACAATAAATTTAATAATTAATAATAATAATAAATAATTGAAATTTCGAATAATTATAATTATGAATAATAATTAAATTGTAATTATAATATTTAATAATATTAATAATATTTAGTATTAAATAATATTAATGATATTTATTATTATTATTATTATTATTATTGTTATTTTATTATTATTATTACTATTATTAGTTAATATGTAAATATTAAGATATTAATAATAGAAATGATAAAAATAATATTTGTTCGTATTATTTTTTTATTCTTAAACAAAAATAATTTATAACGGTATGAATAATAATTAATATTATTTTTATTTTTTCTATTAATTATTCTGTTAATAATTGTTATATTAATATATTAACAATATATGTAATATTTGTTGGGTCAAAAAGTTGATGTGGCAGAAACTCAAAAACGAAGAAAACATGAAGTTATTGTCCAAGCGTTGTCAATAATCAAGCGTTGACAAGAGCAAATTAGGCGTTGATGGCTCAAGCATTGTCGTGTGCAAACCAAGCATTGTCACATGCAATTCAAGCATTGACAAAACGTAGACAAAGAAGCTTATAGAAGCTTCTATTTAGATAAACATGCAAAAGATATTCTGCATAAGTTTGTTTAAATAGAAGATTTACTTGTTTATTCATCATTATCTCTTGTAAAACCCTAATCCTTACACTATAAAAGGAACCAAGGGTTATTAGGTTTTTCATATAATTCATTCACAATGTAAACCTAAACGTGTGTGTGCACTAGACGTGGGATTCAATGTATACACGTCTAGTGGATGTTTGTTATTAATATAATGAACATCCCAATTGTTTTTAATTCATGTTATTGTGCCTAAACACCTTGTTAATGGTTGTTGTTCTAATTCCGCTTTGATTGTTTAAATCATATGAAAAATGATCATTCCTAGTTGCTTCAAAGATCCAGATACCAAGGTTTCCACAATTGGTATCAGAGCCTCGTGGCTCGTGATGCTAGGACCAAAAAGGTGTTCGTGTTTCGAGAAGAAAAGAAAAATCCGTCTAGGGTTTTTCTGGACGTTTTTGTGTGCGCAGCAGTATTCAGAAGGTCATAACTTTTGATTGAACCGTTGGATCGTCACGAAATTTTATATGTGTGTTCTACATACATAGATCTAAACATCCACCAAAGGGATTGTCGAGTTTTATCCCCAGACAAAAGTTATTAAGCGTCAAAGTCAGCAGCAGGGTATATGCAGTTTTCTGTAAACAGCCATGTTCAAAACACGTTTTCTCCTTCGTTAACCGTTGGATCTTCGTGAATTTTGAACTGTAGATTCTTGGCACTTGTGTCTTGAATCTCAGCGGAGCGATCTTCGATCTGAGCCCTAATGAAGAAGTTATTTGCTGTCGAAGTTCGCGGGTTAAGGTATTAACGTTTTGTTTTCACATAAAATCATGACCTAGGGTTTCTCAAACCCTAGATCGACATAGAAAAGCAGAATTTTATGAGATTGGTGGCTGTTATGATGGAAGAATCGAACTAGGATTATTTACAAACCCTAATTAGGGTTTCTATGCATGAATCTGGTAAACCCTAAATCGATTAAGGAAGTTGATAGCAGCTTTTGGATATTCACGTAGGAAGCAATGAGACAAGATACATATGTTTGTATTCGCTGTTGTGATTCAAGCAATCAAAGACGTGAGTATGAAGAAGCAAAAGAATAGACTAAATGTGTTCACACGGTGCTAGAGTTTTGATTGGTTGTTTAGCATTGTGTTCACACGATCAAAGTAAAAGCTAGTGACGTGAAAATCATGTGTGTTCACACGAATGCAGACTTTTTATTGGTGGTCATGCGAATGGGATTTAAGGTAAACAATGAGTTCACATGGTTATGGTGGACCTGAGGTCACACGATCACAGCCCTACTTAGTCTATCATATTCAAAGATGAAAAGTGATGCGTTTTCTAAAGGAAAAGATTTGGCTTGCTGTTACAAATACAAGGAATTCGCAGATCTATGATAAACTAAGGCGTTCACGTTTCAACTTTTGAGTTATTAAGTGATTAATATGGTTTAACGTTGATGGTTGTTATTTTGACGTTGTCAAAGTCTTGGAGCAACGTTGACAAGAAAGAGTGAACGCAACGTTGACAGAGTATGTTTTGACGCTGATAAGAATGGACGCTGACAAGGTTTATGGTTGGCGCTGACGTTTGTAATCCAGACGCTGACAGGAAGCATTTTGACGCTGACAAAGGAATAAGTCAACGCTGATAGAGTTGACAGTGTCGTCCGATATATGAACTTCAATGCTGATAGGTATTGTCCGATATCGGACAATGCATCTGACTTAGATATTGGATAAAGATGATGTTGGACAACACAGGAATCGCTGCTGTTTGAGAAAATTGGACGTTTTTAGCACACAAAAAGGAGGATTATACACACGAAGGTACATGGAATCTCCGTTTTTATTCAGAATATCATGGTGATATTTATGGCTCGGATATTTTTAAAGGGATTAATGATCTTAAAGCGAGTTAACAACTATTCGTGGGAATTTGATGGATATTTTAAACTATGTAATCGGGGTAGCCTTGAGAGTGGCTTTTACATATGGTATGAAGATGTTATTCCATTAAATTCATCATGAAGAGGTGTTGGCTTAAGGGAAAGAATTCTTATGGTAAGTTTGATGATTGAAGAAGATTTTCGCGAGTTTGTGTTCTATCATATCTTAAAGTCGTGCACTCCCAGTCATAGACTTTAAAGGTAACTTGTTCGTGCTTTACATGATTGGTGATGAAGGCTTGTCATAACACTTGAAGGAGTTACATTATCGTGCTCAATGTCTCACAAAGGATGAGAATATTGACAAGAGATCGAGGTCTACTTATACTTAGCTCCATGAGTATAAGTTCTTAGTCACATGGATAGTACAAGACATGGAACACAAGGTTGGGTTATTCTACTTCTACATCAAAAATATTATATTAATTGTTCTTCAAGATTATTACATAGAGCTACTTTTGGAGAATCTTCAAAGATTGCAACATTGTTTACTTTCCTGTTGATGTGACAAAAAGGGGAAGAAATACATGCTACACTTAAGGGGAAGCAATTTGAAGATCATGTACAACTTACAAGAGATACACATAGAGTTTTGCCACCATCAACTAGGGGAAGATTGTTGGGTCAAAAAGTTGATGTGGCAGAAACTCAAAAACGAAGAAAACATGAAGTTATTGTCCAAGCGTTGTCAAGAGTTAATCAAGCGTTGACAAGAGCAAATTAGGCGTTGATGGCTCAAGCATTGTCGTGTGCAAACCAAGCATTGTCACATGCAATTCAAGCATTGACAAAACATAGACAAAGAAGCTTATGGAAGCTTCTATTTAGATAAACATGCAAAAGATATTCTGCATAAGTTTGTTTAAATAGAAGATTTACTTGTTTATTCATCATTATCTCTTGTAAAACCCTAATCCTTACATTATAAAAGGAACCAAGGGTTATTAGGTTTTTCATATAATTCATTCACAATGTAAACCTAAACGTGTGTGTGCACTAGACGTGGGATTCAATGTATACACGTCTAGTGGATGTTTGTTATTAATATAATGAACATCCCAATTGTTTTTAATTCATGTTATTGTGCCTAAACACCTTGTTAATGGTTGTTGTTCTAATTCCGCTTTGATTGTTTAAATCATATGAACAATGATCATTCCTAGTTGCTTCAAAGATCCGGAAACCAAGGTTTCCACAATATTTATCTTATTATTCATAATTTTAATGATAATAGTTTAAATAGTTTTATTTTTTCGTTTTTTAATGATAATTATTCTATTAATAACTATTTAATTAATAATTTTTTAAATATTTTTAATATAATATTAATATTAACATTATTTTATAGTATTTTTTTATTTAAAATTATATTTTAATAATTACTTTATTAATAAATAATTGTTTTGGTATTTTTTTAATATATAAATTTTAATAAATATTTTATTTTTATTTTATACTAATAAAAAAAGAAAAAAAAGAAAAAAAAATAATAAAAAAATATATTTAGTTAATATAATAATAATTATTTTATTAATAGTATTATATAAATATTTTATGAATATAATAATAATAATTTTATTAATATCTAATCATACTATTTTAATAATAATTTTTTTATTATTAATAGAAATAGTAACTATAATAACTATAATTATTACTATTATTATTATTGTTACTTTTTATTATTATTATTATTTATTATTATTAATATTTTTTTATAATATTAGCAACTTATTTTATTATTAATAAAAACGTTACACAAAGTTAGATGGGAGTCTAGACACTAATTGAGCTCTCACTAATTGGGCTCCCACCCCTAATTATTATTATTATTTTATTATAATAATTATTTCATTATTATTACTATTATTATTATTATTATTATTCATCACTTCATTAGAATAATAGGATTTACAAAAATTTAGTGGAAGCCGAGATACTATCTGAGCTCCCACTCCTTTAGAATAGAGAAACCGATCTTATTAAATATATGAACTGCTGCACGCGCCCCGATGTCTTGAGCATGGAGAATTTCCGAATCCGTAACAGCATCTTCTTCCAATTCTCCAAAGGAAGAAAAAGAGAAGGGGAGAAACCCATATCCAATAGCCACACACTTATCCATATACTTAACACGTTTACGTTTCGCAGCATCGACCACTGCACGAGCCGACACAAAAATTATTATTATTATTATTATTATTATTATTATTATTATTATTATTATTAATTTTTTTATATTAGTGATGAAAAACGTAAACGTGCTAAGTATATGACTAAGTGTGGTCGATGCTGCAAAACGTAAACGTGCTAAGTATATGACTAAGTGTGCGACTATTGGATATGAGTTTCTCCCATTTTCTTTTTCTTCCTTGGGGGAATTAGAGGAAGATGCGGTTGCTTTGCTAAAACGGATCCGAAAATTCTCCATGGCTCAAGACATTGGGGCACGTGCTGCTCTTCATATTTTTAATAGGATTAGCTTTGCTATTGCTAAAGGAGTGGGAGCCCAGATAGTATCTCGGCTTCCCACTAAATTTTTGTAGATCCTATTATTCTATTGATGTGTTGAAGGGAGTTTACAAAGCGCGTATCGCGAATGATTTTTCCTTGTTTTCGGCCCTTGATCTTGCTTTGCATCAAGCGGGGATTTGGTTATGTGGTGAGTGTCTTTGTACGCATACTTTTGGTAAGAATTGTAGACATATGGATGGTGTTGTGGTTGAGTCTCCAGATTTTGAGGATTGTGCGATTTGGGGGATTGTTTTGCCGGTTTGTTCGCCTAGTGTGGATGTTGATGTTGATCGAGGTCAGGTTTCGTTATCAGGTTCTGGGCCTCCCACAGATTGTGACGAGGGTTCTGTTAGAACTGGCTTAGGGGTGGGTTCACTTTGTTTAGATGGTGACCTCCTTGACCGTTTATTTTTGACGCGCATACGCACGGTCAAGTGCATCCCGCCTAAGTTGAGGCTTGGTTTTGCTAGGATTTTTCTTAGTGCTCTTGACAAAGTTTTATCTAGCCCAAGTGATATTGCAGCGTGGGTGGAACTTCTCATCTTACCGGGTTGTACTTTGGCGGTGTTCGTACCGTCTTGCAAGGCTCAGCGTCGATCTGGTGAGAGGGAGCGTGGTCAGTTTGTTAGTATTTCTAGTGCCATTGCTCGGTGGAGGGATCCTGGGGAGAGGATTGGTTTGATTAGAGATCGTTTAGGTGGTCTTTCCTTTTCTTCGCGTAGGTACTTGAGGTCGAAAGATGCTATGGCGGCTAATATTTCTCAGTGCAAGCGTAAGTTGAGTGATGGCCACTTTTCAGCGGCTATTAAGGTCCTCACTTCTTTGGGTGTTGCCCCTGATTCTCCTGACACCCTGGGGGATTTGGAGGCTAAGCATCCCTTTGCTTCTCCTCCTGTTGTGCCTTCTTCTTCCTGTGGGGTGGACACGCTTTTTGTTCGCAAGGATCTGGTATTGAATCGGATTCGAAGTTTTCCCAAAGGTACTTCTTGTGGTCGAGATGGGCTTAGAGCTCAACATTTTTTAGATGTTTTGGGAGGAGCAGCTTCTGCTGTGGCTGATGATCTTTTGGTTTCTATCACTGGTGTGGTTAATCTGTTTCTTTCTGGTAAGTGTCCTAGTCTGCTTGGTGAGTTTATTGCCAGTGCCCTTTGACTCCGCTTGTTAAGCCTGGAGGGGGCATTCGGCCTATTGCTATTGGTACTGTGTGGAGGAGGCTTGTCTCTAAGGTTGCATCTTCTTCTGTTGGGGAATCGATGACCTCTTATCTGCGTGATTTTCAGTTTGGTGTGGGGGTGCCAGGTGGGTGTGAGGCGGTTCTTCATTCTGTCAGCAGGTTTGTAGAGGAGAGAGGGGATGAGGCCGGACTTTCTATGCTTTTGGTATTTTCAGAATGCCTTTAATCTTGTTGATAGGAGCACCATTATTCATGAAGTTCGGCTGAGGTGTCCGGCTATCTCGCCTTGGGTAGAGTATTGCTATTCTCGGCCAGCTCGGCTTTATTATGGGGACTCTATTCTTTGGTCTTCTCAGGTGGTTCAGCAGGGTGATCCATTGGGTCCCTTATTATTCTCTCTTGCTCTGCATCCACTTGTTCATGCTATTCATCAGGCGTGTGAGCTCTCCCTTCATGCATGGTACCTTGATGACGGCACTATTATTGGTGATACTCTTATGGTTGCTAAGGCTTTGGATATTATTAGTGTGGAGGGACCGGCTCGTGGGCTACATCTAAATGTTGATAAGTCTGAGCTTTTCTGGCCGGTGGAGGATCCTCGGGGGTTGGTAGATGGCCTCTTCCCTGCTTCTATTTCTCGTCCGAGGTCTGGTGTCAAGCTTCTTGGTGGCTCTATTAGTCGTGATTTAGGTTTTGCTGGTAATTTTGTTGCGCGTCGGGTTTCTAAGGCTATTTCTTTGTTAGAGGCTATTAGGGGGCTTGGTGACCCGCAATGTGAACTTCTTCTCCTTCGATATTGTGCTGGTGTTTCAAAGTTGGTGTATGCTTTGAGGACTTGCCCCCCTGGGTTTCTTGAGGGTGTTTTGTCACAGTTTGATCAGGTCTTACGCGCGTCTTTGGAGTTGATTGTTACGGGTTCAGGGCCTGGGTTTGGTGATTTGCAGTGGCGTCTTGCTACTCTTCCTATCAGTATTGGTGGCCTAGGGGTCTTATGTGCTGAGGATGTCAGGTGCTTTGCCTTTATTGCTTCTCGTTTACAGTCTGGTGATTTACAGGATCGGATTTTGGCGAGGTCTGGATTGTTTTGTCGGGCCCTATTTTTCAGTCTGCTCTTGATGCTTTCTCGACCTGTTGTGGTGTCGATCCTCTCTCTGTCACCACTAGCTCTCCTGTCCCCCAGTTTATGAAGTCTTTGGCAAAGAGTTACTTTGGTTTCATTGATGGTTGTTTGACGTCGCGTTTCGGGTTGAGTTGTCGTCATGAGGCACTTCTCAGCTGTGTGCGTGCTCCTCATGCGCAAGATTACCTCTTCACTATTCCGATTGATGGGCTGGGGCAGCGGATGAACCCGAGACAGTTTCGTGCGGTATTGTGTTATCGTTTGTCGATTCCTTTATTTCCTGATGGTTCTTTGTGCTCGGGTTGCCATGTACATCGGATGGATCTGTGGGGTGATCATGTTGTTCATTGCGCTAGTGATTTGGGGGTTAAGTTTCGGCACAATCTTGTTCGTGATGTGTTGTTTGATATTTGTTCTAAGGTTGGTGTGTCGGTGAGGAAAGAAGCTGATATGGGATTTGTTTCTGATGGTGGGCGTGATCTTCGGCCAACAGATTTATTGCTACACAATTGGTCCCAGGGCAAAGATGCGTGTTTAGATGTTACAGGGGTTTCTCCATTTGCAGGGGCGGGGTTGGATTCGTGGGTTCCCGGGAGTGCTTTGCAGTCGGCTGTTCAGAAGAAGAAGAGGAAGTATTCTTCTATTTGTGCTGAGCATGGTTACTCGTTTATTCCATTCGCCTTCTCGACTTTCGGGGAGTTTGAGGAGGAGGCGATGGGTACTCTCTCGCGTCTTAAGCGGTTAGCTGGTTGTCATTCTAATGACGCGAGGAGTGGTGGTTTTTTGATGTCTAGACTTAAAAAGGGGTGGGCGCGCAGCTTGTTTCACGGCTCCCTTCCAATTTTGTGTGATTAATAAAATTGGAATTTAATTTAAAAAAAAATGTATATATAATAATAATAATAATAATATTATTATTATTATTTTTTTAATGGAGATATTTATGGAGATATTTTAATGGAGATATTATTATTATTTTTTTATGGGAGATATTTCTGTTTCGAAGCCTTGTTCAGCTTGTTCCAGGGTGTTTAATGGAGATATTTATGGAGATCATGCTGTATCATGTGCTGGTATTATTGGTATCAAGTATCGCCATAACGTTGTTCGTGACACCCTTGTTGACATATGTTATCGATCGGGGATTTCAGCCGGTAAGGAGGTTGATATTGGGTTGGATGGGGGGCGTGAAAAACCCCTACGTCTAGCAGATATGTTGCTTTATTCATGGGATAGAGGACTTGATGTGTGTGTGGATCTGACTGGGTCTTCACCCTTGACACAAACTGGGATGACTGATTTTATGCCCGGTCGTGTGGTGGTTGATGCGGCACAGCGTAAACGTGTAAAGTACGGGACTAAGCGTGCATCTATCGGGTATGGTTTTCTTCCTTTTTCATTCTCTTCTTTGGGGGAATTAGAGGAGGATGCGGCTACCTTGCTCAAGCGGACCAGAAAGTTCTCCATGACTCAAGATATAGGGGCTCGTGCTGCTATTCATACATTTAATAGGATTGGTTTTGCTATAGCTAAAGGAGTGGGGGCCCAAATAATATCTCGGCTTCCCACTAATTTTTTGTAAATCCTATTATTCTAATGAAGTGATGTTTATAATAAAAAAATAAAATAAATAAGATTTAATAAAAAATAATAATAATAATAATAATAGAATTTACAAGAAATTAGTGAGAAGCCGAGATACTATCTGAGCTCCCACTCCTTTAGCAGTAGAGAAACCGGTCCTAAAATACTCAGTATTGATATTAAGTACAAAAATACTGAATTACAACGTAATTCAAGACTTTCCATTCAACTTCCTATGTAATGTTAATTCCCTCCATGGTGTAATTGTAATGTTTGAATTACAATTACAATGCAAACCAAACAGCCTACGTAATGTAAAATAAATTGTAATTCTTTTCATTATGTGAACCAAATACCCTATGTAATGTAATCGAATTACAATAAATTCAATTACATTGGATTACAACGAACCAAATGGGGCCTAAACGTATTTTAGAGAGAAGCTTGTCTTAAAGACACACGTGTGATTAATGGAATTTCAGTTACACATTTTAGGTTATCTCCTTTTGAGAAGTTGTACGAAACTTTGCCTGATTATTCCTCATTGTGTATATTCGCTTGTATATTAACTGTCAAACCGTATGTTGAGCGCAGGGGCGGACTCAGAACATTATGTTATCAAGTACACATAAATCATTTTACGAGTAAAGAGAATTTAGATTTTGCCTGTGTAAAACCTAAAAATTTGGTTGGTATTTTATTTCATCATTTTAAATATAACCTAAAGTTTAAATAATAAGCATTCGATATTAAAATCTTATGTTATAATTATTTCTGCATTATTACTTTTAGTATATTATAATTGTTTTAAAAGAAAAAAAAATGCAAATAGTAGCTTAAAATATAAAAGCGTTTATATGAAGCCAGATATGTTAGGCCATTAATGAGTAACGTATTCTTGCATCAGCTTTGAAAAATTTCGCATATAATACGGAATTCTCTTAATGGTCACACGTTTTTACTAAATATATGGTCAAAGCAGTAGTTAGTTTATCCTAGTTAATCGGCGACGTAACTCATGCTTAATATATCAATTGATTCTAACATTTACTATAATAACATGGTCACCATATTTACTAAACAAGAAGGAAAGAGTTGAATGTATCATGCGAGTGTTGCTCACACTCAAGACCATTTGGACACTCTCCCATGACCAGCCATCGATGTCATATATTCGAGTTCGATCTCTGCTCGGATTAAGACTGATTATGTCATATTTTTGGAAGTCGGTTCGAGCTCGTACAAGAAGTTTCGGTTTCGTTCGCTCGGGGTTCGAAATCGTATGTGGGTTTGTGTTTGATTAGGACACGCTCATATATTGTTTGAATTTTGTCCCATGTTCATGCTGTGTTCAATCTCGATCCGTTAGGTACCACTTGAACCGCCACATACTTCGCATAAGAAATTGTTAATTATAAGTAAACTATATTGAGATTGTATAATGATAAAAAAAACTCTAAAGCAGCGTTTTCATACTAACTTTCTTAGTCATTTGAATGGTGTTTACATATGGACCATGCTCTGCTTCTAAATACATACATAAACAAAAATGAAATATGCTAGTTCACTTATTTTCAATACAAGTTTGAAACATGTAAATTGCTTCGCCTGAGAAGTAAATAGATGTTGAATAGGTTAAGGATATGTATTAACTCCATAATAGACCGAAAGTTTTAGTAATATTATACTTCAAATTTTGTGATTATCACGAATACTATTAATGCTTAAAACAAGTTGTTTATTGTCTAATACAATCACACGCCTAATCCGATTGTTGAGTAAATGAGTTTTATAATAAGTTAAACCAGTAACTTGAAACTATACTATGATATCTTATTCTTTAATGAATAAAATGATGTAGTAGCTAGGCTTCATACAGTTGTAGATGCATGTATATATATTTGACGTAAATAAAGTATAATGAGACATTAATATGTAGATGCATGTATATATATTTGACGTAAATAAAGTATAATGAGACATTAATATCATGACCATGCATCATGTTAGTAAATGTCATTAAAGGAAAAATTAAAATGCATATAGCTAATGTATTGAAGCACTTAAAATTCATTCGTTTGGAGTAAATACTAATTGTACTCAAAAGTTTTAATTACATTAAATGAGCTTAGAAGGTTGATGTTATAAAATTTATGTAAATCTTTTAACAAGGATATGATATTGGACATTTTTTTTGGCGTCAAGCTTGGATAAGGTACGGATTTCCCGTCATTTAAGTAAGAACTTCCTTTCTTATGCATGATTAAGATTCCCCGTATACAGCCAAATATTTTCCCCAGTATGTATTTAAGCTTATCAGTAATCATGTTAATAACTAAATAAATTGCCTGAGCATTATATACAAGCATGACCAGTTTATGTACTAGTTACGGAGGTACCGTAACCATGACACTAGAGGCACCGGTGTCGTGACTCACATGCAGGAGAGTGATATCTTGTATCGTCCCACTCATGTTCAGTTTGGTCATTTTATCAGTATGTTTTGTGGGGCGTATGGATGCATCCTAGGCTTATCAGTTTACAAGTTATCATGGTGAATGTGGTGTGTGCTCTACATCCTTCACATTGGAGCTGATCCATCCACCCAGCACAGTATTTAGAGGTCACCCCTCTACAGTTATTTAGAGGTCACCCCTCTACAGCATGACGAGGTCACCCCTCCAGTTATTCATGCACCGTTGTTACAACACATGACCTATATAAGCTCTGGCAATTAAAATACAGTAAATGCATGTTTTCAGATTTAATAGATAACAGTTCAGCTTTATTATATATAAATCAGACTTTACAAATTATACACAGATTTCCGCTGCAACTTTACTTATCATTCTTACAGCTCCAGTATTTTATCATCTGTTTCATTTCAGTAATTCCTTATCATGCTTTATATCCGTTCACTGAGCGTTATGCTCAGCGGTAGTTCTTTCATGTTCTAACGGCAGGTACACCAGGACGCTCTTAGGATTCTGAGAGCATGTGCATTGATTGGAAGCTATCCGGACTTCTTACTTTATGCACTTCTTACATTATTCTGCTTATTTTGATATTGTTTAGCCCTTTCCTTCAGTATTTTACTTTTCATGTTTTGAGCTTATGTTGGATTACCGATGTTTGATTCCGGTATTTCCTTTATGGTCAATTAATGTTTTAGGACATTTACCTTATGCTTTAATGACACGCCATAAATACACGTAACGGTCCACTTATCCAAGTGGGGTGTTACAGCCTGAGCATGAGGCGATCTCATGCAATTTTTATATAGAACCAAAAGTTCGGCTATAAGTTTAAAACCTAACCTAAAACCAAAAGTTTTGCTGGATTTTTTCGGTTCTCGGTTTTTTGTTGCTATACTTTCTATTTTTTCATTTAATGGCATATCTTCTACAACTGAAATCTCTTTCACAAACAATTATCGCGTAAATTTAGACACTTATTATAAGAGTCATTTCATGAATTTTTGTGGGCTAAATGTAAATATGTAATGGGAAATTTTTAACGATAATTTTTTTTTATCTAAAATACTTAAGGTACTTCTCAATAACAAGATATATCATGAATTTGAATATACGAAATTTGAGATGACGCTTTTATGTTATAGTCATTATTTTAGCTAAGTTATTACATCTCAGATATCTGAAATTTCGAATAGAAGTGTTGTATTTACGGATATCCAAAATTTCGAATTAAAAAGTATTTACGTAACACAAATTTGAGACCAGGTTCATTTGAAAAAAATCGTAAATTTTTACTAAAATTTATATTATGAGACAAGTACTCATCAGGTTCCCGTGAATCTCCGGAAACCCTCTTAGGTCCACCCTTGGTTGAGCGTACAATATTATCTTTAAAAACCACTTTATGTGTGTTTATGTTTTATAGTATTAGTTAAAGGGATATCAACATTATAATTCAGTCGGTCAAAATATACATCTCGGCATATTAATTTTTTAAACAACATTTGTACTATTTTGTTCCTGCTTGTTCACATGATTTGACACCCGTAACAACGGATGCAGCTTCATATACACTTTTAAAAACCATTAGAACTAGTAACACCCCATAAGTTACAGAATGTGAGGCTATAACAACTCTTATTGAACCTCCGCCTATGACTACCTAATCATTTTATGACGTTAGGCTAGGGAGTGGTGATAAAAACCCACGGGTGGGTTATAGGTGTCAAAAACCCACACGTGGGTTACCAAGAACCCCACAATCCCACCTTAAAAAGTTATGTGTGGGTTACAGTTCCCAGTGCAATAAAAACTCGTTACAGGTGAGTTTCTCACCTTTCACAATACCCCAAAACTTTATTTTTCATCCCGATTTTATTCTATATAATCCCCATTTTCACTACTTTTTTTTTTCATCTTCATCTTCTTTCTTTCTTACTAACAAAAAATCATCTTCTTCCTAAAAAACAACAATGTCCGGCCAACAAAGAGCGTTACAATTTAGAATGGTAGTTTTTTTTACTTTGTATCGTTTTTATTTTCGGTATTTTACGTTTTTATTTACCCGTGTATCGTATTTTATTTTATGAAATAAAAGTTTTAATTTATAAATAAATTAAATAAATGTGATAGTGGAAAGATGACGTAGAGGTGAGGTGGTGGTAGGTTTTTTTTCCTTAAAAGATTTGAAATGTGAGCTTTGAGTGGGTTAATAAGAAGAAAAAGAAAGATGAAATGGAGCTGACATGACGATGGGATTTTTGTGCACTACTCCCCCAGCCTTACAATAGTTTGTCCTACGAATGTTCGACCAACTCGTAATGTAAGTCCACTAAAAGTGATATATTTTTTTTTTCTTGTTATTCTAGTTTGTTTATTCTTTTATTGTTGTTGTACACAATCTTGAAGAGCCCGAGTCCTACATGGAAGCAATTTGTGATCAAATTTAGTAGGGTGTTACAGCTAAGGAACTTTCTAGCACAACAGTGTGACTCACATATGAGACTTGGTATCTTTTCCCATTGGCAAGTGTGCTATTGGCTCTTGTTTAGTCTATAACAATTAAACTAAATATGATGGGTATATTGAAACATATAATGCTCGACTTGCTGTTAAATGACACGCAAAAGTATGACAAGTATTATGAAGAGACGTTTGCTCCTATTGAAAAAATAACAATTGGTCGAACTTTGAATGTAGTGGCTTTTTGGCTGGAGGGAGTGGTACTAAAGCCACTCGTGTGTTCATTCAACCCACTCGTAGCCCTTATCCCACCCACAAAAACTCGCGTGCAAGTTATTTACTAGCAAAAAAAAAAAACCAGGCAAACTCACCTGGGTGAGTTTAAGTTTTGTGGGCCCCAAGTGTTTTTATTTTTTGGGTTAGGTTTATTTGTGGGTGTTTTTTGTGAGTCGGGTGTGTTTAAATAATAAAAAAATAGGTATGAAAGGTGAGTGTGGGTGAGTTTAGGTGAGTGTCATTATCTCCGTGGGTGAGTTTTGGTGAGTTTGATAAAAAGCAGACGTGGCGCTGAGGTGGAGGTGAGTGGGTTTCACACCACTCCCACTAGTCTTAGCTCTAAATAGAAAATATCTGAAATGGATATCAAAAATGTTTTCTTGAATGGTGACCTAAATATAACAGTTTATATGAGATCATCTCTAAATATTGTTAGACGATAGGTTGGTCCAAGCCTGATTGATGTTTATATATTAATACATAGCATAATGAAACCTTAATAGGCTTAACCTTACAATTGGGCTTGAGCCACATATATCCTCTAAGGGCACGTTTGGAAGAGAGAATTTCAAGATTAGAAATGAAGTAAAGAGTTGTATTATTGGAAATGGAATCCAAGAAAATGATTTATTGAATTCTTTTATTTGGTAGCGTCAAATATTAAAAAAAAATACTCATGCAAATCTTTTTTAAAACTATTAAATAGAAATAATAAATAAATAATAATAATAATTTTTTTTTATTATTATAAATAATAACAATATATAATATATAATAAATAAATAATAATAATAATAAACTTTTAAAATATAAATATAAATAATTATATTAGAATAATAAATATAAATATTAATAAATAAAAATAAAATTTTTTATAATAATAAAAATAAATAAATAAATAAGTAAATAATAAATACTAATAATAATATATAATATATAATAAATAAATAATAATTGTTAAATTTAAAAATAAAAATAAAAATAAATAATAATAATTAAATAATAATAATAATAATAATAATAATAATAATAGTAATAAATAACAATAAAAAAATTAATAATAATAGAAAAAATAATAAAATAATAAAATAATAAAAAGATGTTATAATAATTATAATAATAATAATAATATTAATTATTATTATTATTATTATTATTATTATTTATTTATTTATTTATTTTTTAATAATAATAATAATTATTATTATTATTTTTATATTTTTTTATTAAAAATCATCACTTTTATTAGAAACAAAAAGGGATTTACAACAAATTGCATGGGAGTCGAGATACTATCTGCGCTCCCACCCCTTTAGCAATGGTAAAACCTATTCTATGAAAAATATGTACAGCAGTGCGCGCTCCAATGTCTTGAGCCTTAGAAAATATAACAACCCGAAAATTTTGACCAAAGTTTAAATTAATATTTTTCGAACATTTACGAAACTTGTTATTTATTTTCGATAATTTAACGAAGATCGTGTTAACTAAAATTCAAATTTATTTTGAATATTTTCTTTTAGGTTATAAACTGAGAAATTTAAAATTTTTACGTGTACGTTTCGTAAAATTAAATATTTATTATTTAATTACTTGTAATATTTATCGACGTTTTAAACGACAGACTGAGCAAAACTGATAAAAAGATAATAGTTGAAACGATTCAAAACGAAAACCTTGAAAATATGAAGGAATAGTATTTTTATTATATCCTAAAACGTTGCTAATAACGTGAGTAATAAAATTTACGTTTTATTTTTACGGTGAAATCTAACCGAAATATCTATAAATGATTAAACGAGCAATTAAATAAATAATAGCAAATGTTTTCGAAACTCGACAAAGTAAGGACTCATATTTATTGGAAAAATGATTTTAAAAACCATGGCGCAAGTCTCGTGTCTTGAATCGTCCGTTAAGTCGTCCAAACAAGCCTCGAACGCTTACTTTACGAAAGTAAATAAAGTATTTACGAAATTTACCCTATACTATCCACTACTTGCCACTTTCAATTTACACCTTTTTGTATAAAAAGGAATTTTAACTCATTTTCTTTCATTTTTCACCAAAATAACACACACACAAGCTCTAAACTTCCTCCCATGGCTGCCAACTGTGTGCCGCCGCCGGAAAACCTTTCCGGCGAGTTTTCCGGCGGACCTCCATTTTTTCCGGCGGATCTTCATCTTTTCCGGCGAGTATTTTGATAAATCCTTCAATTTATTCCGAGCCTCTTCTCCCTTATGGTGTTCCCGCTGCCTCCTTTGACCCCCACAGCCGCCACTGTGGTGGTGATATTTGCGCCGCCACTGCCTTTTGGTGGTGTGTGGGTGATGGATCTATGGTTATAACACATAAGCAAACCTTAAAAACTCCCAAAAACCCCATATCTATTTCGGATCTATACATGCAAGATGGTTACAATCAATATTAGACAAAATAATTTATTTAGTTTACTTTTATTTTCACTATGGTGGTTTTTGGCTATGATTTGATAAGAATTAGGGGCTGCCGCCGCCGGACCACCGCTGTGGTGGCGGCCGGACGGCCGGACTTCATCACAGCCACCATGATGGTGGTGTTGGGTTGTGGTGGTGATGTATAATTATTATTAATTATTGTTAATATTTGTTTTATATAATTATAATCTATATAATTAATTCTAATTATTATTAATAGGTATAAATAAATAATAAATGGTATAATAAAATGTAAAGTGGAAGATTATGAAAATATTATAATAAAAATAATAATAATTATTTGATATAGTGGGATATATATTTATTTAAGAAAAAAAAGAGAGAAATACATAAATAAATAATTGTTTTAAGGATATTGTTATTAATATTATTATTAATAAATGGTATATTAAAATATAAAATTATTTAATAATATATGGAAAGTAGTTAAAATATTGATGGGGATAATTAATATATTAAATAAGGTATTGATTAAAAATGGAAAGTAATTAATTAAGAAGAAATGGAAAGTAATTAAAATATTAATGGTGGGAATATATAATTAATATAATAATTATATTATTAAAAATACCTTAATTAGAATATTAATTGAGAAAAATATTAATTGGGTATTGATTGAGACAAAGTAGAAAAAAATTATGTATTTTATATACATGGAAAATGTTATAAAAACGGCAAGGTCATGCCGAAATTTTCTAAAAATGTATACTTTTATAAAAGAAATAGTTAACGAATAACTACGTTATAAAATAATTTTTGAAAAGTATCATTTTAATTAATATGACATTTAACGTTATATATGATAAATAAATTTTAACAAGTTATATAATGATTTTCGAACGAGTGTCGAATTATATAAAAATAACTTCGTATACACTATTATAACCGAAGAATATAGTATATAACTTAAGAAATACATTTTTAAATGTTTGTTCTAAATAATAACTTACGACATGAATTATGAGCGTCGTGTTCACATATAAATTATATACCGAATATATTATATGATTTATTTTATCATTTTATTTTATTTGGCCAACCACCAAAGTTTTACGAGTTAAATTTTATTAATTATTTTGTGTCGAGTTGATGTAACCATCCATTGGGAAAACACCAAAACATAAACCTCACCAAACGATTGGAGCATAGCTGTGGAATTATTTACAACCGCGGAAAGATATTTGTTGACGCTACATGATTATTTATTATGGTGTATTACGACTATTGGAATCAAGCCGTATATATTATGTGATGCTGTGTGGTGTGATACTTATATTCTGCTGATGTCTGCATTTAAGGTGAGTCTATAGCCTCGCTTTATACTAGTTATTAAATGATTTTAAACCCGCGAGGGGGGAATACATGTTTTATAAACTTAGAACACAAGATTTTTATGGTATGCTTTGTCCCTCTATGAATGGACCCGTGGTTGCCTTTAAATTGCATTAAGTGATTGCCTTTGTTAAAACCTCAATTATGGACCGTTAATTAACCTATGATGGGTTAACCGCTAGTACAATTAATAGATCTATGGGGGAAGCCGCCCCGGTTCAGTTTTTGTGGACTTGTCATAGAATCTTAGGCCCGACCTCCACACTGTTTGAGCATATTGTATTGAGAAGTCAGGTATACGGCAATGTACCAATAATCTGGAGGTAACCGACAATTAATAAATCTCTCGTCTTATTAGACTGATATGGGAGTGTCTAAGGGCTCGGTTCCATGAGCTTATTGCAATTTATGCTATATACAATTATTATTGTTGATGCGAATTATTATTTGATGCTTATAAGCATGCCACAAACTTATAATCTTTGCTTGTGTTCGAATTGATTACATAAACCTATAGATTCACTCGGCATTTTTGCTGATTGTTTTACTCACATGTATTTCAGGTAATCAAGAAGTGGAAGCTTGGAGGTCACGGGGAATGAAGTTGTGCACTGCTTTTGTTGTTCAAACTCTTTGATTTATTTATCGTTCCATTTTTAAAACAAACCAATATGTTGTTTTAACTTATCTTTTGGTAACGATTACTTGGGACTACGCTACTCTGACAAATGTTTTAGGAACGATAAATCTAAAACGTCTCTTTTCGAGTCGTTCTTTATAAATTATGTGTTGTTGTATCATTGTTTAGCACCCAAAGATGTATTCCGCTGCGTGTAAATTTGGGGGTGTTAAAGATTGGTATCAGAGCCATGAGTTATAGAGAACTAGGTCTTTTTCTAAAAACCTAAACTATAACTGTCGGTTTTATTTTTTTCAAAGAGTCGGTGCACATGATTTCGCGTGATTTCAGGTTCAAGCTACTTCTGGGATTACAACTTTAGTATACATTATTATGTATGCCTTATTGCTAAGTATTTCTAAATAAATACTATAATCCTTTATCGATATATATATTGATATCGTTAAACTTTTCGATAAGAGTTATCATTTATTAATGATTTAGTTAAATAAATTTTTGGAATTTTTCCTGCAATTATTTTGAAGGATTCTCTACATTTATTTAAATTATTGGAAATTATCCTATTTTATTTTATTATGACCTTACATAACTTCATCTACGCGCGTTACTTTCATTGTTTAACCCTTTGAGATACGTAGATATCCAAATCGTCTTCCGGCTATTTGTGCTTGGACGTCTTGAAACGTAATTTCTAGACCATTTTGTAGCTCAATGTGTCCTTGGAATAGACTAACCGCTATTTATTGACATTTATATGTATCGACTCCGAAGTGTATTGTTCACTTATATCTCGGTAACGTCATCGTCATTTTATAAATCATCGTCTAGATTATGGCGCTAGATTGGAATATAATTTTACTTCTATAAAATTGTATCATTTGTTTTTCATTAACCTTCTTGCTCTCGGAACGCAACCTATGAATGTTCCATTCTTTTCTTGTTATGTTTTGTGTTTTTTGACAATCGTGGCACCAAGGAGAATTGCCTACATTGCATTTTGAAATCTAAATTACGAACGTCTTTCACCGTCTTGCTTCCAAAATTTCGTGTTGAATACCTTGAAGCATTTTTTGTCATTCATCATGCTATATTTTATTTGATGCTCATTACGAGATTTATTTTTCGTTGTTATAAAATCCACAAGACATGTGTGTATATATGTATATATTTTGAGCCGTTAAGAAGTGTCGAAAAATACACTTTATGCAGAAACTGTAGGGGCAGTATAAACAGGTCAAAACTTAAAAGTAAAACCTGTATTTTTAAAATAAAATAGTCAAACCTGCACAGAACTTGCAGGGGTATTTTGGTCATTTTACATTGGTTTTCAGGTCTCGGGTAAAACTAGAAAGTCGTCTGAAACGTCGTTTTGCATCAAAATGCTTTAGACTCTGAGTCTTAGAGATGTCGTTTGTCGGGTCAATAAATCGGCTCATATTTAAAAGTTAAATCTGATAGAAAATTCAGAACATGAGTTTTAAATGTTTCTAAGTTGTTTTGATTTCATTTGAGATCGTAAAATTTTAACAAATATTATTTTACAACTAACGAATACTAGTTACATGTGAAAATATTTAAAAATAAAAACAGTACAGGATTAGCAATTACCGAATTAATGGTGTAATTTAAAAACGAATAACAAACTTTCTTAAAAGCATGTTGTGTCGAGTATCTTACAAAGAATACACATGTGGATTGTTTTATTCTTTTCATATATATGACTCATTTGTCATTCGATGTTATTTTATTTTCGTTTTCTTCTAACCTTCCACTGATTTGAGTTGAGTTTTGAAGTTTTGCCTTCACATTCTTCATTGACATTCTTATCGCGTATCTCATGACGTTTTCGTCTAAACCTTATAACCATTTGAAAACTTGGCAACTTGTAACCATTTCATTTGTTGTTTTATGAGCTACTATTTGCCACTTTTTGCAAAACTTTGAATACTTTATACGTTGTCATAATGTCATATTATAAATAAATCTGATATTGTTTTACGATTATTTTCACCAATTATTTTTACTTTGGTCTTATAAAATACTTTTCGTAAGATTAAAAGTTGCTTATTAAGTATCTCACAAATTACTTGTATTCTATAAATATATGAACTATTTTAAAATTCCATTTTTCAAATGGCATGGTTTATATATAAACATAAGAAACGTAATACTTTTCGACGAAACTGAGCACTGCATTGCTAGCCCTAAATTATACATGGCCTGATCACCTATGTCTAATTTAGAAGGAGCCATGCTAGGCTGAATAGTAGTCAACTTAAAAATCTTGATAATAAAGAACTTTTTACTTGTATTTATGATAAAGATAAATAAAATGAAATAAAGTGAAAAGAAGTTTTGAAAACCTTTATATTTTATGCAAGTGGCGCAATTTCTATGCATCCGCATACGTTTTCTTACCTTTTCTTAAACGAATTACGCGCTTACGAATACGTTTTTACTCGACGATCGCTTTTTCACTTGTTAATTCATTTTGTCTTATAACTGATTTCTTTTGACCGTTCGTTTAATTACTGACTGTTGATAAATGACTTGAAAGTCTCAATGTTTTATCCTTTCTTCTCGTCCAATTTTCTTTATGCGACTGGGTAGACTTTTGGAATGTCTCCGCACGTGAATAATGAATTTTCACTAGAGTAATTTCCGTATATCCGGGATGACGTCCGTCACTCTCGTTTGTCTCGAAATCTACTTTTGTGAACCGTGCTTTGACTTCTCTCTTTAAACACTAACATCGTTCATTTGATTTGTTTTAATTACAAGTGATTATTAGGAATTTTATTTTACTAAAATTTTTGTATGGATCTTCTTTCCGATCATGTATCGACCACCGCTAAGTTAACGAGCTGATGTTGGTGAACCACCGACCGCACTAACGAAATTGACAACTTGTTTAATCTATTATTTCTTATTGTTATACCATCAACGCCTTTATTTTATTATTCTCTTTATGAATTCATACGACATTGGCTTCGTCCTCTTTTGTACCGTTGATTTCGTATTAACTGTTAACCATTATTTCCATTCGTATTCGTTTGTTATCTTGTCACATTTCGAAAACCCGAAGGTAACCCATATTTATTTTGGAATGATAAACACCTTTATGTATTCCTACAAAGTATTATAAAATTTTTATGGAACTTGTCTACATTTTCAAATGATTTTCAATTATCGAAATAACCATTACAAGTAAAAGATCAAATTTATACATTATATTTTGTATAACTAAAACTAATGTTTAAAATGAAATTATCTCTATCTTTGAAGTAATTGACTTATCATACTTTACTTTTAATGTAATAAAATTACCGGTTTAATTTATATTTATAATAATGATTTAATTTGGAAATTATATTTTCTAATTGTAACCATCAATATGAATTTAATTAATAAATTCATGTCATTCTTTCCAAGCTTCTTAAGACAACCAAAATAAATTATGAAGCTACTTAACTTCTATTTTTAATATATCATCTTTATCATGAAGGTACTTCAACTGAGTTTTAATGTAATACCAAATCCGGGACGGATAATTGTGACAAACGTTATTTTAATAATAATGTATAATTTATTCTTCGCTCTCATTTTCCTACTCTATGACAAACGGCAGAAATCTGTATTTGATATTTATGTTTGAATTTTGCTTTTAGATACTTATGTGGCATGTGATCTAGTCGAATGATCGTAAGTTGTGAGAACTTCAGACGGCATTGTCCAATGACGTCCGAGCATGGAGAACGTGTACCATATAATATCTTTTGACTTTCTTTGGAACTTAGACGATGACTTGCCTGTTTTTCACTCTTCACTGTTAGATTGAAGACTATCGTATGCAAATTAAGCGCCGGGACGTCGCTTCCTAAAGGAGTGGATGATATAACAACCCGAAAATTTTGACCAAAGTTTAAATTAATATTTTTCGAACATTTACGAAACTTGTTATTTATTTTCGATAATTTAACGAAGATCGTGTTAACTAAAATTCAAATTTATTTTGAATATTTTCTTTTAGGTTATGAACTGAGAAATTTAAAATTTTTACGTGTACGTTTCGTAAAATTAAATATTTATTATTTAATTACTTGTAATATTTATCGACGTTTTAAACGACAGACTGAGCAAAACTGATAAAAAGATAATAGTTGAAACGATTCAAAACGAAAACCTTGAAAATATGAAGGAATAGTATTTTTATTATATCCTAAAACGTTGCTAATAACGTGAGTAATAAAATTTACGTTTTATTTTTACGGTGAAATCTAACCGAAATATCTATAAATGATTAAACGAGCAATTAAATAAATAATAGCAAATGTTTTCGAAACTCGACAAAGTAAGGACTCATATTTATTGGAAAAATGATTTTAAAAACGATGGCGCAAGTCTCGTGTCTTGAATCGTCCGTTAAGTCGTCCAAACAAGCCTCGAACGCTTACTTTACGAAAGTAAATAAAGTATTTACGAAATTTACCCTATACTATCCACTACTTGCCACTTTCAATTTACACCTTTTTGTATAAAAAGGAATTTTAACTCATTTTCTTTCATTTTTCACCAAAATAACACACACACAAGCTCTAAACTTCCTCGCATGGCTGCCAACTGTGTGCCGCCGCCGGAAAACTTTTCCGGCGAGTTTTCCGGCGGACCTCCATTTTTTCCGGCGGATCTTCATCTTTTCCGGCGAGTATTTTGATAAATCCTTCAATTTATTCCGAGCCTCTTCTCCCTTATGGTGTTCCCGCTGCCTCCTTTGACCCCCACAGCCGCCACTGTGGTGGTGATATTTGCGCCGCCACTGCCTTTTGGTGGTGTGTGGGTGATGGATCTATGGTTATAACACATAAGCAAACCTTAAAAACTCCCAAAAACCCCATATCTATTTCGGATCTATACATGCAAGATGGTTACAATCAATATTAGACAAAATAATTTATTTAGTTTACTTTTATTTTCACTATGGTGGTTTTTGGCTATGATTTGATAAGAACTAGGGGCTGCCGCCGCCGGACCACCGCTGTGGTGGCGGCCGGACGGCCGGACTTCATCACAGCCACCATGATGGTGGTGTTGGGTTGTGGTGGTGATGTATAATTATTATTAATTATTGTTAATATTTGTTTTATATAATTATAATCTATATAATTAATTCTAATTATTATTAATAGGTATAAATAAATAATAAATGGTATAATAAAATGTAAAGTGGAAGATTATGAAAATATTATAATAAAAATAATAATAATTATTTGATATAGTGGGATATATATTTATTTAAGAAAAAAAAGAGAGAAATACATAAATAAATAATTGTTTTAAGGATATTGTTATTAATATTACTATTAATAAATGGTATATTAAAATATAAAATTATTTAATAATATATGGAAAGTAGTTAAAATATTGATGGGGATAATTAATATATGAAATAAGGTATTGATTAAAAATGGAAAGTAATTAATTAAGAAGAAATGGAAAGTAATTAAAATATTAATGGTGGGAATATATAATTAATATAATAATTATATTATTAAAAATACCTTAATTAGAATATTAATTGAGAAAAATATTAATTGGGTATTGATTGAGACAAAGTAGAAAAAAATTATGTATTTTATATACATGGGAAATGTTATAAAAACGGCAAGGTCATGCCGAAATTTTCTAAAAATGTATACTTTTATAAAAGAAATAGTTAACGAATAACTACGTTATAAAATAATTTTTGAAAAGTATCATTTTAATTAATATGACATTTAACGTTATATATGATAAATAAATTTTAACAAGTTATATAATGATTTTCGAACGAGTGTCGAATTATATAAAAATAACTTCGTATACACTATTATAACCGAAGAATATAGTATATAACTTAAGAAATACATTTTTAAATGTTTGTTCTAAATAATAACTTACGACATGAATTATGAGCGTCGTGTTCACATATAAATTATATACCGAATATATTATATGATTTATTTTATCATTTTATTTTATTTGGCCAACCACCAAAGTTTTACGAGTTAAATTTTATTAATTATTTTGTGTCGAGTTGATGTAACCATCCATTGGGAAAACACCAAAACATAAACCTCACCAAACGATTGGAGCATAGCTGTGGAATTATTTACAACCGCGGAAAGATATTTGTTGACGCTACATGATTATTTATTATGGTGTATTACGACTATTAGAATCAAGCCGTATATATTATGTGATGCTGTGTGGTGTGATACTTATATTCTGCTGATGTCTGCATTTAAGGTGAGTCTATAGCCTCGCTTTATACTAGTTATTAAATGATTTTAAACCCGCGAGGGGGAATACATGTTTTATAAACTTAGAACACAAGATTTTTATGGTATGCTTTGTCCCTCTATGAATGGACCCGTGGTTGCCTTTAAATTGCATTAAGTGATTGCCTTTGTTAAAACCTCAATTATGGACCGTTAATTAACCTATGATGGGTTAACCGCTAGTACAATTAATAGATCTATGGGGGAAGCCGCCCCGATTCAGTTTTTGTGGACTTGTCATAGAATCTTAGGCCCGACCTCCACACTGTTTGAGCATATTGTATTGAGAAGTCAGGTATACGGCAATGTACCAATAATCTGGAGGTAACCGACAATTAATAAATCTCTCGCCTTATTAGACTGATATGGGAGTGTCTAAGGGCTCGGTTCCATGAGCTTATTGCAATTTATGCTATATACAATTATTATTGTTGATGCGAATTATTATTTGATGCTTATAAGCATGCCACAAACTTATAATCTTTGCTTGTGTTCAAATTGATTACATAAACCTATAGATTCACTCGGCATTTTTGCTGATTGTTTTACTCACATGTATTTCAGGTAATCAAGAAGTGGAAGCTTGGAGGTCACGGGGAATGAAGTTGTGCACTGCTTTTGTTGTTCAAACTCTTTGATTTATTTATCGTTCCATTTTTAAAACAAACCAATATGTTGTTTTAACTTATCTTTTGGTAACGATTACTTGGGACTACGCTACTCTGACAAATGTTTTAGGAACGATAAATCTAAAACGTCTCTTTTCGAGTCGTTCTTTATAAATTATGTGTTGTTGTATCATTGTTTAGCACCCAAAGATGTATTCCGCTGCGTGTAAATTTGGGGGTGTTAAAGAAAATCTCTGGATCCGCTTCAGCAACGCAACTGCATCTTCCTGTAACTCCCCTAAAGAAGAAAAGGAGAAAGGAAGAAACCCATATCCGAGAGCTGCACACTTAGCCAAATACTTGCATCGTTTACGTTGTGCAGCATCAATCACAGCTCGGCCAGGAACAAAGTCATTCATCCCCGTACGAGTCAAAGGAGAAGAACCAGTCAGATCAACGCACACATCTTTACCTCCCTCACAAGAATAAAACAAAATATCTGTCGGACGTAAGACACTATCAGGTCCACCATCTAATCCAATATTAACTTCCTTTCTGACAGATATCCCTGAACGGTAACATATATCAGCAAGAGTATCATGAACCAAATTGTGACGATGCTTAATCCCAACGATGCCAGCACACGATACGGCATGATCCCCAAATATATCCCCATCAAAAACCCTTGAACAAGCTGAACAGGGCTTCGAAACAGAGAACAAGGGAATACCTAAGCGATAGCACAAAACACATCGATAAGACCTCCCATTCATAGTCTGACCTAACCCGGGGATAGGAACCGTCCTAAGCCAGTCAGACGTATGATCCTCCCTCTGAGATGCCCATATAGCCAACTGACGAGCAGATAAAGCGAAAGTGGATTCAGCATTCTTAATAACCCGAGCAAAATATATATCTGCCATTTTCTTCATGAGTTTGGGGGCAGCGACCTCACTCGGATTACTTAGAAAATCAATCTCCATAACCGAGTTAAACACACGTAAGGCATCATCAAACTGGAGTCCATAAGATCTAATATCAGTGTGTTGAAGTAACTTAGATTGTAAATCAGCTGACTGTAACCGAGAAGCAAGAAAAGCATAATGCAATACGTCACCCGCAGAATAAACACCCAACCCTCCAAAGGAAAAGGGCAACGTAGCAAGTCTCCACTGCCAATCACCAAATCCTGGTCCAGAAGCAACAACGATACGCTCCAAAGAAGAACGGAGTGCCAAATCAAAAGAACTTTTGGCAGACTTGAAAGCACAAGGTGAACAAGTACGCATAGCAAAATATAACTTGGAAATACCGGCACATGAACGAAGAAGCAGCAACTCACATTGGGGGTCATTAATTTTTGCCACAGCATCCATAAGCTCAATAGTCTTAACCGCACGCTTCAACACAAGCTGACTACAAAAATCAAGATCTACACTCGCAGGCCCCCCAAGTAACTTAACACCGCTCGTAGGTCGAGCAATATTATCTGGGAACACACCAATAAACTTGTTGCGAGGATCCTCGGTCGGCCAAAAAACTTCAGTCTTATCAATATTCAGATGCAGTTCATACACTGGACCATCCTCCATGATGCACTCCAAAACTTTCCCCACAACCAAAGTATCCCCAATAATACTACCATCATCCAAATACCAGGCCTGTAGAGAAAGAGAGAAGGAGTCCCGAATCTTATTATTATTGTTATTGTTAATGCAATAATGACTAAAAACGTTACTTGCATTTTTCGGTCTCGCTTAGTTTTGATTACGACAATATGTAAAAACAAGCATTTACGAAAACAACGAAAAACGAATTCTTGAGTTCAAGTATTTTTCATTTTACCCATTTTCACTTAAGGTATGGATAAACAAGTACTAACCTTAATCAAGTGATCAAGTGATTTAATCTTTTCTTAAAACTCACTTTTTATTAAATGTGACAAGTTTTTATTAAACTTTATTTTTAAGAAAATGTTTTATTGAATTAATTATTTGAAATTTGAAAATGGCATATTCTTATTCTGTTAAAAATATCCTTTCAGGATATTTTTTATACCCAGATAAGACCTCCACCACTAAAGGACAAAAAGGAGCGGAGTCTAGTCCGGCGGTACCTTAGCGCCTAGGCAGTACCTTATCGATAAGGTACCGCGGGCTGTGATAAGGTACCGCGGGCAGATATAGCTGTTGGCTCCTTTATCCTTTAAATAGTGGACCATTCTCAGCTTTTCACCTCACCTCTTTTGCACATTCATTTCCAGATTCAAACCCCTTCTTTAATCACTCAAATCTTTGATCATTTGTTTGATTATTACTTGTTTAAGAAATGAATCTTGTTCTTCCATCCCTTCCTCTCCAAGTGCAAAGAGAAGAACACTATCCTAGTGAAGTGTTGAGTCCACCACCAAAGATCCATTGAAGATCAATTTTTATATACTTGTAGTTGTGTCATAGTTGTGAAGATCCAAGTAGTTGTGTCTATTTGGAAGTTGTGTATGTACTAAGTATAGTTGTGTAGATTGGTCCTAGCTACGATTAGGGCTCGACTTTTAGCTTAGAGTCGGAAATTGGTTAAGCGACGTGTACGGTTTTCTCCACCATAAGGAGCTTGTTGTGTAGTGAACTCTCGAGTAAGGAGTACTCGAGGAGTGGAGTAGGAACGAGGAGTGAGCTTCGTTGCCGAACCACTATAAATCCTTGGTGTTCGGTTTGATCTTTATTTACCCTTAACTCTTTACATTCTTTATTCTTTTTGCATATACATGTGCTAATATTAGATTAGCTACACTATCATTCTTTATTCTTTGTGGATATATTTTTGTTAGTATTAGTTTAGCTACACTATCATTGTTCATATTGTACATAAGAAGATTTCACATATTTCCTCAAGTCTAAGTTTTTGAAAAAGGAATTTGTTTTTGGAAACCATATTTTAACAAGTAAATAATAAGAAACTATTCACCCCCCCCCCTTCTAGTTTCCACAATTGGTATCAGAGCGGGTTGCTCAAGATTTTTTAAAGTATATTGTATTTTAAAACTTGAATCGATCTATGGATTCCAACAAGTACCTAGGAGGGCAATATATGCAAAGACCACCACTTTTTGAAACCGATAGTTTTATTTATTGGAAAAATAGATTTGACACTTATGTGAAATCAAAAGATTTATATCTTTGGCATGTTATTACCAATGGTGATTTTTTACCCTTTCAATTTAATGAAGTTTCTAAAACAAAAGAATTAGTCACTTTTGACAAAGCTAATGATGATACTAAAAAGAAACTTTCAAAAAATAATGAGGCTAAAATGGTGATTTATAATGCTTTGCCTAAGAAAGAGTATGAAAGAATTTTTATGTGTGAAACCGCTAAAGATATTTGGAACACTCTTTTAGTAACCCACCAAGGTAATAGCCAAGTCAAAGAAAGTAAAATCGATCTTCTTGTCCAACAATATGAACAATTTGTCATCTTAGAAGATGAAACTATTGATAGTGCATTTGCTAGGTTTAACACCATTATTACTAGTCTAAAAGCACTTGATGAAGGTTTTTCTAGCAAGAACAATGTTAGGAAGTTTCTAAGGGCCTTACATCCAAAGTGGAGAGCAAAAGTCACGGCTATTGAAGAGTCGAAAGATCTCTCAACTTTATCACTCGATGAACTCATAGGAAACTTGAAGGTTCATGAGATGATAATTTTGAAGGACTCGGAACTAGTAAAAACCAAGAGTGAAAGGAAATCTCTTGCACTTAAAGCCAAGAAGGCACAAAGTGACCATGATAGTTCCTCGGAAAGTGATGACGAGGAGTATGCATTGGCGGTGAGAGATTTCAAGAAGTTCTTCAAGAGACGAGGTCAACACGTTAGGAAACCAAACTATGACAAGAAACCATTGTCAAAGAATCGGTTTGTCAAGAACGAAAAAGGTGATAGGAGTTGCTTTAGATGTGGTGATCCAAATCACTTCATTGGTGATTGTCCAAAGCCCGCTCGTGATAAGAACCACACGGCATTCGTTAGTGGCGCTTGGAGCGATAGCGGTGAAGATGATGATGACAACCCCAAAGAGGAGAAATGTCTTATGGCTCACACTTCTAAAGAGGTACATTCTGAAACCGAATATTATAGCAATGATAGTTCCACTTTAGATGATATTGAATTTGAAGGCAAATATGATAGCTTACACAACTTAGTCTTAAATTCATAGAAAAGAATAAAACCTTAAAATCAACCAAAACTAAGCTTGAAAATGAGATCAATGAACTTAGGGAGAAATTGGCTAAACTTGAGAAAAACAAAGAGGTTTATTTAGGTTGCTTAAGTTGTGAGAAACTTAGATTAGAGAATGATGATCTCAAGAGCACCTCCATTAAATTGGAAAAGTTCATGAAAGGTACTAGTGCTCTTGATGATATGTTAAACAAACAAGTTCATTCTAAGGAAAAACTTGGTCTAGGTTTTAACTCAAATGAAGCTTCAACTAGTGAACCAAAACAAATCAGGTTTTCACAGAAAACACCCTCTGGACGCGGTTCCACATCGTATGGCGCGGTTACTTATCACTATAGAACCGCGGCCATAGATAAGGTACCGCGGCCAGAAGTTGAGTTTTGTGAAAATTCTGAACTTTCTGAAAAATCTAAGTTAAATGAAAAACCAAAGCATCTTACTGTTAATAAGGTTCAATTACCCATACTTGACGACAATGCTATTGGTAAGTTCTATAAGCCGTTAAGTAAACCTCTCATAGGAAATAGAAGTTTATCTAGACTATCTTCTACTCCACCTAGAGTACGGAATGAGTCTAAGCCTAGAAGTAGAACGACAACGCCTACAAGATATAATCAAAACAACTCACGACCTAGAAGTAAAACTCCAACACCTAGAAGGAATAATAATAACTCTAAACCTAGATCAAACACACCTAGGAGAAGTAATGAACAATAAAATGGTTACATGAATTACTACCCTCCTCCATTTTGTTCTCCATGGGGAATCCCCACCTCATTCATGCATCCCAACCAAATGCAAGGGATGTTTGGAACTAACAATTTTGGACCCATGAGATATTGGGGACCAAATGTTTGATCTTGTGTGTTGTTACCTAGATATGCTTGGGAATTGATTTGGAGCCCGATGAGTGGATTAAGGATAGTGGATGTTCTAAACACATGACGGGTAATCGAAGTTTGTTCTCGCATTACAAAGCATATGATGGAGGTAACGTCACATTCGCTAGTAGTCTACGTGGTAATATCATTGGCAAATGTACGGTTTCTCTTGACTCCATGACCATTGAGAATGTTGAGCACGTAGATAACTTAGGTTTTAACCTTTTAAGTATAGGTCAAATTTGTGATAATGTAAGGTCATCTTTTCGGAACATGACAATGAAATCGTAAAAGATGGAAAAGTCATTGGAAAAGGTGTTAGAAAGCATGGGCTTTATGTCATGAAGGTTAATAAGAAGTCAAAAGACAACATATGTCTTGCGACTATAGATGATAGTTCTACTCTTTGGCATAGGAGATTAGGTCACGCTAATATGCGTCTAATTTAATCTTTAGTCTCTAAGGAGTTGGTAAGACACCTCCCCAAGATTAAGTTTGATAGTCACTTTTGTGATGCTTGCAAAGTTGGAAACCAAGTTCGCTCAAGTCACAAAGCCAAGAATTTGGTTTCGACCTCTCGGTGCTTAGAGCTCCTACATATGGATCTCTTTGGACCTTCCGCCATACGGAGTTATGGAGGTAACCTTTATACCCTTGTTATAGTTGATGACTATTCTAGATTCACTTGGACTAGATTTTTGGCATCTAAGAATGAAGCTTTCGATCACTTCGAAATCTTTAGTCAAAGAATTCAAAATCAACTAGGATGTTCAATTGTTTCTATTAGGACGGATCATGGTAGGGAATTTGATAATGAAGTGCAATTTGGTGCCTTTTGTGAAGCTCATGGTATTACCCATAACTTCTCGGCTCCTCGCACTCCACAATCAAATGGGGTAGTTGAAAGGAAGAATAGGACTCTCCAAGAGATGAGTAGGACGATGTTAAACGAGCAATCTTTGCCTCAAAAGTTTTGGTGCAATGCCGTGGATACATCGACTTATATTCTCAACCGAATTCTTATTCGACATTTCCTAGGAAAGACCCCCTATGAAATTCTTAAAGGTAAGAAACCCTCATTAGAATACTTTAGGGTGTTTGGAAGCAAGTGCTTTATCCTCAACACCAAAGACTACCTTACCAAGTTTGACCCAAAGTCTTACGAAGGTATCCTTTTAGGTTATTCCCAAACTAGTAAGGCCTACATAGTCCTAAATAGAACCTCAGGGGTTATTGAAGAATCACTCAACGTAACCTTTGATGAAACCCCTCCTTCACCCAAGACACCACCATTGGTTGATGATGACTTGGATGAATTAGAAGTAGTTAAAGCCAAAGAGGTTAGAAAAATAGAAGTTGAAGACCTTAGTGTTGAAAAGGAAGTAAACATTAAGGAGTCTAGGGATCATACTCTCAATAATGTCATTGGTGACTTAAATCAAAGGACCTTAAGATCTCAAGTCCAAAACCAAAGCAACTTCTTTTGTTTTGTCTCCTTGATTGAACCAAAGAATGTTAAAGAAGCTTTGACGGATGAGAGTTGGGTCATTGCGATGCAAGAAGAATTGAATCAATTTGTTGCCAATGATGTTTGGGAACTTGTTCCTCCACCTACAAGTTCTACCATTATAGGAACCAAATGGGTATTTAGGAATAAGCTAGATGAGAATGGTGTTGTGTCTCGTAACAAGGCTAGACTTGTAGCTCAAGGCTATAATCAACAAGAAGGGATTGATTATGACGAGACATATGCACCGGTAGCTAGATTAGAATCAATTAGAATCCTTTTAGCCTACGCTTGTGCCTTAGATATTAAGCTTCAACAAATGGATGTAAAGAGTGCATTTCTTAACGGTTTGATCAATGAGGAGGTATATGTGGCTCAACCTCCCGGCTTCATTGATTTTGAGAAACCGGACCATGTTTACAAGCTTAAGAAAGTACTTTATGGACTCAAACAAGCACCCAAAGCTTGGTATGATAGACTTAAAGCGTTTCTTGTTAAACATGAGTATACCATGGGTATGGTAGACAGTACACTCTTTACAAAGAAGAAAGGTCCTCACCTCATAATCGTACAAATATATGTTGATGACATTATATTTGGCTCAACTTGTCAAGAATTATGTGATGACTTTGCCAAAATCATGCATGATGAGTTTGAAATGAGTATGATGGGAGAACTTAACTTCTTTTTAGGACTCCAAATTAAACAAATGGACGATGGTATTTTCTTTAGTCAATCTAAGTACGCTAAAGAAATGTTAAAGAAATTTGGATTAGAAGAATCTAGACCAATGAAGACCCCTATGGCCTCGGATACTAAACTCACCGTAGATGATGATTGTGAGTCGGTAGACAACACCAAATATAGAGGTATGATTGGTAGTTTGTTGTACCTAACGTCAAGTCGACCGGATATCATGTTTAGTGTTTGCCTTTGTGCTCGCTTCCAAGAGGCTCCCAAAACCTCTCACCTTGAAGCGGTTAAGCGTATCTTCCGATACATTAAAGGCACTATACATTTAGGATTATGGTATCCTAAAGGGACCGGTGTAGAAACCATTGTCTACGCGGACTCGAATCATGCGGGAGACTATGTAGACCGGAAAAGCACTAGTGGAGTTTGTACCTTCATGGGTTGTTGTTTAACTTCTTGGTTCTCCAAGAAACAAACCGCTCTTGCGATATCCACCACGGAAGCCGAGTATGTGAGTGCCGGAAAAGCATGCCAACAAGCTCTATGGATGAAGCAAGCGCTTGTTGATTACGGGATTTCTCTTGATGATGTTCCCATCATGTGCGATAATAAAGGCGCTATAGACCTAAGCAAGAATCCCGTGCAACATTCGCGAACCAAACACATAGAAATTAAACACCATTTCCTTAGGGATAATGTTCAAAAGGGGAACATTACTATCGAAAAGGTGCCCTCCGAGGACAACTTAGCCGATATCTTCACTAAGCCACTTAAGAGGGAACCTTTTAATTACTTGCGTCTAGGTCTAGGATTAATGGAACATCTTCCTTAAATTCTTTTCTTCTTGTGTGTTTTCTATTACCACCTTGAGTCCTTGAGTCTTTTAAAATTCTTTTGAAAAATCTTTTCATCTCCTTTTCAAAACTCTCAAAGTCTCTTTCGAAAATGGTTGAGAAATTCGTTTGACATTGTTAATTCAATCTAAAAACGATTTTTTCATAGATTCTCGCTATTAATATAGAGCTTACATAATTCATATGTATGATTCTCTCAAACATAGCAAGAACAAGATTGAATCATGTAGGATCATTGTGTCATGACTTAAGGTATTGTCTTACACACCTCCTACATTGATTTTTTAATCCATGTATTTTGGTCAAATCTCTATTTGGTAAGTTTGCATATGTTTTCTTTGTCTATCTTTGCTTATAAGCACATCCCTATGATAAGTTAGACTAGAAAAATAAGATTTGCTGAAAAATCTTTCTCCAAACACCAAACCCTGCTTCTACAGGCGGTTCCATATGTGAGCCGCGGTACCTTATTGATAAGGTACCGCCACTATAGATAAGGAACCGCCTACAGTGGCCTTCCTTTTCGGGTTTTTGTCTGAAACTCCAGATTTGCTCCAACCTTTTTGAGAATCTTTGTTTCAAACCCTTTGACCACCCCAAAAATACCCTAACCCTTCCCTATTTAAACCATAAGCATTTTGCATTACTTCACATCCAAAATGTCTTATTCTCCCAATGAAAGCCTTGAATCTCCTCCATTTTCTCCAATTGCTTTCAATCCAAACCCACCCAAGAACACTCTTAATCACATTTCTCCTACCAAGAATGTTGATTGTGGAACTTCCTTTCTTCCACCACCACCCTTTAGTGTTCTTCCTCCTTCTCATGATAATGTCATGCACCATGGAACATATTGTCATTGTTGTCAATATCAACATCTTGCTATGGCACACATCTATGAGGAGTTGAGCTACATCAAGAGTCTCTTAATCAAGCCTCCTCTTCACTTTGATTATGAGATCTCCAACAAGCCACCACCACCACCCTCCGCTATTATCTTGTCTTTCATATAAGCATTGATTGCTTATCCTCAAGACACCAAATTTAAGCAAATCTTAGAATTCTAGAATAACTAGGATTAGATTTATGCTTTTGGCTTGTTTCTTTTTCCATACTTCTTTGTATGATGTTTCTTTAGTAACCTATCTTGGATCTTTGTCCTTATGTTTTCTTCTCTTTTAATTTTCTTTTTGTGACCTATTGCTATATATTGTTGGTTGTTTCTTTTGCTCAACTAACCCTTCTATGTAACTAGTCACCATATCTCGATTCCTCGGTGCCCCAAGCTAGGGGGAGTAAGCACCAAGGGGGAGTCTTTGCAAAGTCCGTTTCTTCAACACCGGCTTACGCAAACTTTTTGCTTCGACAAAGGGGGAGAAATGAATAAACTCGTCTTCGAAAATCTTGTTTTTTGTGTGATTGAGTTTATGTATTGTCGGAATCAAAAAGGGGGAGATTGTTAATGCAATAATGACTAAAAACGTTACTTGCATTTTTCGGTCTCGCTTAGTTTTGATTACGACAATATGTAAAAACAAGCATTTACGAAAACAACAAAAAACGAATTCTTGAGTTCAAGTATTTTTCATTTTACCCATTTTCACTTAAGGTATGGATAAACAAGTACTAACCTTAATCAAGTGATCAAGTGATTTAATCTTTTCTTAAAACTCACTTTTTATTAAATGTGACAAGTTTTTATTAAACTTTATTTTTAAGAAAATGTTTTATTAAATTAATTATTTGAAATTTGAAAATGGCATATTCTTATTCTGTTAAGAATATCCTTTCAGGATATTTTTTATACCCAGATAAGACCTCCACCACTAAATGACAAAAAGGAGCGGAGTCTAGTCCGGCGGTACCTTATCGTAAGGTACCGCGGGCTGTGATAAGGTACCGCGGGCAGATATAGCCGTTGGCTCCTTTATCCTTTAAATAGTGGACCATTCTCAGCTTTTCACCTCACCTCTTTTGCACATTCATTTCCAGATTCAAACCCCTTCTTTGATCACTCAAATCTTTGATCATTTTTTTGATTATTACTTGTTTAAGAAGTGAATCTTGTTCTTCCATCCCTTCCTCTCCAAGTGCAAAGAGAAGAACACTATCCTAGTGAAGTGTTGAGTCCACCACCAAAGATCCATTGAAGATCAATTTTTATATACTTGTAGTTGTGTCATAGTTGTGAAGATCCAAGTAGTTGTGTCTATTTGGAAGTTGTGTATGTACTAAGTATAGTTGTGTAGATTGGCCCTAGCTACGATTAGGGCTTGACTTTTAGCTTAGAGTCGGAAATTGGTTAAGCGACGTGTACGGTTTTCTCCACCATAAGGAGCTTGTTGTGTAGTGAACTCTCGAGTAAGGAGTACTCGAGGAGTGGAGTAGGAACGAGGAGTGAGCTTCGTTGCCGAACCACTATAAATCCTTGGTGTTCGGTTTGATCTTTCTTTACCCTTAACTCTTTACATTCTTTATTCTTTTTGCATATACATGTGTTAATATTAGATTAGCTACACTATCATTCTTTATTTTTTGTGGATATATTTTTGTTAGTATTAGTTTAGCTACACTATCATTGTTCATATTGTGCATAAGAAGATTTCACATATTTGCTCAAGTCTAAGTTTTTGAAAAAGGATTTTTTTTTTGGAAACCATATTTTAACAAGTAAATTATAAGAAACTATTCAACCCCCCCCCCCCTTCTAGTTTCCACAGTTATTATTATTAATATATAAGTAGGAAATGCTTTGCACACCAAATATATTGAAAATGATTTCCACACAAATTACAAAGGATATAATTCCCTAAGAATTCAACTCTCCACCCTTTTTATTTCTCTATCAACCAAATAATGAAAATGAAATCATTTCCATTTCTCTACTTCCAATTCTCTCTACCAAACACACCCTAATAGTATATGTGTTCCTATAAGTCACAAACTTTGTATGCACGAACAAATCAAATTTATAGATTAGGAAATACCAATGGAAGTAAACAAAGAAAGGCAAAATAATCCAGAGAGATATTTTTATTTAAGTTTTTCACTAAACGCGTTAGAACTAATGAACCAAATCTGGTTAACTTGTATTATTTGATTAAAAAAGTGTACATATGAAATATAAATACATAAAATAAGGAAACGATGCCTTAATATAAGACTGGCTAATAGGTCGAGATAAGTGGATCAGTAGCTATCATCTCCCTTCAAACTTACACCGTTGCAACAAAGAACATTGAGAATTTGTTAGCGAGAAAACAAAAACACAAATCATAGTGAGGCTTGGTAAGTGTATATATGCAATTAGTAAAAAGATAGAACTAACGACAAAGATATATGCCCACCTAAAGTTGATGATAGAAATGACAATAAATCTGTATAAGCTTGGTCTATTTATGTAAAAATATGTTGTGCCCAATCTGAATATCATTAAGTATATTACTCTATACTAGTTTGTTTGTGAACTCCTATATCTTCAATTAGCTAACATAACCAAGCAATTAGCTAACGTAACCAAATAATCTCGCTAGTAGTGACACCTATGGCACGATATTCAGCTTTAATAGACGATTTTGAAAGAACATCTTTTTTCTTACACTTCCATGATGTAAGAAAATCTCTAAGAAAAACACAAAATCAAGTTATAGACTTGCAAGTAACTAAAACACAAGCCTAATCGGTGTTATAATAAGCACACAGGGCTAAAGAAGATGTAAAAGGATATAATAATGTCTGAAACTAAATACCTTGAAAATAGCGAAGAATCTTTAAGACACTAGCCCAATAATCTTTAGTTGGAGAAGTAAGAAGTTGACAAACAGTGTGGACATATCACGTTGAGTGACTCTCTGAAATACGAAACTCCCAATAATACTTCAATTAAACTAGGATCACATAAAAAATCACCATGTGTAGGGGTACATTTTCTTTACATCAATAAGAATGTCGAGTATCTTATTATCTTTCATTCTAGCATGATCAAACAAATCAACAATATACTTTGACTAAGATAAAAGATAACTTTTTGCTGATGAAGTAACCTCAATACCAAAAGAATAAGGTAGTAAAACCTAAATATTTCATGGTAAAATGATAAGACAACTATGCCTTCAAATATTCAATTTCATATCATTTCATCTTTAATAGTAATCATATCATCAACATATAAAAACAAAAGATACCTTCAAAACTTAAACGTTTAATAATGTGGTATTATGATAGCTAGAGACAAATCTAATAGAAATAACAATTGTGGGGAACTTCTCATAACCAAGCATGTGGTGCATGTTTGAGACCATATTGGATTACTCAAACTAAATGTGACTCATGAGGAACATTTGTTAGATGATAGGTTGGTCCAAGCCCGATTGTGAGCTTGTGGACCATTAGGTTTAAGGTTTTGATTAGGTTTCTTAATATCAAAGATATGTATTTTGTATGAATACATATGTCACCTATTATGTAACTCATTCAATCAATACAGTCATCTTGATATCTTACATGGTATCACAGGCTCTTTAAACGATCCTCTCAAAACCATAAAAAACATCTTTGAGTCCCTCCTTCTGTCGACTTTGTTCAAAGCTTTACCCATCTTCTTTTTATTTTGCTTGTTGCCAATTAAATGTCATAGCTATATGACTAGAGAAACCGCTCCCCCACCCTTGCAAATCAGTCTCATGTCCACCTTATACACCCCAAATTAAATCATGTATACGTATTATTCAACGCTAGCTTTTACTTTATTTTGTTTGTTTTTTTGTCGTTGCAGATTAAAGATAATTCTCCGTATGCTGTCAGATATCTTTATAAACTAAATTCCTATTTGCTTTAGTTGATGCTTGAAGAATTGCTTCCGTTTGCTTCCGGATTTCTTCTTCAACAAATCATTGCTTTATATTAGTTTAGCGTTGTAAAATAGCTAAAATGTTCTTCCGTCTCAACAAAGACAAAGAAGATGATTAAAGAAAGAGCTTTCATCATGTGTTCCAGTTTGTCCGCCGAGAAGCCTCTCGTTCAAACTACGGAGGAGTGTTTGACGAGGCCCAAGGCTATAGGCTTAGGGCCCATTAGGTTTAGGGTTAGGATAGCTTGTTTACAAAGCTATGTATTCATTATAAATACATATGCAATCCTCATTATGTAATCACACAATCAATCAATAAACACCATTTAGCTATTTTATATGGTATCGGAGTTTTAGGTTCAACCCATCACAAAATAGCTATCCTCCGATCATCGGTCACTCGCCGATGATTAAGAGAGATCCCGTTTGATTTTCTTCCGCTTTATTGATTTCAATAATTGGCCTTTTCTTTTTATCCAATAAACCCCTAGAATCCAAAACCCTAGCCGTCATAACACATCTCCTATTATGTTGATTTAACAATCAATAATTTTTTTTCTTCTCTCATCACCATTACTCTTTGTTTTACAGTCGGAGATCATTGCTATTTTTCGAAAATAGTTGTTAAAAGAAATGTCACTCCTACCTAAAGGCAAAGCAAGTCACGCAAAGGAGGAAGCCGCAAGAAGCAAATAAATATGTCGTCAAATACAATTATATTTTCGCTCAAACAAACAAAGAAGATGAAGAAAAGAAGGCCTTTTATTCCAGCTTATACGTCCGGAAGCCTTCCGTTCAAACTGCGGAGGAGTGTTGATGTAGCGAAAAAACAAAGTAACAAAGATAGATAATTGAATCTGTTGATTCCAAAGAATGCCAGACACAATCCTTCCAACTATCGTTGATTCAAAAGGAATACCGATAATCAGGTAAACTCCAACAATCGTTGATTCAACGAATACCCGATTATTTGGATGAAATCGAACAATAAAACTGAACTTGGATTTAAGTTGATTAACAAAAGACTAAAAGTCTGTAATTTTTATTCATAACTCAAAACGGAATACAATAAACCCCAAGCCTTATTTTTATAGGATAACTAAACTTGGAGAAAAAGTTAACAAATTATTCTAGAAAAAATAAAATAAGAAAACTAAATAAAATACTGAAATAAAAACTAATCTCCAGCAGACATAAAATAAACCTCCTGCGTCATTTAAGGAAACTAAATAAATTGTAGACACAAACATAATTTTCAGTAGACATAAAATATTGCTCCCACATCATTCTCCCCTTCTTTGAAAAGACTCGATCTCGAGTCTTGATTGTCCTAAAACCGAACGCATCGACCATGATAGTTTGGATCATTGTACAAAAAAGATTATTAGCCACAACTACAGTGTCTTCATTGTTGTCTTGTTCTCCACCAAATTCTTTTTTTTCAATGACATATTCAATATCTGTATCATAAAGTAGCATCGGTTTTGCTTCATATTCATCAAATATGGGAGGTCCATCATAATCATCACTAGCCGCACCATAATCTTCCCATTCATCAGAAAATGAACCATCAATCTCAAAAAATGGATATTCTAACATCTTAATCAAGAACTTCGGCTCTTGATACCAACTGATGTAGCGAAAAAAAACAAAGTAACAAAGATAGATAATTGAATCTGTTGATTCCAAAGAAGGTCAGACACAATCCTTCCAACTATCGTTGATTCAAAAAGAATACCGATAATCAGGTAAACTCCAACAATCGTTGATTCAACGAATACCCGATTATTTGGATGAAATCGAACAATAAACCCTAAATTGGATTTAAGTTGATTAACAAAAGACTAAAAGTCTGTAATTTTTATTCATAACTCAAAACTGAATACAATAAACCCCAAGCCTTATTTTTATAGGATAACTAAACTTGGAGAAAAAGTTAACAAATTATTCTAGAAAAATAAAATAAGAAAACTAAATAAAATACTGACATAAAAACTAATCTCCAGCAGACATAAAATAAACCTTCTGCGTCATTTAAGGAAACTAAATAAAATGTAGACACAAACATAATTTTTAGTAGACATAAAATAATGCTCCCACATCAAGTGTTAGACGATAGGTTGGCCCAATCCCGATTGTGGGCTTGTGAACTATTAAGTTTACGGTTTTGATTATGTTACTTAATATTAAAACTATGTATTTTGTATAAATATATATGACACCTCTATGTAACTAATTCAATCAATACAACCATCTTGATATCTTACATATACAAGTTGAGAAACATCTACATAGACTTACGCCAATGAGGAAAGTACGTATACATAACCTCTAGCTTACATACAAAAAGATATAAGATGGGGAAACATCGAATCTCAAGTACAATAAATCCTTAAACGGTTACACCCTTTTGTCTCACAAAAACACACCACACACATTTTCACTAGAGTTTTCATATTTCCTTAAAAAAAATGAAAAGCTCCAATTACACAACCGGAGGCGAGGATGGTGGGAATGAAAACTCCGGGTTCTTCGTTCGGTCCAAGTGTGATGTTGGGCTAGCTTTAAACATGCAATACGTTGATACAAATCACCCCACCAAAAAGATGAACTTAATGCCAGACTTTCATGGTGCTGGAGGTGGTGGTGGACACATGATATTTGACCAGTTTTTGACTACCAGCAATCAAGTTTCACCAAGGACTTTGATAAAAAATAATACAGGTTTTGAAGTTGAAATATTATTATTTGTATTACTTGTTTTTTTTTTTCTTTTTGAGTTATCTATCTTATGGTTGTAATACAGGTGGTGAAATGGGGAATGTGAGTTTTACAGATTCTCAATGGCACGAATTTGAGAAGCAAAAGATGTTTTATAAACATTTTATGTCTTCAGCTATTGTTCCTCCTCAGCTTCTTGTACCTCTATCTTGTCATTCCAATAGTGAGTTGTTGATCTTTATCTTATGAGTTTCATTCGCGTTTGTTCGAAAATCATTATATGATAATTGGTCATTTGGGTAGAAATACTGATTATATGTTTGATTATTGAGAGTCATTTTAGTTAAGGCAAAGCTATTGTGGGATAGTTTGATTTTCAACAAAACTAATTTTGAGTACTTGATTATATAAGGTTCATTTAGTAACAGATTTTAATTATTTGCACTTCCCACACACCAGAATATAGTTTCAGAATCACATCTTCAAGAAAGAAAACCGACGTTCAAAAAATATAGTATTATCTAGCCAATCTAGTTCAGGTACCGCGTACATATAACTCTTAAAATAGTTTTTAGGAGTTTTTGGTTTTATATGTTCTTTCTTTCAAACGTTTGTTTCTTTCATTGCATATCGTCTTGCATCAATGTTTTCGTCGAAAGAGAATATTTGATTTTTTTGTATTTACTAGTTACGGACAATCACTATTAGTTTTCAGTATAATGGAAGTGTTTTTAATTGTTTTACTCCGTATTACTTAGGGGTAGTTTTGGATAAATCGGTTTAGGAGTAGGAATCACAAAACGGATTCTCCTTAATAGTAATTATTTACGGGTAATTATAAACTTAAAACTACAAACACTAGAAGCAAATCGGAACATTATCATATCCGTTGCGGCTCTTTTTAGTACTCCCGATTATTTATTTGGACTATTTCAAATCGCAGAGTCATTTTCAGAACACATACTAGCGTATAGTAGACTGATTTTACGAACTATATGTTGTTGTGGTAGGGTTGGATTCCGAGCCATGGAGGTGCAAAAGAACAGATGGTAAAAAATGGAGATGTTCGAGGGATGTGCTTCCTGATCAAAAGTACTGCGAACGCCATCTTCACAAAAACAGACCTCGTTCAAGAAAGCCTGTGGAAGCTCATACGAAAAATCTCAACAGTAAAAATGAAAACAACCCTACTACCCTCCCTCCTGCTCCCAATATGACTAGTTCATGTCAACAATCCAGGTGTGTGTTTTTGGTATTAGAATTAAATTCACTGTCATGTGTCATCGTAACGTATTTAATGTTCCTACTAATGTTCATGTATTTATTAGTTTTCTTGTTCTCATCTACAAAGATATCAATTGGGTCAACAACTTCCCTCTGTCTAATTTGTTTTATCTAATTTACTACGGTCGGGTGTTTTTACTTTTTTTAAAATGCTCTCATAAATTCTATTAAACTCATTGCTTCTACATGCATACTACTAGACTAGTTAAGACATTGTACAACGGTACAATGACATACAAACGGAACACGTTATCGACTGACTATATGTGCATATTCTGACTTTTGTATAGGTGCACCGAATGGTTTATGAAGAATGACACTAACCCTTTGTCTTCATCGAACCATAATAAGATTCAGAAGTCAATCCATTCACCAAGTGTAGGAACAAAAAGGGACCACTTTTTACAAAATCTTGAGGGGTATCACCACGATTTTATTCAAAGAGACAATTGTTCCCTTACCTTAATGCAGCCCGGTGGAAATGATACATGTGAGGATCAAGATTTCTTTCAAATGGGGAACGGAATGTTAAATGCTAACAGTTTGAACCAAGATGATCAATGGGTCCATCACGGTTCGTGGTTCGGCGGACCGTTAGGCGAGGCTTTGTGCTCTGGAGGTGTGAGTTCACTGAACCCACCTCATGTGCCTTCATCTAGGCTTCTTTAGTTTTTATCTAAACATCTTTTTCTTTTACGATTTAGTTGTTTTCACGAGAATTCCTATATTTTCATTTTAATTATTGTACGATATAACTTATATGACATGGTATTTATTCAGTATCACCAATATCATCTCACAAACAAAGTCACTATATATGTTAGCACATGGAATTTACGTTAAAGGGTTCAATTTTTTCTGCTTAAATGAATTTTGGAACCTTCGACATACGTTTTCACTCATATTACATCGGAAATAACACAAATTTACCTAACTAGTAATGAAGAAAAAGGCAAACGTTGACGTGAATGGTAGCGAAAATGGTTCAATCAGAATACGGCCATATATGGTGTGTGGTTTTTTTCAAAAGAGGTTAAGTCATACTAGGATATTTAACATAATTATACATCTTATATATAGAGTAGTATATTGTTAAAAATTTGTTTCGCACTTATCGAGCTCTCATAATTCATTTTTTCCACGCGCTTTTTTCCATCTCACTCACATCTTATATATTAAAAAATTATTCCCTGCGCGTATTTCCTCCCTTCCCTTTCGCTCTCCACCGACCCAGTATATCCAAGAACCCCACTTCCTCGCGCACATAGTATAAACACACTTCCAGATCCATCTTTAAATATCTCACTTCCATATCCATCTTTAACAGATCTTAAACAGATCATAACCACGTCAATGAATCAATTGGACGAACCATTGATGACCCACACATATACATGCAGTGGATCATCAAAAAGAGAGTTGGGGATTAATTGTTAGATTTGTTTCTGAAGATTTGGGAGTCTTTTGTTGATGAAAGATTGCTTCGAAATTTAAAAAGTTCATGTATATAATAAAGGTATATACATGTTTTGGGATGTAATTTTTTAATTCAATTTTGTTATTTTAAGTGTTTGGAACGATTAATTTTAATGTTTTTGTTTTGGTTGCAGATAGGTGTATTGGGGTTGAGAGAAAGGATGAAGGTGTGAGGAACTGATTGGTGTTGTGGTAAGTTTAGAAATTAGATTTCAATGTTAGCTCTTTGTTATGATTCTACACTAAACTCATCTAAACGCCCCATGTGTAACCTTATAGGTTTTAAAGTAAGCTGAAAACACAGGAAACATGACGTATGCCAAAGGCCAACGAGTCACGTACGCAAAGCGAACGACAACACAGACATAGCTGGATCGAGTTTGATTGACATCCAAGGTAAACATCTTTTTCGCGTTTGTCATCTACTTGGTTTGACATCATCTTATGACAGCTTATCTATTGTCTTTATCAGGAGATTTCACAAAGTATACCGACTTTGGTCGACTATCATTAGTGATGTCGTCATTGTAGTTGCCTATTTTGTAAATAGTTTGCGAGAATTGGGCCATGGGATAAAAAGTCGATCTCTTGGCCGACAACCCACTTTTAAATGTAATTTAAGAATAGTCGAAATAGTAATTGAAATTGAATGCTTGGATGATACATTTGTGGTGCTATTGGCCGCAGGTGACAAGGTAGCAGCAGCAGCTAAACCAAGCCAAGAAAACATGTGTATAACTTAGAGGAAGCGCAAATGAAGTCTAGCTCAGTTGGATGGATGCATGTGGTTATAGTCTCTATGTGGGGGAGGTCAGGGGTTCGACTCCTGTCATTCCCCATGTGGGGGATTTTTCTAGAATCGACAGCCAGGTTTGAATCCCATCGCAATGCCTTGAAGCCCCTTAATGGGAAACTGGATGACTAGCATGGGGGTTGATATTCTCTTCGTGAGATGATTCAAACTCGGGTCGAGAGACTTGGTGCCTTGGTTGCACGCAAGATACTCCGTTGCACCAGACTGTCGTTCAAAAAAAAACTTAGAGGAAGAAATCACATTCACAGGTAACACCAAGCACCTCATTACCAGAATTAAAATCGTAATCCTGAAAAATCATGTTATGTTGTTGTATTTTTAAGGGGCTACAGGGACACAACAATCAAAGATTGAGATGCATGTTGTTGATAAAAGGCTACAAGGTTATACTGGAGCTGGTAAATGGCCGAACATGTACTGGTGAGTGAGTCGCTCTATAAATGTGTATCTTTCAGAGCTGAATAGTGAAGACATAAGATTGACTCCGTAAGCAAGTAACATAATTGACAACTATTACGAACGTAGTATAGCTGAAACTCTTAAATTCCATAAAATTTAAACATTAAACATTAGTTTCACGGATTGTATCAAAGTTAAAATGACCCTGATAACTGAAGAAACTAGGAGCTACAATTTTACTAATGTGTGATATTCCAATAATGGACGTCGGTATAGGCTGCAATATCAGTTACTAGATGCTATTAAGGGTGATATTTTCGCAGCCTTTTAGCGACTTGAGTGTGCTATTCTAGGCTGCAATATCAGCATCCATTTGTGGCCTTTAACGTGTTATTACGGGGTGCAATTTCAATAGCCCTTTAGCAAATTTAACGTAGTATCAAGGGCTGCAATTTCTTCCTCCATTTAGGGTCTTTAACGTCCTATTAGAGGCTGCAATTTCAGCAGCCATTTGATGGATTTAACCCTTTTATAAGGGGCTGCAATTTCACAAGGCATTTGGTGTGTTCAACATGTGATACGGCTGTTTGGATTAAAAGAGTCAAATGTTATATGTAACAGCAAAATTTTAGAGCTTCGTTAATTTTTTCATATAATATTTAACAATTTTGGTTAGATACATAAGAAAGTAACAGTAATAAAGATTTGTTTAGATACATGTTTAGTTATAGGTTTTTACATGCTTATGTTGTCGTATTTTTTCCCTTTCTTTCGCTTATGCACACAGTTGTTTTTTGAAAAGTTCATTGCTATGGAACAAATTCCAAAGTATATTAGAATGGAGCCTTTCGGATTACGATAATTACCTTTAATATGAACAAAGATACTTAAAAAGGTACAAATTGTTTCGACACTTAATTTAGTGTTAGACGAGTTGTGTAATGCGTAGAAAATAGTGTTAGTTAGTGTGTTTCGATTGAATATAATCTGATTTTAATAAATATTTGGGATTCGGCATAAAATTGATTTAAGAGTTTCTTTCACGATATAAATACACTTTACGCGACTTTTGATTTTTCCCCGCCTTCTTTTGTTCCTTACCCCATATACAAAGAACAGGTTGAAATGGTCATTCACAAATTATTTGTCTTTGTGGGCCTGCGATGGAGTTTACCAGGTCTGATTTATGTTAAACATTGTGTGTAGGGTTATTTGTAAGCTATGCTTTGTTACATTAAAAAATTTTACCTTCTCTAAATGTGAAGATCCTAACACTTCCTGCTGCTGATGAAGATGGATTCAATTTTGAGTTAGACAAGATTCCTGATGTGGAGGTCAACATTTTTTAGACACTTTACATATTACAACGTTTATTATCAAATATCTATATTAGCTACTATAAAAGAAAACCACATATGACATAGTATATGCTCACCATGACAACTGATTTTCATAGAGGAATAATTAGTTTCAATTAAACAGCCCTATAGTGATCCGATGCGCTATATTTCATCAAAGTTACTTCGAATTCGCTTAGAATTTATATAAAAAACTCTACTTATTTTCATTTTAAAGAGTATATGATTTGGACTTTTGCGGGTAATTGTTGGGATGATGTTGAAGAATAATATATACTATATGATTATCTTTGTAAGTGATACCAAACACTCATTAACTAACTGTGTCATATAATAGAACACAATGTAAGCAATAGCCAAAACGTAAGGAACAAGTCTCGCTGCTTCTTATAGTATTTTGTTTTTTTCTTCACAAGGACTCAAGCATTCAAGCAACAAACTTAGGAAGAACCAAACGGAGAGTCTGATAGGGAGGTATAGTTCCTACATACCCTTTCGTATTTTTGCACACTTAACTATTATGACGGCCTTAATGAGCCTGTGACACACATAGCAACCTTTAAGTCGTTCCGCATACCAAAAATCAGCACCATAATATTGACACACTTAGTCAGTCTCTCAAATCCAAATATGTTTGCTTAGATACTATATTTTGTAGAGAAAAAGAACAAAATATGGACGCTGAACAAAACTGGCTATGCGTGGAGAAACTTTTTAGTTTTTTTTGTTTTCTGTTAAGCATCTTTAAAGAAAATATTTTTTTTACTAGGCTAGATATAGGATGCATCGATACGTAGTGGAAAGGCGGTGAACAAAAACAGCTACAGGTTTGATTATTATGTGCGATTGTAGCTGCGCGAAGTACTACCCATTTAACTTAAACCTTTCTAGAACCCGACCTCATAAGAGATTAAGAGGCTTCAGGTGAAATGGGTTGCTTTGGCTATCAGGTTGTTAGCGAGTTGCGATGAGAATTTTGTGAATGACATATTTTTAAAAAGTTTACCACACTTAAAGAAGAAAGAAATAAGAGTGAAGTAGTATAAAACAAATACCAGTTAGCTTTAAAAAAGAATTGTAGTATAGTTGGAAGAAAATGCAGTACATTATAAAAAATAAGTAAAAGAGCAGTGAGTTAATATTAAAATGAAAAGTTTTCTTATATGACTTCTTGCCCACTTGATGAGTATGTTATGTAGCTAAATTCTTATTGTTATCACTTTTAATTAATATTATGATTATTTATTCAGACATTGAATGAAGCCCTGATGTTACTGATATAGTTATCTAGGATCGGGTTGTGTAGAGAAGTCAAATGCAGAGGCCATATAAGGAGTAAACTATCAGCTAATATTTGCAGAGTGAATGGAGCAGCAAAACAATTCAACAATAGCTTTTTTGTTCATTCTTTTTAACTTCGTACAACGTTGGGAAGAACAAAAGGGCTTATGGTCGAACTTTTTATTCCTTAGAAGTTAATATTATCGTCGATGTACTTATGTAGACAAACCAGGGGCGAAGCCCGAGCAAAAATCCTTGTTAAATTACATTGGAAAGTGAAGAGATGAAAAAAAACTTCCAAAAAAAAATGTATTACTAGCTATACAAATTAAATATCAGTTTCTTCTTAGCGAAACTACTATGCATTTTTTTCACCTCATCTCCTTTGTAAAAAAAGAAAGATCTCAAACATTTATTAAACAATAATCTCAATTGTTTTGTGTTCTTTCGCACTTGTATTGAGGTTCTTGTTTTTTTATATATCTTATACATACCTTTTAGATCTCTAAAGTTGCTTCCGGGAACCACATTCTCTTACGGTAGGTTCACTATTGTTGAGGGAGGCCGAGCACGTCCACCTCCGACCCTGAATACGTGTTTTTTATAATAAACACAAACTAATTAGATCATGTTAGTTTTTCTGATCTTGCTAATCGATGATTGCTGGGTAGATTTTTGAATCGTGAACGTATAGATTTTCCTGATCTAATATGAAGCAATAAATTAAACAAGATCAACACACTTTGAGAAAAAAAAAATCAAACGATAATCTCAATTGCAAACAACCCATTTGTGGTTTTATTAAAATGAGTATTTTGAACAAAGAAAAGTGTCCTCTCATCAAAGTGATGAGGTTATTTAAGCAAAGTACGAGATCTTTGAAATTTTAAAAACTGACAAAAGACTTTTGCAATTCTAATCCCTTGCACTATCTATGATATCATACCCCTCTGCTAAAAGAAGATTCGCCCTCGAATCTTACTGGATATTTTGGGTTTATTCCAACTCGTTGTCTGTAACATATAGGGAAAAATCTGCAAGGTTCTAGAAACACTGTATTCGCCAGGTAATTAAATCTTGTAGGCATTGCCATTATTTCTTTTTAATACTCAAAATGGTCCATCCGCACGCGGTTGTAATTTGACAAACCTCCCAGCTAGAAAACGTTCCTTTCCAAGTCGAATCCACACCATGTCTCCTTCTTTAAATATAATATGCTTGCGACGCTTATCCACCCGCTCCTTATATTTTGTATTTTGCTTCTTAATATGTTCCTGAACTTGTTCATGCACCTGTTGGACATGTTGTGCAAACTCTCACCAGCATAACCGAATTGTTTATGGGTTGTTAACGGTGTGAGGTCGAGAGGGGTGATGGGGTTCACACCGTTCACGACTTCAAATGGTGTTTTTCCTTGTTGATACAAAAGTTGGATGGTCCTTGTTTAACCCGAATTAGGCTTAATTCGGGTGTCTGGGGCTCCGGCTCTTGCACCAAGTAAACTTCGGTTTGGGATCCTGCACACTAAAAGTAACACGCTGTTAGGCTTACCGTGGGAACGTATCCCACGATTAAACTCCGGCGTGAGAGTAAGTAATCGGTTTAAGGGTTTGAAATCGGTGAATGATGAAAGTGGTGAGTGAATCGTACCTTTGTGGAACCCTTGGGGTTCTTTATATAGGCAGTAAAAGTCCTGGTGGGTTTTTTACCGAAGCTTCAGCCCCAAGTAAAAGATAAGTACCATAATTAGTTTATTGTTATCTTCTAATTATGGTTAGTATATATGCTCTACTTTAGGACGAATCACAATCCTAATTAGGTTGTGATTCTGTCTAACCCCTTACCGGATGTACCGGGCCGTGGGCCGCACATGACACATGCGGCCACTGTTCATTCGAGACCCATAGGTTCAAATGACATTACTCCAACCCATCCGTGATGGGCCATATACGGGTAGTACCCGTGGGCCGGGCCCATGACCCGGTTGGGGACTATACATCATCATGTCCCCCCAGTCTAGTTGTTGTAGTCGTAGGCGTAACCTCTACACTAACCAATGCCCCGTTTTCTATACAGAAAAATAGCCGCATAACAGAAGCTGTCGAACGGGACAACATTAATGAAGGCATTAATGGTAGTCAAAAAATGGTTGTGTCAGCGTCTGTTCACCTGTCAGACGTGAAAAAGTGTACCCCATGGGTCCTACTCTCAAAACACATATAATTACAAGAATGAAATGACCCGTGGGTCCCTCTGACCCTGCATCTGTTCTCCAAACCCCATCCATTAGATGGACGTAGTGGTTTACACGTGTCCTCCATCCAACAGTCCTCGAAAGTTGAGGCAACACTATATAAAGGCATGTATGTGATAGTGCACACACAGTTTAGAAAAACTTCGTCCACCATTGTTGCCAACCTTCATTCCTTCTACACTTAGATACGTACGGTTATCCTTTATTCCAGGTTAGATCCCCACGCCCTTTCTCCATATTTATATAAAACATGGTCAAGGATAATCCTACTATCACGTCCGTGCTCAACGTGCTCTCATATGAGAAGTTTGCTAAGTTTTGCTCGGATTATTACATACCCGAGAGCATTCATCCCACTATCCACGTGAGAATGAGGCGATCACTGATTGCCCCGCCGGAAAAGTAGGGTTATACACACGCCTATTTGACTTGGCCAATTACCGCATCCTCTTCTCTAGGTTCCTTGTAGATGTGCTGACATATTATGACTTCCATACCACCCAACTACACTGAATAGGAGCATGCAAGATAAACCAGTTCGACATAACATGTCATACTTGCCAGGTAGCTCCTTCTGTGAGTTTATTTAGGTTATTTTATATTCCCCAAATGGTTAACGGATGGCTATCGTTTAAGAAGCGTACGGGGAATACACCCATGTGCTATAGTAAGGCACTAGACTCTCTAAAAAATTGGTACGGCCGACACTTCTTTGTAGATGCCGATGTATTCCCCTTCCCCTTCGTGCTAAAACATCCAATCCGCCCAGATTATCCTCCTCCTTCTAACACCAACAGCGAAACGGATGTTAGGATCTTAGATACACACCGCACCCACTTCCACAAGGGTTTGCAAGAAAATTTCTTGTGTCTAATAGGAATCAGCCGTAATTACTTTGGCTTGTCCGATAGATACCCCATCTTCCTAAACAGCCGTAGAAAGGGTAGGTGAAATTATACTTTTGAGTAATACTTATAAATGTTTTTTTATTTAAAAAACAAATTAATAGCTAACTCATATCTTGTGTTGATCATTTTGTGGATGCATCCATGAACCTATTCAGACTAATTCATCAAGGAGATCCCTCACAGATACCCGAGCGTACCCGAGCCCTGGATCAGGATGAACCCTCGCTGCTTGAATCTACCCAAAACATCACCTTCCCTTAATCGTGTTCCCAGAGCCACATTCTGATATGGGCGGATCACATATCGAGAATTCACCACTTGATTTCATGATGAAGATGGTGGACAACGGTTGATAAAGGACGCGGGTGGACGCACAACTAGAGCAAAGGACCCCGTCCCCCACCAAGAAGAAGATCAAGGAGACAACTTAGATCAGCTATCCGAGGATGTGGAGAGGATGTTCGAATCTGAAGAGGAAGAGGCAATTGAAGAGACGGAATAAGGCAGCCGAGGCAGAGGCGGGAGCTTCCAATGCTCCAGTCAAAAGGCTACGGAAATATCATCCGCAGTATCAGGAGGGTAGCAGCACAAGCGCGCCCAAGGATACCCTAGTTGCCCCGCCTGCAGCCGTAGTAACTAAGTCTGACACCACCATGTGGAAGGCCACTCTAGTTACCACTGTACAACCCACCAGCTCCGAGATAGCCAAAGATCAAACGTAAGTAAAGCTCCACTTTAACCCATTCTTGGTAACTTATCTACTATCACTGACAATACTAATATACAGGGAAGAACCGCTCAAGGGTAAAGCAAATGAAGATGATACCACCCGATAATCCCCTCCCCTGTTTGAGGATGCGCCCCCATCACCTCTACCCATGGCGAGCGATGAGCCCTATCCAGAAGGAGCTTCCCCATGGTTCCGTCCTCAATGGCATATAACCGAAATGAGTAGACTAGAGACGACAGAGGTGTGCAAAGACTTTATTCACCATATAAATCCACCCTGTCTGATCCAAGATCTAAATGAGCTCACGCATGGCCAGCTCATAAAACGATTTAATGTATCAACCTCTCACCAGATGACTATCTAGGCGGCTATGCACCATCATTTTGAGGGGATGGTTAACCACATCCAAAGTGCAAACAGAAAGATAACTCGTAGGGAGAAAATGATCGAAGAGCACGAGAAAACCATAGCCACCCTTCAAACCAGCCTGACTACCACCAAAACCACCATAAAGGAGCAATCCCTCCATGCCGCCTTGCGCGAAGTTCGCATCATCGAGCTAGAGGACGAAGCCCCAATCATTACGCGACAAGGTATGCACTTGCTACTTTCAACTCTTTCATATTTGTATCATTTGTTTCTATAAATACAAATTGTTATGCAATTGTGACTGACACATACCCTTGTAACCGTAGATGACTTCTACCGAGGACACTGCTCAGTCCTTGGCCGATGATGTGGTCACCATCTACAAGGAACGCGACGACCTGCGCCAACAAGTAAAGGGCGAGGATCAGTTGGACGCAGCATTCGTTGACTACAGGGTAGAGCATAAGAAGGTTGTATTGGGTCGGTTGGAGGAGATGGACACATCGCTGGATGACATGGCCATCGACTTTGATGAGGAGTTGTGCCCTCACATGCTTACGGCCATTGCCGGCCGTAGGTGGATGATTGGGTCCGGCTTAAGGCTAGCTGTGACAAAGATTGCCGAGTCGCCTCAGCTAGCCTAGCCGTTTGCTAGCGTGGTCTCTGATGGTATAGACCATGGTAGGCATGAGGGGCTCCTAGCCAGGATGGAATGGGCTGGACAGGGTAAGATCGCTACGGATCACGCTTATCATAAGCCAGATGCAGAGAAAAACATGACCACATCCATGACGGCCCTTATCCAGATTGATTATCCTTTGCTAAATGAACTTGAAGCACTAAAAGACGATCTCATAGACATTGTCATGGAGCGGTTATGTATTGAGGCAGACTTTGACTCCCAACTCACTATCCCCTTGTCTGCGGACAATCCTTCCCCCAAGAACCCATAGGCCCTAAAAGGAGAAAGAAGGTTGGGGGAGGCCATCAAGGACAACATGAACCGTGCCAAGGGAAGGCGGGGAAGTCGTATCCTATGTCGTACTCCCTCTGCGAGATCCGCCCACCTATCTAGGTCCGATGGTGTCCCTATGACAGCCCTTACGAGACCTGGACTATCCATGTTGTTGGAAGGTGACGTCGTCCATGAAGGATCTACCTTAGCATCGCTGACCCAACAAAGGAAGGAATTGGGAGAGTCTATGCTTCCCAAATGATAACATTTGTATTTTATCAAACATTGATGTATTTTTGTAAAATTCGATCGTGGATGTCCACGGCATATGTTTGTGTATACACTTATCTTATTTTGTGTTGTTTATATATTTGCATATCTTTATTACCCGTGATTGAACCACGTCTTAATAGGGAAGATTTAAGTGTTACAAGTTATTAGACGTGCACCGTGTGTCTTTGGCATGTCCATCATTTGTTTTGGAGGGCGACACCAACCGTGGTGGGTCCACTCTGGCATCCATTACCTAACAGAAGAAGGAATTAAATGAGTCCATCCCCCCTTCGTGATTTGTAACTTAGAATAATTTATTTTCCATAACATTAGCACTTGTAATATCATTTGTAACTTTATCCGGCCGTGGATGTCCATGGCACTTTTGTGTATGTACTTTAAAACTTGTCTTTTGAATATTTTGAGTAGATAATTATATATCCATGCATGATGTATCACGGCTTATGTAAAGACTAACTCTATATGTTACTAGACGTGCACTGTGTGACTTTACCATGTTCGGCCTTTGTAAGTACGGTATGTTTAGACTTATTACAACGTCTTGTGAATAAGGTGTCTAGTAAGGATTCATGATCCGCGGTCGCAGGGGTTGCATCCCTCTTATGCGACAAGTTGAATTATTAGGTTCACTCAATCCTCTTGCTTCTCATGGAAACGGATCGTACATGTATGACTGATGAATGCATATGAATGATAAATAATACTAAGCATACAAACGGCAATAAACAATCTTAAGTATAATGGAAAATGAGTTGAACAAGAACAAACCGTGGAGCTAGCTAGGCACCACGGCATTTTATTATCACGGTTACTTTTTTTGACAGAATGGTAAAAATCCTAAGACAAATAAGACCTAGAAAACATAAAATAAAAAATTACATGGATCTTTATTGGAGCTGTCTACAGCTAGATGTCCATGCGGAGGTCGTGGCCTTTTAGAGATAGCACTTCTTGAGGTTGCTAATGTTCCATGTACGAGCCAATTCACGGCCATCCATGTCACGTAACTTGTATGCGCCTCATCCCAAAGCTTCCATTACCTCGTACGGTCCTTCCCACTTTGGGCCTAATTTCCCTGTGTTCTCCACGCGACTCGCCTTGTTTGCACGATAGACGAAATCACCCGGTCGGAAGGAAACGCCTTTAACTTTGGAGTCATAGTAAGCTTTCATTCATGACTTAGCTTTGGCTTCATTGATAGCTGCTAACTCTTTTTTCTCCTCTAATAAGTCCAAGTTAACCCTGAGTTCCTCGTCATTCGTGACGACGTTAACTTTCGTCGTACAGATTGTTGGCATTCCAATCTCTGTTGGTATAACTGCCTCAGTACCATAGGCTAATGCGAACGGAGTATCCGCATTGGCCATTTTTTTATCATTGTTTTGTGCGCCCATAAGACACGTGGTAGCTCGTCTACCTATTTGGCGCTTCTTTCGTCTAAGCGCGCTTTGACTCCTTCTCCCAAGCTTCTATTTGCGCGTTCCACCAAGTTATTGGTTTGCGGATGCTTGACTAATGCGAAACGCCGTGTGATATTCAGCGTCGCGCACCAATCCTTGAATGGATTGTCCGTAAACTGTTTTCCATTATCCGAGATAATCTCACCTGGCAAGCCAAAACGACATACAATGTTTTCCCAAACAAACTTTTTTACCTGTTTGCCCGTGATTGTTGCGTCTGTCTTAGCTTCAATCCAGCGAGTGAAGTAGACCATGGCTACGATCAAGAACTTAACACCTCTGGCCGCAACGGGAAAAGGTCCTGCTATGTCAATCTATCATTTGTAGAATGGCCATGGGGCCGTGATAGGTGTTAGCTCCTATTGTGGATGGCGCGACACTAGCCTGTGTACTTGATAATCACTGCATTTGAATCAAGTTGCGTGCATCCTAGTGCATAGTTAGCCAGTAATACCCTGTGCGTAATGCTCTTGCCACAACTGATCTGGGGCCGGCATGCATGTCACACGACCCTTCATGAATTTCACTGATCACATAACTAGTTTGGCGCGGTCCGACACATCGTAACCACGGCTGTAATAATGACCGTTTGTACAAGATACCGTCGCGGAGTTCAAAGTGTTGCGACTTCCTGCGGATACGATGTGCTTCTATTTCATCATCAGGGAGAGTCTCGTCTGTTAAGTAGTTGATGATTGGGGTCATCTACGTAGGTCCTTCTTCATCACCTATTGCTGCAACTTCCTCCCCCGCTATAGATTTGTTCTTTAGAATTTCCACCAGCACTTGTTTTGACAAGTGGGCGAAGCTTGTGGATGCTATTTTGCTAAGGGCATCCGCCTTCTTATTCTTGCCTCTCAGTACTTGCTTAAATGTGAACTTACCAAAACCAGTAATAAGCGACTTAACCTTTTCCAAGTACTGGATCATGTTATCCTCCTTGGCTTCATACTCTCCCAGGATGTGGTTTGCGACAAGCCGTGAGTCCACATAGTCCTCTAGGTTATGTATGCCCAATCTGGCCGCAATCCTTAAGCCTGCTATCAGTGCTTCATATTCCACCTCATTGTTTGTAACTGTGAATTCAAAGCGTAAAGCATAAGTGAATTCCATGCCTTCTAGATTTGTGAGTATGAGGCCCGCTCCTGACCCATCCGTGCAGGAAGATCCATCTGTGAACAGGACCCATGGTTCCTTTGGAATTTCCTTCCTTGGGTCCATCGGTACGTCTTCCTCAGGTTTTTCAATGATGAAATCTGCTAAGATCCGTCCCTTGACGGCTGTTCTTAGTCTATAAGAAATATTGTGTTCCCCGAGTAGGACGCTCCACTTCTGCAGCCTCCCTGTTACGTCTAGCTTTGAGATGATCTGTTTAATTGGCTGGTCTGTAATTACCACAATCGGGTGCGCCTGAAAATAACAACGCAACCTATTTGCGGCATAAACCAGCGCTAGGACCAGCTTCTCCATTGGGGCGTAGTTTAATTTTGGTCCCTACAATGCTCTGCTTATGAAGTATACTGTAGTCTGGACTGAGTCTCGATCGGTCATTAGGACGACACTTATTTCTCCGAGCGTAGCGGATAAGTATACAATTAGCTCCTCCTTAGGTCGTGGTACGACCAGCATGGGAAGGGCTGCTAGATGCTGCTTAAGTTGTCCGAATTCTGCCTCTGCCTCTTTTTTCCAGTGGAAATCCCCTTTTTTCAAGCACTTCTTGAGTGTATTGAATAGAGGAAGTGACTTCTCTGCGGATTTTGATAAGAACCTGTTTAGCCCGGCTAGTTTTTCGTTAAGGGATTGCACCTCTTTTAGCGTCCGGGGAGATGGCAACTATATCACGACCTCAGTTTTTTCCGGGAAAGGCTTGATTCCGTTTGGGTCTATCATGTATCCTAGAAACATTCCTATGGTTTCCCCAAATATGCATTTTTTTGGATTCAATTTCATATTGATTTTCCTTAGAGTGTCGAACGTCTCCTCGACGTCGCGGAGAAGCTCATCCTCTTTGTGGCTTTTTATAACCAATTCATCAACATAGAATTCAAGGTTACGGCCAATCTGTGAGTCAAACGCTTTGTCAACAAGTCGTTGGTATGTCGCGCCTGCGTTCTTGAGTCCGAACGTCATTTTTGTGAAACAATACACGCCTTGACTGGTATGGAATGTCGTCTTCTCCTCGTCCTCTTTTGATCTGAATCTTATGATATCCCTTATATGCATCCAAAAAACACTTAAAGGGGTATCCGCATAAGGATTCGACCTTCCAATCAATTTCCGATTGCGGATAGCAATCTTGTGGACATGCTTTCTTTAGGTCCGTGAAGTCCACACACATACGCCAGCTTCCATCATGCTTCTTGACCATAACCGGATTGGAGAGCCATTCATGGTAGTAAACCTCTCGCATGATTTCTACATCAACAAGTTTTTTTACTTCATCAAGTATAACCTGGTTGCGTTCTGGGCCTTGGCCACGCTTCTTTTGCCTCAGGGAGGGTATCCCGGACGAATCAGAATCTTGTGTTCCACGATTGAGCGTGGTACGCCTGTCATATGCTTTGGTTCCCATTCGAATACATCAAGGTTTGCTTTAAGGAGGGAGCACATGGCATTCCTACCTTTATCGGAGAGAGTTCCTCCGATGGCCACCTCTTGCTCTGGGTAATCAGGGTGGATAGCCACCTTCCAATTTGCAGGCGGTGATCCTTCCTTCTTAGGAGTTGGTTGTGTTGGTATTGTGATGGCATGACATTCCGATGGTGGCACTATTGAGTTGAAGATAGTGACAATTCCCCCTTCCACCTAGAATTTTATCATGCCAGTGCTGTAGACGGGACTGCTCGTATGGCACGGATTCCTGGCCTTCCGATAATACCATTGTACGGAGAGTGTGAGCGAATGAACATAAAGTTCATCCATGCTGTAGTTGAATGTTCTTTATCTCCAATAGTAACCAACAGTCGTAACTGTCCTATCGGCCAGATGGCTTCTCCACTAAAACCTATAAGCGGGGACGTGACCGGCATTAGTTTGTTTTTTATTTCCGACCATAATTTCACGAAACAATGTTTGTATAGTACTTCCGTGGATGAGCCTCCGTCGACAGACATGCGACGGACATTATGGTTTCCAATGTTTACCTCAATTGTGAGAGGTGTGTCCGCCACGTTGCTTGCCGTGATAGGAGGGAATGAGATTTCATTGCTGCGAGAAATTTTTTGGCTAATTTTCTGCTTTTTCCTACGTTTCCATTACTGAATCATGAATATGGTTGTGGGCTTGTCCTTCTGGAAGTCTTTTTATCATTCCTTTTTCTATCATTCTCGTCCTTCCAGTCCTTGACCAGATGTTTGAGTTTGCCTGATTTGATCAGTGATTCAATATGCTTCTTGAGCTGGATGCACTCATATGTGCCGTGGCCTTTGTCGTTATGGAATTCACAGAAGCGATTTCCCTGACGACGATCGACCGAGGTCGTCATTGGGGGCGGCCTTGGAAAGTTCGCCCCTTCTGTTAGTACGATGTCTCGGTACGTCATCTTTAAAGGAGTGAACTTGTCATTTGACCGCCCTCCTTTTGCCTGATTTTTGTAATCCAAGCTCCTGCCATTACCTTGATTGTTCGATTGCCTCTTTGGTTGATCATTCGATTGATAATTTTGGTGTCCCTTTATGGGATAAGCGCGTACATGGCGGTATCCCCTTCCACAAAGTTCCTAACCCTTTTCATGAGTTCATCGAACGTTTTTGGGCGTTTATCATTGAGGCGCCTGATTAGTTCCTTGTCTGTTATGGCACGCATATAGTCGGAAATCTTGAGGACTTCTGGGCACACTTTTATTCGCGTGCATTCGTCTTTGAAATGTTCTGTAAAGTCTTCCACAGATTCCACATGCATCTGCTTGACTGTCACCAATGAGACTGGATCCCTATTATACTTCTTTCGCTGAGTATAATTTCTCCTAAACGCCGAGCGTAACTCATCGAAGTTGTTGATGCTCCGGCGGGGGAGTTTTTCAAACCAGTCGCGGGCGTTACCAATCAGGGTTGAATTAAACATTTGGCACCATATAGGCATCAGCCATCGTTCAATCTTTTCTTGCACTATGAAAACTTTGAGATGGTAGTCTGGGTCACCAGATCCATCATAGGTTTTAACACATGCTGACATGCGGTGTTTTTTGTCCTCGGAGTAATTCCGTATACGGGTCGTGAAGGCATCTTCTCTCTTACTACACCATGCGAGGGAGAGATCTTTTTCATCATCTATGTGATAATGGGAGTGCTCGTAGCGTCCACCATCATCTCATGGTTCAGAGGAAGAATACCTTGGTCGGCGACGCCTTGGGTGATGGTCGTCTGAATCAGATCCTGAAGGATCATGATGAGACGATCGCACTCTGCCCCTTAATTGACTCCGGTAGCCACTTTTGTGTGAGGGAGTGGTAGTTTTATTCATCCCATAATCTATCCTCCCGAACACACTAGTGCGGCGATTATCGTTCTGGGGGGTTTCTAAAACTGCGCGTCCTTCTGATCCATCAAAGTGATCTGACTCCCCTTGAGTCCCTGGCAATTCCTCCAACGGAGGTTGTTCCTCGATCTGGTGCCTTCTTCGTCTTTTTTGAGTTTGGACAGGGGTGCCGCGTGCGACACTGCTAAAGTGGAGTCTGGATTGGAGGTTCCTTCCCAGATTCAATCTTGCCGTGATGGCCGGGATGATTCTTTCGAAGTTTTGTGTGAGTACGCCCTGATGTCCTCATCATCAAGTAAAGTGAGTTTGTGGTCTATCTCCACAACATGTAGCCTTTTATTTTCCCTATTGGGGGCGTTTGGTGCTGGCCCCGTCTCGGGATTGTTCAACATGAGAGTAGGTTGTGGGGTGTCCAGTGACGTGCCTACACCCCCAGGGGATTGAAGTACCGTGTTGCGGTTGTTAGGCCCTCTTGCTTGCCCAGTGGGAGGTGGAGTAGGGTGACAGGGACATCTCCCCCGGCCTTCGATTCCCCGGATTGGCGTTCCTTGGATTTCCCTGATGAGGGTTTCCCTTAGTCATGAGTAGAGTTTTAATTTAGTGTAAGGTCCCACGGATGGCGCCAACTTGTTGATACAAAAGTTAGATGATCCTTGTTTAACCCAAATTAGGCTTAATTCGGGTGTCTGGGGCTCCGGCTCTAGCACCAAGTAAACTTCAGTTTGGGATCCTGCACACTAAAAGTAACATGCTGTTAGGATTACCGTAGGAACGTATCCCACGATTAAACTCCGATGTGAGAGTAAGTAATCAGTTTAAGGGTTTGAAATCGGTGAAGGATGAAAGTGGTGAGTGAATCGTACCCTTGTGGAACCCTTGGGGGTTCCTTATATAGGCGATAAAAGTCCTGGTGGGCTTTTACCGAAGCTGTGGCCCTAAGTAAAAGATAATTACCATAATTATTTGATTGTTATTTTCTAATTATGGTTAGTGTATATCCTCTACTTTAGGGCGAATCACAACCCTACTTAGGTTGTGATTCTGTCTAACCCCTTACCGGATGTACCGGGCCGTGGGCCGCACATGACACATATGGCCACTGTTCATCCGAGACCCATAGGTTTAAATGACATTACTCCAACCCATCCGTGATGGGCAAGATACGGGTAGTACCCATGGGTCGGGCCCATGACCCGGTTGGGGAATATACGTCATCATTCCTGTCGTTCGACTACATGATCGATTGGATGCAAATTCAGCCTGTGGTAGCACTAAATCCCATTGACGCTGGTTTTCTCCAACCAAACTTCGCAATAAATTTCCTAAACTTCGGTTCAAGATTTCAGTTTGTCCGTCAGTTTGCGGATGATGTGATGAGTTGAACTGGAGTTGGGTTCCCATCTTGCGCCATAAGGTGCGCCAGAAATGACTCACGAACTTCACATCACGGTCTGAGGTGATTATCTTAGGTACACCATGTAATCGTACAATTTCCTGTAAAAACAAACGAGCTACTTGTGATGCATAAAACGTCTTGTAACAAGGAATGAAATGCACCATTTTTGAATACCAATCCACCACCACCATAATTAAATCTTTATTTCTCTGTGTTCGAGGTAGTCCTAGAGCATAATCAAGACTCAGATCCACCCACGGGGCTACTGGCATAGGTAATGGCTGGTACAAACCCGCATTAGTACTTCAGGTTTTAGCCACTCGACACATACGACACCTCTTCACAAACCTTGCAACGTCGCGCTCCCCGGCATGGCCTTCCATTATAGACTCCCTTAACGAGCATTTGAGAATACACAGTCTGTTATCTTTAAAAAGGAATCCATCTTGCAGAATAAATCTTTGGTAAGGCTGATCTTGACATTTCTTCCATACAGCCGCAAAGTCAAGATCATCACCATAAAGCTCCTTAAACATTTTGAAGCCTACAAGCTGGACTTGCATTGTTGAAAGTAGTGCTTGTTTTCGACTTATAGCATCAGAATCATTGTTAAGATCTCATGCCTCATGCTTAATAGAGAAACTGTAGGCTTGCAAGAACTCAACCCATTTGGTGTGCCTCGGCTTCAACCTATGTTGTCCGTTAATGTATTTTAGTGCTTCGTAATTAGAATACAAGATAAACTCCTTTGAGACAAGATAATGTCACCAATATTCTAAGCTACGAACTATGGCATAGAACTCTTTGTCGTAAGTAGAGTATTTACGCCTCGTATCATTCAACTTTTCACTAAAAAAGCCTATGAGCCGACTCTTTTGACTAATTACTCCACCAATCCTAACCCTTGATGCATCACAATGAACTTCAAAGACTTCTTCAAAATCAGGTAGTATTAACACAGGAGCCTCAGTTACCTTTCTTTTCAATAAACTAAAAGCCGCTTCAGCTTCTTGAGACCAACTAAACTTGCCTCTTTTCATACACTCTGTGATTGGTGAAATGATGGTGTTGAAGTTGTAAATAAACCTTCTGTAAAATGACTCTAGTCCATGTAAACTAGACATTTCATGAATGGTCGTTGGTGTATTACATTCCATAATGGTGGCGATTTTCGTAGGGTCCATTCGAATGCCTTCTTTTGATACAATATACCTCAGAAATAAGACCTCGCTAGTAAGAAATGACATTTCTTGATGTTAGCATATAGATTTTGTTCTCTTAAGATTTCAAAACGCGTCTTAAGTGGTACAAATGATCCTCCATTGTAGCACGATATACCAAAATGTCATCAATGTAGACAACCACAAACTTACCAATATAAGATCGAGAGTCCAAAAGGCATCACCGGGTGCTTGGCGCATAAATGTGCTTGGCGCATAAATGTGCTTGGCGCATTCGAGAGTCCAAAAGGCATCACCATCCACTCGTATAAACCATCACGAGTTTTAAATATTGTCTTCCATTCATCCCCGGGTGCACGTGGATCTGATGGTACCCACTACGTAGATCGATGTTTGAGAATATGCTCGCTCCATGCAACTGGTCAATTAGTTCATCAGACCGCAGAATTGGAAAACGATATTTGATGGTTATTTTATTAACCGCTCGGCTATCAACACCCATTCTCCATGACCAGTCTTTCTTTGGAACTAATATTGTCAGTACCGCACACAGGCTCATGCTTTCACAGATTCAATCCTTTTCCAGCAACTCTCGCACTTGAAGTTGCAACTCATCATGTTCCCGAGGTTTCATTCTATTGGCAGCCTTGTGAGTTATTGTTGTGCCTCGTATGAAATCAATGCAATGTTGTATGTCTCTTATGGGGGTAGACCTGATGGTAAGTCTTTTGGTACCACATCAACAAATTCTTCAAGTATTGATGTCACCTGTAATGGCACACGAAACTCATCTTGATTTGAATCTATCATGACTAAAGCAAATACTTCCATTGAGGTGGATATCTCAGCCATGAATGCTACGCAAGACACCAGTTGGTTCTTTGTTTCCTTTCGCGGGTCAGAAGGTTCGAGAATAACAGTAATTCCATCTTTTTGAAAGGTATAAGTATCTTTAAACCCATCATGCTTGGTCTTAAGATCAAATTGCCACGGCCTACCGAGTAAGATATGACATGCATCCATTGGAACCACGTCACACCAAACCTTGTCTCTATAATTTTTCCCAATTGAGAATTTTACCAAACACCGTTTTGATACTTTTACTTCATTCCCCTTTTGGAACCATGACAACCTATCAGGTTGAGGATTTTGTTCGGTTTTCAGTCCCAACTTAGTAACCATTGTTTCAGATACCACATTCTCGCAGCTACCACCAACTATTATAACATTACAAATTTTACCTTCACATGTGCAGCGAGTATAAAAAATGTTAGGGCCTTAACCACAAATCATCTTCTTTTACCTCCGCAGTCATGGTTCTCTTAATTACTATTACTTCACCCGTATCGACATATGTTATTTCTTCTTGGTCTGATGTCACTTTCTCATGCTCATCATCATATTCGTCAAACACAGGTCCATCATCTTTTTGAACAAAAGTAACCATCTTTTTATTTGGACAATCATTGGCGAAATGCCCAAGACCTTGACACTTAAAACATCGTTTACTTAATACCCATCCCCTGCTAGAAATAGGATTAGAAGTTGATATTGTGTCGGAGTTTCGAGTTGCGTTTGAGCTCGAGCTTGCAACTTTATTTCCTATTTCCGTTCTTGTAAAACGACTTGAGAAACGAGAATTGGTGTTGGTGTTATTTTTCCTCTTCTGTTGTGATTCCACCTTTCGAGCTAACCGACATACATCATTATATGACCAATATTACTGAAGACAAAAACATCAGTGATTTCGAGTTTTAAGCTTGCCAAATAACGAGCAATGGTTTCCTCTTCCTCCTCAACCACATCACAATGTAGCCTCAAACGATCAAATTCATTGGTGAATTCTTCGACTAACATACCTCCTGGTTGTTTAAAGTTGTGGTATTCTATAAAAGCTTCTTGCCTATATTGTATTGGTAAAAACTTGGCCATTAACTTTTTTTCATCTTTTCCAAATCACAATTTTGGGTTATCCTTCCCTGTTACGTTTTTTTATAACATGTTCCCACCAGATTAAAGCATTTTTAAGTTCTTAAGACCTTTTGTTCATCACTTAAGTTCTTAATATCAAACACTCGCTCAACAGTATATAACCAATCAATAAACTCATTGGGACGTGATTTACCTTCAAAGTCTGGGATGTCGACTTTCACACCAAGGTTTTGAGAAATGATGTACCGTCCCTGCCTGAAACGATGATCTGTTTCGGGTCGTTTAACCCCCATGGTTTATCTTCTTCGATGTCGTTCTCGGCCGAGTCGAGGTCTAATCCCTGACTTACCTTATCATCGCGATCAACATCGCGGAAGTTTTCCAGTCTGGCTTGCGCTAGCATTCTCTCTAATTCTTAGATTCGTCTTCCCTAAGCTGTGGTCTCGAGATCCCGCTGGTCCCTATGGTTTGGTCGTGGTTATTCCTCATTGTCGTCGACACCTAGACGAGGTTGCCTACGCGCATATCCACCCCGATTCCCTCGACGACCACGTGGTTGTTCATCTTCTGCCATCAGTAAGATTCAAAGCAACCAAAAGCTCTGATACCAATATGATGCAATAAAACAAACAAGATCAGCACACTTTGAGAAAAAGATCAAAGGAGAATCTCAATTGCAGATAACCCATATTGTGTTTTTATTAAAATGAGTATTTTGAACAAAGAAAAGTGTCCTCTCATCAAAGTAATGAGGTTATTTAAGCAAAGTACAAGACCTTTGGAATTTTAAAAACTGACAAAAGACTTTTGGAATTCTAATCTCTTGCACTATCCATGACATCATAATATTTCTACCCTATCCATTGCCTTGGGTTACATGAAATTTGTATAGAGATAAGACAAGAATTAACACTCAAATTCAGGGCAAACACATGGAGAGTTTTGTATGTTATGATTCTTCATCTTTTATATGAATGATCAAATTATGTTTATATGTGTATATATAAACTCTATAATGATTGAATGAAAAGACATGACTTTTCATGAAAAGTCACAAGTAATCTCTTTTAGAAAAAAAGTTGCAACCTTTTAAATGTCTGTCTCCAGGGACAGTTTTGCAAAAGTTTCAAACTGTCGCTAACTTCTGTCAACAAACACACATGTTCATTTGTGACAGCCCAGTGACTACGAATTCTGTTACTACTACGTCTTTAGAGTTTTACATCATGTCCGATATCAAGTTAATTAGTTTATATGAGCGTGCACTCCGCACATCCGAACTCGTATTATAACTTAACTTGATATCCATGTGGTCTTGGGTAAAGCATCATTACACAAAATGACTTGATGAAACTAAAATCACCAACATATCATAACATACTTAATGTGACAGTATAACTAATCCTATAACAAATGACACGCAATTGAAAAACTGCCACTAGCAACAAAATTTTAGCAATGATCGGTAATTTCTCGCTATATTCATACATTAGTCTAATAATATGCAATAAAAATTAGCAAAATTTGTAATCCACGTTTGGCAACTAAAATTTCAAAAAATGAAACTAGAAATTGTGCCATAAGTTTAGAAATTTATCTACTTTTCCAACATTCTTGACGCTAAAAAGAAGCACAAGTTCAACTGACGCACGTCCGACACCGCATAAATGACCATAATATATATTTTATAAATAACTAAAGTCAGACAAATATATACCAACTAGACCGATAACGGGTCAGATTGGGTAAATGTCGCATAATTCCAAACATCCCTTACTTAAAATATATACAACAAAATACTATACCTTTAACAAATGACTTTCATCGTTTTAAAATAAAATGACGCCAATTGACCATAGGGTGTTAAGTAGTATCAAAGTAGGGTTAGAGAATTTACCTACCATCCGAGCACCACTAAGCGTTGACCGACTTAGTGAGCTAATGTATATAAACTGCAAATACATAATATGACATTAACAATAAAAGTTACTTCATTGAAGTTTCCCCGCTTAGCTATCTTGGTGCTTATTAGCATTTCTAATTCCCCGTGAGAATATGTTCATAAGTATTTTCTTCCATTAGGGGGATAAATGTTTCATCATTAGGATTTAGATTTCATGTTTGCCATGTACTTGTAGGTCGTCCACTTACGACTTTGTGAACCCTTGTTTGTTATATATGCCTACACATGATCTATTCGTACATGTAGGACGTCTAATCCCTTTTTAGGGACTATCATGATGTGTTATTCATCTAATAAGGATTTCTAAACTTAGTATTAAATACTAGTCATCACATAAGAAATCTAAGACCTACTTCCGGACATAAGCCCTTTAAAAGGCTCAATTCATCCACCGAGGATAACTGAGTTCCGCTCTCGAACATTTAATCACATTATCGCACATGTTGTACCCCTATGACGTCTAATCCACTTTTGGGTTATAATTCATATAATTATGCAAGTCATCCATCTAGGATGTCTAGGTCACATTTCTGGCCATAAGGCCATATAAAGGCACTAATCATCCACTTAGAACTTCTAGGTTATATTTCAAAACATACATGTCACTTTTATACTTGTCGTACACTTCAAATGTCTGGTCATATTATAATTTATCAAGTATACTTAAAGTGTGCTACAAATGCCACATGGGTCATCACGGCTAAACTGAAACTTTTCGAGTCAACCCATACATAAACTTATAACTTGTGATTTAACTAAAACATACCATACACTTCGTCTTGGATAGGCACTTAACTAACGCGAACTCACAACAAAATATAAACATGAGTACATAATAAATCTTTTGACCATTTGATTTAGTCCTATACAATTTATGACCACATTTAAAAGTTAACATGATGTTGAATATGACCCCACGAGTCAACTTAATACTAGCTTATCAAACATGAGACGGCTGATATAAGTTTGAAAAAGTACACACGACAATTGAGGAGTCGAAAGGAGTGGGCGCATTTGGAAAATCTCTAATGCGACAATCAATTCAAAACTATCGATGATCACATCGATCAAATCGAAACACATATCGTCCATGGGTGTCATAAAAACAATTATGTCATAAAAGAAAATCGCATGGATAGTAAATAACTCCATCGAAAACGTTAAAAAATAATCAAGAGGGCGTAATTATTACTAGTCGTACAAAATCACCAATTGCACTATCTCATGCAAACCTATTTTGTCAAAAGCGAATTTATCGACATGGAAATCGTTTGGAGTATACATTACTCTATCAAAAGAACTACGATCCAAATTAAACATTAAAGCCATCACTAAGCACATATAATCACATTATGACATGCTTGAAAAATAGCCAAGCCATGACAAATCAATAAGAATATTTGACAGGATTTTCGGATAATTCTAGTCAAAGGAATGTTTTCAAGTTAGTGAATGTTCATGGACCTGATAGCCATGGATGCATATCAAAAATACTTTTTTCATCGGAGGGTGGTCACACACGGATCCATACCCAATTGATATTATAGGGTGCTCACAAACGGACCCATACCCAAAAGTATTACAGGTGCTCACGAACGGATCCATACCCAAAGATATTACAAGGTGCTGTCATAAAGAAAAATTCTTCGATGACCCTTCGATAGTAAGCAGTAAAATTTCAAAATCTTTACATTCACGATGAGTTGTCGGTCATAACTTAATCCTTCGTCAAACCACAAGTACACACTTAAATCCTGTTATCGATTAGACAAGTCGTCTTTCTCGGAACGGGTAATGATTATTAACGATCAACTTATCAAGCTTGCAATAGTTGCGACACGTTAGAAATTGTCAACAAAGATAAATCATAACTCGAGAGAATATTAACGGGTTACTCATACACATACGAAAATCAATAATGACAATAATGACGATGGTAATGAACGCTTCATAACAATGAAACACACGTCAAAAGAAATACGTCCGTATACAAAATAATCACAAACCAAGTCAAACACACTTGAGCCCACCCATTATAATTTGTTATTTACATACAAAGGCGTCTTAGTTTATGTAAAAGAACTATAAATTTATGGTTCAAGAACTTATAACTTTCTTGTTCAAAGAAAAGTCGTCCCAATTCGATTCAACAAGACGATTATAAGTCATCCTACTCAAGTATTATCGTCTCAAAATACGATATCATAACCAAATTACATACCATGGAAAGTAAAGGGTGTCAATAAACTTAATTTATGATTTCCGTATTCAAACGTCCCATTCCATCTGAATAAGGAAACCACAAACAATGTAAGGTATAGTGGTTTAAAACTTTCTTATTCAAATGTCCCAATCTATTTCAACAAGAGAACCTTAACTAACACATAGTTGGGCAATTTAAAATCTCTATATTTAAATGTCTTATTCTATTTAAATACAAAGTATTAAGTTGTTCAACTAATGACTACTATGAGCATATATTTGTTGTACCCAAATTATATATAGTTGATTTGGGTATATATATATATATATATATATATATATATATATATATATATATATATATATATATATATATATATATATATATATATATATATATATATTCTAGCGTCGTAACCCGCCCAACGGGCGGGCTCGCTTTTTTTCTTGTTCCGGAGGGTTTATTGTTGTGCGTTTTTAGTTTCTTGAATTTGTAATTTAACCTTTAGTATATTTTAGTTATAGTTTCCGCTTAAGTAACATTTATTTGTGGTCAACGGGCGAGATTTGTTTTTCTTAATACTACCTCCGTCTCAAATAAGTGTCCACTTTGATTTTTCTCAGTCTTTCTTATTCAACTTTCGCTATAAATATGTTCGTTTGTGTTATAAAATACTTGATGCAAAATATATGTATGGATTGAGATTTAAATGCATTTTCATTAGATATAATTTTTATTCGGTATTATTTGACACAAATGAAGATATTTATGGTCAATGCTGAACAAAGAAGACCGAAAAAAGTCAACATGGACACTTATTATGGGACGGAGGGAGTATGAACTAACCATTGATAGTGAACCTGTGGCCAAATGACTCGATCATGTTGACCCAATGATCGATCTCGTTGCCCGGTGACTTAACCAGATTGACCCGGTGATGAAACCTTAACCTGTGATATTGCTATAATATGATTCTTAAATTTATGTTAAAAATATTTTAAAAGATTTAAATATGATTCTGAATTTAAAACATATATATATATATATATATATATATATATATATATATATATATATATATATATATATATATATATATATATATATATATATATATATATATATATATATATATATATATATATATATATATATATATATATATATATATATATATATATATATAACATTAGTAAAAAAATTCCATATCTAAACTCACAAACACGCATTAATGAATACAAAACCTTTACACTCTGATAAAACATTAAAAAAGAATTCAAAATTTCACAAAAGCAGCGTTATGTTATTTTCCTATATTGGAATAACGGAAGTTTAATAGTGGCAATTGCTATTTTGGGTTTCAGATATATTTTTATCGGATGAAATCGTAAGAATACTAAGGAAAACTTAAAAATACAAATGAAAACATTAAATTACTTACGAAAACATAAAAATAATTACTGAAAACAAAACATTTACACTCTGATAAAACGTAAAACGAATACAAAATTTCATAAAAACAGCGTTATGTTATTTTCATATACTGGAATAGCGCAAGTTTAATAGTGGCAATTGTTATTTTGGGTCTTTAAATATATTTTTATATGATGAAAAACTAAGATTACTAATGAAAACTTAAATATACAGATGAAAACGTAAAATTACTGATGAAATATTAAAAATACTGATGAAAAACGTAAAAACGCTAATGAAAACATAAAAAATTAGACTAAAACGTAAAAATTCGGATGAAAACGTAAAAAAGTCAGACAAAAACGTAAAAAACCCCGACTTAAACGTAAAAATCGGAAGAAAACGTAAAGAGGTTGAAGAAAATGTAAAAAATCGAACAAAAATGAAAAAATCGGACACAAACGTAAAAAAAATCGGACGATAACGTAAAAAATCTAACAAAAACATAAAAAAATCAAACGAAAACGTAAAAATACCAACGAAAACGTAAAAAATCAGACGAAAACGTATAAAATTAGACGAAAACGTAAAAAATCAGACGAAAATGTAAGAATTTCGACGAAATCGTAAAAATTAGTTTAGTAAAAAATATAGGCTACAACAGTCACATCTCACCTATTTATTGTTTTGTGATTAGATGTGTTTTATTGAATGAATACATAGTTCTTTGTTGTCGTTTGTGTTGTGTTTTTTTAGTTTGTAATTTAATGTTAGTATTTTTTGTTATAATTTACGATAAAATAGGTTTTGCAAAAATAGGTTTAATATATAATTTAAAATGTACAATTCTTTTTTATTTTTTTATATTGTTTTGTGATTGGATGTGTTTTATTGAATGAATACATAATTCTTTGTTGAAGTTGTGTATGATTTTGTAATGATTTCTGTCAAATTGCACCTAAAAATATTATTAAAATACCTTCTAAATAGGCTTATAAGACTAAAATATTCTAAATATAAGTAAAAATTATTTTTTAAACTTTATTAAGTCTTAGAGATAGAAAGGATATAAAAGGAATAAAAAAAAGGTGATTTTCGTATGTGTTTTGTCGATGTTTACACATTTTTTGAGATGAAATGGGGTATATATATTCAACCACAGGTACACCATTTAAAAGAGCACGAGATTACGATTCCAAAGGTATTTTCATTTTTTATTGGGGTCATCCGATGCATTTTTTATAGATCGGACAAGCCTATGTATAATATAAGCCCACCATAAGCCCAACTAAACTATCTTTAAATATATAGGTTTGCATAGTTATAATAAAAACTATCCATGGCACAGTTGGTAAAAGGAGGAGTGCTAAGTTTTGAGGGAAGAGACCAAGGTTCAAACCTTGTTAGTGTCACTTTTTGACATTTATTGATTTGACCCGTTTCATGTCCACCCGGTCCAGACCGGCTCGACAGAGACTTGAATCGGACCGGCCGTGAACTCCAAAACGCGATTCCGAAACGCAGTTTTCAAACTGCGTTTTCAAAACGCGATTTTCGAAAAATTGCGATTTCAAACAAAAATTTGGTAGGATTTGGAGATTTTCTAGGAAATTCTGAAATACTATTGGCTAAAAGATGTGACTGGGATATGACTGGGATTAAAACTGTGGTTTCAAATCATAATTATACCTATATAATATATATATATATATATATATATATATATATATATATATATATATATATATATATATATATATATATATATATATATATATATATATATATATATATATATATACTAGTGTCGTAACCCGCCCAACGGGCGGGGTCGCCTTTTTTCTTGTTTCGGAGTGTTTTTTGTTGTGCGTTTTTAGTTTCTTGAATTTGTAAATTAATTTTTAGTATATTATAGTTATAGTTTACGCTTAAGTAACGTTTATTTGTGGTCAACGGGCGAGATTGTTTTTTTCTTAATATGAACGAACTTTTGACGATGAACCCGTGAACCGGTGACTCGACCGGGTTGACCCAATGATTGATCTCGTTACCCAGTGACTTGATCGGGTTAACCTGTGGTGAAACCGTAACTTGATATATTGATATATTATGATTCTTAAAATTATATTAAAAATAGATATTTTTAAAAGATTTAAAATTTAATCTGAATTTTAAAAAAATATATTTCAAAAATTAATAAAAAATTCATGTCTAAACCTCAAAACACGCATTAATGAAAACAAAAACCTTTACACTCGGATAAACCTTAAAAGAATACCAAATTTCACAAAAATATCGTTATGTTATTTTCCTATACTGGAATGACGCAAGTTTAATAGTAGCAATTGTTATTTTGGGTCTTTAAATATATTTTTATCCGACGCAAGTTTTTGTGTTTATTTTTTGTTATTCCATGGCAATTATTGAGCTATGAATAAATATTAAGCTGCGAAAATTAATCCGAAATTTAGAAAATAAAAAATTTTGAAACTTAAAAAGAAAACTAATAAAAATATTTCGAAAATTAAAAACAAAAAATAAAAGGGTTGTTTAATTGTGGAAAACTTTTCATAATTTTTTGCTTCTAAATTTCTAGAGAAGGAAAGAGTTTTCTTTTTATAGAGTAGAGTTGAAAATATTGAACACCTATCTAAATGGTATTTTTCATTTTCTAAAAGAATGAACAATGTTTAGACGAAATCATTTTCAATCTTTTTTTCATGATCAATTCTTTTCATGTTTTCTCTTTTTTTTTTACATTTTCATCTGTTTTTTCCTGTGTTCTTTTTTCCCGTTTTCGTAAGTTCTTTTACGTTTTCATCAGCTTTTTATGTTTTCATAATTTTTTTTATGTTTTCATCAGTATCATTACGTTTTCGTCCGATTTATTAGGGTTTCATCAAGTTTTTACGTTTTATCCCGATTTTTTACGTTTTCTTCTGATTTTTAGGGTTTCGTCAGTGTTTTTACGTTTTCGTCAACGATTTTACGTTTTCGCATGCATTTTTATCTTTTCATCAGTAAATTTACGTTTTCGTCAGTAATTTTACGTGCCCTCGGTATTTATACGTTTTCGTCAGTATTTTTACGTTTTCGTCAGTATTTTTATATTTTGTATGTTTTTTTACGTTTTCATTAGCGTTTTTACATTTTGCTCAGATTTTTTGCACATTTCGGACGAAAACATAGAAAAACTGATGAAAAACGTAAAAACGTTGATGAAAACGTAAAAAGTTAGACTAAAATGTAACGGACGAAAACGTAGAAAATCAGACAAAACGTAAAAACTCAGATGAAGAAATACCAAAGCTGAAGAAAATGTAAAAATCGGGACAAAAACGTAAAAAACCGGACGATAACGTAAAAATTAAACCAAAAACGTAAAAACTCGGACAAAATCGTTAAAATACTGACGAAACCGTAAAAAATCGGAAGAAAAAGTAAAATATCAGATGAAAACGTAATAATTGGGAAGAAAACGTAATGTTTTGACAAAAGCGTAAAATATTTGATGAAAACGTAAAAATACTGACGAAAACGTAAAATTACTAATGAAAACGTAAAAATACAGAGGAAAACTGACTAAATCGAAGAAAAAAAAATGAAAAATACTGAGGAAAACGTAAATATACTGACGAAAACGTAATCATATTGACAAAAACATAAACAACACATAAAAAACTAACAAAAACATTAAAAAACGGCAAAAACGTGAAAAACGAAGAAACGTAAAGAAAACTGACAAAAACATGAGAAACTCTCGAAACGTAAGTCTTTTTGAAAAAAACGATAAAAAAGTGACGAAAACTTAAAATAGTGTTAGAAATAGCTATGTGAACAGGTTATATTTTTATTTTCGAAAAGAAATAGAAAGGGTAATATGATTTTTCTAGTTTCTATTTAAATTAGAATATGAAAATTTCATGATTTTGGGAAATATTAAAAAAGTTGAAATAAACATGTTTTTAATCCGAAATTTAGAAAATAAAAAATTTGAAACATAAAAAGAAAACTAATAAAAATATTTCGGAAAAAAAATAAAGGTATTCAATTTTAATGAGTTAGTAACATTTAAACAAAAACATTACCAAAGCAAGTTGTTAAGTTTAATTACCCCAAAACGAAAGGTCCCATGTTCAATTCTTGCAAATGGCATATTTTTTATAAATAATACGGAAGTCTTCAAAAATTGCGTTTCGAAAACGCAATTTTCAAAACCGCGTTTCCAAAACGCAGGTTTCAAAACTGTGTTGTTTCAAAAACGCAATTTCCAAAACAATGTTTCAAAACACACTTTCCGAAAAGTTCCAAAACAACGTTTCCAAAACGCAGGTTCAGAAAATTGCGATTTCAAATCACAAAAAAACGTGGAAAATGGAGATTTTCTAGGAATTTCTCAAATCCTATTGGTTTAAAGATGTGACTGGGATATGACTGGATTAAAAAGTGTGGTTTCAAATCATAAATATACTTATATATAATATAAAGATATATATACACACACACACACACACATATATATATATATATATATATATATATATATATATATATATATATATATATATATATATATATATATACATATATATATATATATATATATATATATATATATATATATATATATATATATATATATATATATATATATATATATATATATATATATATATATATATATATATATATATATATATATATATATATATATATATATATATATATATATATATATATATATATATATATATATATATATATATATATATATATATATATATATATATATATATATATATATATATATATATATATATATATATATATATATATATATATATATATATATATATATATATATATATATATATATATATATATATATATATATATATATATATATATATATATATATATATATATATATATATATATATATATATATATATATACTAGTGGCAAAACCCGCCCGATGGGCGGGTATGACTTATGATTCTTGTTTACTTTTTCTATTTTGATAAATGTTTGTTTTGTAATTTTTTTGTAAGCATATGAGGTTTGGAGTTATGCAATTAGTTTAAACATTGAATTTTGTTAGAGTTAATTGTTTTGTAAGCATATGAGTTTGGAGTTATATACCTTTCTTTTTAGGGTGTTAATGTGTAAAGTTTCAACTATATATCCCTGGTTACGTATATGATCCTAAAAGCACATAGTACTTGGCAACATGGAGATGAACCCAACTCACTCTTATATTTTCAGATAAGCACAAGATGCCTCTGAAACGAAAGAAAAGACTGTTCTTAATATGCAATAAGAGTTTTTATCGTTAATTTAGTAAAGCTACCAATTTTTATGTATAACCCATGACCTGTTTGACCCATAACCCATTCAATCCATATGACCTCCTACACTGAGTCGACTCATTTGTCACTTCTAGTCATAACAATAAGGAATAAGCAGTAGCTACTTTTTTTTATTTATTTTAATATTATTTAAAATAAGCCTAAGCTTTTTTTAAATAGGATGATGCTTGAAAATTTGTCTTTGATTAGTTATAAAAGTAGATAGAAAGACAAAATATTTTAGTGTCGTGGTGTTCCTTTCACGCGAGGTGAATGTCGTTTAGAACACTCAGCTACATTAGAAGAAGTGTTTGTCAAAACAAATGAGTTCATTCTTGTGAGGTAGAGTTGTGACAATGATCCACTCTGAGCCTTTTGTTCTTCCATTTGAGTATAAATTGTTCTCTATATTCGTTTGTGTTCATTTTATCAACCTGTATACTACCAGTGAAGATCAGGTTGATTGCTTGGCTCGTTCCTTGTATATGGTGCATTTGTGTATGTCGTTTCGTGATCGTTCTGGATGCAGATTCACTTCAATAGTATATTAAGGGTCTGTTTGGTACCCCTCTTTTACCCGGTTTAGATTGTCAGAGGCATTTAGTTTATTGTTTGGTTTCATTCGCTTGGTTTGACGCGCTATTTTTCATCCAAATTTCATAGCCTGGCTCCCTTAGAGCACAGGGAATCCTTGTGCCATGGCACAAAAAGTGCTGCCACATCAGTTTTTTCCCACGGCACCAGTTTTTCCCACGGTACCAATTTTCACTGGTAACCCTGAGCCGTGGGAAAACTGGTGTCGTGGAAGTAAAAAGTGGTATAAGGGGTCCACATATACCCACTTTAATAATTAAAATAAAAAAAATAAAAAAAAATCAGAAAACCCTATGGCGAGGGCTGGTGGGCATGGCGCAAGAGCCATGGCGCAGCACCACGGAGCCCTGCGCCGTGGGTTTTTGCTGCATTATGGCCATGGCGCCTAGCCATCAGCCATGATTCCTCCCGCTCTTAGTGGGTTTTAAGATAAAAGGTATAGGGATTGTATTTTTAATTCATAAAACATGTGAGCCACATATTTATCCATTTTTTTGCTATTTAATAACAAAAAAAGTTTAACCACTTACTTTTTTATATTTAAAATAAACAATTTTTACTTTTTTTCTCCCATCATTTAATAGATCCTAAATTAAATCTAAATCTTATCCAACCTTAAACCCTCTATTTTATAAACTCACACCTAAAGTAAAACACGACTTCAAATTAAACGGACCCTAAATACTAAATCAACTACAATACACTTCATAAACGTTAGCAAATATTTTCCACAATAAACAATTGTGGTGGTCCGGTTTTTTAGGCATGGGTTTTCATATAAGACCATGAAGCAAAGTATTTTTCCTTTTTGAAAGTCAAAACTAAGCTGTCATCATTAAGAATGGTTCCGTTTTTTTTTAATTCGTTTGATAAGTTAAATTTTAGTAATAACTATAAACTTATTACTTAAAAATTATAAAATGAATAGTCAATGAAAAAGCAAAGGGCGAACTTGCAACCTTGTGCTGAATAAGCAAGTCCCGTTTTATTCAACCAAGAGCTCATAACATTCGAAAATGTGCTATTAATCTATATACCCTGAAATAAATTTTGAAGACAAAAGAAATTTAAACTATGTATGTGAGTTTGCTAGCGTCATCATTTGGCCGGTTCTTTTTAGCACTTGCTACATGAAAACAAATAACTTTATTTAAATAAGCTTCTAACATATTACATTACAATCAGAAAGTGCATAACATATAACTTTTCCAACTTAAATTTTATAGTTGGGTAAAAATTATAAATTAACAACAAACTTTTTAGAATTTATCATAATGAGATACTTATTTTTTATTACCGATATGATCAACGTATTTTAAAAAAAAATCAACTTGAACCAACCGTTTATACTATTAGTTATCGTGTGAAGTATATTTAGTCAACGATCGTTTGCAACATTAGTCTTTTATACTAATGGGCGTTTTTAATTACCTAAAAGTTAATAAATTTCTTACTTTTTTTATTTTCTTACTTTTTAAAATCTTTAACTTTTGAAAAGATTTAACGTTTTTGCTACATTTTAAATTATTTTTTTTAAAGTTTAATATATACAGATAAATGTAATTTTTTCTTACGAAAAGAATATTTATTTTAACAAGTTAATTTTTTATTTATTTTTAAAAGAGTAAAGTGAAATTTATTTAAAAAAATTAAGATTTTATAATGTAAGAAAAAATAGAAATAAACATTCTTTTATAAAAAACGAAAAAATTAGTTTTGAGCTTTGTAAAAAAATTTAAAAGATTATTTCTCATTTAGAAAAAAATGAAACTAACGTTTGAATTTAAATGTACGCGAATTTTTTATTTTCTTTTAAATACGAAAAAAATAAGATTAAAAGTAAAAAATAACTTTTTTCTTTTTAGTTACTGTTATAAAAAACGTTACAACTGATCGTTGGCTAAACGGACTAACATTTCAAATTATATAAACATTTGGCTGAATTTGAAAAAAAAAATTGGAGGTAAATTATTGGTATCGGTAATTAAAAAAATGTTACATCATGATAAATTTTGGTAACGTATTGTCATCTTTATGCTTTCAGTGTTAGGAAAAAAAAATAATGTACATGACTTGATGTAGAAAATTTATGAGACCAACATATGACCAATTTGCTTACTTCGTCACGAAAGATACTATCCAACGCACAATCTTAAACTAATTACGTCCTCAATGTGAGCTTTACGTGAGGATGTTTACTATGATAAAAGTTCTAAACTGCTTGCATATCTGACATGGGAACTATGTGCATCTGTGTATGTATATGTGCAATTGTTTGAATAATCTGACAAAAACATTGAGCAATTGAAAAATACGTCCACAAAAATCAATAGTAAGCCCAGAATTCGGCCATAAGCAAATATTACCTTGATATCAATACAAGTCTTGGCTGGTTCATATCTCAAATCATAATGAGCTCGCGGACAAGTTAAGTTCAATATGTAGATTGGAGATGCCTGAAACCTGTTCCTCTTTGCCTTTAATAGATCTGATCATCTGTGTGACTAAGTGTGGCAGCCAACTGATTCAGCAACTTATGTATAGGGCCTTTGGATATATATATTCCATGTTTAAATAAGGTCATCTGTATAATAATCTCATATGTATATATAAACATTAGCACATCTAATTTAGAGTTTGGACACAGAAAAGGTTAATTGCAGATGAGTTTAAAAGGTTTATTAGTAGACACTTTTTGTATAAGCTTTTGACAAGGTTTTGGGTAGCCTTATTCCTTGCTGTAAAAAATAGCACCTATTAAAATATATAACACCCTTATTAAGGTGTGAAGCTTGGAAGATTGACTGGAATCCTATTTACTCATAAGCTTTTGTGTGTTTATTTATTTTTGTCAAAGCGTTTACTTTATATATGTAGGTGGTATTTTCATAAAATTAGATGCTGAACGATTTTAAACCGTCAAAAAATAACCCGTTTTGACTAATTACAAATCCCATCCATTTTACATCCTTTGTTATTCAACGACACATTCACAGTAAGTGTACTCATACACCAATTACATAATAATACTTAAATAGATTAGATGCACGTACTATTGATAGCTTCAAGTCATAGGTGAAACCATGCAGCATCGATGAATTCTGAAACACTTTTGACTTCCTCCTTTATCTGTATATATATCAAGAGAAATGTTAAAGAAACACGGAAGAGAAATAACTTAGAGTGCCAAATCAGTTGTTCTTGTAAGCTATCAGATAAAGTAGGTATGTAAAGGATGCATTGAATGGTAATTTGATGGACGTGTTATTGGCGGAAAGGTGTATGGGTTTCATGGTCTATTTTTGGAATTTATTATTCTCGAATGAGAGTATCGTCGAAAATCAAAAGATGGTTGCTTCAGCTTTGCAATCTCTTGGATTGATGTGGCCATTTTTGCTTGTTGAATTTTCTGAGGGACATGTTAAGCCTATTCAATGACTACCAACTGCAGTGGTACCGCTTCCACCTACTTCAAATTGAGGGACGATTGGAAACCTGCAGTTAATACTACAAAATATACTATTGGACAAGCCAAAGAAAAAAAACAGTAGCATGTAATGTAATCAAATATGAGTCCAATTAAGCAAACAGTTGAAATAAACCTTGATAAGTGCTTGATGGATAGGACATGGAGGTTTAATATGAAGAATGTGCCAGTTCCCATTATTATCTGCAACAACAATTTGCGGACTGGTCACCAAAGTTGATAACATCACAAGCTAAATTTGTCTTTCATCACTTTTCCTAATGCTTCCACTTCATACAAAAGAGTTTACTCGGTTTTTATATATATATAACAAAACAGCAAACCAAGCCATTCTTCACCTTATTCAAACCATTTGATGAATTAGAAATTCACTAAACCAAATCCAAGATCCCACCACGTGGACCACACATCATGGTGGCATTGATAAAACAATGACTCGAGAAATTTAGGTTTCATCCACTTGCAATGTTATCCAATGCTTTCCTCCTTTAACTTTTGTCAAAAATTGGTCCAGACCAAATGGATCAGCTTCTTCAGCCACTTCTTCCTCAAACTCGACTGGTCCAGTTCTCGGTGCACTCTTTTCACCAGCACTTGTGAATCCATTGTCGGTTTTTCCTGATCATCTCAAGCTGTTCTTCAACCCCACCATGCTTCTCATCATCAACGTCTTTATCATAGACAATGTATTGGTCGTCAGTTGCAAAATCAGAATCATTCCTTTTTCTTGATTGAACAATCGTTGATCGTACACGACTTCACTACGTGATCTTTAGCCTCCAACCTTCTCTCCCTTTCTCGCTTTCTATGCCTCTCTTATCTTATCTCTCTCCATCTGATCTTATCTTTCTGCTTTTGATTCTCTAGATTGGTCCCTGTCCTTGACACATTCATGCTCATGTTCATGTTCACGTTTAATTTTCATGGGCTCATCTGTGGCCATCATATTCTTTTTAGAAGGTGCGTAAGAACCTGCACCAGTATCAGCTCTCTCGGATCTCGCTTTTTGGGCCAAAGCACATAATTCTTGCTCCTTCCGTTCCTTATCCTTCATCATCAAATCCTTATACAATTTTAACCTTGTGTCAACAGCTTCTCTTCCTGTTGTTCTGCTACATACAACGCTTCAGAGTTTTTTGCAAAATTATCATTAAACTGGACCTCTTGAAGCCCTTTGACATGAACAGTGAAACGTTTATCAACTGAAATCATATACCCTTTAGGATTCTTCCAGTTGGAGATGCAAGAAGGGATTCTCCAATCCAGTTGGTCCTTCACAGTCACGGATCAAGGAGGGGAATGCATAACCAGAATAGGGGGTTAACCGTGAGCTTTCGGGACGCGCTTATGTTTGAAATTTAGTGGCTCCAATAGGTCGACAGGCACATCCATCATCCTAATAATTTTCTCGTTTGCAACTCCATTATCACCCCCATTTGGGAATTACAACTTTATACTCTTTTAACAGCAGCTTGTAACCAGGTAGGGCTTTGCAACTTGGATTAAGCTTCAATATCAAACAATAACTAATATTATATGGCTATAATCATATTTAGATATCTCAGGTTTATAGCTCAAATTAAACGAAGAGAGTATTGAGAGGCAGAATATCCTGCTTATGGTCTTATTTGCTTTTGGAAAAGAGAGTAAGCTTATTCTAGCTTATGACCTTATTAAAATGAGACTGAAGGTAATAAGCTCTAATAGTGGCCTTATTGGCTTTTCAAAAAGAAAATAAGGCCATATGCAGGGTAAATAAGCTAACCCAAACGCCAACTACGTCCATAACCTTTGGTTGATAGATGGGAAACAATGAAAATTGAGCTTATTGGCTTTTCCAGTTTAAGCCCAACAGAGATTTCTTGTCAGATGTCCCAATCTCAATAAGCCAATAAAATATAAGATAATCTCGAAAAACATTAGAAAGGAACTTACTTAGTTTATTTCTTAGTAGCTCACTGATTATAGTTACCTGACTATTAAGGGGAAAAATAATCAGGTTCGGATTCTCAATATATGTTGTTTATCCCACTGTATATTCATTTTTAAGATTACCTCTAGTCTGTGTATATTTGTTTTTTAGTACCTCCTAAAAAAGGAGCGCTACAGATGCTCACAAATAAGTACTGACTTTTGCATAACAATCTTTACCACCAACCACCCCCTTTTCATCTACTTTCATATTTACTCGTTTGACCCGTTACAAATAGAAGATAACCTGAATGTATTTAAATCATTCAAATAAGACATACCATAAGAAAGGGAAGAATACATATCTGTTATGAAATTTCAACTTTGTGATTCGCTTGATGCACCATTCGGGTTAAGACATGCTTGCATTGCATATGTCGTTGAAACATGGAGTAACGCCATAGGCACATGTTCTTATATCTCATTGGCATGCCCGATTGTATGAGAGCCTGCAAGATAGTAATAATTTCAAAGTTCAGTTATTAGACAAATGGTGTGGGATCCTATAAAATGGTCTGGAGCACAAAAATATGCTCACCTTTTTCTAGGAGGTTGCTGTAATGCATGTGTGATATCTGCTACCTGCATAACAGACATAGAAGTTGGAACATATGAAAATAATACAATAACTAAAATGAAAAGATTAACTTTCTTTTACCTATGAGGCCATATTCACATATCTTCTTCAGCCGGTTTATGTAGTAAGTTATAAAAACTTTTCTATCACATTCATAACAATGGAGAGGAGAATGAATGTAGTTTATTTCTCATATTCTGTTACGAGAAAATCCATATCCTGTATAACGGAATCAATAATCTGCTTAGACATAGCCTATTTACACAAATGATATTCCGAAAAGGTTAAAAAAAGCGACTAAAATACTAACAAATAGGGAACATCACCTTCTTGGAGTGGCCACTCAGTGTATACATATTCTCCCATGTAGATCGATAGAAGACTACATCATTCGTATCAATACCACGCTCTTGAAGCTTTTGTTCCTTGAATGTCTTTAGTGTTGACAGGAATTGCTTTCCGTTTGCGCCTGGTTCCCATGACGGATAGCTACTTTGAAAGCTGCAAAAACAACATTTCCAGTCGAAGTATTTTAGACATTTAACAAAGGGTAAAGTTTGCATTACGTTTTAGTCGTTGTAATTTTAGCTTATTTTGTGAATCTGAGTCATTACCCATTTGAGTTGCTCTATCTAGCAAAAAGAACCCTTAAAATAATCGGGTTTCTAACTCTGATGTTTTTTTGCATAAAAATGTTTTTAACTTTTGTGCAGGAATGACTGATTTATATATAATGTTAAGTTTCATAGAAGAATCTCAGGTATGTGGGCTATAAACTAGCCCAAAAAGGACACAAAGTGTATAACTGCTCAAACAGAACAATGAGAACGTAGGTTGTTCTTATATGCAGAAACAAACCATTATAAAGTTACAACACGTGCACACAACAAATGTCCAATCAAATTTACAGTTTTGATGACAGAGATATCAAAATAACTTAATAGGCACGGAAATAACTTAGGAAGGACTTTTCCATTTTCCCCTGGGAACTCCTATAAGTAGGTGGCGAGTGGTGTGGTGATGCATAATTTCTATTACAATGTTTTCGGAAGTCGAATAAACTAAAACTGCAAAAAATAATTATCATGTTACATTTTGAAAATTTTGATTTAAGATGGAGGAAAAATTATAACTTGAAGCAAAAAAAAACCTGCAAACATGACCAACACCTTCGACATCAACTGTATACTCCTCAATAAACTCCAAAATATCATCAACCCGCTGCACCGTTAACAAAGTTTTAGTTTCATAACAAAATAGCATAATATTGAATTGGGTTCACAGGATTCTCTGATATAATCGTTTGAAAAGCATTTTCGAACATTTAATATATTTTCAGTTAACGGTCATTTTTAGACATGTAACGTTACCTCTGGTATAACAAAGATAACCAAGAACGGAGTCAAGAAGATAGAAGCCATCTCCTCCAGCAACATTTTTCGGTGTACTACATCACAAAATAATTACCACATCAGCAACATTCAAACAGAAAAAAATAGAAGTTCGGCAAACATTGGGATGGTAAAATGGGCAGGGTGGACAGATCCGGTTAAGGATTCAAACGGACCCTCTTACCAAACTATTACTACGGAGTACTATTATAAGTGAATGGGTAACTTTGCCCTTTTTAGCAAAAAGGTATCTGAAAAAGAGTTTCAAACTCGGTGTTCTTTTTCCGACGCCATCTTTTAGGTATATGATGAGTTTGTTGAACGACGACAATCATAGACCCATGTTGATCAAGCACCAAAAGCTCATCCAAAACCAGAGCTCGACTGATGGCTATTATTGCCCCAAACACAGCTCCATACCAAAACAAATTACGCCCGAAAATCTGCAAAGCATAAAGACAAAGACAACGATTTAGTGAAATCGGGTTCATTTGACTATCTGGGTCGTTACAATAATAGGTTAGTAGGCTATAGAATGATATGTATTTCTTTTCTTTTTTAAATGTTTGCATATGGGCATAAATTCCTTTATCAACGAATATATGTAGAAATCAAAAATCTGTGATGATGACCTGAAGGACGGTGTAGTTGGTTTCCTGTTGATCTTCGATTGTCTAACCTCCTGGTCTGTGCTCAAGTTTAACTGCAGTAAAATCAAATAATTACAGTTTAACAACATGTATCATAAACCTAATTCGAAAACTGAGGTTTCACAAAAAGATTATCAACTGGGAATAATAAAAAGATTACCTTTATGAAAATGTACTGTTGAATCCTAATTGAATTGATACAGATCTTGTAATTGATTAAATTTGTTTGTGAGGTTGATTTAGGGGTTTGAGGAAAGCAATAGAGAAGACGGGGTGTATACTTTTTACACTGTGTTCTTGAGTTGATATGGGAGGGGAATTGAAAGGAAAAGGAAATGTTTTTGTGTTCTTTAGCTTTTTTTAAGATAAGAAAAGGAATTAGAAAGGAAGATTTGGGGAAATTTTGCTTATAAAACTTTCCTCCCAAAAGTGGGAGGAAAGAGAAAGGAAAGTTAATAATAACTTGTATAAAGACTAAAATGCCCTTTTTATAATATTTGGTCACAAGAACTTAAGGGCATATATGTAACTTAACAAGTTATTTTTCTCTTTCCTCCCACTTAAGAACATAATTCTTGTTTCCTTTCCTTAGTCTCAAGAACATATAAACAAGATTTCTTTTACTTTTCCTCTTCCTTTTCACTTCCTATTCTTTTCTTTTTCCT